>OX940982.1:27930075-29284990 GCA_954871275.1 Leptopterna dolabrata | reverse complement strand
GGTTGGTACCTACCTATCAACGTCCAGGCCACCTGCACCTAACTGGACTTCGAAGCCACTGACGCTAGTTCGGCAATCCATGCAGCTGGGAACTTTCTACCTACTCCGTCTTCAATTTTCGTTTGAACACCAACACCACAGCAAATGTGTACCTTGTACCTTATGCTAGGTGCAAATATTCTATTCGATGTCTAGGTAAATAGTCTGTAGCTGTAGTTGTAACTCATACCTAGGTCCGATTTAGATATGCCATTGTTTTGACATGCGTGAAGCGTGAATGTATTGAAACTCACAGGGAACCCTAATACAGGCACACCATTAAAAGTACCACAAGACTAATGTATGCCTACCTAGATGTAGTATCGAGATTTTCCTAATGCAAATTTGTTTGTCACATACCGGCCCCATGGTCACAAACAAGCAGAACGGGTTGGGGCTGGAGTGGCCAAGCCTCTTCGGTCGACCAATCAGAAACGCACCAGATCAGTCGAGCCTCTTCATATAAAAAGCTCCCTCTCTTTCTCAAAGGCTTGATTTTATATTTCAACTCCAAACCCACTGAGTCTTCCAACATTCCTTACTTCCTCCAGTCCAAAATGGTAAGATCACATTTAGTTACACTTGTTAAGGACTTGTAGGGGCGGGTATGTAGCGGTTTCACCCTGAATATAGGTAAATAATTATTTTGAGAATTTTTTTTTAAATTCAGTAGGTATACGAAAGGATGGAATCCTTAAGTTAACGGTAGAAAATCGTTCGTAAATCAGGTGCCGGGATTAACATGGCAGTAGGTAATTTTTTATGATCACCTACTAAACAGCCGTGCTCGAAATATGCTACCAACGCAAAATACCACGGCCTGCAGGTTGTGACTGCAATCTACAAGATTTTTAATAATAATAATGGTAATAATTTCTTCCCACTCAGCATAGCAAACAATAGAGAAGTAAGGGTTCAGTGCCTTATTGTACAGGATGTGTTCCTACATTTCAGCGGATTTCCAGCAACATGTACCCCGCTCCGGCCGAATTTGAACTTGTTTGAATAGGTACCTAATGTGAAAAATAATAATTCTTATCACATCTATCCGCCGGATTTTAACCGCTTTAATAAAGTTATTGTTTTGTTAGCAACGAATATTTAATTAGCTATTTGCATGGATCTGATTCCTTAGTAGCACAGTTACCTACTTGTAGGTACATAGGAACACCCATAAACTAATGTAGAATGTATAATTATATGTATAATCTTTCTTCTTCGGTTCCTGAGTGAATGATATTTCAGATAGGTTGCCCAGTACGTCTTAAGAAACTCAAAACGTATAAAAAGCAGGGCTATTTTCAATTTATTCAAGTGTTAATAGGTATCAACTTATTATGCTTATGTGTAGGTATACTAAGGTGCTATGGGTAAGGCTGAACCTTGTCAATAATATTAACGCCGCAACTTTCCATTTTTTTCAGACCACATACACGGATAAGGGTCCTAAGGTAAGTTCACTTCAAAGCAACAATTCTGTAAAACATTTTAAACGAACCGTGCGAGATTTCAAGCCTACCTACTTTTATTGTTGTTTCAGCCCGAAGGCGGAAAATTCCTATCGTTCGATCACATCGTTTTCTGGGTCGGAAACGCTAAACAGGTTTGTGAGTTCATAGGAAAAAATATATTATGAACATTCTTTACAAGTCGAAGGACCACTTTTTTAGTAGTTCTTTTCAAGACCATTATCTGACAACGTCGATCTCCTTTTGTAGTAGCTTACGTTATTTTCTCTCTTCTCTGAGGCTGCAGGTTTCTGGGTTTGATGTTTTCCCCGTTTTCAAATGAGATAAAATAAAGAAAAGGTACCTAGTACCTACCTACTTGTAGGTATCCTACCTTCCACTGGTTATACGGTTCGGTCTGCACATATCTAAGGCCATTTTGTCCCCCGTACAATCAGGCATCTAAGTACAAACTATACCTGGAATCCATCAAGTATCATGCAATAGCCTCTAATACTTCCCAATCCTGTGCAACGATTCCCAACATACAAAGTTCTTGGTGAAAATACTTATAATGATTTCGCATATTCAGGCTGCAAGTCATTACTGTGCGCGAATGGGCTTTGAATACCTCGCATACAAAGGACTAGAGACTGGCTCGCGAGAATACTCCTACCACGCAGTAAAACAGAATAGAGTAAGTATAAGTTTTTGATTTTCTACTTGCGGAATCAAGTTTATTGACTCTTTACCTACATATATATCAATTACTTGAACTCATAAATATGTTTTATAGATGTCAATCTGTAACCGAATACTTATATACGTAACTAAGTCCTAGGATTTTTTTCCCCTTATATAACCCTGGATTTGACCTCTCGGGTATATCCCGGGGGGAATTTTTTCTCGAACGATATGACCGATAGTGATTTTAACCTTTAGTCCCTGTAGGCTTCACATGATTATTATCAGTGAAGAGCTAATCGCCGGTCAGGTAAGCACATACAAGCTTTTCAAAGCTTTTATTGGTGCCCGCCCGAGACGAGAACCAGAGACGCCGCGAACTTTTATCCCAAACGGGGATATAGGTAAAGATCGGACGCTCTTGCCCGCTCGGACACCCAAGTCCTACGTGCTGTGAACATTTCAAACTGTAATTTGTTGGTACATGGCTTGAATTTGAATAGAAACGTAAATTACCGAATATTCAAACTAGCGTAAAGCCTTTCTTCGAATTTAATATTTTCCAAAATACAAGTTTCTGGAAGAAGTCAGACGTCTACACACACGACAGACGTCAGACGTCTATACATCTTACACGCCTGCGAGGAGTACACCTCATCGAATGATGCATTTATACCATAAAGTAATAGCAGCAAACGATACCTTGATTTGGTAGCAATAGCCGATTACTTTCGATTCGAACTATCTTCCAGATTGTCTTCGTATTCGTATCTGCATACGAACCCTCGGAAAAGGAATTGAACCGGCACATAGCACAACACGGCGATGGTGTGAAGGATGTGGCGTTCGCCGTCGAGGACATCGACATCATAGTGAAGGTATGATCCCGGCTGATCAGTACAACTTAGTAACCATACTTGCTGAATTGCCTAAAATAAACTTGCCATTTTTTTTATGTATTTCAGAAAGCAAAAGAAAGGAATGCGAAAATAGTAAGAGACATCTGGGAAGAAACAGACGACTATGGTACTGTTCGTATGGCCATCGTTCAAACGGTAGGTAAAATATTTCTTTCTATTATAATTTATAGATACCTAATTAAATATTAAAAAAAAATAGTTTATAACTAGTAATATCACCACAAATGTAATTATATGCCTGTTTCATTAGGTACCTACCTAGGTAATGAGTACGTGCATAACGTGCGACGCGGTACTTATTGGTTAGCCTACCTACAAATAATAGTAAGCCAATTCCAAGGGGAAATGAAACCTGTAGAAGCACGAATACTGAATGTATGAAGTAGTGGTAATATCCAATAAATACTTAGATACCTAATGTATAGGAATTAATGTATAGTTGGCACTAAGAGTGAGCACGAAATCGATACTTGGTAGGTATTGATTTGATAGGGTTGCAGTTCATCGTCCTCAAGTTGTAATTGGACAAATCATCGCTTGAGGCATTGTCCCTCCAAATTAAGCCAAAAATAAGTTATAACAAAACTATTTATGGTAAATATTAATGTGCTTATTACAGTTCGGGGACACAACGCATACATTCATCGACAGATCGAAATATAACGGAATCTTCCTTCCCGGATACGTCAAATCTCCAATGAAAGATGCCCTTAGTAAAATATTGTAAGTACGAAGTTGACAGAGTGAATAAATATTTTTCATCATGTAGGTAGTAGGTAGCTACTCAACTATCGCAATTTGAGCATATTTTTGAAGAATTAAGGGAGTATCGTAATGTTTTATAAATACAAGTAGGTAGGCAGCTGGTTTGGTTTCATCCAAGGTTACGCACACAAATTTGCTTTACGGCTGCTGATAGTTGAATGTAGCTCACAGCTATTCGAATAAATTTTCACAGGCCTCCTGCGAAACTGGACTTCGTTGATCATGTTGTTGGAAATCAACCGGACATGGCCATGGAGGACGTCGCGAAATGGTAGTGTACCTATATTAATTTTGGTACAAGGATATATCACATATATCAAGTAAACTACGTTTTATTAATTAATAGAGCATCGTAATTAATATTTACAATGGGAAAGCTATACCATTAAACAATATAGAAACACAGAAACTAGAAAAGCTGGCGAATCGCACTTCTGTATGTACTTGTTCACGAGTAACAGGCAATCAGCAACAGGTTTTTTCTTTTACTTAATGTAATCTGTCTGTGACAGGTATGAAAAGACGTTAATGTTCCACCGATTCTGGTCAGTGGACGACACCCAGCTGCACACGGAATTTTCAGCCCTCCGATCGATAGTGATGACCAATTGGGACGAAACTGTTAAGGTGAGCCGGTAGTTCTATATGTTGCAATACTAACAAAAGGATAGCTGAGAACAGCGCAGAATCACATTTCCCAAGATCTGTGCGGATATTTACCTGACACCTACTGCAGCGGGTATATACGGAATCAATTTACCCATCGAGGAAAAACGATCAGTCGATCTAACGACCCTGTACATTTTCAAAATCGCTTTTTGAGTGAAAGAGCCTTTGTGTTCTTAATTTTTGATATACCCTCGTACATATTACCTATTAAGGTAGGTAATATTAAAAAGTCTAACCAACAGCTTCTGTTTTGTTGATACCAACTGACGTCTTTATCAAATTAGGCAGCTATAGAGCGTTATTGTAAAGCTGACAGCTCAAAATTAAGCCCTTACATACGTAATGAGCTGTAAGAACCAAATGGACACATAGATCGCCAATAAATGTAGTTAATGTAAGTAGATCGAGTTTGTACGAAATCTAATTGAGCTAACCGAATATTCTAATTGAATCACAATAAAAAACAGGTGTGTAAGTACGGATAATTTTAGTTGACTTTAAATAATATAAGAATGACGCCAAAAAGTGACCATTCATCAGCAATGAGCTGTAAGAACCAAATGGATACATAGAACGCTAATAAATAAATGTAACTAATGTAATTAGATCGAGTTTGTACGAAATCTAATAACTGAGCTAACTGAATATTCTAATTGAATCATAATAAAAAACAGGTACGTAAGTACTGATAATTTTAATTGACTGTAAATTACATACGAATGACGCCAAAAAGTGTTTTATTGATGCCGAAGGGCATCTTATATTTTGCTTTCGTGTCAGGGTATCCACCTATATACTTAGGTATTTGTAGCGATTCAATATTCAAATATGTTTTACTGGTACCACCATTTAATGAAGGTCCTTACAGGCCTTACATACAATTTGGCACTACCAAAGTCCACCAGATTTTGAACTCACTGTAGTTAATAGTGGGTTACCTTCACTAATCAATCGCTAATCCCTTGTGGATTTTTCATTTTACAGATGCCTATAAATGAGCCTGCGCCGGGAAAGAAGAGAAGTCAAATCAAGGAATACGTAGATTATTACGGGGGAGCCGGTGTGCAACACATAGCACTCAATACTCAGGATATAATTTCAGCAGTAAGGAATACTATGAATGTTTAATGCCTACTTAATAAATATAGTTATCCTATATGGGAAGGATGACAACGATTTCTCAGTTCCTAATGGACCGATATCACTCAAATTCGGGGGGTAGTTGGGGGTGGCTTCAAGACGATTGCCTATAAATTTCGACGTGATTGGATCAGCAATAGCCATTGCGCATGCGCAAACTTCTAGTTCAATTTTAGTGAAATTTCAGAGATTGTGCGGGCTTACTCTTAGACGGTCCCATATAAATTTCATCGCCGTCGGACCTTATCTTTTTTTTTTAACCAACTGACCATGTTGCAAACACTGAGGAAGCTATAGTGCCCACCCAACTTGGCATACTTTTTTATTACATAGGTACTCAGGTTCCTAAAACGTTGGTTCAATACCTACTATCGCCAGCGCAACTAAATCAAATGCTTACTGATCATCGATGGTAAAAACAGAGAATAGTGATTGCAAACCACCGATACTTTCGGACTGTCGATACTCACCTGGACAATACATACGAGATATCGCTAGTTCTGGACAACCTAGCAGAACAAACGAGGCCGACACGATACTTAGGTTGATACCTATTGGCAAATTAGATTTCTAATATTATGTTCAATTAAGTAGTATAATACCTCCCTGATACTAAACTATGACTAAGACATGTAGATATAGGGCTTTATCCGTGGACATTATACCCATGTCTTCAACCAATGAAACTTCCTACATACCATACCTACTGAAAATACATACCTACGTCAGAATATATTCTCGACTGAACATAATATGGATTTCTACATGATCGTGGATTTATGGTGCGGTAGAATTAGAAGAAATTAACCAATAACCATTGTGAAAAGCAGTGCGACTGCCACTCGTGAACACGGAGGCTTGTCCCAAAGAAGCATTTTGTTTTCTACCAGCCAAACCTATCATTCATTTTATGGCGCTAATTTAGTGAAATAGTAACAGTGAAATAGTCACATCTTTTAGGCCTGCGTTTAAATGAGCAATCAATAAGGGGGAACTTAGGCCCTGTAATGGGAAAACCATGGGAGATTCATGAAAGTCATACCACGAAAAATAAATAAGACGTCCGTAATTAGGAACTCAGCGGAAATTTCTGGAACATCAATTTGTCGAATTTTTTTATTGTGCTGCAAGACGGCATCAAGTTAGATGTTCTGAACATCGGAACAAAAATATTTAGAAAATGGCTGGGTCAGTAGGTACAGCGACTCAGTAAGTACATAGCTCAGTAGAAGTTGATTGACACTGGAAAACCTCCTTGCCTCAGAACTCAAATGGGTACTTACTGGATGGCCTCCTTAACCTCAGCTGTTCGGTACTGTCTCGTTCTTACCTATTAAACCTAGGTACTAGGGAAAAAACGGGACAAGGTATGACTATGTAGTCTAATAGATAAGAATAGCCATGCACCAAATTATGCGTTTGAAGGAGATATACATGGGTACTTACCTTGGTAGGTATTGTTGTGGCAAAATACATGAAGTTATGACAATACATCTATTGAGCTTTCTTGCCATTGTTTATATTGGCGATACGTGTTCGTAGATTACCAATCTTAAGGCGAGAGGTCAGGAGTTCATTGAAGTTCCAGACGTCTACTACGACATGCTCAGGGAAAGACTCAAGGCAGATAATTTCCACATTCAAGAGGACCTGGATGAACTTCAAGTGCGTTTGACCAAAATACCACTAACAATTTAATATTACCATACATTCCGGAGGAATCCGTCGTCACTACCTGAGTACTGGAGGCGAGCACTTTTGATGTAAGGCCGTCGAGCCAGCTAGTGACGACGGTTTCTCCGGAAGGTATGGTATTGTTACTACTTAAACTAGCGGAAATAACCCTTTAGATTTAATACTAACACTTTAGCTCTATCAGAAAATACGATATTTAAAAATAAAATGTATAGGTAGTCAACGAATAAAAAAATAATGGAATGAACTAGCTAATTGACCTTTTGAAAAAGAAATCAAACAACGGTCGGCGATATAGATAATGTGGTTTGATAGCGGGTGGACGCGGATGGCCACTACTCAACCATCAACTAGGTACCTGTTTTTTGTTTTCATAGCTGACATTCAAAATAAAGACGAAAAAACACGTGAAATTGACTATTATATTTTTGGCTAATTTTGAGCAAGAGGCCAAAACGCGATTCGCAACATAAGTACCTACGGACCCGAAACAGACAAGAACAGTTGTTTCAATAATATCGAGAATATTTTTCAAGAAAAAAATGGGTAACATTTGAGTTTTTTGGTCAAAAATTGCTAAAGATGGGCAGAATGGTAAGCGAAGTTCAACAATCAAAAATAGTTTTTGGGGGCAAATCACAAAAACTATGTAAAATCACCAAGCGTTATAAAATAAACATTAGGTACCTAGGCATCTACTATTTAAATCTAAAAAAAAATTTCCTCGAAAGACGTGGGTAAAATTTGAGTTCTTGACGGTAAAAATCGCAAAACTCACCAAAAATTGATACAAGTAGGTATTTGAACAAAAATTGTACAGAATCGATGGTTCTATGTTTATCAACAGTACAATGATCCTTCACTCGTTACGATGTAAATTAAGAACTGGACTAATCATGATTAACTTGCCCAAGCCATTCTTCTGATCTTCAAAACAAAGTTTAGTGACAACAGATTGTGCCTGCCATGTTTCAGAAATTGAAAATATTGATTGACTATGACGAAAACGGGTATTTACTTCAGATCTTCACAAGAAACATGCAGGATCGCCCCACTTTGTTCATTGAAGTCATTCAACGTCGAAACCATCAGGTAGGTTATGAGAAATTATTTTCACTTTCTTTAGGGTTCCTCATATTGGATGCAGGCTCCAAAAAGGAACTAGATTCTTAATTTAACAAACTTTTGAACCATAAGCCAGCGGTCCCAACATTTTCTAATTTCCGCGCAATAACATAAAAACCCAGATACTCTGAGAAAGAAGGAAAAAACGACTCCTTGTGGGAAGTTGACGGAGCATGGGTGCTTCCGTAAACATCTGAGCGGAATCGGTGCATACAGGCGACCCTGCGTGAGGCTATGCGGGGAAGAGTACGAAACAGCGTCTCATCTCCTCTTCGAATACCCAGCACTGGAAGCTCGACAAAATTCAGAATCGTTGGGTCCTTGGAGCCAGAAGAAATTGTGCCGGTAAACAACCTAGTACCTCCTACAGGTTGTTTACCGACACAAGTTCTTCAAATAATTAATGATCATTAAGTAGTCTGTTAGAGGGGGTGCACAACTACAAGCAGCCTAGGTTTCGGTGCGGGTATGGTCCTCTTCCAATTCCCTGAAATTAATCTAATCTAGGTACCTAATGTTTTCTTCTGAGTATGGACACCCAGATAAAGTTTATTATTTACCAGTACAGATGCCCCTCTGCGTAGATCACTGTTTTCTGTGGTCAGTACCTACACTCGAGCTCCCCCCAGGAAAGCCCTAAATCGAGTACTGGAGCTGGCTCGGGAATTACAGTTTCATAAAAATGTGCAGGATTCAATAATTCTATCATTAATTATTTGTTGTTATTCATGAAGCATAACGTTTATTCAAGTTATAAAAGTACCTATTAACAAAATCCAAAAGAGCCACCCTTCAAATTAAATAATAACACAGAAAAGCCAACTCGACTTCATACAGCCATCCGTGATTATAATCAGGTGCTCCCTAGCAATGATATCTGTGCCGAATTTATCAATTTATACCGTTTTGTTAGGTGCAAACGAACGAGTGGACGTACAATGCTCCGGGTAGTCTCAAAAAATTCTGTAGTTTAATATCAGTTTAAAAACGTAAAAAAACCGTACCTTCTATTGAAAGTTTTCGCGCTACAGCGTTGTGAAAATTTCATCCCCTATTTTTCACCTCTTAGAGATGACTGTAACGTCGAGCCTCGCCGACCAACTAGACCCCAAATGGGACCTACAAACCAAATTTCATTAATTTTGGTGCATGGTAAGGTAACTAAGAAAAGTGCGAAGTACGGCGGACGGATAGACAATTTTTATTCCATTTTTGGATTCTACGTGGGGTCAGGTGGGGTAATTGGGAACGGAATTAGCATGTTGCAACTTCTCTTCGCCACTGGGACAGGACAATGCGGGCAACCCTCGATGTTTCTTGTAGAAACTTGTTGTTACACATCTCATCTAACACCCCAATGTTTTGAAGATCCAAATTTATTTTTTAACAGTCTGATTTTCTACTTTCACAATTACCCCATAGATTCCAAATTACCCCGTAGGGTAGCGGGTAATTAGAAACGGGTAACCTTGAAATAGAAATCACCAAATTTTGATGGGAGGGGGGGGGGGGAATTAATTTTTTTTTTCATGTTCGATTCCAAACGTTCATTACTGATTGGATGGAAACATATTCTACGAGTAGCTCCTCAAGATCTACCCCGATATATAAGTAGGTAACGATATATAGGTAGGTGCTCGTACCTACCTACCGATAACGTCTGTGGCAAACCAGCTGAATGAAATATTCCAATAATATAAAGAAATATAAAGTATATAAGAAATACAGTACTGTATATAAAGAAATACAGCACAGTACAATTTAATATTTGCATTGTACTGTGCTGTATTTCTTTATATACAGTACTGTATTTCTTTATGATATACATTGTATTGTGCAGGACAAACCTGTTTTTTTCTAGGGCTTTGGTGCTGGCAATTTCAAAGCATTGTTCGAAGCGATCGAACGCGAGCAGGCGGCCAGAGGTAATTTGTGAATCAACGTAGTACAGTACCTACCTATCAATAATGAACTACCTGCCTTTCACGCCATCCCAATCGCTGAGTACACACCTGCAATTGATGCACGCGGAGAAGCTCAGAACTTCATTTTTACGTGTTGAATTCTCCAATAACCAAGATTTACTTTAGTTATATTGTGTACCTTCACAAACCAACGAGACCCGAGATTTACTGGGACTTCAAGAAACATCCTTCCATCAATCTAGCATTGTGCCTAGGTATATACTTACGGTATATCTATGCTTAGTAAGGCGGTATGTATCCATCTATATTATGAAAGGCGTAGAAAACCACAGTGTTATATTATACGTCTGCCACTCTCATAATTAAGGTGTAATCTTTTGTGTCATAGCATACGTAAATACACGTCGCCATAACAATTAATATTTAAACGTGGAGTGCAGTAAGACTGTTTTTCTTCACACTTTGTTTAAAATCAGCAACAGAGACAGTTCTTTGATGTGCCATTGTGATGTATAATGACATATATAATTATTTTACTTACTTACTCATTATACTTTATCTAGTATCCTCTGGAAAGAAAAATTAATTTTTTCTAATAACATTTCATGCAAATAGAAGTTCTTTTTCAACTTTTGTCATTTGATTACCCAGACTAATTACTAAAAAAATTTCTAATATTCTCCCAAGCTCGTTTTTAAAATACCTGCCTACCACTTCGTGGAGGGGAATTTCAACCTAAGGACAGCTGGAGCTCACTAGAACGCATCAAAACTGCAAGGATAAAAATGTTATTTTTCCTTTCTTCCTTGCAAAAGTGGCATATTGTATCACCATGCATGAGGGCTGGAAACTCTCTTCCTATCCTGACCAGTTGTTAGGAATGGATATAATTATGTAGATGGAGTCACACAATATAATAATAATCATGTTGATGTGTTTTGCAAATCGGGCAAATGGGCTACTGATTATGTTAATATCCAACCGGACAAGTGCTGTGTCCAGTGAATGCTGTTCTCTGGGCATTCGGGGCGCTGGCACAATCCCCCCCTCCCTCCATTAACCTCCTCGAAATATTATAGGTAGGTAGCGACTTCTAAAATTTATACTGGAATAAATTATTTGGCTGGAAGAGGGCTAAACATAAGGGAAAGTTCATTTAGTCACAAAAACTGTTACAATTATTATTAAAACAAAACTATGTACCTAATTATAAAATCTATTATCAACTCGTTCATTTTTGTGCCTATCACTTCGATTGTTGGGAAGAGTACTTCATTACTACTATCATTAAATGATAAATAATATATCCTACATAGATTTTATTCAGTGCCATCAGATTATGAGTGTTTTGATCACAAATGAATTAAGGAGTGCCTGAGTTGAATGATTTAGTTCGGACGTGTAGTGCCTGGTTTATTCTTCCATTTTTTCATTACCTATTATTTATGATTTTAAGATGATAATTTTAAATAATTTCAATTTACTTTTAAATGTTCTGAACGGCTCGAGGGCGCAGCGAGAAGATGCAATGGGCTGGCACTTCAGCACCACTTCAGACTTAAACCGAGCAATCTCCGTTCTTTTCCCTTCTCCCAAACTAAATTTTTCTCCTATTTTCTTGCTCTCTTCTCACTCCCACTGTTTCCCTTCTTTTTCCATTTTCTAAAAATAAATGTTGTATTTCTTTGTCAATGAAAACGAATTTCTCATCGCAATCTACTTTAATACATCGAAATTAATAAGTGACAATATTCTCTTAAAATCTGGTCTATTAATCCCTTTTTTGTATTACCTGTTTTTCTTACTTAAGTTGTTTGTTCTTACTGTTTTGTTGGCATGCGAGGTAGGATATTTATATCCTATACTTGAGTCAAATCAACCATTTAGAGGAGCATGGTAGGTAAGAAGACACTAGGTAACGATGGAAAAATTATAAAAACTTGGCTTTAGTTCCTGAAGAATTTCGCACGACAAAAAAGCACCGAATTTTAAAAATGACCAACGTGTCAAATTTTGGAAGTTTCCTTTCATGCAGGGACGATTTCCTCTGGTTCAAAAGAAAGAACTGTTCCAAAAACACCACCACCAGTTTTCTTTCACTTCTTCGTCGAGGTTTTGGAGGGTTCGTTGTTGTTTTCATCCTCGTTCAGATCGAGGGAAACGGAACTCCCGAAGGGGTCTTTGTAGTCAGACGGTTCTTCCGTAACTCCGAAGAGATCGTTGACGTTTTCCGGTTTGGGCAGCGCAAACGTCGACTGGGTCCTGGGGAGTTTTCCTGCGGACGGTCGATTCTGATACCTCGGGATCATACTGACCTGGTTCAGCTCCGCTTCGGATTTCCTCCTCTCGGAGATCCTCCTGGTCTGGGGAATCGGATCGAGGGCTGGCCCTTTCTTGGATTTATCGTCAGACCCGAAGATGTTTTCGGTTTGCGGGACGGGCTGCCTGATGGGCGGCAGGGCTTCTTGTTTCCCCATGGAATTTGGCCTAAAATAGAGGCGGTAGTTGAAGGACACGAAAAGAAGCAGCTAAAAGTGCGATTGCAAGCGTGTGTGGAGCAGGTGCGAGTTATAAAGTACATCGCTGTTATTCATGAAAAAGCGTCTTCCAAGGTGCGGCACAAATAAAAGCTTCCTCGCAACTATTTCATCAGACTTTGATCTTAGACCAGTGGCAGATCCAAGGGGTGGAGAGGAAACACCCCGGTCCGGTCCAAATTGCACTAAATATTTTGGAAAATTTCGGCACTTGTGTATTTTCAAAGTTAGGTACCTACCTGCCGACCAGCGACTCATGTTTCTTTAATAAAAAACTGGAATTCTAGCATTCCTTTTATATCAGTTTCTTCATTACTTCGATAGGTATTGATTTATGCTTCATGTTTCCCAGTTGAGAAATTTTCACTATTTTATTGATTTTTCATAGGTACACGTTATAATTTTCACGTTCTCACTAGTTGGCAAAGTTTTACTTGGGGCATTATCAAAGTCCGTTTATTATCTGGTTGCAAAGTAGTCCACAGATTCCAGGGGTTCCCTGAATGTGATGAGCTTATAAGGCTAAAAACGCTGCAGATTATTACACAACTGTTTATTATTTACCTGTATAGATGCCCCTTCTGCGTAGATCACTGTTTTCTGTGGTCAATACCCTCTAGCTCCCCCCAGGAAAGCCCTAAATGGAGTGCTGGAGCCGGCCCGGGAATTAAAATTTCATACAAATGCGCAGGATTCGATAATTCAATAATTAATTAAGTGTAGTTATTCATGAAGCATAAGGTAAATAATAAACCGTTGTGTAATAATTTACCCAATAATACTTCAACGTTTGTTCAAGTTGCAAAAGTACCTATCAACAAAATCCAAAAGATAGAGATGACTGACAGTAACGCCGAGCTTCGAGGACCCCAAATGGGACCTAAAAACCAAATGTCATTAATTTTGGTTCGTGGTAGAAAAGTGCGAAGTACGGCGTACGCCGGATAGCAGCTGGGCATTCAGTGCATAGCAGTGTTGGTATTATGTGCCAGTGAGCCAATCAGAGACGCTATTCGGAAGATAATGTTTTTGACAAAACGATTCTGGAAATATGATTTTATTTACAAGAACGCTCCCACACACCCATTGTCTAGTAGAAATCCATATCTGTCCTCCTTAAAAAAAATATTCTTATTTTAAAATAGGAAGCGACTGTGAGACATATTCAGGTACCAAGCGACTTTGAATTTTATACTCAAAGTACCGTCGCAAATGATTTTTAAACAATCGTAATAATATTTCATTAAAAAAGAACTAGGTATTTATGGCAATATGACAGTTTTATACATTGTTCCCAATTTGGTTGAGGATTTAGATTAAATTAACTTCAAATTGCAATATTATAGGTGGTTTCAAACATCGGTGCTCACATAATCCGTCATTTCAAATAAAATTTGAAGTCCTATTGACCGAAAGCGTAGTTTTATATGTATCTTCTATGTTGGAATACAATATTACGCCATTCATTCACCCTCATGAATTTTCGAAAGGGTGTAAACATTGGCTCAAACCATCACCCTTATGGAATAAACTCTTTGACCTCTTTGAGGTAGGTAAGTAGGTAGGGGATCTCTTTGAGGAACAAGCCATAACCAATAAAATCTTCGTGGGAATGACAGAATGATAACTTCTCAGGCAGGTAGATAGTTGTTATAAAAATAAACTCGAAAATTGACAATGGAGCAACATCTACCTACCTATACCGACAGTGAGGGAAGTTGACAACGATTCCATCCTATCACCCGGCATCAACTGATCAAATAATACTTTCAAATGATCCATATTTTCGTCGTTGTCATTGACACCTACTTATAAAACCACAAGTAATCGGCACTGCCAAAATGAATATTACGAGTATATTATCCTTTAATGAGAGGAAAGCACCATCAAAATCCGTTCAACAAATACATTCAAAGCCTGAGTGATTTCAACTTCATCACTAAAATTGTAGGTATTTCAAAGGGTACCTAGGTAGTTATTTCACTGGACTACTCATCGGGAGGTAGCAAATTCAGTGAAATCGTTATCTACCTATAGTAGTTGAAACCACTCAAATAGAAAGTCCTAGTCATGCAGTATGACCAAATTAACGAATTTCTCAGAGACATAAATTTTATGTAGTTGGTTTTGAAACATTTTACGGGTAACAACCTACTTTTAGAACCACGAATTTCGGTATGAAGTGGGAGAATCAAGTTTATCCTTTAGTTATCAATTCAATCCTGCGTATGAATGGTAATGTTTGCTTTTACTGACGAGTCAAACGTGTAGAATCAAAGGTGTAGGTAAACCAGTCCACAATATGTATACGAGTAACACTACGAGTGCATGATAATGGATTAAACGGTAAACATCTACGAACTATGTAGGTTTCCAGCGGTTAGCCGTAGAATTTTAAATTTAAACACCAGACAAAAAACGTTTGGCACCAAAAGAAAAGAGAGTTATCTTGTACCTACTTGGTTTTTTTGAGAAAATCGCTGATTGGAAGATACTGCAAGACACGGAATTTATTGTTCATAAATTCGCCAAGTTTATTTCATATAGAGTGCAACATATTGCGACTTTCGCGTGCAGTTTGAATATTATTTGTACAGTATTTACAAACTGTTAGCCTATATTGTCAATAAACATAGGAAAAAAGGTAAAAGTTGTAAAATTTTGAATGAATGCATTCGCCTTGTTTGACAATTAGTTTAGAATAGAATTTCAATGAAATCCACATTTGCTGTACTTATGAATATGTATATGTTTCCTACATTGGGCTTTCTGCATGTACAATAAATACCTGCCTTCCGTCAAACAAACGATGCCGAAAAAGTGCACCGACGGTTTTACGTATTTGTTAAGTAGGTACCAATTTACTGTTTTATGGAAATCCCCATTGAAATAATAACCATAAACAATAAGGACTTTACCTCTTGCCAATCTGGCGCCGCTCGAGTTCTTTTTGGAAAGATTCAACCAGCCTGCTTCTGCTTTCTACGTTACCGTTACGATCTGTGGCGCTCTAGAACACGATAATAAATAAATGTGTCATTTACACCGATGCAGTGCGTATAATCAATTTGGAAATTGATAGTTTGTACATGCGTACACTTACCTCGATGATAATGGTCATGATAAAATTAATGATGAGTTCCAGTGAATATAATGAGGCAAATAGAAGAAGAAGAACGTGAGTACTAGTGAAGCTGTGATAGGTACCTACTTATTTAATGATAGGAAGCCGTAGGTTTAGAATGGGAAACAAACAGGTGTTATTTATAGGCACGCTACACTCGTAAGAAGTGAAGAAGTGGCTCAATATAAATAGAGAAATGAAATTAATGAAGATGTGAACAAAAATGTTTAAAAAAACCGTGTGAAGGGTGATGGAGACGATGAAATGTTTTTCATAATTTCACAGGATACCTACATAAAAAGAATTTTTCTTCTTTCCTGAATTCATCGTTAGGTAAGTACCATCGTTATCATAGGCATAGCTTTTGCTGGTAGTTTTAAGACGTTGACAGATAGGTAGACTATCTAATTCCACAAACACCGACGGAATCATCGACTAATACCACACACACACACACACACACACACACACCATGACAGAAATACACTGACCTAACTCGATATTCTACTTGGGTGAATGGGTACAGGATTCATGCTTTTAGGAGGAATAATATGCTGGTAACATGCATAGTGTCATCCTGGTGTATTAACGCAGACAAGCCCATAAGTAGTAATACTTGAAAATTTTGAGAAGATCGACGATAGCATAGGTAGAATGGTTGTTTAAGGTGCTTAATCACCAAATAATGTTAGTAGCAAACAATGATAGTAGAAATTCATTGTTAATATCACATAAGTTTCCGACAAAAAGATCCGCGGTGCAAATCGCGATTAAAGATGTTATTAGCTATTTGCTAGTAACAATTCAGGCGCAGAGCTTTCCAGCCAGTTTACTAATAACATTTGTATCAACAGTTTAGATGATAACATCTGGGTGTGGACTATTTGTAGTTCACGGACAGTATTCAACCATGAATCATACTCTGGCGACTGCAGCCGCGTGCTGTGTTATTTTGAGTGTACCTAGGCGCAAAACTTGCTCCAGAAAACCTATGGTTAGCGAAATAGCCAA
Organism: Leptopterna dolabrata; assembly: GCA_954871275.1. Lineage (NCBI taxonomy): Eukaryota > Metazoa > Arthropoda > Insecta > Hemiptera > Miridae > Leptopterna > Leptopterna dolabrata. The sequence continues at coordinate 29,267,908 of OX940982.1, read as the reverse complement.
TTCGATATCACTTCCGGAGCGATAGCAGAAAACGATGTTACCGACAATGTTCCAGAAAAAATAACATGTTATTAGCAATGTTTTTCCGCTAATATTTCGGAGGTGGAATTTTTACTGACATTTTCCGGGTTTCTTAACATTTCCACTAGGGCTTCTTTGTAGACACTGTAACTAACAATGCGTTATTTCGGTTTGGTGGGAAAACTTCCCGGTAAATGCTAATAACAGTGTTTCTAGCAATGTTACTGTCCGATATGTAAGCACCTTGAGAGGTGATGATAAGCTAATAAATAATAATGAAAGCCTCACGGTCCAGCTAAAACTAGGATCGGGAATTCGGACGAGCTTAAGAACTGTACCTAGGTATATACGTGTTTTATATGACTTTGACAAGACGACAAACTACTAAACCAATACTATGATTACGAAGCCAAACAGAATTATGATGTTCGTGTGACACAAACTGATCACGATACAACTACATATTCTACGTACTCTACGGGTCAAAGAAAAAAATGCGAGTTAACGGTGAGTGCCGATTGGAACACTGCGAAAATCAACAGTCGCACCCATCTGAAGTACGGTATACGCAGGGGGCAGGGGTTTTTGAGTGTGTCGTTTAAATATCTCAACTCAATACTGATTTCGCTACCTTTTTACGCCTTCAATTCTAAAATTCCGACGCTGGCGCCTTTCCAAGTCGTACAGATGTCGCACACTGAGGTGTGAGGTACCAGCTCTCTCAAATTTTAACAAATATGATGTATCTACCTGATTCTTATGATTAGCATATTTTGAGGATTTAATTAAGTTTATGCAATTCAGAATTTTAGTTATTAGGTATTCTTATTGTAATTTGCAGTGAAATATAGTAGAGAGTGGATGCTCAATACAGCGAAATGCAATGCAGATGCTCGCCCTAGACATGATGCATCCAATCCTCAGCAACATAACCTCAAGGTGATAATCAAATAATCTGAACGTTTCATAAGCTACCTACTATTTATTATTTGTTCCTCAAAAGTCTCCTTTGCAAAGGCTCGAAAATCTTGAGAGAGACCTGGAGGCCTTTCAGCAGATAGGGGTTTGAAAAGCGCCCGAAAACTACCTAGGACCTAGGATATTCATCCCAGCATCAGAGCGTTTCATGGCATATACATGGGTACCTACTGTTTTATGTTAGGGAAACTTCGATCAAGTAAATGTCTATGGATGTGCCCGCATCATTAATATCTAGTAATACACGAAAATGGCAAAAAGGGCATATTCTGTCGCTGAAATGTTTGTTATTTTAAAATTGTTGTTTAAAGTCAAGATTTTATTCCGCAAGGGCCGATTTCACCATCAATTATGATCACGGGATGTAAAACTGAACTTATTATCGTGTTTCTTTAATTATGTTTGATGCCGAACAACGCGTAATCCACAGCGTATCATGTTCAAGAGCTGATAGTGATTATAATACCAATCGATATGAGTACTGTCATGAACATTCCTTTCACAACTAAGTAGGCTGCTAACTGAATTCTGAAGTAGTAAAACAAAAGTGTAAGCACCTGAAAGATGTAATTCCTAGGACCAAAAATTTTCAAATTACACGGTTCAGTAATGAGGAGTATTCATGACTACTGTTTATATTTTTAAATGAAAGCAGGTTCCATTCTAAGAATTTTGAGACCAACCGTACTCTCCTACGATGAATACTTCTTTTTCGATGAGCTTTCAAAAAAGTGCGGTCGGTCTCAAAATTCTTAGAATGAAACATAATTCTCATTATGGAGTACTCCTCATTTGCTGTTTTTCGCATTTTGCGGCGCCGTTGAGAATGCAACAACTATTGAGCGAATTCTGATGGTTTATCGAGTGTACCAAATCACGAATAGGTATACAGTTGTTCCAAGTCTTTCAGTGGTGTGTGGATAACAATGTGTATGTTTGAGGGTATGAGTGTATGACTGATGCTATTCGAGTCTAGTAATTACCCACTAGTATGAGTGAAGGAATTGCTACTTTCGGGCTATCGGTCCTCTTGAAGTAAAACACTTAGCTATGATTATTAGTGTAGGTATGTGAAATCGGCCCTTAGATTACCAGTACTCACAAGTTTCGAGGAGGAATTTCCAAGTGTTCCAATACACATGACGACCAACAGCATGCTTCGATCTATCGGTAGATGTAAGAAAACTCGCCATTCTACTATGTTATCAACTCACCTTCGTTCGGGGATTTGCGTTCAGATTTTGCAAAGATCCCGAGCTCGAATTCAACGGATTCATCCAGATATTACTTCCGTCTAGGTCTATCGAGTTGTTGAGGGCCTCAGCCGACATTGTAGGTCTGCCCCCTATCAGAGGGGACCGAACACAAACCCTACCGAAATAGAAGACACGTTGAAGCAGAAAAAACGGCAATTCGTTTTCCTCTCACAACAAAACCATCACGAACGTTTATTGAAAAACGAAAGTTTACACAGTATTTGGTTTTATATATATATATCTACAATACATAAAATATAACTAAGAACTTAGAAAAGAACTTCAGCGCACTCTGAATCGAATCCTACATTCTACGAACCTACTTACGGTAGGTACTGTATTTTGGTAAAGAAATACAAAGAGTTTACTGTTTAATGCGGTTTGGAGTGAATAGAGTATTTCAGTGTGAAATAAACAAATTTTTTACTTTCCACTTTTTGTATACCTATCCTCATATTGCTTTTTCCATTTCAAGAACGAATGCAAATATATCTGTAAGTAAAAGGTAGGTACCTACCCGATGTTTTTACAACGTTTATACACACAAGGTTTTTAAGAGAGTGCAATGTGCATTCTTGCTTTTAGAAAAAAATTTACCTAGATGTTTCGATATAAAAACAAATAAATTGTATTATACAAATTGAATGACGTGCTCATGCAGTCGAGTGTCAATACTTCCCTATCGATAAGTTATCAGTCGTCTTGAAAGAACCATCTGCAGCTAACTCCGGTAGGTAAATAATTGAATTATCACAATTAATATGCATTGCTTACAATCATTACTGATATTCGTAAAAAACGTTGATACGGTTTCAATCAGCCTTTTGAAAGCTATTTTCATTATCATGGAATGGAGGTCATGTACACATAGTAACTATGTATTTGTAATTCCTCAGGGTTTTACAAAATCAACTGAGAAATTTGACAATCACGTAAAGTAAGGAGCGAACTATTAAAATAAGCTGTGACTCGAAGAGACGTTAGACATTGGTTCGATAGGTAGGAAATCAGTTTTTTCTGGGACCCTTCGATACCTATTTATAGAGGGTCGTTGGGGTTGGGGATGGGTTTGACTAGAGTTGAAAGGGGCTACTGGTAAAATGGCTGAGTTGAACGCGGAGATTCGATGCATGTGGTCTTGGGATTCATGGATACAAGGTTTGGGCGAATTGCTGTACCATCTACCTGCTGGCCCTCAAGATTATAAGGCCTGGGCACACGGGGCGAAAATACGCGTTGGGGTAGTAAAAGACAGCGGCCGCTTCGCTTCCGTTAATTGAATTATTCTGGGTAAATGAGAGTGTGTACCGACTCCAAATTTAAATGGGGTTGTCCACAAGCCTTGTAGAATCCGTTAGTAGCTAATCCGTTAGTAGCGGACGATGCAACGGTTGAACCAGAGTGCGCAGAAGGATCTTCCAGAGTGTAGATATTATTATCAAGCACTCACGAATTGACGTCTTCCAACTTCTTGAGGAGCCTCTCGTTCTCCCGACAGACGAGTTCCTGGTCCCGGATGAGGAGGTCCCTTTGAAGGAAGAGGTCGGTGTTTTCCTTCCTCAGGGCATCGTTTTCCCGGGCGTAGTGTCTCACCATCTCGGACAGCTCCGAAGGCTGCATCTCCGCTATCCGATCCATATCAAGGTTCGGCGGGGTTTTGAGCTGGATCCTACTGGCTGTTTGAATGAGAAATGTAGAAATATTAGGTAGTATATACCATGATTTAGACGGCATAGTGTTGGGGGCATGTGTTACTAAGAACTTGCGAGGACTGGTATTGCTAAGTTTGCAAATGGCAGAAAGTAGTTTCCCCTTTCTCTGTGACAGCTAAAATAATCGTAAAGGTATATTCGTGAAGCTAGTCGGTTGTGTAGGTACACCACCAAGGAATGGTGGAAGGTGCAATATAATTCAGTTTCTCTGCATTGTTTCTGCATGGTCTTATTCTTTTTCCCTGCTGGTGAATAACTGTTATTTAGAGCGACATCGAAGTTATTGGGTTCCTCCAGGAACTGCCTACGAAACTACTACACTTTCAGGAGTCAAGGTAAGGGATTCTTTTGAACTTCTTTATGTGCAAAGTGAAGCACAACAACCTATTTTATTTACGATCTATCAGTTTAGCTGTTTATTCATAAGCTGACCCGTGGTACATGCTACGCATGAATCTAATATTCCAAGAATTTCAATATTGAAAAATAAGGAATTGCGGCCCAGACAAACATATCAAAAAGAAAAAAACGCTGCAAAGTCCTTGTCACATGGGTTTATTATTCCATTGGACATACCTACCTACAGAGATGTTGGCTGTTTATTTATTGTTTCTTTCATATAAAATAATTGAAATAGCTATCTCTGGTGGTTTCCACCAATTTTGGCCCCCAAAACTCGAATAAAGTACGCTCCTTTTTTTTTTTTTAAATAAATTATCTCTGATCATTGATAGTACCATTTAATCGTCTTGATCCACCTTTTGACACTTTTTCCAGTGTTATTATACAAATTGATGGTGATTTCAAACGATTTCCCAGGTTTTTGACCCATAAAAAATCAATTTCGGGAGCTGAACATCTGGTAGAACCTCAATTTTCTATTCTTTGGTCAAAATCGACTTCATATTCGGTCTTCTCGTCCCCAAAAACATGAAAAACGATTCCTTAAAAGCTCATGTTACCAACATGTTGCTAAAACGCAAAAAGTACCTATTTTTATACACATTTTCACTCATAACACCCCTGGGTATATTCCGATCGGGCTGAAAAGTTTCGGGACACTTCTAGGGCCCAAATGGAGCATGTGTGTGAAAGAACGATTTTTTTAGACCGAAAATGAAGCCTGTACACGTGATACGGCGGACGGCGGACGGCGTACGGCGGACGGACATTGCATTTTTGGAATCTACGTCCCTTGAATCTACGTCCTTCGTAGAAGTCGGTCAAAAACTTGCTCTCCATAAATATGTTATTTGAGGCGTTATCCGACAAGTTGACACCTGATTATTTCAGAATTCTGTCAACCACTAGGTACCTACCTAAACTACTTTACTATAGGTACAGTAAATCACATGTATATGAAGCCATATATGGTGCTTTGTTTTGTTTAGCACCAGTCGAAAGTTTTCATACTTCCATAGTTTAATGCATCCCAATTGGTTGACCTTGGACAGTAGGTACCTACCACTAACTTTTCGGGGACACGCTATTTTACCTCGTATTTAGGTACATAGGTTTGTTATTGGGCTAACATTGACCTAACATTGACGTCATTGCGATCTGAATATCAATTATTGATGACGTCGAATCGAGACGATCTGTTCAAGATTGCTATGACCGTAGGTTTCGCGTACATATATGACAATAAACTGACTCAAACCCGACATCAAATCCACTAGATAATGCAGATCAGATGGGATGAGAACAGCACGTCAGATGGTGAAGGTCATTGCATTCGAGAATCCATCACAAGTTCAGATGGCTCACTAGGTATAACTTTAGGTAGGTACCATCAGCACGTTCACGAAATCGATCATCACAACAGTGGTGTTTTGGAAGTTGAATCGAAATAAAAACGAGACATCTGGAGGAGTAATCAGGAAATCTTGCTCATAATTCGAGGAAGACATCAGCGAGTTTTTATTCCAACAGTCGTTAAATATTAATGGGCGGCAACTCGCCGAGGTACAATCGATCGGTATTTTAATAGGACACCCCATTCACCCTTATTTATAACTCGTGCCTGGCCTTGATGTAGATAGTTGATTATCAATTTTGATAACTGACTCGTCCCCCGATTAGTTCAAGATAACGATGGATAAGTAGGTACTCCGAATTCATAATAACAAATTGATTGATTGTCTAACGTGATAACCTATTAGAGAGATTTCCGCGGATAATAATTATTACTAAACAGAATAATCCATGTAATAAGCAAGCAACGATTAATTTATTGTTTAGGTAATATTGAGAGGTATACCGGCGAAATGGTTCAGTAGGTAACAACAGACAACACGCACAGGTAAATGTGCTGCCAACCAACTACTCGTAAATATTGCTAAACACGTTGGAAACTGGAATTCCGTTCTTTGAGGTCGTTGTATTAAACAAAACCATCAAAAATGCATTTATCAAAGATGAAAAAAATACTTTTCAGAATGATCGCACTAACATCGTAGTTCAAGTTACTATTATGAATGGTTTCTTGAAAATTAACCATAGGAAAATTACCACTGAGGCTGCTTTCATTTGCGATCGCATCAGCGCTCAGACGCAAAGCCGTCCGCAGGTGATCGTTTTCGCTCTGGAGGGCCGACACTTCCCTCTTCAAACTAACAATCAAAGCTTCTCGAGGGTCCTGAAAAACGAAGAGGCATTTGGGAAAACATTGCACGTAAAATAAAACTGAGTCATTGATTGACAAATTTATCCATGGTAAGTTTGCAAAATGTTGGAATAGGTCTAGTTTCGTGAGGATTGAGGTGTTTGTTAATTCTTTTTTGATGTTTGAAGACTTGAGAGTAGTTTAGCTATAATATAATCAATCACAAACATTGAGATGGGTTTAGTATACACAAATAACATTACTCCACCATGGAATTTGTTACTTACTCCACACTAAAGGGACATTTACAAAACAATTGCTCATCGGACTTGACTGAAATATAGTATAGCCCATGCATACTCACCATAACAACAATCGGTTTGTTTCGTATCCTTTTCGCTCGAGATGCATACCTAAGGGTATTTATGGTTTCTAAGACGTTCGATCTGGCTGGAGACACGCAGGCTATCTAAATTTATAACAAAACAACTTACAATTAAAATGATCTCAAGGATTCCTCTCTCAAAAATCATTAGTGGATGGTCGTTTTGGATTCAAACACACAGATTAGTACCGAACGTTCGCTAACCTCATTATTACCTTATTTAGCTATTGCTCCCGAGGCTATGAGCCATTGTGTTTGAATATTTGAGGATATCCTCAACAATTTTCAGTAATAAGGTGTAAAATGTATCAATGGGCATGAGCTATCATTCGACACGACGAGTTCGTAAATACTGATCGATTAGGGGCGAAACTACACGGGGATTAGTGTTTTGGAAGTCTCCAGACCTCTTCTTTCTTTCACTTCGCCCTACATATTTGTATCACAACGAAACATTTGCTCAAAAAAGTGGAGGCACATATAGAACTACTATCCTAGTGTAATAGTCCGTATGTGCCCCCACTTTACCGAACAGACAAACACCATCGAGCTTTACCCCCACTTCTTAGCTCGGCCCCACAAAATATCCCCTCCCCTCCATAAGTGGAAATACAATAAATTGACTTATGAGCTTTACGTGCAAAGGAAACGTAGTAAACCATTTAAATATTGAATATTTATATTTAAACATGTGTCGTACGGTTTTTTTAACGTCTGGGATATACATTGTTTTTATCAACACCAGTAGTTCTTCAAATACAACTCCTCCAGAAATGGTGATGTAACCACATTAACAAGTCGCCACAAAAACTCGCACAAGTGCGGAAACGACCTAGGTTCAACGTTCAACCGCGACCTCCCCCCCCCCCCCACCGCCAATGTAGGGTATTTTGATGGCCTCGGTGGAGCTAATTTCGATGCTATTATATATGCTTGCCCTCACACTGACTAGGCCACCTTTAGCTTAATCGAAAGATTGAATTCTCTTCTTTTTATTGGTACTACCAAACACTGAATTTAACAAAGAAATAAAACCTGATAGTGAGTCACTCACACCCACCAACAGCGTGGGGACTCATAAAGAACTATCACCCTGGTGTAATACTTCCGTATGTGGCCCCGAATTTTGAAATTTTATAATTCTCTATGTAGGAGAGTTGATAGGGAGTGGTCGACGAAAGCAGCTGAAAGAAGATACCTAGGGGTTTCCAAAACGCTAATCAGGTTCATTTTTTGTGGAACAGCGATTGGAAGTGGGGGCACATTAGGAACTACAGCACACATAAAATGTTCTAATTACATGTTTTCATTAACATCTTGAACTAAAACCGGGAATTTTCAGTAAGAGTTGCAAGGGCATTATTTTTTAGAATAGTTGTGTACACCTATACCTACCAAAGTTGGTTTGAATTCTGCCAAAATCCCGTACCTGTTGTTCCCCAACTTTTTGCCATGTTTCGTAGGTAAGGGGACTTTTAAAATAAGATCATAACTAATACAGAAATCTAATGGAATAAAATTAGGACACCAGCTAACCATCAGTGTGACGCCGTTGCCTGCTAGACTGTCGGCCAGGAGTTTTGTCAATTTACTGTCTCTGTAAGGTATGTGTCCGTTCTTTTTCTTTGGGTCGCTCAGGGAAGCAATGCAGTAGCCTGGAAGAAGCGATAATCAGAGGAAATAAATTATAATAAGTTCAAGTACGAAGAAAAACAGCAAACAGAGAATTAACAGAGCAAATAGGACCAGCAAACATGAAAATCCCTTCTATACACATGATTGACAGAATTTTGGTGACCAGGATAAGGAATTTTAAGAAATTTCCAAAACGTTTACATGTTGTAATGGTTTATATGTTGTAAATAATTTCTTCCATGTCACGAATACGAGCTCTGCCCAGGATCCTTGAAGGTGCGGATAGATATTATGTTTACATTTTTACCAAGGCCAGTTGTCAGTATATGGTGGCATGATAAAATCTTATTCAAACGTTACCAAATAAACAATTATCTGATTGGTAACGGTGTACTAAGTTAAATTTGAATCTGCTCCATTGAGTATGCGTTCAAAATTATTAAACAAGTAAACTTTCACCTGACAAAGGGGCTATTACAAGATTAGATGAGACGACCTAAATCACCCGCGACGAAATCGTGGAAACCCTTTTCAAATAAAAACTGAGTAATTAAGATTATCTATATTTCCACTAAAAACAATTTAAAATACACTGTTGAATCTGTTTCGGTGATCAAACAATAACTTCGTGACATAGGTACCTATGTATACTAGGGTGGTCACAAGGCAATAGGCAAAATTTTTTTTGAGAAAATCACTTCTGGCAACCCCCTAAAAGGTGCCATTTGACTAGAAAATGAGATTCGCAAAGTTTTAGGTCGATCGGATAACGTTAACCCGTGCCGCATTGAGGTTGAAGATCAGAAAAACTCACTTTGTTTCATAAAAATACTCTTTTTTTCCTCATAACATAGTAACCATTTGTCCTAGAGACTTGAAATTGGTCTTATTTTATTTTTAATGTTATCTTCTTCAACTTTTACTCCAATAATGTTTTCGCTAGATCCTATATATTTTATGTTATTCAGCTTTTCCCATCTCAAAACGTGGTCCGTTTCAGCAAATGTGCCTTTTTACGCATACCCCTAAAAACCACACTACAGTCAATGAAATCGACCTCCAGGCAATTTGACACTTCTTTATCACTCTGGTTTATTGAAAATGAGTATGTTTCAGGTATAAATGTAAAGGTTGAGGCTGAAATAAGGGGGGGGGGGGGGGGAGGGATCTAGGTAATGAAGGGTATTTAGACCGGTGAAAGGTATATAAGGAAGTGTGACCTTTAGCTTTGTATTCGCTGTTATCTGTTATCTCTATTACTGTGAATCATCACTACTACTGTGAAAATTGTCTTTATTATTAGATAGGTGCAGAATTTCTGATAGAGATGCTTTAAGGATAATATTAGCTACAACTGAGGCACTAGGCCATGACGTACAACAATTAACCGCGAGCAGAAGTGTAGTTCGACTACGGCGACAACAATTTAGAACGAAGAGGGCTCAACTTATAAAAGACAGATTCAAAAATAATTCAGAATTAGAAAGTGCCGTAGTGCACTGGGGCGGGAAATTGCTACCAGATATCTTGAAAAATGAAAACGTAGAAAGAGTAGCGATCTTGATTAGTTGTGGAGATAAGGAACAGTTGATCGGAGTTCCTCAACTCGAAAATGGTACTGGACTCTTGCAAGCCCAGGCGGTATTTGAAGCCATTCAAGAGTGGGGTGCAGCAGACAAAATTCAAGCAATGTGCTTTGACACCACAGCTGCAAATACTGGTCGGGTTAGGGGGGCTTGTGTTTTGCTGGAGCAATTATTGCAAAAAGAACTTTTGTACTTAGCATGCCGTCATCATATTTTGGAAATTATTTTGAAAGCCGTGTTTGATAGCAAGATAGGCTCGACCACTGGTCCTGAACCTAGCGTTTTCAAAAAATTTCAAGTTGGGTGGCCTAAGTTCGACCAAACTAAATACAAAACTAGTCTACATGATGATAATACGAGTATTAGATGCAAAATTAGTAACATTAATCAAGTTTCACTTTTTTTAATGGAACATTTGGAAACCCTGCAGCCCAGAGAGGATTACAAAGAGTTTCTTCAACTTTGTTTAGTGTTTATAGGGCTTCCTCCCCAAAACTTTTCTTTTAAAGCACCTGGTGCAATTCATCACGCCAGGTGGATGGCCAAAGCAATTTACTGCCTCAAAATTTATCTTTTTAGAGATCAATTGTTATTAACTCAAAAAGAAATGAAAGAAATAGAAGAAATTTGTGTTTTTATAATAAATATTTACGCCAAGGCATGGTTCAATGCCTCCAAACCTGCTTTGGCCCCTAAACAAGATCTGGAAATGTTGAAAGCATTAGTAGAGTATAGGAAAATTGACACAGAAATAGCAGATAAGGCTTTGTCAAAATTTGTAAACCATCTGTGGTACCTCAGCTCAGAGAAAATAGCGTTCTCGTTTTTCGACCACACTTTAAGACGACAACATTAAAAAAAGTATGGCCATGAAATTATTTTCCCTAGGTGAACCCGATAGTGAAATTGATGGTAGGGATAGAAAAGCGATTTTAGATTTGGCATATGTAGAGCAAATTTTGGATAAGCAACTTGATTTTTTTGTCAACTCTCAAACCTTGAATTTTTTCAAGCGGTTTTCCATAGAGACAGATTTTTTAAACACCGATACACGCTTATGGAACAAAAATCCTCATTATTTGCATGCTAAAAACATAGTGAACGGTTTAAGGGTAGTCAACGACACTGCTGAAAGAGGAGTGTGACTGCTGAAAGTTGTGTCAGAATGTAGGAAAATTTACCCTGATGTCGATAAAGCCTCACTATCTAAGCCATTAATGTAGTTCTAAATTCAGTGGTGTTGGAATAGATATATTATTGTGTTGTAAAATAAGTTCCAGGCTATTATTTTCTATACAAAAAACTTTCAATTTGTATTATTAAAACACTTTTTATACATAATTTTTATTGTTTTTTGTGCATTTCATAGCACCCACCACCCACCCATCTCCCAACTACCCCCTCCATATATTATATATTAGATTCAAATGTATCAATTTTCAATATACCAGAGTGATAAAGAAGTATCAAATTGCCTAGAGGTCGATTTCATTGACTGGAGTGTGGTTTTTAGGGGTATGCGTAAAAAGGCACATTTGCTGAAACGGACCACGTTTTGAGATGGGAAAAGCTGAATAACATAAAATATATAGGATCTAGCGAAAAGATTATTAGAGTAAAAGTTGAAGAAGATAACATTTCAAATAAAATAAGACCAATTTCAAGTCTCTAGGACAAATGGTTACTATGTTATGAGGAAAGAAATAATATTTTTATGAAAAAAAGTGAGTTTTTCTAAACTTCAACCTCGATGCGGCACGGGTTAATGTTATCCGATCGACCTAAAACTTTGGGAATCTCATTTTCTAGTCAAATTGCACCTTTTAGGGGGTTGCCACGATTGAATTTCGAAAGTTGACTTTTTGTGACCACCCTAATGTATACTTATTGTTATACCTATGTAACCATCAGATTCCAGTTTTATCGACCACTGTTTGAGTTTATAAAACAGGTTGAGGTTCTTGAGGTTTGTTCTAATAATGTACACTGCTCTCTAGGCCTAGAGAGCACCACACACACTATTCGACCAACCCTCAACAACCTCAACCTGTTTTACCAGTGTAACGTTAAACTCAGTTTTTATTAGATTAGATTATGTAAGTTGTGTAGAATGATAGTAGTACATATTCGTAACGAATAGCTACTATGGAACCAGAGACCAAGTGAGACCAAGTGAGACCAAGAATGATACAAATTTAAAACCACCAATGAGTCGATACCTACCCTAATATGATGCGAATGATATCGCCAGGAATCAATCTGGGCTAGCGGAGAAAAGAAGAAAATATTGGGCAAACCAAGATGAAATACCTACGGAAGAACTGCGGGAGAGTTTCAAGAGAACCGAATGGACTGCGGCTTCTTTTACGAATGGCACGCTTGAATTCATAGCTTGGAGATATTGATTGATAACGAAAACTAGCGCCCACTTGAAGGTTCATTTATTAGCGGAACTCCGTCAAAGTAGTCCATTCGGCCGTCCCGGATATTTGGATTCAAAGCCCCTTGTTGGTTTTCCTTTCGCATTCAGCAGGAGGGCGTTCGATTCCCAGGTGAATTCATAACATTATTTTGGGTGTTTGAAGCTTTGTTCAAGCGCCGACCGAATTGGTCTTAACGATGTTGACGGGGATGGCCAGTCACCTTAAAAGGGGTTTGATAGGAAGGTAAATAATCCCGCGGCATTATGGAGAAAGTGCTGCATTTATACAGGAATACTAGAAAAAATTCGAAACACAGAAATGAAAAGTGAAAAAAAAAGGAAAATGAAAAATATGTGTGAGGAATATGCTTCCACATTGAAAAACTAACAGGGTGCAAAAGGAAAAGAAAGCATTTGAAAGTATAATAGATGGGATTGGTTCCCACAGGCGCGTTAATTTTTGCGGATCGGATAATATGTCGTTTCTCTTTGAGCTATAGGAGGATCGATGACAGGCAGAAGGATAATTTATTATTTTGTCCAAGAAAATCACGTGGTGTAGTGGTCTAGCTACCTCCCAATCACTTACGCGCCTCTTGAGACCGTTTCCTTTGATTACTTATTATACACCAACCATACTGGGTCTCGTGGGGGCTAGGAATTTTTCCTCTAAATGAACCATCTGGGTTTGTACTGACCTGAGGGCCCCTGGTCGCCATCCGGAGCATGTGAGGGGTTGAGGACACCGATTGAAAGAACACCATGCACTACAGCGATCCGTCACTGAATATACTTAGAACCGACCTCAACCTACTGTTCACATTTTTGTTGACTAATGTTTCGAAAAGCAATGCCGGTGAATAAGTAAGGCGAACAGAAAAACCAATTCTCTCGAAGAGCTCAGAATCGCCGATAGCCATTCACCAAAGATCGCCTTGGCATTTCTGAACCAATTTAAGATAATGAACCCTCATTTGCGTATTCTCACGACAGTAATGGAAAACCAACTCAGTGGAGCGGTTTTGTCGATAATTCCGATTCCTAGGCGATTGCACTTGTGGTTGAGAAATGAGTGAAATTTGCAGTACCTAGTGACAATGCCGGTTAGTAATAAATCGATTAGAAAAAACTTCATCGCTTGGCCTCGCACGCTGAGGTCACGTCAACAGAGGAGTAACATGAAAAACGGTACCCTGAAAGAAGATTGACAGACACAACACGAAGGGAATATGAATTTTTTATTTGAGATCGGTACCTACTCGTTGTAGTTAGAGACACCTTTTAAAGCTAGGCTTTTAAAAATGAGTAGGATTGGGTATGAGTAGGACTCAGTTTAGCGTATGACTCTTGGTTATGATGGACGAACGATTAATTTTTTGGTTTATTATTTTCAATAATGAACCTTTGGAATCGAGCATGGAAAAAAAATGTTTATCCCCCACTCAAAATTTGATGGTTTCCGTTTCAAGGTACCGTAATCCGAAAATGCAATAAAAAAATTTCTGTCCGTCGGCCGTACGCCGTACTTCGCCCTTTTCTTAGTTACCATGAACCGAAATTAATGAAATTTGGATTTGTAGGTCCCGTCTGGGGTCTAACTGGCCCGCGAAGCTCAGAAGATAATAATAAGTCCACGTTTAGGATATTACCTTCAAGTAAAACTATCAAATTTTAGTTACCTAATGCCATAAAAATTTGTTGAGTTTTGTAAGGACGATGAACTTGATTTTCTTGTTTTCATAAGCAAAGAGGTATTCTATGAAGGTTTCATTTGATAACGTGCATCATCAATTATACTTTTGAAAGTATAGTACATCATTATTTTACCCCAATCATGTCGTTTTTTTTCAAAAATAAGTGCCCTCTGGACCAATATACAACATAATTAATAGCTATCTGTTTCCGGTATTTTCTTGACTCGATTAGGGTACACTTGTAGGTAATCAAGCATGCATAGCATATGCCTAGTATGTGCAGGATATCGTCTCACCTAGAACCATTAGACTTTTATTGATGTTATTAGCTTCTTCCAAAGTTTTGCCTTCACTGTGCGTTTTCTTCGACATCTCGCTTCCGGCCAGATCCACGAAATTTATCTTTCCCTGTTTTGTGATGAATACTCCATTTTCCATCTGAAACGACGCAAAAAAAAAACCTTCAAAGCTACGAGCAGGGGCATTGCGTCTATAAGGCCACTTGGGCCACTGCCCCAGCACCCAAAAACAGTAGGAGTAAAAGTAAACTCCAACTATTGTTCACTTGGCATTTGAATTTCCCTCCGTACACTTTACCAAGCATTTTTCACAAAGTTCAACAGCGACTCGCCAGACTTCTCTGGCTACGGATATTAATATTTAGTAGAGCATCCATGGTGGTTCTTTCATGATAGCTCCATAGACCAAGCATGTTATCGGAATAAAGCGACAGTAATCGATGTCCTGCAATCGAAATCGAAACCTGGGCTCCTGAAACTGGCAGGTAGGTCCTGGGACCTAGTGTTCCCATGGCAACTGAGAAAAGTGGCCCTTCAGCGCATGCTCAGTCGAGTAAAAATGTTGTTTGCCACGCCCACTTTGGTCCTTGTCCCCAGAATCTGATTTCCACTCCAAAATCGTTCCTTTTCAAAATCGATTGACCCCTTCCATTCAATTTGTCATCTCGATACGAGTTGCTTCTTCGTCTTCCTATTTTTTATTGTTGTTTCCTGAACCTCGTGCGTTTTGTCCTATTTGCTGTTTGTGGATTGATCGGCGTCGTAACACACAGATAACTAACTACCTAGCTTCTAGCCAATAGCTTCTCCATTCATATAGGTACCTGCCGAGGGTCATTGTTTTGTTGTATTTTAGTTTACTGTAGTTTTACGACGATAGAGTGTTGATTAAAAGAGATAAGCTTTGCTAAATATCACTCAATCAGTAAAAAATAAGGGAAGGGTGTTGTTTTCTTGGTGTATTTTATAGAAAAATTTGTTGGTTTAGTGTTCTGGTTTGGGGCCCCACCATTTTCTGAGCCCACGCACCGCTACTGGGTACGAGGAGCCATATTACCACTAAAAAATATGTCAGTACCTACCTGGTACCAACCCAAATAAGAAAAAAGTATCCAGCGACTATTCAGTAACAACTCTCCAATATTATAGTATTTTTCATACAGTTAAACTGAATAAATCGTGAAACTTCTTACAAATATCAACTTGAGTACCTAATTATTGTTCTGTGAAATTTTTTGTGAGTTAACTAAAATAAAACTTTGAACGAAAAATGTTAGGTATTTCTATAATAATGAAGTTAAATGAAGTTTGACATGAAGCTAGCAACTGAAACCTAGGTTCGAAAGAAGAATTAGAAGGAAAACAGGTTCCTTCTAGTTTCTGTGTATAAAGTACTCCTAATGCCACAAAGTAGCAATGTGACTTGATACCTTCAAGATGGTGGTCCACGACAATGAGTTTGACTCTAAGGTTAGTGGGTATATGACTAATCCAGAAGATATAGAGAACCACCTGCTTAGAGATGGGGTATTCCAGAAAATATAATCAGAGATACACCCGTGACTCTATGTAAAGTTTCCATTTAACCGTTCCAATTCCATAAAGCGTTCTACACCTGATACGAATCCCCATCAACCTGAGTGAAGTCCCCATTCTCTTTTCATCGTTCGTCCGTTGCCATTTAACTAGAAAGAGTTCCATCATCAATTCGCTCTGTCTGGAGGCGTTATAGTTACATAGGTACTCAATACATTAGCAGTTACATTTCTATTATTAATATAAAATTCCGTTAACGATAAACTAACTTAAAGGAGTTCAGCAATCATGTTACATAAGATTTTAACTGACTAAATTGAAACATGAAGGCTAGTTCGATAAACACCTAAATTTCTGCAAACTATCACTGATAGGTCAACACTAGGTACTGATGGGTAAAGGGAACGTCAGATCCTTAGAGGTAAAATATGTCACACTGCTCACACTCAATATATCACACAGCTTAGAAGTTTGGTCGGATCCTTGGATGCAGTCCATAAAAGAAATTTTAATATTTTTCAACGTAATTTTGAATGTGATGTTAATACGTTCCAACCGTAACGATGTATTTGAACGACTTGCCCTGTTCAGTTGTTTCACCCTTGGATTGTTCCACGTATTGGTTGCAGCTGTATCACCAAATCCCCACATTTGCAAGCAGTTATACGGAATTCTATATTCAAAACCAGGAACAGTATCACAATAAATATTGATTACTGAGGTTCCACTGTCTGTATTAGGTACAGGCACTTTTCTATGGTAGAATATCAGGTCTTCAAATAGAGGCCAGACTTGGACCAGGCGAGGTTCTAGTCGTTGTCTATCACTATTTGGTATGTTTTATTCATATGTGATGATTAAAATGATGGGCCCTTACCTGTTGCTCTGACGTGATATGTACAGTGAGGATCGTGTGGCTTCTACTCGAATGCTCGTTCATGGAATGGGAACCTATGGCCCGGTTTTTCATTCCTATTCGAAAGGAATAACCGCATTACACACAGGATAATGGAAACATTCACATGGTAGGTCATAATATTAACTTACATTCAAAAAGAAAAATTCCTTTTGGAGGTTGGGGTGGTGCAAAAGTTTTTAACCAAACATTCCGTACATAATGCTGTAGGTATCATAATATCGATCCTGGAGTACAAAACCTATGTGGTTTGAATATCAAATTATCATAAATTGTTTTGAGAAAGGTTTTATATATTGATAATACACTTGGAATTTTTACTAGTTACATCACGGTCATATAGGTGGTTTTGGATCTGGCCGCCAAACAGTGAAATTTAAACTGATTTCAAGCTTACAATTAGTCTAACGATCTCAATATCGACATACAGTATCTGAAGATACATAATATTCATTTTTCATCGTGGTTTGACGTAGGTATACTTGAATGGTTATAAGGCAAAGTATTTATTAGCACTAAACTTTGCCCCCTCATAATTTGTATCACCATCAGAAGATCCACATGTTATAAACATCCAACGTGGTTCATTCTCCCCTTGTATTAATTGTACTGGCATGGCTAGTAGGGCTAAAATCTTTGAAAGAAACGTCGCCCAATAAACAAATTCAGACTGCATTTCATCCCAGCTAAACAAGGTATGTTTACTCTTCCTTGTCTCCCAGTTTAAAATTGCCTAATTTTTGTTAACCAGATTCTTGTAATGAATCACACTTATATTTAATAATTTGAAGGTTTGTAGAATAGATTGATACGATACCTTCTTCAAGGACTGCTAATAAGTCATCCAGTTCTTCGCAATCCACAAGGAAGAGATTCTCAACGAAAAACCTTTGTGACTTTTTCGACCATCGGACGGCGAGAGGTTTTCTGGCGCTTCCCGGGTTTAGCAGATCTATTACCTGTAATAATGATATTGTTCTCTTAACTTGGTCTCATGACTTATTAGCTTAGGTCTCATGATTTATAAGGTCTTGTGCTGGGACCCGGGAAGTTACCGTCGCGGTCGGAGTTATGCAATTTGGCAAGACTTGCCAGTAGTGCTGGTGTTGCCTATGCACGCCGTTTTCGCTGCTTATAATTATGTATATCCGGGGTATCATGCCTACCCAAAACCAAACTGCACATTGCACCTGTAGTAGAAAGGGTGCAACTTGAAAAAGCAAATTAAACTTATCCTTCTGCACTCCAGGCTTCGTATTTTTTGAGGGGTCCTCTATACTTATACTATCACAGATATATGTGCACACGTACCATTCCAAATAACGAAACTACCGCAAGTCTGTTCCCCATAACATACAAGACTGCGATGTATTGTACTGGTACATGCACTTGGGCATTGGTACTGAATTTCTTGGACGAATGTCCATTTACCAACATCTAATAAAGGGGATCTTGAAATGATTCCATGGTGTGTATTATTTGACTTACTAGTACTACCTATGACACTTATTTGACACAAGCGGTGGGTAGGTATACTCTTTGGAATTTAAAAGTTTTGGGTCATCTTACCTTCTCATTGTAAATCTCTAGGAAGGAAGCCTTGAGAATAAAGTGACACTCTTTCCTTTCTTGGAGAACTTTGAAAAGGTACATGAATGACTTGAATATCAAGCCGTGGTCATCGGAGTAAATATCCACCTTTTTCCCGCTAAACTGTAATTAAAAAACAATAAGTTCCAAATTGAAAATAGTAAATAATATTTGTCATATGATAGCGTTATAGGAATATGATAAGCTGTTCAAGTTCATCTGTCTTTCTCATCATGAGAATTTACTGAATAGAGCTCCGTCGTGTGCTGAACTTAATCTCTAGACCTCAGACCTCACAATGTTGGTAGTTTACAACATAACAAAAATGTCATCAAATCATGTGGCCAGGTGCTCAAGTCAGAAATGTTATGAAAGTGTTGATGTTCATCTGCATGTTTCGGTGTTTTTGCGTCTACCTAAGCAGTATGAATAAAAAATTAGAAAATTCTTTATTAGCCAGTCCTCTAAATTTTTCAGAGCTTGGCGGGAACAATGTTCCTATTATGAAAATAAATAAAGTTAAAGTTAAAAGTTAAAATTAATTTGTGACTACAGAAACTGTTTGAATCCCTATCCCGAAGCTAATCATTAACGAAATTTTTGCTTCAGCGTGAGAATTCAAGAGAAGAAGAATATTCCATATGAACAAGTAAAACGTACTAATCAAGTGTAGGTGCGTAGGCTGTAGCCATGAATCAGGTATATAATTATGCAAGATGAATGTTTATGCTGAAATGTTAGATATGAGTGTGGGCTACGTATAATAAAAATAAGACACATTTGATCTGAATTAATTTGAGTTAGCTACTACGAATGTAATTTCACGATGCATCTGATCTGTCAACTCACACTACAACCGTAGAGAAACCTTAGAGTGAGGTGACATTCAATGGACAGAAATTATTATAAGGGCAGCGTGGAGCAACAACTGAAGCCTGAGGAATAGAACACCCACTACTGGCTAACCTGTGCTCGACCATGGCCATAAACCTCTCGGAAGTTCCTCATTTAAAGCAAAGCAATGATTCGGGTAGTATAGAACTTCACTTTACTTTAGTTTAATTTCACAGTTTCACAGCTAAACCAGCAAGTAATTTCAAGAAGCAAGGGTTCTTTCAGTATTGGACCAAGTCGGTTCAACAATCAAAGGTAGATATGTGTACGAAACTACTACAAGCACAAAGTACTGCCACCACTAGGTAATATTCCCACAAACACCATATCTTTGGACCTAAAAACCATAGCAATTCCGTTCCCAGGCCACAGCTTTCCCATAAATGAGGCTGGGTTTTTAATAAAGCAAGAAACTGAAAAGCAACATGATGCATGTGTTGATGTGTTCCTTCCACAATAGACATATTACCAAGCCGTCACTATCGAGCAAAGTGGTGCTACCCCCATTTTCCATCCAAACAACTCACAAATCCATAATGATGTTGATGACCATTATGACGATCATAACGCTCCACACTTCTGTGGCGGCGGACTCTCGGACAAGCAGGTTTCGGCGGTGGTAGCCCCTTTGGGAATTACAAGAAACTTAATCTAGGTCAGGTCTATTCATAATTTTGTACAGCTGTTTATTCGCCTGACAAAAATGTGGGCAATATCTATAAATCACAATGATTTAATTTTGATTAACGTTAAGAATCTTCTTTTTGCCCATTTTGATATACAACATAACGCCTTCAGTCATCATTATCCATATAAGTACATAATGTGGTAAGTCATCCATAAATACGATTTTATCCGTTCTAGTGTTCTACCAACCTAGATTTTCCGATATCATTCAGCATCTAAACGCAATTTAAAACTAACCCTGCGTGATATCACGGAAGATACAGTAGGTGACTGGGTGAATAGGTAAAAATCCGGGTAACACGTGGGAGACACTGGCCACGTTCGACAATCGATTGTGCGTGCATTCAGCGAAGCCCCTGATGGGTTAGTTATAATCGGTATCTTGATAACTCGATCCGATACCCGAGCTAGGAGTAAAAAAAGTCGATTAGCTCCGTCCGGGTTACAATGCGGTGTTGTGGACTCGTGGGATGTTTGACAAACGATTTTTCTCTGATGGGGGCCAACGGTGATTACAGCCATTCTAAAGGAGGTATATTATAAAATATTATGTGGCTATATCAAGCAGGGGCACATGGGAAAACCCAACCTACCTGTATTAACACAGCTAGAAATTGACAAACACGACACTGATTTGTTGTTTCATATAGAAATAAATAAAATATACATGAACCTATTTTTACAGCGGAATTGCTTGTCTTTTTGCGTTTCAAGAGTCATGGAATAGGTTAGGTCCAGTGTCGGTTTGACAAGTTTCAACTTGTCTGACAAGATTTCCATTGAATAATGAAAATAGTGGATGAAGTTAGCCATTGATGCCTTATATTTAAATTCAGTTAAAATTCCGACTAAGCATGGGCAAACGCAATGAACGATTAGCGCAAAGACTGAAGCTAGATTGAGTAGATATATGAGTTTTGCCATTTCATCTGCTGAGGGCTCCAATAATTGTCTGAAAATTGACGTAGATAGAAAATTCTACACTGCAACATTTTCTGACCTCAGCAACATTTTTTTATTAGAGAAAGCTTGGAATCGACCCTAATATAAGAAGTAAAATTCGGCCCTACAATAAGTAAAATTCGTCCCCGTTATCAAGACAGTTTTCAGCTTCAGCGAACAGCTACATAAACGCCCGCTACATACACAGCAAATCAAATCTGTAGTCATTGTTCCAAATTTACTCAACCTTAACTCAATTGGCCACAAGGTAGTACAGAAGTACGTTTGTAAAACCATGGCTCTAGCTCTTATTGTTCTCGGTATCAATTCTCAGTGGAACTCAGCTGATTATTATCGTGGCACATGGACCACTTTTCGAATCATGTCCGAGCTTGGACCCAGTCCTCTATAATGCTCTCTTGGAGGCAGTCTATAATCTTATTTAAGCACCTAGAAATCAATCTAGGATACTAACGTAGGGAATTATTTCAATGATACTGAACCCATATATCAAGGAGTGTAATTAAATTTATGTTTGCTGCATGAATATATCAGTATAATAGCGTACTGCAAACGTAAACGATGCCTTAAATTTAGCCCCAAGGGAAATATATTTTGAGGGATTTTTCCATCATGACCAACTGTCATAAACCATCAAATAATTTCATTTATCCGAGAATTTAATCGCGAATGATTTAAATAACTAAAATAATCTTATGTGCAAAACAAATACATCCTTGTATGTGAGCAACATCCTTTTCGAGGGAAAGGTTGATATTGATTTAAAATAATGAGCAGGACCAAAAATCATGTAGATTTCAGTTCATCATGTTATACAAAAGGAACTGCCATTCCGCCCAACCCCCTTCCTCTACCCCAAAAAAAGGTACCTACGCGTGTTACAAATCTAACAGGAAGATACGTCGATTGATATGAATTTATGATGAGGAGTAGAATACCAAAGGTCAGTCCTCCGCTCAAGGGCACTTGTAGTTCGAACGGAAACAGATAGAGGTAGGTAGGATGTACTTGTGTCTTCTGTTAGAATCGGAATATGATATTGACTCTGGCCCACCTCACAGTGACACTTATTGTCCTCGAATGTATAAATAACCCTTCTTTCAATAGATAATTGGAAGTCGGCGGATTCGACAAGGCTGTAGTAGGTGGATGACACTCGAAACACCGAAGGGAATTTCTCCGCTCCGGTGGGAACTAAAGTTTTAACAATAAACCGACCATGGCCTTCTAGCAATGGCCAATTTCCGTGTGTAGGTTTGATTGGAGAGTCGGATTTAGCATCCTTGAAAAAACCCCACTGCCAATTTTCATCTCAAAACTTCGTGTAGCCTTATGACTTCATAAGTGAATGGCGCCGAGAGTTCCCAACAGGCGGACGCGGGGGTGAGGGCCTTTACCTTTGACGTCACTTCGCTTTCTTTTCACTGGTTACTGCCCACTTTTGATCATCGGATTCCCCTCATATATCACCTTTCCGAAAAGCACTAGCCGAGATTTTTACTTAAGAAAATAAAGTGAAACAGGTGAAATTGCCCAATGGAGTAATTTTGTAGATACATAGCCGCCGCTGTCGAGGTTGAAAGAACCAATTTGTATCATACTATCTCCGTCTCGATAAAGAACCGAGCTGTACTGTGAACGACTGTATATCTCAATTTCATTAAAAATCTGGATGTTGAATGATTTCCATTTTTATTTATTGAACCTTCAGAATCGAGCATGAAAAAAATAAAAAATAAAAATCCCCCCTCCCTCTATAAAAATTTGATGGTTTCCGTTCAAGGTACGTAGAATCTCGAAACTTTCAATAGAAGGGTACCTAGAATTTTTTTAAACGTTTTTAAGTAGATCTTGAACATGAGTTTTTTGAGACCATCCGGAGCACTGAGCGTCCAGCCATTCGCTCACACCGAAAAGCTTCGTCAACATAATCGTGAGTGAAACGATTATAATCACGCATGGCTGTATGAAATCGAGTTGGTTTGTTCCGTCACATTATTTCTTTTGAAGAATGATGGTTACTTTGGATTTTGTTGTTTGTTTTTGTGGTAACTAGGTACTTTTGTATCTTGAACAAACTTTATGCTTAACGAATAACATCAAATAATTGATGATAGATTTCTTGAATCCATCGCATATTTATGGAACTGTAATTCCCCGGCCGGCTGCAGTAGGTACTCTTTAGGGCTTTCCTGGGGGAAGCGCGGGGGTAGGTATTGACACAGAAAACAGTGATCAACGCAGAAGGGGCATCTATACAAGTAAATAATAAACCGATGTATAATCATTTGCAGCGTTTTGAATATCATGACCATCATATATGAACAAATTTGGTCACCTTAAATTATCACGCTTGAATTACTAAGTATAATTTAAGAATGAGATCGGAGGTACCTACCTACTTCATATCGGATATTATTTGGAGGGCGAATGTGAAGTCAGAAACGTGAGGTTCATTCAATATGCCAATTGGAATGAGGGTGCTCAATCATCTGATTCAATATTTACCTTCCGCGTGAAAGTACCTTCAATGGTTGACATGTCCACGATTTGCTTGGTTTGGTTTTCATGCACATTTTGTTATAGCCAGAAGAGTTGTTAGAAAACCTAAACTCTTATATATATACTTACTTGGTCTAATCAGTAATCACAATACTTTCTGTTTTTCACACCAATGCAAGAGGGATAATTATGTCGAATCCATATAACATTAAAGATGTGTAGAGAAAATTTCACGATGGGAATTATCCAGTGCCAACACACATTGAATACGAATTACTCCTAGAACCTAATCCCCTGGCAGCACCATCAGGCTGCATTAGTAACAAAAATCATGATGGAAGTGATTTGAAAAGGTGCCTTCAGTTTATGAATGATTGAAATTGAGATTCACGATATCAGTTATGATTTTATTTTCTTCATGATGAGAATAACTCAAAAACACTAATGTTACTAATAAACCTATAGACACGGAAAATTAACGTACCTACCTGCTGGGAAGAATGGCGTCAAATGATTTGTCATTTCAGAACCATAATCAATGCACTAGTAGTATGTGTAGCGGTACTAATTTCTCGAATACCTCTCCTCATACCCTTATCAACTTGAATAATACATATTTATGTATATTTGATCAAAGTATTATTAAGTTAGGTATTACTTAGAAAACATGGGGGGGGGGGGGGGGGCTCAATTGGAGCACGTGAGCAGTGGGGCAGCAACTGACGCACTTTTCTCATGTGGGACACACTGAAAAAATCATGATTGGGCATTGAAGACTATATCAGTGAACAACAGATTTTAATTTTTGAGGGCCTACTGTAAGGAAGATACAATTTGAAAGTGAATGAACTAATATTTCAATCGTGAAATGAAAGCGCAATTAGGTGCAACTCTGTTGAGACTCATATAAGCTAATATTAAGCTCATTTTGGGGCTTCAATATTCTTGGCGAGACCGCTCTTTGAAGTGGACGGCCAATGTAGGTACAATATAATAATATATACTGGAAATCAGAATATGTGTAGTTCGATGTTAACACTTTATAAATACGACCTGAGAATCAACGTTTACTCTAAAACGAGTGGAAAACCCCGCTGAATTACAGGCGTATGTAGTTAATAAAAGTATTTTACGAGGTATACATTTACAAGTACCTACTTATAGAGGCCAGCAAGTAATTCTTACCAGGTTGGGAGGGCCGGTAAGCGTGTGGGTTTTACCGCTGCCGGTTTGGCCGTAGCAGAATGCCGTCGAGCTGAAACCGTCCACTGCCATGTTGATCAGCCGAGTGATTCCGCTGTATTGCAAAACGTCCTCCTGCGTCGCTCCAGGTTCGAAAACTACGTTGTACGAAAATAATTTGGTTTTGGTTCCTTTCATCCCGGGAACATCGTTCAGTCCTGTGACCTGGTGGATCAAGTCAAGTAAAAAAATTATATCAAATCAATAATTCACCAACATGCATTTAGGGGTGATTTTTCAGGATGAATAATGTCGAGACATTCAAGGGCTGAAATAATGTATAATATGGGAAGCTGTTATCATTTTATAAGTAGAACTGGTATGTACTAGTTGTATTTGTATACTTATTTTAACGTACTTTGTATGGTTAGGTTGGGGGGTTAATATAATCAGTTCATAATCAGAAGGTATACCGTTAGTAGTCTCCCCGTCTCCCGCTCTCTTTTCATTAAAAGCAATTTGTTTTATTACTGAAACTCTAATTGTCGCATTGTTGTGTGTATAGTCTACCTAGTTGTGTGTATAGTCTACCTATTTGTGAGAGAACTACGACAACGTCGATATTCGTGTTGGGAGAATGTAAGTATATGAATAGCCATCATAATATTATGGCTTACACATCCAATATCGAGATAATTTCCAAATCAACTCAACAAATGTCAAAACATTCAATTGGGTCGCTAATACACAACACACAAGCAAAGGCGGTCAGTCATGTTTAATTTCAAAATGCCTCATGCCAGACAACTCCAATCAACAATAACGTCATGGGGCCAGAATTGGACACCGATTAATTGTGGAAACCGTCTGATGGTTGCAGCACCTACTACCCAGTCATCGAGAAAAAACACTGCAAAGTCCTTGTCACATGAACATACGTACAGAACTATTGAACATACGTACAGAAATGTTGGCTGTTCATTTTTGTTTCTTTCACGTGCAATTTGGAATAGTTATTTTTGATGGTTTCCACCAATTTTGGCCCCCAAAAACACGAATTAGGCTCGGTTTTTTTTTAAACAGATTATATAATATTATATCAGATTATATTATATTTATTTAAGTGTCTTGATTCACCTGCTATTATCATTCTAATGTTATTATTCAAATTTATGGGGATTTCAGACAATTTCCCATCAGGTTTTCGACTCATAAAAAATGAATTTCGGGAGCTTAACTTTCGTTAAAACCTCGATTCCTAACTCTTCGGTCAAAATCAACTTAATATTCGATCTTCTCGCCCTAAAAAACATGGAAAACGATACCTCACAAGCTTACGTTCACTAAAACCTCAAAAATCCCTCGAAAAACCCTATCTTTACACGGATTTTTCACTCGTAACACCCCTGGGTGTATTCCGACCGGGCTGCCGAGCTTCGGAGCACATCTAGGACACAAATGGGGACCAAAACTGTGTGCGAAAGAACGATGATTTTAGACCAAAATTTAACGTAAATTTAAGGCTGAAACTTCGTTAGAACCTCGATGTTTCATTTTTTGGTCAAAATCTACTTCATATTCGGTCTTCTCGTCCTAAAAACCATGGAAAACGATACCTCAAAAGCTCATGTTACTAAAACACAAAAAATACCTATTTGTATATCCATTTTTCACTCATAACACCCCTGGGTATACCGATCGGGCTGCAAAGTTTCGGGACACAACTAGGGCCCAAATGGAGCCTGTGTGTGAAAGAACGAATTTTTTAGACCGAAAATGAAACCAATATGCATGATACGGCGTACGGCGGACGGACATCGCGTTTTCTGAATCTACGCACCTTGAAAGTAAAAGAAAAAATTTTGAGGGGGTGTTGTAAAACTTTTTTTCTGAGCGAATAAATAGGTGTACTTATTATTCACAGAATAATAAACCAAAATGGAGAGGGAAGACTTATCCCCGCTAAACCACCCGAACATAATAACTACTTGCAGAAACAGAATCGATGTCTTAAGACATCGTCATATTTATTGCAGTAGCAATTCTTCGTGAAGTGATCATGGGGACATCCTGCCATCCCCAATGTATCCGTCGCCTGGATCGACCATGAAGCGGACAGCACCCTGGATGGACAACTCTGGTCTGCTCATCCAATAGGCACACCGAAGGATAAACCGCACGACGACGACCAGAGGCCAGGATGGCTGGCCTTCCAAAGCGGCCCGTCAAAACCCATTTGAGTTCCTTGGGAAGGAGGATCAAGCCCAACCTCATTATAATTCGGGCGCGGAGCCGTTGTAATAATTATCCACGTACGCCGAATGTATGTCTTGGAGAGTCGCAGGTAGGAG
The DNA here is from genome assembly GCA_954871275.1 of Leptopterna dolabrata. Taxonomy (NCBI): domain Eukaryota; kingdom Metazoa; phylum Arthropoda; class Insecta; order Hemiptera; family Miridae; genus Leptopterna; species Leptopterna dolabrata. Next base: position 29,240,694 of record OX940982.1, on the reverse strand, counting down.
TAGCATTTAGGCGACGTGTTCTGGCATTCTACTAATAAAGACCATGTGCCATGTAACTTTCCGTTAGCTCTTTTAGCTCAAGAGTTCATGATAATTAGCCATTAAGGAATCCATTAGGGAATATCTATCACTCCTACAGAGGGTGTTGGAATACGAAAATTGTTCGATTCACTTTTTTCCAGAAAGGAACATTTCGACTTACAGGTGTTGAAGGGGGGGGGGGGGGGGGATAAATATAGGCCATAGTTAGGCTGAATTTTTCTTCCGATTTATAGTTGTTTTCGTAATCGTCTCAGTTAGGCTTTAGTTGTGTAAGAAACTCGAGGAAACTAGGCTGAGTAACCTATATAACGTCTCAGGGTGTTCCGTCTAATTGTTACATGGCACAACATCTTTTCTCTTAATACTTCGGTATTTATGATCAACTTATTTGGTTTATTAAATGAATATTATAATATAGGTATAGTCTCTACAGTGAAGAAGTAGATAGGTGACGTTTCAAAAACACGTAAGTAGGTATTTACCTACGTTGAATTCTACGTGAGTAAAATAAAGGTAGTACGAATGGGTGTGGGTTATCGAATACACCCAAGGTTGGCCCTATCTTCGCAAAACTAGAGGGATTTGAGTTGAAAATAATCAGTAAGTACCTACCTTCTAGTGGTCATGAAGTCGCCGAACCTGATTTTTAGGTAAAACGCAACGGTTAGAAGAAAATGTTTTTTGTTCACTGGCTTCAAATGAGTGCCAATTTGGGAACCACAATTAAATCTGATCTAGCAGCTAGAATAGCATAGCTGAGCGAGGTCATAACTTGAGTGACAATACGCCTTTCTCATAGATCACTCCTTGGTAAGTAGGTGACTGCTCTCGACTGTTTCTGAACTCGGATAGGTACTATACGGCGTGAACGTATTTCCCTCTTAAAACCCAATGACACCCGACAAGGGCCCTCTCACCTTCAGAGCGAGGGATCGCCCATCAAGGCAACACACAACAATCAAATCTTATCCCTTCCGATCAATAGTGGGTGAATTATTCATTCAAAGTTCAAGGCCACTTAGGTACGTGACAAGTATCCACTGCCAATCACGCCTCCGTATGAGTGCTAACACATCAATATTGTGACCGTAAAATGGTCATAGTATCGTCATCTTATACATTAAGCTATTAGGTACCTACCATAAAAATTACCTAAAACGTTATATTTTATCATCGAAAGAAAAAAAGTATTAAATATGACGTCATCTGAAAAGGATTTGTTAGGTAACCTCGTTTCGTTCCTGCTCAGATTCTAGACTCCACACATTACATTTATTTATCTTTGGAAAGCGAACTAACTTCACCTCCAGGGCTACTATAAACCATATTTTCGAAATGTAATAAATAAATACAACCAGGTACCTAGTCACTAGTTGTATTTATTTATTCTAGGCACCTATTTATTTTTTCTAGGCGAAACCTACTCATTTTGGTGCCTTGCGCATTTTCATACAAGAATCGACCAAATCATCTTAGGTACACTAAACAAAATCAAAATTTTCGCTCATTTTACGTTTCTGACACCATCGGACGAATAACATATAAGTAAGTACCTTAGGTATCTTATCGAATTCATAAAATCCAGACTAGCCGAATTACTCCGGTTCTGTTCAACAGATTTCGATGGAAGGAGGAGGATTATGATGACTGGGTTCCGAATGGCCTCTATGAATTGAATAATAGTTGGAGCAATAGACTCTGAGCAGGCGCGAACACTTCCACATCCCTAGATAGATTTATTCGACCATTTTCGAGACATTTTCAAGGGTCTTGCAACTACATACCAGTACATTCTGTTCAGAGAAATCTGCAAATATCATTGCGATAGGAGCAACTGAATCAGCTCAAGCACAGATTAATTCCTATTTGAACACTCAACTTTCTGCGGATACCGCCGTTGATACCCAAGTTTTATAAGTAGTTAGTTGGGGGTGGTTTTATTTATGAAGATCCTAACTAGACAGTAATGGTATTTTGGTACCTACTCAATGTAGTATTCAACCAACCAACATATTAATTACTATAGCAAAAATAATCATAATAAAAGCACTTATACATTACGAACTTGCAATATCAATGGCCGGTTTCACTTTCGATCTTTGTTGAAAGATCTAACATAATGAGCTCTTGATGGGAAAAATTAGTCTGATATTATGATTCAATGGAGAATTTTGAAAACGTCGGTATTACATAACCATTACGGTTATTCATAATTAGGTGAGGGTGAAAGGATAGTGGCCTCGTCTGCTTTGAGAGATTTCATTGGGAAGGCCAGTTTCGGTTTAGATCTTTAGATAAACCACTACATTATACATTATGTACCTAGAGGTACACTTTAATAATAGCGAAGTTTAGTATTAAATGAAAATAATGTTATTATTTGAGTGAATAATCTAAGATGTAGAGATGTGAATTGAAATATAAACTGAATTGGAGCAAATGAAATCGAAAATTGACGTAGTGAAATTTGTTTATTAGGTGTTGAAGTAGATGAACTAGAGGTATCAGAAACCTGCACACGTTGAGCTCCCTGATGTAGCACACCTACCTCCACCTATTTCAACAAATAAACTAATTTCACTGTGTTGATAATTTTCTATTTTATTTTATTTGCTCTAATTCAACTCATATTTCAATTCACATCTTTAAAAATCTTACACTATTCATAGGGTTTTCGTTCTGCACCAAAATTTACATTATTCTTATAACGGCATTTAATTTATTATAAAATTTTGCTATTATTACAACTTACTATGTAATCGCACTAAAGAGAACTGAAGATGGATATCTAAACCGAAACTGGTCTTCCCAATAAAATGTCTCAAAGCAGAAGAGGCCACCATTCTTCTACCATCACCTCATTATGAATAATTACATTAGTGGTGGTGGGGGGGGGGGGAGCAGGGTTGACATGGTGCTGAGAAAGACTGCTAGTCGATTTCTTTATTTCTTTTCATACTGCACTAGTGCAGTACCTATGAAATAAAGATACTTCACGAAATAAAAACTGACTATTAAGGTGTTTTTCAACACCATGAACAATATTACGGTTGCCTATGCTTATACCGACGTTTTCAAAATGTCTCCATCATCAATGAGACATGATTGGGACTTCTACACCATCGGAACGCCACCCATCCAAGTAATTCATAATGATCGTTTGCTGTACTTAGGTATACGTACAGTACGTAGATACGTTACCTACTTCAAATTACTTACCAGTATTTGACCATTTCCTGGGAAATCCAGCGTCATCCCATCATTTAAGGAGTTTTCTCTTTTGTTAACCGGTCTCACCCTAAATCAAGAAGTAATGCCTAGTTATTTATCGCTGACAATCAAAGTGTATAAGAGTACAAATTAATCTATTGATGAGTACCTATTGATGTATTGATGGGTATCATGTAAGAGTACAGTAATATTGAAATTTCAACAATCATTGTAGCTCATGAAAGCTCATACCGTTTTAGAATAGGTACTTTCTATAGACTAATATCTGAAGATGGCTGCTCTCAGCGTTGAATCTTCTATTTGCACGTATTTATTTTATTTTTTTTAAATGAAAGTAGATTCCATCCTGAGAGTTTTGAGACCAACCGCACGCTCCTACGATAACCAGTTCTTTTTCAATGATTTTTCAAAATTTCCTGTGGTTCCTAGGTCACAGTGGGCAGGAGAGTCCCGTCAAGGCGAGAGGGGTGCAATGACGTGGAAGCCTCTGGAAACTTAGAAAAATCATGGAAAAAGAACTACTTATCGTAGGAGCATGCGGTTGGTTTCAAAATTCTCAGGATGGAATCTAATTTCGTTTAAAAATTGATATAAATCGCTTTGTGACCCTTGCAAATAGCCCATTTGACATCCAAACCTTCAGAGTATAAGTCGTGGACCGTATCTTACAACTCTCGCTATGTATTCCGTAGGTTGGTAGGAATAATAGGTACAAGTAGTATATCGACAGGGTAGCTAGCAAGACCTACCTGGTGGCAATCATGGTAGAGATATAAAATTAACACCAACTTAAAATACTGTCATCGTTCTGAAAGTACCTACTGTATACTGTGAAAACAATCCGCATTCAACAAGCTCTTACTCGAGGTTTCGTAACGACGGTACTGTATTAGATCTAGATGATATGAACGATTGTCTCACCTCACGACCACGTTGATGTTGTCCTCAGGTGGGGTCGGGGGCTCTGAACCTGTGGAGCCCAGGTCCGTGAAGGAGCTGCAAACACCGAAGTATGACCAAATAGATTGTGCGAATGAAACATTAGGTACGATCTTATGGAATGCTGCTCAACATAATTTATGATACACGCATAATTCTATAAATTACCTGCGCATCTCCAAACGCAGTAGAATAGGCAAATCACTCACACAAACGTGGAATTAATACCTTTGACCTGGGTAGGTAGGTACTCAAAATTCCGAAGTAGCGATCTGGTAAGGTAAGTTGTGGGATGCCTGCACCTGATGTTTGATCAGACGTTGTCTGACCTGGGGTTGGTGTTTCATCAAATGCGTTGGAAGATTCCCAGGTTTTGGAACACATTCCGATGGTGAGCCTATCTCTGTAGGTACCTACCTACTTATTCTATTCCGAGCGTACCTGCTGTACATCTTCGGAACAGCCCTACATGACATAGGAAACAGCAGCAACCGTGACCAATAAATCTGTCGTGAGTCCCTCCCGGGAACACTCCACTAACAACCTTAAAGCTCTCACCAATATTCGTATGTTAAACTTACCTTCCGCTAAATAAACATCTGAGTGGGGAGACAGGCAACAGAATCCAGGGGACACAACCTGGGCCCCCCCCAAAACTCCCAACAGGGGAGTTGGAGGGAGAGGCCTCCAGTTCCTATATAACCCTGGATCCTGGAGCTTTAGCTTCATTCGACACTTCCTCTAACCAGCTCTCTCTTCTCTCTCTACCTTCCTCCTCCCAGATGCCTGGTGGTATCCGCCGCTCTGGGAATTCACCTCCTACCTTTTCCCCTTATCTACATCGGTGGATATCCGCCGCCTAGATAAGCACCTTCCTTCACCTACATCGGTGGATTACCGCCGCCTAGGTGAATTTCCTTCCTTCTCGCCTACATCGGTGGATTACCGCCGCCTAGACGAGATTCCTTCCACTCACCTACATCGGTGGATTACCGCCGCCTAGGTGATTTTCCTTCCTCTCGCCTACATCGGTGGATTACCGCCGCCTAGGTGAAATTCCCTCACTCTCATCCCTTCACTCCTTCACGCCACCGTGATGATAAATTTAAATTCATCACAGTGGTGAACCCGACGTTCATCCAACCTTCTGCCCTTCCTACCTTCTTACCACCTCATGTGTCGCCCCCAGTCTAGTTCGGTGTCCCCAATTTTAAATTCAAATGCAGCTTGAACAGTCAGTATAAATTCGCAATTTTTGGCCCACCCACAACCACTCACACAGCTCTCAACCCTCCGCCACAAGCACCTCCGCTACCGCAAATTGCGAATTTAAAATTCAAACCTCACCCAATTTGAATTTTATTTACAGACCTCAGCCATGGACCCGAACTCGCCGACGCCGCCGCTCCTCCGGCCATCCCTACTGCAGCCGCCGACCGCTGCGACAACTGACGCAGCCGAAAACCCCTTCACCACCCTCGCCCCGCCCGGCTCCGCCGCATCAACCGCCCCCGCCGCCGCCGCCGCTGCAGGCGCAACACACGCCGCCGCCGACGTCATATACACCTCCTATGCCGCCGCCGCCACCGCTGCGGCCGCAGCACACGCCGCCACCGACGTCACACGCACCTCCTCCGCCTAGCCGACAGGGTGCACGACCTCGCCGCCGCCGCCTGCGCCGGCGAACTACGCAACCCCCGCACCACATCCCCTCCACGACAACACGCCTCGACGTCCCGCGGCGGGCCCCCCTCCTCGCCAAAACGGGGGGGACCGCCCCCCTTCCCCCACCCCCCCCCCCCGCCCGCATCAACTACACCACCGCCACTATGCCGCCGCCACGGCCGCCAACCTCCCACCAGCAACTCGCTGCGCCACAAAACCCCCGTCCCCGAACACACACCGTTCCCCCACCCGGGAACGGCAAAACCCCCACCTCACCCACGGCCGCACCTCCCTGCGCCGCCACCAACCCCCGTCCCCGAACACACACCGTTCCCCCACCCAGGAACGGCAAAACCCCCACCTCCCCCACGGCCGCACCTCCCTGCGCCGCCACCAACCCCCGTCCCCGGACGCACACCGTTCCCCCACCCAGGAACGGCAAAACCCCCACCTCCCCCACGGCCGCACCTCCCTGCGCCGCCACCAACCCCCCTCCCCGGACACACACCGTTCCCCCACCCAGGAACGGCGAAACCCCCACCTCCCCCACGACAGCGCCTCCCTGCACCACCCCCAAACAACACTGCCCCTCCTACGCCGCCGCCACGGCCGCCAACCCTCCAACCGCGCCTAGCTGCGCCGCCAAACCCCTCACCCCTCCACCTTCCCCCATGCCAGCGCCTCCCTGCGCCGCCCCCACACAACACTACCCCTCCTACGCCGCCGCCACGGCCGCCTGCCCTCCAACCGCGCCTAGCTGCGCAGCCACACCCCTCCCCCCCCATCAACCGTTCCAATCTAACCGTTCCAACCTTGTAAATTTTTGTAAATACCCTGTAAATACCTTGTACATATTACTCCACTCATCATCATCATCAGCCTCATCACCATTGTACATATTCCTCCAATAATTGTCACTTCATCAATTTTTTACTCATCACCATCGTTATCCTCATCGCCATTGTACATATTGCTCCCATCATCAATTTTGTCATACTATCTTATGTCTACTTATGTCTACTTATGTCTACTTATACTACTCTATATCACGCTACCTGTATATCACCCTAGATTTAAGACACCTCCGGTCACTCTTCTGCCTTCAGCACTACAATTGTTTGTTTCAGCCTTCAGCTCCTGTATACTTGCGCCTTCAGCTCCCCTCTTGTTTCCGCAGCCCTCAGCCCCTGTCACCTTGAGCCTTCAGCTATCTCAAACATTGGTTCGATCTGGGGGGACCTCTGTCGTGAGTCCCTCCCGGGAACACTCCACTAACAACCTTAAAGCTCTCACCAATATTCGTATGTTAAACTTACCTTCCGCTAAATAAACATCTGAGTGGGGAGACAGGCAACAGAATCCAGGGGACACAACCTGGGCCCCCCCCAAAACTCCCAACAGGGGAGTTGGAGGGAGAGGCCTCCAGTTCCTATATAACCCTGGATCCTGGAGCTTTAGCTTCATTCGACACTTCCTCTAACCAGCTCTCTCTTCTCTCTCTACCTTCCTCCTCCCAGATGCCTGGTGGTATCCGCCGCTCTGGGAATTCACCTCCTACCTTTTCCCCTTATCTACATCGGTGGATATCCGCCGCCTAGATAAGCACCTTCCTTCACCTACATCGGTGGATTACCGCCGCCTAGGTGAATTTCCTTCCTTCTCGCCTACATCGGTGGATTACCGCCGCCTAGACGAGATTCCTTCCACTCACCTACATCGGTGGATTACCGCCGCCTAGGTGATTTTCCTTCCTCTCGCCTACATCGGTGGATTACCGCCGCCTAGGTGAAATTCCCTCACTCTCATCCCTTCACTCCTTCACGCCACCGTGATGATAAATTTAAATTCATCACAAAATCCTTCGGTAGGCAGTTGGTACACTCAAATCACGATCCCATTATAAGGTGGCTACTCAAAGATTGCCACTTCCCGTCAGGCAAACCGAATGCTTGCACGTGATCGGACGCCGTGATTCTTGGCTGAGGGGGGGACGACCCCCTCTCAAGTTCAAAGGTCAAGAAACTAGTGTAATGGAAGGCGCCTCCAAAGGTACGAGGATCTTTTACAATTTGCATGACGCATCCCATGCAGTGGACCTGACTTTCTTGAGCCCATGATATAATACTTTTTTGATTATTTAAAATCGAGGTAGTTGCTTACATTAGGCTTTATTGACTGAAACAGCCCAGCAAGTGTTCCAAAACTAAGTTTCTTTGGACTTTCCTTCCAATAATCGTGCCCTCCAAGAAGGGACTTTCCGCGTGGGCGCATGGTCCTGTCTTATTTTTCAGTAGAAGAGTATAAATACGGGGGGGGGGATAACAAAATTGAGAGGTCTGCAATGTCAAAACCCCACTATGAAAATGAGTCCAATTCAATAAAGATTTTTGTAATGACGCTTCCTTCTAGATCATCACTAGAACATTATTAACAATAATCTCTATCTCTATCTCTATCTCTATATATTATAAAAACGAATCTCTGTGAGTGAGTCTGTCTGTCTGTCCGTCTTCCCACGGCCTAACGGCTCGACAGATATCGACCAAATTTGGCACGAATATCCAGTAGGCTCCCAAGTTGTGCAACGTCGCATTTTTAATTCCCTGACCATAGCGGAACTATGGTCGACCATGGTCAACTCCTGAATGGCTTGACGGATATCGACCAAATTTGGCACGAATATCCAGTAGGCTCCCAAGTTGTGCAACGTCGCATTTTTAATTCCCTGACCATAGCGGAACTATGGTCGACCATGGTCAACTCCTGAATGGCTTGACGGATATCGACCAAATTTGGCACCAATATCCGGTAGCCTCCCAAGTTGAACGTAGGCGCATTTTTAATTCCCTGACCATAGCGGAAATATGGTCGACCATGGTCAACTCCTGAATGGCTTGACGGATTTTGATAAAATTGGGCACAAATACCAGGTAGGCTATGGGATTTTTCCGTCGTTTGTTGGTTCCACGATACTGCGTACAGCGAATCTCGGATAGCGAGCGAAGCGAGCGGTCAGGCTAGTATAATTATAATGGTGGAAATGTGGATAGGTTCTTGCCCATCAAACGGCCCCAGAATAGCAATTTCATCAATGAATCACTGTAGATAATTTTGTCTGCGCATGTGCAAACAAATTTTCTCACAAATAGGTACATGTTTCCGAATGTAGAAGATGGTTGAGAACTTGCTCAGTGATGATCTGCGAGCTCATCAACTTTCCAACAAAATTTCTAACCGAGCGATATTCATGGATTGGATCAATGTTTTTCTTGGGACTTGAGCAATTCCAATTCGTACCTCGTTGTCTACATGAGATTTCCCCGTGAATACCAGAGCTTATCATGGAAAGATGGCAAATTTTTCTTTCCCCGAAACAAGTAAAAGTGGATTACCTATTTTTTTTAATAACACATTCCCACAAGTGCACTCAGGTATAGAAAGTATTCCGATTCCACTAATAAATGAATCTGTAGGTTCGAGGAATATTGGAAACTTAGTAGTGACACTAAATTTTTAAAAGGCTTAAAAAATGCCTTCAGCGCAGCGGCGTGAATAGACGGACGCTCACGCCAGCCGGATCGAAGACCGAATTTTCGGCGTGTTGTCTCTCCAAGCCTGTATTTTATGCATCAGCCAATTTCAGAGGAAATTACACAGCGCTAAAATTATCTTTGAATCGAGGCCTGATAATTTGACAGACAAGATTTGGCTAAGTTTCGAGATTTTGTGCAATTCCGGGGAGGAGCTCTTCTCTTCGTGGCTGAAGTCAACGCACACACACGCATATCACGTGCGGTGATTCTTTTTCCCATCATGTGCACATTCAAGCGCTCAGTATTTTGAGAGACGCAGAGCCATTTAAGCAAATTTTTGAAGACAATTTTTGCTTCAGTCCTTTGGATTTTGTTGTTTGTTCGAGATGGTTGTTCTGTGATATTATTTCGTTTGAAGAATGGTGGCTCCTTTATTTTGTTGGTAGGTACTTTTGTCACTTGAACCAACGTTTTGCTTCATGAATAACAACAAATCATTCTTAATGATTGAATAACTGAATCCCACCCATTTTGATGAAACTGTGATTTCCGGGCCGGCTCCAGTACTCGATTTAGGGTTTTCCTGGGGGGAGCACGAGGGTAGGTACTGACCACAGAAAACAGTGATCAACGCAGAAAACCTACCTGCCCATACAGGAAAATAATAGACCGTTGTGTAATAATTTGCAATGTTTTTTTATTCCAACCACCAAATAATGTTGGTGGTGAAGGGGGGGGGGGGGTATTTATTTATTTCTTGTCATGCTCGATTCCAAAGTTTCATTACGTATTGAAAATAATAAACCAAAATTGAAATGTATGTGTCTGCCTAATTTTTATTTATGAGGAGGTTCGTTTGCTCTACCACCAACTTTGCAACACTCAAGAGCCGTTGGTCAGTTCTCAGCTTTTCGATGTAATAGAACATCAGTGATACAATTATATAAATATAATACCTAAGTATCGCGGAGTCTTTGCAGACAATATTGAGTTTTCATACGTTCGAAGTAAATCGTCAACAATTGCTAAGTCTTTTGAAACTTTCCATTATAATTTATCAGATCGTATGAAAAACATGAAACCCTACCTTTCACACACATATATATATATATATATATATATACATATATATATATATCAAAAAATTATCCGTCTGTCCTCAATCGAAGACGTTAGTAGGGGGAAAAATTGTGTCAGTTTCGAGAAAAAAAAACCATAGAATATAAACGTTAGACATGTCATAGCTGCTAAAAGAGCCGAATCAATACTTAACACATTTTTTCCACAAGATTCATGAGGTGAGGACATTCGCGTGAAAATACTCCGTACTCCTACCTGTGAAAAGAGTCAAAGACAGTCATCAAACCGTCGTAGGAAGTCTATTGTGGTGAGGTCGAAGGTGGATTGGCGGGTCGTGTACGAATAGACGTGGAAGTACCCGGATGGGGTGAGCGAAGACAACAAGTGGAATAAGGGTTGTTAACCCTCCACAACCCTTGGCTGATTGGTGTGTGGGTGGGTGACCTGCCGCGCTGAAATTACCAATATTTTATCCTTCGATCCAGAAATAATCTTTTCCACCCATCAAGTTTGTGGGGTACCTCACGGAAGGTACGGTCTGATGTCAAACCCAATTTATTGAGTTTCGATTGTTCGGTAATAATGGTGTTTACCAACCATAAATTTAGAGGAAAATGTTATGGTTCCTCCCACACACTTCTTTTAAAAACGAAACCGTCGCTTTATTGTAAATGTCGAGAATTGCGGGAAAAAATAGTGGTTTTTAAAAGCAGTATTAAGCTAGGTACGGTAATGGGTCGAAAATACGTTGTAAAGATACCATAGAACTCTGTTTCAGGAAGTTCTGAATCCAGCCCTAGGTGTTTACAATTTTGCTTCCTCACTGCTGAAGTCCTCCTAGCAATGTATTCATGCAAGATTCCCCCACACGTAGAAATTTCCACTCGCATTTTCAAGGAAATAATTTGGTTCTGTACTGGTTTCGTGGTTTGTCAGTATTTAACTCCTGGTTACGAATATATCTTATCGAAAGAACTATCCGAACGAGCGAATGAAATGTTAATGTATGTGTCTCCCCAGATAGACTTATTGCACGAACTCCTGATTGAAATACGGGGAATTCGTAGAGTATTATCGCGTATTACCAAAAGAAAATAACTAGATACCGATATCGTCACTTCTCGCAAATGTAAACTACCAAGGAAACGAGGAAGTCCAAAGCAACGTACATAATCAGAAGTGTCTGGAAAAGTTGAGAAGTGTCCATTTTTCCGAAGCAAAATCAGTGTGCAACAAAATCAAATACCAACAAATCAATATTTGGTTTGATTCACAAAAACCAGCTGAGACTTAGAATTTTTAGTTGGCTATTTCCAATCGCCTCTTTATTTGCATGTACCCCACCCCGCCAATAACCTTAGTTTCTCTATTATTAAATCCTCAATTTCTAATGAAATATATAGACGTCGAGTTGTTTATCAAATATTTATTCAGGCCAAGAGAATGAGGTACCAGGAAGTAACCCGGTTTGACCCATCGCATGTTAGTCTCTGAGCTGTTTAAATTTTCATCCAAGTTGTAAAACGGGAATTGTACCTACTTAATGATGGAAGGCACTCTCTGTTTACCCTCCACTGACCATTCACATGAGAATCAGAAGAAATTTGGGATTGTGTGATGGTGTAACGCCCTTCAACGAGTGACCTCTCTGTCTTCAATGGATCTCAAAGAAACGGTTTTGTCTGTTGAAAGAACTGCCGGTGAGTTGATATACTAAGGGCTTAGAATGTTGAACACTTATTCAGTACTTGAAAAGCCATACACTGAACTACGACAACACAATGAAAATTAAAGGAAAAGCTTGTCTTAATCAGACATTGAGCATAGCTGTTGTTTCATCATACTTAATTAGACATGTTTCAACTTCCGACAGCTAATGTTGTTAAGAACGACCTCGCATTTTAGTATCATCACCAAAAACTATATAGATAGGTAGCTTATTTCAAACCTCAATATTTTAAGGACACTAAATTTTTCTGACTATTTAATACCATATTTTTGTTATATATGACATTAATTAAGGTTCTACATCTCTACTCTATGGAAAATTGGATTATTACGACTGCAAACTAGAACAAACCTCCAGTTACAACCAAACCCACACACACACACGCGCGCGCGCGCACACACACGCACAAAACAAAACAGAACAATGATGCGAGTTCATACACTACATGCAATAATCTTTTTGATTTATTATTTTCAATAATGAATCTTTGGAATCGAGCATGGACAACAAATTTTTAACCCCCTTTGAATCTGAAACAGTCCGTCCGCCGTACGCCGTACACTGCACTTCGCACTTTCCTTAGTTACCATGAACAAAATTAATGAAATTTGGTGTGTAGGTCCCGTTTGGGGTCTAGTTGGTCCGCTCGGCTTTACTGTCAGTCGCCTCTAAGGGGTGAAAAATAGGGGCTGAAATTTTCAGAACGCCGTAGCTCGAAAACTTTTAGTAGAAGGGTGTGGGTTTTTTAACGTTTTTACATTGATCTTGAACTAAAGCATTTTTTGAGACCACCCGGAGCGTTGTAAGACCAGCCGTTCGTTTGCACCGAAAAGCTTCGTCAACACGATCGTGAATCAAACGGTATAAATCCGGCCCAGATATCATTGCTAGGGTGCGCCTGATTATAATCACGGATGGCTGTATGAAGTTGAGTTGGTTGTTCTGTGGTATTAGTTCATTTGAAAAATGACGGATCTTTTGGATTTAGTTTATAGGTACTTTTGCAACGTTGAAGTATTATTGGGTAAATTATTACACAACGGTAAATGATTACACAATGGTACATTTTACACAACGGTATTATTATTATACTATCTATGCAGAAGGGGCACCTATACAGGTAAATTTTTACCTACACAACGGTTATTATTTGCCTTATGCTTCGTGAATGACTACAAGTAATTAATGATTTAATTATTGAATCCCGGGCATTTGTATGAAACTTTTATTCCGGGGCCGGCTCCAGTACTCGATTTAGGACTTTCCTGGTGGGGAGCTTGAGGGTATTGACCACAGAAAACAGTGATCTACGCAGAAGAGGCATCTATACAGGTAAATAATAAACCTTTGTTTAATAACTTGTAGCATTTTAAATTGGTCTTGAACTAAAGCATTTTTTGAGACCACCCAGAGCATTTTCGTACGTCCATCCGTTCGTTTGCACCGAAAAGCTTGGTCAAAATGATCGTGTTTGGAACGGTATGAACCCGGCCCGTATATCATTGCTAGGGAACATCTGATTATAATCAAAAGATGGCTGTATGAAGTCGAGTTGGTTGTTCTGTGATATTAGTTCATTTGAAAAATGATGGCTCTTTTGGATTTTGTTGATATAGGTGCTTTCGGATCTTGAACAAACTTTATACTTCATGAATAACAACAAATAATTAATTATTGAATTATTGAAACCCGCACATTTTTATGAAACTGTAGTGCCCGAGCCGGCTGCAGTACTCGATTTCGAGCTTTCCTGGGGGGAGCAGGAGGGTATTTATGTATTGACCACAGAAAACAGTGATATACGCAGAAGGGGCACCTATACATGTAAATTATACACAACGGTTTATTACACTACAGTTTCTTACACAACGGTTTATTAAACAACGATTTATTATTTACCATATGCTTCATGAATAACAACAAATAATATTAATGATTGAATTATTGAATCCCACGCATTTTTATCAAACTGTAATTCCCCGGCCGGTTCCAGTAGTCGATTTAGGTCTTTCTCGGCATTCTTTCCTGGTCTTTTCTGGTACTGCCCACAGAAAACAGTGATCTACGCATGAGAGGCATCTATACAGGTAATAAACCGTTGTGTAATAATTCGCAGCGTTTTTTTATTGGTTTTGAATGGAAATATTCAATATCTTTCTTACTCACGTGAGTACATAAGTAGCTACCTAAGTCATCTTAGTGGCCCTACGTGGACAGTAAAATTTAGTAATCTGAGGTTAGGGTGAACTTACTAGTCGGTAGTGCTTCAACTGCCTGCCATCACTGGGGCATAAATAATGACATGTTCTATGAACAATGTTTTTTGTTACCTTAGCTTTAGTGACCTATTCATTTCAAGAACCATCAGTTCCATTACATCAAATGTATAATACTTTGAACCCATTGATTTTTAACATTAGCACAGCATGATTAGGGCAGTATCACTTGCCGAAACGTTGTGGGAATAAAAATGAAGTTTATTCAGTAAACTTTGATTGAAGCGCTTGTAAGTTTATCGTAACCTCACATTATCACCGTGGACTAGTCATCACCCCAACTGTAATGCACGTAAAAAATTAGAAGGTAGGTAACTACCAAAATACCCCCCCCCCCCCCGTCTCACAAAACCCTTTTCATTCCCCTTCTATTTTGTTGAAATGTTTGTTGTTTTATGCGCCAAAATCGAGAAACCTTAAAAGCCTATTTTATACTTCAAGAGAATAAATACCTATAAATGAATATAGGTACATAGTACTAATGCACTGATGATAGCATTATTATTATTCAATATTCATGCATTAGTGCAATTCTTCCTTCTTATCCAGTGGAAGGAGAAGTCCTATCCTGAATGCATAATGCTAAGTTGCTGCGATATGACTCGTAATGACCAAACAATAATTTATGGCTCACCATAAAAAACCCATGTTTGCACGAGGGCCAAACGACTGACGTCAGCCCGAAATTACAGCAGTTCATCATCCCTCGGTTATCATCCTACCAGACAGATACATTCAGCTATTCCACACGGAACGGCATCGGGTTAGAAGCCTTCCACCAGTCCTCGCCATTTCCCACCGCATTGTTTACCATAATAACACACCAGATTGGTATCAGTGATACTGACCTCGCCATTTCTTGGTTCTATCCTATGGTTTGCCGCCCATGACCTTGGAGTTTCATGTCACATTGCATCATTTACCCATCCGTTCTCACTCATCAACCAAGCCCGTTTCGGCTCTAATTATGTATTAGACAACCATGTAAATAAGCGGGCCTGTTGTAGACAATCATGAACAGTAACTGCCATTCAGCTTCTAAAATGTAGCAGCAACTCGGGCGGCATTTTTTGTCTATCTATCTTTCGGACTGGGTCTTATGATGACTTGAAATTTTAAGGACTTGCTCGTTAGGTCAATCAACAAACAATTCAACTTACTCAACAAACAATTCAAAATTTACAAACTTTTTGTTTTGCATTTTGCTGTGCCACTGAAGGTGCTATCATGGCACGAAAATATATGTACAGTAGTTAACAGTTAATTAACTGTGCATATTTTCGTGCCATGACAGCACCTTCAGTGGCACAACGAAATGAAAAAACAAAAAGTTTGTAGATTTTGAATTGTTTTTGTTGTATTGTGTTGAATTGTGCATGTTAGGACGTAGAGGAGTAGATGTAAAAAATTCTAAATTCCGAAGTGATTTTACGCCAGGCAGTTAACATGCCTAATATCTAGTAACTTCCTGTTGTATTCACGACATATTCCACAGAGCACAGATGCACAAAAGCACATGTAGGTATCCAAGGTACAGTAGATATATAGCGTGATACAGTAATAACGACCAAAGCAATTTATTAATGTAAGGTCTCTAAAAACCTTCCAAAATTCTGTATTATATTATAGTTGTGAATAGGGAATAACCATAAAAAATTACCTGAGAAAATACGGATTGATGAAGGGTATGTATGGCGCGTAGGCTCTCTCCAACATTTTCAGTCGTTTTCTATGTACAATTCTCTCGTCGGTATTGTGATACCTTCAGGCACTCAAATCAATTTATTCGTCTTTTTCTATTGCATTCAATTAATGTCTACCTACTTCGATTCCGGGGTGGTAGAGTTGAAAAGTTATACTATTTAAGAGCCTTTTTTCAAATACTCGCGCGCATGAATCACAGTATTCCTAAACGAACGTTCGGAATGACTTTTTAAAATATACTGGAGTTATTCTGGAGTTGGTCGGAACCGTCCTGAATTCACAGTGAAAGCCTCAAAAGGGACTTCGCAGAATATCGAGCTAGCGGATATGGTCGATAACGCGTAAGGGTCCTCAAGGCGAACTTCAGTGGGGAAAAGGGAATTGTCTTCTTGGCCTTTCCGTTTGAACCTAATGCACTTTTAAAGGCAATTTATCATCTGACCTCTGGGCGATCGCTGATGGAATTATAAGCGGGGGACAATGGTCTTGTTGACGAGTTGCTCGAAATATCTATACTACGAGTATGAAGGATGCGGGACTTGACGGTTTTACCACCTGGACAATACCCGCGCGATCGGTTCTTCAGCTAAGAAAGGTTTCAGCTAAGAAAATTCAGATAGTCCTGTAAATTAAGGAGTTTGAAAAGGTCGGATGCTTCTGAAATTTGGAAAGGTTCTGTATGATTTTCGACTACAATTTTCGCTCGGCCCCACAGGTATCTTGAAATACGACATATTTTTATGGGAATTATGACTCTTACAGAACATTATTATAACCACCACCAGCCGTGAAGGGATCCGTTTTTTCCACTCTCATTAACTAGGTGCTTAGTAGATTGGAATGTTAGGTAAACTAAAAGGACGTCATAATTCGCTGTTACAATGGCACTGTAGTATAGATTACCTAATGTAGATAGGTACCTACCAATAAGTGCTCTTATCTCGAATGCAGGAAGCAAGCAAAATACTACAACTACACGGTATATGTATGATTGTGCGTGAATGAAACTTCACTAGGGGTACAGCCTACCTAGCTGTTAGAACGAGCTGGTATTGGTGCATTGTTTTCATCATTCCATGTTGTTGAGTGAGCAAGGCCACTTCTTCACCTGAATAAATGCGACGCTTCCAAAAAACGAAGGGCGCGAATGCCTAAGCAGCTTGAAGAAACCAACAACTTTCAATATTTCACGTCGCGCTGGTCTGAGAAAAACCCCTGCTAGGATGCTTAATACCTGAATAAATGATCGTGAGTATAATCGTGGGGGGTGAGCCCCCACAGATCAAAGTGCCTGCGTGAAGCCTTCGAACTCTTTCCTACTGGGTAGGACTACTTTTGAGGTTTCAAAAATTGGACATTAGCAGAGCGATTCCCTTAACAAAACGTGGTACAAATTGTTAAAGGAGAGGATCCCCGAGGCACAAGCTTACGGGAGGTTCTTTCTGGGAAGTCTTTCTGATTTGAAATGGTAAAGATAGAAGTCGATAAAAGTCGACGCTTCAAACTTTTCTGGTGAGGTCGTTCAAGTAGGTTTGTAGGTATTTGCTATAATTTTTCGAGTCTTTCAATTTGAAACCGTTTCCCTGGTTCGTAACAACTTCAAGTGTGCGGTAATTTTAATGTAAA
Organism: Leptopterna dolabrata; assembly: GCA_954871275.1. Lineage (NCBI taxonomy): Eukaryota > Metazoa > Arthropoda > Insecta > Hemiptera > Miridae > Leptopterna > Leptopterna dolabrata. The sequence goes on along the minus strand of OX940982.1, from coordinate 29,222,869 downwards.
ACTTCACATTTATCCATCCATAGTTCTTACTGCCCAAAAACGTACTCCACTCGAACATTCTGAATCTCCAGTATGTCCAGAAATCCGGTTTGCGGAGATTATTTTAAGTTTTCTGACAAAACCACTGTGGGCGGTTGAAGATCGGTACAAAAGCAGGTCTGGACGCAATGTACGGACGAAGGTTCGACAAGCTCATTCATTCAGTTCTTTTATACCAATTCCGAATTTTTTCAGGACTGGATACGCTCTTGCAGATAGAAAGCGTAAATGATTTGAGACTGCAGTGGAACGTCGATTGCAAAAGGGCTCGTTGCGATATAAATGGCCTTTCCCAACGGGTCAACGAACGATTTAGCATTTCAAAACAGAGCCCAGCCCTCGTTAGGGCTCGCAGCTTAGAAACACCAGGTTTTCCCGGCGACTTGTATCCTCATCCAAAGCTTAAAAATATAAATTTGCCCATTAAGTAAAGTAAACAGCCATTTCAGGCCATTAAGTATTTTCTGTACATCATCATATGAACAATCGCATCATTGATACTGGTGAGTTTCGTGGCGTGGGAAGACTACCCAGATGCATTTACAAATGGGCTTCACAATCTTTTTGCTTTAGAACCAGGGAAGTATGATGCTACAGAATAACAATACTCTCAGGTACAAAATACAGCACCACTTTCATTTCCGATTTCCCCACCTCCTCACCGTTTCCAGTTATCTACCAAACACTCTGCTTTGCTCCCTACTTACCTATACCTATGTAAAACCACTAGCAAATTACGTCAATTTTGAAATCTCATGATTCAAATGGAATTTCTTGGTGTTCTTCTTTTTTTGAAATTTCCCATTATTTCTCACATCATTAAATCGCGCTTTAGCAAACATTATCCAACACACATATTTATTTAATATCTTAGAGCTGGCGCCTCGTAAATATAAATATTCGTGATACGATGAAAGAAAGGACGTTAAAGTCTTAATTTTATCACACCAATAAAAAAAGTCAATCAATGAACAATCCAATTCTCGTCATTCAGATTTCTAGGTAGGTAAATGTTTCTCGCTAACTCCAAGCATATAATTCGCAGATATTTTAGAGTTTCGGGGAAAGAGGTTGATTTTTTTTAAACTGACTGATCTACAGAAAATCATACTATCTTCTTCATTCAACAATATCAAATTAGTTCTGTGTTCGTTATTGCAAGATTGCAATACTTCTTTGGTGGGCATTTACAGCTTGAAAAATACATGAAAATTTATATAATTTACAAACATTATCTAACCTCATGAGTTTTCAAGTGATTTATACCTGGAATCGGATAACTGGGATTATTGGTTTCAACCATTTTTCATCACTAGTATATACATGATATAGGTAAGTGATAGTGCATAACACATAACTATCTATACCAACCCATATACATTTTGGTAGGCAATCATGAAGTATGTTCGGCCAAGGGATCGATGTTAGAATATTTGTAACCGGGACCATCTGCTGATTTCGCTGACAGGTTTGTTTTTTCCATTACAATATAACTTGAATACTGGTAGCAAATTTCCCTAAATTGAGCGATAGTATGCGATGTGTGTGTTGTATTACCCCCGTAATGAGTGATTGTACCAGCTTCTCGTAATTATTATCGTATATCTTCTCCTTCTAGAATTTATCGTAGGTACCTAGGAACTAGGAATCATGTGCTTAGGCGTCAACTCTACAGCCCCTAGCAAAGCTATGTTTCTTGTGACTGGCGATTTTATAACATTTTTATGTCATTACAATAAATGTAAAAAATCAACTGGTAGGTATATAGCTATAATCGGTACAGCTATGAAATGGTTGACACCTATAGTGATTACTGCGGTATAATAACGATTATTTAATATAGCTTTTTCATATAAAATTTAACATTTCCCAAACCAGATTCAACATTTTCCTAACCAAATTCAACATTAATGTAGGGGAAAAAGATCAACCTACCATTGGTATTGAAGAAGAGTCTCCTTTTATTGTTACTACTCGAAATAATTAAACAAAAACAACGCACACACAAAAAGTAGCATTACAACATAGGTATTACCAATTTCTAGTTCAAATTTCTTGTGACGCTCGAGTCTGTTTTTAATGTAATGCTAAACCAGCAGCTGCTGACTGGGAGAAGTAGAATGTATTCATTACATACATAGTTGGTGCAATCGGTAGACGTCATTGCACCAACACCCCGCGTAATAACATCTGGTGGCAAACGGCCGCTTTGTTCACTTAGTACATTTTCACTTAGTACATTTCTCACTACTGACTTTATTTAAAAAAATGCATTATCGGCAGGATTCAGCATAGGGGAGTAAAGTGGGAGGAACACAAAGAACGACTGATTCATTTAACGCCTCGTCTGTCGATGTTTAATTTGGTTTGTAAAATGTTGAATTTGATTTGAAAATGCTGAATTTGGTTTGGAAAATCTGTAGATCTACCAGTAGATTCTGCTTTCGGCATTACTTAATTACCTACATAAATATATAAGTACTGTACATTACCAAGAGTGCTTTACCATTCCATAGTGATTCATGGCAGTATCACATCAAAGTAACTCTGTATAAAATTTGCTTTTTGACGTAGTGTGGCAAAGAGACGCTAACCAGATCTTCGCTCATATGGGCAATCGTACAAGGTCGGGTAGTACGGACCCCTGAATTAGGTTGCTTTCATACAGCTGACAACAATGATATTGTCGTTGGACGGATTCGGTTCGGGTACTCACTCTTCGCTTCCTCTGGACCTGGGCAATGCCGGGCTCGTGCCGCGTGATCCATTTCTTTTGACGCTCCCAGAGCTTGATCCGCTCGACTCGTGGGTTCTCGGCATCCTTCATCGACAACTTCACATGGCAAACTGGAAAACACAACCGCCCCTGGAGGCGGCACGTGGGGGCGGTCTGGGTACCCCACTACCGCCGTCTTTCGAAACGGTTGCCCTGGGCGATGCCGCAGCTAATACCACACTAATACGGCGTCTGCGAACACTCAAGGTCCGCTTTTCCGCTTGAATCAATGGGATGACACCTTCTGGCGCTGGAAAAACGAGTCAATGAACCTCTCGGCGTGCTCCACAAATGAAAATCCCCCTCCTCCGGCCACACCGCTCCTCTCGTTCCCTCACCAATCACTTAGCACTTCCTGGATCGCACAGTTGTCACTTTCGCACGAGGTGAGTTCCCTCAACTTCATCAGTTAACCTAATTTCTTTCGGTATTGCCACATCGAAGCTTCAAACCTTGAAAAATCGGTATCAGACATAGTTTAATTATACATTTAAACTTTTATGAATGTTATGTAAGTAGGTACCACATCTGAAGTTGCACACTGCTCGATACAGCTCAGTTTTTTACCACTCAAAAACTGTACACGCTTTTGGTATATATTATTTTCAATAACAAACCTTTGGAATCGAGCATAGGAAAAAATATTGTATCCCTCCTTCAAAATTTTGTGGTTTGCGTTCCAAAGGACCTACGCAGGATTCGAAAATGGAATAAGATATTTCTGTCCATGTCGATGAAGAAGATAAAGGACCTCAAATTGCATTCATTTCATTAAAAATTGAATCCCTTTGAGATAAGAAATCTGTACACATGTACAATGCAATATTAATATTTTTCATAGAAATATCGACATTTGCACTACGCAAATGATTACCCATACTTAGTAATAATTATTTCACATTATCAAATTGGTAAGATATGATCAACCGTAGTGAAATTATTACGGTAAATTCCATTATAATTGATAGTACCTAGGTACCTATATACCGAAAGGTCAGTATCAGTACTCCACCCTATCATCTTATGGTTATCCTTTAGATAAGGTAGTACTTATGTTAGTATTTTAGAAAAATAAATCGATGTCCAAATCGATGTTTTGGCTATCGATGTCCATCCGTGATATTGTACCTACCCAAATTAATCTAGAGGGCTTATCTACTGATGGAGTGCAGTAAGTCTTTCCCCGTCCGAGTCAAACACCGGGCGGTTGATTATGGCGTGCCAGTTTGATAGTGTGAATTATTAGTAAGGATGGGTATCAATAGGTACATTTAAAATATCGATATTTCTATGGAACATAGATCGACATGTTGTGCATATAGAAACTGTATCCCAATCTTCGAATGAACACCAAAGAAGAAGATTCAAACAACTTTCGTTCGTTTTTGCATTTTGGTTTATTATTTTCAATAATTCAAAATTTTCAATCTTTGGAATCGAGCATGAAAAAAAACATATTTTTGACACCCCCCCTTCCACCAACATTTGATGGTTTCCGTTTCAAGGTATGCAGAATCCGAAAATGGAATAAAAAACTTTTCTGTTCGTCCGCCAGACGCGGTAGTTCCCACTTTCCTTAGTTGCTACCATGAACGAAAATTAATTAAATGCGATTTGCGAGTCTCATTTGGGATCTAGATGGTCCGCAAATCTCGGCGTTACTGTAAGTCATCTCTAAATGAATAGGGGTTGAAATGTTCAGAACGCCGTACTCAAAAACTTTCAATAGAAGGGTACAGTTTTTTTAAGTTTTTAAATTGATCTCGAACTAAAGAACTTTTGAGACCACCCGGAGCATTGTACGACTGCACCGAAAAGCTTCGTAAACATGATCGTGAATGAAACGGTATAAATCCGGCCTAGATATTATCATTGCTAGGGAACACCTGATCATTAATCACGCATGGCTGTAATAAATCGAGTTGGTTATTTTGTGATACTATTCCATTTGAGGAATGGAATAACAGGCTCATGGAAGAATGGCTCTTTTGGATTTTGTTGATTGGTACTTTTTTAACTTGGACAAACTTTATGCTTCATGAATAACAACTAATAATTAATAATTATTGAATTATTGAATCCCGCGCATTTTTATGAAACTGCAATTCCTGGGATGGCTCCGGTAATCGATATTGATTGAGGGCTTTCCTGGGGGGAGCACGAGTTTACGTATAGACCACAGAAAACAGTGATCTACGTAGTACTCGCATTTTCCACGCGGCATTCGCATTTTCCACTCACCCTTTATGAAGGATCCATCATCCAAAAACCCATTGGAATTGCCCGTTAGAAACCGTATGTAAAACCTAATTAAAACAAATAATCATACCTTGATCATGTTTGATGAAGTCCAGTCCAAAGTTTGAGATGGCTAGGTTACTGTACACCTACTTCACATGTCACTATCACTCCCGAGCTCGTTGAGAAGGTTGGGATTGGTATGGGGGCTGGGTTCAGGACTTCAGCAGAACTGGAAGAATAGAAAGAGGAAAGGAAGGAGGAAGAGGAATTGGGAAGGATGTTTACGGGGAAATTTCCCAGTCAACGAAATATCGAAGTGGACTGCTCCGCTGCTGCCTCCTCATCAAGGCCTGTAGACCCGGCTGCCGTCTCCACGTGGACCACCATGAAAAGAACCATAAAACACCATAAAAAGAAATCCCTCCACCACCACACCCCCCTCCACCCAATAAAAATAACTGTCTGAGTGGGCGATTCGTCGTAACGTCACAAGCAGCAAAGATGGCTTTAAAAGACGAGGCTTTCCAGGAATGCCCTTTTGGACGTGATAAGGGCTATCTGTTTGGTAAAACTACACATCCCTCCCCTAAGGAGGGTTATCCTGTTTGCCAAGAAGTTATGAAAGTACTAAAGCCAGGCGAAGGACCACTTCTGGTGGAGCAACATGATTCCTTCGACTTCCTTCCAAAGTACTGAGTCGTAAACTATACCCAATAAGATAGGTACAATTTCAAAATTGAATATCATCATTCCAAAGGCTTTTTGTAGGAAATGAGACACAGTGCCGTCTCTGGTATAGGTAAATGGAGTCATGTTTTACGATTAGTGACTACTCGACAAATATTTTCCGCCATTTGATTGTCCATTCCATTGATTTGTCCATGAGTGGTCCATGTGTTCGCTCAGCAAACAATTTTTATACCACCCCCTCAAAATTTTTTCTTTTCCGTTTCAAGGTGCGTAGATTCCAGAAATGCAATTTCCGTCCGCCGTCCGCCGTCCGCCGTATCACGTGTGCAGGCTTCATTTTCGGTCTAAAAAAATCGTTCTTCGCACACATGCTCCATTTGGGCCCTAGTTGTGTCCCGAATCTTTTCAGCCCGATCGGAATATACCCAGGGGTGTTCTGAGTGAAAATGTGTGTAAAAATAGGTACTTTTTGCGTTTTAGCAACATGTTAGTAATATGAGCTTTTAAGGTATCATTTTTCATGTTTTTGGGGACGAGAAGACAGAATATGAAGTCGATTTTGACCAAAGAATAGAAAATTGAGGTTCTACCAGATGTTCAGCTCCCGAAATTGATTTTTTATGAGTCAAAAACCTGGGAAATCGTCTGAAATCGCCATCAATTTGTATAATAACACTGGAAAAAGTGTCAACAGGTGGATCAAGACGATTAAATGGTACTATCAATGATCAGAGATAATTTATAATTTAAAAAAAAGAGCGTACCTTATTCGTGTTTTGGGGGCCAAAATTGGTGGAAACCACCAGAGATAGCTATTTCAATTATTTCATATGAAAGAAACAATAAATAAACAGCCAAGATTTCTGTAGGTATGTCCAATAGAATAATAAACCCATGTGACAAGGACTTTGCAGCTTTTTTGTGTTTTAGTAACATGTTAGTAACATGAGCTTTTGAGTTATCGTTTTCCATGTTTTTGGGGACGAGAAGACCGAATATGAAGTCGATTTTGACCAGAGTGGAAAATTGAGGTTCTACCAAATGTTCAGCTGCCAAAATTGATTTTTTATGAGGCAAAAACCTGGAAAATCGTCTGAAATCACCATCAATTTGTATAATTACACTAGAAAAAGTGTCAACATGTGGATCAAGACGATTAAATGACACTACCAATAATCAAAGATAATATGAAAAAAAAGAGGGGCATACCTAATTCGTGTTGGGGGCCAAAATTGTGGATCAGAAATAGCTATTTCGGCTATTTCAATTATTTCACATGAATGAAACAGAAATGAACAGCCAACATTTGCGTAGGTATGTCCAGTAGAATAATAAACCCATGTGACAAGGACTTTGCAGCGTTTTGTGTTTTAGTAACATGTTAGTAACATGAGCTGTTCAGGTATCTTTTTCCATGTTTTTGGGGACGAGAAGGCCGAATATGAAGTCGATTTTGACCAAAGAGTGGAAAATTGAGGTTCTACCAAAGGTTCAGCTGCCAAAATTGATTTTTTATGAGGCAAAAACCTGGAAAATCGTCTGAAATCACCATCAATTTGTATAATAACACTAGAAAAAGTGTCAATAGGTGGATCAAGACGATTAAATGGCACTCCAATGATCAAAGATAATTTGAAAAAAAAGTAAAAGGAGCGTACCTACCTAATTTGTGTTTTGGGGGCCAAAATTGGTGGAAACCATCAGAAATAGCTATTTCAATTATGTCACATGAAAGAAACAATAAATGAACAGCCAACATTTCTGTAGGTATGTCCAATAGAATAATAAACCCATGTGACAAGGGCTTTGCAGCGTTTTTTCCTTTTTTTCCCCCTTTTGTATTTTATTTTGCATAACATACGTATAAACCCATAGGTTTATACAAAACTGAAATTGAAATGTTTATAGTATAGTTTTTTTTTATAAATTTTAAGAGTACTTTGTAAATTATAAGATTTCTTTATGCAAGCATTAAGTAGTAATCCAAAGTAACTGGTGATCGTCTCATCACTTCACTATTATACAACACTATTCGCGGACCATCATATTCTGGACACTCCATAATAATGTGCTCTAACGTACCGTTTGGATCTCCACATTTTCGACAATATGCGGTGTTCAGTCGATCGATTCGGTATAGTTAAGCGTCACATACTCTACAGTCGACTCTTAAACGGAATATGGCACGCCCAAGACGTTTCTCGATGTTATTTTTTATGAGCCAAGGTGCTCGTGGTAGATGGGGTTGTATCCGCTTGTAGCGACGACCATTTTCAGAGCCAACAAATCGGTCTCTCCATTTTTCTCTATGTTTATGAGCGGGATCAGTTCTTCCATCATGATAAGTGGGTCCAACGGAGATCCTGTAACTGCGCCAATCGATTCGCTTCATTATTTAGATACGAAACTCACACAACAACCGGTATCTATGGGGTTGAACAATCATTCACTTTTGATCACAATTTTCACGTGCCCTGAAACAATATTATGGAAAAAATTGAATGATACGATATTTTAATGTTCGGTTGAAATGATGCACTCATATAGACAACTTATCGACGTCAGTGTACATAATACACGTAGGTACAGACTAATGTAATAATTGAATCAATACATGGGCCGATATCAAGGCCATCATCACCGTTCACGTCATCCTCACAAGGGGATCGTCCAGGGGCATTAACATCATCGTCAAACACTGGTATCAAGTCTCCCCCTTAACTATGATCGTTGATCACTCTATCCCCTACACATAAAAAATATAGGTACTTAAACAACAATTTTTCACAAAAACAAAATTGTATTGTTTCTTCTATGACCACGAGACTTCACAATTATCATTCAGAGCGAAACTAGAAGTGATTCAGCTTGTTACGTTGTTCAAGACTGAAAAAACAGTCAGGTAGGACAGGTAGGTACGGTCTCTTGAAGGATACCAATGACTCTATCGTTGAATGATCGGCAAAAGATTTTTCACGGGTAATTTTAGTGAACGAGAGTAGATAACAAGTTGATCGACTGACTCGCTGTAACCAGTACCCAGCCGGTCAAAACAAGTTGAAAAGTGACAAGTAGAAAATGACTTCCCTAACCATTCGAGTGGCGCTTGACGATTTTCCTCTTCTTTTACAGCTCTCAGTTCTGAAGGAGAAAGCTGAACAACTTCTTTAAGAACCAAATGACCATAGTCACTAGTTTTCGGTCAGGCCACGATTATTTGCAAAGATTTGCTGGTGATGTGGCTTACGGTTGAAACTGCTATGCGGAGAGGGATGGATGCCCCACATTCGTGTAAGTTGTAAGACTTTTATGGATACAATCCCAATATAGGTTCACAAAAAAGTACGTAGGTATCTATATTTCAGACGATGCTGTTTTGAATTGATCAAAAGTGAATAAAGTTCCCTGCTATTGTCCCACGTTTTGAGATGAAATACAGCTTTGTCCCGTTTTCTTTGTTGGTAGGTACTAAGAAGTTGCAAGTGGGTAAGTAGGCACCATGCGAGAGGGTATTTTCGAAATTATTGACGATGTTTGGTTGGAAGATAAAACCCGTCTCAGCATTGATACCTTAACATCATTGATGTTGGTCAAAGCTAACATGGAATCAACATGCAATGAATTTCATCACATGTTAAAAGGGAACAATGCTTTACTGAACTCTACTCATTCTTCCAAAAAGTACAAATTTAAAAATATGACCAACTTTAAGATTTTACCAACATTTTGATTTAAGGCCCTGCCCTGATGATAGTGTTTGGTTTGTGATACTGGTTTTCTATAATTTTGCTAATTCAGTAGGTAGGTAGGTTTTTAGTCCTCCACAGTAACAGTAATGTTAACATAGGCAATTATTCTAAGCACTCTGATAATACCCACCTATTCAGTGATATTTTATGTAACCTACCAACTAGCGAGGTTCTTTTTTTTATGTTGTACAACATATTTGTGAATAATAAATAAAAATTTATATTTATTTTGTGATTCTTGGTAAGTCATTTTTATGCAGCACCTTTTGTAAAAAAAAAAACTCAAATATGGGGGGGGGGGGGGTGCCCCGCTTTTTGATTATCAGGAGTTCGTCACCTTTATCAATACGCGTGACCATGGTAATAAGAACAATACACCTACGTAACCATCATAAACATGATAACAATAGTAGGTAAACCTATGTAACCGGGTCAGAAATATGATAAATTGAAACTGTTATAACCTTATAACTGTGTAAACTCGCAGACCTTAGAAACGCCGATTATTTTTGTGTATGTAGGTACCTATATTAGTAGCTCTTTCTGATTATGAAAAATGATCTAATTGGTTCGCTAGTTACTGCGCTCGAAAGGGGGGATAACTTTTCTCCATAGTTACGTACATAACTTCTTTTATGCAAGAAGTCTCGATTTTCTTGGTACCGGAATTTTCATTTGCGTCGTTTTCGTAAAGTACCAGTGCGGGCTGGTACTTTTCATGTAGGCGTATGTTGAGTAGTGAATTTTCATTAGGTATATCAATTTAAATTCTGATTCATTTGTGTTGACCGTCACTTAACATGGTGATTCATAGCATGCTTATTCTTCGCCATGTCAGAATTTCGTTCCTCGGCCGAGAGTCGAACCCAGCGCTTTCGATTCGGCTAGGTACTCACTTTTGACTTTCGATGCACGTAAGCACATGGTACAAAGCTGATTTTAAAAATATTTAAAACAACAATACAGCGCATTAAATTTACAATACCTTCGTTCTTGTATCTTTAGGTTTGTGACATTCTTTTCAGATAGGTAAATACCATTCCCCCACATCATATTCACATCATCTGTCAGCTTATGTCGCTAGATTAGAACAGAATATTTAGATTCAGAATTCAGAATATTCAGATTACACGAGGACAAAATATTTAGAGAATTCGAATTCTAATTCTAATTCTGGCTATCTTTATCTTTCTACTAAAATCCACATGAAAATCGGTATGGACGTTTGGCAATTGTGTCCGGACAGATCATCAACCCAGAGATCATTTTCAAGCGAAGCTAACCTCCTCACAAATCTGGAAGAAAAGTTCAGAGAAATGAAATCTACCTAGTTTATTGCCAACAAATTTATCTAATTTAATACCCATCTTTACAATAAAGTAATCAAATTTCAATTCATTATTATGGTTACTTAAATCAACTGAACAGTGGATATCATCACTCGGAAGGGTTAGCTAAAACACCGACGGACGACATGACTGGAACAGCTAAATGGTAGGTATTCACACAGCAACAAGTAAGGTATGCACATTATAATATATGTAACAATAATTATTTAAACTTCAGAACCGGTGAACAGGGAAGGAGGTAGCAATTCTGATGGGAAGATAATTGTGATGGAGTGTGACAGTGGACCCTCGAGAGTCTCTATACCAGAGAGATTATCCTTAAGAAGGGATATCGATTAGGCTTCCCCAAGCGACCCAAAACCGGACCAAAAAATTACTCGAAAACAGCCACACACTGCCACATGGTATCATTTTTTCTCTGAGTTCACAAAAAGTGCCTACCTACGTAGATTTATTCGTAAAATAGTTGGGAATTCTTGTTTTCTACTTTTTTTTATAACTTCGGTTAATTTTGTCGAAGTCCAGTTCAAAGAGGTTAATGTGTCTTGATAAGGCTGTATACGAGACAGAATATGGCACTTAGGGACGCTATAAATCTATAGAAGAAAATTCGGGGAATGATTCAATACTTGGGTTTGTTGACCAAACCATGATTGCTCCTTGGTACCTTTTTAACTGTTTTAAATTGTCTCAGTTATATACTAAAGGCGTTGGTAGCATAATTTTCTCTCTTTGGAAAGAAGCCTTTGTAACCAGCCAGTTGAGAACCAATTTCGGTTGGTGCCATTTACAGTTCTCAAATGCTCGAGGAGCTGTAGGACGGAACCATTCGCATTGTCTCTTTAGAATTACAAAACCTCAAGCAAACGGTATCGCAGTGGGAGGAAGAATGCAGGCATTAGCATGCGGTCAACTCCTTCCGAACTAGCTGCCCCATCGAGGAAGTGCCCGGCAGGAAACTGGTTGTAGAGTAGCTCAATCGCCCGCCTGTTCGTACCCACAGTTGGGAACTGAAATTGAAGACTTCACTAGCTTATTACATGATACTTATTACGATTCCTCCTTGAACTTGTACTAATCATTGTAGCAGGTAGTTAATAATCCTTTAAGAATCCAACTGATCAAAAACCAAATTGACTGTGACCTGGGATGCGTCACCGAATGCCACTGCTCGAGAGCTATGAGCAGAATATTGCAAACAATGGTTGATGGTTTACGTTTTTTATGCATAATTAACAGCACCATATTTCGCGGAACGTTGACACTCCCCTCAAGCAACACTTGTAGTCTGTTCCAAAACTTTGAAGGTAGCAGCAGAATCCACGGCAAGACGGATACGCTCTGGTGTTTCTGTTAGACGGTAATATGAGGTATTCTGCCCATTCCTGGTAACCTTGGGGTTTTTGGAAACCAAAAGCGTGCTGAAAACGGCTCATTTCCGTCTAGAAGATGAAGGCAATCCTTCCACATAATTTTTGTTATCGGCTGTTTGTCTGCTTGAAACACAACAGAGGACGCCCACTGGACATAGTGTAAGTTAACTGGGCCAGTTTCCTCGAAGTTTCTTGAATATCCAGACGAAAGCTGAATTGATTCCACACAGACCCCTTGAAATTAATCAAAAATGCGGGCTTTCGATGCGAAAACTACCGCTTGTTCTGTCAAACCCTTCCTCTGAGAATTTATAATCTATATGAGGAAAAAATCGGAAAAGTATTACCTGTGACATCTCGGTTGATGATCAACTCATCCATCTTGGTTCTGGTCCTAGGGACTGTTAGTTTGAAAAAAAAAGTACCTTTTTCAACAGTGATACGTAATTTTCCAAATGAAAAATTTGTAAATGGTTCCAAAACTTGCCACGTAATTAGGTATTTTCTAAGCAGGTACAAAGGTACCACGGAATAAAACACGAAGTACAGAGTAATATTCTCTGTCTACATTCTGTGGTTGTAACTGTGTCATCGATCACTCAAAAAACATGATAGACACTGACCCTCACTTTCCTTTTTCCTCTAGGAGAAAACAACTATACTGTTTGTAATAATATTCTCTTTGATCCAGCACCATAACGGTATTTAGTTCAGCAAACTGCCTAAAGTGGTCCCACTTCAAACAGAATTGTTACAATAAATCTTTAATAGTCCGTGACAGCCGCAAACATTCCTTCTGGTTCAAATTGACTTGAAACCAAAGCGCCAACATATAATTGGTTTCCTGTATGAAATGCCATTGTTGTCTTCAACATTATCAGTAGGTAGGCACCTAAATTCAATGCAATACTCTCGGCAGTAATAAAATGGTACTTATATAGGCAACTGTATAATAGGCATGAACAAACTATAAAATAGGTACTATCAGTTATACCTATGTTAGTTGTCATCATTGATCATTCATTAGCAATTGCCTCCCTTGTTCAGATTTCAATTAATTAGGGACCATTTAGCATTTGAATATATGTTCAAATACTTAGCACCACCCTAAAAAAGTTATTCCCGATCAAAAATTGGTATTCGAATTTTGGTTATTTCCATCAAGAAATACCAAAACTTCGTAAGAATATGTACGTTTAAATTCGTAAAACCTGGAGGTTTGGGAGAGGGAGGAAAATATTCAAATTATGCGATGGTATATCAACAAGTATTGTGCAAATCACGAGACTTTTTGTAGGGAATGTCATCTCTAGGCCGTCTAGTGGTATATTGGGGTCATTGCCAACTTGGAAATAACGGTGGTACCTACGTACCAGTGTTGGGTTTCAAAATTCAAAAAATATTTCTTATTCGGTTTAGGTACCTGATTTGAAACCGGAATTTATTGGATAATGAATTAGGCTTCGTAATTTCAATGTATGAGGGTTCTAGTAAAAGAAGTTGAGTATTCATGGATATGGCCTTAGGAAGAAGGTAAGTAAAGTTCACGGTGGATTCCGCCTCTTTTTAGAGGTCGCCCAGGTTTTTGTTCACCCTGAAGAAATCGGATGACATTCTCTTGAATCGGGAATGCCGGGTGAGTGACGCAAATCGACTGCGAATGGGTGGGATCCAAGTGACTAACGCATTTTACTCATAACGCATCACTCGCAAAACGCCAGGGTACCTACGCTTTACAAACTGGAATTATTTACCCCTCCATTGGAAGAGATATCCATTGATATTTCACAGTAATTTCAACAAGGCGTTCAGCCTAGTGGTCGTTCCGAAATTTTAATAGTCACAAAATCTTTTTCGTAGGTAAGTTGCATAGTGGGACAAAAAACAACCCATGAAATTGTTTTTTAATGGAAATTTTGCGTTGATTCCGATGGGTTTCGGAGGCTCCATGTTCCAATCCAACCTTTAATATTTCTCAATAGGTACTTTATTTCCCGTCAGTACACCTTCTGAAAACATTGCTGTTTCTGTCTTCGATAATCATTGTCTTCCGATCTTTATTACTCATCTATTGTTTTATTCAGACATCAGCTTTAGCAGTGGCATGATATTCATTATGTGATCTGCAGTCACTGGAACTACTAAATTCAGCTATTCTATTAGTTATCTTATCCTATCTTATTGATAAATTAAACCTTCCATTTAAACCTTGCTTGATTAGCATAGCCCTAATTCGGTACTTCATTAGCATGTCAGCGTTTTTTGATAAAATCGTAGATTTTCAAAAAAATCGAGTGAGAAATGTATTCTTAATAAATGAAAACAAGTATTGAGTAAGTGTAGATCCGATAATTGAACAAAAGCTTTCTGAACAATTGTTAAGATAATTACACTATTATTTACTATTATACTATTATTTGATTTATTGTTATTGTCTTGAATGAAATTCAACGCAACCTTCGGCTCAAGAAACCTCATGGCCCATCGTGTTGGGTAAGCCCTTAGCCTTAGCCTTTGGTCCTTTAGCTGCTTAGTATGGCAGGTATCTAAATTAATTTAAATGGAAAAGGTCTACATTAAGTTTTCGAAAACTGTAATGATTTTGAATAATCTTATAATAAGTAGTTATTTATATTGTAAGGTCATATGATAACTGTTGGTAGGTTTTGATGAATAGTGTGTTTACCTGAGATACGACAAATTCATTATTGTTTTGCTTGATATACAAAATACAGCCTCGAACCACACGTCTCGTATACAGTATCGATAATTGTTCTTACAATTTGGGGGCCCGTCCGGGATCGACGAAGGAAGGAGAAGCAGATCATGCCACGAACGAGAGCTCAAGTTCAGGCAGCTCGTACGGAGTCCACACAAACAGGTACCGAACAAGGTCACGACGTTCCCGTACCTTCTACAAGTAGGCTAGAACCGCCTGCTGTCGCAGCAGACGTATTGGCTCAACTAGCACTCGTTGAAGAAACTCTTCAAAACATACGGGAGCATCAAAGACTGATAGTAACGCAACCAGCTCAGGGAAATGGTTCGCAAGAAGAACTGCGGCTATTACTAGGTGAAAATGTTCGCCTCAGGGGGGAGGTTGCGCTGAAAGACCTAGAAATCGCTCGATTGAGGGAGGAGAACACCCACTTACAAGGAATGCATACCCCAAGAAATTCCACAGCCGCGCTGAATAATTTTGGCCAAGGATTGGTGGTCCATGAGAGTACACTTATCCCGTATGATGGCAAAGCTGATTGGCAAGAATATAAGAGTCATGTGGAAGTTTCGGCACTGTCAAATGGCTGGGATGAACCCAGGAAAGCTCTAAAGCTGAGAGGGCCAGCATTGAGCGTACTGAATTCTCTCTCGCCTGAGGAACGTACCCAGTGGGAGCCCCTTACCATGGCGCTGGATAAACGTTTTGGCCAACAAAATTTAGCCCCAAAGTGGCAAGCCCAATTGGAATCCCGGCGTCAGAAGCTCGGTGAGTCACTTGTAGATCTGGCAACAGATATAGAACAAATGGCTCGGCTTGCCTCACCAGGTTGACCAGATCATTGCAGAGATCAGATGGGAGTGAGGGCATTCCTAAAAGCGCTGTCTGATGAAGATGTCCGTCGAGTATTGGCAGCGTCAGCTCCGATATCAGTGCAAGATGCACTAACGAGAGCCCAGCTGATTGAATCCTCATCGAACAAGCGACAGTGCTGGGATTGTGGCCAGGGAGGACACACACAAGCCAAGTGTCCCAAACAACACTATTGTCAGCCACCGGAAAACTAAAGGGAGCCAGGGTGCAGGGCCGAACCCAGGCTCGAGAGGATAGGCCTTTGTATGTAAGTACTGTATGGTCAAAGGGGGAAACATTGTTCATTAAGGCCAAAGTGAACAAGTTAGAATGTTGTTTCTTAGTAGATACAGGTGCAACTGTGTCCTTACTCCGTCCTGATGTTGCGAAACAACTTCAAATCAACGTGGAACCTACTAAACTGACCGGTTTGAGGACGGTACGTGGAGACAGTCTAGATGTCGTAGGAGCAGGGAAAGGAACTGTAATTTTAGGGGGGCAACACTGGGAGCACAGCTTTCTCATCGTGCACATTAGAAACCGGGCTATTTTTGGCCTGGATTTCCTGCAGTTAACTGGGGCATGTCTGGACTTGGCATGTAATACAGTGAAGATCGGGGAAATAGTTATACCCTTAATTAGCCGGTGGGAATGTGCAGAAAGTGTTCTTACCGTAAATAAACAGGCGGAGGAAACACCATGGATTCACGAAGCTCTGGAAAACAGTGACCTGTCTCTTGGCTCTTTAGAATACAAGAAAGCTACGGCATTGTTACAGAAATATGACAAGATATTTGCAACAGAAGGGAAGCCTTTAGGACGGACTCATGTAGTTGAACATTCTATCAATACTGGTGCTGCTGTGCCTATCAAACAAGTCCCTCGTCGCATCCCTTATGCGCAAGAGAGGTATGTGGACAAGTTAATCCAAGACATGGTAGAGCAGGATGTCATTGAGCCCTCTTGTAGTCCTTGGGCGTCACCCGTAGTACTTGTGCCAAAAAAAGATGGGTCTACGAGGTTTTGCATAGACTTCTGCAAAGTAAATAAGGTGACAGTCAAAGATTCTTATGCTTTACCTTGTATTCAAGAACTATTGGATGTCTTAGGGGGTTCTCGATGGTTCTGCACTATTGATCTGAAGTGTGGGTATTGGCAAATCGCCATGAACGAGCGTGATAAGGGCAAGACGGCTTTCAGCATCTATCGCAAAGGTCTTTGGCAATTTAAGGTGATGCCTTTTGGGCTCACAAACGCACCGGCCACCTTTCAGAGGTTAATGGAGGCTGTAATTCCTCCAGATCTTGCCCTAACCTACCTGGATGACGTGATTGTTCATGGGCCTGACTTTGAAACGGTGAGTCGAAAGTTGGAGAGGGTCTTGGCATGTCTGGAGAAGGCGAATCTTCAAATTAATCCGAAGAAATGTGGATTTTTCAGAAAGAAAACAGCGTACCTCGGGCATGTTATATCAGGTGAAGGTGTGAGAACTGACCCAAAGAAAACGGCGGCAGTAGCAGAGTGGCCCACACCTGCAACCAAGAAGGATGTACGTGCTTTCTTGGGGTTTTGCTCGTATTATCGTAGATTTGTAAAGGGATATGCTGAGATAGCTAAACCGCTGACTCATCTTACTGAGGGCGGTGTCGAGTTTCGGTGGGATGATTCTTGTGCCAGAAGTTTTGGTTCTCTGAAAAGGGCAATGACGACGGCTCCGGTCTTGGCTTTCCCAGATCTGAGTAAACCATTCATTGTAGATACAGATGCCAGCGCACACGCAGTTGGAGCTGTGCTGTCCCAAGAACGGGAAGGCCAGGAAGTTGTCATTGCCTACTTTAGCAAGACATTGTCACGGCAAGAGCAGAACTATTGCGCCACGAGAAGAGAACTGCTTGCTGTAGTCTACAGTTTCGCCCACTTCCATCAGTACCTTTTTGGGAGGTCTTTCACATTACGGACAGATCATGCAGCACTGACTTGGTTGACCTCATTCCATCGACCTGAAGGCCAGCTTGCACGGTGGTTGGAAACGCTGCAAGAATACAGTTTCAACATAGTGCATAGAGCTGGGAAAAGCCATGGGAATGCAGATGGTTTGTCTCGAAGACCATGTGGTGGAAGCTGCAGTTATTGTAATCGGCGAGAGATGGGGGATTGCACGGAAACCGCTGCAGCTGTGTTTATTGATCCGATTCCAGACAATACGCAGCAAGGGGATCAGGATATCCAATTTATAGTTGACCAAAAAGTTAAGGGACAAAAGCCTGATACAGCTGAACTTGCGGGAGCAGATGCAAGGGTGCGCCAGCTGGCCAGTCGTTGGGATTCCTTGGAAGTCATAGAGGGGGAATTGTTTCATCGGTGGGAGGGTCCCCAGCGCTCATGGTTACAGTGGGTAGTGCCGACGTCGGGGGTCGGGCGGGTATTGAGGCAATGCCATGACAGCCCTACCGGAGGACATTTCGGCTTCGTCAAGACTCTTGCAAAGGCCAGGCAACAATACTTCTGGCCAGGAATGACCTCAGACGTAAGGGCATGGTGTAGGACATGCCAGCCATGTAAACGCTTCAAAGGACCGGGCCAACGGCATAAGGCTCCCTTGAAACAGATTTCGATGGGGGCTCCTTTTGATAGAGTGGGGGTGGATATCTTGGGACCCTTCCCTCGCTCGAGTAGGGGAAACAAATACATCATGGTGGCGGTGGATTATTTCACCAAGTGGCCAGAAGCTATCGCCATCCCTAATCAGGAAGCACAGACGGTTGCAGCGGCCTTGGTAGACCAGGTGTTTAGCCGGGTTGGAGTCCCGCTGGAGCTCCACACTGACCAGGGACGGAACTTTGAGTCCACACTGGTCAAAGAAGTGTCGGATCTGCTTGGCATTCATCGCACGCGCTCCACTCCGTTACATCCCCAGTCGGCGGGACTAGTCGAGAGGCTGAACAGAACCCTCACAAAGCACCTGGCACTCTTTGCGAACCAAAGTCAAACTGACTGGGACGAAAAAATCCCGCTATTCCTTTTGGCATATCGGTCAGCTCCTCATACGACTACGGGGTTATCTCCAGCTCAATTGGTATATGGTCGGGATTTGAGATTGCCTGAAACCCTCGTGAGACCACCACAGAAGGTCCAAGTGCCTTCGACTGAATATGTACTGAACCTGAGAAGCCACCTGGAGCAGGTTCGCGAATTTGCAACTAGAGAAGCCCAGTTGAAGATGCGTACGCAGAAGGAGTGCTTCGATAGACATGCGCGAAGTACCCCACTGAAGGAAGGTGATTGGGTCTGGGTCTACAATCCGCAGCGAAAGAGAGCCCTTTGTCCAAAGTTGCAACCTGCTTGGACAGGGCCATGGGTCATAAAGAAGAGGCAGAATGACGTTCTCTTCCAGGTGCAGTTAGGCAAGGTGTGTCGCTTGCTGCATGTGAATC
Organism: Leptopterna dolabrata; assembly: GCA_954871275.1. Classification (NCBI taxonomy): domain Eukaryota; kingdom Metazoa; phylum Arthropoda; class Insecta; order Hemiptera; family Miridae; genus Leptopterna; species Leptopterna dolabrata. Next base: position 29,203,647 of record OX940982.1, on the reverse strand, counting down.
GTTTGGTGAAGGCGGACATTATGCAGCCTGGGGACAGGCTAAGGGGAGGGGAGGAGCAGTGTAAGGTCATATGATAACTGTTGGTAGGTTTTGATGAATAGTGTGTTTACCTGAGATACGACAAATTCATTATTGTTTTGCTTGATATACAAAATACAGCCTCGAACCACACGTCTCGTATACAGTATCGATAATTGTTCTTACAATATGATGCTGATCGCATATTTTTCTAATGTTATAAGGTCTGTACCTACATGACTAAAGTAGAGAATGCTTTTTAAGGAACTGGTTCAGGGCACTACCTTAGACAGAATTTTTAGAAACAATTTATGAAAGCAATCAATTTCTTGATCAATAAAATAATTACAGATGTTAATTTACTATATTCTTTTTCAAAGTCACAGTACTGTACGCCATAGATAGTGGAACAACCTAAGTTCCACTAATAATTGGAAATAAAACACCGTTCAAGCCCAGGCACAGAAGATTTATTTATTTAATACAAACCACGTCATCAAAATAATGATGAACAATAACATTAAGTTTTTTCTATTATAATTTCCTAACAATATTCAAGTTCATGTTTCTAATCAATTTATTAAAAGCACCAATTTAGGTTGCAAAGGATTATGATTAAGGTAATAAGAACGTATGAAGACAAACATGTTCGAGGGGCGCAAAATACACAAGGAAGTCACAAAGCAACAGGTTTTCATAAAATGAACGTTTCTGAACTTCTCGGAGTGAATGAGAAAATCATCGTAAACTCCGCATAAAATGTCGAACTAGCTGTACATACAAGTACCTACCTACACAGAAGCAAAAATTATTGAGGCGGAAACATCGACGAGAATGACTAAGAAAGGATTTTTCCTTATCTATATTTATAGTCACACGGTCCCGCGCGTCGAGCCTTTGATAAGGCTGAGAGGTTGTTGTGAGATAGCGACTTCATTTTTTTTCTCGCTATAAGTTTTCGAAAATCACTTGAAGGGTTCAGAGTGCTGATAAAACAAAGCTTAGGTAGGTACCTATAGACATTCAAATAATGGATAAAAAATCACGTTATTATTAAAATACCAGTATAAGATGAAGATTTACAAAATCTTATCATTCACTGGCTTTTACAGCACTAATTTACACAGAACTGAATTTACTTATATTCACATGTCCATGAACACCGTGATTTATGCACGGAAGAATCATCATGTAGGTGACCTATAAAAACTAAAGTAGAAACTGAAAATAGTTTCGAATCAATTCAATTCAATGTAAAAGTTGCTGACATTCAAATTGTAGGAGTAACTCCTAAAACCTGTGTTTACCGTGAAAATGATTCAAAGAAAATAATGTTGCGAAATACCTACCTACCTATTTATTTTAGTATGAGTAAATTAATAAAACTCTCAGTTTACGGGTAAGCATATCCACTAAAATCCATAATAATAATCTTCGCAAAAGTTTGAAACGTACATACTCCTAACAGATTCGAGCGTTAATCAGTATATTTCTGATCATCAACCAACCCTCTGAGAGGTCAATGAACTCGGTTGAAACCGCACCAGATGTTTGGGAATGATTATTGTTTTCCGTTCACACTCACACACGTGTCACACGCAATCGGCACACGCTTTTCTGCAAGAAAGATTATGTAGGTACCTAGTTTAATAATAGAACAGCTAGATGATAACAGGCTGGGACAGTTGATCGCAGAGGTGGGGGATAATTTGGGCTTCCAAGTTTTGGTTGGTAATGAAAGATATGGCTTATGAACTACGTCTACGTCTTAGATCTGACGGTTTTTTACCTAATGAAACCAAACTTTCAGTCCTTGTTGTGCCCAAACTACAATATTTATATTGTTCTGAAACCTAACAACAAATATTGATCATATATCTTTTTATTTGTTACAAGACAACTACAGTAGGTTAGGATCTCGAGAAGTCAGTAAACTCTACCTCGTGATGTTGGAGCGTCCTTCCTGGAATAGGTACTCCATGTTTTGTGGTATCGTCCCTTCAGGTTACCAGCACTTGTTACCGAACTTAACTAAGTTCGGTTTCAGAACGCCATACTACCTACATAACATACATATATTTTTCCCCCAAATAAATATTTTAGTTTGATGAACGGTATGTACAACAAGAACTGAAAGTTGGTTTAATTAGGTAAAATCTCTAAGGAAAGATGTAGGTACCTATGTTCACATGCCCTATCCGACCTACATAACTCAAACATTTTTCAACACAGGCTTATTGGGATGCTGCATACTTCATGTATTGCATTGTATTTTATTATTTACATAGATTCTAGTGGGGTTCAAACAACAAGACATGGTTTGGTGTGGTGTAAACTAGCGGAAGCAGGTTCAGACGGCTTCGCAGACGAACGGCAGTCGCATCGTGTAAGCAGAGATAGAGCACTGTCGCAGTATAAAACCGTAAGTGTTCATCTACATATTTTTCAAGAATCTGATTTTTGTGGAGGTACCTATGTGTGAAAATAAAAACGGAGTTATCGAAAAAATAGTCTATTTCCACTAATGCACGAAAAATGCAAAAAACGCAGTTATACCGGTTTCGGTGATCAAACCATCGTCAGTAACACACGATTACTCCGTTAACTATCGTGTGTTACTGACGATGGTTTGATCACCGAAACCGGTATAACAGTGTTTTTTGCGTTTTTCGTGTATTAGTGGAAATAGACTATTTTTTCGATAATTCCGTTTTTCTTTGAAATGGGTTTCCACGATTTCGTCGCGAGTGATTTAGTTCATACCTATGTGTTCCTGAATCTGTAATGTACTCAGGAAATCGCCAAGACCATTGAAAAACTATTGCAATCACCTGTACAGAAGATGAGTTAGTTAATCGAGTGGTTCCCACAGGTTGATCTACACTACAGGTGGTTGAGGCTGGTTCATTATATTATCCAACATGGCGATTCAGGCAATATGGAATACCAAGAAGAAAAGGTCAAGCACATCGCCTGAATCTGATTGAATAAACTAAAAATAACTTTGTTTTCGTCCTTAAATAATAAATTTGTTTTTTGGGCAATTATTCGTGATTTTCTTAAAAAATGCTAACCGTTTCCATAGAGGAATATGGAAAATAGTATTCCATGTTCCTCTTTATAAATATTCCATATTACCCACCTGCTCCACATTACCCTCCAATTTTTATTTTTTTTAACTGAAAATTTGGCACTTAACATTTTGTTGGTACATAAAACCAGAAGGACATCTTAACCACACTTAGGTACACAACCACACTAAGGTACATGTTAACCACACTTAAAAATGCCTTCAGTCGAATCTACTACGATAATCAAACATCTCTCAGTACCTCCTGGTAGCGGCAAATGTTATGGTATTCCATTGGTAACGGCAAATGTTATGGTATTCCATATTCTCCTCCGCTCCTCTATATTTTTATGACCTTAGAAATGCACAGGGTAGGTACATTGTGGTATTTATGATCAATGAAACAAAATTCTATGAAATTATTTATCAATGAGTTCATTCAGCTGAGACTGTGACAACTCAAGGAAGAAAATTAAATGTCAGGAAAGTAGTTTAGAGGTTAAACACTTTCCCCATCGATTTTTCCATTTCAGTGGTCAATGTCAAGTTCAACCGAGCCAAATTCATTTCAAGTCCGGTCAAAGAGAAGTCATCACGAAAACTCCGCAACTCCCGCGATGGTTTATGCAAAAGAGAGACTTATCGCGGGCTCCTTTATGCTAATCAGCTGACTCAGAGCGGATGACTCAGTGCTTGAGATTCAGTGTGGGTGACCTGTGGGCAGTGATCGCCGCGGGGATTATGGTTGTGTTTTTATATTGCACATTGAAATTGAAGTTGAGATACCAACTGGATGCATGATATAGAAATGTAGAGAACATAAATGCATGAGTGAAGAATATAGCATATCAACGGCATATTAACGGTTCTTCAAAAATATGGGTACCTACGTAATGGAATCATGAGAAAATAAAGAAAAATGAACCATTGCGATGTGTATCCATCATTGTGTCTCTTCTGTATGTGTAAAGGGATCTTCTATTTGCATAGCCTATCAAATCAATACCTTCCTAATGCAATCGTTATCATGCTTTTCATTCACGCCTATCGCCTTCATTATTTCAATACTTAATGTTTGTCTTGGGTATGTATTGCTTATATATAATTATATATTGGTACATGCTTTACTAGGAAGCGAGTTGAAGGTCCTAGTGAGATAATGTTAAATTATGAATAATATACATTTTGACAATACAGGGCAGTTCTAACTTTATTACTCACGTTGGTTTTATACTCCTTTTTCCGGGAAGTTTATGGCTTTTTAATTTGGTCCAAAACCCCGTTAATTCAATTTGGAAAATTGTTAGTTTGCTCTGTAATTCGTATTTTAATTGATATGTCTCGATGAACTTTCTATATAATAAATATAAGTTGAGTTCTTTGGAAACGGAGTCCTTCGCACTTAGTTCGAAATTTCATAAATCAGTGCCCTGGCAACTAAAACAGGATAATATACAGACATTTTGAGGTTCAATGAGAGGGAAAGGTGGGACTAAAATCACATAAATTGCCTCTATAGCCTGAATAATCGAGAGCCTGCGGCTAAAATCGGAAGAAAATGCAAATAGGTTTGAAACTTCCGTAGGTATTTTCCACATGAACTAACCTACTCCATTACTAGTAATCTGACACTAATCTGACCGACTTTCTCTCATTCATATCTAATCATACAAACGCGTGGCATACTGTCATTCGTGAGCCGTCATTGCCCGTTTCATATAGTGCTATCAAACTCACAATGGAAAGCCTCTGCCCCAAATCTCAAACATGTCCCTCATCATCTTTCGTATAGCCGTTTTAGTATTATAATTATATCGAATAAGACACGAGGAGCATTCATTAAGTACCTAGATAAATTTGTTTAAGTATGTGCGCTCAGTGAAAGTTGCTATGAGACAAATTTTGTCGTGATGATATTATGTGAGCACCCGAGGATAGGTAGTTTTAAGATAATAAAAAATGCAGTTGATGTCGATAATAATACGAAATGTTATAAGTTATCCCACCAAGGTTGTCTTGTGCAAGTGTGGGATTGGCTATAGGAAGCGATTAGTTGGATTGATTGCTCTCAAGGAAGACGAAGAAAGGAAAGGGAAGGCTAGATAAGGCCTCTAAACTAGGTCAGCTCGTCAGATGACGGGGATGGACCCACCCTTCAATCGTTCTAATGAAAAAGAAGGAACTAGGCAGTGAAAAAATCGGGGAACGGGGCGGGGAATTGTGAAAAAAAGACAAGGTCAATTTCATCCTAAATTCAACCTGGGCCCATCTGGAAGTAATCGGACATTTCCAGATTCCCCGTAGAGATCGCGTGACGGGACAGCGATGAGTGAGTCAGGGTTCGTTGGAACGGATCATTGAGACACTGATGCGGGGGGTCAAGATAACCTGTGGAAATTGCAGTAAAAACGCATTAATCTTTGCATGGGAACGATATTGGTTTATAAGAACCGATAGTGGATCCCGTAATTAACGGACTAAAACAAAAATTAATTAATTGACCGTAGGGACTTTATAGTAACTTGTGGTACGCCGCGCCGATTCAATACTGGGTGGCTATCAAGGGGAGTTGACAATTAATTGTGTATTTGTGAGGAAACATTCCGAGTTTATGTACAAATAAAAATTTTATTTTCTAATCTGCAATCTCACAGGAAAGAGTAAATATAACGTATGTAAACCGTGAAGTCTGAGACACAAAAAGGTTCAGACCCCAAAAGATACTGAAAATTACAAATTACAATATAATTATTTACTTCCAACGTCAAGGAACAAATTTGGATCCGTATTTGTTGGTTGATCTGTTATTAAGAACCTATATGTTTCATATTTATATGTTTCGCATTGTAACTACCCCACAGCCGACTGATGATGGCTCAACAATTCCAACGAACTGAAATTTGGTAGACGTAATATTATGCGGACCGATGATTGAGCCTCTTTCTCACATTTAAATAGCTCTTACATTTTGATAATAATAGGGGCAGTTTATAATATATCTAGGGCACAAAATAATATTGGAATTATGATAAACTATTTGGCAGTCCGTTTATATTGTGTTTCTAGCTCTACTCGGTGCACACCATCTAGATAGAGTAGGAAGTTATAGGTATCAGTCGGATGTCTTTTATCGATCTTACTCCTAGGATCTAAATTTCATAATAGTCTGAATGTAATACAATTATATAATAGAAGTAGGTACTTATACATAGGTATTTAAATATCTGATAGGTGGGATAACATTATACTACCTACTTATGATAATTTTCTTTCCGCGAATTGTATACTCGGGCTGGGAAAAGTTTAATTCACTTCCGTAACAGGAAGTTATGTGTGTAGATTGAATGCAGCAATTGCATGTGTTAATGCATCGATGAAGTTGCGTGGTGCTAACCCCGGTTCGTACTCAGCACACACAGTCAACAGGGGAACCGTGAATAAAATCTGGGGATTAGTACCTATTTTTTGAACGATTTTGTTTCATTGCATCCTTTTGGTTTATTATTTTCAATAATGAACCATTGGAATCGAGCATGAAAAAAAAAATTCTACGCCGTACGGGCCACTTTTCTTAGTTACCATGAAAGAAAATTGATGAAATTCGGGTTATAGGTTCCGTTCGCTGTCTAGTTGGTCCTCGAAGCTCGACGTTACTGTGAGTCATCTCTAAGGGGTTCAAAATAGGGGTTGAAATTTTCAAAACGCCTATACCATTTTTTTACGTGAATATTTTTACGGTTTTAAATAGTTCTTGAACTTGCGAGTTTTTTAAGACCATCCGGAGCGTCGTACGTCCAGCCGTTCGTTCACAGTAAGGCCCCGAAGTTTGCACCGACAGGCATTTTCGACTCCAGTGTGAATGAAATTGTATACAATTCAAACCAAATCTCGTAACCAGAGACGAGCCCACAATAGGAAATTTGGCGGAGATGAAATCATTGCTAGGGATCACCTGATTATATTGGCGGAGTATGAAGTCGAGTTGGTTGTTCTGTGATATTATTTCATTTGAAAAATGATGGCTCTTTTGGAGTTTGTTGGTAGGTAGTGAAACTTGAACAAACGTTGAAGTATTATTGATGGGTAAATTATTACTACGGTAAATCATTACTCAACGGTAAATTATTACACAACGGTTCATTATACCATCTACGTAGAAGGGGCTGGAGTTTGTTGGTAGGTACTTTCGCACCTTTTTTCACTCCACATCAACAATTTCCCTTCAGAACGTCATTATTTGCGTTTCTTTTTGCCATTTTAGGTACTGTTTGTCATCGGCAGAATTATTTTAGCAACATTTAACTCGTGATTTAGGTAGGTACCTAGTAACGAGTACGGGGTTAGGTACTAACCTACGGAGGGTCTGCGATCTACATAATATGTATAGAATAGTACATATTATATTATATAGACGGGTTATCTATACAGAGAGCTGTGATCTGTAACGGAAGGGTATTCTATACAAAATGATAAACCGTTGTGCAGGGATTTGCAGCGTTTTTTATCTTGCACTGCTCAAGTCCTATCTTGTAATATTATCTAGGTATTATTTAAACTTATGGATGTAACATATTATTTTTATCTCTAGACTAGAAAAAAGCTTTCTGGAAAACTTCCTGGTTACCTACTACAATGGAAAACCACCTTGGTATGGAAGTAACAACTTTCTTTTGAGGAATAAGACTTTTTCCAACATCGTCCATTCACTCGTGATCGTTATGACACTTGGTGATTTGGCCCGTCGAGTTCGTGTGCCGCCATCGAAAGCGTGAGACGAGGCTTTCTATATAATAAAGGCGGATCTGATCCCGAGGAAGTGCACTTTATGACCGAGGGCTCCTGCAGTGTTGTGGAGGAAGCTGGAAGCCAATTAACCGCGAAAGAAATATCTTCGTCTTAACGCAGCATAAATGGTGTGTGGGAAATGAATCTCCCTTTGTTGAGGGCGGTCCGGAATAAATTGGGAAATCTAAATAAATTAGACACTCGAGATTCCAAGGTATTAGGAGGGCTCAATTCACCATTGCAGCACAAAAACGTGTGCATATCAACAAATAGGTATAAAAGTAGGTATCTATCAAACAAATCCAAAATAGCCACCTTTTGCATAGGTATGGATAATATCACGGAACAGCTAACTCGATTTCATAAAGCCATGCGTGATTAAAATCAGCTGTTCCCTATTAATTATATATCTGGGCTGGAGTTATGCAGGTATACCGTATTATTCACACTCATGTTAATGAAGCTTTTCGGCTCAAACTTCAGGGCCTTACTGTGAACGAACGGTTGGACGTGCAATACTCCGAGTGGTCTCAGAAAACCCTAAAATTCTGAATCAATGAAACAACGCCATAAAAACCATAAACTTCTATTGCAAGTTTTCGAGCTACGGCTTAATGCAAATTTCAGCACATTTGAGATTATAGACAGTAAGTAACGCCGAGCAGCGAGGACTAACTAGACTCCAAATGGGACCTAAATACCAAACTTCATTTTAATGTTAATTAAGGAAAGTGCGGCGTGATTTCAGGGTCGCCCTTCTAGCGACCCTCTGGCTATGGAGCGGTATCAGTTGCCGCTTTCGGAGGGTAGAACCTTTGTAAACAGGTAGGTAGCTGGTGACAAACTGCGTAGCTGGTTCCATCTATTTAGTTAGTGCGTTTTTGGATCTTGAAATGTCAAGTAGAAAAATTATTTCGTTCGTCGAGCTTCCATCAGAGGCTTTTCCCGCCGATATGTCACTGAATTTTTCGAGGGCAATTTTCGTGGGTTACAAATTCTCCTTTATTTGGCCGAATTCTGTTCAATAACGGAAATTAACATTTATTGACCACATAACTAATGAGGAGTTTATGTCGGAAAGTCTAGGCAGAAAACGAGTGTAAAATTTAAATTCCTCAGTTCCCGCTAGATATGGATGTAACTATCAGGTAAATTGGTGAGTAGTTCAACACAAACCCGATCAGAGCGCTGGTGCATCACTTCAAACGATGTATAGAACCGCAATGGATGGATGGAACCGCAAATGTATAAATATTTAAAAAACACATCCTCAAAATCAAACTAAGGGAAAGGTGACGGCAAAGGCAGAAGGTTGTCACGAAGGTTTGCCATTTGTAATGTTGGGTTGCTGGCAGCATCGAGAACCTTCGCCTCCTCGGCTTTGCTCCGCCTCCTCGGCCAGCAGCTAGTCAGATGTCAATAGACCTGATACGTCATTGTTTGCCGCATTTTTACTCTTAATCACCCTCATTTAAAAAATACCACTAATTTTTGAAAACGGGCTTCCAACTACCTTTTTCGACAACAAAATATATATACTTATCTCTCTTTTTCAAACAAAATTGTTGACGAAAATTTCCCATTGTATACAACTACTTCTCTTTTGGTCCATTAACCCTCTTCACCACATTTTACACAGTAGGTACACGTCTACAGTTTCAACCTCCGTCTCCAGGATTCTCAACTGCCCCACCCTGCACCATCATCTTCATATATGGTTGTGGACCACCCCCTCACCATTACCAATCACCAAATACTTCTCCATCCCGAGAGGGCAACGCCAGAATAAAAACTTATTTTATTAACTTTAGTCCTATTTCATGAATTTTATGAATTTAATAAATGTGTTCGTATTTTTGTCACAATCTATACACTTTTCTAGTTATACCCTGTTTTTCAGAAAAATATAAATTTTACATAATTTCTCTGTACAATAACAAGTACCTAGGTAGTTCTTACCTGAGTCAACCGTTTTTCCGCACTTATTGGAGTACCGAATGAAGTTTCCGTTCTCCTGGTGACGGGACGCAAAGTTTCCTCAAGTTTCGATTTCTCGAATGATGAAATCGACAACATGAAGTCGGAAGTAAATTATTGGAAGAAGAACTTATTAAGGTAAAGCCGGATATCTTTTTGAAACAATTTGGGAATTTACTTGAAAGTCAGTGGTGCGGGTGAACTGAATACCGTCGTGGGCGCTTCCGTGGTTGAAGTACCTACGTCTTAGGCTTCAGCAGCACAAACTGCAGCTACATTGACGAAGTGCGCAATTTTCATATTATAATCCGGCACCTCCACACTGTTCGAAAGCTGAACCACATCTGAGCTACACAGGAATTTTCCTGACGTACCAACTGGATGTTTCCAGATTCCCCAGCCGGCGGCATACCAGTCAAGTATGTCACTACACTTACACAATGGCAGAAGTGATGTGGTGTATTAGGAGTGCATCTCTCAAAATTGTTAGTAATGATGGGCATTCAACAGGAACGTGAAGCAAGCCGATTAGTTCAAAGACCTGCAACAATCTCGTACTCATCAAACGTTGCTGTTCCTTCTACAATACTTCGTACATAGCACTGCCTCATCACTTTCTTTGAACGAAGGCGAAAAACCGCGAAATACCCGGTGGGATGACCCAGGTATGAGGAGACCCCAGGTGGAGTGTCCTTTAACGCGATAAAGAAGCTGCACAAGGTGGGGGAGCCCTCTCTGACTCAACGGCCGGAGCTGAGGGCTTCAGAAAGCAAGCGGGCCTCGTGGAGTTCGGTTGTTTTGAAATCATTGGGTCTCATCCCGGTCCATCGAGAGACGTTCCTAAACGGTTATTCGCGGTTGAGTGGCAAAGGAGGGAGATCGGAAGGAATTAACGATCGGTGAGGTGTGTGGTGCCGGCAACGCCGAAAGGAGCCGTCTTCCGTCGTATGAAGATAAATAAACAGGTACTACCTCCTACCTATGCGTACACTCTCACACATACCTACACATTCAGATTTGTCTCTACGAACATCGAGAACACCGTGAAGTATTACCCATGGCAATCATAATTGTCAAACCTAAGGCTTGCTCATGAACTGGGTTCACTGATGAAATTGCATCATTCTTAGAATGCAACAAAACTGCATTAGAGGGTACGCCCACTTGATATTCATTCAACCTAAACCGGCACATGTACCTACATGTCAACGGATAGATACTTTTTATCCGATAATTAATTTAAACATTTAAAAAAAAATTGTTTTCTATAACTGGGTGAATCTTCATTTCCTTATTTCGATGTTCTGGACCAGTCTCATTGCTTTGGATACTTGTTGCACTCTTAGAAGTTACAGTGACAATGTTTATCGTTGAGTAAAATGAAATGGGTTATCATTACCCATAAAGCAGGTAATATTGCACAGTGTTTAAATACTTCTATTATTAGTGTTGTGTTACTATACCTTTGGAGTTCTGTAACGTCTTCTATCTAATCGGAGCTTAGGTTAGGGCTTCATTTTGACAGTTTTAAATCATCGCCTTACACCCACGCCTTTGCCCTAAGGCTGCTGCTTTGTTAACGGCATTATTAACTTATTTGTACCCTACGGAAATTGATCTTAGACACAAGTACTATGAATATGTATACAGCCAGACATACTTACTATATAAATCTCTAGCTCAACTATTCTATTAAGCCCGCTGACCAGGAGCATCACATGCAATTTTAGTCTGCCTACTGCTCGTTGGTAAAAGTACCTACGTTTCAAAATTGTCATGCAGTTACACCCAAAACTAGCTGTCTTGAATATTGTGGCCATTGCGAAGCCGTGGTAAAAAACGCTGCAAATTCCTTGTCACATGGGTTTATTATTCTATTGGAGTTCTAGAGATTCTCGTTGGCTGTTCATTTATTGTTTCTTTCATGCGCAATAATTTAAATAGCTATTTTTGATGATTTCCACCAATTTTGGCTCCCAAAACATGAAATAGGTACGCTTTTTTTTCTTCTTTTTTCCAGATCATATTTGATCATTGGTAGTGCCATTTAATGGTCTTGATTCACCTGTTTACATTTTTTCTAATGTTATTATACACATTGATGGTGATTTCAGACAATTGTCCAGGTTTTTGACTCATAAAAAACCAATTTTGGGAGCTGAACATTTGGTAGAACTCAATTTTCCACTCTTTGGACAAAATCGACTTCATTTTCGGTTTTCTCGTCCCCAAAAACATGGAAAACGATATCTCAGAAGCTCATGTTACCAACATGTTGCTAAGACGCAAAAAGTACCTATTTTTACACACATTTCCACTCATAACACCCCTGGGTATATTCCGATCGGGCTGAAAAGTTTCGGGACACAACTAGGGCCCAAATGGAGCATGTGTGCGAAAGAACGAATTTTTTAGACCGAAAATGAAGCCTGTACACGTGATACGGCGGACGGCGGACGGACATTGCATTTTTGGAATCTACGCACCTTGAAACGGAAAAGAAAAAAGTTTGAGGGGGTGTTATACAAATTTTTTGCTGAGCGAATACATAGGTGTATTATTCACAGAATAATAAACCAAAAACTTCAATATATTCTGTCAGGCCAACATGTAGACCCTCATCATTTCAAGTCATAGGGTCATCCGGAGGGCTTTTTTGGAGCGCAGAACACGGTTCTGTGCCGTCGAGCACCCCACTTACGTTCAGCAATAATGTACGACACGGTTAGACTGTACAGGCTAATCTTAGGAAGTTACAGGATTGCTCATGAGCCTTAGAGGATGTCATAGGTTTGTCCATGGTATCTTTCGGTTTCACAGACTGTATCATCGCTAAGGTTTGGGGTGTTCATTTTAGCCTATTGGTTATATAATTTCAGATGATCTTGTAAGCCTGTCAATGAGAACATACGTATACATAATACAATGATTATGATTGACTAACTTGGATCTAGGCAAATATCATCGCGATGGTGACATCAATGGAGCAACCGCTACTTTTTATTCATGCTTTCAGTAGGTATACAATGCTTCTGTGATTGTACGGGATATACACTGACAGTTCAGTGTGATGCATAATTTATAGTAGTTTCCGTTTTATTTCGTGTCTCGCCCACACATACTCCAGACTCCTGATGAAGATGAGGATGTCAGCATAGATAAGTCACCGTATCAAGAGTTGGCAACTCATTTAGAGGACAGAGGGAAAATGAAAAAACATCTACTGTATATAAACAGAATGTTTCGACAGAACGTGATGAAATCGCTACAAGGCCTCTCTTTGTATGACATCCAGCGGTTTTGACACCCGAACTCCTAACTTGAGCGCGTTTTTCTTCACGTGAAAGTCAGGAGAGTGTCATGTCAGGAAATTCTGTTCCTCCAAACTGACTGGAAGATTTTGTGGTATGATCAACTTCTTCGAATGTTACGGGAAATTGCGAGCAGAAATATGGCCAAAGAGGAAAATGTTAATTGATAAGGCATTTTCATTTTTCTTTAAAAAAAAAAAAGTTTGGGCTACAAACCTGGGGTAAAACAATGTCAGATAGGTACTCAGTTTGGTACTGGTTGAAAGTAATTCCACTGCCAATTTCCAAATAGATAGGATACTTACTGCTATATAATGTAATACAAAGGGTGAAATTCTCAACAGACTTTTCTATAGGATCCTGAATGTCAGGGGGTAGGTGCCAAGCACTGCGACAAATTTGGTTGAAACTGAAGTCATGGAAAGAAGTTTAGCTATGTGATTCACATGATTACTAACAAGGGAAGGTGGTTAGTTAATAATACAGCTCCCATCATCTCTGCACCAATACAGCGATCCTTATCCAGTTAGGCCGCGTCGTCTGCAGTACTGCTGCAAAGCAGATACCGTACGATGATAAATTCTACCCTCAACCAGTCTTGTGTATTTCAGCAGTAGGGACTTTTTCCCTGTAAGACACCTGTTTATTAATTTTGTCACCAAGGCGCCACCATTAATATTCCGATGTTAATCCAGCAATCCATAGTTAATCCCAAACCAAATACGTGAGTAAAAAATATAACAAACTCCGGAAGTCCAACGAGGCCTCAACATTTCAAACCCAAAATGAACTCTTTTCTTGATAGCGCAAAAGCAACGGTATGTTTTGTGCAATACTTACTGATAAATAATGTATGGCCTATGAAACGGTGGTTTGAGAATTTTCTTATTATTCCTACGTCGTCTGCCTCAGGAGCATCGCCTCTCTGGCGCTATATGCACTGGTAGGTAATTGTATGCTAAAATAAAAGGAATATACTAAATCATGTAGGTCGTACGTAAGTTAGGTACTTTATGTAGGTCAAGCAATTATCAGATGTGGGATCAGGAAATAATAACGTATATTGTATATAAATTGAACAGATCAATTTTTGGCCCAGGTATAAATAATACCTACAATAATACAAATGGTTTTTGATGCTCCTCAAAAGTGGTCAAATCCTAATCGGTAAGGATGCCCTCCATTTTCACACCGGCCCCGTTTCGTTGTTGATGGCCTTTTATGCCGAATCGATATTTTTCGTTGAGGGCGAGGGAAGAGGATCGTTTTATCTCGATTTCGATAATGACAAACCTGATGCGATCGCTGGTGCTGTATTTTTTTTAGCACGCGAATGTAAAGGGCGTTTCATACCTACGTAGGGTCCGTATTTTGAGTTCAAAATCATCAGGGGAATTCATGTCACTTAAACCTACCTATTGTTTGATTCAACCGCTGTGACCCAGTTATTTCTCGAACTTGTTGTTGTGTATGATGTGTTCTTATATCTGCTGCCTGCCTTCTTCACTCCGAAAGTTAGCTCATACTGATTCCACTGTGTTGGCCACATCGAATGATACACCATTATACGGTGTATAATTCGATGGTTGGCATAGTCACTCAAGCCCAAATCGCTTAAATGTTGTAACATAAGCCTGCATTAAGTAGGTAGCTACTCATAATTTCTCATATAGGTACCTACATAATTATACTGCGAAATGATTATCATCGTCTTCTATCATCAATTGGATCAATAATCGTAGGGTATTTTGATGATGACCGGTATTGAGAATTGGGATCAGTTTATTTTAGTGAATTTTCGAAGAAAATACGCTATTGCAGTGGGTTAGAATTGTTGAACGTAATTTCAATTATTATGTTTCACAACATTCTCAATCAATCCTTGGATTCTCTAACAATATTTATATCTATGTAGATGTGTATTTTAAATTATGCATGACCATACAGGTAGGCTTCATGACGAGATATAATATTCCAAATGTTGCCAAAATGTTTGTATTGCCAAATGAAATTATGAGTTCGAGGTGAGACGTTTTCGATAACAAAAAAGCTGGCAAAATTCTAGATATTGAGAGTGCTAAAAATCGTATCAGCAAAAAAAACACTAACATCAAAATTTGCTCATGTGGTCATGCAGCGTAGCTGAAACTTAATGTAGTTACGGTGCCTCTAAAATCCTCACTTATAGATCCCAGGGATCTTCGATCGACCGTACTGAAAAGCGAACTTCATGACTTCCGCATAATAGGTAATTAATACATACTTATAAGGAAGTCAAATCGTAAAGATTTTCTCACAGCAGGATTTGAGACCTATTGTGGTCATTCCAGGCAGCAGCGAATGGAACGAAATCTGTGCATACCTACTCGTACCTGGTATATACCTACTCGTACCTGGTATATACCTGCTCGTATATACCTGGTATATACCTCTTATATATCAGGTATATACCTCGCATATACCTGGTATATACCTCGTGCATACCTGGTAATTCCTACTCGTTGTTTCAAGGAAGGATTATGATCACACTTGAAGACAGTCTAATAGATTATTTTTATAGTACATGGCCGAGGGTAGCTACACTGCGGTATTAATCTTGGTCCATTCTTCAGAAAAAATATACGTAAACTAATTTCGTCCTAGCAGTGTCACAGAAGATTAAAGGCTTAATCATTGTTTGCCCCGAAGCAACTTGTTGATTCTGACGTCGTGAAGGCCTGGGGTGTCGGAGGGATGAAACGGCTTTCATGTACTGCTTCCTAGTAGTGAAGGTAATTGTGTGGCTTTCTTTTATACTTCGACTTCTTTGATCTTAGGTTTGTTATAATCCTTGTCTTGTTCTACATTATGAACCCAAGGTGAGCTGAGCATTAAGGCGGCATTTTGTTGAATATTGATGGTGCAATAATTATTTTGTCAAGAGTACGACAAGGGGTAGTGAATTGATCTTTCACTACCCCTTCATAGCTCAAGGTTCTATGAAGCCCTCTCTATTCACCGAAACAAGAAATAGAGCAGCTGTTTGGTCTTGTTTTTCGTGAAGCAGAACATAATATAAAGATTGATTTGAATAACTCATCAATTTTCGGTGATTATGTTATTGGAAGATAGTGCTTGGATATAGAATTTTTACATTTTCCTAATAGGTACCTACCGAAATGTTGTATGACCAATCTCGCTGTTCCGGGATACCCTCCTCGAGAGGGTACCTAGTTCCTATGTGTATAATTTTACCTGTAAAAACGCTACAAATTATTACACAAAGTTTATTATTTACCTGTATAGATTCCCTTCTTCGTAGATCACTGTTTTCTGTGGCCAGTACCCTCGAGCTCCCCCCCCCCCCCCACCCATGAAAGCCCTAAATCGAGTACTGGAGCCGGCCCTGGAATTAAAGTTTCCTCAAATGCGCGGGATTCAATCATTCAATCATTAATTATTTATAGTTATTCATGAAGCATAAAGCAAGTCATAAACCGTTGAGTAATAATTTACCTGTATAGATGTCCCTTCTACGTAGATTATTTCATTTTCAAAAAATGAAATAATATGACAGAACAACCAACTCGACTTCACACAGCCATCCGTGATTATAATCAGGTGCTCCCTAGCAATGATATCTGGGCCGGATTTATACCGTTTGATTCACGATCATGTTGACGGAGCTTTTCGGTGCAAACGAACGGCTGGTCGTACAATGCTCCGGGTGTTCTCAAAAAATTCTTTAGTTCAAGATTGTAAAAAACGTTGAAAAAAACCATAATCTTCTATCAAAAGTTTTCAAGCGACGGCGTTCGGAAAATTTCACCCCTTAGAGATGACTGACACTGACAGTAATGCCGAGCTTCGAGGACCAACCTAACGGGACCTACAAAAACAAATGTCATTAATTTTGGTTCATGGTAACTAAGAAAAGTGCTAAGTACGGCGTACAGCGGACAGAAAGAAATTTTTATTGCATTTTCGGATTCTACATACCTAGAAACCATCAAATTTTTAGGGACGGTTCAAAAATGTTTTTTCATGCTCGATTCCAAAGGTTGATTATTGAAAATACAAACCAAAAATGTATTCCTCATTTCAAATTTACTGTTATGGTGAAGGGCAAAGTTTACATACCTACAACATGGTTCAAATTTCATTTATTATGGGTGAAATAGGTTCTTCGACTCAACCGCATGTGCTGAAAACCGAGAAACATTCTCACTATCTCTAATATTATTCTACCTGAAAGGTAGAAAAAGTGTGTAATACAACACCATTTTACGAACAAACTTATTATGACAGTATACAGTGTTTGATCAGAGAGTTGGAATTCTGTTCGGTGATGTGATAATCTCACAGTTAATCGAGTACGTTAGTCCTTGGGGCTCAAAAAAGTTAGTCGAACTACCAATAATAGTCTATTTAACATGAACTACTGTAACCATAAATGATTGCATAATCAGCCATCAGCTTCCCTCAACCAACTTTGATTTTCAAACTTTTTATTTGATATTTTGATAACTTTTCGCGGCGCTTCCAAAAACACGAGAATGCGTTCTATCTATTTCCTTGTGATATAAAGAACGTTCAACTTCTAAGGAAGTTTAGTTCCTCTAAGCCCCACGAAAGTCGCTAGGACTGAACTTGAGCTCAGTTATTACCTATGCAGCCCATTGCCCAGCCCACCTTCCCCTACCATGACCCATGAAAACCGAAAACCTTCAAAGCGACCAAGAACGTGAATAAAAATTATTGTTGCTTGCAGTCTATTATACATAGTCTTTTATTAGGAAGGTTTCTAGTCCAGGCGTTCCAGCGGTTCAGTTCATAAACCGAAAAATGCATGAACTCATCCCCACCAATTCGTTTCTCGCACTGAACCAGTACATGTTCTGTCCACGGCACTGGAACAAAGCTACTGTTTACACGACAGAACAAGGATGGTTTTTCACTCCCCCACCCCCTCCCCCCAACACCCCCGCAACACGGCCCCCTGGGGGGTCTCCGTTCATTTTTCGTGCACCCAATCTTGAGGGGCCCCTGAGGACGTGTACTAAATTTCAATCCTCGGATGCCGAGTTATGGAAATTTGAAAATCGCTATATTTCAAGTTTTTCTACTTCTTGCTCTTGTTCTTCTTCTTTAACAGGACTACAGCCTCATAGACATGACGGATCGAGTAGAAATTTTGCAAACACATTCGTTATGCTCCAAGGAAGTGCCTTTTGTGCATATTCCCCGCCCACCATCTGGGGACGGGGGACATTTGTTGGCACCTAACGAAATCTTCAAAATCTGAACCTGGTGGTGGAATTAGGTACTAAGAAGGTGCTGAGAATTTTTTTTTAGATTCTGGGAAAAAATGTCTATCAATGCAAATAGATGTGATATCCCCCACCCCCCGCCACAAAACCCCTGTAAATATGGATATCAATCCTCTTTGCGGCTGAGGAGGTCTTCTTCTTCGAGTAAATTTTTACAACAGTGTTGTTGGGGGGGGGGGGGGGGATAAGCATTTCGTGTAAGCTAGCTGAGTAGATACATGCATATATCAATATAACAGGGTAACACTGTGCAATGCACGGGCTACCCTGCTAGGCTAAGGCGCTGGTTAAACTGCCGTTCGTAATGTCATTATTGTGTTGTTGATTTTATCCGTCGATTTCCGGACAGAACTTTCGGCATTAAACGTCTTGGGTTGCTGTTTTCTCACGGTTACAACATAAAATCTGATTTGCAATCCACTGCGGCATCGCGAAAAGGCGAAAATTATTCTTAAACGACCTTTTGGAGGTGGAGGCGTTGGCGTAAACAAATCCGTTGGAAGAGCGCTCGTCCGAAATCTGGAACCGCTCGAGGGAGGCATGATCGCTTGCCTTGCAGGCCATTTCGCCCACGGTAACAGGCAGGGTTGCCAGATTTCATGGTACAAGAGAAAAATACCACTCCCCCCTTCCCTTACATTCAAGTTGTTGCAATTTCCACGGAACAACAAAAATGAAAAAAGAGAGAATATCAACTCTGAGAACCAGCACTCTGACTGGCTCACTGGTGAAATCAAAACATATCCAAGTAGGTTTTTGCAATTGGACCGATGATTTTCTTGGTACCCACTGGTGTACCTACATGGTGCCTACCATACATGGGTGCCTATAGTCGTACTTCATACCTACATAATGCCCAACAAACATTCGAAGTGAATTAGGAAATTACCTACGTATACCTTATTTTCTAGGACTCAGACATGATAAACTGGTTTCACGAAACCATGTATGATTGAAAGCTGCTTATCCCAAGTTAGTGTATTATGCAAGTTGCTTTTCCCAAGTTCACGCTCAAGTTGATGATATATTTTCGGATCAAACTTCTAGTCCTCATTAATTATTGCGAGCAATCGGTTGGTCGTATCTAAGGGATTCTTCCGAAACTTGGTTGGTACCCATGAAAGGTATAAGACTCAGTTTTAGAGCATCATAAATCAAACTATAAAATTCTTCATTTTCCATAGAAATTCATGTACAAATTAGGTAGGTACCTACACATGTAGACGGTCTATGGGAACGGAAAAACAATAAATTCACTAGTTTCGTATAGGTTGTGTACAAGAAAAATACACTGCGAAGGTGATGGCACAGGAGCTTCCTCGTCACAATCAGAGTGACCCATTATAAAATAGAACAGACTCGGAAGCAAAATAACATTACATTACATTACATTACATTACATTTCATTACATTTCATTACATTACATTACATTTCATTACATTACATAACATTACATAACGTTAAATATACATATTACATAACATAACATTACATAACATTACATGAAATATACATATTATACATAACATGACTTCCATAATACATTACGTCCAATATACATAACTAGCCTGACCGCTCGCTTCACTCGCTATCCGAGATTCGCTGTACGCAGTATCGTGGAACCAACAAACGACGGAAAAATCCCATACCCTACCGGGTATTTGTGCCCAATTTTATCAAAATCCGTCAAGCCATTCAGGAGTTGACCATGGTCGACCATATTTCCGCTATGGTCAGGGAATTAAAAATGCGCCTACGTTCAACTTGGGAGGCTACCGGATATTGGTGCCAAATTTGGTCGATATCCGTTGAGCAATTCGGGATTCGACCATGGAGGGGCCCATGGATGCGCTAAGGTCGACCGCGGGGGTAGTCCGAAGGGTCGATCGTAGATAGAATTTCACGTAGATTACGAATACGCGATAAAAAATAGGGGTTACCATTTCAATTAACGAAGTTGGCCATGGTCGACCATAGTTCCGCTATGGTCAGGGAATTAAAAATGCGACGATGCACAACTTGGGAGCCTACTGGATATTCGTGCCAAATTTGGTCGATATCCGTCAAGCCATTCAGGAGTTGACCATGGTCGACCATAGTTCCGCTATGGTCAGGGAATTAAAAATGCGACGTTGCACAACTTGGGAGCCTACTGGATATTCGTGCCAAATTTGGTCGATATCCGTTGAGCAATTCGGGATTCGACCATGGAGGGGCCCATGGATGCGCTATGGTCGACCGCGGGGGTAGTCCGCAGGGTCGATCGTAGATAGAATTTCACGTAGATTACGAATACGCGATAAAAAATAGGGGTTACCATTTCAATTAACGAAGTTGACCATGGTCGACCATAGTTCCGCTATGGTCAGGGAATTAAAAATGCGACGTTGCACAACTTGGGAGCCTACTGGATATTCGTGCCAAATTTGGTCGATATCCGTCAAGCCATTCAGGAGTTGACCATGTTCGACCATAGTTCCGCTATGGTCAGGGAATTAAAAATGCGACGTTGTACAACTTGGGAGCCTACTGGATATTCGTGCCAAATTTGGTCGATATCCGTTGAGCAATTCGGGATTCGACCATGGAGGGGCCCATGGATGCGCTATGGTCGACCGCGGGGGTAGTCCGAAGGGTCGATCGTAGATAGAATTTCACGTAGATTACGAATACGCGATAAAAAATAGGGGTTACCATTTCAATTAACGAAGTTGACCATGGTCGACCATAGTTCCGCTATGGTCAGGGAATTAAAAATGCGACGTTGCACAACTTGGGAGCCTACTGGATATTCGTGCCAAATTTGGTCGATATCCATCGAGCCATTCAGGAGTTGACCATGGTCGACCATAGTTCCGCTATGGTCAGGGAATTAAAAATGCGACGTTGCACAACTTGGGAGCCTACTGGATATTCGTGCCAAATTTGGTCGATATCCGTCAAGCCATTCAGGAGTTGACCATGGTCGACCATAGTTCCGCTATGGTCAGGGAATTAAAAATGCGACGTTGCACAACTTGGGAGCCTACTGGATATTCGTGCCAAATTTGGTCGATATCCGTCGAGCCGTTTGGCCGTGCATAGAAGGACAGACAGACAGACAGAGCGCATGCGCAGGGCGAACCGCTGGCTCTATCATGTTGAAATTTATATGGGACCTCAATGGGCCCTACCCGCTTAATCCCTGAGAATTACATTGAAATTGGGTGAAATCTTTGGTTACTACGGCTGTAACAAGGAAATTGAATCTATTTCACGCCAGCGCATGCGCAGAGCGCACCGAGGGTCCGATCATGCTGAAATTCATACTGGAACTCACTAGGCCTTGTCCAAACAACCCTTGAAAATTTGAGCGAAATTGAATCAAAATTGTGAAAGTTATGCGTGTTTGTTGAATTTAACGTTAGCGCATGCGCAGGGCGTACCGCTGGATCAATCATGTTGAAATTTGTATGGGACCTCAAGGGGCCTTATCCGCACCATCCCTCAAAATTTGAGCTGAATCAATTCAAAATCGTGGAAGTTATGGCTGTAACAAGGAAATGCGGACAGACTCACAGACTCACAGACTCACAGACCCACAGACCGACAGACACGGAACCAAATTTGTTCAGTAGGCTTTGAAACGCAAAATGCAAGTGGAAATTTTGATTTCTGAAGACAAAAATTTTTTGGCTCACGAAAGTGAACACAAGGCTTCCGCTGCTTCGCAGACTCGGAAGCAATATGAACACAAAGATGAGCTATTCACGAGTACAAAGGTTTTAAACTTTGTATTTTGGAAATCCAAAACCTTATTTGTAATGATATGTAGTAGCACGTACTTATGACCTTCTAGTGCTAAGTATGGAGACCAGGAATAAATTACTTGAAACTCTGGAAAAAAAGTACGTCTGGCAATACTGTTCACAGGCTGCATAACATTGTACAGCCCGTGGATACGTCAAAGTACAAGATAAACTCACGGAACACATAAAAGAGCTTTTTTTGTGTTCTGTAGATCTCCTCCAAGTCGTAAGACAGAGGAACACTACTGTGAATGTACCTACTGTGGGATTCGTCATGGCTCGTAAAACTCCGCAGCACCAGGCCACTAGGAAAAAGTTATGTCACTTCTGTCCACAGTTTTTCGTCTGGTGGAAAGAAAAATGAAAAAGAAAGGACCATAAACCTGGTTTATGCAGTATTTCTATAACCTGTTGCACCCCACAGTGATCTACTTGAAGCGTCGTGATTACGTGGTGCATTGCATAATTCCCAAGTTGGCGTGGCTAAGCGCAGGGGTTGGTTTCCTTGGTACCTTTGTTAGTTTTTGAATGTAGTTAACAGTTCACTTAGGTTTGCGATAGTTGGAAATAAACTGAATTACTAATAAGTAGAGTCTTGGTAAGTAATAAATTTTCAAGTTTTCGTGTACGGTTTGTGAGTTATTACGGTTGTTTATTACATGAATAATTTACTAGCAATGGCTTTGGTTATATATGATTGTTGCAAATCATACTGAATCTACTCGAAACGCTGTTGGTAGTCGACTGCACGAATAATTGGAGTTTGAATATTGAAATAGGTAGGTAGTTACCTACTTACAAAAACTAACATGGATTAATGTTATGCTGTTTATCGAGAGTCATTTGAATTTTGCATAGAACCTCTTGTGTGTGTGTCTGAGGGATTTTTCTTGTCTTTTCACTCTCCGTCGAAGGTAGAGAAGCCAAAACCATCCATGCCGACGATCTAGAAACATAAAAAACTATCGAGTCACGGGAAAAGTGCTGCAAATTATTACACAACGGTTTATTATTTGTCTGCGAATTACAGAAGATGATTTCTATTAATACATGTAGGCTACGTATGGGGCTACACACCTATTGTCTAGATATTTTATCACTTGTGGTCCTTATCATGCTTTCGAGATTTTGCTGGTAAATAAATGGTTAGCGTTAGCGCAGAATAAGTGCGCTAGGAATCTTCTCTTTTACCACTTGACCATTATTTAGGCCAAAATATTTCGTGCCATCTGCTCCGTATGAAAATCTATTACCTACCTGAAATCCTGACAAATCTACTGAAACTGGTAAATAGTTCTCAAATCTGCATTAAATCACTAGAGAAAGACGCTGTTTTGTGTGGAAAGTCGACTTTAAGCTCATCCGATTCACAAACCCCTGAAAGTACGTCAAGACCTCTTCGAATTGGATCAAAATGTAGGAGAGTACCTATCCAATTCCTATTCGATTCCGAGACATTCAAAACGCCGTTTACTTCGAAGGGTCGACGTTGAGGGGCGATGGCGTTCCATGGAGGGGACCCTTCTCATTCCCTTCGTTTATTTGATTAAATCTTTACCATATTACATAGGAGTGGTAAATGTAGAATTTTGAGGGGTACCACGACACCTTCCTATATTGTATTCCTTCAAAATCACGTTTTTGGTTTATTATTTTCAATAATGAACCATTGGAATCGAGCATGAAAAAAAAAATTCTTACCCCCCCTCAAAATTTGATGGTTTACGTTTCAAGGTATGTAGAATCCAAAACTGCAATAAAAATATTTCTGCTTGTCCGCCGTACGCCGTACGCCGTATGGGCCACTTTTCTTAGTTACCATGAAAAAAAATTGATGAAATTCGGGTTATAGGTTCCGTTCGGCGTCTAGTTGGTCCTCGAAGCTCGACGTTACTGTGAGTCATCTCTAAGGGGTTCAAAATAGGGGTTGAAATTTTCAAAACGCCTATACCATTTTTTTACGTAAATATTTTTACGGTTTTAAATAGTTCTTGAACTTGCGAGTTTTTTAAGACCATCCGGAGCATCGTACGTCCAGCCGTTCGTTCACAGTAAGGCCCCGAAGTTTGCACCGACAGGCATTTTCGACTCCAGTGTGAATGAAATTGTATACAATTCAAACCAAATCTCGTAACCAGAGACGCGCCCACAATAGGAATTTGTGAATACGGCCAATCATTGGTAAGGATCACCTGATTATATTGGCGGAGTATGAAGTCGAGTTGGTTGTTCTGTGATATTATTTAATTTGAAAAATGATGGCTCTATTGGAGTTTGTTGGTAGGTAGTGAAACTTGAACAAACGTTGAAGTATTATTGATGGGTAAATTATTACTACGGTAAATCATTACTCAACGGTAAATTATTACACAACGGTTCATTATACCATCTACGTAGAAGGGGCTGGAGTTTGTTGGTAGGTACTTTTGCAACTTTTTTCACTCCTCATCAACAATTTCTTTTCAGAACTTCATTATGTGTGTTTCTTTTTGTTAGGTACTGTTTGTCATCGGCAGAATTATTTTAGCAACATTTAACTCGTGATTTAGGTAGGTACCTAGTAACGAGTACGGGGTTAGGTACTAACCTACGGAGGGTCTGCGATCTACATAATATGTGTAGAATAGTACATATCATATTATATAGACGGGTTATCTATACATAGAGCTGTGATCTGTAACAGAAGGGTATTCTATACAAAATAATAAACCGTTGTGCAGGGATTTGCAGCGTTTTTTTTAAAGTAGCCCTGGATTGCCCCCCCCCCCCCCCCCCCCCCCACCTCCAATTTTGGGGTATATCCCGGGGGAACTTTTACTCGCAAGCTTTGACAATCGTTATTTCAACCTTTAGTTCCTGTACGCTTCACATGATTCTAATCAGAGGTGAAGAGCTTTGGGTAAGCACATGCAGGCTTTACAGGGCTTGTGTTGGTGCCGACAACCAGAGACGCCTCGAACTTCTATCCCAAACGGTGATATAAAGATCGGATGCTCTAGGCCGCTCGGACACCCCCGGCCCCCTAATCATGAATATTATTATTATTGTATATTAGAGGGGAAACCTCTCAACTCTAGTTACTCTTTGGGTAACGTACATCTTGACTAGAGCCTGGCGAGTAATGACATGAATGGTGGATTTCCAGACATGAGTCGGCTGTTTAGCGAATCTTTGGACAACTACTGGGCTATTGCCAAATTAAACGAATTCTGCCCTTTTCTGCCCTTGAGAGTTATGTCTAAAAAACATATTATCATCAGAGCTAGGTAATTCATAAGAACTAAATCACTCGCGATGAAATCGTGGAAACCCATTTCAAAGAAAAACGGAGGTGAAAGGTTGTATATTTCCACTGATACACGAAAAAGGTACTTCATCTTTATTATTTTAAAAATTCCGAACATTTTGTAATGAATTGTTCTGGAGACTGCAAGGACAGCAGGAAGAGAAAATCTCCCACTCGAATAATCAGTGCTAGACAGCATTCAAGGTAGACATTTTTTGTTTGATAGGCGAGCTTTTGAAGAATCTAGCGGACCTACATGCTGTGTTGACTCCTAATTCACTGACACTTGTGGTTCTCATCCTTTCGAGTTTTTCTTGTAGATGTCTGCTTACTATGAAATAAGATTAGGTATCTAATATTAATGACATAATTTGTTTTTTCCCATGGGATCAAAAATACAGCTGATATTTTTAGCTAACATTATTTGTGTGTATGGTACATAATAGTATGGTTGGTACCGTAAATATTCTAATGTATTAGAGAGTTACCTATTTTAGAATTTACCTAGGTTCCTAATATGTCTTCACCCTCGACTACATCAAATATACAGTGAACCGGAAGAGATGAATCTATATAAAGACGTGAAGAAGTTATAGAATACATCCGCACGGTAGAAGGCTGTTTCACTCACTGCAAGCCCACTCTCTGCAAATTTCCTTTGTAGATAGCTCAGCATTATCTCGTAGTTTAACTGTTATTACTTACATTCCGACGTCCTGGCTTCAATGGCTCATTCAAGTGTTCTGCATGCAATTTCGCAAGGTATTTTGTGAGGAACAATGAAAAGCTTGCTGAGCCTTATCACAACAAGAAAGAATTTTGCGTAGTGTTTACAATGGCTTATAAGGGAAAACCTGCTCTCAGTAGCATTTAATTATACCGCCTTGTAGTAAAATCATGGGCACGGAAAGAATTTCAAATTGACTTTTGGCATCTCCTGATTCTCCAACTTATTACTTTACAAATGGGTTTACGTTATCTAAGGATGATTATTATATTCAATCTTACTGTTGAACATTTTTAAAACATACCTATAAGAAAAAACCACTCAGTTTGGTCATGAGACAGTGTTCCAAACGTTATCGGTTTATAAACATTGTTCGGCGACCACGTCAATAATACAGAACAAATAAGATAACCGGTTTTAATCTGATATTATCCCCAGTTTAGTTTTTCAAGAGTTTTGAGACAGGTGGCCTTCAAACAAATTGGAAACATTACCTACTCAACAGAACGGGGGAAAACCTTCTGTTGCTGAGGGGTCATAAGTTAGTTTGGTTAAATAACAATATTTTGGACTGAATCTCGATTTTAATTTTAAAAATCCCTCTTCTCCCACCCGTTTCACTCCTTTTGTTTGGATATCAAAGTAATGGCGTAGGTATCGATGATGCCTAACCCGGTTTACTCATAATGTTATGCAGCATTCAAGGTTTCATTTTCATTATATATAATATACTGCTTGAAGTTAGTTCGTACTTGATACATTACATTTATAAATATAATCTTCGTGTATAGGCAACTACATATACCTAGCTAAAGGGTGAAAAACCAGTTTTGTGGTAAATTATGTAAACCTACATCAAACTGAGGATAATCCCTCTAGGGATTAAACACTTTATATTGTCGGGATTTTTTCAACTTTGCGGCTTAGACGAGAATGTTTAATGGCCTCAAACAAACAAAAACGCAGCAAATGTGAGATGTAGCTCAGCTGTTCCCTTTCACTGATAATTGGGCTGAAATTACTTGTACCGTTTGATAACGCTCATGTGATGATGGTGTAGGTAGTAGACAGTAAGCCTAAACAATATTTGACAATGTAATTAATACCTAGTTATTGTTGAAATGTTGGTTATTATTAAAGTATGTTTCTAGTTACTGAGTTGATTGACGGTCCAAGTGCAAACTACGTATTAGTACCAACCTCATATTAATAAAAAGATTAGATTTAAATAATATAATATATTCTAAAGTGCTGAAAAGTATTCCAAAAGTAGGTACTTTACGATACGTTTGGTATCTTTAGTGGACTACAACCTTCGCGAGGGCAGTCGGCAGTAACTCACTCGACTTTTAATCATGAAGTCGTATATAATATACTGTATACTCACAGTAGGTATAACCCCAGCTGTCACCTGTCATCAAGATATACCAACATGAGTCCAGATGGTTCGGTTTTACGTACCTGTACATTCTTATAGGTGTGTTATAAAAAATGTATACGGAATACAGTAGGGCCCCAGTTATCCGAGCCCCGACTAACCGAGTTCCGGTTTAACCGAGGCGCAAAAAAAAATATTTAAGACGGCGCGTATGGATGCCGGGCGCCCGGCGACAGTGTTTGTACTCTGTACAGTACCGTACATATGTAATAGTAATATGTTAATTCAATTTTACGTCTTTATTTATTACTGTATCAACCCCAAAATGTCTTTGTAACGCCCGTAACACAGACCAGCGGCCCAAAACGCACACGCTATCATTGATTTCAATGGCGGCACGGGACGCTCTCGTTCGCCGCTCTGTCTGCCCGTGTTATCCGAGTTTCTGGTTATCCGAGGGTCCTCTGGTCCACATTAGCTCGGATAATCGGGGCTCTACTGTACCTCCCAACACGCAGTTCTACATGTACGATTTCATTTGTGTATACGTGGGTTAATGTTTATGAGATGAGTATGTTGATATTTATTTGACTACTCAAAAATTCCCTACCATAAATATATATTTCCAAGTCGTGACAGTGCAATGGCTGAACGGCGACAGAGTTGAAGAAATCAAGAGAACAACAACTTACTCAGGAGGTACTTACTAGACGTACATTGTTATTTGGGTATTTTAAGTAACATTTCTTTATAATTATGAAGTCGAGGGTAATAGTAATAAAATACTGGAACCAAATTATTTTTTGGAACTACTGCTGCACTGCTGGACTACTGTACTGTAAGTACTACTACAACTACTGTACTTGTAAAATGAAAGGGAAAAATATCAAGTCTGTACCGCGACGGCTGGTAGTTCTGTGGTGGCTTTCGTTCAAAATTCATTTTGGAACAAAATTTACTTGGAATATAAATAATTTAGGTGTTCTTGTGATTTTTTGATCCTCTGAATTAACCGCGTGAAGTAATATGGGCAATCGAAACGTGCGGGAGTGCATTCATTATCTATGGTTGTGCATCATATTATGGTTTTTACCGCCTTCATTCTCTGATTTTGAACCATTAAATGAACACGTACAAAATTTTTATTTTTGTTTTCATTGTAATATTTTCTTTATGTAGGTAGGTTTATAATAAAGTCGAGGGTAATAAATACCGATTTAAATAGATTCCAATTTGTAGGCTAATATATCAACCTACTCATCACAATACATGAACCTCACTCTACTGTATATATAGGTACATAGAATGTTTATGTATAACTGCGTGTTGGTAGGTGGTATACCGACAAATCTAGATTCCTGTTGGTACAGCCTGGTGGTAGCTGGGGTTCTATACATACCGTTTCGGGATGGTTTTGACTTCGTGTTGGTGCTCGTCATTACGAACATTCGTAATGACGATTCGTCCCTAAAATAATAAACCGTGGGCAGGAAGTGGAATCGCAAAATGTCATGGATTGCCCTTACCCGTTCGGTGGTATTGGGAATGTTTTACCGCCAGCTGATTTACCAGATCGGGCTCAAACTTCATTTGAAATACATTTTGATGCTGATGAGAAGAGGAATTATTGCGCAGATGTTGAACGTCCGTCATCCAAGACCTTTCTGTCAAATTAAAACAAAGTTTCGAACCACACATTTTCTTTAAACATCATCCACTAATACAGCCATCTGCAAGCGCTGGTACCTACGTGCAAACACATCTTTCAATCAGATACGTAAACATATGCAAATAGAGTATGTCTCTCCGTGTGTGGAGACCGCAACACAACTATCACAATAATTTTGAGCGTGATGCATTGTACAATAATTTTAACTGTTCTTTGTCACAAATGAGCTCCTTCTACGCCGGAAGCAGTTGGAAACCCAAAGAAAGAAAATAAAACGGTTTTAACTCTCGGAAGTCGTCTCACGTAGCGGCATTCCGCTCCTCAAGTGCCGCTGACTTCATTTAGTTGAATAGAATTGAAATCACCGCCACACCGCAGGTTTTTCTTCGCGTTCTATAGATTTTATCAGTGATAGTTTATCGCAGCGATTTGACCTCACCCGCCGAAATTCACTAGTGCAATTTGGGTACCTAAATATATTTATCCATCAAACTTCTACAATAACATAATGCAAGCAACTAATTACTAGGACAAGAAAATAACATGACAATTTGCACGCATGCTAATCGAGCAGAAATTAAAGTTTTATTGAGTGGACTGGATGGTATTGGTCTAACTTCCAAGGTAAAAAAAGAGTATAATTTGAAAGGCTAATATTTGGAAGTATTTTGATTTATTTTAGTTATACAGCCCTATATAATTAATTAATATCTTTAAATATCTCATTTTCCTCGACAATTAGCAAATGAATTTGAGGAAAAAAAATTTCGTAATTTTTTTTTTTTTAAAGCAATAGTGGAAATGCTCAATATTTGTCCTGTGTGGTAGCTCGACACTAACGTCTAAAAAGGCTGCCATTCTACTGGCTATCACCTTATATCCTGATGAAAATCAGGATATAAGGTGATAACCAGTAGAATAAAAATTATAATGAAAATTATATCATGGACGAAATCATAGAACCATGGGCTGGGTAGTCGGACATGTGTAATAAACACGAATTTCTGTAAAACTGGTGAAAGGAGGACATTATCCAGTAGTTGTGACCTATCAAGTAGGTAGCAGTTCTATCAAGCATAAAATTATAATAATTTCATTTCACTTTACTCCATCTCCTCTACAATTACCTACCCTATCCTATTATATAACTATATAAGAATGTGTGTGTGTGCGTGCGCGAGCGTGCGTTCGATCGTGTGTGCGTGCGCGAGCGTGCGTTCGATCGTGTGTGCGTGCGCGAGCGTGCGTTCGATCGTGTGTGCGTACGTGTCAGGGCCAAGTGGCTGAACGGATTTCCATGAGGGTGGTCTCATTGTGATCAGCGAGTTCCAGGCCAAGTTGCAAGGCTATCGCCCGATCCTCCAAACCTTCCCTTTGATCGTATTCCTGGCCGCCCCTAACGACAGTGTCAAAGTGCGTGCTTTTGGTTGCTATGTTCGAACCCACGTCGCGGATCACGGAAAGTTTTCGCGGCGGTTTCAACCGTACGAAAACGATTTTTGTGGGAAATGCCGTTCAGGATTTATTTGACGATCTTCATTTCATGTTCAGAATAATCGCAAGGGGGAAAGACGGTTGCCCTCATATTTCTTGCCATCCCATGTGATTCATAATAATACTGCGAAAATGTGTGTCCAATATTGAGAATGTAAGTAGGCACTTATATCATAGGGTCGTCGGGTCATATCTTCTATGATTGGCAGTTGGCAGAGTTTTTGGACCATTCTGCATCCCCTTTCTGAAAAATGCACAGAAGGTACAGAAATATCTGTTGGTTGGAGCTTAAGAGAAGTTAGTCTAAATGAACGAGCGGTAAACAGAAGAATTTCCTTTCGCACCTGGTTTAACGACCGACAATTGAGGACTCGAAATTTGAAAAGTTTAAGGAACATTATGAGCGTATAAAATACAAGATCTTCTCTCTGTTTTAGATACTGCTAATCAACTTGCAAACAAAGAGGTTTGCCGAAATGGTGTAATATTTATAAAGCCAAGGAAGTACGTGACACCTAAGCGTTTACATTCTGTCAAAGATTCAAAATATTTGGGATCCCAACGTAACACCATTTGATACCATTTGCCTTACGAATTATTTGATGTAGACGCCGGAACAATGAAAATAGTATAATGAAAAAAACAGTGGGGCAACGTTGAGTATATTGGCGCACTACACTCAGATGGTCCCCGGCCGGCACGTGGTAACACCTGGTGGGAACACCTGTCCCGTGAACGGAGGTCTTCAATATAACATGGGGGTTTTCAGTAGGTGCAGGTGATAGTCATTTGCCTCGTAAACGGGTAGGTAGGTAGTACATTAGTATACAAATTCATAATACTGCCAAGATTGGAAAAATATCAGTCCATCCCTTATTTCAAACCCTTAGGTATTTCATTCCACCATAAGACATTCCCATAAGTTATACGGCTACATTATATATTTCAATCATAAATTGTTGCACGTTGCGTTATAATCATAGTTAAACATACATTTCAAGGTGATTTACCGGTTATATTCACAGGTATTTCCCATGCTTACTAACATCACTAAAGTGAAATATCACAAGCATCTTCTGATACTGACTGCTAAGAGTCCCCTTGCACGTTTAAAAACTATTCATACGGTAAAACACCTTTTGAGAGTGAAAAACTCGTTTATAATCATGATTTTTGGTCCCCCTCCGAATACTAGCGGCGCGTTCTTGATAGGAAACCCTGTAAATTTCATTAGGCATGTCCGAGCGTGACATTCTGAACAAACAATGTAGGTATTTGTTTGCGTAATAAGGTTTTACCGGGATGACGATCAAATCACACTAATGTTGTGGGCTGTTGACAAAGTCGGAATAATCACCCCCGTGCGCATCTTGGGGAAGAGGTCTATCTATATTCATTGATGGCACCTGGGTTGATCGTGCATTACCTACCCATTACCAGACACCTAGCTGCTTATCATATTTTTATCGTTGATCTAGATTAATTATTAATATCATCTTGATATTGTAGGGGAAAAAAATCGTCATGATATTATGACCGTATTATGAACGGATGCCGTTCAAAATAAACTAACATTCTCCGTTGAGCGTTCAATGGTTGAAATTTAAGTACCAGTTTCAGTATAGGACGTATGTTCCTACCTATGCCTACATCGTATAATATCCGTGAGCTTATCGAACACAAATTTTGGTTGACCCAGTACTAAGCCACTTTATTTGGGCATATGGTTAAGAATTATAATATACCAATAGTTATAACATTATTCCCAATAAATCCATCCAATGCTTGAACTGATGATATCTTGTAGAACTAGGCGGGTTGGTAGATGTTCCAAAAGCACGGGTCGCCAGACGTCTTCGTGTTCCAAACTTATCGTTCATCATAAACGGCTCTGACACCTAACTGAGATTTTTTTTCTTTTCAACTCCCTTTTTCGGGGGAACCCTTCCGGCGTTTAAAACGATAAACGTCGTTTGACGGTCAGATGGGAACAAAAGCCGACCGAAAATGGGATTTCACCCAAGAAGTAACCGGAAAACCTTGGGAAATATCCCAAGAGGAGAGCGTCGCAGCTTTTTCTGGAAGTGTGGATCCTTATCGCTGTGGTGGTAATTGGTTCACAACCTTCCCGTTAGCTGGCAACAGTCGAGGGTCTTTGTACTCGTAACGGATTATTCAACTGGTGTTGTTGTGACGATCTGCGAAAGTAACCATTTACTAGAAAGGTGCTCTATCTATTAAAGGGATCCATGGAGTACTGTTGTTGGAATTGGAAAATTCAAATTGACAACTCAGTGCATTGTAATCTGTACCAACTGACATTTGACGCTAGGTCCTTCGAAACAACTGCAATTTCTACATCTTCAATAGCGGTAGGTTCTCAATGACCATCATAAGAGGAAGGTTGCCGGTACAATACCGTTGTCCTTGATTTGTTTCAAAGTGGAACAAAGCAAGCCTTACGCAGGAACCCTTCCTTCTGCCTATCGCTGTTCCATTATCTTTTGTCCCCGCGAACAACTCCGATTCGTCAACTCCCACGTTCTTTTTTGTTCGCCATACCAAGGAAGATTAGCCAAGAAAGAATGAAGATTGTATACTAAAGGTCCTTGTAGGTTTCCTCTGTAACCTGATTCAACTAGGTACAAAAATAATTCACTGATTGCTACATTGCAGCTACCTGAATTCTTAGATAGTGACACGATTAAAAATGCCTACTTTAGGGACTAGCTAGCTGATTATTTATGTGTGTCGCTGTGGCGAGCAACCATTTAATACTCACCTATACTTATTTCCTACGTAGGTTGGTACTTAGTTCTTCGAGTTTGTGAGAATTACCAAATTTGCAAGTTATCTGTCAAATTCAATCTGATTATGAGAAAAATTTAGTTATTTAGTAAGTTGCAGTCCATTTTTGTTGCATTTACCTACCACGGAATTATTCTCGGCACGCACATCTCTTCTTTTCGAGTTTAAGTCAACGTGCTTGTTTCGTCGCAGATGCACATGTACATATAGGTATATCAGTGGTGGAAGGGGGTGGATTTGATAAGTTGTGTGAATAGTTTGCATAGAGTTCCTCGCAGACATTTATGGGCACAACCGATTTTACCTCCATGCTAGGTTTCAAAGCTTTTAGTGAGGAGGCTCTCAAGAGGCTTCGAGTTTTATAGTTTTTTCGAGTTTTATAGTTAATCTTTTGGCCGTATTTCACAATTAGTTGTGATAGAAGCCCATATTAAACTCACCTCACAAGTTACTGATATACCCATACTGGCATGCTATAATAATTTTTGAATAATGCGACTACACTTATATTGTCAGAGATTATGGGCACTAGTCATTTTCGTCGGGTCACGTGATTCATTCCTAACCGCTGTGGGTTCCCAATCACAAATGCCGAGTGAGTTGTTCCTATTCCACCGAGAAGAGCTCAGAACAAATCTTAATGGATTGATATGGGAAGATGTAAATGTCTCCAAGCGGACTAAATGAAGCTGATTCATGCTTCTGCAATATTTTTATATCGTGGTGTAAGGTACTACAACTGTCTAGATACCACATCGTACATCACTGTCTAGATACATGAGGTATATTTTGCTTCCGAGTCTGCGAAGCAGCGGAAGCCTTGTGTTCACTTTCGTGAGCCAAAAAATTTTTGTCTTCAGAAATCAAAATTTCCACTTGCATTTTGCGTTTCAAAGCCTACTGAACAAATTTGGTTCCGTGTCTGTCGGTCTGTGAGTCTGTGAGTCTGTGAGTCTGTGAGTCTGTGAATCTGTGAGTCTGTGAGTCTGTGAGTCTGTGAGTCTGTGAGTCTGTGAGTCTGTCCGCATTTCCTTGTTACAGCCATAACTTCTACGATTTTGAATTGATTCAGCTCAAATTTTGAGGGATGGTGCGGATAAGGTCCCTTGAGGTCCCATACAAATTTCAACATGATTGATCCAGCGGTACGCCCTGCGCATGCGCTAACGTTAAATTCAACAAACACGCATAACTTGCACAATTTTGATTCAATTTCGCTCAAATTTTCAAGGGTTGTTTGGACAAGGCCTAGTGAGTTCCAGTATGAATTTCAGCATGATCGGACCCTCGGTGCGCTCTGCGCATGCGCTGGCGTGAAATAGATTCAATTTCCTTGTTACAGCCGTAGTAACCAAAGATTTCACCCAATTTCAATGTAATTCTCAGGGATTAAGCGGGTAGGGCCCATTGAGGTCCCATATAAATTTCAACATGATAGGGCCAGCGGTTCGCCCTGCGCATGCGCTCTGTCTGTCTGTCTGTCCTTCTATGCACGGCCAAACGGCTCGACAGATATCGACCAAATTTGGCACGAATATCCAGTAGGCTCCCAAGTTGTGCAACGTCGCATTTTCAATTCCCTGACCATAGCGGAACTATGGTCGACCATGGTCAACTCCTGAATGGCTTGACGGATATCGACCAAATTTGGCACGAATATCCAGTAGGCTCCCAAGTTGTGCAACGTCGCATTTTTAATTCCCTGACCATAGCGGAACTATGGTCGACCATGGTCAACTCCTGAATGGCTTGATGGATATCGACCAAATTTGGCACGAATATCCAGTAGGCTCCCAAGTTGTGCAACGTCGCATTTTTAATTCCCTGACCATAGCGGAACTATGGTCGACCATGGTCAACTTCGTTAATTGAAATGGTAACCCCTATTTTTTATCGCGTATTCGTAATCTACGTGAAATTCTATCTACGATCGACCCTTCGGACTACCCCCGCGGTCGACCATAGCGCATCCATGGGCCCCTCCATGGTCGAATCCCGAATTGCTCAACGGATATCGACCAAATTTGGCACGAATATCCAGTAGGCTCCCAAGTTGTGCAACGTCGCATTTTTAATTCCCTGACCATAGCGGAACTATGGTCGACCATAGTCAACTTCGTTAATTGAAATGGTAACCCCTATTTTTTATCGCGTATTCGTAATCTACGTGAAATTCTATCTACGATCGACCCTTCGGACTACCCCCGCGGTCGACCATAGCGCATCCATAAGCCCCTCCATGGTCGAATCCCGAATTGCTCAACGGATATCGACCAAATTTGGCACGAATATCCAGTAGGCTCCCAAGTTGTGCAACGTCGCATTTTTAATTCCCTGACCATAGCGGAACTATGGTCGACCATGGTCAACTCCTGAATGGCTTGACGGATATCGACCAAATTTGGCACGAGTATCCAGTAGGCTCCCAAGTTGTGCAACGTCGCATTTTTAATTCCCTGACCATAGCGGAACTATGGTCGACCATGGTCAACTTCGTTAATTGAAATGGTAACCCCTATTTTTTATCGCGTATTCGTAATCTACGTGAAATTCTATCTACGATCGACCCTTCGGACTACCCCCGCGGTCGACCTTAGCGCATCCATGGGCCCCTCCATGGTCGAATCCCGAATTGCACAACGGATATCGACCAAATTTGGCACGAATATCCAGTAGGCTCCCAAGTTGTGCAACGTCGCATTTTTAATTCCCTGACCATAGCGGAACTATGGTCGACCATAGTCAACTTCGTTAATTGAAATGGTAACCCCTATTTTTTATCGCGTATTCGTAATCTACGTGAAATTCTATCTACGATCGACCCTTCGGACTACCCCCGCGGTCGACCATAGCGCATCCATAAGCCCCTCCATGGTCGAATCCCGAATGGCTCAACGGATATCGACCAAATTTGGCACGAATATCCAGTAGGCTCCCAAGTTGTGCAACGTCGCATTTTTAATTCCCTGACCATAGCGGAACTATGGTCGACCATGGTCAACTCCTGAATGGCTTGACGGATATCGACCAAATTTGGCACGAGTATCCAGTAGGCTCCCAAGTTGTGCAACGTCGCATTTTTAATTCCCTGACCATAGCGGAACTATGGTCGACCATGGTCAACTTCGTTAATTGAAATGGTAACCCCTATTTTTTATCGCGTATTCGTAATCTACGTGAAATTCTATCTACGATCGACCCTTCGGACTACCCCCGCGGTCGACCTTAGCGCATCCATGGTCCAATCCCGAATTGCACAACGGATATCGACCAAATTTGGCACCAATATCCGGTAGCCTCCCAAGTTGAACGTAGGCGCATTTTTAATTCCCTGACCATAGCGGAAATATGGTCGACCATGGTCAACTCCTGAACGGCTTGACGGATTTTGATAAAATTGGGCACAAATACCCGGTAGGGTATGGGATTTTTCCGTCGTTTGTTGGTTCCACGATACTGCGTACAGCGAATCTCGGATAGCGAGCGAAGCGAGCGGTCAGGCTAGTTATGTATAGTGGACGTAATGTATTATTGGTGTCATGTTATATGTATATTTCATGTAATGTTATGTAATGTTATGTTATGTAATGTAATGTTATGTAATGTAATGTTATGTAATATGTATAATTATTTAACGTTATGTAATGTTATGTAATGTAATGTTATGTAATATGTATATTTAACGTTATGTAATGTTATGTAATGTAATGTAATGTATTGTAATGTTATGTTATTTTGCTTCCGAGTCTGTTCTATTTTATAATGGGTCACTCTGATTGTGACGAGGAAGCTCCTGTGCCATCACCTTGGCAGTGTATTTAATGTCTGTCAGTAATTTTCCCGAACAAATATTTAGTACCTACGGGTATACCTAATACATATTAGAAGAAATCACATTTCACCCGCTTCTACAGGCAGAGTCAATTGATTTTACATGAAACTATTTTGGTTCTTAGGCACCTATGTTCAAATCCCGAGGTGTGTCCTAGAGTTTTAAAGGTTTCTTAATTTTGAAATAAGCATGAGACATTAAAAATCGTTGACCTTGTTAAGGCGTCTCAGAGTTCGTGTTCCAGTACGGGTGGAACGAAAATTATTGTTTCTGATAATAATAACTAGTGGACCAACGGCCAAGACGCCACCATCGATAGCTAATCCTGTCATTTTGCCAAAAACTGCACTAAAATCTATCCAGCCTTTAAAGTGTGAACCTGTCAGAATCACTCAGTTATATAGTAATACTTTGTGTTACGCTAATGGAGAGAAACCAATTTAAAAATTTTTCATCATTACCCAAGTCAGGATATCGTGAGGAGAGAAAGTTTCCAGTTTTAGGCATTGTTACCAGCAAACCTAAAACCTACGTATGCTACCTACCCACTAAACTGTCGCCCACCTCCCACACAAATAACCCGACGGCCAGCGCATATGATTAATGGATTTCGTCATTGTATAATCTTTGTTCATGATCCATTACCACAACTTTCATCACCCGCTTTGGCCATGAGCTTACAGCTTTGTGGAGTTAGCGCACATGATGACATAATTATACAACAGGGATCGCAACTGCCCATCATTAGCAAGAACTATTACAATTTTAGGTAGTGTACCTACCTTACATATTAAGTTTTATATCATTTATAGTGCGTCATTATATAATGCGTATCAGTGCCATGAGACACGCATTTAGTTTGAGTTGAAGTATGTCCCAGTCGGTTTTCATAACTATTTCACATATCAAAATTCATAAAATTTACATACCTCCAAATAGTGAACGAATTGCAGGGATGGTGGTTTGATAAAAACTATTTCCAATTTTTAAAAAAATTTGCTAGTTACTGTTTTTGGAGCTGAAATAAGATCACTGAAATAAAATTCACATAGGCCCATCTAAGGAACTACCCAAATAACCTCTATAAATTCGTGCATTTTGTATTTATAGAACCAGGTTTTTGGGCATTACAATAGGATTCAGCGTTGCGCTGACGAAAGTACTGATGAAATTCGGGACCATCCGGAACCATATATATTAGGCTATGTAGTACCTGGTTTCCATTCCATTTGCAGACTTGCGTCAGTTGCTCTGACATGCGGAACACCTACACCAGTTGATTGCTTAATCCGATGTATGAAATAGAGAGCCGAAATATTTCGGCTAATCCAATCCCATGAATTACTCATCCTTCTATCGCAATAAGCTTTGAAAACTAGGTGGGACCCATTCTGACTCACTTGACACTTTTCATGCCTTGAAAAATGATATTCATCCATTCGA
This sequence comes from Leptopterna dolabrata, assembly GCA_954871275.1. Lineage (NCBI taxonomy): Eukaryota > Metazoa > Arthropoda > Insecta > Hemiptera > Miridae > Leptopterna > Leptopterna dolabrata. The sequence goes on along the minus strand of OX940982.1, from coordinate 29,164,751 downwards.
TTCGTAAGACAGCCTGGTATGATGTTCAACTTGAAGGTCAACTTGATATAATGATCGTATCGTGCTTCCTTCCAGGCGAGAGTTCTAAGGAAAAAATGGGAGAAAGTTCAGGTCATGGATATGTCTTTAAGAATGAAAAAGAAAACTCCTTCTAAATATTATCCTTCTTTATTTACTTCTGGTAGTATTGCTAAGCAGAGGTTTATGTTAAGAAAAACATGATATATAATTCATAGTATGAGACCATCCTGAGGAAGCTGTGGTTCAAATTTCAAGTCGATGGGTCGACCAGTAACAAAGTTATCTGTACAGGGCACTCAGCTGATCTGACGAGCACCTACAATTCGTATTCTGAAAAATCGTATGATACCATCCTAAGGAAGCTGTGGTTCGTATTTGAAGTCGATAGGTCGAACAGCAACTAAGTTATCTGTTCAGGGCAATCAGCTGATCTGACGACCACCTAATTCTAAAAGTCGTATGACACTAAGGATTCCAAACGGAGCCTTCATACAAAATTTCAACACTAGCACCCCGGGAAGTGTTCCAAAAAACGTTGCATTTTTTCGTCACACAGATTTCAGAATGAACCCCAGCCCTAAAGACCCATTTCAAAAAATATTTTGAACAAAACCAAGGGATCTACCCGTCTGCCGAAGTTTAGTTATTTTATTTTTTTTATCCAACGCCTATTACCACTTATTTCAAAATTTCTAGTTATGTTTCAAGTGCTTTAGTTCTTCTAACTAGCGGTAGAAGAATTACAAATTTGAATTTATTACAAAATGTCTTTCTCAAAATTGAATAAAGATTTGATCTCACATTTTATAACCTAATATTAACCTTTAATGTTAATAACTTTCTTTTTCAATAGGTAACCGTTTTTTCGAATTCTCTCACAAATGGTGCGAAAATTAAGCAGCCTGAATGAAAACGTGTCAAGTTCGGAACTCTTATAGCAGGTAGCTAATTGATAAATATCTGGCTTTGTTTGTCTTATTTGTTACGTACTTTCTGTGAAGATATTTTCATGTCACTAAACATTTCATTCTCACCTCACTCGAATTACCTACACAATTAAGATCAGAAGTGAGACCTAATTCCTAGCATAACAGCGGAGGCCGTGCTTGGGTTGTTTTCAGTAATTTTTTGGAAACTTTGAGACTGGCGGGGCAATAATAATCGATCTCGATTATTATTGAGAGTTCGGTAATAATCTATCTACTTTTCTATCTAAATTCTTCAATGATGTAACAGTAAAAGGTATTTCTAAGCAAACGCTTACCTACCAAGCAAATGGGTCGTGCCATGAAACAGCACGCGCCGGAGGTTCAACGGGTTTGATTTTAGAATGGTTTGAAACGGTTTTGTTTGTCGTTATTTTAGGCTCTGCCCCTCCCCTTTAAATACAATACAATAGGGTACCCTCGTGCGGACGCCTCTAGGTTCTGAGGTGTGTCCGTAATATAACTGTTGGCTTCCAGTCCCTCCAGGATCAGCTTTAGTTGTGCAATGTCCATTCAAATTTACATCGAAATCGGTTTTTTAGATCCTGTCTGCAAATAATGAGTACGAGTATATGGACCAAAACTGACCCACATGTACCCATCAAGGGTGGAAAGTACCGTAATGAATTTACTAAAGCTATCTAAAAAATATTCAACATCTTTATGACCACTGCACACTTTTTTAAGTGCTTGTTTAATTTGAGAAATGCGAGTTTTCGTATCACAACCCTACACAGTACATTTCATTTGTGCTCTACTCCATGAAATATATTCTTAGACACACTGGTATTGTAACATTACTATTAGATATATAGGATCTTCCAGGATTCTCCCGACATCGTACACTGATCTTATGCGAAAGTCAAGAAAACATCGAAGCGGCTCTGCCAGGAAATCCTGTAAAGCCCGACGTTCTAGGGCCTCTCTGTCTTTTTTCTACTAACGGGCTGACAGAAAAAGAACTCCGTTTAATATGTTTTATCGCCAAGTTAACATTTTGCGCACTGCGAGTCAATACTTGACCAACTTTGCCTACGTACGATTACGTAATACGAGGCGATGATCGGCGAAAGGCGTTTGTAAGTCCTACATAATATGAGTGCCCCCTTTAAAAATCAAGTAGCTACGTAACTAGAATGACTGCTCCTAACCATTTAATTTTCTGTCATTGGTATTTTTTCATCTTTTGGTTCAATTAATTGAACAAAATGAAAGCTATATCTATAGCTGGGGTCAAATTGTAATACAAGGTACTTACCCAATTTATAACAAATAATCAACACGTCTGGGAGTTTTGTCCGCTATTGGAGTAATTTTTCCTGTTGATATGAATGAATTGGACATTTTTCAAAAATGGCTCACCAAACGATAAAAATGTAGTACTTAGTACTCTTTTTTTAAAGTAGACTATGAAATCCTAAATAAAATGATGACATTGAAGAAATCTGAAACAATTCCGTATCCTACAGGAAATACCTCTCAGGCCATAATATGCCTACCACTCTTAGGGGACCCTGTAGTATGTAGGCAATTTCTGTGGCATCTCATGTATCATAAACAGCATTAACTGAAATGAAAGTACCTATAATACTTATGGGTGGGATCTATGTAACGCAATTATGTTGAAGTTAGTTGTGAATGACCAATATATTATATATTACCAATCTACAGTTGTCAACCTTTGGCTGACCCTCGACGTCCGCCTGAAAATATTAATTACTTCAGAGCAGCCGAAAACACACAAATGTAATATTGTTGTAAACCCCTACATGTATAAGCCCCGGGTGTTTTTGCCTATTGCTTCATAATTTGAATTGTTGACCGTTTGCACGTCATGATATTCATGGATGATATAACTATATTTTGGCAAGCAAGCCCTCCATAATATTAGGAATGGGAGGAGGTATTGATCCTAATTTAGGTACTATAATTCGATGTTCCCATGTAATGGTAGAACTGCCTGGGTATTTGAAAGTCGTAAATGATCCTGGTCCTGTAATACCTACTAACGTCACAGATCCGCAATAACGTAGTTTCAGACAATAATTAACTTTCGCCGACTTTATTGTTGTGAGGACTCGATACGTTTCCTTTATCGTAATTTTGAACGGGGAGAGAGATCAACAAGTGTTACTAATTCACCAAAGAGTCTTTCGAGGGGTTGGATAGAACACATGGATTCACCCCCTTGCGGAAGTCGAACCGTGAAAATCAGTAAACACGCAGATGGCGGGCAGTAGGGATCTCAACACTGCGGAAGTTTCAAGATTTATCTTTATCCTATAAGATTCCATTGCAAGAAAAGTGGGGTTACAAAACTGTGTAATCAGCCAGTGGATACTATTACTGTGTTTGCTACAGAGTTGTAGAACCTAGTATGTAATAATATGTATCGGGCAATGTTTCGGCCTCCTTTGCACCCTAATCAAGATCGATGTGAAGTAAACAACTGTCAACATACAAAAGCAAACAATACGAACCCACGTCCAGAAATAGACAGTTGCATACATCCGTCGCACGACTTACCTGAGACCATTGAGGTGCATATTGACGTATTGACCGTATGCACACGTAGATAGTATGATATTATGATTTATAATATGAGAAAGCTTTAATGTAATTTATAAGATTTTATACATGTAACTTGACTTTTGAGTTCACATACTGACTGATAGTAGCGAAAAATGATACTAGATTTATAAATTAAATATACCAAGTAACTATATGACATCCAGAGTTTATATTGCGTGTAAACCACATCCCGTATAGACCACCACCAGTATAGACTACAAGAGTATAATATGTGTGTAGTGTTTGTGTTTGAGTGACGTAATTCGTGATGTTGATATTCATTTCAAGAGCAAGTAATAAAGGGGGATGAAATCGAAAAATTATCCGATTTACAAAATGCTTTCCTCTTTGACTCTGTCGTTAGCCTATAAGTTGTCAAATATTACCTGCAACGCCTCGTATTTTTCGGTTTTCAAAAATTAATTACTATAGTTTACCTTCACAGTGCCGATCAATAATATTGAGAACGATGAGTAGGTATCCTTTTTTCAAATCATGTCAGGGAAATGAATTCGTATTTTATTATTCGTATAAACTTTATATTTTAATAATATAGTCCCATGAAGTGAAATGTTACTGGATTCTTTTAGTATTTATATAGTGAGTTCATTACATTGTTTGCTCGAGATAAGGTCACGAATATTGCATACATAACAATAAATAGGAAATTTATTAAGACAGTGCTGTAGAAGGTAGGTACGTTTATAAGCTTCTTACTAGTTGATTACGAGCAACATTAGTGGATGTGTGGTTATATACTATAGGAAATGGATCGGGAGTGATATCAATCTTTCTGGAAGAGGGCTCGCTCACCATCTTTGGAAAGAAGAAGGACGTTTTTCTTTTTTCTCTCAAGGACTCATTTTATCGGATTCCGAGGCATCTCCGCCCAGGTGATGATGTCCTCTTACGTCAGATTTCAATTAAGAAAACTGCAATCCTGTGTGACCAAACCCACATGGACAAAAGAGTCGGGAGCAGGTGGTTTATAGTGATTGTGCCATTGGAGAACCACCTTACTGCCCGACCTCGTTCCAAATACCGGCCGATATAGGCGATGCGAGATCCGTCGGAGGTAGACGATTCTATTAATAAAACTGCACCTTCGAGTCCACAAATTTTACAAAATGATATTTCAAAAATAAATAGTCGTTCACTTAGAATTAGCCGCGTGACATTTAAGATCAATGTTTTCATTTCCGTACATCCATGTACCGGGTACCTATTTGTGTCACACAGTAGCTGGATCGCTCCTCATGTTATTACTGAAGAAGTGCGGTGATGTGTACGTGGAAAAGAGTATTTCTTTTATATAATTATTATAAAAGAAATTATTATAAAATGCTCCTGGATTCTTACTCTCGTGAAGGGCTCTCTTATATGTAATCTTTCACTGAAAAATAAAATTTCACTTTGCACATTGAAACGTGGGTCTGAATACTCGGCGGAAGTATAATTTCGAATCAGACATAATAAACCTAGGTCCAATCAGTCAAAAATCCGGCGTGGCTCGCCTTGACCTTCCCACCACCGGAACAGCCCCACTGTTGACGCGCTCGGGCTCGAGGAACTTGAAATTGGCTTCCGCGTAGTAATAAGGACGATAAGGTGGGGCCACATTATCATTTTTAAACGGAACACCCTCAAGTGCACAACTGCTTGGTGCTCCCATGAATTAAGTTCGCCATACATTTATGTTTTGAAATTAAAGATAATGGAAGGAAAACTGCTCAGTGCACAAGGATAGAGTACTTGAATATTTACCTACCTGTAATATTAGGTATTGTCCTGGAGTCGGTGTATTTTTGCATATCTACCTTAACATAATTGATGGCAGTTTGTTAAAATATAACTACCTATGTATTAAAACGCTGCAAAGTCCTTGTCACATGGGTTTATTATTCTGTTGGACATACCTACAGAAATGTTGGCTGTTCATTTATTGTTTCTTTCATGTGAAATAATTGAAATAGCTATTTGTGATGGTTTCCACCAATTTTGGCCCCCAAAACACAAATTAGGTAGGTACCTACGCTCCTTCTACTTTTTTTTTTTCAAATTATCTTTGATCATTGGAGTGCCATTTAATCGTCTTGATCCACGTGTCGACACTTTTTCTAGTGTTATTATACAAATTGATGGTGATTTCAGACGATTTTCCAGGTTTTTGCCTCATAAAAAATCAATTTTGGCAGCTGAACCTTTGGTAGAACCTCAATTTTCCACTCTTTGGTCAAAATCGACTTCATATTCGGCCTTCTCGTCCCCAAAAACATGGAAAAAGATACCTCAACAGCTCATGTTACTAACATGTTACTAAAACACAAAAAGTACCTATTTTTATACTCATTTTCACTCATAACTCCCCTGGGTATATTCCGATGGGGCTGAAAAGTTTCGGGACACAACTAGGACTATGGACACAACCAAAGGAGTATGTGTGCGAAAGAACGAATTTTTTAGACCAAAAATAAACTCTTCAGACTTCTCTATCTTCGTGAAGTTACCCAGTAGCAGCTGGGGAGTATGAGTTTAGAAGGTACGTTTAGGAGGTAGTAGGAAGTTGAGAATGGAATAACGACCATTCTGTGAATTACCAACACCTTCAAGGAACATTTTACTGCGAATATTGCAACCCTAACTCGACGGACTGTTCTGGGTGTACGCAATACACACCTACCTGCTAGGGAGAACCTAACATCAGTCTGTTCAACCCAGAACTGCGGATTTGACTTGGTGATGAAGTGCTGTATGTAACTTGTCATCATCCACCCTCTATTGTAAGAACAGTTTGAAATTAGCACTACCTCCAAGAAGCGAACAATCTACATCAAACACCGCTACTTCGTACTAAACTTATAGTACTATTTAGTACATATGACATCGGGAGAAGCCCAGAATAGCGCACTCGACTTGGCGAAGAGGTGGTTATGGGCTAGGCCGTGTCGTAATCCATCGTCCTACTGTGACGTCACACTTGTATTGGGGTAAAGGAGTTGATATGCAACTTGTCATCCATCCAATTATTGTAGCTTGCAGGAGAGCAGAAGTCAAGAATGGGATATCAAACAAGAAATAGATTTCGGGAAGTACCAAGATGCTTGGAACACTGATTGTGTATAGAGAACCTAACACCTCGTTATTCAACCCAGAATAGCAAACGTGTCTTGATGAAGAGGTGCGGTTATATGGGACTTGCCATTATCATCCACATCATAGGTAGAGGAGTTGGAGGTAGGGCGTTAATGATGCGGTAAGGAGGTAACGATGAAGTCTTAAAATTAGACTCTTCAGAGCCAACTACTTCAAACACCGCAAACTTGCTGTTGACTACTTCAGCGACTTGTTTATGAAAATATGCAATAATTGACAGAATCAAACATCAGGCTATTTGACACGCATCTTCGACTTGGTGAGGAGATTCAGTTATGCGCAACTTGTCATTATCCACCCACATACTGACATCTAGTAGAGTATCGTGTAGGGACTTGAGGTTGGAAATTATCACCACCTCAAAGGAGCCAACTATCTCAAACGCCGCAACCTCGCACTCTACGGATTGTCTTGAGATAATCCGTGACGGTCCGCGGGATCGATTCCCACTTCTCGACGCGACGGCTCTTGAACTCCTATCGAAAGGAGGCCTGAGAGCGAGAGGGGAAATAGGCCTAGAGACGTGAGAAAGTGAGAGGGGAACAGGCGTTCCGACAATAACGCCACTTCGCGGCTTCCCGTCCGACAACCTTGACTAAAACCCGCAGATGAAAAATCGAAGGCGGTCGATATCGGTAGCGAAACCAATCAGTGGTATTTCAGTGGCATCAAGGGTCCCTCCGCCGGTAATCGAGCGATGACTTCTCCCCCCGCTTTGTCTGAAGTCTGAACCTTGCGGATATTCAAATATGCGGTGATGATCCCAATCACTGCACGACCTTCTCTCTGCGTGGATTTGATTTCACGTACTACTTTTGTTTCTTTCTATTAGGTAGTTACTGTTGCTAGTGAGGGGACGATAGTCACTAGTCTGCTGACAACCAGGCAAATTAATAGGAGTTGCCAACTTGGGCTATTAAAATCTATATCAGTTGGCAATTTTGATTTTTTTTGGTTTAGTTTTTGGTTTATCATTTTCAATAATGAACCATTGGAATCGAGCATGAAAAAAAAAATTCTTACCCCCCCTCAAAATTTGATGGTTTACGTTTCAAGGTATGTAGAATCCAAAACTGCAATAAAAATATTTCTGTCTGTCCGCCGTACGCCGTACGCCGTACGGGCCACTTTTCTTAGTTACCATGAAAGAAAATTGATGAAATTCGGGTTATAGGTTCCGTTCGGGGTCTAGTTGGTCCTCGAAGCTCGACGTTACTGTGAGTCATCTGTAAGGGGTTCAAAATAGGGGTTGAAATTTTCAAAACGCCTATACCATTTTTTTACGTGAATATTTTTACGGTTTTAAATAGTTCTTGAACTTGCGAGTTTTTTAAGACCATCCGGAGCGTCGTACGTCCAGCTGTACGTTCGCAGTAAGGCCCCGAAGTTTGCACCGACAGGCATTTTCGACTCCAGTGTGAATGAAATGTATACAATTCAAACCAAATCTCGTAACCAGAGACGCGCCCACAATAGGAAATTTGGCGGTGATGGAATCATTGCTAGGGATCACCTGATTATATTGGCGGAGTATGAAGTAGAGTTGGTTGTTCTGTGATATTATTTCATTTGAAAAATGATGGCTCTTTTGGAGTTTGTTGGTAGGTAGTGAAACTTGAACAAACGTTGAAGTATTATTGATGGGTAAATTATTACTACGGTAAATCATTACTCAACGGTAAATTATTACACAACGGTTCATTATACCATCTACGTAGAAGGGGCTGGAGTTTGTTGGTAGGTACTTTCGCAACTTTTTTCACTCCTCATCAACAATTTCCCTTCAGAACGTCATTATTTGCGTTTCTTTTTGTTTGGTACTGTTTGTCATCGGCAGAATTATTTTAGCAACATTTAACTCGTGATTTAGGTAGGTACCTAGTAACGTGTACGGGGTTAGGTACTAACCTACGGAGGGTCTGCGATCTACATTATATGTATAGAATAGTACATAATATATCATAAATTATATAGACGGGTTATCTATACATAGAGCTGTGATCTGTAACGGAAGGGTGTTCTATACAAAATAATAAACCGTTGTGCAGGGATTTGCAGCGTTTTCAAAAATGAACCTTTGGAATCGAGCATGAAAAAAATACAATAAATTAATCAAATCCCCCCCCCCCCCCCCAAGACTTGATAGTTTCCGTATAAAAGTACCTATGTAGAATCCAAAAATGGAAGTTGAGCCTCCTCATATTATATGCCCCGCCATGTCGTCATCTCCGTACTGGGGGTGCGACCAATCCAAAACCTTTTTTGGGCCACCTCACTTATTCGTCGACATGCCATTCCATTTCATAGAACTTCGCTGCAGGCTTACAGCGTGCCCTGCTGACAGTGCTGAACGATTTTCTCATTCCTGATCCTCTTCAAACGGGAGGTAAGAAAGCTGCGCCTCAGTCCATCCATTTCGACCGCGCATAGCTTCTGCTTCTGCCACTGCGTTAGCGCCCAATTCTCTCAACAATAGACGAGGAAGCTCCATAGACGAGGACTATTGCATGGACGTTCTTCGTGAACAGCTGCAGCTCTGTGCTCCATAGACAGTTGATCGCAGCGCCCCTCTTACCTGAGCTATGCGATGCCTCATATCCCGGCCACAGCTTCCCGATGCTATCATAGAGAGTCTAGATCCATTCCTTCGAGGCCCTGATCACACATAATAGACTATACGCAAAGATTAGCCTATCGGGGAAAGTACTTCAAAATTATCATAAATGTTTTATGTCGGTGTACATGAGCCTCTTGGTGACCCAGTGTCGTTCATTAATCAGAAAGGGTGAATATCGCTTGCGATCGACAAACGTAAACTAGCTGAAGGTCCCGTACCGCCGACTCTAAGTGCCATTAAACGGAGGGACATAATGTAGGGGTTAGACGAAGGTAAAAATTAAACGATTGTCGATTCGTGCTGAATTATCGTCGATTGTGGTACTTATTGGAGCTATTATCGGGTGTATTCACGTCCATTCATTATACTCGTTACATTTGGATGTCAACCGAGCTGATCTCAAAATTGAACTTTCCTTTCTTATTGTTGCCAGGTGGATTCACGTGCACTCCTCTCTCTGCCAATCGCGCTAGATAGGACGAATATTGAAAATGGGTGTTCCTTGTCCCTTACACTAAGAATTTGGTTGTCAGTTAGGAACGTAGGAGTGTACTTTATTTTATAATATGTTGCACAGCGTCTTGAAAAAAAGTTGCATATTTCATTAAGGATCCAATCTTTTTATTACGTGACGAATGAATGGTGATGTTTATCACCGAACAAAATCACTGGTACATGAAGAAATAGGAATCATGTCTCTCACTCTCCTTTTATAGGGGCGGCCCATCAACGTGAATTAGATCCTACATTGTGTCTGCAGGATTAGGTACATTATTCCCACGTACCTATCTTGATTCTTGACCGTCGGGCGAACTTGAGAGAATTTACCGTTTCGAGCTGAGAGGAGAAACGACGTCACGGGTCACCACCGTTTCGAAATGAGTTCTTCCTCAATTCAGTTCTTGTTGTGTTCTAAATGGAACAATTTGCGTCGTCGCTCATTTTTTCGTTGGGCCTCACGTTGAAATAGGTTGAGGTACGCCTTCTTTCTTCAAACATCTGCCGCTACGGAGGAACACCCTTGAAACATTACCGTAATTCGTACCTACTACAACCTACCATAAATGTTTTTCAAATGTTCGAAAAAAACATTCCTAAACACCACTCACATGTAAATTTAAGTAAAAATCACATTATTTTCCTGTCTTGAAGAATGAGGAGAGAAATATGATGATTATCCCCTCGAATCGTATTTCACGCTTTCCAATTAGTAGAGGGACATAACGTATACAATTATATTTATTAACTTAGTTTCAAAAATTACCTGCTGGCATGCAGTGACGTCAGAATAAAGTCAAGCTGCCGTGTGGATGCTTCATCCAGCTACAACGACTTTTCTTCATTCATCATCATTTATAAAATATTTTAATTGTATCCAACTTGTTAAAACCACTTCTGCCTCAACCAGGAATCATGGATTATACCTGTCGAGTACCCACTAATGGCATTCAGTTATACGTCACCAGAACCTTTACGATTGTTTTTATAAAACGACTACAAATGTCTAACTAACCCAATATACACTAAATACAGTGCTATAATATCGTTATAATTATCTTTACAAATAATAAACATCACTGCGAGGTGGCGGATTCAATCAGAAACCTATTGCATCAAATGTAAAAGGCGGGTGGTCCATTGGGAAGCACACGTTGGAGCCATATTAGGAGGCAAAGGCTACTTTAGTATTTAGCTCGCTGACCATCGCGCTTTCTGTTCTTAAACTGCTGTGTCACAGTCGTTGGACAGCACCTTGGTGCTGCCAAGTACATAGCTTCATCGGTTCGCGTAGCAAAGAATTTTACGTCACGAATTCAACGACAAGAATCGAGTAATGTTTGACAGCCGAGTCACTAAGTTTTATTGAGTTTGAACCGAGTTGAGAAGGAACCGAGTCTACGTGACCTAGCTTAAAGTAATTGGTTATGATTTCCTACTCAACGCAATGCCTTTTATTGGATTTGACGCGACCAAAAACTATAATAGGCTGAACAGCGCACCAAGATACTGCGGTGGTCTTAAAATGCGCTGTCACGCGAAAATTCGGCGCCTGTTGTCCTCTACAACTATGAGCGCCTAAATCGGATTTGTAAGGTATAGATATTGAAAACTGACGAAACGGAAAACTACAATCCTCCCCGGTTCATTCGAGGGTCTTCGTGTGATTACACAAACGCTATTAGCGAGACTGATAGTAAAATATCGCGATAACTGGATAGAGACCGACGAAATCGAAAGATGGTCTGATATCACGATATTTAGCTAGTGCATCGTGAAGGGCAGTTGGTAGGTACCTACCTTTAATAGCATTCGGAACCTCGAGAGAGGTAGGCACGTACCGTTTCAGGTATTTTAGGTACGTAGGTTTTACGTATTTTCGCGAAACATTAAACTAGCCTGAAAACCTTCATCCTCTTAGATTTATGAAAATGGAAAAGTTTCAATCGACCTAAGGATCAGAAAAGTTCACGTAGACGATAAATTATCGTAATGGGAAACCCGGGCAGTTGAGGAATTAGGTAATGATCCTGTTGGGGGTTCAGGAGAAGGTCGACCAGAACGGTGAATTGGTCGGGTTTGAAACTGACTCATGTGAAATTAATGGGTGGGAAAAACACAGTTATTATTAGCATTAATTTGTTCAATAACGAATTTGTTCATCAATTTGTTCAATACATTTAAACACTTACGTGTATAATTGTATTCAAACGTTATTATTTGTAATCTTCCCATAATTAAAATACTAGGTACCTAATTCTTTTTTTTTTCAATCTTAACTTCCCTAGCTGGATTTGAAATTCCATCCCTCCTTTTTTTTTTAAAGAATCCATATTGTGCCAGTGAGGTACATGCCCTCCTTATCTTATTACTCATTGCTATGCTTTTAATACTTCATTTCTCTTTGGCTTAATTCTGCTACCTCATTGATTAGCTAAAGCTGTGTTAATCATGCTATATGGAAAGCACCATATTTGCGAATAAGTGGCGACTTAGTAGTGATATCACTGTATCTATCTTTTCTGTAAAAATACGGACAAATCATGCAGTATGTTATTCTAAGACATAGGAAGACCAGACAATTTTAAAATAATTACAGCCGAATTCAATAAATGGATTAACATGAATTAATTATTAACATGATTATTAATATATTATTCAGCGGTTACCGATTTCCCCAGTTCCTTTTCAAGGATTATATCATCTTTAAATCTATACCAACAAAACATATAATCTGTTCTGATATTTTGTGGGAAATCTGTTTTTCAAGAAAACCCAAATAAATATGCAAGCACCTGAAATAATCAGATATGGTTGAGATTCCCACCGCAAACCCAAGTTTCCATCGAACAAGAAATATTCATTATCCACACATACTAATGTAGATGTCATCATCATTAACTTAGGTACCTACTATTTGCACAATTATCAACTATTTATAAGCCTAATTTATATTAGATCACATTTCTCAATCATTCCAAAAAAAATCATGGGATACTACTATTACGTAGCCAAAATAATAATTATTCAAATGCTTTTTTATATTGTTTCAGATATGGAGAGAAGCTTGCACGACAGAGACCGCGTAGGGGTAGAAGACTCCGTCCTCCTTGACAACTACCGAAGTGATGAAGCCTTCCTAGAGAACCTGAGGAAGAGGTTCAAGGAGAATATTATTTACGTGAGTTTAATGTGCCTGTAATTAATCTGAATGACGAAAATGTCTGCAATTACGTAATTACGTATATTGTGTTTGGCCAAGTTGGTCGATATTTCTATTCAGGTGTTGTCTTCTAAACTTACATTTTTGAATTACAGACCTACATAGGAAACGTACTCGTCTCAGTCAATCCGTACAAACAACTACCAATTTACGGCTTAAAAACCATCGAGGACTACAGAAACACTCATATAATCGAAAACCCACCGCACGTGTAAGTTTAAATACTGCGTTATCGCCATCAGCATGGCGGATGAAATATAATATTATCAAGTATCTACCTAGATCATAATAAGGTTTATACTAATACATTCATCACTTCAAGATCGAAAAGTTAGTACCTAGCTTATTAGGTGCCTAGAGAATCTGATGAAATTTGAGGCAACTTTTGATGATTAAAAAAATGACTCCAAGGTGTTCCACTTCCGACTTCCTATAAGTAATCGATGCCGGCGTTACTATATGGAACATCGAACAAGCATAATATTCATATAGAGACATAGTAGCAATAGCATAGTTAACAATGTACCTACGCTTTCAGATACGCTATTACTGAAGCTGCATATACTTCTCTCATCGAAGAAGGCTGTGATCAATGTATTCTGATTTCGGGTAAGACCTTGAATAAGATGACCTGCAAATACGAATTACATCAAATAGTTCGTTTTCCGCATTGAATACTCCTGTTGGTAAGGAATTTCATTTCCGATTTTTCGTCATTAAACTCTTCTGTGCTGGTACTGGCGTCAACCGTCAAGCGGTGAAGACAGTTGGTAGGTAGATAAGGTACCTAGTTCTGGGAACCTTCCTTAAAACTGTTGACCGAGCTTTGCAGCTAGATATCATCTTTGACTGCATCATGTGCCAAAAGTTAGTTATGCCTGATTACATTAATTTGTTTATGTAGGTTCCGGGTTTACTTAATTTTATTATCATTAGTGATACTGCCCGAAGTGGGCAGACATTAGGTTTCAAAAAGTGTATTCGCCTCATGTTTGAATTTAGTTGGATTTGGCTGGAATTATAGAATATACCTACTTGGGGAGCATTGAACTCAGTTTGTTGAGAATATTAATAATTTTGGGTTAGATTACTGAATGTTTGCAGCTTAGATTATTCACAATCACAGCCAAACCCATCTCCTCATGCTACATCGGAAAAGTTTATGGCGCTTTATGACGCTTTTATATCATACGTAGATGAACAAACTTACAATCCTCCCTAAAACCAGCCATCCTATTCATGACACGATAACCTTGTTTAGGTGAGTCTGGCTCCGGTAAAACCGAAGCGAGCAAAAAAGTGTTGGAATACATCGCGGCAGTGACGGATCAACGAGGTCATGTTCAGCCCGTAAAGGAAAAACTCTTGCAATGCAACCCGGTTTTGGAGGCGTTTGGAAATGCCAAGACCACCAGAAATGACAACTCTAGTCGATTCGGAAAATATATGGACATCGAGTTCAACAATTTGGTGAGTCCTAAATGCTTGTATATCCCAAATTCGAAACCACTGCTATCTCAATACGCCTTGTACCTATTCATACAGGAACCGTAAAATTGTTCTCCAAAATCAATATTTTTCTGCTCGCATTTTGCGTTTCAGACACTTAAGGAACCAGTTTGGTTTCGTATCCCTCTGTATGTACGTAGGTTGGTTTGAAAACCGTATCTCATCGAAAGAATCCAAATTAACTAACAGGAGCTAAGGAATCATTTTTTTGTGTACACAAATTTATGATTGTCGAATTCCTTCTCAGGGTGATCCAGTCGGTGGGAATATCCTGAACTACCTTCTCGAAAAGTCCCGAGTGGTTGGCCAAAGCGCTGGAGAAAGGAATTTCCATATTTTCTACCAACTCCTCGAAGGGGCCGAACAAGAACTCATGGACACACTTCATCTTACGAGAAATGTCGGCTACTACAACTACATTTCTAAAGCGGTAAAGAAACTGTAATACTATCGTAACAGTAGGTATTTTTGACTAGGAAGGAGAGGTAGGAAGAAAATTCACTACCCAGGCCCGATCTACGAGTGGGACCAAGACTAGATGAGATTGAAGTTCGTGTTTCTATTACCGAATTACCAAGTGGCTAAACTCGTCCCGATACTTGCATGGCTCTGGGTTAAAAATGGCTCTGATATCACCGTGAAGGTATTCGTTGCCATCATCTTATGTTAATGTTGTTTTTACAGCTATAAGCAATTTCACTGTAATTTGGTACTGTAAAAATCCATTAGGGCAAGGGAAGCGGTGAGGGTATGAACGACGCGCGGCACATGAAGGAAGTTTGCAACGCTATGACGGTCTTGGGACTGACCTCCAGAGAGCAAGGAGAGATCCTGGCTATAGTTGCGAGCGTCCTCCATCTGGGCAACATCGATGTGACGGAAGAACAGGGGTTGGCAGTTTTAGACAATTTCGCTCACATCTTCGCAGCAGCCGAGGTAAATTTGTATAATTTTATATTGAAGTTTCTATTATTGGATCCTCGAATGTGATACAAATTGTCGAAGAACGAGATGATCTAACTTGAAGGTGGAAGAATCACGGCTCATTTCATAACAACCACTACCTGCTCGATCTCATTTCCTTTTTTACTCGGATCAATAGAAATAAAATAAAAACTTGATTTGGAGGAGACATTTTCTTGAAAAATGCATTTGGTTCATCTTTACTATGTTTAGATCAATTAGACCATTTTTTGAGGGCAGCTCAAATTAGGACCACTACAAGGTTTCGTTCAATAGAAGCCAACATGGAAGGGTGTGGATGTTGAAGAACGTGGGGGACCACAAGAAATGTCATGGTCAGAAATAATGTGGTCAAAAGTCAATGCTGAAGTTCGGTTTGGAGTTAATCCAATACGTAGGTACCAACTAGAATCCATTTGTCGTGGCTCAGATATTTATGTAGCACCTAGTTTGACCCCATTTTCCAAATTTAGAAGCAGGAGGTAGGTAGGCACATAACTAAAATGCATTAGGCAAGGCGCACACGGGTCGTTCAGGAATCGTGAGAGGTGAGTGATTTTTACGCCTGGACGTTACTACCTGTGTTAATGGGTTGGGATCCGCTTACGAGGCGTTGACCTATCGTGAAGGGGGAGATCCGTAGGCGTCTCGTTTTGAGCGAGTTTCAAGCGTCGTGCATAGCAGTACGTCCAGGCGTTTCGTCTAATCCCTGACGAACCTGAAACGCATATCCCACGAGTAGGATGGTTAACGACCCGTGTGCGCCTTGCCTTACACGCATTTTCGTTCGATATGGATTTGAGTGGAAGATTACCTACATAAATAATGGTCAGATACATCGGTATTCGTCAAAAGCCTTACGGCATAATGGCAACCCAAGGATTGATCCGGAAATAACCCGGGTTTTACCAACATTACTTGATAGTTCTTTCACGAGCAAGGATTCATTTTCCAATCATTAATAGTAACCGTAGGCGATATTTTAATGAAGCACTCGTCAGGAGGTAGGGTGCATGTCAGTAAATAAAAGTACTTGTACACGTTTGCTGCGATTATAACAACTTCTTTAAACAATTTTGACTCAATTGGGGTAGCTTGACTTGAAATTTTGAGATCAGGTACTTAGGTACCTTGAGCAAATATGCTGAACTAATAATGATGCAGTCAAGTAACGCGGTTCCGTCGGTGGCTCGTTCAGTGTGTCTTTTCGAGTCGATAGACCCGAAATCTAATGTCTGTGCCACGAAGAAACCATTGTTTCAGAAAAGTCTCCGGAAAGTAGCTTAAAGTTGAAAATAACTATTCCAGAAAATAGAGGGAGTTTGAGAACTTTTTATTAGGAATCAGTCTTAGAATCTATATTTATGAGGCATTCAAGGCCTACCTTAAGAGTTTGGTAGCTCTTCTCGTGGTACACCCTCTAAGGCACTTGTTGCTTCACGTTGCATATTTATCGATTTCAGTTAATAGGGTGTGCGGAGAATGTTCTACGATGCGCACTGACTCACAAGACGATCCTCGCCCGAGGCGAAACAGTCACAACACCCCTGGACAAGGAGACGGCCGTCTATGCTCGAGACGCGCTGGCCAAGGCTATGTACGACAGGCTCTTCTCCTGGCTGGTCCAAAGATTCAACCAGTCCCTGCAGCCTCAGAGAAAAGCTCAAAACCGACTGATGGGCATCTTAGAT
Source organism: Leptopterna dolabrata (assembly GCA_954871275.1). NCBI lineage: Eukaryota > Metazoa > Arthropoda > Insecta > Hemiptera > Miridae > Leptopterna > Leptopterna dolabrata. The sequence goes on along the minus strand of OX940982.1, from coordinate 29,147,519 downwards.
ATTTACGGATTTGAAATTTTCCGCCACAATAGGTAGGTAATTTTGATGTACCTTCATATCTAACAATTTATCGAATTTTACTTTCTTCCACGTCCAACCCAAAGCAACTAGGGTACCTCGAAACCGACTAATAGAGGCAGCTTACTTAAAAGTGGGTGCTTGTTTATCAATTGCTATCCATTCAGCTGAATTACTTCAGAGACAGAGATTTTGGGAACATTCCAGAAGGTTGTACGTTTCCACGTAGAAATAACAGAACTTGTAACTCATGAAATTATGACAAAGTGGCGTTATACCCTCACTGCAAACCTCAAAGGACATCTAAAAAATAACTGATGATAGCATAACTACAGAATATAGGCAATTAAGACGTACCTAAATATGATATTTCATCGTACCTACCTACCTTGTGTAGGTAAGACGTTATTTAAAACACCGCTGTTGAAATTTCGTTTCAGTTTCGAGCAATTTTGCATTAATTACTGCAACGAAAAACTCCAACAAGTGTTCATCAAGCTGACGCTTCAATCGGAACAAGAAGAATACTTGAAAGAAGGAATCGAATGGGAGCCCGTCGAATACTTCGATAATAACATCATCATCAATTTGATAGAAGAAAAGCATAAAGGTAAGTAATTTTAAATCCACCCACCTTGTTAGTAAATATTTATCATTGGAAACTCAGTGTTTCGATTAAAGACAAAGTCTCAACGTTTTGCCCTGGAGTAACATAGTTTTCGAAGTTCGTCTTCTCTGTAGTAGGAACTTACCGGTAAAACATATCTAAGTATTCTCAAACATACCTCTTAAATGTAAAATTACCATACCTTCTGGATGAATCCGTCGTCACTAGCTGGTTGAGTATTGCAGGCGAGCGCTTTCGTTGTAAGGATATCATCATCGGGCAATACTCTAATTAATTAAATACCTAATTTTAAGTCTAAGTCATTAAGTATATTTACCTCTAATACTAGCGGAAATAATCCTGTAGATTTACTACCATACTTAAATTAATTTAGGTTTGTAACCTTCTACATTTTTTGTACGTGAGCTCCGTTATATTTATTCATATAAAAACTCGCTACGTAAATCAAACTTTGAAATTGTCTGAGCTTACACCTTTCAACATGGCAACATTTCAGTGCAATATATTTTAACAGGTATCATATCATTACTGGACGAAGAATGTTTAAGACCGGGAGACACTTCGGATCTCACGTTCCTAGACAAAATATCGGAGCAACTCACGCAGCATGCACATTTCATCGACCACAAGAAAGCTGACAATAAGACGAAGAAAAAGATGAGTCGAGAAGTGCGTTCAATAATAGAACATTATTATATTTATGAAATTCAACCAAGCAAAGTCCGAATAATTTGTAAAAGTTTTTGTATTTACCTAACAACTTTAACTTACTTGACGAAGATAATTTTTTACCGTTCACTTTGTTTTACTTGTAGGAATTTGTATTGGTTCACTATGCCGGTGAAGTCACGTACGACGTCAAAGGATTTCTAGACAAGAATAACGACCTTCTGTTCAGGGACCTTCGAGAAATGATGTCTTCCACAACCAATTCAATTGCTAGGGTAAATATAGGTTACGAGTTGGTACCCATATGCAATGTTATTTATTGCTAAGCGTTTGAAAGTATCTGTGTATTTGATAACTTGCTCCTCGGAAAAAAACCTCCGAATGCGTTTTATTGCTCGACATTTTGAGGGAACAAAAACCAGCGCCAGAAGTGGATAAATCTGGTACCGGCAATAGCACCGCAAAATCCAACAACAGTTAACTTTGGGTTTTTTAAACTCGATATTTGGATGGTAGGTAGTTATACTGGTTAAAAACAAAAATAATCCGAAATTAGTATGCATAGAAATTATATTAAGATGGTGCAATTTATACTTTTCTTGTTGCTGTTGTTTATACTTTTTTATTACAGTAGCAGGCCTAGGACAGTGGGAGGATAGGTAGGTATCTATATTATCATGATACGGATTTCAACCCAACTAAGATCTTTGAAACGCGGAACTATAAACAAAAACCAACCCCAGCAAGAAGCGGAACGTTATCAATTCATCGTTTTCCTCTCAACAGGTCTTATTCCCCAAGTCGGAGCTTCAGAGTAAGAAGAGACCTGAAACGGCTATCACGCAGTTCAAGAACAGTCTGAATCAACTCATGTCCATCCTGATGTCGAAAGAACCGAGCTACATACGGTGTATAAAGCCCAACGACTTCAAACAAGCCGGTAAGTTCATGTTTTTAATATATGAGTTATAAAATCTATAAAATAATAGATTGGTTGAACCATTTAGGTAGGTATCTACCTAGGTTAAGACATATCCTTGCTAATCTTAAGGGAGATGATCTGCAGGGAACATCCTAAATTACCAAAGTAGGTACCTACACCTCTAATATCGACGAATATAGATCTTTCTATCACGGCAAGTATACTAACTTCACCTACTAATATGATTCTCGTCAACATAATTATAGAATAGCTCTATTACAGGGACTCGGTCCACTCGGATTTTAGCAACATTTAATTTTTCGAATTCCTACAGATTTTACTTGTGACTTTACCGGAGATACATGCGGTTAGTTTAATAATAGGTACTGTATACAGCATCAACTTACCAATATTCATTTTTATCTTAATAATATAATATGACATGGTGCTTGTCCAACATCTCATAGAAATGCATGTAAATATCCCACCATGTTCAGAGTTCATCACTGATCACTTCGGTCGGTCACAGTTACCTCACAAGTACCTATCAATATGGTCACCACACAACATGTTCCTGGAGCTCGTAGAACTGAGCTGGAAATTGGCTCCGAATTTCATTAATGTTTTGCTTTTTGGGCGTGTAGATAAGAATATGAGAAAATATTCATTGTCTCATATTTGCAGTTCATTGGAGAAGAGCGACGAACAGGTTTTTAGCGTTTTGCTATCTCCTTACCTACCTATGCGAAACGCTGGTAACTTGCACCTAATATAAAATAAGCGCATTAGGTATAGCTACTAATTAGTAGGCACAACTGTAACGTGCCTAGACATCTGTAATGTATCACAGACATGGACTGCAGCTTCACGGAATCTATACCAAATTTTAGTTCATTCGAGTTCTGAAAGATGTTGCTCACTCTGCGCGCCATAAAAAATCAGACCAAACCCTGTTGGGTTAGAAATGATTTTGACTGACGAAATTCAAAATTCTGTATCTTGGACCAAAACTGAGAAATGATAGGTATAGGTCTGAAATATAATAGGTATCTAATTATGCATTCCGTTAATCATTTTGGACCCAAATAGATGACTGGTAGAGGAATGACTGATACATATTTGTAAACGTATTATGCAAATCATCCTTTCATTCACTCTATTGATATTTGATGCCTGGTACAAGATTAAGAGAAGTTGGAGTGTATAGGGTGTGGTGTAGCTATGAATTTGTACGATAAAACCACCTACGAGTAACAAAAACATTCTTGTGCCTACTTACCCACTACTAATGAAAATGAACTTCTTGCGTGTTGCCAGGGGTGTTTTCAGATGACATAATAGGCCACCAAGTCAAATATCTAGGCCTGATGGAGAACCTGCGGGTAAGGAGAGCTGGCTTCGCGTACAGACGACAGTACGAGCAGTTCCTTCAAAGGTACAAAAGCCTGTGCCCGAAGACTTGGCCGAAATACGACGGTCCGGCGAAAGAAGGTGTTCGAATACTCGTACAGCATTTGGGATATCAGCCAGACGAGTTCAGACTGGGAGCGTAAGTATACTAATCAAATAGGTACCTACCTGTTTATAACTAAAGACTTCTTGTATATAGGAAGACATATGTAGGTAGGTAGTTTAATATCGCATTAGTTTTATGATCATTCCTATTAAATGATTTTTAGGTATACTCAAATATTTTTCATTCTTCATGTAGGTATACTTCATTTTGGAGGTTCCGTACATACATACTCGATGAGATTAATTTGGATTTTGAAAACGTTGCGACTTGCGACACTCAAATCGCACTGTAGCCCATTCTCTTTCATATGAGTTTTGTTTCAGGACGAAAATTTTCATCCGTCACGCAAAAACTCTCTTCGAAATCGAAGACGCGTTCCAAGCTAAGAAACACGAACTTGTTACTAAAATTCAAGCCAAATTCAAAGCCTACGTCGAGAGGAAGAAATACCTACGGATGAGGGAAGCGGCTATCAGAATCGAAAAATGGGCCAGGCGTTATTTGGCGCAGAAAGCCGCTGAGCGGAGGCGGCAAGCTGTCAAAGTTATCAGAGAGTAAGAACATAATGTACCTACATGAAATTTCTTGCGCTGGTTATGGAAGTTACTGAATCAATATTAACGCATTCTACTGAAAATGGTTGCAGATTTATCGAGGGATTTATAACCAGGAACGGAGAGCAAACGGATTTGAACAGACGTTTCATCCAAACAACCAAAGCACAGTGGCTACTGCGATTGTCCAAGTCATTACCGAAAAGTCTGCTCGACCACTCATGGCCACCAGCCCCAACAGTGTGTTCTGAAGTGAGTTTGATTTTTTTTTTAAATAAGAGAAACGAACAAACAACAGAAATGTTCGTCCGATGGAAGAGGATCCTCTGTATCATAACTAATTTATACATTTTTAGCAAATTTTCGAAGATAAAATACTTATCTATTGCATTGGGTTACATGGAATTTTTATTCTTTTCCGTAGCAGAGTATTCCAGGGTCCGTAGATCCCCTAGGGTTTATTGGGTAACATTATTTCATATGTATATTTTTGTAGATATGAGGAATGTATTATAAGTGTATGTATTAAGTGTCACTCCTGACGATATCTGACAGGACTCGGGCCCAAATGGAGCCTGTGTGCGAAAGAACGATTTTTTTAGACCAAACGGTAGATATCGGTGACACGGCAGACGGACACTGCATTTTTGGAATCTACACACCTTGACGTAGAAGAAAAAATGTTGAGGTGTTCCAACAAAAAAATCCGAAACGAAAACATAGGTAGGTGTATTATTCAGAAAATAACGAACCAAACCCCCATATATTTTGACGCAATAATTATTTTCCAAATATTCATAATGCCAAACGTATATTGTAATGAGGAACAGGCTGACCATGGTTACATAAAATTATCGACTGAATCCCTCGCCGAGCTAAATAATCCATGGATCACGCTGAGGTCTACCCTTAGATTATGTAGGTAAGCCTCCTAAATCCTAGGTACCCTACACTTTTTCGGTTTCACTTTCCTTTTTCTGTTTCAGGCATCGTTGGAACTCCATCCGCTTTACAGAAAATGGCTGGCGAGAAAATATAGGCTTTCCCTGGACCCAGAGAGAAAGAAACAATTAGACCTCAAAGTACTCGCGGAAGGGCTGTTCAAAGGTGAGTTCCTCATTCTGAATTTTAGAGGTTCCATGTCAGGAAGATTTTTTGAAACTCTGTTTCAACAACAGCAATAGAGTTGGTCGAGCAGAGCAATACGTGATTTTTGTACGTGTGCCACCTTTCTAGAGAAAAAGAAGAGTTACGAGCAGAGTATACCAAATTTCTTCCAAGAGGACAGACTGACGGACGTGCAGGCGCTCATCAAAAAGCCGTTTTATTCGCAACAAGCTAACGAAGGAGACACTGTAATGGTGAGTTCGGTAAATAATATCTTCGTTATCGGACTAGTAATCTGAATTCATCGGCTGTCAGGTCAATTTGCAGTTTTCCAAACAAGTTTTAACTTGGCACGCTGCAATTTATTACACAACGATTTATTATTTACCTCTGTAGGTTCTACCCCTTCTACGTAGATCATTGTTTTCTGTGGTCACTACCTACCTTCGTTCTCCCTCCAGGAAATCGAAAATGTATTGGTGCCGGCTAGGTAATTACAGTTTCATAAAAATGTGGTGGATTCAAGAATTATATCATTAATTAGGTATTATTAGCTGTTATTCAGTGTATTAAAAACTGTTCAAGTTACAAGAGTACCTACCTATCAATAAGCGACCCTGCCCTCCTCGAGTATGGAGCATACACCTACGTGTTACCTACTCCACGACTTGTGTAGATCTGTGTTTTAAGAACATTTACCTATAACTCTGTTATACTTATCTGTCTCGTATCCTGCCAGTAAAGTGACTGACGAGTAAAGTGATACTATCGATACCTACTCGTTAGAGCTACTGTGCTATCAATAATAATATATAGTAGTTCGATGTGTGATGTAACAGCCCCGCCGCACTTGCCCACAACACGCTAGGAAGCACTGACATGCAGTCAGACCAGGACCTACCTATAGGTACTTCACGAGGTGAATTATGAAAATATTCATATTTATATTAAATATATCGATTTTTTTCTGAATTTTTGAGACCATCCGGAGCATTCTGCGATGTTGCCATAAAATTTGCCATACAATTTGCCGTAAAGAGCAGAGTGTATGCAGGCATCAAGCAGAGCTGAGAGCGCACATCACTGGTCTGTCGGCCAGGTCGGCGCTATGGCGCAGTGGTCTGTGACGGACTGTAACACCAAAGTTCCCGAGATCGAAACACTACCGGGACTGAGTATTTTTCACTCCACATCAACAATTTCTCTTCAGAACTTCAATTGTGCTTGTTTTTGCCATTTTAGCTACTGTTTGTCATTGATAGAATTATTTTAGCAACATTTAACACGTGCTTTAGGTAGGTACCTAGTAACGAGTAAGTACTAAGCTACGGGGGGATCTATATAGAAGGGTTATCTATACAGAGATTTGTTAACTAAACTCCGGTGGCACATTTCCTTGGTTGAAAATAAGGACATGAATCTTCTATTCTTGAACTTGGTACCTACCTTTTGAAAATAGTTAGGTACTTAACCACTGAATTTGAAGCAAGGATGAGTTCGATTTAGTTGATAGATAAAATCGACTCTCCTGAGCGCATTTGAAGCCCACAAAAAGGCGGGAAATGACTTTTTTTTTGCAACGTGTAGGTACCTACTAATGAGTTTTGGGTGCATCACCTTTGAATTTCCCCCCTCCACTTTCCCTTAAATCCAGAATTTCCGGAAATTCAAATGCGTGAAGAACCAAGTTTGTCGTAACCCAGGAGGAAGCTCTGATTGAACTGCTGGTTACTAGATACTTGAATAATTTTCCACGATTCGACACCACGATTCACGCCAATGAAGGCCAAGGAAGATGGATGAGGTGGCTGAATAATCAATTGGATTCAAGTAGGTACCTACTAGAATTGAGCACTCTAATTATTTAAAACAACATTTTTTATTAATAACCGAATGCTAAATAGAAGTTTTCGAGTTCCAAGTTTTACGTAGCGCCTTCCTTTTTTCAGTTCAGTGAGGACGTCCCAGATCAATGGCATGATTCATTCCAACTTTAATTTCTAAGGAACGGATTTGCCTGCTGACTTGAAACGTGTTTTTTTCGTTTTTTTTTTTTTTTTGCTGCCAAATTGGGTTTTTGAATAAAATTTTGAGTTTTTATTTATTTGTTTTTTTCAAAATATCTCGCTAAACAGCTCGAGATGATTTTAGTTTTTCGGCTCTCCTGTAAAAATTAGGATTTTGTGGGTTACGAGAAGTGCGCTCGGGAGAGTGAAATTACAGTAGAAGTCGCTTAGCAGAAAGGTGATTAAAGGAATAAGTCGGATATAAGGAAGAAACAGTCAGATCCCGGTCAGCTGTAAACACACAGGGAACTGGCCTGCTATAGTGATCAAAAGGTCGGTTATAGTGATCAGTTTTCGAGTTCTTGGGGGATTGGGGGTCAAAAGTCGACAAAATAGGCAAAAATTGCTGAAATCTCCGAAAATTGGTATATATTCACCTAAAGTTGTACTGATGATGACCCGAAACAGAAGATAAATTTATCTATCGATTTTATTAAAAATTTTCTCAGAAAAATAATTAATCAAAAGTAGGTAAATTTTGGGGGTCACAATTCGCCAAAAATCGGTAAAAATTGCTAAAATTACCAAAAAGTATGTACAGCAGAAGTCGCTTATAGTGATTGTTTCCAGTCAGTCCCAATTCGATCACTACAAGCTACTTTTACTGTATTATGGAACCGGTAGGCATTTCATAGGGAACATCTCTGATGTCCACAGTACGGCTGCAACGTGGATAAATTCGACAGACACGGCTACAAACGCAGAAATCGAACCTTGTTCCTGTCAGACAGACACCTCTACCTGACGCAAGAAGGCGAAAAGCAATTCAAAATCAAGCACAAAATCCCCTTAGATTCAATCACCCGGTTCGAAATCACGTCAGAAAGGGACAACTTCCTCCTCATCAGGATACCTCCGCAACTGACCAAGGACAAGGTACTTAATATCTCTGTTGCTAAACATATGGCAAGATTAAGCAATAAATGACAGCATGTTTTTGAAAACATTGTGTATAATTATTTTACTAATCTGAAATTTGTTGCTACACCTCAGTTCACTTCGGAACAATGGAGCCGAGTTCATTGATTCCATCAGCAACCAATGAGCCTATCGAGTTGAATTTATAATTAACCAATGGTGGCAGTCTAAGTTGCCAATAATTAATACACATTATTTTGTCTATTTATAAAATATTTTTATTCGCGATTAATAATTTCCACATTTCAAAAATGAACAAGTACCCAATTGTCATTATTCTGTGGGTAATAGGCAGCCGCTGCCTCCGCAAAACAAATTTTTCATAATTTATTTATTCCAGGGAGACATTATTCTCGAAGTCCCCCACCTCATCGAGGTAATAACGAAGTTGATCCAAATCACTAAGAACTCGGAACTCCTGAACATCAACAGTTTGCAGGAGGGAAAGTGAGTGTTCAACGTTTATATTATTTTTATTATTTACATACTGATAATTTATTATTTGCACAATTTCCTGTCAGATCATATTTTGCCATCTTAACGAAATTGGGACTAGCTGTAACTGTGGGTTCTCCAGGGGTTTTGCTAGGAACAAAAAAAGTCTGGCAAGTTTAATGGCACACAGGTAGGATGGATAACACGATCGCGATTCCTGATGAAAGCCCTCGTATCGATAACTTATCGTGATTTCTGAAAATTTCATCAAAATCGGGCCACAGGTAGGTTCGCGAGAAATTGAGTAGGTACCTACCTACCTACCTCAGATTTCGCGTTTGCGCAGTGGCCATACCAATGATCTGATCGTTCTGAAATTCGCGGGTGTCTTACCTGGGAGTCACATCCCAACTATCCACCGATTTTGAAAAAATCGAACGATTGAGTCGCACGAAATTTAGCACCTCGGATTTCGCGTCCATTTAGGACCACTACTACTCGCACAGTCCCTGAAAATTTCAGCGCTCAGATTTGAATTTAGAAAGTGTGGCAAGGATTTGCGGAGACCCTGACGACACCGAATTTTGTTCAGAAAACTCTTTAACGTAAAACGCGAGTGGAAATTTTGATTTTGGAGACGAAAAAAATGGTTTTCTTTCAAAAGTGAAAATAAAAAGTTTCCGCTACCTTGATAGACTCAGAAGCAAAAAGAAAAATCCTTCACAAAAATCAGTCACAATCCATAAAACACGCTAAGACTATTTTGATTAAATTCTCAGGGGTTAAGGAAGTTGGTCCCTAGAAGGTTCCGTATTAGTTTCATCAAATAACAACAACCGATTTCGATGGAGAGCAGACCCATTATCGGATCTGAAGATTTATCGGTGATAAATCTTCCCATTATCGGTTTGGAACCTTGTCTCGAAAACTTTGTATAGGTATATATCACTCATAAACCTCAATTTTACATAGTATTACTACAATTTTATCGACCGACAAACCTATTGGTAAATTTATGGAATTTTCAGTATTTTTTCCTAAATTATTGTTACCTGTGCATCTAAATCATAGTATAGGTCGAAGAAACTATTAGATATGTACAAATTGGCAACAGTTTTTAAAATAGTCCTCTGAAGTCTGCATCATAAGCTTCACCAGCTGTTTTCAGAATTTGCAAATCAAAGCAATCAAAACGAAGTAAAATGATTATCTAGGTTGGTATGAGGAAGGGCAAGAAGTAACTCACTGATATAGCACATGATAGGTAGTTTATATTAATATGCAAGATATACTGGGTGGCGCAACGTTATAATTTTATATTCAATGTCTTAATGCAGTTTTTACTGTCTACGCTGGAAAGTTTTGCACTGGTTGACTTACAAAAATATGGGAAATTTATAGTACATAGGTAAGTATTTCATCAATATTAGAATTAGAAATTGAAATTCAAAGAGGTTTTTGCACTTTGTTCAATAATGTTATTTTTCGTGAGGCACATCTAAATTTTGATGATGGGGAAATGGTGGTGGAGAGAGAAGTCGAAATCGGGCGGGGAATTGGAGTCGTTTTTGTGACCAGTCCCAAGGAGTTTGAGGACGACGAAATTGGTTTTGGCGATGCGCAGCAAGTCCTGGACTTCCTGATCGGGGTTGTGGATGTTCTCCAGGAACGTCCTGGCCTGATGGAAGTGCTTGCAGCCTGCCATGTAGAGTTCGCGGCTTTCGGACTGCTCCAAACCAGTGGTCATTTCTATGAATTCGTTGTACTGAACAGGAGGCGGCGTCAGTAGGACGTTGATGAAGGGGGCGAACCTATGCTCGTAGCGGACTCTCTCGCAGTCGAACTCGGGGTGGGGCAACGTTAATTTGTTGTCTTTCTTGAAAGCGACCATAGCTTTGTAGTAACCCCCGCACATGTTTTGCAACGCCTGGTTCAATGTAATTTCTCTGGCGTAAGGCCTGACTTTTTTCTTGGTTTTCGACTTGTTCCTACGTTGTTTCTTGTTGGCTTCGTTCAGATTTTCCTGTTCGCTCAGAAAACTATCAGCTCTAGTCAATGATGACACCAGCCATCCATATAAAAATTCGTACAAGTACCAGAATATGTAGTGGTATTCGTGCGTGCTGTAGAGTTCTAGTTCGAAACCAGACAGGAGGAACATAATCATAACTCGCAGAGTATGGTACAACACCCATGTTCCGAAACAGGCCAAATGAGGACGGGCGTTTTCACACTTTTGCGAGAGGCTGTGAAGGAACGCGTCTACACGTTCTGCTTCATCTTGAAGGTTGGCGAAATCTTCCAGCAGGTGGGCCAATTTTTCACGCTGTCGGGCTCTATTGTGACCGCACAGTTGTATTAGGTTACTGAAAGGTCGAACACAATGGCCCAAGAAGCACTCGAGGTATTCTTTAGCTTGTGGATTGGTTAGAAGTACCGATCTCGGCATGAGAACAGGAGGGGATATGAAGGTCCTGGCAGCATCCCGGATTGCGTCAATGCAGTTTATAGTGTCTCCAGCTCGGCTGCAGGTAGGGAGGAACAGGAGTTGCATGATACTTCTGGAAACAATGCAGGGTTTCGAACAGCTGACTTCCAACATCAATTCCAGAGCTGAGTGGAATGAAGTGTAGGAACAAACTTTGGAAACTTGACGAATGCGACCGAATAGTTCGTCGAGTCTTTTGTAAGCTTCGGCTGGAGTTTTGATGTGGGTGTATCGCGGGAAGGTAGGTGGAAGAAGTCTCTGGTTGACTAGAGGATCGAACCCAACCATGACGGGGCCGTGGATTTCCGACACATAATGCGGAGGACAAGATCGGGTACTGGAGGTGATCAGAAAGGGGACAACGTCCGAACATAGAGACAGCAGCTTTGTGCACTCTGCAACAGCGTTGGGAGTGATGTCCTTTTTCCCAAGTCCAAAAAACGCCTGTAGCATCAGCCTGACGAAACGAGTACGCAAAAGAACAGCGGAAACATCTTGCTCCTGCTCCGGATCCGTATTTTGACGTTTCTTCCTATTCAGCTCATCTTCGACTTCTTTCAGCATCCCGATAACCCTCACTTCTGATATGTCAGGATTCAATCGATACCCGTAAATCATGGGCTGAAAGTCTTCTTCCTCGAAAACTAAACCCCGAGTTACGAAATCCTTTATCAAATCGATCAACTTGTAAATAGCTATGCAGAAAGCCTTCATCGACCTATCCACAATTATATGCGGGTTGTGTAGGTACAAATTAGTGAAAACCGTCTGCGCTAGTGAGTGTCCGTCGAGCCAAGTTACAACACAAGACCAGGTCGTATCCATTATACCGATTTGTTCACTGTACGGGATATCTTCCAGTTTGAGTATCTTGTTTTCCACCGCCTGCGAGAACTTCAGCGGAGCCTTGCGACCTCTATTGCACAACATCCCAGCATCCATTTTCGGGTCCATCATCTCGATCGCCGACATTGCTTCGAACAAACCGAATAGATCGTCGTGCAGTAGTTCTCCGAGTTTGAGCTCTTTTATCGCATCGAAAAACTCGCTGGTGATGGGCTCCCAGTTGAAGCAAACGTCCAAAAACACTGGCATGACGGGACTGTGCATAGGACTTTGAACCGTGTATGTGTCCCGACCGCTACTACGACCGTCGGACATCGCTGAGCGAAATCCGCGAAAACCGGTGAAATTGAACGATTTTGAACAATAAAATTCGAACACTTCCCAACTCAAAACATAATTCCGTAACCTGAACGCGAGTCGCGAGAAGGTAATTTTTCCTCCTCACTCCAATGTCCTTCGCGGTAATGACGAGACAAATAAAGGAGAGAACTCACTCGACCGCCCTCCTACCTAGCGGCGAATGGCGGAGATAACTAAAAATAGATGACCTCAGCTAAAGAACACCACGCCCAAGCCACCCACCCGTGTCCGCCACTTTCAAACCGCAACATGAAACACCTCTGCGAGATAAATGTTATTCTCTCAAACAAACAAAAAACAACTAAGGAGTGTCGACAGTTTCAATTTCTTCTTATGAAGTCAATTTTTATTCTAAAAAAAACTACGTAGGTACTGCAAAATAATCAGCTGAACCAGACATGTTCTTACAAAATGGTACCCACTTTCACTTCGGGGAGAGTTAGTAAAATATACCAGAACGCGACCTACATAATGTCCAGGGAGTTCATTTTAAATTTTTCCAACAAATAAGATACAAGATCAGTGTCATAATAACAATTACCTTCAGTCAAAGTGCTCACCAAATTAATGACAAAATTTTATAAACAGTAATATTTTATTTTTTCTCGTAATTTAGTTTCAATTTTCGTTTATTTCTGTTGGAAAAAAGTAATTTTGCATGGAAACCGCATTTACCCACTATTTACCAACATTTGTGAACTTCGGGTCCTATTTTTTTATTTTCCTTTGAATATTTTGAAATTGTTAGCAAGAAACAGTGCTATATTACGAATCATTACGGGAGAAAAAATTTCCTATCTTGCAGCATCAAGAATTTATTTGGGGGGATTTATTCGGGGGGGAAGGACAAACTATAAGGTAACGTAGGTCCTACCTCCCTTATAGGGTGCTCCTCAACTTCCATTACCTACCAAACATTTACCGTTTTTTAACACTTAAGAGCAATTTTCTCTCCAACCATGTTTGTTATTGATATGGTACCTCATGTTTATTGTCTAAAACTACCACCTTCCCTCATTTTTGTTGATTCTTTGGAAAAAAGTCCAAGTTAGAAGAAAGTGTTTTTGATTCTTCTATCAAAAACACTTTCTTCTAACTTGGACGAAGAAGAGTTATAGTTTTCGATCTCTATTTTTAAAGTACCTACGAAATAAGTACCTCCTAAATACTTTTAAAAATGCTGGGTTTTGGCACACCACCAGTTTTGATCAGTTGATCATCCAATTTTTGTCAATATTGGATGTACTCGTACTTGTACTCCTATACTTTTGTCCATTATGAATAATTTGAATATCATAATCATTATTCATGATCATCAGTCATTCAAGTAGATACAAATCTGTTCTAAAAATAAAAGGCGCTAGTAAGTTTGTAAGTACCTAACTATAGATACAGATCTTTTATCACACCTATCAGTATCGTGAATAATAACCAGCTATTACAATAATTCATAAGGTAGCTCTACCAAACTACTTAATAGTAATTGCTAAATGATTAATATAGTGAATATCTTTCCAGAATCACTCATAGCCTAACGGACGGAAAGCAGCATGACATCGATTTGAAATTGGGCTCGAATGGCCCAGGGATTTCTAAAGGAAAAGGCGGCCAACTCATAGTTGTCGGCTGATCAAGGAATTCAAAACTGAGCACCTAAATTCAATACTGTAGGTACACATAGACTACACAACTAATGCACATCAATATGTGTGTTGTTAGATTATAATATATAAAATAGATGTAAACCAAGATGGTGCGACAGATAGTGAAAGCAAGATCGCAACAACTCGTTATTAAACCTACCGACCAACATTTGAAGAACAACTGGAAATTAATTAGCGTTAAAAAAAAAACGATGTCGACTAATCGACGGAGCTTGAACAAAACATAGGTGGTAGTGATTACTTTTGACTATGATGATGAAAGACCATGAAAAAATGGCTTTGAGTGCCTTTTCATTTAGGAATACAAGAAAATGTATAGTCAATTGGTGTGATAATGCACATTATGCAAATAAATGAGGGCATTAGCTTCGTATTTTTAAAGAGCTGATGGAGACAAATGTTTTGAAGACTACAAAATTATCATAGTTTATAGAATAACAAATGTGATAGAAAATAATACTGCACATGTATACTACAGCTTCGCTCAGATTGATCTACAGACAGGGTGGCCAAAACCCAAGGCCATCCTGAATAACAGGCAATTTTCGTGGGGTAGGTACAAATTCTTCTTTTTTTGCCAAATTCGGTTCAATAACGGAAATAAGCACTTATTGACCACATAATATTGACCAGGCAGAAAACGAGAGTAAATTTGAATTTCCGAGTTCCCACTAGAAATGACGTATGAGGTAAATTGCTTAGTAGTTCAACTCAAATCCCACTTAGAGTGCTAGTACATCACTTTAAACTATGTACAGAACCACAGAGGATGGATGGACGATACCTACCGCAAATTTATAAGTAAATTAAAAAACCATGTTCTCAGAATCAACTCAAGGGTAAGTCCACAAAAGGTCACACTGTCACAGCAAAGGTTCTTGAAATTTACCAAGAAGGTTTGCCATTTCTGATTGTTGGGTTGTTGGCAGCATTGAGAACCTTCGCCTCTGAAACTTCTCGCTCCGCCTGTTTGGGCCAACAGCCAATCAGACGTAAATAGACCTGATACGTCATTTCTCGCCCCATTATTACTTTTCATCAACCTCATTTAAGAAATACTGCTTATTTTTGGAAATTGGCTTCAAACTATCATTTTCCAAGAGTTCTGAACATTAAAAAAAAAAAAAAAGAATTTGACAAAAATACCCTACTCCATTAATAAGGGAGCGAAACATCAGGCAAAATTATACATAATTTGTTGTGTGAAGGGTTTTCTAAGTGAGAAAAAAATCGGCGAAATTCCACAAAAAATAATTATTTGCATTACGTATGTACCTACTCAAATCCCAGAAGTGTGAGCTTGTAGATGTGACGAATATTGAAGATGACCCCCCAATCTAAATTCGGAATGAAATTTTGAAAAACATAATCGCGAAGTCATACACCACCTAATGATGAAAATATTACCATACCTTCCAGAGGAGTCCGTCCTCACTAGCTAGGTGAGTACTCGATGCGAGCGCTTTCGATTTAAGGACATCATCATCAGCCCATCGAGAGAATAAGTACTCATGATGTCCAAGAGCGCTCGCCTCCAGTACCTACTCAATCAGATTGTGACGACGGACTCTTCCGGGAGGTATGGTAATACACTAGTGGAAATAACTCTTTACATTTAATAATGATGAAAATTTCATTCAAATTAAAATCCTTTACTACCTACATCTTTTAGGGGTAAAAATCTCGACGTAGGTACAGTATAAATATGTCGAATACAATGTGAAAGGTCGGTACCCCAATTCAACACACACAAAATTAGGTACAGCAGTCATTTTAAAAAATTGTGGGAGACCCTCAACTACTGCTTATACGTACTGCTGCTACAGTACATTAGGTACCTACCTATTAAATTAAATTAATAATAGTAAGTACTTATAGTTCAGAATATCCAAAGGCATGTGCCATAGAAATGACTCGGACTCTTTTTCTGACTGCACAGTATCCACGACCATTACCAAACCCTTGACAAACGCTTAAGATGGTACTGGATCATGTTTGATTTCTTAAGGTTTTCTAGGAGTCATCTCAGAAAAAGCCAGGGCGAACGGACCTAGTCCTCTCAAATGCATCCATTACAGTCAAAATTTAGGTACCGACCTTCCAACCAGATCCCTGAAACTAGGTAATTTTCATTTATTTACACAAACATTAACCTACACGTACCTAATGCAAGGTTTTATTATTACCTGTGTAATAATTTCTGTGGACCTTTTAGCTTTTTTGCTTAATTAACCATCCTACCTAATTAATAATATTTTATATTTGTTTTGTACGTAGTGAATTACATCGATAATTTCAACCATGGTATTTGTATATAGTGTTTGTTTGCAACGAAAAGATTGAACCATAAATATTATGTAACGAATTAAAATAAATGAAATTTGTGTTGCATTGAGAAATTTATTACCGAGGCCTCAAAACTCATCCCTAGTCAAAAACTGCTTTGGAAAGGTAAAGTATCTATGTACCTCTTGAAAAATAAAATTTATATTTATGTACATTCTTGAATGGTACACAGTGTAATACCACTACTATAGATTTGCAATCTATGTTGGAATTGAGAATACAATTAGGTACAGATACCCACCTAATTAAAGTTTGAAATTAACAATTCCAGTTTAGGATTTGCGCTAATTATGATCGTCCCAAGTATGATTTTTACTTGACAACCGGTTCTCAACATAACTACCTAACTCCACAGCACTCTAGAACTTTGAAGAAAAGATGGGTTGATCGGTCTTCAGAATAAAATTAAAAAACGAATACGTTCAATGATTGACGGGGGAGAAAGACAAGTGGTGTAAGATGTGGGTACTTATATTATCAAAACCACAGTTGAATCTTAATTAAATGAACATAAATAACTATGTACAATAACATACAGCACAAATGAATGTACAAAAAGTAATTCAAGTACTTTTAGGCGGCATTTTGTTAGGATCTACCGAGGAATCTTGATTTTTCTTTCGAGACAGCTTCACTTTCTGTCCGTCTGTGGCCGCGCTGCGGATCTCTTCTTCCAATTTTCTGTTGACGTTTTTCGAGATCATCTTTTTCAGTTTTGCCAATTCTTCGTGTTTGGCTTTCTTCGGGGCGATAGGCCTGTCTGGATAGACGAAACAAGATTGTACCATATGTTGCTGAGATTAAACTTATAGCATAGGGTCACAGGATGGGGAGCACAGTCGTATTTATATTTGAAAGTATGGATTAAGATGAGTTTGTCCCTATTTTTCGGGGGTTTGCACGAGACCCCCCCCCCCAAACTGCCCAGTTATTTTATTATAAATGGGAACTTTTACTTGTGGGCTGATTTTTTTTTTTTTTAACCAAATCCAAATTTTGGCCAAATAACGGAAATTAACACTTACTGCAGAGAACGAGTGTGAAATTTGAATCTGAGTTCCCACTAGAAATGATGAGTAGTTCTACTCAAATCCCGCTTAGTGCGCTAGTGCATCACTCTGAACTAAAGAACTGCAATGGATGGATGGATGGGACCACAAATTTATTTGTAAAGATGATGTCACTTGATGCCACCTAGGATACTCAGCATATAAAATCATGACTCACTTGAGGCAGCAGGGATGCGACAAAAATAACAGCTTCAAATACTATGTTACTTGGGAATAACAGGTATACCATAATTTGGTATTAAGAAAATCATGTTATCAAACAATGTCCACGATCCAAAAACCGAGTCACTGGCTGGGGAGGGCGAGGGGGGAGAGAGACGGATAATGGGCCTAATCCTATAATAGTATTGGTATTTGGGTAGTGTAAAGAAACCCCCAGCCAATTGGCTGCTAGAAGGTGGTTTCCTAGAAGACGACACCCCAATAATATAAGTTCACCCTATCAGTCAGGAAGGCATTCCTACTACACCAATAACCAGTAGCGGTGCGTGGGCTCTGAAAATGGTGGGCCACCAAACCGGAACACAAATTAACAGCTTTTTCTACAAAATACCTGTAAATGTTTTCCAACAGTGGAGTCTTCTTATGAGAAATGGGTGGATTTTAATCAACCGCAGCTCTTAGCAAGTCAGAATGTAAGCACTGTGTTCACAATAGTTCTGACCAGTACCCGGGATTACCAGAAGCTAAAAGTTCTATAGCTTCATACTGACTAATACTCAGCAACTTCCTAAACTTTTAATCATCACTCTATCTATCCTCGTAGGAAAACGTCGACGATTTGGACTGTAAGTTAGCCACCGAATTCATGTGGTACAAAAATACAGAAGCAAATAAACTAAACAACCACTAAAAACAACGAATTAGACTAAAATACAACGAAGTAATGACCCGCCGGCCAGTACCTACTTGGATGGAGAATCAGACTAGAAGCCAGGTACTTATCTGTGTATGTTGACGTCGATCAATCCACAAGACCACAGACAGGACACAACTCACTTAATTATCGCAAATCCAAATCTGTCCTGGGAACTCGAATGGGAACATACAAAATTCGAAACGTAAGCAGAAAATTGAAAACTCAAGAACAGAACGGCGAAAGTGATAAGAACATGGAATAAAGGGCTCCCTTTATTCCATGATAAGACTTTTAGGGGAGGACAGATAGAAGGACAAGCATCTCGTATCGAGATAACAACATGAATTGAAACAATCCAATCGATTGTGAACACAAACGATTTTTGGATGGAAATGTCGGCCACGGGCCCAAAAGGGGCGTGTCTAACCAAATTTGTACTCTACTGAGCTTGCGCGGACAGGCCACTTTTCTCCGTTACAATGGCAACACCCGGTCCCGGGACCTATTAGTTTCAAAACGTAGGTTTCGATTTCGATTGCAAGACATCGATTACTGTAGCTATATTCCGATAAAATGCTCGAATACCTATCCATAGCCAGAGAACTCTGTCTTCTTCTTCACAGTTACTTGTCTTGGCCGCAGCCATACCAGACATAGGTTGGGACAGAGAGAGAGAACTTACTATGTCCAGTCGCTGTTGAACTTCGTGAAAAATGCTAGGGTACAGTATACGGAGGGATATTCGAATGCCAGCTGAACAAATGGTTGGCATTTTTTTGGAGTTTTTTGTGTTTCTGGATGCCGGGGCAGTGGCCCAAGTGGCCTTATGGACGCAACGCCCCTGCCAATAACTAATCTGATACTGGGACAGAGGCTGCTATTCCAATACTATGGTAGTATTGGTGTAATTCTACTAGGTAGGTAGGTACCTACTACCTACCTAGTATAGCAGGTCAGTACTAGAGTCACCACTCAGTGTGGTTCCTGAATTTGTTCGACGTTTCCTACAGCAAGTAAAATCTTTCTTAGAAAAGAAATTTAGTTGCATAGGTATTACTCCAGCCCATGACTCCAGTTTCGCGCTTAAAATTTCAATGAGCGAATTTTCAAAGAAAAAATGAAGTTTTTTTGTGGAACTTTGTTGGTACCTACCGTTATTCTGATTTTATTTGATTTTGCCGTTCAAAATTGAAATTTTACCTCTAGGAATGAACCAAAATTGCTGGCCAACGAATTCATTTTTTCTTTTGATATTATTGGCATTTTGGCACCATTTTGGATTTTTTTTATACCGTTCCTAAGGTGAGATATAAGTAGTCTGGAATGACGGCTCTCGATAGGTCGCGACCTGTTACTGAACAGTGTATGGTAACCTCGTATTATTCAGTTACAGGATAACAGCGTTACTACTGAATGACAGCTGGCCCATCCTTGCCAGGAGTTTTCATGTTCACCAATACCCTAACCATGGTATTGGTTCGAGTTGATTATCAAAGATAACCTTTCTTTTGTCATAAGACTGATATTTGAAAATATATTTAAATTAATAAAATGTGACTAACAGCCAAGTTTCATTCAACGTCCAAACTGCGCGTGTAGGATAACTTCACAATGTGACGTCACTGCACACCCGATCATTTTGGAAACAAGTATTAGTTATTTCTCCCGACAGATTGAAATTTCCTTATCAATTAACATGAAAACAATTTGAGGAAAACTTCAGCCAATTACAGACTCATGGGTAGGTCTCTATTGTGATTGCTCACAATATGCGGGCAATCCAATTTACAAATTATGCCAGAAAACGCGTTGGTCTTCGACCACTTTATAGACCTTGTAATATCCATAGGTCAGCTGTTCGCACAAAGCTTCTGTTCACCTTAAGCCAGTTATCAAATCTTCATTTGAGCACAGAGTTCTGAGCTAACTCCCTCTCGTTCCAGCCAACCGACAGACTCATTTCAAATGTTGTGGTCTCACATCACTTCCAATTCCGCGCTTGGAAAAGTTCATTTCTGGCTCCAGTCATCGCTTCATTGCTTAGGTATTTGTTCATCAACTTTCTTCAGTATACCAAATTATTATCCCTGGTTTTATGGGAATATCGGAACAAACAAACTGCTATTCACGATTATCTCTTTCTAGGCAGGTACTCATCCAAGTTCCTCATTACTGAAACTATATACTTCTTACTGATATTGGTACGTTCAATTTAGAGTGGCAGCATGTAAACAGAATGCGAAACCATCAAAGCACCATGGCGTTGCGGGTTTGTATACCCCGACTGAATATTTTTACTTACGAGGACCTTTGACTTCAACTGCCGAAAATGCTTCATGGACAAGATACTGGCTTCAGCTTCAATTTCCATAGCTGCAATTCATCAGTTTTATTTTCATTCAAATTTCGTCGTTTTCGAAAGCAAAATATTATAATGATTCAAGGCCGGAAATCGACACAGCCAGCTTGGTAGGTATTTCTCCACCGAAGAGACGTAAGTTAGACACCTATATCACTAAAAACGACAAAACCAATGCAATGAATGTGTCCGAGCATATGCGTGATCGAGACCGATCTATCCGATATGTCGTGCAGATGGTGGATGCCGCGACAGGCGTATAAGCGGCCTCAATTTACCGGGCGCTAAAAGAACAAAACAGCCGCTTTTTTCCACCAAAGAAGACCACAGCCCACCCCACAAATAGCTCATTCGGTCGATTCTTTAGATCGAGAGGCAATACACCAAAAAATTCATCAGTTCTGTCTTTGGAATATACTTCCTACTATAGATGATATGTTTTTCATCTATAGTTTTAAAAGAACCACTTTATACAAGTTGTTGACAGAACTGCAATTTCATTTTGTCAGACGTGGAAGGGATTCAAGCTAGGTTCACATGGAGACGCAATTCCGGACGGCAATCCGGCACGGCAACGCATCTGCCGGAATTTTTGCCGCAGAGGCGTTCACATGGCAGCGGAATCATAACAAAACGCAATCGCAAAAAACAAACAATTGCTCGAACTGGAAACTGCAAAATCAACCACATATCTGCACAGTAACCTCTGCGCAGATACGGCAACGGATCCGACAGCGGAAAATATCTGGAGATTTTGATATAGTATCCAAGGCACTGCGTTGCAATAATCCATTTTGCGTTGGCCAATAGAGTTGCAGAACGCACAGCCGTGCCGGACTGCCGTCCGGAATTGCGTCTCCATGTGCACCTAGCTTCAGTGCTACTTGAATGGGAGGCGCTTGTTTTGTGGAGAAGGGATTATCTGATACGATTCGGAAGTTTAGAACTGAAAACCGATAAATTTACTATTTTAACGAAACGTGGATTAACGCTGGACACAAGAATTACACCGTGATAAGAACTTTTTTATTTATTAATAAATATAATTTACGTGCATTCGTGTAGATTCATAAGCTAGGTTCATATGGAGACGCAATTCCGGACGGCAGTCCGGCATGGCTCTGCAATACTATTGGCCAACGCAAAATTGATTATTGCATCGCAGTGCCTTGGATACTATATCAAAGCCCTCATAATATGTTGGGTCACAGGGGGGGGGGGGGGGGGGGTGGGAAGGCTAGCAATCAGTATGGTAGGCAACCCCGCATCACATGGGTGATATGCAGGCACGATTTCATTGTCGTTTGTTTATCTATGCTCTCACCCTAAATTGAACACGTAATATAGATAAGGTAGTACGTATAGGTACCTAGTTGTTGGTCAACTGACTTCAGGATACTCGAATATTCTTCGTTTTATGATAACTGTGATGATCCAGCGGGAGCTATATTTAGGAATGAGTACACGAGACTGCTTGAGTCGGTTTGTGACTTGGAATGCATGTTTATTGGTTAATTACATCGCCTTTTAACCCCTTATTACAGACCCGGAGGGGGGTAGGGGAACCCCGCTCCGGGAAGCCGCCAAGACGCGGCTTATACCTCAAGTGACGCTATTACATTGTTTATAGGGAGCAGCTGATCACTACACTGCTCCCCCCAGAATTGAAGTTAAATACTGCAATTATAAATTCATTTTCGACGGTGAATCGTGTTGAGGCGTCGGTGGAGGTAGAAGAGGCTGCGTGTTGTCTTGGTTTGCTGTTGCGGTGTCATCCTGCATTAGCGGCGGCTGCGGTGCGGGATCCGTGAGCGTGCTCGGAACTGGGAGCGTGCTTGGAGGTGGTTCCGCTGATAATGTCGGAGGCCTCATCTGGGAGACCTCTGGAAGGGGCGGCTGGCGGTAGTGACTCTGCTGGGCGACGAGGCAGGAGGTGCCGGTGCAGGTGAAATGGGCCGCACTTGCGGCGTAGCTGCAGCGGTTGGCGGCGCCTCTTGCGTCCTCTTGTTTGTTGCCTGGGTCCCAGTGGTAATTGTGTCGGGGGACACCTGTATCCCGATGCTCTGGAGCTGTGGGCGGCGGCAGCCGTGTGTGCAGCAGTCGGAGCACTTCCCGGCGAAAGGCGGGAGCGTCAGCATGATGGTTTGCCTGTGAGTGGCCGTGTAGGTCATTATGGGTATTCCCGCGGCGTCTGGCGGGCCGCTGACATGAAGTGGGGTGATTCCCTGTGGTGGCTTCATCTTCTGATTCATCTGGTTGATGGATGGCCGAGGTGGTATAGGGGCGGCGTTGAACCGTGTGATTTCCATCGCTTCTCGTATCGTGGTGGTTGGGGGACACCTCCCCGGGAGTACTGGCTTCGTCTTTCTTCTTCTCGTTGGCGAGTCGTGATGGCCCGGAGGCGAAGGTGTGTTCGGTGCCATTGTGAGAGTGAATGACCTTCGCGGGTCGCGGTCCGTGTTTTATACCCGCGGAATCCGCGGATGAATTTGGTTGGCCAATAGGGAGTGAGCTTTCTTGACCAATCGCAGTTGAGGGAGGCGGGGCCGGCTTGCAATATCAATGGAGACTGTTGGTGTCGTGGAGTCATTGTTTTCGAAACAAGTAGTCTTCCCGTCGTTTGTGAGAACTCGAAAAGGCCCTACGTAAGGGGGGTCGAGTTTACCTTTCGGTGTATCGACTCTTACGTATACGTGTGTTGCTCGCTGAATTGTGTTCGGCAAATAGGCCTCTGCGAATCTTCGGTACGAGTCGTGTGTCAGAAGCGGTACTGTAGCGGGTGGTGGTTGTGTGAACAGGTCCCCTGGAAGTCGTGGAGTGGCCAAAAAAAGTCGTTGTGAGGGCGAGTCGCCGTCGGGGCCTGGCCTGTTGCGTAGGCCGAGAAGGAGGCCGTTGAGGTCCGATGCCCAGGTTCTTGACGAGGAGGTAGCGATGATAGCGTCTTTTAAGACACGGTGTAGGCGTTCCACAAGGCCGTTGGCTTGCGGGTGATATGTGTTCGTGTGATGTAGTTCTATCCCCATTTTTTCGCAGAATAATCGGAAGGTGTTTGATGTGAATTGGGTCCCTTGGTCGGAAGTCAAGTGTGCCGGGGAACCGAATCGGGTGATCCAGTTATCGTGAAGGGCGTTGATCAGGCTTTCCGTTGTTATTGTTGATAACGGGACGCATTCGAACCATCCGGTTGCTCGGTCGATCATCGAGAGAACGAATTTGTATGATCTAGAAGGTGGAAGTGGTCCGAAGATATCAACATGTAGATGTGAGAGCGGTGTTGATTCCGGAAAGGTACCTAGGGGTGCTCGAACGTGCCGGGTAATCTTCGCCCGGTTGCAGCTAGGGCAGGCGCGTGTGAAGAGGCGAACCGAGGAGGTCAAATTTGGCCAATAGTATCGGGCGCGGATCAGGGCGGTCGTAGCCTTTATTCCCGGATGCGATAGTCCATGTATGTGCCGGAAAACTGGGAGCCGTAGAGATGTAGGTATATAGGGTCGTGGTGCTGAATCTGACAATTCGCAGAGGATCTCGTACCCGTTGATTGTTTTTCTTTGAAGGCTCATCTTGCGGGTGTGTTCATCGGCGGACTGGGCTTCGAAGAGTTCTCTTGTTGAGAAGGGAGGTCGGTATTTGTCGACCGCGTGTGTGTCCAGGCCAGTGTTATCTTCGGTGGGTGGTAGACGGGACAAATAATCGGCGATGACGTTTGAAGATCCCTCGGCGTATCTTATATCCATGGTGAATTCTGATATGAATCGTAGGTGACGGAGTCTGGTCGGAGGAGCGGTGTTCGATTGTGTAGTAAGGGCCATGGTGAGAGGTTTGTGATCGGTGTACACGGTTAGTGTACGTCCCTCGATTTGCTGGCGGAAGTGTACTACGGCGAGATATATTGCGAGGAGTTCTCGGTCGAACGTGCTGTAATTTCTCTGCGCTTGATTGAGGGATTTTGAGAAAAATCCTAGTGGTCTGAAATGGTCACCGTCTAGGAAGTGGAGCGCAGCGCCGACGGCGAAGTCCGAGGAGTCCGTGTGTAGGACTAGTGGTTGTTTGGGGCCTGGATGCGCTAATGTTACTGCTCGTTCGAGGACGTGTTTCGCTTCTTCGAACGCGGTTTCGGCGTTTCTAGACCATTGAAGTAGACGTTTATCTCTCTTCCGAGCGTCGGGCGGTATCATGTCTATCAGTGGTCGGAGTGTGGCGGCAGCACGAGGTATCACACAGTGATAAAAATTTATCAAGCCTAGGAACGTGCGGAGGTCTTGTACCGTAGTAGGGCGAGGAAACTTAGCGATGAGGGCCGTTCGTTCAGGTAGAGGTGTTACTCCGTTAGGTGATACGGCGTTTGGAGGCCGTATTTTGATAGAGTATCGAGTAATAATTTTACGTGAGTAAAATGTTCTTCGATATCTTTGGAGGCTACTAGAAGGTCGTCTAAATAGCAGAAAACGAAGGGTAGGTCTCGGAGGACGTGGTCCATGTATCTCTGCCAAGTCTGTGCTGCGTTTATTAAGCCGAAGTTCATTCTTTTGTACTGGTAGGCGCCGAACGGGGTGAGAACTGTCGTTTTCGGAACGTCCTTTTTGCTGATTCTGCAATGCGATCGGGGACTGTGAGTCTGTTGAGGGCACGGTAGTCTCCGACGGGGCGAATGTCTCCGTCTGGCTTCGGTACGACGTGTAGAGGGCTTGACCAAGGAGCTTCCGATGGTTCTATGATGCCGGCATTTAGGAGTTCTGTGAAGTGGGCTTTCGCTTTCGTGTAGATCGCCGGAGCTAGTCGTCGGAGCTTAGCATGACATGGTGGGCCCTTCGTTACTATATGGTGTTCGATCGGTGCTTCGCAGGGCGTATTTGAAGGAGCGTATGCGTCTAGTAGTGCTTGGAAGCGTGGCGAATTATCTGTGGTTAAACAGATAGAGTTTCCCGGATGTACGAGGTTGATTGTGCCTTTGATGAAGGTGCTAGTCGCTGTGTTGATGAGGCGGGCGTTTGGGAGGTCAACTAGTAGGCCGTGGTACCGCAGGAAGTCGGAGCCGAGGATCGGTGTTGAGACGTCCGCTACGACAAATGTCCATTCATAGGGCGGTAGGTCTGGTAGGTGTACCGAGGCGGAGTGGTTGCCGTATGTGTTGATCTCCGAGCCATTAGCCGCTCGTAGGAAGCCGGGTTTCTTTGTTCTTCTACGAAGTAGCGAGTTAGGTACAATCGAAACATCCGAGCCGGTGTCTACGAGAAATTCTACTGCAGTCTTCTTACATCGGAGGAAAAGCCGAGAGTTTAGGTGTTTTCGCACGGCCGTTACGGCTCTTGGGGTCGTGCGTCGGCGTTTCCCGTCGGTTGGTTTCGCCAGGTGCATGGTTTGACGCATTTCTTCGCTCGGGATCCCCATCTTCTATGGTAGAAACAGAACGTCTTGTTCGATCGTTGAGGGGGTGATTGTCGCTGCGTAGAAGGCCGCATTTGTTGGTGGTGCTGGATCACTTGAACCTCCTCGTCGACGGTAGCCACACGAGGAGGTGTTACGAAGGGTATAAGGCGGTCGGCGGCCGCCGCAAGCTTCGTGATATCGGGTTCTACGCTGGCTGCGATGTGAAGGCGAAGGCTCTCTGGTAGAGCTCGCAAGAAGAGTTGTCGGAGGAGCGAGGCCGGGGTTTCCGCAGGAAGTGCACGTTGAAGGCGTCGGGCGAGGGCCGAAGGTAGCTCGTCTGTCAACGAAGGGTGAAGCAGAGATGTGAGCTGGGAGCCATTTGAGGGTGCATGAGCTGCGATAAGCCGGTCTTTCAACGCCTGGTAGCTTGCGGAGTGTGAGGCGACGATGTCGGTACAGATGTCCGCTTGGCGAGGCTCTAGCGCGAGGAAGGCACGGGTGAAGCGGGCTTCAGAATTTTACAAGCCTCCTGGGCGAAAATTAATTCGAGCTGTGCGAACCAGACGTGCGGGAAAGCCGGGTCAAAAGGCCGCAGTTTGAGAGGTGCTGGTGACGTTTCGAGTGTCTTCGTAGCTCTGGTCTCCATTTTCTTCTTAGTAGTTCTCTTGGATGTAGATCAGAGGAATGAATGCTCCGTTGGTGGTCGCTCTCGTTATATAGGCAGCGGGAGGGGCGAGATGGTCTCTAATTGGTTCGCTGAAGAGACGATAGCTGGTTGGTCGCTTGAGAGAGGACGCTGATTGGTCGTGACGAGTGGTGGGGGGTTCGCTGTAGATCGCAAGAGGACGATGGTTCTTAAAGAATCGGTGTTAGTCCGAAGATGGCCGGGGCAAGGGTACGTTGCTCTGCCGGCGTTGCGGTCGCGAAAGTCCGAGGTGGCTGAAATTGAAAGGCTGAAACAGACAGTGGTCCTGAAAAGGACCTTTGTAAGTCCGTTGAAGGTCAAGGCGAATGTGCGCGTTAAGCCGTCGCTGGAAGCGAGAATGCGGGGCGCTATTCGCAGAAGGCAGGAAGCCGGCGAAGGTGCGTATCAAGCCGTCGCTAGAGGCGAGAAGGCGGGATGTAGTTCGCAGAGGGCAGGAAGCCAGCGAAGGTGCGCGTTGAGCAGTCGCTAGAGGCGAGAAGGCAAGACGCTGTTCGCAGAAGCCGGTAGCCGGTGAAGGTTGCGTGTTCGTCGTCGGGGTGACCAGTGTGGTGATCTAGCGGGAGCTATATTTAGGAATGAGTACATACACGTGACTGCTTGAGTCGGTTTGTGACTTGGAATGCATGTTTATTGGTTAATTACATCGCCTTTTATACCCCTTATTACAGACCCGGAGGGGGGTAGGGGAACCCCGCTCCGGGAAGCCGCGGCTTATACCTCAAGTGACGCTATTACATTGTTTATAGGGAGCAGCCGATCACTACAATAACATCGGAACTAATAAAGTGGCCGCGATTCCCACTGAGAGATCCTACATTCTAGTTGACAACTGGCCCTACTAGAAGATATGGATAAAATCCGAAAATGCTACACATCGCAGAACTACTCGAGGACCAACGGACATGTAGGGGCACCAAACTGAAATATTCTAAGTGAAAATTGGACCGCCTGTTTGATCAGACGTGAAAATGACGAGCATCTGTTTCATAAATAGGGGTCTCAAGTGCCTATATGCAAAGAAGTAAGGTATTCTTACACCTACCTATGGACAATAATATAACCGCAATTTACGCGAAAAATATGCCATCTAGTGATAACTTACTCTTCTTTTGGATGGTTTTTGGTTTGTCCTTCTTTGACACTCCACTTGGAAGTTTGGCTTTCTTGTTTTTCTGCGACCCCTGAGGCATTTTGAACTAACTCCCAACGTCAATAAACAGACTGAACAGTTGCTACGCCCGTTCTAAAAACAGGAGGAAGTCAGAACCAACGAATATTTTCATTAGAGGAGATGAAATGTATTAAAATAACCCAAATAAACGCACGTGACCTGGATACTGAATTTGGGCAACACAACCTGACGTTCTTCTTCGCAGTTACTTGTCTTGGCCGCAGCCATGCCAGACATAGGTTGGTTGAACGGCTATCGGTTGATGTTGTGGTTCATAGGTTGGTTGTACGGGTCAGTTTTTTTGTTTTTGTTTAAGGTTGGTTGTAGGGCTATCCGTTGATATTTGTTGATTAAGGGGGAGGGGGGGGGGGATGGATTGTGGGATGATGGGCTGTATAGATAAAGGTGTTTACTGGTTGTGGAGTTTAAAAATTAATGCCACAGTCGTCAATGAAATTGCAAACTTCCCTCATAATACTAATGGTGAAGTCAGTTTTGATGAGGTTGGT
Source organism: Leptopterna dolabrata (assembly GCA_954871275.1). Classification (NCBI taxonomy): domain Eukaryota; kingdom Metazoa; phylum Arthropoda; class Insecta; order Hemiptera; family Miridae; genus Leptopterna; species Leptopterna dolabrata. The sequence goes on along the minus strand of OX940982.1, from coordinate 29,118,941 downwards.
GATACTCGTACATGCTGATCATTGAATAGGTTTCTCCGCTGGGTTGCGAATCTGGTACACCTGTTGAGGATGTGGTCCAGGTCAGCAATTTCCTGTCGATCACAAGATGTGCAGAGGGGCGAGTCGATTTTTTTCATCAGCCAGCGGAAGTATGGAGTGTTTCCGTGACCCAAGATGGTTCTGTTAAGTGTTGTAAGAAATTTAAGGGGCTCGTTAATCCCTCTGTACCACGGAGTTGAGGTGGGGAGTGGAATGATGCTTCTGGTCCATTCTCCACGTAGTGAAGCATGTTCTGCAGCCCATTCCAGGTCCCTCCTTTTTTTTGAGAACTCCAACTAGGTATAGAGAGAACTCCAACACTCACAAAAAATGGAACGTTATAAACCTGACGTTGAAATGAAGAAAACCTTCCTTCCGTCTTCGTGTTCTTCGATTGTGTTGTTCGTCATAGGTTTTCAGCGGGGCTGCCACCGCCTTTATCAGCTTCAAAAGTTGTTTGAAAAGTGCCATTTGGGAAAAAATGTTGAAAGGCCACCCTAAATACAATATTGTAAACAAAGAATAGCTATAATACTAATACCTATACATACCTACCTACTCGATTTTAAATACAGGCACGAACGCAAAAGATTCACGTGATGTCACACTGAGATTGGTCCTTTTTGGCACTAGGAATGGGATATGCACATGGGTGACAAAAGTGGTTTATATCAGCTTTGTTCCAAGGGCGACGAGTTTCTGAATGCATTTGGCGCAGAACCCATTGCGCACAAAAACTCAGTTCCAAGCATCTTAACTTCTGTAACTCAATTCCGGCAACATGGTCCCACCGCCACAGGTGTAGAAACTTTCTGCACTCACAAATTTTTCGAACTGGCCCGGGATGAGTTTCCTAACTGGAGCTGAAGGAAACCTTCTGACTCACTTGCTTGCTGGAACCCTGCTGAGGTCTCATTCTCGTTTTATCTGTTTTCACAAAGAACAGCTGTTCTTTGTAGTTTTGAAATTATTCTTTGTGCTGGAAACAAAAATCACTATGACAGTAGATAGGTACACACCTACACTGTAGGGAGCTGGGGTGGCATGTGCCAGGTTATTGCGTGCTGTGACCGATGCTACACTAGCACTTGTCATGTTTCCATCCGAAATTTCCAGATGTTCCATCCGATGAGTTACTGAACTGAGAAAAATCCCCAACTTTTTGGTTCAGGAAAAAAAAGTAAACTCAAGTAAGTACGGTTCGATAACTCAGTTATAGTGCTTGGAACAAACCTATTATTTTTAAATGACCCATTCTAAGAATTTTGAGACTCACAATGAACAGTTCTTTTTCTATGATTTTTCAAAGATTCCAGCACTTCCTAGGCCATTGCACCCCCCCCCCCCCCCCACCCCACCCAGGCAACAGTGACCTAGGAAGTGCTGGGATCCAAAAAATCATAGGAAAAGAACTATTCATCGTAGGTTTTTCTCAAAATTCTTAAAATGGAACCTACTTTCATTTTTTTAAAATAAATACGTGTACATAGCCCATTGACTCTCCTAACCACTGTGAGTTGGTAAGCACTCAAATGAGAGAATGCCCAGTTTCTATAAATCAAGCTCCACCATACCTACGAGGTATACGTCCACGTTCTACTGCAATCATTGATCTGTAATAACTGCGTTTATTTGGAAGACACGCTGAGTTTCTTCTTCAGCAGGTTACTGGAACAGACTACAGGGTCACTCAGAAATCAGGCTCCAAGATGAGGGATGCCCTACTGTTAGCACTTCCAGATGACTAATTTCGTAACCATACCATCACCAGACTCAAAAGGATTGATTTTTTTTCTCCGAACTTTATATTTAACCCCACTAACAGGTGAGTACTTATCTATCAATGGGGTAGGTACACCTTTCATATGGGTGACAGGAAGACGCGGTTTTTATTATAATACGACAACACTAACAGACAACAAAAGCATTTTATTGTCAAGGTATAACAAACCTAATAGTACCAAGATTTTTAATAAATTAATGCAGAACCTAAACTCAAGTATCAGGAGCTTATAACTATTCACAGCTGAATGTACGATCATAAAATGTCATAAAGCTGGGTTCGTACTGACCGTAATCGACGTAAAATGGGCAAAACTCAAACGCGTAACTGAATTTGATTGGTTCATCAGGTTTACCCTCTTTACGCGTGACGACTTTTGAACCAGTGTCCAAGATAAAACATAAATCTAGATATTTACGCGCTTTACGGATCTGCGTGTGGGTTCTGCGCAGGCGGAGGCTGGAGCACAGGCTATATATATCTCGAAGACTACGAGCTTTACATCCGTAACTAGTGTTGTCCATGTGAACGGTTTGACGTTTTTATGCGCTTTACACGAACCTTTACGGTCTTTGTGTTTTACACGCTTTACGTCGATTACATGTCAATGTGACCTATATACATGGGAAAAGTATTAAAACAATTATGAACAATGCTGCCAACAATACAAAATAGTTGCCAAGGCAACAGGAAAATATTATGAACATAGATCTTTCTCAACTTGCACACGCCTTCAGTACCTACTTAATATTTTTTCAATTATAACATTCAATTTAAAAACCTTGCGATAATAACGCGGTGTATCATCTGTCAGTTGAACATTCATCCCATGAAGAAGAGCTGCCTGAACCACACTACATCATGAGTTCATAATTAGTTTTTGTACATGTCGAACCAATATCCGACTACTAATCCATGCATAATATTTACCTAGGGTGTACTGATCAAATTGCTATACTATGCTATATAACTTTCCCCAAAATTGTCATAGAAAGCTAAAGCTGTAGGTACCTATTATTATAAGGAACGCTGCGAATTTGAAAAATTAATTAGAGAATTAATAAACTACTGATAAAAAAGGCAAAGGAATATTAACATTATCATTTTGTAGGTAGATGGATGAGAAGAATGTCAGTGGCTCAGTTATGGTTACGATCACTGCCTAGCGGCCAAGCTCCGGTGTCGCAGGGGATACTCGGGATTTGCCATCCTTGTGATGAAAATCCCTGAAACAAAAATAAGAAATAGATAGGTAGGTACTCAACATATTATATCAGAACCTCTGAGTACATACAATAAGGTTTAAAATAACATGAAGGGTTGGTTAGTAGTATCTACGGTGAGCCTCCTTGGACAGACAGCTCTGAACCGTTCGGAACTGTTAGAACCATGCCCCCTTTTTGAGCATTCGCATAGCGTGAGAACTGGTTTGGAATCAATAGCTGGTGGCGGAGAGGCAGCCCAGAACCATTCACAACCAATTGTTCAAGCCTTGAGTTCGTGGACCTAGAAAGTTCTTTTGGTTCTGTTTCGGAAACTTTTAGAATGGAGTTCCATATAATAAAACGACATCCTAAGAATGGATAATTTTACAGAATGGGTCAGTAGCGGTGCGTGGGCTCTGAAAACGGAGGCGCCAGAACACAAAACCAACAGATTTGTCTACAAAATAACCCAACGCAACAACACCCTTCCCTTATTTACCGATTGAATGATATTCAGCAAAGCTTCTCTTTCAATCAACACTCCATCGTCGTACGAAAACGCCCACAATTTCTAATGCAAATTAGCCACCGAATTCATGTGTTATAAAAATATAGTTAACTAATATATACCAAAACAATGACCTTTCGGCCAGTACCTACTTGAATGGAGAAGCTATTGACTCGAAGCAGGTAGTTATCTGTGGTTAGGACACCGATCAATCACAAGACTACAAACAGCAAACAGGACAAAATGCACGTATGTACCACGAATACAAATCTGTCATCAGAACCGGACCGAACGCAAAACGCGCACAATTTGACGCAAAAAATTAAAACTGACAACACAGAAAGCTAATATAGGTAATTCACGAGATAACAAAAACAAATCAGAAGACGAAGAAGCATCTCTTATGGAGACGACAAATTAAATCGAATGCACTAGAAGAAAAAACACAACCTCTAACCACCACTGTCGGCATGAAGAGTGTTTCTTCGTGGCACCCTCAATCGAAGGGATCAAGTCGATTGTGAAAACTAACGATTTTGGAGAAGAAACCTGATTTGGGGGACAGGCCCAAAGTGGGCGAGGCGAAGGACACTTTTACTCGACTGAGCATGCGCGGATGGGCCACTTTTCTCAGTTGCCATGGTGACACTAGGTCCCAGAACCTACCTGCCAGTTTCAGGAGCCTAGGTTTCGACTTCGATTGCAGGACATCGATTACTGTCCCTTTATTCCAATAACATGCTTGGTCACACCATGGCTGCTGTACTATAATATTGAATATCCATAGAATTTCCATTCCACAGCCACAGAAATCTGGCGAGTCGCTGCTGAACTTTGTGAAGTGTACGGAGGGAAATTCAAATGCCAATTTGAACAATGGAGTTTTTCTTTTACTCCTAGCGTTTTTGGGTGCCGGGGCAGTGGCCCAAGTGGCCTTATGGACACAACGCCCCTGGAATGGGTACCTGTTCAATCAAGGCAAGGTTAATTGAGATGACTTAAATACCTAGAACAGATAGTAGGGAGGAAGGTATAGTACCCAGCAGGTGTATAATGGAAACGTACATACCTACTAATATCTACTGATGTAAAAACGATGAGTGGCTGATAAGGACTAGTAAGATGTATCCTACCTGGTAACTCGACGAGGGCTCAGGTTTCAGGGGTGAAGGTAAGGACGAGCCTGAAGAAGGCTGATCATCCAAGAGGGAAATTCCAACGTCTTCTACTCTTTTCATAACCACTGTGGGGTGGTAAGCGTTCAAATCGAGCGACTGAACGGAAGCAGTTTCTGCAAACCAACAAAGACTAAGTGAGTGGGTAGGTAATATGTGGCTGGGCGTCGCGTATTGAACCTGGACATCCAGGAGCAAGAGGATGATAATATCAACACATCTGTCCAAAAATAAGGAATCTTTCAATAAGGAATGAAAATAAGGATAATATATGTCAAAAATAAGGAAACTGACAAAAATAAGGAATCTTCTGCCAAAAAATAGGAAAAATTAGTAAGCACAATTAAGGAAATATAAGCAAAAAATAAGAAAAACAACTGTTGGAAAAAAAGGAATCAAGACCTGTCAAAAATAAGGAACCTGACAAAAATTATTAATTGTTACACTTATCCTGCCACTATAAAATAATAGTGGCCAGTGCTCCTTTTGGTTTATTTACCCCCTCAACATTTTTAGTTTTACGTTTCAAGGTGGGTAGATTCCAAAAATGCACTGTCCGACCGCCGTACGCCATATCATCAACTACTTCATTTTATGTCTAAAAAATTCGTGCTTTCGCTCGCAAGCTCCATTTGGGCCCTAGTTGTGTCCCGAAACATTGCAGCCCGATCGGAATATACCCAGGGGTGTTGTGGGTGGATAATGGGTGTAAAAATAGGGTTTTTTGGCGTTTTATTTAACTGAGCTTTTGAGGTAGCCTTCTACTTGTTTTTTAGGGCGCGAAGACCGAATATGAAGTTGATTTTGACCAATGAGTGAAGAACTGAGGTTGTAACGAAGGTTCAGCTTCCCAAAAGTCATTTTTTATGAGTCAAAAACCTGGGAAATTATCGGAAATCACCATCAATTTGTATAATAACACTAGAAAAGGGGTCAACAGGTGAATCAAGACAATGAAATGGCAATATCAATGATCAACGATCATTTGAAACAAAAAAGAGCCTAATTTGTGTTTTTGGGGGCCAAAACTGGTGGAAACCATAAGAAACAGCTATTTCAATTATTTTACAAGAAAGAAACAATAAATGAACAGCCAACATTTCTGTAAACATGTCCAATAGGATAACAAACTCATTTGGCAAGGACTTTGCAGCGTTTTTTGTCGTACAACAGCTGAGACACTTTATCAATGAGGCATATTTGTAGAAACGGTCTCTGAATAAATTTGTCAGCAAATAAATATAAATAAATAAATAAATAAGGAAGGGGTAGCTATGAATTTACCCATTGAATGGTATCCGGGAGTGCCTAAGTCTTCACAAGTGCTCAAGTCTCCGCCAGATAGATCTGAAAGGTCAAAATCGTAATTGACGGCTGTCAATGTCTGATCCGGCAAGGGGGTGAGGCGCCAATCCGGCGATTCGGGTGACTCTTGTTCGATCACCTTAGGTTTTTCCGATATCACCTAGAAATGAGAGACGATAAACTCGTAATGAAGAAAATTCGCCTGTAGTTGGTAAAATGCAGAGAAGAATAAAACAACGACTGAAATGACATTTTCTAAGGAACTTTACGTACCTGGGGTGAGAGAGGAGGAGGGAGATCAAGAACACAAGGGTCGTCAGCGTCCAAATCTGTGGGATCCCTGGACGGTTTCAAAATCATGGGATAGCTCTCCTGTAGTTCATCTAGACGTTGCAGAATGTCGTCCTAGAATAATATTAAACTCATCAATAACCTCATCCGAGACTATTTTTTTGACTCATGGACTCACGGTAGAACGAGCAGGAAGCCTCATAAAAATATAAGTTGTACTATGGAGTCACCATCACCAGAGCAGTGCCAGACAATACGATATACACAAAGTAGCTACTGCTAAGTAGGCTAAAGGCACCAGTGGTGAACACACACAGAACTTCTAATTGTTTAAATACATTAGAAATTAACCAGTCTGGTAACGTCTGAGATACCCGCTTGGGCGGTTGATGATGTTATTTTTGACTGTTTCTCCTTTTGGTTTATTATTCTGTTAATGTATTCGCTCAGCAAAAAATGTTTATAACACCCCCTCAAAAATTTTTTTCTTTTCCGTTTTCAAGGTGCGTAGATTCTAAAAACGCTGCACAGTCCTTGTCACATGGGTTTATTATTCTACTGGACAGACCTATAGAAATGTTGGCTGTTCATTTATTGTTTCTTTCATGTAAAATAATTAAAATAGCTATTTCTGGTGGTTTCCACCAATTTTGGCCCCCAAAACTTGAATTAGGTAGATTCCTTTTTTTTCAAATTATGTTCGATCATTGGTAGTGTCATTTAATCGTCTTGATCCACGTGTTGACACTTTTCCAAGTGCAATTCTACAAATTGAAGGTGATTTCAGACGATTTCGCAGGTTTTTGACTCATAAAAAATCAATTTTGGGACCTGAACATCTGGTACAACCTCAATTTTCCACTCCTTCGTCAAAATCGACTTCATATTCGGTCTTCTCGTCCCCAAAAACATGAAAAACGATACCTCAAAAGCTCATGTTACTAACTTGTTACTAAAACACAAAAAGTACCTATTTGTATACACATTTTCACTCATAACACCCCTGGGTATATTCCGATCGGGCTGAAAAGTTTCGGGACACAACTAGGACCCAAATGGAGCCGGTGTGCGAAAGAACGAATTTTTTAGACCGAAAATGAAGCCTGTAAACGTGATACGGCGGATCGGGTTCTGATGGGCTGGCCATTGGCAGCAGATGGGAGGTGACCTGTCGACGGGTTATATCCGTATGACATAAGCAAGCGGGATTTTTCGAATCGTCTTTTTCTTTTACGTGTTTTTATTAATCCATAAAACATCTTTTCCCTAAACTTTCCTACTTTTTCAAATTCGTGTAGGAAGATGATTATAAAACCGGTACCAAAAGTGTTCTGTGGAGGTACATGATAATAGACCATTTCCAACCGCTTGGAGCGCCACGGTCGGGTAACCCGCACGTAACCTCCAGTGTCAGGTTTACTTCCTCAACCCATGTCAACATTATTATCTAGTGGACATTCTTCACTACCATTATTCAATTAATAGCAAAATTATTTACTTTGGTGAAACTCTGGTGAAAATACATGAATAATGACAAATTCGTTATTTTTTCTAGTCTTTGGAAGTGAAGTGTAACACACAGAAATCCCGTTACATCCAATCTCAAGTTCTTCATCTATGATTGATCATTGATTCTGAACATTGACCGGGAGATACGGCAGAGGGCATTAAAAACTATTTTTCATTATTATTGCTCCAAGTCTGATAGGTGGTACAAGATCTCCTGGAAACCCTCGTGTTGTTGTATGAAGGAAAATTATTTTTCATTTGCTCCGTGTCTGGTGGGTGATACAAGACATCGTGGAAACCCTCGTTGTTGTATGAAGGAAGGTAAGTCATTTTTCTTAAAGTTAATATGTTCAAAATCAATGTGTTAATATATTAACACGGCGAGTTACGGAAGTCGCTAGCTGGAGATACTTCGTTGAAGTGGAACGTACTTTTACACTTGGGACTACTTGTCAACTACAATGGTTCGTCTCAACATGGTAGGCTGAATGGATGTTTGAATTTTATTGGTCTGCCGTGTCAATTGATTTTTCCATATATCTGGTATTTAATTACGGAATTAATTTATCACAAGGTACAATAATGAACCTGGCATGAGCACCCTGGTGAGTGTACCTACTTATTTTCTACTCAAGTAGGTAGTTTCTTATTTCATTCAACTCAAGACCCTTTATGGTACCTTCAAAATTTGTAGGCGAAGGCGTGTTATATATTGACTTTGTCCTTTTACAGAACTTGTTCTCTACCATTTCAATCATCCACAAGAGGTAGGTACTCCAAAAGTTGTCATTTTATAAATTAAGTGAGTTTACAGTTTTTTAACTACCCTACCCTTTTAGAGTGATAAGTTCAGTAGAAGAGTAGTCCACCTAAAAGGTATCATCCTAAATTTTCATAAATTGACTTTGTCCTTTTACAGAACTTGTTCTCTACCATTTCAATCATCCACAAGAGGTACTCCAAAAGTTGTCATTTTATAAATTGCCTGACGTGCTTTTTTTCATCATCTTCTGACCACAACAGAAACGCTTCCCGCAGTTGTAAACAAGGCTGCGGGAACTGATAGAACTTCAAACATCTATCAAAACCTGGCCTACCGGCACGCGAGTCGCTATTGCAGTCACCATATACGCAATGAGACATATTTTTAAAAAATTTTTATTTGAAAAAAAAACGAGAAAACAGATTAAAACTTAGCACTTAACCCAAAATAGCAAGTAAACAAACGCAAGGAAGGTGGGTCATGGAAGTAAACCTGATCGATTGGAACCTCCCACTTCAAGCATGCGCCTCTTGATTTTCTCAATGAAAATGGTCTATTGCCTTTTGGGGGTCTGGTTGAAATTTCCGACGCCGTTATCTCGAATTTTTTTCGTTTTGATTTATTATTCTGTGAATAATACACCTATGTAATCGCTCAGCAAAAAATTTTTATAACCCCCCCTCAAACTTTTTTCTTTTCCGTTTCAAGGTGCGTAGATTCAAAAAACGCTGCAAAGTCCTTGTCACATGGGTTTATTATTCTATTGGAGTTCTAGAGATTCTTGTTGGCAGTTAAATTTATTGTTTCTTTCATGTGGAATGATTGAATTAGCTATTCCTGATGATTTCCACCAATTTTGGCCCCCAAAACATGAAATAGGTACCTACACTTTTTTTTCCCCCCAGATCATATTTGATCATTGGTAGTGCGATTTAATGGTCTTGCTTCAGCTGTTTACACTTTTTCTAATGTTAGTATACACATTGATGGTGATTTCAGACAGTTTTCCAGGTTTTTGACTAAAAAAAACCAATTTTGGGAGCTGAGCCAATGGTAAAACCTCAATTTCCGCGTCTTTGGTCAAAATCGACTTCATATTCGGTCTTCTCGTCCCCAAAAACATGAAAAACGATACCTCAAAAGCTCATTTTACTAACATGTTGCTAAAACGCAAAAAGTACCTATTTTTACACACATTTTCACTCACAACACCCCTGGGTATATTCCGATCGGGCTGAAAAGTTTCGGGACACAACTAGGGCCCAAATGGAGCATGTGTGCGAAAGAACGAATTTTTTAGACCAAAAATGAAGCCTGTACACGTGATACGGCGGACGGCGTACGGCGGACGGACATTGATTGCATTTTTTGAATCTACGCACCTTGAAACGGAAAAGAAAAAATTTTGAGGGGGTGTTATAAAAATTTTTTGCTGAGCGAATACATAGGTGTATTATTCACAGAATAATAAACCAAAATGCAATGTCCGTCCGCCGTCCGCCGTACGCCGTCCGCCGTATCACGTGTACAGGCTTCATTTTCGGTCTAAAAAAGTCGTTCTTTCGCACACATGCTCCATTTGGGCCCTAGTTGTGTCCCGAAACTTTTCAGCCCGATCGGAATATACCCAGGGGTGTTATGAGTGGAAATGTGTATAAAAATAGGTACTTTTTGCGTTTTAGCAACATGTTGGTAACATGAGCTTTTAAGGTATCGTTTTTCATGTTTTTGGGGACGAGAAGACCGAATATGAAGTCGATTTTGACCAGAGTTGAAAATTGAAGTTCTGCCAAATGTTCAGCTCCCAAAATTGATTTTTCGTAAGTCAAAAACCTGGGAAATCGTCTGAAATCACCATCAATTTGTAGAATAACACTGGAAAAAGTGTCAACACGTGGATCAAGACGATTAAATGGCACTACCAATGATCAAAGATAATTTGAAAAAAAAGGAGTCTACCTAATTCGTGTTTTGGGGGCCAAAATTGATGGAAACCATCAGAAATAGCTATTTCGTTTATTACGCATGAATGAAACAATAAATGAACAGCCAACATTTCTGTACGTATGTCCGATAGAATAGCAAACCCATGTGACAAGGACTTTGCAGCGTTTTTTCTTCTATAAGTCTAACCAGATTCAATCATTTTCAGTAGCGATTCAATTCTGAAGAATTCTGACCTCCAAGGTAGGTAGGTAGGTACTAGTTTTTCATGGCCACCAAACATTCTGGGCATTTTCCTAAACATTAGGAGCTGATAGTTATGTATTTTGACTCCATCACCAAACACAAATGTTTTGTTCAAGTTTATTTCCAGTTTTGATGTCCAAATACCCTTTTTAAAATTTCAGTTAGCATAAAAACAGAAAAATGTCATGGCGGGCAATTTTCACGGGTTAAAAATTCTCTTTTTTTTCCAACAACGGAAATGAACACTTATTTACCACATGATGAGGTGTTTATGTCGGAAAGTCCAGGCAATCAACGAGTGTGAAATTTGAATTTCCGTGTTCCCGCTAGAAATGACGCATTGGGTAAATCACCGAGTAGTTCAACTCAAATCTTGCTTAGAGCGCAAGTGCATCACTTTAAACAATGTACGGAACTGCAATGGATGGACGGATGGAACCCCAAAATCATAAATAAATTGAAAAGCCATGTCCCTAAACTGAAACTGAGGGAAGGTTCACGAAATGTCACAGCTAAGGTTCTTGAAGGTTGCCAGGAAGGTTTGTCATTTCTAATGTTGGGTTGTTGGCAGCACTGAAAACCTTCGTCTATGAAGCTTCGCTCCGCCCCCTTGGGCCAACAGCCAATCAGATGTCAATAGACATGATACATCTTCTTGCCATATTTTACTTTCAATCACCCTAATTTAACAAATATGGCTTATTTTTAAAAAACAGCATCAAACTACCATTTTTCCAAGAGTTTCTGAATATCTTCTTCAAGCAGTGATAACTACTAATTGTTTAAAAAATTAGGATTTTGAAAATACTATTTTACATTCAAAAACTCCTGAGTGCCCACGACTGGAGCATTAATTACCTGTCCACCACTGGAACCTGAGTGTCACTACTGGTGAATATGCTGATTTTGCTTTCTGGTCTTTTACACAAAACCTTATTTGTTTTTCAATATTTTTTAAAAGCTTATTCATTTTTACAGATTCAAAGGAAACAGAAAATGTTGAAAAGAACAGAGGAAGTTGGAAAAAAACAGGTCATTAATATTAGTCATGCCACCACTGGTGCCTTTATCCTATTAAGTACTTGCTGGAGTCTCGAACATTGTTTGAAGAGGTAAGTACAGAAATGATTCATACTAACGTGAAAGGCAATCATTGCATCCCTAAGCTCCTCGGATTCCTGATCGATTTTGTCAATCCTTGTACTGAAGTCGGAGAATTTTTGAAGGTTTTCATTCATGAGATGCATTCCCTGAATTTAAAAAAGTAGGAAACTTATAGAATCGCTTGTGAATATATAATACTGCTATTATTCCAATGTTGAGTACCTCGCACATGATTAAAGCTGACTCCCAAGTGTTGGATGGTACAATTTTTCCTTCCATATATTGACTGAATTCGTCCTCTGGCATGTTCAGAGATTCGGCTGTCAAGTTCTCAATGAATGACACTGCACAACACTGAAATAGAGGAATATTTCGGAAAATAATTTCCCACAGGTTCACCAAACAATATATTTAATATATTAAATATTATTACAGTGGTCTTTAAATACTACCAAGCAAGGATTATGCAGAAGGAAGTGCCCCAACCCAATGATAAGGTCTAAAAGTGGTCACACATGCCTTGAAAACAGAAAGAATGAAACGGGGAGGGGTGGGGGGGGGATACCGCCTCATTCCGGATAGTTACAGATTAGAGAGTTCTTGAAAGCTGTCCCTTGGAAACTCCACTTCTTCAGACGCAAACTGAACATGCGCAGAGCTTGTGCAATCTCCTCCACACTACACACTTTGACGTATGTATTATGGTGGTCGTCCATCGCAAGCGTATTTGAGCTGCAGCGCGCTCATGCTACATGAGCGGCATCAAAACCAGTGGCAAGGGTTGTCCACTGCAAGCACGCTGCACGTTTCAGTTTGGCGCTATGCGTTCAACTAGCTGTTTTGACTAGTAGCTTTGTTCGTGCTGTCCCCTTGGGGCTAGCTCCGAGCAAGTTCAGTTTTCACTTGAACCGAACTGGCTTCGTGTAGGGTGAGCTCTGAACACGCTCGCTCGGAGCAGGGTGAGCCTCGAGCTTGTTCGGAGCAAGGGCAGCTCGAAAGGGTGCATGCGCGGAAGAGCAGTGCTCAGCTGCCCCTGGTCTTCTCATGAGGCACGGGAGGGCTTGCTCGGAGGAAACCCCGTAGCCAGCACAAACACCGAATCATCTGCCCCTGGACAGCGAACACAGGGCCACTATGTCTCCGAGCTCACCATGGCTCTGCACGAACAGCAAATCTTTGCCTCACCCTTACTGTGCATACCAGGGTTGCTCCGATCAAGCTCTGAGGGACTGCATGAACAAAGTTAGTAGCCGCTGCTGTGGAAAGTTGTGTAACCTACCTAGACTGTTATTTTTTATTTTTCCGGAAATGGAGGAACAGGATATTATTCATTTCCTAGAAAATAGTGCTCATTTGTGGTGTAGGATGCTGAATAGGCCAGCATGTTGGGTGGAGCCAATTCTGTCTAAGAGGACATGTTTTGGGGAGTTTCAACACCATCATTGGGAATTAGAAGCAGACCCCAACAAATGTTTTCAGGTGAGCCATCAATGTTCGATTATATTTCATACAATTTAATATTTATACATAATTTATAGAATTACAGGGAACTGAGCCCAACTTTGGATAGGATCCCTCCTAGAAATTAAATACTGAACACGTGGCAATGAGCGACTGATCCAATTTCTTTTTCTTTTATCTGCTGCTTGGAGCGCCTATACACTCGTATACGCTTGAAACCACAAGCTCAAACAAGCTTGCAATGGATGATACTTGACTGATCATCAAAGTTGGATCTGTAGCGTGAAGTGCGATGCTGCTCGAATAGGCCTGCAGTGAACGACCACACCAAGGTCGTATTTGATGTGAAGTGATCAAGCTGAGTGCCAATCCGTCAGCTTCTCGAATGGTAAAACAGTAAAAATCAAGATAATACAGGTATCAAAGAACTGTTCTTATCGTCAGGGTTTCCAGAGTGACCAACGCAAATCAATGTACAACATAACTAAATTATCATTAACCTAACTCTTCAACGCTTTAAGTCACCCTCAGGTGACACAACTTTGCAACATGATTGTGCTCGGTTAAATGCCTTTTAGCTACCACTATGCACTCCTGTGGCTTTTACGTAAGTGGGCAAACAAGCTTAGGTCTATGGATGACCACAAAATTGTACTTCCATAAGGTTACCACCATCAAAACATTGCAACCTCCACTGTAGTGATTCCGTGAGAGACTACACCGTTCCCTGCTCAAAATAATGCCCCAAAAACGGTATGCAGATTAAAACTTTGTTTTCTCATTAGAAGATATGATAAACTTTGTTTATAAATATTTTCTGAGAATATAAAGTGTATCATGTGTATAAGCGAGCTGTAAACATTGAGTGTCACCTGACACATTGTTGTTGGTCATCTTTTTATCTTTGCCTGTCTCGTGCCCATATCTCTGGGTTCAGTCATTCTCTTTTTCATAATTCATAATTCTCTTTTTAATAATTCCTGATTATTTTCATATTTATAATCTGTGTTTTGTGTTTCAATTATCCTTCATCACCACCGCTTGTGTTTATTTATGTTTATCAAGTTTGAAAACAAAGTTTTTTCGTTCTTGTTTCAAAAATGTCACCACTATCTTGGGTTCCATCAGTCAAAACAACATAAACTCGAGTAATGTTGACATGCTTGCGTGGTGATATTACTTTTAGTCACCTACAGGTGACACCCCTCTAAATGTTGATGAATTCAATTTAAAATTGCAATCATCGCATTTATTCATAAACAGAACAGAAAATTGAAGGGCAACAAAAAATTCAAACAGGGACCACTAAGGGCGTTGGTGGGCTAAACAAAGCGATATTATGCAGAACTTGGGACTTACCAAGTTGGTAAAGTAGTATCCTCCTTCCCCCGACATCAGACGGCTGGCATTGCAAAACCTGTGAAACATGAAGATCCATGGAACTAAGATAAACTGTACTTACAGTTGAACTAAGGTCGTACTTCAGTAAGTGAGAGCCGAACTAAGTCTTAGTTCAGGGGGCCTATTCACTAAGCAAAAGAGACATATCTTTTTGGTCCGACTCTCTCTTTTGGCAAGATATTTTTTATAGTGTCCATGACAGGGTTATTCAGGAACTTCTAAAAGAGAGTTGGCGGCCATCTTGACTTTTGATCTCTCTCAGAGAGACACCTAATTAGGTATCTTTTCAAGAGAGAGTCTCTTTCTCATTTCTCCTATGTTTGACAGTGTGTATCCTATGTTTCACAGTGTGTCCTACGTTTGACAGTGTGTTCTCCTGTGTTTGATAATGATACTGTGTATCATACTCTGTTCATCCGCTACCACACCGATAATTTTGGTGTGTGTTTTTTCATCTCTTAAAGGCAATTCATTAAAAATATATACATATAATCAATTCATGAGTAAAAACGTCTAATACGGGTTGATGCAGGCCACGGGAGCTATTCAGTAAAATAGACGAACCCGGGAGACATTGGAAGAGACTGTCTCCTGAAGGAGACTACCTCTCCCTGGAAATGTTTGTAATAGATAATCTCTTTTCACTATCTGTTTTAGATAATAGCCCCCCCCCCCCCCAGCTCTCAACCACATGAAAAAACGCTGAAATTACTACACAACGGTTTATTATTTTCCTGTCCTTCTGCGTAGATCACTGTTTTCTGTGGCCAATACCCTAAATCGTGTAGCATTCGCTCTCTAATGTTTGGCAATTACAGTTACATAAAGTTAGAAATTAGAATGAGTGAACAAATAACGTTGAATAATCATTTCCCAAAATACAAAGAACTAGATGAAATTAAGATAAGAAAATTGTAGTCTGGTTGGTGATAGTCATTCAACAGGTGTATGTATTTACGTGGCGTTTCTCGGGAAAACGGAAGGAGAGGTCAGGGTAACGACGAATAGGAAGGGATTTGCCCAGAGGTGGTTCGATAAGGGGCCACGAACAAGGCATGGAGTTTCCAAAACTCCCAAAGGCGAACCCCTGTCATCTCGAAATTCAGGGGCTGCAGGTTCCTCACCATGCAACAGCAACAGCCTAAATATAAATAGACGTACTTTTTCTTTTTCTATAGATTACGAACAAGCATCTGACAAACTCCTCTGAAAATTCAGTCACATGGTCACAACGGCCCCTGTTGAACTCATGTCAAGCTATGGTATTGAAGCAAACTCGCATCCTACTAGGCTCCCTTAAAATCAAGTTAGTAGAAAAAAATGTCACAATAGTAAATGAAATAGGGAATCAATAGTGATTTGGCCAGGGTTAACTTAAGATTAGAAGAGGTAAAATTGTTTAGACGCCTTGGAGAGCAAAAGGGATCTGTGGACCCTCCTCAAATTCATTGACACATTCACTTTAAATTCCATAAGAGTTTACTGGACTGGTTTTATTGAATGGCCTTACATTTCAAGAGCTGACAATGCAGTAGAGGACTTTCCGTTTTCCCCCAGCGAAGCTGATAAAAATGCCTTTTTATTATGGTTAATAATTTTACCATGATCATAGCCCCCAATCGATTATGCTGTTCGTGTCCTCATTCAACAAATCAACAGCCTATGTTGAGGGCTGGTGACTTAATGAAGCATGCCATCCGAGGAGAAACAGCCCAGGAGTTGTTGAATGAGAAGGGTAGGTTATCAATGAAAATGGCGGAAAATTCGGGCTTTTATAAAGCCTTGTGGAACACCTCATGTAAGGTGCAAAACACATGAATCACCATTACTAGCTGAAACAAATCGAGATCTTTGGACAAGAAAGTATGAGCAGGTCACATTTATAGCGATTATTTAAAAAAAAAAAAAAAAAGCTCCAACATCAGGAGCTCGTGACTGGCACTCAAAAGCTTTACAAAAGATAAGTACAAATACCGTCAAACCTTTCATAAATATTGTCGATAAGATTGGTTAGAAGAGATAGATACATAGTGTTTCATTTAAAAGTCACATGAACGTTACAAGTCTTGGTTAGAATAGTAGTGCAGCTATATCCCGGCCAAAAGCCGGATAGGAATTTAGAAGGAATTTACACAGTCAAAACCAACTGGTTCATGAGGGACTCCAATGGCTTACTGGCAGTATGCTAGTACATATTACGGATTAAATAATCAGAAATTGACTCACATCAGTATTATTTCAACAACCTACCTTGTGACGTAATTAATATTGCTTTTCAGCCGAGCGGGATTAGCTTTCAGAACAACAAATATTAAAGCAGGCAGGAAATCATCAGCAGAGGCAGGACCCCCGACACACAGCTGCATGAAGGAAAGGATCTTACGGCAGCACCTGACGACACAACCCAATTTGTCCTGGGGAGCTTTGGCTGAATCCATTCCAAGTAGTTCTGCAAACCACAATTCAAGCTATTTAGTAAATCTGACGCTCGTGTATGATTCAAATGGAAATATTTACATGGAGACAGCTCTCTTATTTTCATTACCAGTAATGGCAGAGTAAACCAAGTCGTGGATCTCAGTGCTCGTCTCATTGATTCGACAGTCAACATGTTTTGCCCCAACCCAGTTCAGCTGCCTAATCCTGAAACGTCATAATTTATTAATATAATAATTACTTCAGTTTGACTGAAATAATGCGCATTTTCAGTTATATTATGTTTCAATACCGACCCGAGCAACCACACCAACCTTTTTTGAATGTTCAGATCCTTTTCCTCATCGGTGGTGGTCGGGGGGCAGAACAACAGCTGATACATGTACGTCATGGCGTATTTCTCTGTGTAGTCCAAAAGTTGTTCCTTATGCTCGTTTGAAACTTCTGAAAAGCATATTACAGAAATAGGCGATATGATGAATGTTCATGTAGCTTTGCAGAACATATTATTTATTTGGTACACGATGGAATATTTCATCATCAACGTTCTTACTGAAAAATAATATAGAAGTAAAGGTGATGTGCAATATCCAATTCAGACATAGCTACCGCAGGCCATCATTTTTGGGATTAGATTAGTTTTAAGGACTTGGGAGAGGACCGCACTCCCTCCACCATATCGAAACCTAGGCATATTGCACGGAGTGTAGCCCTGCAAGTCAGCGTCAACACACTGGGACCAGTCTACTCCCTCTAACAGATAATGATTCCCCCTAGTAGGTTATTTACCGACACAACCTCCTACGGTGCAAAGGACCCAAAGATTCTGAACTGTCGAGCTTCTAGTACTGGGCACTCGAAGAGGAAATGAGATGCTATTTCGTCCTATTTCCCGTGTAGTCGGCACGCAGATGTTTACTGAAACACTCATAACCATATACCCAGTCAGCATCCCCACAAGGAGTCGAATTTTCCTCGGCAGTTCCAATGCTGCTGAGCCTCCGTTCCTCCTGCAGGGCAGAGGCGCCATTGTCACCTTCCTGAATTTTGGTTCCGGGATATTCTCCCAATACCTCCTGTGTCCTTTCCTCACTCATTCCCCCAAGGAGGTTCTGACCCAATATTAGCAATACCCAAGATTGGTACTGGCACCCTGTCTTGCAAGCTTGTCTGCCCAGCTGTTACCTTCCACTCCAGTGTGCCCTGAGACCCACATCAAGGTAATGTTTGCTCGAATGTCAATATTATTAAACATAAATGTTTTGGTTTCAATGTTCGATGATATGTTGATGTTTGTGCTCCCTGAACCGAGCAAGGTCAGTTCACTTCCAGTTCTTCATGCTTGGTGCAGGTTCAGTTCAGTTCTGAGGACTACAGGTACGGTTCAGTTCAGAAACAGCAAATCAGAATAAAACTGATCAAGTAGATTCATTTTATTACGCAATTGTGAAATCGTAGACAATGTTATGGACATTCCGGGTTACGAGAGGTTCATTGTAGCTCAGGTGCGATTCAATCTGCCCTTGTTCATCTGAAGGTGAAGCAGTTCCTGAACTGAACCACCCGTTTGCCAGCTGGATTTAATGGTAATAACTGGGGAAGGTTATACATCTGCTGGGCCAGCAAACGCCTCTCGCTGTAGTGTGGGGTTCAACATCGCCCGTATCCTCAAGGACACGGGCCCCCCAAACTCCAACATTTACAGGCTCTGGGAGGAGGTCCCAGGCCCGTAAGTGGCTTGCAAAACCTCTATTATGCAGCGTCAATTGGAATAAAGCCCTTATAAAAACACCACACAAACATAATGGTACAACAAACAATAATGGTTCAATTTACCCCTATATATTGGGTCTTCATCAATCCGCTTGGCGAGCAACTGATAGAAGTTCTGAGTTCGCTCAGACAAGTCATCAATCGAAGACATCGGATTATCGGCTTCTTTGATCAAATTTTTGCAGAACATTTTGATACATTTTTGAATGTCGGCATCCACTGTGGGTTTCCTGAAAAGTTCTCGATTTTCAGATCTAATGACGTCCACTTCCCTGGTTTCTGACCTAAGTAGTGACTTGACACTGACAGTCTCTGAAACATGGAATAATTAGAGATTGGAGATTAATTAGAATGGTTGGCTCAAAAATAGCATTGAAGAAATTACCAACTAAATGGAAAAGGTCAATTTTGGAGGATTCAGATGAGAATTATAACAAAAGTGCTTTGAGACATCCAAGAATTGGATTCGTTCCTCTATACTAGTTTTCCAACATAGGCCAAATTTATAAGAACAGCACCCGATGTACCTCCATGGATACTACAAAATACCGCAGTGTGGATAAGTAGGTACTACAAATCACAGCAGTGTTACCACCACAAGCAACATGAAATTATACTATGATTTATTAATGAGATATCAGCAACTCCTCAGCAGATTCTTCCGTAAAGTGGTTGGAAATAAGGAGTGGTTAAGAACTTGAGAAAATCGAAAAGGTCCAGATTCATGTGTTGTGCCTACAGGTTAAACTACTTTTTTTTCCTTTTAGTGCAGGTTAGAGGACATAGCAAATACTGCGAAAAAAGTTGAAGTATGGAGCCTGAATGACGATTTTGATTTGCAAATACCTAGCACTACAAGTAAGTACCTTTGGCAGCTTCTGGAGACTTTCTAAAAATTCCACTAAGAATCTTTTTTGTTTTCTCCGTCTGCTGCCGCTTCTTCTCTTCGAATTTAGTGAACTCAGGCAGTGAAGCTTTGTGCTTTTCTTTGAGGACACTAGAAAACCGCAATCATCACCATTAATTAATAATTCGTTAAAAATAGTATGGAGCGAGGAAAATCAACTAGATCAGTCGATTTTGAGTTTTCGGATACAGATGGTCAGAGTTGAAACATGAAAAGGAAAAACGGACTCGGTTTATCTTGACGTTAATACTTACAGTATCCCTCCATTTTTCTTTATCAACACGAGTATTTAAACTCCGGCTTTTCAGGCCATCTGTGCCCTTAAACTTCAAAACAACCGCACTGTTTATTTCGCTAATCCTAATCAGTTACCTACTTGAATTTTTCGCTAGCGTCACTATGAGTTTCAGGGTAACTTTTTTTCTTCCTCTTCTGCAATTGCTCTCGATGACACTGAGAACAGTAGCCGTCCCACTCTTCATTGCCATAAAACTCACATCCTTGAGATTTGCATTTCAAATAGGACACATCTATCCTCAGTGAAGGCTTTTTCTTCGTCCACATTATGATGAAAGTATTCCTTCGGGCAAAACACATTTCAATTCATTAAAGGGTCATTAGGAATTTTACAAATTGTGTTTCACGTTCATGGATGTTAATTAATCCCATAGACGAGAGGAAGTAGACCTAAAGCAGGCACCGTTTCCTCCTGAGCTGTAGCATAAAAATCTCACGAGCAAGTACTGAAACGAGCGTAGAAATCTTATCGATGGAGCGTAACGGTTCATGGTATTTCCATTTCTTAGGAACCACTATTGTAAAGATCATTTAGGTAGGCACCTACATTTGTGCTGTGAAAAACATTTTGTACATTTCAGGCACATGAAACGTGTTGCTCACCCACTGATGGTCCTCGCTATTAATCCAGTAGGTCGGTATGTGTTTTCCTTTTCCGGTTGTCAGCTATGCCTCAGATGTGGCTTTGAATGCCAGCGGGTTATTTCGTGACGATATCTTAATTCATTCACCCTACCACATTATGCTCAACCTACGCGCTTAGAGGTGTCACCTGCCATGAAAGTGCACTCTTCCAAGTTCAACTTATTCAAGGACCAATCAGAATCAGGTACAACCAAATGAAGTAACCAATAGTATTATGCTAAGAACTAGTATCGGAGAAAGGAGCAGTCAACAGCTTCAGAGCGCCTCTTCATCTAAGAGCTTGCCAGACACTGAATGTTGGGTAGACCCCAATAATCCTACTTGAATACAGGCATATCAGGTGATTATAGGATGACTGAGTTTCAAAAATCGGATACTCGGTATTCTGACTCATCAAACAGACTAATGCACTCTACGCAAGTAGGTGGAGCGCACAGCTCCAAATGCTTAGAACGATCAGCTATTATTTACATAATTAACAAGCCATTAATTACGTACATAAATGTATAAGTAAATTTTCCCCTTTGTACGCAATCGCCACATGAACCGTTCGTTCTATGGTTCATAGAAAATAACTAGCAGTCCTCGCTAAGGTATTTTCCATGTTGCTGACAAGATCCTTAGCCCCCAAGTGAAGGTGAAACATTATGGAAGTCAAGATGCAATAACAATACCGCCTTATAAGCTAGAGTTCGACAAAACTCGACACGAGGGTTACCGTCTTTTGGATAACACGACAACTTTTACCTTATGGCTGTTATACTTGAATATCGGCTACTATATCACGCCCATACCTACTTTTACCTAGCTCAATCCTATGTTCATGACAACGTTGCAGAGCGTGAGTATCGTGAGGAGGTGAGAACACAAACATAAATACTTTGACTCAAGATGTCCTTACCCTAGGTAACAATCGATCCCTTCAACACATGTATCACAATTTAAATCAGATCTCAGATTTCACCAGTTAAATAAATGATTCTTGATTCTTTAAAAACGTATCCAGATTGCGGAAAAACGAATAAGCTGAAAACAACAGCGACAACACGAATCTGCCAGACTTTAATTTCTTATCAATCACCTTATCAATTGTCAAGTGCACCCAGCTGCAGTTTGAGGTAATCAAGTAGACTGCACTGGATCTGTCCACAGTGTTTGTGCTACTCCTAATTCATATCTTCCTTATTTTCGTAATTCTTTGGGTTTCTTCTCCACTTTCAACGTTTTACCGTTCACATTAAAATGGAAATGGGATTCATGCCCAGGCTACAAACTTTTCGGTTTTGTTTTGTGGTAGGACAACACTGCTAACATCTGTCAATTGATAACTATGATTATAATGATAACAGCGTGAATGTCGATCTGAAATATTGTTTCTTCCCTGTAATTTTAGAATTCCAATTAAACAAGCTCTCGAGAGAATGTGAGCACTTCCAAAGTTTCTACGTATCCTCAATTTGATTAGCTCTGCGGGTTGGTACATTCATATTTCTCCTTCTAATCTTGAGGTGAGTTACCAGATGACACTGTAACCGTACACCTACACAAGCTCTTCCTCCCAAATGTTTAAAACAGTCAAATTTAGAACACCATATTCTTAGCGCCTGCTTGATAATAGTTCGCCCGTGATCCATCCATGAAGTTGAACTAGTGTTACATATTCATTTAACCCTCCAATAACAATTATAAATGTGTAACGTGACCGTGCTTGTCCTAACAGACGAACCTTGAAGTACGTATCTACCTTCTTCTCGAAATACGGGTTGACATTTGGTTCAAACTCGCCAAAATGAATTTCAGACCCGATTGTTCATCTCCAGAAGAAACTAAAAAACGGGAATATCTAAAGCAACAGCACCAGCTACGGACTATGACGAAAACTGCTGCTGTAAGTTTGATGTCATAAATATACCAGTGTAACTTTCATCATCACTAACTTTCACCATTGTTACTATTGATCATTGTAACTCATCACTGCTCGAACGTGTAACTTTCGTCATTGTTACTCAATTCATTTTTATTTCAGCCATTAAGTGCAGACAACATGATTGAAACTCTACTGTCTAAGAAAGAAATCTTCCAAAGGAAAACGAACCAAACTGAAACATCTAGTCAAAAACCTCAGGTCACCTTTAAAAAATTCTGTATTTCTATTTATTTTGGGACTAGTCTATAATGCGTACTTTGTGAGTTTTATAAATTGGTTTCTTGCTGCTTTCTTGTAAATCCCTACTGCATTTTATATCTACTTATATAGGTACGTTCGTATCAAGCAGCGAATATAATCCTAATCTTGTCACTTGTTATTTTGGTCAAGAGTAAACGTTTAGAATGTACCTACTCTATATTTCCAGGTAGGTCCGTGGCCCTCATGGCTTACGCCAGGGCGTGAGCATCCCACATACAAGGAGATCTGGAAAATTGTCGGTTCGCCGAACGGTTTGGCCGACACAAATAAGTTATCTCTGCTTTTGATGACAAGCCGGCTCACTACAGAGACGTTGGGTTATATCTGGAGCCTCAGTAACGTCACTGTGCCCGGATCGTTGACTCAACAGGAACTGTACATCGCTCTAGCTCTTGTCGCATTGGCACAGGTGATTACTGCCTACTCATATAGACAGATAGCAACTTGTAACTTCGAAATATCATGAAGGGCCCACGTCACTGAGACAAATTTACAAAATATTGGGAGGTTTTAGAGCCATTGGGGTCCTCTCAGCTGGGGAGCTCTTGGGGTTCTACCAAAATTGGTACATAAAAATTCAAAGCCGTTATTTCAGAAAATGATCAGTTTTTGGATGAAAGAAATTTGTTCTTGTGGTTTGCAAAAATATCTATGAAATGCTCCATTTTTAATGGTTGGTAATAGAATGTTATTCAATGGCCACATTCTCATTTCTATGGCATGTCCCAAATGGTTGGTCATCAACTTCCAAGAGCCCTCCTGATCTTACCCACTGCCTTAAAGAAAGAGAATGAGTTGCACAGGAGGAGGAAGAGATGAAGTACGTGTGCCGCAACATTTTTCACTAAAGGTAGTTTTTTGAAATAGGCCCCTTAGGTGGAAGAATAAACATGGGTGGGAAGCTTCAAGTTTGCAGCATTTGTTCATCCCTGCCAGAAGGAACCGTAACCTCCGTTTTGTGAAAAGAGCCAGCCAGTAGTGATGGGCTACTGCGTTATTTTCTGATAACGCGTTATTCAGTAAACGGTTCCAATAACAGGTTATTCTGATAACAGGTTACCAGTTTACGGATGGAGGTGCTGTTCACCCACGGAGTAGAAAGGCAAACTTGAGTGGATGACGAAAAGTTCGTCGGATGATACCTTCTTACCTATTGCTTCATCTTGTGAATCTGAAGGGGCCTGTAAACTTTGTTCATGTAACTTGTAAACTTTATTCATTTCAAAATAGGATTGAAATACCACCTTGGATTGAAATACAATTTGCAATAAGGGAAATAAATTTAAGGCCTTTGAACTTACAATAAATAGGAACAATACAGTTTTAAAACATAAGAGTAGATGACCAAGAAAATAAGGGAGTAAAAAGTGAGAGATCAGTAGAATTCAAGCGGAGGACAAGGTGAAATAGAAAGACGAGACTTACGTACAAATCCTGACCATAAAATATAATAGAAATAAATTGCTGATAGAGGGATACCATCCTAAAATAGGTAGGTAACCAGTTAGGTACGGAGTAAAGGGTAAAGGGTGATTGCTACAGGTACGCTGTGTCCTACAGCGTACAATACCATCTCACGTCAGAGGGAAGCGAAAGGTCCTAAGGTGATTGATAACTGTCAGGAAGTCGGTAACCGG
This sequence comes from Leptopterna dolabrata, assembly GCA_954871275.1. Lineage (NCBI taxonomy): Eukaryota > Metazoa > Arthropoda > Insecta > Hemiptera > Miridae > Leptopterna > Leptopterna dolabrata. The sequence goes on along the minus strand of OX940982.1, from coordinate 29,094,324 downwards.
TTACGAGGTAAAGCGTTGTCGGCAGCAGGCCCCACATTAAAGGGTGCGAGAGCGAGGCAGTTAGCTATGTGTGGCTAGCCGGGAGGTAACTGCCTGAGCGTCTCTTTAGTACTGCCCGAGCCCAGTGCCCAGGAGAAGCGAATTAGTTATTCCAATAACGTAGGTTTTCTCATAACCGGTTATCTCAGTAACAGGTTCTTGGTCGATAACGGGTTATTCTAAGCGGTTCCGTTATTCAGCGCCCGTCACTACCAACCAGTGCCAGTTATGTCATGTCTTGATGTAACTTAAATTTATTCAATTCCTCCATAGAAATGTTTTCTAGCTCTCCTTAGAAATGTGAATCGAGGGTGTTGCAGCTATAAGACTGCAATATTTTATGCCATGAGGGAACCGTGTTCCCATGTACATTGCTAATAAATGAATAAATTAAAAACAATTAAAATTGTATTGAGATATTAGGATATTACTACCTAGTTCAGAATAAAGTTATTTTTACCCGGGTTCCTATCTGTGGAATCGACCTCATTTCCCAAATTTGTCATTTGTTGCTTGTAAAAAAAAAATTTTTAAAGAAATTTCGAATTACAGTGCTTTTCTGGCTATACTCCTGGAAAGGAAATAAAGGAACTGGTACACAAAAAAAAAAAAAAAAATGTTTCATCTCACGTGTTCTTTGAGTAAAAATGGGATCATCAAATTTACCATTATCTTGAGCCACATGCAGGCCTACAGTGCAGCATCTGCAATCCGTCACATCCTGTTTCTTAGTAATCATCTTGAACTATTATAGGAGGTTCTGGAGATGGATCTTTTATGTGAGTGTAAATTTGTTTCAGAGTGGCTACACCTTTGTCAACAGCAATGTTGTTCGGCAACTGAAGGAGGCGCCTCTACCCGTATTAGATACCCATAACTTCGAAACTCTCACCATGATTCCCCCTTCGGCTACACCTTCGAACCCCCCCTCGCACATGGTGAACCACCCAACTCCGCTTCCTGCGACCGCCGTCGCACCGAACGCTGAACTGCATCCTGCCCCTGCGCCCGTACGGACCATTACAGAGAATATTTCCCTCCTGGACATCTCCCACGAGCCTCTGTCACTCATAGATTCATCGCCAACTAAATCCCTTGCTGTACTCTCTGCAACGGACTTGAGGAATGATTTCCCCGACGTTAAACCTGTGGAACAGAAATTGATTTTTTCAGATTTTCAGTCTGGACTGAGTGCTGATGACGAGTTCGATGATTTCAAGAGTGCTGACATTTTCACAACTGACATGAATGTGTTAACCGTTCTTGATGTTCCTGAAACAAAGGTGAGTTGCAAGTAAATCGTAGAGAGCAATCATGACTAAGGGAGCAGTACAGCTAGGCGAAGGGTTGAACAGCTGGTACACTGAAAGTAACCCTATATTCTACCCACATAGCTTTGAGTCTATACTCTTTCCTAACTGGGGGTTACCCATGGTTCTGAATTGCTGACTTTTTTCCAAATTTGCTTTTTGTGTTGTTTGTTGATGAAAATAGGATCAGTTCACCGCGATAGCATAATAATTATATTTTATTGGTTTCCAAGGTTATGTGGAAAGCAGCAATGACATCATACCCAGTTCAGCCTTCCATGCTAGAGCATAGCTGAACAGACATCTCGGGCATTAGTATCCATGTCTACTCCACTGCTCTCTGTTGGCAGGTTCTAGTTTTGATGACCAACCACCTATTTCAGGCCCCTAACAGCGTGTACCTCCGATCTTTTGTTCATTCCGTTGATTCCGATTGTGCAGATATGATCAGCAGAAAGTGTTTTTTTTTTTTTTTTTTTTTTTTTCCCCATGTAAAAGTGAGAATGCAAAGGAAAGTGGGTCAAAAAAGCATTTCTTTTCTTTCCCATGGAACTATTTTCTACGGAAGCAGTACGTAGCTGACTGCCTCATTTGTATTTTGCTTCCTCACAGACCGGCAAAAGTTTACATCGTAATAAGCACACCACCAGGGGAAAAGTTCCGATCGACAGATGCAGCTTATTCTGATAAGCATCGACATTATTGAGCTACACAGCAGTAATACTTGATTGTTGACTCCTCAACCTTCTGCTTTATTTGCTTCCAAGTGGGAGCATAAGTCCGTAAATAGGGAAGTACGCTTTAGTACCTTCCAGGCATTATGAGGTTTGTTTCAAGCACCTTAACTGAGTTATCGAACGATACTTAACTTTTCGAACCCAAACAAAAATGGTGGAGATTTTTCTCAGTTCAATAACTCATTGGTTGGAACATCTGGAAATTGCGGATGGAGACACCGCAAGCGCTAGCGTAACATCGGTCACAGTATGTGGATAACCATCAAATAATAAGCTGGTGTACACCACCACCACCATGCCACGCCAGCTTCGTAAAGTGTACCTACTGCCACAGTGATTTTTGTTTCCAGCACAAAGCACTTCAAAACACTACGAAGAACAGCTGTTCTTTGTTAAAACAGCTGAAAACAAAAAACGAAAATGAGACCTGAGAACCCAACTAGCACAAATAGGTCGGTGCGACGTCGGGAAATGCGACCCGACGTTGCAAGTGATGACGTCCTGGTGACCTCTCCACGACCACACCATGACTAATTTGGGGAATGATTTTCTGGTTGTACCGACGTCGTCTACCGACCTCATGTCAGAATAGAGTTCCAAGCTACGACCTCAGATGACTAAACTTGGTTCACCATATTGTAGTAAATTGTAGTGTACAAATCTGTAGTAGCATTATAGGTACTAAAACATTCTGTAGTAAAACCTATATAGGAAGGTTATAGGGGGGGTTAGGAAGGTTTCTTCTACCTCACTCCGACTTGTTGCACTATTTCTGTCATTAGAACCCCTTTTTGGTATTGATAAATGTAGGAAGACGTTGCCATTCACTGTCTTCATCAAAATGGAATCCACTGCTGGCGAAATCGCTAAGATGGTGGATAGGACCATTATGGTGGATACCTATAGGTTTCATTGAGAGAACCCGTGGATCAACGTCCCATGTCATAAAATCGATGCGGAGAAAATGTCTATGTTATACCTTCGATTCTGCCTCTTGAAAACAAGTGCCCTCCAGTTCTGAGACGTTTTAAATTTATTTTTCAACTTGGCAACTAAAATGAAATGGTATGACGACTTATTATTTGGATGGTTTTACTTTTGAAATGTTATAGTTCCTTGTAACCTATTATGGTTATTACTAATTTTGCATTTAAAGCGTAAATAAATTGTAAAATTATTCAAACATAGATCATAACCCGAGTAGAACAGGGAAAAGAACATTCTATTTTTAAATGGTAACCTACAGATGTATGTAACAAATTTGTAAACATGCCGACCTTAAGTTGGAAAATCACGCCTGTAACTCAGTAGTACCATTGATCTGAAGTCGACTTCTTGTCAGAAAATCGCACTTGTTGCATGAAAAGCTGTTGGACTATTACATAAATGTGGGATATGAGTAGTGAATTCTGTTGTAACGTAGTAACCTCAGACTTGTAACCTCGAGACTGTTTTTCGCGATTTCCTGTCTTGCTTCTTTCATTGTCCGACTTTTTACAGTTTGCCAATAGTTTTGAGTTTTGAGTGGGTCTTTTATTTTATCAATGAAAAATGTCTTTTTCCGTTGTGTATGTCGCAGAGGAATTAGAACCTATGCCCTCGGTTTGGATCGAACATCAAAAAACATTATACTGGCCATCGACCAAAAAGGAAGTCGGGAAGCTGCAGCGTGAGAAACACAGCATTCCAAGCAAGCAAACCTGGGGTTCGTATGGATGTATAGTAAAAACCTTCGGCAAATTTCGAGACGGCATCTGGTATCGCAGATACTCTGTGTGATGAGGAAACAGATACCAGATGACTCTGAAGAAGGTGGTACGATAGAACCCTCAAATGCCGCGATTGGGGCATTCGCTAACGAGGATGGGCCATCAATAAGTAAATGTTGATTTACTCTACGATAATAAGTTGAAGAAAAACTAGTACCTTTTCGTGTTAAACAAAACGATGTTATTGAAAAAATGATTTTCAAAGAGCGAGGAGTTTTGTTTCCAAAGGAATGTTGAGTAGTGGAAGGTTATAGGTATGAACCTCGTTATCGGTCTGTGCCACTTATATCCGACGTCGTGGCGACTTACAACAGTTGTATTACAGATATCTGATGTCGTGGAGACCTCGTCATTCTCTGCTACTGATAGCAGAAGTTGTGGCGACTTACAACGGTTGTATTACAGATATCTGACGTCGGAGTGACCTCGTCATTCCGTACTACAGAGACTTTGTGACGACCTCATCATTCCGTACTACAGATATTCGACTTCTTGACGATCTCACCATTCCGTCCTGCAGATATCCGACATCGTGGTGACCTCGCCATTCTGTACTACGGCATATCCAACGTCGTTACGACCTTGCAATTCCTTAACTTCGTGGCGACCTAAAACAGTTGTATAACGGCAATCTGACGGTGGTACGACGTCAGGATGACGTCCACCGGTACACATACAGATTTCTGACGTCGGATGTACTACAAGTTACGTCGTAAGTCGTAAAATACGACCAAATCCGACCGACTGTGCTAGTTGGGTAGGCTTCCAGCAGAGTGGGCGAGAGTTAGCAGAGAAATTAAATTGCAGGGAGGCTCCAGGTTTCCTTCAGTTCGCGTTCGGAAACTCATCCCTGGCGGGTTCGAAAAATCTCTTGAACTGAGTGTGGAAAGTTTCTACACCCGTGGCGGTGGGAACATGGTGCGGGAATTGAGTTACAGAAGTGAAGCTGCTTGGAACTAAGTTTTCAGGCGCAATGGGTTCTGAGCCGAATATTACGAAACTCGCCGTGCTTGGAACAAAGCTATTGAATACTAACCACTAGAATGAACATACCGATTTTCAGGGAGTGAAAAATTATATTAAGAATGATTTGATGATATTTTTGGCTAGAACACGTAGTGGAGGTCTGACAGACCGCAGTTCCAAAAACGATCTTCAAGAGAAGTTTTGATTTTAGGGTTAAATCATGGATAACGTTAGCACCATAATAATCAAAAATTGATACATAACTCATTGATTAGAAGATCAATCTATGAGTAGAATATCACATTAGACTTCGAGAAAAGTACTCAAACACAATATGACTCAATCACGTCAAAATCAACCGAAATTGGCAGAAATCAGACAAAATTCAATGGGGGAATTGTAATATCTGCGTATATTGATATTGCATCCATGCGTTGTCATGCTAAATGTTTGATTATAAAATTGACAGAAATAATTTATTGTTGTACCTACCGTATTTGTGTGGGTCTCACTTGCAATTTATTGATTGACACACCTGTCGAATTCTTGTTATCATTGCTGCAGTATGAGGCCAGCAGCCAGAGTGAGTTCACTGCAACAACTTGTGCCTTCTGTGCTCCTGTTTCATATTCTTAGCTCGATCGTATTCAGCTGTTTTGTTTATGCTATGCGCATTGCAGTTATGTCTATCAGTACTTCGACTTTTATTATTGCTCCTGTCCTTATCCCCGATGTCAATTTTCTAGGTGGAAAACGGCCGTGTTTCGTCTAAAATCACGTTTGAAGGAGGGGACGACCTGTTTCCACTGTGTGTTGTTAAACCCAAAACCCCTGACCTGCTACCACCTCCTCCTGCTGCTGCATTTGATTTCAACACTGTCCCAGACTTAGCGACGAATGAATTGAAAGACCTCCCGGTGCTTGATCCTAAGAATATGCGAACTGAAAGCAAAGGAAGTCCTGTCATACCGTCTTTTGAATCTCTCGAGCCATCCCCCAACTTGTCTTTCGATCTCGGTATCGGCGGATTCGAGTCGTCCGTCACGGATTTCAAAATCGGAGACCTGACGCTCAGCGATAGCGCAAAAACACCAGAACCCCTGTCGCTTGATTTTGGTCCAATCGCCACAGCATTGGAAACTTCTTCTTTACCTACTATACCTACATCAACCTCTGACATCACTGCAGCTTCCCTCATGCCTGCATCTGCTCCTCACGAGGACAAATATAGTGCATTGAGGATGCTCGATTCTGGCCTGTTTTCAACTGAAGATCATTCAGCTCCGGCCCCAGAAGAGTTTGGAGACTTCCTCACGGCTGATATTACGCCTAGCACTTCTTCATCCCAGACACTGAAGGAAGCTGATGATGATATTCAGGTATGTTACTACCTACCGTTCCTTCATATTGTGTCACACACCTCATTCCCTATTCCTCACTCTCCATGTTTGTGTACATTTCACGTTTCAGATCAAATGTCTTGAAGCTTGTTTAAAACTTCTGAGGGAAGCTGTATCAATATTTGATAGTATCGAGGACACGAAGGTGCTAAATGAAGTTACTTCCAATGAGAAGGGGAAATCCTATCTTCAAGGTACCTTTCGGTTTATTTGTACAAAGTAAATTACTACAGAGTTAGTTATTCAACATGCTCGCATAAATAAATTTCAAACCCTATTATGGGCAGTTATTATGATAGCTGGCAAAAGTTGAAAAGGGGGCGGGAACAGCGATGTCGTCGTGTTGTAGCTCACTGGCAGCAGCTATTTGTATTTGCCTATCAACAGTGGTTCCCAGTCCGACGTCACTTTCAATGACGTATCTAAAATTGTGGACTTCCACAACGAGTTTTTAGCCCTGGGAGCAATTTTTCGTCGAACTTCATAAATTTTCGAGAACACTTTCGATTCCTTTCCGTTGCATTCTGAATCCGTTTATTGATTTTAACAATTAGCATGTCATTCCAGACGATCCCTGACCTAGGCTGCGAGACGAAAAATCCCGAATTTCAGTAAAATGTTGTAATGCTGAACGAAATTATGAGTTCAAATGAGACCTTATAAAAATTATTTTTCAGAAAAAAGGGGCAATGCGGTTCGTTTTTGGGAGGGTCAAATGTCGGTAGGTAATTGTTAAATTCAAAATTTGATATAAACTGGTGAGTCGAGACATAAAGTCTGTTTCATTAGTGAAAAATGGGACAAATTCGAATTTTGTCGGGGTAAATATTTGCTAAACAATTAATGGAAATAATAATAATGAAGAAGTTATTAATTTTTCTGAATTAAAAAAATAAATTGATGAATATTGCTAACATTTCGTCATATTGTCATGCTGCATTACTGTACATTTTCTATTGTGTATAGGAATGTTAACAGAAATTCAGTAGGTACCAACAGTGCTTGTCGATGATAATCGCCCACCAATTAGGTATACATAGTGGGACTTACTGTTAGTATTACATATAACCACATCCACTGCATATGCATGCCTGCATCGTACACTAAACTTGTCGTTGAACTAACAAATTTTTGTATATGATGTTTCAGAAATATTGGAAGTTGAAAGAATTGGCCGTAGAATTCGATCCACTCGAGAAACCTGTGATCTCATTTCGGAGTTTGAAAATCTATCGAAGATCCTTCAGCCCTATATTGAATATGTGAAAAACAATCACGTAAGCACTCTCATTTGTAGCACTATGATAGGTAACAGGTCTGTTTCCAGTGTTGACAGCAGGATTTAGAGGCTTTTGAACGTAAAAAAACCATCCAGTAAAAAAATGCCGTACCAGTCGACTGGCTTGAGGAGTAGGTTACAGGCCAGTCCAATTCCCCCTACCACCAAAAACCTGAGGTGGCGTGACTTACCGGAAGTCGCCGGTAAGCCTAGCGGGCTGTCTGCCATCATATGAAAAAGTGGGACGACGAATTGAATTTGAAGTTTGTCGAAGCCTATAAGGAATGTGAGGGCACAAATGAATGTCACATGAATTCATGGCACAAATTGCACAAAATTTGTTTATTTGAACGCGGGACTGCCTTGTCGACGCGCTCGCCTCCATGGTTTTTGCTCAACTAGTGCCAGTCAGCTGGCTACGTCTGAACAGTTACTGACGCCAATCCACTGGCTTCAAATTTGCGCTCAAGGGGGTGAGGCAATGAGTAGCCAAGAGCGAAATGAGCAGATGGAATTCTGATCCTCTCATTGGAAGACAGCTGATCACGTCTGCCATGCTGGTAGGGAAGTCTGATGAAAAGCCCCACCCTGGCTGTTTACTTTTATTAACGAATCATGATCATGAGTTCAGCTTCTATCATGCTACACCTTGTTACAGCTGGAGGAACAAGACGGGCCGAAATGTGGCATTTGCATGTGCGAACACGGCCCTGCTCATGTGAAATACGGCATCAACCATTTCCACGCTCCGTGCGCCAACCTGTACCTCCACATGGTGGATCCTATTCTGCCCATTGCGCCCGTCATGTGATTGACGCCTCAGCGGGTGGTTACGAGCTACATTCCGTCCACTGCGCTATAAACACTTCCGTAGATCTGTAACACCTGGTATGTACTTAAAAGCAATGTGATGTTAGTCGGAGCGAACGTTAGTCGGATTGTTCAAGTATTCTGAAAGGAAATTAGTGATTCCCAAATATACTAGGGAAATAGACGTGTTGATGTTCTACTGCAGACTGCAACTAGACTGCTCAAGCAGTGCTCTTGTCTAGTTGACCTGCGCGAAAACTATTGATATATTAGATTCGTCATATCATGTAGGGTGAATGCACAACTAATTTATTGATTAGTGTTTCACACATCAGGCATTCACTGTTCTTGAACTTGCTCAGTTTTGTGAGTCAAAAAACGGTTAAAAATAGCTAATGGATATTGAATTACCAAAAGTGGTGCAAAATGATGACTCGAGACATGACAAGTCTGTTTCATTAATGAACAAGATTTTTTCTAAAAAAATGAGTCGAATTCGAGCTTTTGCGGGTAAAAAATTGGTAGAAATTCACCAAAAGCTCTGCTTTGGGTACACGTTTAAATTCTTGAGCAAATTAAATTGTTCTGCCACTAAACTGAAGAGGTAGACAGTGTGTACCTGGGCTTGATATTATATAAGTCGGTACCTGTTGTAACTAATTATTGCCTTTCGATGTTATCATGTCATTGCTCTGATCCTTTATTGGTTATAAAGCGTTGATGTATTGATATGCCCGCTTGGAGTTCGAATTTCATCATCACTAAGTATAAGTAGGTACCTTACTGTAATGTTGTTACCTATTATTATAGAAATGGTTAGGAAAACTAAAAGCTTCTCAGAAATTTCATTGAAGAAATATTTTGGTGTACTTATTACTTCTTACCCCGGCCTATTTAATGTCCTTAAATCCTATTATTTACCTACTAATAAGAGTATTACTACAGAATGTCAGTAAATTTAATATTACCTTCTTCGTCAAGTGATTACGCTGATCTTTTCTTGAATTAAGTCGTAGGTTGTTCTAAATTATTAGACGTACCTACTACATCTTTTGTTGAGATTGTTGAACACAGTATTTTGTTGAAACTGAAGAAATGCATTTTTTGTGCGTAAATATTCGTGTAATTTTTAACACCTTCACGTAGACCAAACTTTTCTGCAACCAAGATTCATGTAGGTATATAAATAGTTAGATTTAATATTCCATCACGACACGTTCCAGGTACCTACGTTTCTGTTAGTAGAGGCTATAGGATGGTCCTCCACTGGGTGCGATACCAAGCGATCAGGCGATGAGAGGCGACTTTGAGGAAGCTACACGAGGCGACTGGGGTCCTCCATTAGAGGCAACTAAACAAGCGTAGTCTAGCAGTGCAGTTCCGTGGAAATGAAGTGTGGAGCTGTGGTGGTGGAGAAGGGACAAGGGGGAAAAAATACGACCAATCTCATCCGAACGGGATCCTCGCTCGTCCCTTTGTACTGCCAAGCCAAAAGTCTATCGCTCAAATATGCGTGCGGTTGAGGCCCCCTAATATACTTTACCTACCGCGATGTATAGTCTCGTATAGCGTGAACGAATACGCGTAGGTAGGTAATAGTCGCTTGGTCGCTCGGTATCGCTTCCAATAGAGGACCAGCCTTAGTATCGACTTCTGTCAATGAAGATAAGGATTAAAACTTCTGATCGGACGTGTGGATTAGCGTCACAGCAAGATTCGAAAAAAGGTCACACTGAAAAGTTCGAGGGTCAACAACATCTTTTTATTTTTTATTAACAACTAGAAAATAAATTAATACAAAGTATTTACGTGTATCACTTAAACGAACGTTTCACTCTACATAATACAATGATAATATTGGTTACTTATTCACATCTCCACTAATCGTCCTTAGAACTATCAGCCTTATTATAGTCTTCGGTCTGTAAATAAGAAATGGCAAAGAGCGTTGAGAATGGGTGAATGACATGTTGAAAAGTAAAATGTAGAATGGAACTGGTAATGGCTTACCTTCGAGAGAACTTCCTTCCGCCTCTTGTTTTCCTGAATTTTCTGTGGTATAACAGAAAGTGTGGTTATAGTGTTGCCCAAGAAAAGGATCAGGAACAATGCTGACAAGACGGAGACCTGACAAGAAAAACGGAACCGTTTATAGATAATACTGCAGGTTCGCACAACAGTTCTCCAGAGCCTTCAAAGAGAAACGGTGTTATTGGAAAAATAGTATATTTCTACTAATACGCGAAAAATACACTGTTATACCGGTTTCGGGGATCAAACCATCGTCAGTAACAAACAATAACTTATTGTTAAACCGGTATAACAGTGTGTTTTTCGTGTAGGTATTAGTGGAAATAGACTATTTTTTCAACAACTCCATTTTTCTTTGAAATGGGGTTCTAAGATTTCTTCACGAGTCCAGGGCCTTCAGAATGCCGCCTTTTTTTTCTTTCTTTTAATCATGTTATTCCAAATAACAAAACAAAGACAGAAAAAATTGAATTTTCTCATACACGATAACTGCCCATTGAAAGACACTAAGGGCCGGTTTCACCACCTGGAGTTAAAGAGCGAGTTATGGTCAACTTGGAGTTACAGGCATCTCACAATTTATAATTGTAGGTGTGAAACCCGCTCTAAGAGAGCAACAGAAGGCCTAAATGAGTCAACAAAATAAAACATCCAGCTATGGTGAATGATGATGCCACAGCCTACATTTCCTAGGTATAGTTATTCCCCCACTTTTTGCCTTAGGGGATAGAGTCTCAACAGAGATGGGAAGAGGGGTCTATTTTTTCCATGACTCAGTCCAGAAAGAATTGGATGATGTGACTGTTCAGGATTGCCTCAAGTTGTAAAAACATCCACGGCTGAAGTTTGGGGGTTATGCATAGCATCCATGGTTGAAGAAGGCTGCGCAGGCAGTGTTCCCTGTGTCCCCCACCCTGCTTCCACTGCTCAAGTCCCTACGTTGCCTGAATGTGTGTTTTAAGGTCCGTCACTTCATACCTCATCAAAGGCGGGGGGGGGGGGGGGGGGGGTTGTAAAACGGTTTGATAACCAGTGACACAAAATACCGCAAGAGCGCAGTGGCATTGATACAGACAGACCGAGTGGGTTGGGCACAGTGCTGGTGAATATCCACCCACTTTTAGGCACTCTGTCACCTATCCTGCTAGCACGTCGCAGGTTTGAGTTAAGTACTTCAGCAAACTCATTCGATTTCTTCCACAAATTATCAATGCAAGATAGATTATACAAACAACAAAATCGGCCAACTTCCAACCAATGGGTATTCCTAATAGAAGAATATCCACGACTTGGCTTAGACAGAAATCCACATCCAGTGGTACCTGTAGCAGTGCAACTGAGCTTCCCACTTGGCTGAATCACTACTCACTGATGCCCATTATGTAATGGATGAGGAGGTATAACTAGCCGCCCATACAGTGTAGTTTAACCCTCTCCACTCCAGAAAGATGGGGAGGCAGTGTGACAGCTGCCACTGGACAGACACAGGTTTGATTATTATGCAATGCTTCCAGGAGGTGACGATTCGTTTCTGCTAATCGACCACCCCATCAGCCGCGTGTCAAAAAGATCGGGAAAGAACCCGGCCGGTCCAATATAAAATTGGACGGGATTTCCCTATACCGTCACACTCTTCCCCTTAAAAACATACTTACTTGAAGAATCAGCATGTGAAGTTAACTGACACGAGGAATGGTTCATCTGAAAAACTCCAAAGCTAATAGCTTCCATCGTAATGGTACTACCGCTAATTATTTACTGGTGGAGAACTTAGGTCTTACAAACATTGTACTGGCGGAATTGGAAATGAAGAAACTAAGGATGAAATTAAAGAATAGGGCATTGAGCGCCTTAAAGGGAGAAGAAAAAAAATTGGGTGGTATTGAGCTCCTTAATAACAGCACAATGGCTCAAGAAAAATTAAATATACGATAACTAGGCCAATACAATGTACTTCCTTCTGGAAATCTCTGGGTGGAAATTCCTTCTGGAAATACCTATAAAATAAGTGGAGGAGGTATGGTGAATTTCCACCAAACCACGCTCTGCTACCATGTAATGGATAAGGAGGTACAACTAGCCGCATACAGCGTAGCTTACCCCCTCTCCACTCCAGAAAGGTAGGGAGGCAGTGTGACAGCTGCCCCTGGAGAGATATTGGTTCGATTATATTATTACGCAATGCTTCCAGGTGACGATTCGTTTTCGTGAAACGACCGCCTCATCAGCCGTGTCAAAAAGATCGGGAAAGAGCCCGATCCCATACAAAATTGGACGGAATTTCCATATACCGTCACACACTTCACTCTCTTCTTTTATGTTCAAGAAAATACTCTTAATATACCATTAGGAACATACTGTATTCCTAACTACCCCTCCGCTTAATCTGCCCATAGGATCTTCCAATCCGAAGCCAGTAACACCCCAAATAATGTATTCTACATGAAAGGGCAGATGGACGTAAAGCCCCAGCCCAAAACGGCTAACTCTACTCAACTTTTACATTGAAGTTCTAGTAACACATTAAGCACCTCACCTGCCAAGGGGCGTTAGGGTCCGTGTAAGCAAGATGGAAAAGGCTGTACGCGTTGTAGAGTTGAAACAGGTATCCAGCAAACAGGAAAGGAAGGAGGAACCCGAGACCCCTCCACATCCAAGAGTGAAACCCTTCAATTGTGATGTCCATATTGTGCCGCTCTCCAAGAGCTTTCAGTCTGTACAGAACGCCCTGCTGATACCTGAACTGGAGGTACTGGACAATACCTGTAACATTTACATAGTTTTTCCAGTTGATTTCACGATAATGAAAACAATAATTTAAAGCACAATAAAATAATAATTTAGAGCACAATGACTGAATACCGCCATCCACTATGTTGTGCTTTATAAACAGCAAACTGATCATACAGCTTAGGGAGGTGTGAACGATATAAAGACTAGGACTCAAGATACATTTAATTACATATTAAATCCAGCGGTTATTCTTGGTTACTAACTTCATTATCTTGACAAATTAATAGATAACGTACCACGATTAAATGAGAGGCAGAGAAACAAGTGTTCAAACCAGCTGTAAGGGAACTTCGGCGATCCTGAGAGCTACATTACCAGCAGTTATTTCATTCCCGTATGTTCAATTAATTATATTCTATCCATCCATTTATTCCGTATGTTCTCTAGAAAGAGCATATGAGAGAGATGTCGTTTTTGAGATGCGAGCTAAACTAAGGGTAAGCATCCCGATCATTATAAATGCCGAAGGACTATATACACTCCGCACCAATAATTTTGACTGCAGGTGATGCACCATTCCAGACCGCCCAAGTTCCGCTTTGTCCCTTTAACAAATAACGCGTATATTATTTCTAATATAACATGACAAGAATTTTCACAAAACGTCTACTCCAAGTCCTCTTACTTATGTACACGTTGAACACCATGAACTGAGGTCTGAAAAGATACCACGACGGTGACAGCGGCCAAATGAGCAGAACTGCTGATGCAGCAGTGGAAATGAAATGGTGGAGTCGCCACCAGCCTTTTATTTTTGAACCGTTCACTTTGAGGATGCTCTCCCTTATAGTGAGTGTGCAGTAGTACCAGACAAGGAGAAACATTAGTAATAGCTCCATCATCCTGAAGAAAATCCGTAAGAACAATGTAAGGACAGGTATGTAATGATTTATGAGGCAAGGATAATTCTTTTTTTTTTTTTTAAGAGGGCAATTGCTCAAGAACAACAGCAGTATTGATTGCCAAGTACAACAAATCAAATTATTATTATGTAATAGATACTGTAACAATATAAGAGTCAAGACGTACGTGCTCAGATCATAATTATGCGTAAACTGAAACCCAATGGTATAAATGGAGTAACAAAACAGTAATTTAGGTATCTACTAAATGACCCATCTCTCGAAGAGTGATTGATAGACATTAGAACGAGATTGCCGACGAAATGTTACATTTCACCGATTTTGCTAAGGAAATGAGCTAAGGTCCAAAACGTTCAACAGGAACGTGAATAATTGAACCACTTCCTGATACAAATCGTTTCAGAACATTCTGAATCCTTCAACAAAATTCGCTCATAATGATCATGCTGCATGACTGAACTTTTCAAGAGCCTGGAGTTTAAGCCTCACTCCATCAACAATCAATGCGTGGTTAACGTTATAATTTACGTTTTAGTTAATGCGACCAGCTTACAATAAACAACGCCATTTAATTCATTTAGCAACTTATCAACAATATTGAAAACTATGTCATTTAATTTCGTTTATTCAGGGACAATCCACCGCCGAACTAGATAAACGAATTGTACCGACCTAGCAAGATAACAGGAGTCGAGTGTCGTGCGATAAACTCACCTAATATTAGTAAAAAGGTTGATAACTGACAGCAGAAAACCTATTACGCTCAAAATCAACTTGAACTTCTCATATTCGTCTTTATATTTGAACCTGAAACAAAAAAGGGGCAATTTTAATGTACGTTATATATGTTATTAATCAACGAAGTACCATTAGCAATTAAAAGCTGTTCAACAACCATGTACAGAAACAAATTTATTATGTATAAATAATGACCTATAAAGTCCTGACTTTGTGTACTTAGAAACTTTGTTATTGTGTTGATGCTATAGTATAGCTGAAATATTTTTGTAACGGAACCTCCGCTGACGGTTTTCGAACCAAAGCAGTATCACGTTTCTAATATGTAACCTACCACGTTACTTGATTACACGTGTTATCAGATGATTGATTACAACCAACAAATCTCATTTCATACTTTGCCTAGGCACTGTATACCTACAATGCTTTATTTCACACTTTGGCGGTAACATCCATTTCTGCAGTTTGTTAAGTTCATAGACCTCCCATGATCTGTGGACTCACAAAAAACACTCGTGCACGGTTTTGGTGGGTCCACAGGTCAAAAATTACATCAGTCTGAGACTGAGAGGCCTGCAAGTGTCACCTTTCGATTCAGCGTGAACAGCTACGTAACGTAGTCATGGGAGGGTTATCAGAATTAGATCGAAAACAAATCTCAAAAATTAAACTGATTTTTTTTTATTCAAAAAACTTTCAAGAGGTATTCTGTTGGAAATCAGTGTTGTAGAATCGATTCCCGAAGTTAGTCACGCCTCATCTGTTAACACCCTGTATAATACTTCGGAAAATGCTCAAAGGTGCGTTAAACAGTGACCTACTATACAATCATATTAGGTTGCAGAGCACCGAAAACAGAGGCAACAGTTGAATCAAAGAACGTACTTTTCATTCTTGTTGAGGATAGACACGTTGACGTTTCCCAATATGATTTTCAGGTACATCCCATTGGGCTTGGGTAGGCAATGTTCAATATCGGTGATATTGGAATTCCGCTGTTCAATCCCACGGTAAATCTTCTGCACTCTCTCTCTGTCTTCTTCGCTCAAATTCAACCTGGATAATCATTTAAAAAATATTGTATTAAGAACGTAAAGTGCTGAAGGTGATTTACGCTCACGCTCTCAAGGCATAATCAAAGGTGTCCTCCAAAACTAATCATGGTCGTTCAGTCATACTCCTTGATGCAATGGAATTAGTACCTACTTATACTTAACTATCTTTCCCATGTTTATTTTGATAAAAAACATCAACCTTTATTTCCCTTAAATCGCCGATCGTAGAAAAAAATTAATAAATACCTACCAACAATAATGGAAAATCATTGTAAATTACTGGCATGATTCTCTATGTGGGTACAATCGGGTTTACACGCTGTGCGCTCATGCTAGATAGAATGCATGTAATTAAAATGCTAAAAACGTTACGGAATGAACAAGATAAAGACTGAAGGAATCACAATCAACACATCGGATTTTAGTCACAATACACCCTGTTGCAAGTCTTACAAAGATGGAGACGTCAAAATAAACCGTCTTCCTGACTTTTTAGGAGAACTCTGCAAAACAAAAAATGTCAGAAGAAAAAAAAAATTATAAATAATTATGCAACATTGAACATTAAAGACTACCTAGGAGAGGTAGGTAACACACTAACTATAATACAATGCAGAATACAATGCAACTAGAATACAATGCAGCGTTACTTGATGTTGTGATGTAGCTTCGAATTGCGTATTTTATAGATCAGCCTTTGTCTCTTAGTTGTGAGAAGGCATGGAAGAAAAATGTACAATAAGTAAGTGTATTTTTCCCAATTCTGATGTAATCGATTAGGATGTGAGAGAACGGATGCTTACTATTAAGATGATGAGCCCATTCAGAACAAAATATCAACGTAGTTTTCCAGTAGCAAAAAACGCTGCAAATCCCTGCACAACGGTTTATTATTTTGTATAGAATACCCTTCTGTTACAGATCACAGCTCTATGTATAGATAACCCGTCTATATAATGTAATATGTACTATTCTATGCATATTATGTAGATCGCAGACCCTCCGTAGGTTAGTACCTAACCCCGTACTCGTTACTAGGTACCTACCTAAATCACGAGTTAAATGTTGCTAAAATAATTCTGCCGATGACAAACAGTACCTAACAAAAAGAAACACACATAATGAAGTTCTGAAAAGAAATTGTTGATGAGGAGTGAAAAAAGTTGCAAAAGTACCTACCAACAAACTCCAGCCCCTTCTACGTAGATGGTATAATGAACCGTTGTGTAATAATTTACCGTTGAGTAATGATTTACCGTAGTGATAATTTACCCATCAATAATACTTCAACGTTTGTTCAAGTTTCACTACCTACCAACAAACTCCAAAAGAGCCATCATTTTTCAAATTAAATAATATCACAGAACAACCAACTCGACTTCATACTCCGCCAATATAATCAGGTGGCCCCTAGCAATGATTTTATCTCCGCCAATTTTCCTATTGTGGGCGCGTCTCTGGTTACGAGATTTGGTTTGAATTGTATACAATTTCATTCACACTGGAGTCGAAAATGCCTGTCGGTGCAAACTTCGGGGCCTTACTGTGAACGAACGGCTGGACGTACGATGCTCCGGATGGTCTTAAAAAACTCGCAAGTTCAAGAACTATTTAAAACCGTAAAAATATTTACGTAAAAAAATGGTATAGGCGTTTTGAAAATTTCAACCCCTATTTTGAACCCCTTAGAGATGACTCACAGTAACGTCGAGCTTCGAGGACCAACTAGACGCCGAACGGAACCTATAACCCGAATTTCATCAATTTTTTTTCATGGTAACTAAGAAAAGTGGCCCGTACGGCGTACGGCGCGGCGTACGGCGGACAGACAGAAATATTTTTATTGCAGTTTTGGATTCTACATACCTTGAAACGTAAGCCATCAAATTTTGAGGGGGGGTAAGAATTTTTTTTTTCATGCTCGATTCCAATGGTTCATTATTGAAAATAATAAACCAAAAGCCTGCATCGTTGCTTATTTTATTTGGAATAAGATGACATTCTGATAGCCAAAGGAAAATAGGTTACATTCTATTGTATTGCAACACGGTTTTGCAAAAAAATTGTCATACAGATAATATATACTTAGGTAACTTGAATGTTAACTACATGTTTTTCGCTCGTAAACGGAAGTCCGACTGGAAATCATTCATAAAAGCGGTAATCTTTCAAGTATTATTAATTGTGTTTTAGCCAACAGCCTAAT
Organism: Leptopterna dolabrata; assembly: GCA_954871275.1. Taxonomy (NCBI): domain Eukaryota; kingdom Metazoa; phylum Arthropoda; class Insecta; order Hemiptera; family Miridae; genus Leptopterna; species Leptopterna dolabrata. The sequence goes on along the minus strand of OX940982.1, from coordinate 29,076,328 downwards.
CCACATCCACTGTGAATTGAAATAAGAGTCATAATGAAAGTTCATGAAGAGTCAAAAGTTCATTATGAAATAAAAAGAGTCTATGACAGCTATCGTGGTCTTCACTAGATAACCATCCTGAAATCTCCTGATTTATCGTTCTTGTGAGGGGAAAATAAGAACTTAGAAAAATCGTAAATCTGCCTTTTAATATTGACTGATAGCTACTGTAGCTCATCAGTTCACATTATTCATTGTTCGTATTATTATAATTATGCATTATCAATTCACGAAATAACGGAAAACCCGGTTACCCTACAATAAAGCCAGAATCACCAAGCACCACCCTTCTTCACTACTACTGACACAGAAGTAGGCAAGTGTTATAACCGTAAATCATCTACTTATAGACGATGAAATAAGACGGCAGTTAGTGTACAAGTATGATTTTCAGAAGTTGGTAATAAGAATAATTTGTAATACGTTCTCAAATCGTACCTACAACTACTGCTACTACTACTTCAACTGAACAACAGATAATGATTCAGTAATAATGAATAATAGATAATGAATCGAGGAAGCCTGTTTGACAGTGCCACCATAGGTGGCTAAGTATTTAGATAATTGGAATAAATAAAAAATTCGAAACCTACTTTTTCAAGGATCTTTTGATGACACCCATCTGGTACTTTTGATGAGCGATTTCCTTCACGCACTTTGCCTGTAGCTCGCATAGCTCTTCTAGTTTTTGTATGTAAACTTTATTGAGGCCCTGGCAGACATTTGAGAGACTGTTAGTACAAAACAACTATCAACGAGACAAGTAGACTATCAGCAAAAAATGGTAGGGTACGTACCTCGATACTTTTGAATTCAGTGCTAATTTCGTCCCACCTCTCTAGGCAGCTATCGACCGACGGGAGTTCCATGTCTGTTGAACGATTTTGCGAGTATCCGGGCACATAAAACACACAGGTCCCGTGTGTCAACGACGAAATAGGAAACTGAACGTAATTAAACGAACAAGTGGTGAAGTTCACGAACGAATAACTGTACCGCCCGTACACTCACGAAAAGAGAAGACAATGAAAGCGCGGAATCATCAAAATCGTTTCTAGGTAGGTGCAATGAATCTGAGTTTTTTCAAACTAGCGGTAAGGAAGGGGGATTTTGAAATCTTCAGAAACCCACTTCAACGTCAGTGATAACGCAAAATCCGCGATTTGAACAGGGGGGTGACAAGGCGAACAAGCATCGAGGATCACCTTGAACTCCCGTTTCCTTGGCCGGGTTGTACGATTAGAAAAAATTGTGAAACACCGTTCAAGAAGGCCGATTGTTAAGACTTGCAAATACTGCGAAAATTACTGACAGACACGAGTGACAGCGCAAATTATCTTTGGAGAGCCATGAGAGGATGAACAACTCAGATTATACACGGAAATTTGTAGAAAAGTCGAATGAAAAAAGGCCACAACACCACAAACAAGAAACAAGCCACCACCAGCAAAAGGCAAACGCTGGGAGATACATAACCTGCACTGATGTAACCAACTGAACCTAAACGGCACTATAAAGTATTATATTTATATTTTATTATATATATAAAGATTTATGTTTATATATATACTTTTATTTATATTTATAAAGATTTATGACACAAAATTATATTCTATGGATAAAAATTATATTTCTAATTACATGTCTGTTAGATTCGCGAATAGCTTATTTGTCCAAATTTTTCGACATTTGCAAATATTATTTTCAAGAGTAATATTTGAGTAAGTTAAAAACGAGAAAAGCTTGAATATAATTTATATTTTTTTCTAACTTCAAGGGCTTGGTATCAGAAAAGTTTATTGACCTGTAGTTTCGCCATAATTGAATATTAACTCATGATTATTATTATTATTATTATTATGATACCATGGAAGTGTTGATCAAAGTGCTGTAAACTATGGTGTGAAATCTAATGGATGAACCTAGAAGTTTATTTTTTTATAAGGGCATCTTTAGCATCCACTAACTAAGTATAGGTAGTTGGCGAAGGTAGAGGAGAGTACAGCCTCATTTAAGTTTCGAATCTCAGGCCATCCATTACTTACATTCCTAAGTAATGAACAGATGAGGTACCACGGTATTTTTCTTTCGCAGGTGTTAGCATGCAGGAGTTTAGCGCAGATTTAAATTTCGGCGGAAACAATCATGGTTAGTTGTGTACTGTACTGGAGACTCCAGTCAGAAGCCTCCAGTTTTCTTCTTCTTCTTCTCTGTGATTATTTGTCCAGACCTCCAGTTTGTGTTGCATCATGGGTGTTAGAAGAAGAAGAATCAAATGAGACAGAACCTGTGACTAGCATGGCTGCAGCCAAGTCAGCTAAACGAAGAAGACGTTGGAAGAAGTTCTTCCATGGTTGCATGGTTACGTTGTGAGAGTAAACAACGTCATTGAAAACTGTGCACAGTACGTTAGTTTTGTTTAAAATTGGATTGTGAGATAGTCCGAACTGAAGAATGTGCCTCGGTTGGAGAACAGACGTCGGCTGTATTTCGAGATTCTGGTGCTGCCACGAATAAGGTAGGTAAGTAGGGAGGGAATTTGATCGAGATGATTTCATTCAGCGGACTCTACTGGATTTTCTACTGGCAGTTCCGGTCTGCCGTAAAATGGATTTTGCGGCGAACGACCAAACTCTGCGAGCTGCAGAGAATCTGCTATGGGAAAACGGCCGGAAACCCTCGAAGCAGCGCTGTCGAATTTTCGCTGGTCCATTCTAAATCTCATGATATACGCAACCTTATAAGGGATTTGGACGAAGCCGCGACCAACAGAACAATATTCGGTAGGCACCACAAAGTGTTGTTGGAAAGAACCGTTAAAACTGTGTTGAAAGTGAAAAGCATCAATCCCACCATTCACGTTCCGTTTGTTAAGAACTTTTCGAGGTGTATAGAGCATATTTGGGGCTACAAGCAGTTGTATCACATAGTCGAGCAACTGAGGTTGACTCAATACGAGTCGACTTCTGAAGACCACGAAAGGAAGTTGACCCGACTGTGGAATGGGTTGTGCCCGGACGTACCCCTTGAGTCTCGTATCACCAAGCAGTGGCAGGATATTGGTAAGGAAACCTAATGGAATCATTATGAATGTACAGCTACCTACTTCGGATGTTATCGTTTTGTGGTTCCAATTTTGTCGCCCTTCAGTCAGTTCCTACCTACTTAGCTGTTCGATTCTTTAGATGGTCTGACTGCAGGGTGTCCCGGAAAAAAGTACCTGCATTTCCGATCGAAAATGTCTTAGCAGTTTTCTTTTAAACCCTTAGATTTCGAGTTTTTCGGCTTTCAAGTTTTTTTCCCGTAAATCACGTTTTTCTGCATGAAACTGACCATGAAACCCATTTGTAAAATCACAACGAACTACCGTTGAAAAGCTCGTTAAATTTCCTTTTAACGTTTTAACATATTATGCTAATATGAGTAGTTTTTGAGTGGTGTGAACCTCTGAAATTCTCGCTTGAAACGTGGAAAAACTTCCTCGGGATCTCAGCTTCCCAGCGGTATGATCATTTTTTACTGCACTAATTTATAGAGAGAGAAAATTGCATTTGAATGCAAAAAAACTGGTTTTAAAAAAAAGGAAATCGAGTGTTTTAGCTGTCATACAACGCTGCTCGTCCAAACCATGACGAGAGAAGTTAGATAATAATTATAATCCTTTCCCCACATAATTTTTGACGCTGAGTCGAATGATGACACTTCCGGGTTCATTCTGACTCGTCGGAGGTGTTGATATGGCCGAAAACACAATTTTTCTCGGATAATCGATTTTCAATCAGTCAGAATAAATTAGGAGTGTCACCGTTCGAATCAGCGTCAAAAATTATGTTGAAAACGATGTCTAACTTCTCTAGTCGCGTTTTGGTCGAGTAGGTAGAGTCGTATAGCACGCTGAAGCACTCGATTTCCTGACAAAACCCCACTTCGTTTGGATTCAATCGCAATTTTCGCGCTCAATTATTACAGTAAAATCAAAAATGACCCAACCGTTGGAAAGCTGAGATCCTGAGAAAGTTTTCCTTGTTGAGTGCAAGTGGCTGTGCTCTCTGAGCTAGAGCGCTTTGAAGTTTTTTTTAATTATCTGAATTCGCCAAGTTCCTATTTTAAAGCGAGAATTTCAGGGGTACAAAATACTCAGAATTTATTCAAATTAGTTTATTCTGAAAGGAAATTTAGCGAGCTTTCCAACGGTAGTCACCCATTGTTTTTTGTAATTTTACAAATGGGTATTATGGTCAGTTTTATGTGAAAAATGTGATACACGAAAAGCTTAGAATGCCGAAAAACGAGAAAACCAAAGGTTTAAAAGAAAATTGTTAATACCACTTAATAATTGTTAATATCACTTACTTAGTGGATGTATGTATATGTACATTTATCGTCCTGATCATTGTTCATTCTAGTAGAGCCAAAATCATGGATGTGTTCATTTTGATTTGCAGGATTTCAAGGCGACGACCCCAAGACTGACTTCCGGGGTATGGGCCTCCTAGGTTTAGACAACTTAGTTTTCTTCGTTGAAGAGTACAATGCAGCGGCGCGTCACGTCTGGTCTCACTCGCTTCACCCCCAGCACGGCTACGCCTTTGCCATAGTCGGCATCAACCTCACATATCTCACTTACCAACTCCTCAAAGACGGCACCGCCAAAACTCACATCTTCAACGCGTGTAAAACAATGCCCTCCCTCAGGGCATTTCATCAGTTATACTGCTACCTTTTCTACGAGTTTGATCGGTTTTGGATCGAGTCCAAACCTGCCGACGTGATGCAGTTCACTTTCATCAAGGATCAGTTCGAGAAAAACATTAGAGACCATCTTATGAATCCGAACACTGTTTTCAAGATCAACTTCGTCGTGAAAGACGTGTAATTTATATATATTTTATTTTTCAATGAAATTACCCTTACCCTGTGTTGTTCCTCTTCGCAGTTTATTAGTAAGTGCCTGTGCAATATATTCTTGCCTGTAGCGTTCCAACGCATTAGTTTTTTTAAATATAAGTTTATTTTTAATGTTTGGTCCAAATTTTAGATAAAATCTAGTTCCAAAATGAGCTTTTCTGTAGTAGGTAACTGCAATATATGATCGGTTGTTTAGTTTCGATACTTCCACTGTAAGCTGCACCTTTATTTAAAATTGTGGTCTCAACAATTTGCTCATTGGTTATATTCTTATTGTACATATTCTTTTCTACCTAGAAATTAGCCATATTTATATGTGGGTACTTACATCTTTGGATCATTTCATGGAAAGATTCACAAATATTTATTTATTGATCTGTAAAATTGATGTTGAGGTACTAAAACCTCTAATACCTAACCCAGGATTCTAATAATTTGATAATTTCCGCATATTGTGGAGAGTTCCTGGGGGATCCTGACACTGTTGGAAACGGCAACGTACTTACTGTCCAGAATGCAGTTGTGAAGGTACGGTGCCGCTACTCTACCCAGTCCAAACCTATCTGTAAAATTGTCTGTTAACCACCATCACGTTGATCGCCAGTAGTCTCCTAAAAAATGTGATGCACGATGTGAACTTGCCTTACATATCGTGCGGTCATATATCTATTTGGCCAAATTTTTAATTTGTGGTACGTATTTGTTACCTAAAAAACATTAAACAATGGTAGGAATTATTTTACAATCCTGTAAATAATCAGTTAGGTACCCGCGGGAAAACTAAATTGAATTGGCATTGACGGTTTTGGTAATTGTAGTCTATTCCATCGTGCATTGTCTGTGTGTATTGATGTTCAACTATTCATCAATTTCTGGCAATATATTATTATAAATGGCATCTTGGTAATTTGTCTCTTATGTCATCCTTAGTCCTCAAGGTCAACATGAACATCACAGGCTAGAGACCAAAAATGACAGCTTGCCTACCTATATATATATTTTAGGCCGCTTACCTTTAGTGATTAGGCCAGGGGCTGCGTGGGGTTTGCTGTTAAATTCCTATCTTACTAGAGCACCCACTGTACGTTTTTCTTTGACATTTACCCCCACTGTACGGTTTCCAACATACAATTATGAGGGACTCAATATCTTCTTTTATTAGTTCGGCTAAAAGATCACTCCGTTGTTTAATGTACTTGGAGCATTGTAGAATTGTGTGGTTAGCGTTACACCATTACATGGAGACAGTGGGCTTTCCATTATGCTTACTCTGTGGAGATGACCAGATACGAAGATGTGGAGAGAAACATACGTGAAATGGAACTTACGTACTTGAATGGAACTAGGGTCAATACCTCATTTTTCTGTACAAAGCAAAAGCTTGAAACCATTTTCATTTTTTATTTCCATCCATCTTATTTTCTTATAAAAATATAAAAATTGTTATGATAAAGTATGGTATGATTATGCTGTTCATCACAGGGTTTTAAAACTATTGGCCAGGCACTCCGTAAGTTGACGCAGGCACAGGAGCTGGAATCCCTGTTCCAGCAATGCTGCCAATGTCTTGTCCTGACAAACCGAGGTTTCCGGTGCCTAATCCACTGAAACTCTGTCCTGAAATGCCGCCACTGTGGAACCCTGCATAACCTTGCCCTGATGTGCTCTGCTGCGCAGTATTTCCTGCCGTGATGCCTTGCAAAGCTGCTCCATGTCCTGAGATTCCTAGCTCACTCCCAAAACCAAGTTCTGAAAAGCTACTAGTGTCACCAAACCCGTTTCCTGAAAATCCTGCACTGTTCTGGAATCCAGCAGTTACTGCTCCAATGCCCTGCAAAGCTGATCCATGTTCTACAATCCCTTGCTCTCCCCCAAAAATTTGTTCTGCCATACCAGCAGTGCTATGGAACCCACCAAAACCTTGTCCTGAGAATCCAACAGTGTTTTGGAGTCCACCGTTTCCGGGTGCAATGCCCTGCAAAGCAGCCCCATTTCCTACTATTCCTTGCTCGTCAAGGAAACCACCTGTAGCTCCACTAATACTTTGGCTGATTCCTGAGTATCCTCCAGAAGATCCTTGACCGAGTCCACCTCCAATTGTGGCTGTCTGTTCGATCTCGTTACCACCTTCCGCATGCTGTACACCAATCTCAGTTCCACCTATGCTTCCAGTAAGGCTGTATTCTCCGGTAAGTGTGTTGGCTCCTGGGAGGCTGCTACCCACTGCAATAGCGCTGCCCCCAGCAAGAGTGTTGGCTCCATTGAGGCCATTGCCAACTGCAAGTGTGCTGCCTCCAGCAAGTGTGTTTGATCCAAGGGAACTGCCACCCTGCCCTCCTGTATGATGGTGACCTCCGTAGTGAAGACTTACGAAATTCTGTGAGGAGGTAGCACTTCCGTGACCACCCTGGTGGGGGTGAACTAAACCTCCACGTGCCACTCCAAGTATGATCATCAACACAACTGTTTTAATCTGTAATAAGTACAAAAATGAAAATAGGTAAACAATAAGCTTTCATTTACTTACCTTCGAGTAAAATATAATACACCAAAATGAAATCAGCGGTACTTGTGCTGAACCTGGGATTATGGCACATACTGTTGAGTAGGCAGAGGTACCTACTTGATGCATTATTACAGGGAATGTGTAGACAGGTAGGCGTACCCACCTGTGTCCTAGCACGCAGTGTACCAGTAATCACGTGCACACCCATCCCCACACTCTTAATTTTTATAGTGACTCAACTAAGCATGATGATCCGCACTATATCCAGGTTGCAACATGTAAGAACAAAATTTAAAATGAGAAACCATTTTAAAGTACGTATGTAGGTACGTCGAGCAGTTTTGCAAAACTGTCAGTTTTTAATAAGATAGGTACTTCAATTACCTACCTACTTGAATAAAAACAACATCAATAGGTAGTACCTATGTACTTCATTTTAGCGAATTTTCAGAGAAAACGAAGCTATTGCAATGGATCCAAATTTTGTTATAGGCAAATCCGTTTCAGAGCATCCTAAATTCATTCCTAGATTTTAACAAAAATTTATAATATGATTGTAGTATATATTTATTTATTTATGTGTCACTCCAGACGATATCTGACCTTGGGTACATGATAAAACTTCCAAGTTTCGCCACTATGTTCGTATTGCCAAACAAGGATGAGTTCGAAGATGAGAAATTTTCCAAAATTGTAAGGTGAAATTTGAGTTAATGGTAGTCAAAAATCGTTAAGAATGGCTACAATTGCGAGCAATTTATATAAAATCAGTGAAAATGGCGTGGTAAGTAAAGACAGAAGAAGACCATTTCAGTTGTTTTTCTTCCAGAGTAGAGGTCAAATTTGGATTTTTAGGAGTCAAAATTTGGTATTAGGGGCAAATGTCAATAATAATTCAACTGACGATGCGTGGGAAGGTGATTCACAACAGAAAGAGGGATTATTTTGATTATAAAATATTTTTCTCAAAAAAGAGTGGGTCAAATTTGACTAATTGCCAAAAATCGGTATAAATGGCTAAAATCACGAAAAAATTATACCGTTTTACGAAAAGTGGTTTGGTTTCTCTCTATATTACCTTTTTACACAATAGCACGAGTTTTTCGTTCGCTCTTATAGCCATGCTGTATGACTGGAACTTTTAATTTTCCTGCAGCCAACTCCCCAACTACCGGTTTTTTTTTGTTTTTTTTTTCCCAAGGTAGGTACCTACTCGAGTTGTTGATACGCTTGCGTTCCAAGTTTTGTTTTTTCTCAGTCAGGGAGGCCCGGGAGTGTACCTACCATTCGACTCAGCATGAAAAATTACGTGAAGAACTAATGAAAAAATCTTTTTTCTTGGGAAAAACCCGACTAGACGAAAAGTTCGTTTTTTAAAAACATATTGGGGGAAAAATGAGTACGTAGGTACCTGCAAATACCGACAGAAAGCTGATGAAACGTAGATGTTTTTTTCCGACGAGTGGAACGCTGGGGCATGGGCGAATTATGATAGAAAAAATTCTGCCAATTCGGGTGGGTATAGCTTACTCCCCTAATGTGGACGTATATATAATTAGTTGGTGGATCCATTAGGTGGATAGATGGACGTATGGATTTGGCATCTAGAGGATCAGAAATGAGAAAATAGTAGGGTGGAATAAGAGTTGTAGTAATAGGATTAATGATAAGCGTAATAGGATTATTATAGGCATTCATACAAGTGTTCTGAATATTTGTGGTATCATACCACTTGAAGAATAAAAGTGTAGAAGCAACTTACAATACTTAGCAAGATTTTATACTGAAACAAATTGGTAAAACTAATTAAAATTGAGAGAAAATCCGAATACATGTAATTTTAAGAAAAATTAGTCATGCAATACTTTCGCGCATGCGCAGCCGAAATTTACTGTACTTTATATAAATTACTTTAAATATGGGACTATCTGTGGCCCAACTCCCACCTACCCTCCAGACCTCATCGCTCCACGACGATTTCTAGGGTGGTTACGGGCTCTAGAAGTATTTCACGTTGGTGCATGAACAGACCAAAGTTAATTTTTCAATGAATTTGATATGGTACCATCATATGTGCTCCAACCCGCACCTACCCTCCGAATTTCAACTCACTACGACTATTTTTTTCGGGTAGTTCAATAGCTAGCCGAACCATAGCCTGCCATGGCTGGCCGTAACTAGCGTTACAAGCAATTGGCACACATTTCATGTTTGCGCAGGCGCATCCGAATGTTACAGTCCGAATTTGATGAAACTGGTATGGAACCATTCTGCATCTACCCCCCAACTTTTAGCGCTTTTCGACGATTTCTAGGGTAGGAATCAGGTTAACAAGGATTTCACGTTTGCACATGCGCGGGCGAAAGTTACTGTAGTTTTTGAATGAATTTGATATGGGACTATCTGTGGCCAAACCCGAATTTTAACTCATTACGACCATTATTTCGTTTAATTTTGCCCGTGATAAGGAATTGACTCACAGACAGATACGGAACCAAATAATTATACAGGTACCTGAAACGTAAAATACGAGCGGAAGTTTTCATTTTGAAGGGCATAACTTTTTTCGACTTGCACCAGAATCTCATCGAAGTTACCGAGGCAAAAAACTCAAATCATAACTCAACGGTTTAATATTATTCACCTATTTATAGATGCCCCTTCTGCGTAGATCGCTGTTTTCTGTGGTCAATACCTACCCTCGAGCTCCCATCAGGGAAGTCCAAAATCGAGTACTGGAGCCGGCCGGGGAATGATAGTTACATAAAATAATATTCGGTGGATTCAACAATTATATCATTGATTATTATGATTTTTGTTGTTGTTATTCATGAAGCATAACGTGTGTTCAAGTTACAAAAGCACCTATCAAAAACATCGAAAATAACTATCATTCTTCAAATGAAATAATATCACAAAACAACCAGCTCGATTCCATACAGCCATGCGAGATTATAATCAGCAGTTCCCTGGCAATGATATCTGGGCTGGATGAATACCGTTTCATTCACGATCATGTTGACGAAGCTTTTCGGTTCCAAACTAGTCGTACAATGCCCCGCGTGGTCTCAAAAGATTCTCAAGTTCGAGATCAATTTAAAAACGTAAAAAAACTACTACTACTGAAAGTTATCGAGCTACGGCGGGGGTAGGTTAAATTTTTTTGTTTCATATTCGACTCCAAAGGTTCATTATTGAATATAATAAACTAAAATGTGGTACCACTGAACAAATTTCAACTTTGTGCGCAATAAACTCTTTGATTAACACTTTTCAAAAATTTGTAGTAAGTACACCTTCTTGGAAATTTAATGCTCATTCCAACGGTATCCTAAAATTTGAATTCAACTTTGAAAAAAACTTGGAAAGTCGGATTTTAAGCGGAGTACAATTTTGAAATTGTACTCTGTACTTTGCGACAATTTTTGTCGCAAATTAGTTGTAGAATCGATCCCTCAAGTATGTCGCTTTCATTCTGAGACACCCTGTATACATAAAATCGTGACTTTAATATAGGTACCAACTAAGGCTGTCGTTAGATAGGTACCTACGTTTGCACAAAAATTGCTTTTCTCTTTACTACTAGTTAGAACGTAGTTTTAGTGGGTTACCTACCTATAGGTACTTGAAAACAGCTAACAATTTGAAATTGTTACTTACGGATGCCATGTTTGCAGAAGAACTGAGGCCATCTTGACAAACAAGTGCTTTTATAAGGATATTGCCGTCTCGGCCCTTCGAATCTTCCTATCTGTCCATCTCCAGATCGCAGATTTGACGGGCGATATCGGTAGACGTGGTGACCTGTCAATGAAACTGGGATATTTTTGAGGATCAATGGCAGCAGCTATTGCAACCCATTAGTCGAGCTCCTACGAGACTTTCGAATGGGTCGACCTTCACAGACCTGTAGTAAGTTGTATTGAGGACTGAATGGATGCATCGCATAGGATAGTTTGGGTTATGCCGATAAAATAGGATGGTCCGAGAACCTTACCTATCTCACGCTGAAAGCAGATTCCCGAAATTCAGATGTTCGAATATGTCAAGTCATATTTTGTTAGGTAGGTATACTTCATTAGTTTCGCCCAAACCAAAAAACCTCAACACAGATCACAGAAGATATTACCAGGGTAGGTACTTAGGTAGGTACCTGCTTACGGATATTGGGCTCCTCTTCATCAGCCCTCCCACCTGGTGGGTAAGATTTTATTTCTTCCTCAAACTCCTAAGAATTCAAGTTGGACTACCCTCGTCTTATTCAAAACACTTCAGTCAAGTAGTTTAAAGTCCAGGTAAACTGGTCACATTTCGGTTAGAGGGAATGAAGTTACCGATTCGGCTGCGAAATTTGGTAGTACTATCCCCGCCGATGATAGCGATGAATTGGTCCCTCTACCAGATGCCCTTCTTCTAACTAAGGCGATGATGAAAGAGTGGCGAGAAGAATAGAGGATCTTTGGAAAAGGGCTACAAACGCTACCTGATCCAGACATTTGTCCACAAAACTCCGTGGTTTACATTTACAGCGAAGCCATTCAAGCGAGATGATGTATAACTAGTACGTATATGAACAGGACGCGGAATGGTCATCCGCTCCTTGCACATGGTTAATGTCACGGAAAACCGGTGTTTGCATCGAAAACAAAGAGGACTTATGCACTGCCCATTCTATGCGGAGGAACGTCGAGAGTGGAATGCAACCCCACAGGAAGACCAACAATTCTGCGAAATTATGAAGACAGCGAATTGTCAATACGGAAATATTGTCAATAAGGAAATAGTCAATACGGAAACCCCGTACAGCGTGTTCGTTTACTGCATTACGGTGTTGGTATCAAAACCGAAGAGGACGTCGAACACAAACTTATGCACTGCCCATTCTGTGCGGAGGAACGTTGAGAGTCGAATACAACCAACCCCACAGGAAGGCCAACAATTCTGCGAAATTATGAAGAGAGCGAATTGTATAAAATTGAAAGAAATTCTCAAAATGCCCAAAGACGCTGGAATGCGATTTTAAACAAGCTTTAAATATTATTTTATCGTTTACCTGCTTCAAAATTTTGTTTCGTCAGATAATGAAGAAATAATGTATTATGTTATGAATCAGTAGATTACCTATCTGAAATTTACTGGCTATATGGGTTCAAATATAACCCACTGCCAATAAATAAAATTAAAAAGTCCAAGCAGGTATCTCAGTTTAATTGTGCAAATTTCCCCAATGAGAAAGAATTGTATTCTATTGTTTCTGACGCGGGGTAATTACTAGTAAGAACAAACATTATATAATATAATACAACAAACCAACCTTACCAAACACGGTTTTTTTTAAACAGAAAATAAATTCATAGTTTTTATGGGGTAATTATTATTATTTTTTACGGATATTCTTGACAGATTTGTATAGACAGATTGTCTATCACTTATTCTAGGTAGGCGTTACTATACTGTAGTTAATTCTTGATACTTTTAGCGTAAGTTACATCTCAAAAACGCTGCAAATTATTTTACATGTGACGGTTTATTATTTACATGTATCTAGCCTCTGCGTAGATCGCTGTTTTCTGTGGTCAATACCTGCCCTCGAGCTCCCCCCAGGAAATCCCTGAATCGAGTACTGGAGCCGGCCCGGGAATTACAGTTTCAAAAAATGCGCATGATTCAATCATTAATATTGTTTGTTGTTATTCATGAAGAATAAAGTCTGTTCAAGTTGCAAAAGTACCTATCAACAAAATCCAAAACAGCCATCATTTTTCAGATGAAATAATATCACAGAACAAACAACTCGACTTCATACCGCCATCCGTGATTATAAACAGGTGCTCCCTAGCAATGATATCTGGGCCGGATTTATACCGTTTGATTCACGATCGTTTACGATGCTTCGGTGGTCTCAAAAATGCTTTAGTTCAAGATCAGTTTAAAACGCTAAAAAAAACCATACCTTTCGATTGAAAGTTTTCGAGCTACAGCACCCTGGAAAATTCAACCCCTATTTTTCGAGCTTCCCAGACCAACTAGACCCCAAATGGGACCTACAAACCAAATTTCACTCATTTTGGTTCATGGTAACTAAGAAAAGTGCCAAGTACGTCGTACGGTGGGCGTACAGACATTTTTTGGTTTATTATTTTCAGTAATGAACCTTTGGAATCGAGCATGAAAAAAAAAATTTTAACCCCCCTAAAATTTGATGGTTTCCGTTTCAAGGTACGCAGAATCCGAAAATGCAATACAAATATTGGCTTTGGCGTGTGGAGGTGAGCGTTGGAACTTTTCGTACCATCTTGATGGTAGTGCCACCCCGAGAGCTCACATTTTCTCCTCGCGGTCACCAACAAGGCAATGAGGGCTCTGGGGTTCTTGAAGCGTCATACTTATTTATTTACTATTACTATTATACTGGCAAAAATTGTCCAATTTACAAAGGGTATTAATAACTATAAACTAAAATCATGTTGTTCCGAATAATAGGTACACCTTATTTATAAAAGAAAAGAAAATTTGTGTTCAAAATCATAATAATTTTGCCTGTCTCTTGAAAACATTTTCACTTAAACCGAGTAGGTTCACTTCTGACAAACTTGCCAGACGATTGAATTCGCGCTGGCTTCTGATCAGGGGCCCACCGAGCAGATAGTTGGTGGGAACCGTCCGGAGGAAGAAAGTCCGCGTAGAACGTGTCGCATATGGCGGAACGAGAAAACTTAAAAGTGATAGAAGCTCTGGACAATCCACCTTGCCGTCAACCGAGCGGTGGACCAACATTTACATCGGACAGTTCCCGCCGCCCCATGAGAGTCTCCAGGCCCGTCAAACTCAACATCCCCGAGGCGTCGAAATCGTCCCATCTGTTTCCCAGCTTGTATGAGACGTATCTCAGGAAACGACGCTGAACCCTGTAACAGTGTGGGCTGTTCTCGAGCCAGTGAGTCTGAGAAAAAGTCGAATTCCGGATGGGCGCAGAGTTGTAAGTTGGCCGTGCGGGGAAGTCGAATGAAAGGGCGGTGCAGCAAATAATTCGTCGCAGAAAATGGAATATGAAATAGGGCTGATGAACGGGCAAAAACCGTGGTAGCTGGAAAAGGATCCCTGCGAGCAGCTCCGGGCAGTCCAGACAGGCATTCAACAATTTATGCAGGAAAGTGAGGTCAGCAGCACATCTTCTCATAGTCAGCGGAACCAGCTGACACTTAGCCAACAGACGGTCATAATCGACTTCCGAACCTGGAACGCCGCATTTGAAAGCCACATAGCGCAAAAATTGATGCTGCACCCTCTCAAGCCGGTGACGGTGAATAGCGTAAAATGGGGACCAAACTGGAGACGCATACTCGAGAATGGGCACAACGAGGGACTTGTAAAGCAGGACAATAGCGAGTATACTTGTGAATGTGAAGTCCCTCGTGTTATGCTTTAAAAACCCCAAGGCTCTCATGGCCCTATTAGCAGTGTCTGAGATGTAGCTTGTAAAGGTCAGTTGTTCGTCCAGCATGACACCGAGATCCCTCAACTCAGTCGATCTTTTCAAAGGTTTTTGGTCGAGGGAATAGTCATAGTTGACACGGTTCCGAGCCCTAGAGAAAGAAATGACTGAGCACTTGGACGGGTTTAAAAACAGATTGCTATTTACACACCAGCGGTCCAAATCAGCCAACGCACTCTGGAGCACTTCACAGTCATGAACCGACCCGATATGGCAGAGCAATTTGAGGTCATCCACAAAAAGTAAGCATCGCACCCCTCGAGCAAGGTACGACACCACATCGTTGATCATCAGCAGAAAACATAAAGGTCCCAGGTGACTTCCCTGTGGAATACCAGAGGTTGCGACAAACTGGGAGGATAAGGCGCCACGCAGCCGGACCGTAAGTCTCCGTCCACCGAGGTAGCTAGCTAGCCACTGGAGAAAAAGGCCATGTATTCCTAAGGACTCGAGCAACGAGAGCAGATGCGCATGAGAAACCCTATCAAAAGCCTTGGCAAAATCCATCTAAATCAAATCAGTTTGCACTCCATCCTGGAAACCCCCCTTGATGAAATCCTGCAGCAAAAGCAAATTCGTCACCGTAGACCTTCCATGTATAAAACCATGCTGCTCCAGAGCGATGTACGACGAAAATTGCGAGGACAATCTGGCAACAATCAGCTTCTCAAACAATTTAGGAGCACAAGACAAAGAGCAGATGGCGCGGTAATGCCTGACCATGGCTCTATCACCACCCTTATGGATGGGCGTGACGAATGATACCTTCCATCTCGCTGGGAAGACACCAGTGCCCAGCGAACTATTGAAGAGGCATGACAGTGGGTATGAGAGGCCAGCAGAACACATTTTCAACAGTAATGGAGGAACGCCGTCGGGGCCCATTCCTTTACTTGCATCCAAACTTTCCAATCCACTGAGCACCTCCTCCTCGGTCAGCACCACCCGCCTCCGATCGAAACTACATCCCGGACAGGGTAAACAGGTGAAAACGAAGTCGGAGGATCGAAGACCGCCGAGAAGTGCTTCGCAAACAGTTCAGCGACCGAGAGGTCGAGGCTCACTCGTTATCGAAGATCATCTCGCCAGGAAGATTATTACTGCCATCTCTGTAATTAATATGGTTCCAGAAGGCCCTGATATTCGTGGGAACGGAGGCCTGGACCCCATCGAGATACTCCTTGTACAGAGCTTGTGACTTCTCCTTACATTGTGAGCGCAGATTGGAAAACAATGCATAATCCGAGGGTGATCCAAAGGCTTTATGACGAGGATGTACAGTTTTTTCTAGATTGCCAGAGAAATCATTTCCGCATCGAACCATTTTGGGAATGAGGAGGATAATTCCCTCACCTTCGGGACGAACCTGTCAATCGCACAACCAACTAAGCGGTAAAATTCATCTATGGCTTCTTCCAGAGGTAGGCTGAGACAAGAACTCCAATCGACACTTGACAGGTGTGACGTGTGAACTCATTGCATTATAATCTCCCTTCTTGAATTATATTGGAATTTAGCCGTGGGAAAGAAGGTAGAGCTGGCCAATATGGATGGGATTAAAAATTCTAGGGGAGGATGGGCAATATCCACATCAGTGGTTCTCAACGGGGGCGATAACGCCCCCGTGGGGCGGTAGAGGGGTACTGAGGGGCGGCGAACTTGCTTTGGGCGGTAGGGGGGCGGTGGGCGTCTGCCTGAACAGTTCAACAGGTTCAGGAATCTTTTCGATACTGTACTTGAGATGTATTTAGGTAAATCTGTGGCCGATAGCTACAATTTATAATCGATGTTGCTTACTTGACCGATAAATTCCCCAAATTCAATGGAATCAATTCGCAAATTCAAGATGATGAACTCAATTATTTAATAAAAACGAAATCTGTTATTTCTGCCTTCAAAATAATCTCACTTTGTGCAAGCTGAATTTTGGCCGCAACGAAGTTGTGATTTGACAGTTTTCAGTCCTGTCGGATAAGCATAGTGAATAGTATCCTGCATAAAAATATTGAAATCCCTTTGATGAAACAGTTTACTGTGAACAGGAGTCTTTGCATAAGACCATTTCCGAACGTTTTGAGGATATTTTGTCCTCAGTCGGTCATGATTCCTCTGTGCACATTGAGAAAACAGAGGTTGAGATTCAGGAAGTATTGATTGAACTTTCAACTAATGAGACGTAGAAAGCCAGTTTCCAGGATGATGCTAGGCTCATGGAATTTTGGCTTCAAGCTAATATCAGTTAACTCTACGCTGGAGTGCGGACTGTCGTCAAAAAAACTGTCAATTGCCTCCCTCTTCTACCTCGTCGATCGAGCGTTCATTACTGTGACTGATTTACTTAATATTACAACAACAACAACAACAAATCCACCCCTTGACCCCGGGTGACACTCTGTACTTACCTACTTCGAATGAAAAATAACAAAAACGGAGTTATTGAAAGGTTGTCTATTTCCACTGATACACGAAAAATAACACTGTTATACCATCGCTAGTAATACCGTCAAACCATCGTCAGTAACAAACAATAACTAGTTATTGTTACGGTTGTTGTTATTAGTTATTATGAAGCCGGTATGGCTTGGAACCGGCGTATTTTTCGAGTATTAATGGAAACAGACAAACTTTCAATAACTCAGTTTTTATTCTTTGAAATGGGTTTTTTACGATTCCGCCGCGAGTGATTTGATTCGTTCGAATGTAACTATGAAACATGGGTGTAGGTACATGCTCTTGCTCAAAATACCGATAATACCACGATTCAAGGTTCGATGCGACGGTAAAAGGTCAGTTGTGCCCCACTTTTAAACGACTGGACGGATTTTGATGGAGATTTTTGCATCGTGTTCTGGGGGGTCCTAAATGGGAGGTCCTGATGTTAGAATCCATTTGTACCCGTGCGTTTTCCGGGAAACGACAGAAAATTTCACAACCGTACCGGTTGAAAGTTGTATCGGAACCTACCTTTCACAACCCATTTTTATACCTTTTCGAAATTCCCACGGAATGTCTGGTACCAACGGAGCACCGACGGTGAAAAGGAAGAACGTCAGTAACGTTTTTGGGCCGATTTTTCATGTCGTGCCGTTTTTCGGCCGGCAGGCCCATGCTAAAAGAAATCGACTCGACATCTAGTAAATGACTTTTTGTAAATTACGTTCTATTTGAGTAAAATCCCCCTATCCCCCCCCCCCCCCCATTTTCCATACCCAAACTTGAGGATTTTCACATTAGGTGGGCGTTGAAAAATATTTAGCTCCTAAAGGGGGCGGCAGGTTTAAAAAGGTTGAGAACCACTGATCCACATCAAAAACGGGAACTGCCGCTGAAGGCCCTGCCGCCATAACATTCGTTAGGAGGAGGTCCAACACGTTGCCTGAGGGGTTGGGATGAGTGTTCAGGTGGAGTAAACCGTAGAGCATCATAGATTCCACTACCAATCTGCCTTTTGCACTAAGGGCTGCCTCAAAACCAGCCCGGTCAGCCCCCTCCCAATCAATTCCAGGCAGGTTATAATCTCCGAAGAGAATGACTCTGAAGTCTGGGTGGGCAGTCGAGACAGCATCCAGTTCACAGAAGTGTGCATCCAGTATGCTGGGAGATTGGTAGTCCGGGTAATACATACGGCCAAGTATCAACCTCAGACACGGAAGGATCACAAAAACATGCTCTGCAACATCAGTTGAACTCCATCTATGTGCCCGGTATTCTGCTGATACTGCTATCATTACTCCTCCCCCTCTCGACTTGAACTGGTTGTTAGATGGGGAACGAGCGGTGCGAAAAATGTTATATTTTGTGAGACGAAGTTCGTCCGAATTTAAATTTGGTGAGAGCTATGTTTCAGTGAAAAACAGAAAATCATAAGTAAAGTGAAGAGCTTGATGGTGAAGAACAGATAGTTTAGTGTTGATTCCTCTAATATCTTGGTAATATGCTGCAAGTGTAATGGGCTTATTTACTAGTTTCTTGAATTAGTGACGGATGATGGTGAGTTTGTGATGGGAACGATTTCAGGAACACCTTTTACGTATCTTATGGTCAAATTTGACTCACCACGATCGATTCTGTGCTTCAATTCAATTCTCAGGTTCTTAAGAAATTCGCGCTGCATCGGCGTTCTGTCCGATTTATAGATTTATTACGATTTTATTTACAGAGCTTATCATTATGATCGGTTTAAATTAAAACGACGGGAGTCCATAGGTATCTGCTGGGGCTAGGGGAGGAGGAGGTGGTGCGAACGCTGGTGGCGGCGGAGGGGGCGGTGCGTAAGCTGGTGGCGGAGGTGCATACGCAGGAGGTGGCGGTGGAGGCGCGTACGCTGGAGGTGGCGGCGGAGGAGCGTAAGCTGGAGGTGGCGGTGGTGCGTACGCTGGAGGTGGCGGCGGAGGAGCGTACGCTGGAGGTGGCGGCGGAGGAGCGTACGCTGGAGGTGGCGGTGGTGCGTACGCTGGAGGTGGCGGTGGAGGAGCGTACGCTGGAGGTGGCGGTGGTGCGTAAGCTGGAGGCGGTGGCGGAGGCGGAGCGATCACTGGTGGTGCGTACACCGGTGGCGGTGGTGGCGGTGCGAATTCAATTGCAGGAGGTCCGTACTCTTCGGCGGGAGCCGGGGGCGGAGGAGCGAACAGAGGAGGCGGCGGCGGGGGAGGCGGCGGAGGCGGAGGAGGTGCGAATTGCGTTTCAGGAACTCCGCTTGATGGGTAGGGGTACTGAGGCGATGCCAGCGCGCCCGCACTAAAAACCAACAATACCTGCAAAACCAAATTTGACCTTTTGATGAATAACAGGGTTAGTATTTCAGAAATAATTAAACTGAACAACCCAATAATATATTCGTTAATAAATAATTATTAATTGCTTGAATTGATATTAATTTATTGTAGAAACCGTCGAACAGAAACACGAAACTGAAGCCTTGGATGACAACTGCATTGCTGAACTCAATAAGAACAAAACCACAGTCATGCAGCATGGCTATAAGAGCGAATTTTCGAAGTTTTCGGCATCTTCCTCCTCCGCCTAAAATTTTCTGAAAATTAATTTTCGGCCAATGTTTTCCCAACTTGATACCATACAAAATTAAAACAGGAGTAGTTTTACGCAAAGTAAAATTTGGGGCGGAAGGAGGGGGAGGGGGAAATCAAAAATGTTTTGAATACCAGAAGAGTAGGTATTGGGTACGTGACAAATTTTTTGTTCCATTTTTTGCCGAGTAACACCTCGGTTTGTAGATTTTCCAACGCTGAACACGATGGTGAAATCAGAATTGCGATATCCCATTCCGTTATCAGATTAGAGCAGACGAACCAGGAAGAACATCTCAAGAAATAACCACGTTCCTTCATCTTCAAAGTGCTCCAGTTTGAGAATGGAATGAGATATCGCAATTCTGATTTCACCATCGTGTTCAGCGTACAAAAACCTTTAAAATGAGGTGTCACTTGTCAGACTTTTTCATTTTGGGAATTTATGGGTAATTTCCCCCCCCCCCTAAAACTCCCCCTTGGGGTGACCCGATTCTGCCCATCTTCGAACTTAGCCTGTAGATTGCCAAGACAGATTTTTCGTGCAAATTTGAACTTTTTATCTCAATTCTTTCGAGAGTTATCGTCTGGAATGACACATACATATATATATATATACATATAATTTTTGGTGTCTTTCGGCAGGGAATTCAGGATGGTCTGAAACGGATTTTGGTATAAAAATCTTTCGGAAATTCGAGTTTTAAAAATTTTGGACCGAGAACAATAGCTTTCTTCGAAAATTCGCTAAAAGAAAAGATGAGCCAGCGATTATACCGTCAACCCTTCAACACTACTGTCAAGGGCCATCTTGAGTATTTTTTTTTTTTTTTTTGCATTTTTATTTGTTCATAACCAGAATACATGTTTACAAGACGCTAATGCAACGACCCCCTTTAAGATAACTTGTGCTGGGGGTCGGAGTGCTTACGTATTATTAATTATTATTAACTATTAATTGTTATTATTAGCTAATTATCAAGTATTATCTATTACAAATCCATTTAAACCGAAGAGAAAACAAAAATAGAATCAATTAAAAGGAAAAGGAAGAGAACACTATTCAAGAAGGTACTTGTAAGTACAGATCCACAACAGTCCGTAGTTGAAATAACAAGGAACGAGAAAAAGCAATTAAACCAAAAGAACAGTGGTATTATAGAAATCACAATCCAGAAACTTGAATCAGCAAACTTCTTCAAAGAAGTGAAAGGAAATTTATGGTGAGTTTAGACAATTTTCCAGGTTCTGAATCATACAAAAAGAATTTTGGGAGCTGAACCTTCGCTACAACCTCAGTTCTTCACTGTTTGGTCAAAATCAACTTCATATTCGATCTTTCCGCCATAAAAAACATGTAAAACGATACCTCACAACCGTATTTTTACGCCAATTCCCCCCCCCCCCCCCATAACACCCTGGGTGTATTGCGATCGGGCTGCCGAGCTTCGGAGCACAGCTAGGACCCAAATGTGTTCCCAAATGGCGACTCAAACTGTGTGCGGAAGAACGACGATTTCAGGAAAAACTTAACATAAATTTAAGGCTGAAACGTCGTTAGAACCTCAATTTTCCACGCTTCGGCCAAAATCGACTTCATATTCAGTCTGCTCATCCTAAAAAACATGGAAAAGATGCCTCACAAGCTCATGGAAAAACCCTGCGAAGTCCCTGTCACATCGGTTTATTATTCTACTGGACATACCTACAGAGGCTGTTCATTTATCGCTTCTTTCACGTGCAATAATTGAAATAGCTATTTTTTATGGTTTCCACCAATTTTGGGAAACAAAAACACGAATTAGGCTCCTCTTTTTTTACAAATTATCTTTGACCATTGATAGTGCCATTCAATTGTCTTGATTCATCTAAACTACCTACTTCTAGTGTTATTATACAAATTTATGGTGATTTCAGACAATTTCCCAGGTTTTTGGCTCACGAAAAATGAATTTGGGAGCTGAACCTTCGCTACAACCTCAGTTCTTCATTGTTTGGTCAAAATCAACTTCATATTCGGTCTTGTCGCCCTAAAAACCATGTAAAACGATACCTCACAAGCTCATGTTACTAAAACACCAAAAAACCATATTTTTACACCCATTTTTCACCCATAACACCCTTGGGTAAATTCCGATCGGGCTGCCAAGTTTCGCGTCACAACTAGGGCCCCAAATGGAGCATGTGTGCGAAAGAACGAATTTTTTAGACGTAAAATAAAGTAGTTATGGATGATACGGCGTACGGTGGATGGATAGACATTTTTGGTTGAATCGAGCATGAAAAAAAAGTTAACCCCCCACCCCCCTCAAAATTTGATGGTTCACGTTTCAAGGTATGGAGAATCCGAAAATGGAATTATAACTTTGGAATGATTTTCGCTTCTGATGGTGTGTGATATCCCGCGTACGCGTTATAGTGACTTTTGAGCTACTATAGGAAATAAATAGTACGCTCGAACGACGACCCGAAGTCATCCTAATCTAGCAAATAAATTTATTACTATGTAATCCAGGTACTTACTGTAAATAAGGGAGGAAGCAACGACTCAACGCAAGCAATGGTTACAGGCTACATCTTCCTTACAGTACGAGTGCCTCAGTGAAATGTTTTAATATATTTTAAAACATAGGATAATTACGTCATAATGTATATTTTTGTATAATGTAAAAGAAGGAAATAAATAAATAAATAAAATAAAGTTTACGGGACAGGTAAAATCTCAATAAGAAAATAAAACAGTTAATTAACAAAAATGCCAGAAACAAAACATGCAGCGAACATGAACATTTACTTATTTAATACTTTACTCAACAGAAGGGAGTAATGAAACTTAATTTTAATAAGACGAAATTTATGGTCTTTTCCGTGAGACCTTCGACGGATTATTATCGGACAAATTGTCTTGTAGGTACCCTAGGGACAAAATTATGTAGGTATCTGGAAATTGAAGTGGATGACAGACATGGAGGGAATATAAATATTACAGGTCTACAGTAGACTGCGAAGGCTAAGCCCAATACGCTTAGGAGCATAACTTCTTAAAATTTAGTAAAATAAAACTGTATTTTTTTGCACTCACGCAGTCTGATATATGGCATATTTTTGCGACAGAGTAGTGAAATCATTGCCTAAGCTAATCTTTCTCACTCAGAAAACGCTAATGAAACTTCTGCTTGAACAAACTCTGGTTTTTCAGGCCTCTAAACAAAATCGAAAGCTGCATCTGAACCTATTAAGAGTAATAAAATCTTCGAATCCACTCACCCAAGCTCTCATGATGACTCGAAGGACCTCAATGAACTGTGAATGAACAGCTTCCGCCTTATATACTTGGTCACCCATAAAGAGAAGCAAGAGTAGCAAGAGAATAAAGAGAAGTAACGTAAACATCTTCAAAATCCTGTCAATGGTTGTTGATTTGAAGATTTTCCCTAATAGATAATGAAACTGTTTCGTTGAGGAGCGACCGATTGGGATCTTAAGGAGGTTTTCCCTTCCGTTTGACCTTCCGGGTTGCCGTGAAAGGGTCGTGAGCGAGGGAAAAGCTCATTTTCGGCGGACTTGCTCGATCCGAGATGTTTGGGCTTCGCTGGTTTGTAGTTGGCCGCTCGGATGAGTCTTCGGTTATATGCGAACACCTTAGCCATTAGCCAGTTGACTGTCAGCTTCACTGTTTGAAGGTATGGTAGGTATTTACCTAGTAAAGTAGGAATGAATACCTATCAGTAGAAATCGCAGAAATTACCCAAATACATAATAAGATCGCTGTAACGGACATGAAAATTTCATTCCCCATTGGACTTCCTAGAATCTACCTAAAATCGTGGCCTGACAGCGGGTAGAATAAAGTACTCGTGTTTCAAGGAACTATACAGGAATTATGCGTTGATATTCCAGACCAATTGATGGGGGGGGGGGGGGGGGTGCTAAATCCCCTAAAAACGCTGCAAATCCCTGCACAACGGTTTATTATTTTGTACAGAATACCCTTCTGTTACAGATCACAGCTCTCTGTACAGATAACCCTTTATATTATATTATATTATGTACTATTCTATACAACATATTAAGTAGATCGCAGAACGCCGTACTCGTTACTAGGTGACTAAATCACGAGTTAAATGTTGCTAAAATAATTCTGCCGATGACAAACAGTACCTACCTAAAATGGCAAAAAGAAACGCAAATAATGAAGTTCTGAAGTGAAATTGTTGATATGGAGTGAAAAAAGTTGCAAACGTATACCTACCAACAAACTCCAGCTTACGTAGATGGTATAATGAACCGTTGTGTAATAATTTACCATTGTGTAATAATTTACCCATCAATAATACGTCAACGTTTGTTCAAGTTTCACTACCTACTAACAAACTCCAAAAGAGCCATCACTTTCCAAATGAAATAATATCACAGGACAACCAACTCGTCTTCATACTCTGTGAATATAATCAGGTGATCCCTAGCAATGATCCTCATCACCAGCACGTCCCTGGTGATGACATTTGGGGTAAATGTATACAATTCGTTCACCCTGCTGTTGAAATACTCGTTACTAGGTACCTACATAAACAACGAGTTAAATGTTGCTAAAATAATTCTGTCGATGACGAACAGTAACTAAAATGGCAAAAAGAAACGCAAATAATGAAGTTCTGAAGGAAAAATGTTGATATGGAGTGAAATAGATGCCCCTTCTGCGTAGATCACTGTTTTCTGTGGTCAATACCTATCCTCGTGGTCAAGTATAATGAACCGTTGTGTAATAACTTGCCCATCAATAATACTTCAACTGTTGTTCAAGTTGCAAAAGCACCTATCAACAAAATCCAGCCCCTTCTTGGTAGATGAACCGTTGTGTAATAATTTACCGTTGTGTAACTATTTACTATTGTGTAATAATTTACCGTTATGTAATAATTTACCGTTGTGTAATAATTTGCCGGTGTGTAATAATTTACCATTGTGTAATAATTTACCCATCAATAATACTTAAACGTTTGTTCAAGTTTCAGAAGTACCTACCAACAAAATCCGAACAGCAAGCGGAACAACCAACTCGACTTCATACAGCCATCCTTGATTATACTCAGGTGCTCCCTAGTGATGATATCCAGACCAGATTTATATATACCGTTTGATTCACGATCGTGTTGACGAAGCTTTTTGGTGCTCACGAACGGCTGGAAGTACGATGCTCCGGGTGGTCTCAAAAAATTGTTTAGCTCAAGACAAATTTAATAACGTAAAAAAACCATACCCTTCTATCGGAAGTTTTCGAGCTACGGCGTTCTGAAAATGTCAACCCCTATATTTTGAACCCCTTAGAGATGACTGACAGTAACGTCGAGCTTCGAGGACCAACTAGAACCCGAACGGAACCTATAACCCGAATTTCATCAATTTTGTTTCATGGTAACTAAGAAAAGTGGCCCGTACGGCGTACGGCGGACAGACAGAAATATTTTTATTGCAGTTTTGGATTCTACATACCTTGAAACGTAAACCATCAAATTTTGAGGGGGGTTAGAATTTTTTTTTTTTTTCATGCTCGATTCCAATGGTTCATTATTGAAAATAATAGACCAAAAAGAAAAACGGAGTTATTGAAAATTAGCCTATTTCCACTAATACACGAAAAAACGCAAAAAACACTGTTATACCGGTTTCGGTGATCAAACCATCGTCAGTAACTGACAATAACACAGGTATAACAGTGTTTTTTGGCGTTTTTTCTTGTATTAGTGGAAATAGACTATTTTTTCAATAACTCCGTTTTTCTTTGAAATGGGTTTCCACGATTTCTTCGCGAGTGATTTAGTTCGCTAAATCCCCTCTCTGGATCCGCAACTGCCGAAACGTACACATCTGGAAAAACTAGGATTACCAAACTTTTAAAGCTGAAAAATCCTCTGTCAAGAGATAAAGACAGGGAAAGAAGAATGAACACCTCTTTCAATGATCTCTATCCCCCAATCTGCGCGTTCGACTCCTGTGCAACGAAGGTAACTATTTAGAACTATAATGTTTGTAATAAAGAGAACCATCGCGCAAATAAGAATGGGTGTCTACCAAATTAAGACATAAATTTAAGGATGGTCTAGATGGTTCTCGTGAATGTTCATGCTGCAATGGGTAATTTCACCTGTTTTCTTTTCATAAGTAAAAAAATATCTGGGCGACAACTTTCCGAAAAGGTCATATATGAGGGGTATCCGATGTTCGGAAGTGGGCGATAAACCAGTAGAAAGAAAGGGAAATTACGCCATAGGTAACCCCCCCTCCCCGCGTCCGCCTGGGGGGAATCCTCAGCGCCGTCCACTTATGACGTCATTTTGTTTTCTTTCTCCCCGTTTATTGACCAAGCAACACAGAGTTTTGAGACGAAATTTGGCAGTGGGGGGGTTTTCAAGGGTGCTAAATCCGATTATGAGAGCAAAAATAAAAAACGCTGCAAATCCTTGCACAACGGTTTATTATTTTGTACAGAATACCCTCCCACTCGAATCTCCGAGACGTAGAGCCATTTGAGAAAATAGTGTCTTTGAAAATGCCAGACAAAATTCTTTCCAATCCAATTCTTCGACCACTGAATCTATTCCAAAATGTATTTATTTAGGGCCAAATTCTGATAGAAAATTCAACGCTTTTTCCAACGGTATTATAAATGTCAAATTTGCATTGTAAATTAAGGGTGTTATGGCCATTTTTGTGATAGAAGTTCGAGAACACGAAAAAATCTTAAAATCGAAATAACTCGAATACGAAGCGTTTTTCGGAAAATGCCCACACGGAACTTTTTGTTGCAAATTAGTGGTAGAATCGACCCCTGAAGTTTTAGCGGGCTGTACTGTTACACCCGGCAAATTCGGAAGTTAGTAGGTACATAAAAGCACAGCTTAACATCATTAGAATAGGATAGGTAGGTATGTGAAGACTTTCCTCTGAAAATTTTGAACTGATACTAGGAAAACATCTAGGTAGGTACCAAAGCCAAATGAGAGCCAACGACGAAGAAGATATAGATATACTTACGTATGCTGATTCAACGGCCCAGTAGATAAGCCTACACGGATATCAACTCTCATATCCCAAAGTACCAGCTGTACGATACTACACACTGTACCTACCTACAACCCTCATTGTTCTCACTCTTTACTTGGTTGTCGACCCACTCAAGTAGAGTATTGCTCACAATATCGTTCCAGAAATTTTACCCTGAACCACATTACAGTGCCCAACAGCACCTACACACGTTAGACGATTTTTCAGATCTCTTCGTTATGGTACTGATCATAGAGAGTTAAATTGTATTGATTAGATACCTACATACCTAGTTATTACCTTATTTACAACTGCGGTTGGCAACACCACAAGAGAAGTTTAGATTACACTCACCAGTTAAATTTGAATCGTATATTAGGATAATGGGTACCTTCGATTATATTTTTACACGTGCTGTGGAAGAATAATTGTGATTCATGATAAAGGCGTCTACGTTTTGACTATTTCTTCCTTGTGGAATCTGAATCGGACCAAGGAGTTTGTTTACCTTCTTTCTGTGGACTCGAAAAGTTTACCATTGTTTACCATCCTGGGGCCAAAGACATCTCTTTTCGGTCCGTCTCTCCCTTTTGGCAGAAGAGATTTTTATAGTATCCATGACATGGTTATTCAGTAACTTCAACCCCAGGGTTACACTCTTTTTTGAACCGGGCCTAAAACAGACAGAGTTGACGGCCATCTTGGCATTTTCGATCTCTTTCAGAGAGACACCTAATTAGGTGTCTTTTCTGAAAACATCTAATTTCTCGTTTGTTTGATCCTTCGTTCATCGGCTACCACACCGGTCATTTTAATGTATGTTTTTTCATATCTTAAGGTGATTCGATTGTTCATTAAAAATGTACACATATTATCATTCATGAGTAGGTACACTGGAAGAGACTGTCTCAAAATACTCTGGAGGAGATTTTCAAAACAGATAATCTATTTTCACTACCTCTTTTAGTGGATAGATTCGAGCACGAATCTCTCGACAAAAATTAAAATCCTTGCACTCTGAACTTACTTTATTGTCGCTCATCAAATGTGCCGTCCAATAGAAATCCGTCAAAAGACAAGAAGATACACTGCCAAGGTGATGGCACAGGAGCTTCCTCGTCACAATCAGAGTGACCCATTATACATTACATTACATTACATAACGTGAAATATACATATTACATAACATTACATTACATAACATTACATGAAATATACATATTACATAACATTACGTCCATAATACATTACGTCCATTATACATAATTGCGACAGTTATGCGTGTTTGAAGAATTTCACGTTAGCGCATGCGCAGGGCGAACCGCTGGCTCTATCATGTTGAAATTTATATGGGACCTCAATGGGCCCTACCCGCTTAATCCCTGAGAATTACATTGAAATTGGGTGAAATCTTTGGTTACTACGGCTGTAACAAGGAAATTGAATCTATTTCACGCCAGCGCATGCGCACCGAGGGTCCGATCATGCTGAAATTCATACTGGAACTCACTAGGCCTTGTCCAAACAACTCTTGAAAATTTGAGCGAAATTGAATCAAAATTGTGAAAGTTATGCGTGTTTGTTGAATTTAACGTTAGCGCATGCGCAGGGCGTACCGCTGGATCAATCATGTTGAAATTTGTATGGGACCTCAAGGGGCCTTATCCGCACCATCTCTCAAAATTTGAGCTGAATCAATTCAAAATCGTGGAAGTTATGGCTGTAACAAGGAAATGCGGACAGACAGACTCACAGACCCACAGACCGACAGACACGGAACCAAATTTGTTCAGTAGGCTTTGAAACGCAAAATGCAAGTGGAAATTTTGATTTCTGAAGACAAAAATTTTTTGGCTCACGAAAGTGAACACAAGGCTTCCGCTGCTTCGCAGACTCGGAAGCAATATGCTCAAACCTACTGGGGGGACTGGCTCACTTACTTCCAAGGCTCATACGTTCTACGCTTCGATGGGATAATATAGCAGTTCCAAGTCAAACTGGACATTTTCCAAACCAAATCTGACATTTGCCAAACAAATTTCAGCATTTTTCTTATCAAATAGGAAAATTTTCAAACTGAACTGTTCACTAAACAATTTGAATTTTGTTCAGTTACCTAAACATCTTTTTCATTTAACCAATATAACTGCGTTGAGAGAACAACTGAACAGATATTAAGTAGATAGGTAGTTATAAATACTTTTTTTAAGGTAGATATTATGCACAGAAAGTATGTTACATAATATTATTATAGTCATATAATTTTGCACAAAGCTGCCATGGTTTGGAAAATGTCCTAATTGGTTTGGAAAATGAGCAATTCAACTTCGAAATGCTATAAATAAGTAGGTACCTCCCTATGAACCGCCAAGGTGCGGTAGTGGTAGTGCGACCCAACACCTTAACATTCCTCCTTCCTACGTTCACCTTGTCGATAATGTAAGTAATTTTCCTGCCTTAACTGTACACAAACTCCCTCTTCAATTAAGTAGTTCATTTATTATATTACTTACGCCAAACATACATCAAAATCCCAGTCAGAGGTCATGACCGTTATGAACAACTGGAGATTATGATGGAACAGAAGTTGACTTGTTTCTTTCAAGAACAGTTTTCTTTTGGTGGGAGTGAGGTTGATAACTGGAGGAAAAATAAGGAAAAAGGAGCGTATGTAAGCTCGTCCCAGTTCCATTTTTCATGTAAACTCGGTCACCAATTTTCGTCCCCGGCATCAACACATACTGTAGGCTCGTCTAATATTTTGGCTCACGCCAACTGATACTGTAAACTCGTCCAACAGGATTCTCTCTTGGTAAAGAACATGATCATACTTCATCTCGAATGTATTAATGTATTATGCACATCGTCAAAAGTGAAACAAAAGGTGCGTTTTGATAAAAACTTGTCATAAAACATTAGGTAGGTACATAATAACATTCAGCACAATAACATGTATATAGAACTATGCAACAAATTAACAAATAACTTGACGTTGCTACATGAATTGGTTGCTGTAGTAGCTGTGCAAGATTTGAACGAAAGACAGGCGATCAATTTCCCCTTCCAGCCGTCTTTGTAATTGCGAGTCAAAAAACTCTAAACGACGTCGATTTCTTTTCCGCAAAACCTTGACATCATTGACACTCGCAAGTTTCACGTAAACCCCAGTTTGAATGTCATTTAAATGAAGAGCAAAAGTAATGATAGAAGGATGTGCATGATAAAATTCCACCGATAGGTGGCTGTGGAAAGATTCGCACGCGTTAGTTGTCAACGGCAATGCAACGAGTTTAGTTGCAAAATCCGCCACCACGTGGCAGCACCAAAATGAATCAATTTTATTCTACTTCTCATTTGAGAACGGAGCGAGATATTTCAATTCGGAAAACGGATTTCTCATCAATATTCACGTAGAATTGTGGGTAATTGGTTTAAAACGTGTGCAAAATTTTTTTGCCCACTGTTCCAAAAAATGTTTGTTCAAATTTTGAACATTTTCAAAAAGTGGCTTTATAGGCACTTGCATTGGACTCTAGAGAATACAAATCCGTTTTCAGAATTTTTCTAAATTGACTGTAGCCGTCGGATTCTCGTTTCCAGGATTTTGGGTACAAGGGCCTGCCTCCTTGTGGGGGTAGAGAGCCTCTTGAACTGGATGCAGTAATAAACTGGCACAGGAAGTGTGCAAATTTCTGTCCATGTTCAAAAAATTGTTATATCACATATATATTTGGAGTGTTCTCACACCTACTTGCGCTATATAATACTACTTAGTTGTTTCAGAAAGTGTGCAAATGTTTGCCCACTGTTCATAAACTCTTTGGTAAGTAGTAGGTGATTGTTCAAATTTCGATTATTTTTTGAAACGGGTATTTCTCTTAGTTCGTAGTTGCACTAGGAATAGTAGGTTCAAAAAGTATGCTCATTTTGGCCCACTGCTCAAAAAACTGTTAGGTACCTACCTAAGTGATTTTAAAATTTTGAAAACTTTTGAAAAGCTCGAGCTGCAGCCCAAAGTGAAGGGGGGAACATGGAATCAAAGCATACAGACTTGGGACGAGATAACACTATCTCTTCGCAGAGCGGAATTAGGTTGATGGTCCACTTTACACTATGGGACGAAACAACAGTACGTCAACACGTGTCGAGTTTACAAACCTCGGGAAAAAGTACGGTTCAAATACGTAAAAAGTAATAAGGAAGTGGAAAACTTATTGTAATGCGTGCATTCCAGGGACGCCAACAAGAAGGTGTGAAGAAGATTGCGTACTATGGCAGTTATTTAGACGAGTTTCACTCGAGTCCCTTGTACAACTAAACTGAAACCGAATCGATTAAAAACCCCATTGAAATGTGACAAAAAGTCTGCAAACACAAACAGCTACACCCTACAACGCACCTACCATCGTAGGTGTTTGTTCTTGATTCACAGGCCTCCATCAATTTTAGTTGCACCAACTTCGTTCTTTGCTGTCTGTATTTTGCGACGCCCTCCGGAGTTCTTTCCCAAGAGGATATATAAGTAGGTGCAACGCCAAAATAAACGACTCTGTTAATGTGTAGAACCTTGAATTGATGATTTTATTATTCTTCAACAAGTACAAAATACAATGAATAACTCCGCTAGAACATCATTACACAGACATCCATCTCTCAAAACTAATAAAATCCAAACTTTCCAGATTCTTCGATTAAATATTTTTTTAGATTTTTTCCATCAATCTTCCAATTGAAAAAAGTATATATATATTTTTTTTTTACAAAAATAAATATCATAAAATACGCAGTTAGAATAAATAGTTTCTTACAATACCGAATAACAAAAGAATTTTCTTTTTTCGTAAAACTGAACTTTTTACAAAGCTTACAAATGAGAAGTCTAGGTTTCGTACTTAGAACGTCAAAAATAATAAACGAAATTTTTTAAGTTTCTTCACGCAAACTATATGTACAATCGAACGACTCAAGTATTCAGAGGTAGAATTATTTGGGACTAATAAATTTACAATACCTTATTTTTATTTTTTGAATTTTTTTCGTTTTTGCACATTTTTTTGTTTTACCTACAACTAGGAGAAGAGGGTAAAAAATATGAAAGACATTTTGGCATTCAATGCGGGATTCTTTTTATCAAATTGATAGTCAGAGGTTTTGCTGGATGTAACATTTTTCGATTTTTTTTCCTAATTTGGATACACAGGTTTTATTGTTTCTCCGATGCCAATAGAAGAATTAACAAAAGTAAGTACGTTTTGAAGTAATGGGAAGTCGCATCCCAGTTTATTTCTCGGTACAGTCGCGAATATGTAGAGCCAAGTTTGCAACAAAAAAATGTGATAGGAAATAAATGTGAATTTTAACGTTGCTCTGTTATTCAATTAAGAACTAATAATGAGCAAATCTTTAACTTACATCATGAATGAATGGATGATTATAGTTGCAGTTGTTCAATATTTTCAAGGAATCAAACAACATCTAGAAGAGATGGCAGCACTAACACATTTGGAGACGAAAACTTAGGTTTTTTTTGGTGGATTTACGTGACGGATTAGAGAATTCAAACATCGTTCTAAAAACGGCGCTTTCACTAATTTCTCATATTTTAGGTTCTGACTGCAGTTTGAACTGTAGCCGACAGGAAGATAGGAACTAGACAAATCCTAATGATGTTGACAATAGGCCGACGGTTTCGAAACTAAGTTTCGGGCCAACTCGAAAGGGCAGTTGAGGATCTGAGGGAGAGATCATAAGAATTTGAGAAACAAATACGATATTTGGAATAATTTTAAACACACTCCTTGAGCCCCCAAGACAAACAAAAAATGCCATTTTATCGCTGAAAATGTTCCAATTAGCTGAAAAAGAGCACTTGATTATTATTTCGTTTTATTTCAATCGTCTTTTAAGCACGTGCCTCACCTAATTTTTCTACCTTCTCGACAAATAAATTGTATTGCTCATTGTCATAATACGTCCTCGGAATATATGAGAAAAATGTATTTATGATGGAAATTCATAAAAAGCTAAAATCAAAATAAATCGTAAATGTTACGATTGCGAAAATGAGAGTTGTCCTCGATTTGTTTTGTTTTAATCATTTCTTAAAAATGGAAGAGATTACATTGGAACTATTAGCAAAATCTTGGAAAGTCTGCATTTTTTATATTGACATTTTCTTTTTCACAACAATAATAAAAGGCCACTATTTTCAACAAGATGGTGTTACAAACAGTAATTCTGTAAAAGCTGGCCAAATGAAAAATTCAACAAAATGCTGTTTTCTTTTCTTTAAATTAAAATATATATATATATGGACAAAAGGAGAAAAATACATTCATTTCGCATTCTTTCAAACTTACTACTAGATAGATTTTTTGCCTTAAATACTGCGTACATTATTACATTAAAATCGAAATAGACTATCTATTGGCCAATAATGAAGACACATTCTAAACGAGACAACATCTATAATATATTATTTAGTTATACATTAGAATCCTTAAATAACTCTCTCATTAACGAAATTCTCTCAAAATTTTTTTAACAAACGTCTCTAAGAGATAACATCTTCTTCGAGGTTAAAGATAGAAAGTTTACAAGTTTTTTGATTTGAGAACATTCCAGTGATTTTGTAGGTACAAGAGTCCCATATTTCTCTCAGTATTCGGATTTACCTTTGATTTCCCTTTGTTTTTAATTAGGTTTTTTTCCTTCTTCGAATTCTTTACAAGAATTCATACAAAAAGACTCAACGATAGATACGTTTAGCTATTTAAACTTTGGGAAGTGAAACGGAAAAATTTCACTTCAAAAGAACGAAACGAACAAATGAAGCCTAATAGTTTTCAAATATAAAAATAACGTATTGTGCGTTTTTAAAAATCTTTTTTTTATCTCAAAAAATAACATGCAGTCTCAATTTGCATTCATTACCATAGTTTAAATTAGTATTTCTTACATTATTGCACTGCACCCTTTTTCACTTCAGGCTCCTTCACTGTGAAACTGGCAAAATTCATTCTCGCAGATTTCAAAGTTTATTGGTGACTTTATTCTAAAGGAAAATTCAAAGGTATCGACTACCCAATTTTTCAAATTGCGATGCATTTCGACGAATTCTGTCTCATCAACACACGGAATCCAGTTTACGTTATTGCAAATTCGTTTTGGGATTCAGAAAATTCGATGCTGAAGAAAAAAAAATTATAAAGCAGAATTACAGGAATAGAAACAGGGCCTAAGGTATTTTTTTTCCTCGCTGAACCATCTACACAAAAAATCTCGATTACGTAAACATAGGTACCATTTAATATTCAATTTTTAAATTCTAAAATACAGAAACTGAACGGAGAGTTCCAGAAATGCGGTTTCCGGAATACTGCCATAAAAGATTTTTGTTGCATGGCGTCGCAATTATTGTCAACGCTAATTTTGTGGGAGTCAATAATGAACCCAGCAAATCCGTTTTTTCTGAAACTCCTCGCGCAAAACTCATCATTTTTGTCATTACACATAATTATTATTATAAATATCAAGATAAATGTCAACAATACGAAAAGAGGGTAAAACTTAATGAGCATTAACTCTTGATTTCACATTTTTCAATCACATTCAAAGCTTTCTTTCTTCCACCCTTCTGCAGATATCAAATCAGATGATATCAATTATTTTGTTCAACTCAACAGTTGATATGTTTTTCTCAATTATTTCAATAAAGTATTGTTGTAGAAAAACGTGTTTTCACATATCGACGGAACAGTTTGTCACTTTTTTATTATAATTTCTATTCAATTATTTTGGCATGCGAAGGCAATAAGGAAATGATTCATCGGTAGGTAGGTAACTAATGTCATCTGATTTTTCATTTTAAATTTAATAATAAAGGAAGAAAATCTAGAGAAAAACCACAAAGCTGATAGACGTACGACCTAAAAAAACCTACAGAGTACAGATAAAATCGTACAATTGTTTTGCGTTAAATTTTTAGAAAAAGCAATGTCGAAATAGCAAAAAGCAAACGTTTGCAAGGATTAAATGATTGGATCGCTTGAGCGTATTTTATGACAATAACGCAGTATAATTTGTGTAGGGCAGGATCTTCTGAGCCTAACGCCATCGCCAGAAGAATGCAGAATTTGATGCCAGATTAAATGACTGAGTGTTGTAAAAGGTGATGGTAGCGAGGAAATTTAAATTTATTCAGTCGCCACAGAACGCACAAGGGGGCTTGTGGGGAAGTGGAAATTGAATGATGAGGAAAAAATGGGAACCGATATGAATTTGGACAAAGCTTTTGGTGATTAGCCCAAAGAATACGAACCTACGCCTAAGGACCATTCAACATAGCGTTTGCGCAACCATTTCCATACATTCGTGTATCAGAGTACACACCAAAGTCCTGGAGTAAGAGCGAGCAAACACAGATGCTAACGATGGGACACCTAAAGTAATAAGTCGCAAGTTGTAATGACGTTAGCGTCAAAGAAGAAAGACCTAATGAGGAGGTATGCCCCCTTCCTCCTCCGCTTCCCATTTCAACTGAAATACATACGACATACCTAGACACATAGGTATCATCCATAAACTCTCTCCCTAACTGAACCTTTAACTCCCAATGGTATTTTAAGTGCCTACCTATTATTTTGTTGTTTGGTTTGTCAACTCACAAAAAGGTTTTCCCTTTTACTAGGTATCTATTCATTAAACAAACGACAAGGTTATATCTGCGGAGAAGGACAACTCAAGTCATTGACAACAGAAAAATTCAAGTTTTGACAATAAACGCTCCTGTTGGTGACATTCATTTCTGACTGCGCTAACTAGTGGCTGTTGAATAATCCTTTGTCTGGGAGCAATTTTTTGGTGATAGGCAAGGATTTTCGAGTAAACAACATGGAGGGCTAGTTTCTAACGTTGTGATGCTTCTTAAACATTAGTGCCATTGTCGCCGGGCAAACGAAAGTAGCATGGATATTGGCCTGATGGTTCCCACTGGTTAGTATTAGTACAGTATCTACAATATCCATGGTGAGTAGTTTCAGTAGTCCTGCTTATTGTCGTACTAACAGCTTTTATAAATAATTTTGCGTTCTACGAGATGTAGAGCTAATTTGTTATCGAACTGTTATGAACCGCTATATCAAAATAATCTGGTAAACGAATAAGTCATTCAACCATTGCGTATAGATGCAGTACAGTTGGAAACCTGAACTAATTATAGCAAAAGCCCTTCGAGTTATTTATACAGAAAATTTAAGCCCTAATTATCCCACGTCAAACTTCTTTGCCTGTAACCTCACCCAAATTGTATACACGATCGTGGCAATGCTATACCTGACGTCAAATCACACCTCGGCACTAAATTTTTCCAACAACCTCTCAATTTCCTGTTCCTGTTCCCGTTTATTCTAACAATACGATTGGGCTGCACTTCACTGAGCGATGGATACAGAATAAAAAAGGGAGGGTGCTCAAATCCGAGCCAAAATATTATACTGTGATGGATTGTCACCGGAAAAAATATTGCAAGATCTTGCCCCAAACAAACCCCCACATCTTTTCACACCTTAATTCCTATTCATTACATATATATTTCTTCTTCTTCTTTTTAATAGTATTAGTTTATTTGGAAACGCACATGTTATTACAAACCTCTTAATTTTTTGGAAGGTTTTTACCACTACAAAAATCACGTTTAAAATTCTCAAAGTCACGTAAATAGTCATTCCTACCTACTACAGCACTCTCGTAACCAGACTCCAAAATCAGACTCGACAGCATCCAACTGTGACTTCCAATTACGAGGGTATTATAATGCTGTATATTTTGAATGAACTTAACAAAACCAAGCAAAATAATTCTTGTCACAATATGCGACGACGTTGAAGCAAAAAAACAACTGGATTACACTTTTCCGTAGAAATAGGGGAATTTTGTAATATTTTCTTCATTTTATAAGCTTACAACCACTTATTGCTATATACTCATTTTGGGCTCTAAAATATATCAACCATTTTCGTCAAATATAAATAGGTTTTTGTTCCTTCTCCTTTATACAATCATATTTATAGAGATATTTAGAGATTTTTCAAAATATATATAAACTCCATTAATATTCATTCGTTTGATAAAAATTATAACATATACTCATATAATATAATAAGATATTTTGTAAAATAGCACAACAAAATAAAATATATGTACAAATAATTCAAAAATATATTACTCTTAATAAATTGGTGACGTTAAAGCTAGTGGATTCATATAATAGTGAATAATAATTGATTTTTTTGTAATTACACATTTTTAAAAACACATTGACTGTTTCCAAATGATAAGGTAACAGAAAACACATCAAATACGAACAAGACAGAAGTCAACCGATCAGTCTAATTAAAACGAATAATAAGAACCGTGAGCGGAATTGAAACAAAGGGTGAAATTCTCAGCAAACAAAATTCGGTAACGGATAGTTCGAACTTTCATAAGGTAGTGATGTTTCATTTTTGTATTTCAATTTCATTGAAGTTTGCTGGGGCCCCATCGTTTGGAAACACCATTGAATGTAAATGTACAACAGAACATAACATACCCTAGCAAATTATAGTTACATAGCATAACTGACAAATGAAAACGATATGGACAATAATAAACCGGTTAAAATTTCTTTTGAGAGTGCACGCAGTGGTTATAAGTTTTCTCTTTAGTCGAAGGGTACAATTTTATTTATTTTTTTTTTTTAAAGTCAATTTTGCATGAAAGTCGCTATCAATTTTGGCAGTCGCTAGCAAGTAATCGTAGGCCAACTTTTTTATATATTTTATAACCAACTTTAAAAAAATTTATTTGTTAACAATCTGAGATCATTATCTGGCTTCCAGCCTTGCCCTTTATCAAGTCAATATTCCTGGTAGTTTGAGTCACAATTTGTACCATATTTTCCTGCTCGACCGTATTTGCAAAAGGGAGAATCATCGAGATTTGGATGTCGGAACGCAGTAGATTTGTGCAGTGTGCCAGATATATTAACAGAACTGGATCATACGTTAATTTATTCAGTAAAGATTTCAGGTTGTTTCGTAAGTTCTTTCAACATTTTTACTAGCAAACGCCGATGGGAACAAACGATCTCGGTAACAAGGCACAAATCGACTGCATTAATGTACAATAGTAATCTTCGACATTACACGGGTACATTCCTCGCTTTCTTCAGGGCAACCACATTATTTGGCTTCTTCCTCTAACGTCAAGAGAGCGTTCATGCGTCTTTTCAGTTCAGTGAACTACCAATTCAATTATTTTTAGAAGGTAACTTGAGAAAAATTACACTTTCTTTAATGTCACTAATAACTTATCAAAGAAATAAAAAATTAATAAAACAAGAAACAAAAGTATTAACGTCTTTTAATAGTTAAAAATTGAGAAGTTCAAAAAAGGGTAACTAGTTAAAATTGTTCCTTTTAGCGGGAAACGGTTTTCTCTCGCTATCAGGTCTTCGATTCTTTGTCTTGGACGAACTTTCGTCGATGCGAAGTGAAACAAAGTTTATTTTGGGCGTGGCCCGACCCCCTTTCTTCATTGTTTTTTTCGCTTCTTAAAAACTTATATTTTTGACTCGTTACCTTCATTTGTAAAGGTTTTTCTCACTTTGTCGTGTAATAATAATAATAACAACGAAAATAATCAACAAAATATACACAACAAACCAAAAAAACAAAAAAAACTGTTTCCTCGAAAGGGGCTTCGGGGAAAAATGGTTAACGTTTTATTTCTTCTCATTACGTCTACAAAAAAAAATTCAAAGCCCAAGACTTTGTTTTTACAACGCGTTATAGACAAAATAATTTTTATAAAGAAAGAGATCTTGAAAAGTCCAGCCCGAACGCTCTAATCTTGTCCGATTTACAACGAATACTGAAGGAGTGAACATTGAGCGGCCATTCAGGGCGTAATAATATATTTTATAAGACTCGTTTAGGTATTTATAATTCTCCCATAACAATATTTATAATCTTAATATTTTCTCTCAAATATTCATTTCAACACGATTTTACTTCATTACGACGATGAACTTCAGGAGGGAGGAGTGTGAGACTTTCAATCGCCAAATCTCGTGCAGGCCTTTTTCCATTTGCACTGCGTGCACCAGAGGTCGCGCTGCTCCATTCCGTAGACTTTGCGGCATTTTTTGGTGTCGCCCCGCGCCCTCCTCGAGGGGCTTCCGGGGACTTTCGCGTTGGGAGCTGAGACCGAGAGTTTCATCTGCTTCCCGCTCTGTGAAATGAGGAACGCAACAAAATCGTAATGTTCTGAAAACAAGAGTACAAG
The DNA here is from genome assembly GCA_954871275.1 of Leptopterna dolabrata. Classification (NCBI taxonomy): domain Eukaryota; kingdom Metazoa; phylum Arthropoda; class Insecta; order Hemiptera; family Miridae; genus Leptopterna; species Leptopterna dolabrata. The sequence goes on along the minus strand of OX940982.1, from coordinate 29,036,982 downwards.
TTTAGGAACATGGCAATGGACAAACACGGATTTGGTTTACATGATGGTGCGATCAGCAAATTCACAGGACAATAAATTACGGTTAACCTTCTGAATAAAATCGAGTTGGCAATGGATGGCTTTGAATTGGGAAAAAATGAAAAATTAATCAATTTAAAAAAAGTGAACAATAAGAGAAAGGGCATCCAGTCCAGCGTCTGCTGGGCCCAGCAGTTTTCACAATGCTGCAGTAGGAGAAAATCTTTTGCTGGGCCCAGTCGACTCCATTGATCATGGTGTTCTACAATCTTGAGAACAGAGAAATTGAGGAGTTAGGGACCCATAAGCCCTTATTCTCGAGGGAATGCAAAAATCGATCCGCTATGTATCCAAAAGGTTCAATAATTGCATAGGTCATAGGTACCAATAGTAATAACATTTGCAGCATTTTTGTTTTATTGTTTATTTACCTACTTAAAAAAAAGAAATAATTTTAATAGAAATGATTTTTTTCAATGAGGAGGAAATGAGGAGGTTTATGTGCAAGCTAGCCCATTCTTCTTTATTATTTCATGAAAACATGCAAAACGCTGTTTTCTTTACAAGAATGAATACATCCATATCCAAGAACGTATTAATCAAAGGTGTATCCTGCAAACTCACTACCTATATTCCTTTGTAGTGAAAATCAAAAGATACCAGAGGATCCTGAATTAACTAACGAAAATTTCGAATGAGCCTTATGGATGCCTACATCATAATAAGAAAATTACAATTTGAAAACGTGTAATCCTGATATGCACGAAAAGAACACTATATAAGCTCTTGGCGAGTCAATTGTACAAGTATCAGTTCGAAAACCACCACCGTAGTACACAAATATTACTTTCTAATCACAGCATCAGTAATCGATAATAAAATGTACTTGAACTGCAAGTAAAGAGAGAAAGATTAAAGAAAATACGACTATGCGTACTTTGCGCATGCTAACCGGTGACACAGCAGCGCTGACAGGCCAGCTGAAACTTGTGGTTTTAGGAATGGAGACGGGCGTGGCAGCAGCGAGAGCTCTTTTTTGGTATTCGGGGTCTGAAACATCGGAAAAAGCGATAAATTAAAAAATGGGGCAGTGTTTGGAGATAAAAACAAGAACATAATTATGTACCTAAGCGTTTCAGGATTTAAGTATTGACAGCCTGGGATATGGCCGTTTACGTGGGTAAGTACACACCTAAATTAGCTTATTTTAGGTCTTCTATTAACGAATGGTGTCCGTGAATACCAAACAGAAATTGATAAGTCAATATTGAAAAGGTCTCATCGACCAACCAAAGTAACAGATCACAATGAAATCATGAACCCAACACCACGATCACAATTCGATGTAAATATTAAGCCCGAAGTGATAGACAAGCTCTCTCTTCTTGGAGTCGGTCAAAAAGGGTTGATAACCAACCGGAGGTACAGGCTAACTACTGCAAATGCCAAATTTTAGCGGAACTACAAAAGCATATACCCAACGGTTCAGATGTTATAAATAGGTACATAATCAGTTATAATGGGAAGAAGGATTTTTACAGCCGTGGAGGATGGAAACAGCGCCCAATACAACCAGGTGTGCGCATCAAAATTCGGTACTTGGCCACGAGATCCGATTTGTAGCAATAAATTTTCAACGCATACCCAACTAATTTTTTCCGTATCTTAAAAAACTATTAACAGAAACATGAAGCGAAGAGAAATTACCTTCATGTGCCGGGCGAGCCATGTCCCTGTGTGAGAGTGTGGGCTCAGGGTACGAACCTAATAGCGTACTTGGAGTTAGGATCGACGGCAAAATCAACTCAAAAAGCAAAGCGAGGAAACATCCTACATTTTGCAAATTTGGAAATTCGATCGTTGAAACCACAACCTCAGGACTCACTGATTGAGAATTACTCGAAGTTTCGTTAGTCTAGCAATACTTGAAAGTTGGGACCATCGATTAATATACTTTTCCCATATCAGTAGTGACGGATAGGCAGGCACTTTTAGCTCTAGCATTATTTACACAAGAATTTACCCTCATACCAAGTATTTTCGTAACGATAGAATTTCCACTGTTCACTAAGAAGGTCGTAAACCCATTCAAGGTACCAATAAAATAGCAAATAAGGCAATTCAATTATTTCAAGACTCCATAGGAGAGGTTCCGCAAAATGGACGATGTTTCCTTTACTGGCTCTTAAACTCTGCTTAGTAAATACGGCAAGAAATAATTCATAGACTTCTAAGACAGCAAAAATTATACAGCTCTACCAATTCATTTCAATTCAATGAACTTCCAAAAATGAAATCGTACTAGAATTTATTGTGTCATAATTAATTTTGTGATTCACTTTTTGGATCTGTCAAAAATGTGCATAACCTCTGAACATCACACGGAATTTATGAAAATACAGATTTGCTGGGGGTCAAATGTACCTCGATTATGCTACCTATTTGAGAAAAAATCCCTGTATAACAAGGTATTAAAATGTGTGTTTATACCCTTACAGCGTTTTCAATACTTTTTCTAGACTCATAAAATGGAAAAATAATTATGATGAATGGTGGCAATAAAAAGGTGATAAAAAAGTATACCTTCGTGCGGGGGTCTCGCCATGTCTCTGTGAGATAGTGTGGGTGGTGGAGAGGTAAAACCGACTTCGACTTCAGTGTAATAGAATTCTTCTTCGTGATCATCGCCTTCCATATCTTCGTCTCCCTCTCTTTCATTTCTAGGTCTACAACAAATATATGAATATTCAGTACGAATAATAACAACCCCTGTATTACATAACCAATAATCAGATCAATGCAATGAAATTATATTCAACTCAGTATAATACCAATCGATTACTTTTAATTCCAATGTAATTTGCCTAAATGGATTTAAAGTGAGGGACAATTACTAGAGCGAAATAAGGCACCTGTTTGAATGTGACAAACAAGGTAAGAGAAAGTTATTTATTATGACCAAACGTATTTTTAACGTCTCCTTGGGAGTCTGGGGAACAATAACATTCTCAACTCACGCACCGAGATGACTGAACGTATCAAAGGGTTGAATTAGCAGATAATTCGCCACCTACCACCAAGTAGGTACCCAAATTATATCCAGACAGTGGAAACTCCCAAAATTTAACAGAACGTTGAATTGTAAAAAACCGAAGCAATACGTAAGTATGACCTAATGAAAGTAGCAACCTAGTTACAAAATGTGGTAGGTAAATGAAACACTTCTACATAACTAACTACTTATGCTGTCAAATTACCAATACTCACCCAAGATGTGCATTTCTAACATGAGCTTCAATCGAATGGCAAGTGGACTTCATAACGTGGCATCCTGGCCATCTGCACTGATATACAACTTTTGTGGCCTGTAACAAAATCATGATATGAATTACATTAAATTGAGCAACATAGTATATTTTTTCATTAGCAATAAAACAAACATTAGATACTACAAAAAACTAGGTTTTGCGAGATTCTATATAACTTGTTTGTTGATAGATAACTATTTATTTACTGGATTGTTAGCTTGAGACTGGACATGAAATTTTAACCCTGAAAAGAAGGAGGACCTCAAACTACCCTAACGATAAACCTTAACCCCACGCAATTAGCCATAGCATGGTATCTCGTACCATTGTTGACTGGGCGTTAAATATTTTTTGGGGTTTCATTAGATATTTGCTTTCTTGAAGATGAATTATTGTGATGAAGTGAAATAAATGAAGTAGTGGTGCCTACCTGTCAATACCACTCTTAAGCGAAATGTTCATAAAACTAGGTTTGGTACAACGCAAACATTCTCTAGTTTTATATTAGGTGTTTAGCAGATAGCCAAAGACTCGTTTTTTCGAAAATATTTATGGATGGGGTTTTCTGCGCGACTGGAACTGTTGAAAAACAGAGGCATGGGAGATCGCTGATGACGAGTGTAGCTCTGTCTATGAGAAAATGCGAGGGTGGGATGATTGATGGACCGTTGGTTTTGCATAAGTTAAGAGGCAGGAAGAGATTTTCGGGTGCTGTAAACAGAAGGAGGAAAAACGCCGGTTTGTTGTTGTGGTGTCACGTTGGCAGAACCGCTCTTTTCGGCGTTGCCGGATCTAAGTTTGTTTACAGCCCCGCGACCACCCTCTGGTTTGGAAGCCAGGATCCCCGGACGGGTATTGATCGAACGCAATCCACCCTGGGCTCCAGTTATCGACCAGCTGGAGCTCTGCCCCAGTTCTACCTTCCAACCAGCTGACCATCAAAACATTCTGCCTTGTTTACCTCGCATCTGAGACCTCAGTTTCCAGAAGCCTGAGTACCTCTCGGCCTTTTGTATTGTGTTGCCTTCCTAGCTGAAAGGTGGCTTAGTGTCGAAGGAGTATACCAAGCTCCACGCAGAAGCGCTGTTTAATAAATACAAACCTCTGTATGGACTACACATTCTTCATATCGTAAGCTGTCTAATACAGCGATAGATAGGTATGTACACATCTTGAACAAATCATTATTCAGCAATTCAAATTTATCAACATCGGAAAAAAGCAACAACTTATCTTCGTTGATGTGATTCATCTCAAAGGTAGAGAGGCACTAAAAGAACTGTATATAAATATCATAAGACATGATAATGTTATGCAAGACTGGGAAGGAATAGTAAACTAGGAAGGATATTTTTACGCTCGAGTTGTTGACTACGGAAGCAATACAGTCAAAACACGATTAGTGATCATTAACCACTTTCATGGCAATTCACCTGAGAACGAAAGTACTCGTACCAAACCGAAGATTACTAACTAAACCACAGGTATGTATATGTAGTTATTGTACTTGGCAAGAAGACATTAAAGTATTACTTGACAGAGGAATGCCACGGACCAACTTTGGAAAGAGTTCAAGTTTGATTAAGAATGAAGGTAAAGGAATATGTATGCCAAAAGTACACAAGGCATCACATTATTCTTGAAATGTGAAGTTACTCGGGAGCTAATTAAACGGTCAACTAAGCTCAAAAGAAACTTGAAAAATACGATACCCGGGGCTAACAGGAAATCAATTTTTGGCCAAATAATTTTACCCAGTTTCCAAGTAGGGGATGCTGAAAACAAGATAAGGAAGTACCTTCCATATCGATGGGAATGAACGGCGCCCGCAACACTGTTGAGTCGTGAGGGTTTAGCATAACCGGTAACCCCGTCCGAAGCTGGTGGACAGGTATTGCCATCAAAGTGGAGGATGGTTGGCTATTATAATACAATGGTGTCCAATGTCTCAAGCAAAGTTTCTCGGAACGAATCATATCAAAATATCTGAGAATGGTAGCAATGAGAATGATAATACGGAGGAAGCGAAAAAAGTTGCACGCGTCAAGGTTTCATGCATCGTTACAGAAATTATATCATGTAGTACATACAGAAATCAATGTACAATTAATGGTGCACAAATATATTAATCAATCCCCATAGTCGCAGTTTCTTCGGTCGAAAATGTAGGTAGAGATTAAGTCAGAATGTTGGGTTAGTCAATAATGACGAAAGATCTGTCGATATGATTGCCATTGACCGTCAGACGGATCTTGACCCCAAGCACGGAAACGCAGGTAATATCGCAATGGGAATGAGTCGGTAGGAGGGATCAAGACGCGAAATCGGCTCTGAACACGCTATACTTCCATCCGTTTAGTAGTTTAAAAACTAAACAATAACCGGGGGTAAAAGGCTAGGGAAAGACAGGCTGGAAAGCCGCGTGCCTCTAATAGCCCAGGAATATAAGATGGGAGGGTTGAACAGATATTCAGAGAGGGATATAATATGCAATTTACTGTGGAATCGACTTAAAACACAGCTCTGATGCCGTTACCAGGGCATTTTCGGTGTTGTTGGGATGGGGCGATCAAAAAATATTAAAAATGATGAATTTAGTTTTTGTAGCGTAAAAACCAGCACATAATGAACTGCTCGAATAAAAACACGAGGTAACACTGATTTGACCTGAAATTTACCGGTGAAGAGCAGGATGGAAACATTCATATCAACAACTAAATGAGCCATTCTTCAAACCAAAAATACCACCACAGAGTAGATCGTTTCAGAAACATCTCAATAAATAATAATATGGGCCATTAAAATTTAGGTATTTAATATAGGTATTAAAATTATGCAACAAGTTTATTGCACGATATACAGCATGCAAGTCGAAGGAATCGAAATACTAAATAATTTAGACTATACTCTAGATTATAAATTACATAATGAAGGAGTTTTCATCTTTTAATCCTTCCTAGTGACAACAGGCCACATATTTTTAGTCCATTTTGTTTTTTGGAAACACAGACTGAAACGAGATCGTAACTATTACGCTTTTGCGCAAGACACCTACATCAGTAGTTTTCTTTTTTGCTTCTTCACTACCGAAGATAGGGAAGCTTTGTTATCGTGCAAGAGCCTCAAAAAATTATGTCCTCCAGAATGAAAACGTCCACTCGCATTTTACGTTTCAGACATCAAGGAACTTATTTAGTTCCGTGTCTCTGTCTGTGGTCAGTTCCTTGTCCCGAGCAAAACTGCATGAAATAATGGTCGTAATGAGTGTAAATTCGGAGGGCAGGTGCGGGTTGGCCACAAATGGCCCCAAATAAAATTCATTGAACAAGCACTGTAACTTTTGTCTGCGCATATGCAAACGTGAAATCCCAGTAGAGCCCATAACTACCCTAGAAATCGATGGCACTCTGATGATTCCATATAGATTTCATCAACTTCGGACTGTAACATTCGGATGCCCATGCACAAACACGAAATATTTGTTGTAACGCCTTGTAACGCCCATAACTACCCGCAAAAATAGTCGTAACGAGTTGCAGTTTGCTAAGTAGGCGCGGGATGGAACACAGATGGTCCCACATCAAGTTCATTGAAAAAGTACTGTAACTTTCGTCTGCGCATGCACCAACGTGAAATCCTTCTAGAGCCCACAATTACCCTAGAAATCGTCGTGAAGCGATGGGGTTTGGTTGGTAGGTGGGGGTCAGGCCACAGATAGTCCAATACTGAAGTCACTGACCGAGTACAGTAACTTTCGTCTGCGCATGCTCAAACTCGAAATCGCAGTAGAGCCTATAACTACCCTAGCAATTGTCGTAATGCGCTGAGATTTGGAGGGTACGTCAGGGGTTAGGTGTCGGATGTTGTTGTTGTCACTGGCAAAACTCCAGAAATACTTGACTAATTCTAGCGACATTTCCAGGGATTGTGCGTGTAGGCCCTCAGACGGCCCCCTACGAATTTCATTGCCGTGGGACCAATCGTCGCTCCACAATAGAGATAATCAAAAATTTACCAACTGATTCTATACGTCCACGTTACATAGGTGAGGAAGCTGTACTGCCCACCTAACTTGGTAGAATTTAAAAAAAATTTAATTGCAAAGATGCGATGACGTGACCATACAGGGAGCGGCTCAACTTGTCCTATCTAAGAAAAAAATCATGGAAAACCTTGTTGAAGCGTATGGATGCTTATTAGCATCCACGTAGTACGATAACATTAGGGCAGAGGTGGACAGACCGCCCATCGCTTGAGCCCATGTTCATAGTGGTGTCACAAGTTTGAAGGTAGGTAACTTCTAAAACCAAGAAATGGAGATTTCTATGAACCCACTCATTTTTTTCCACAAATTATCAATGCAAAATAGAATTCTAGAAAAAAATCGACCCAATTCCGATCCACAGGTATTTCCCACTATAATCATACAAAGAATACCAGATGAGTTTCTACACTACCATCGAGTTAGATTAAATTTTGATGGTCAAGAACGTAGCAATAATTTCATTGGAAGTTGTTTTTTCCCCATTGGAATTGCGCTGTATTCCTTATGTGTCTATGAACCTAGAAACGCCAAAGTTTTAGATTTTGCACTTCTGGCGTGAGAATATTCTAGTGTTAATAAGCCACCATCAAAATTTTTCTATTTACGCATTCTAGAAGGCACTTCATACGTAATAATATTTAGAGAGCTCTATAGGTATAAGCAGGTTAAAGTAGAAGTAGAAACATGTAGGTGCTCCATTTGTGGTGGGCCGCTTGGTTATCTTAACCCAATGCATTATAAATAGTGATTTCTTCCATGCGTCCTTCTACCAGCCACAGGTCTTTCAGTTATCAGCAGCTATCATGAAAAAAATGCCTGCACCGCCTCGATATCTTCCGTTTCCTAGCGCGTGCAATAATTCGCAGTTCTCGCTATCAGAGTATCAGTCATCGGCTTATCTGTCAGTCCAGTGTTCCTTTTTTCATTCTATATTCTCTAGTATTACGTTCTTCCATTTTTTCCACTTTTTATATCTATATCGTAGCAATCAGCGCTCCAGGCCAACCAGACCGCTCCCTAGTTCGCCCACGCTCTTAGCAGTCGGCAATCAGTCTCCCACATCCCGTTCACTGATCCTCGTTTTTTCGCTATCTTGAACCCGATCTTCGAGCGATGACTTGGAAATTAGTTTTGTTTTATTTGTTTATTTTTTGTGAAACGTTGGAACGAATTTTGAATATCACCTCACGTCGAGTCAATTATTAGACTGGTATCACCCTCGTTTTTAGGACGTCCCTCAGCAGAGACGTCCTTATACATTTGATCGGGTCAGAAGAGAACAACACTTAGCCGAGAATGAAAAGAACCACATTCAAATCCGTTTCAGACCATCCTGAATCCAAATCCGTGAAAAAAAACCATAGGTGTATGTCTGCGTGTGACAGAATCTTGTGTGCGCTGTGCAGGCCGCAGTTCTCAACCGATTTGCGTGGTTCTTCTTTTGTTCGATGCAGAAAATTGTTTAGTTGTTCTCCACGTCCCCGGAATTTCGAAATTTATTTCTACAGGGGCGGGGAGGGGGAGAACGCGGGATTTTCTGCGAATCTTGTGTCCGCTCCCCATATATTCAACTTCTGAAGCTGCCATACGACGTAGGTATATAAGAAACAATAGGTGGGGTAGTAACCTAATCTTAGATCAAATGAATAAATTTATTCACAATATTCATGGGGCACTGTTATGATGACAACATCACCTACTCTATTAAAAATAATCAAACATGTACGTAAGCTGTTCATATCGCGTCACTAGCCACGAAATTAGGTAATTAAACTGCACAGTGAATTCATCATTATCATAGATCAGTTTATGTATGAGTAACTGACCTATGATGACGGTGAATTCATTGAGCAATTTAATTACCTAATTGCATACTTCGTCATAATTATTATATAATATATAATATTATGCATTGCAAATATTATATATTTGCAATGCATGCATTACTCTACGGGATGTTTATCAACTGATGTAAAATTTGATGGCCCGTCAAAATGATAAATTATAGTTCTTCCTGAATTTTGAAATAGTGAGGTTCTTTGAGACTACCGTCGAATTGATTATGGCACCAGACGGCGATGCAACTAGCCAAGGATTGCGTATTTGGTACAGTTCATGCCATAATATATTGTATCTTCCATTAAGTTGTAGGTACATTTCAAAGCTTTAGTCCTTCTTGGATAAATTTTGTCTTTAACTATGTGTTTTGGACACTAGCCGCAGTGAAAAGATGAGCCGTACCATAGCATCGAATCACAAAAAACCATGAAAGAGAAATCCTGTGCTGGCTTATGCGATAGTACCCGATGTATGCTCACTAGCGATAAATGTTGAATACTGACCAATCCTTGACTACCTCCAGAATTTATGTTAAATTGAACTACCGGTCATCAACGTTAGCTGACAGATCAACAGAAGCTACCACTACTATTGCATAACATATAAAGATGGGAATTGATGTGAATAATCCACTATTATCGAACCTCGTTCGTTAACGAAAGGATCAACTATTAACGAAAGTTGTATAAAAACTGAAGACTCGTGCGTATAATAATAGAGTTTGTAACAGGATAGACCCTAAAAGGTATAAAGATTAATTTACAAATTAACTATCGTGGAGAGAATAAGAAAGTAGTGAGAAAAAGTACTAATTCAGAGTTTTTGATGATGGACGTAAAATAACGTAGCTATGGGGTTGAATATTGAACTATATCCAAAATATTCATGAATCTGAAAGCACGAATGCTCTAGGGACAATAACATGCCCCTGTGTTGTTAAAAATTAATTTTATGGTATCCTACCTCCGGCAGATACTTTGAGACCGTCCTATTCTAGAGCGCTCTTTTCGAATAAATTCGCGTCTGTTTACACCTTTCTGTCAAGGGACTCTCCATAAAGGGCTCAGCGGACTCAGCGCCGATGCAAGAAACCAACTGGAAGGAGAGATCTTATTTTTAAAACGGGAACTAGGCGAAAGTTCGTTGACTTCGTAGCCCTCGTACGGCGGCTGGAGGCTCTGGAAACGTCCAGGAGCTACCAAGTGATTGCTCGGTCAGTCTCCACCTCTAGATACGATCTGGGAACGCTTCTGTGGTTTGATTTCCAAATATAGCCCCCGCTAGCGATTCTCTTTCACATTTCGTTCGAAGCTTCTATTTGTAAATAAGGAGACCCAATCATTTCTCCATCTGCGTTCACCTCTCCTAGTCGACAATGTGTGGTTCTTGTCTTCACACAAACATCAATCAAGTAGCCTACTACACCTACATATAGGTAGTTAATGAATTCACGTATCAATCGTACATCGAAATCTCAGTTAGTAAATGACCTAATGATCAACTTCAGAATACCGATGGGCCAGAAGTTGGCTGATTTCCTTCTAGAATAGTTTGTTATGTTTGGTGGGGAGGTGCCGCTAATCTATGGGGAAAAAGTCAACTTAGGGGTTGACTGACTGCAGCCAACCCAAGATCCACAGATGTGGACAGACCACACACATCTAGGGAACAACATCTTTGAGGCAACTACTCGTGTAGGAGTACTACTACACGCATTACATAATATAAAGGGTGGCCCACCATAGGTGCACCATCCCTGTATTCGGCCAATTTTTCGATTAGGCCGGAAATAAGCCGTTTTCTCAAGCTGAATTCAATAGCAACTCAATTTTTATTTACAAAGCATCTGCAAAGGTTCTACGCTCTACTATTCAGCTTATTCTTGAGGAACGCCAGAAATTCCTAGCGAGGGCTATTATGCGCATAGCTTTCCTCCGTATACCAGGAAGTGAATACGTTTATTTCTCCTCTTCCTATTAACCACGGGCTGGGAGCCGGTTATGGCGAATTTAAGAAAGAACACTGTTCATTCAAAAATTCGCAAACAATTAAATTTGAATTATTCATTTAGAAAAAAAAAGAAATAAAAAACGTCGGTAACTAGGGTTGGTAAAAATCAATTGACTTGAACAACTAGATGAAAATAATTAACTTCCATGGGAACAATATAAATGAACAATAAAAGGAATCCTTGTATACAATGTACATCGTACACTGGTATACGGTGGTACCTGTACCTCATATACGAAGAAAAGTCCTGGCAACGAATTTTCTGTATGTCCTCAAGAATCAGGTGAACTTTAGAGATACCTACTGAAAACGAAGGCCGAAGGGTAAAATCGCTCCTAGAATCTCACTCATGCTTTGAAAATAAAAACTGAGTCCACAATTGAATTCAGCATGAGTACACATGTGCATGGGGCGTGAGTGGGTGGATTCAGCAGTTGAAACTCATGTAGCACTTGATGTTGGTAAAAACTTCAATTTTGTGTGTATTTCGGATGTGGTATAAAAAATCGGCTGAGGCGTGTAATTATTCATGAAATTTGTCGTAAAATCTGAAATAAAAATTGGGGGGTTCCCGTTTTTAAAAAACGAAGTTAGTGCCAATTTGGCACATTCGGAGCGCGCCAAAAAATGTGCTATAGGGACTTTTTAAAAAATTAGGCTCGAAATAAGCCGAATACTGGGATGGTGCACCCTGTATATTTATGCCGATTTAGGAGCGGTAAGTTTTCTTCAGATTAAATTCAATAAGTTTACCATAGCTAACCATATAACGGACAAATCATTTTCTTCCGCACAGTTCCTTAATTTGGAACAAAGCCACGAGTCATTATACTGAAGTCCCTGTGACTATGTTTATTTCATAGTTACCTCATACTTACAGGAACTAGCCAGGGCTTTTAAACGACAGGAAGAAAATGCATCCATTCGGAGCATTGGAAAACTCAATAGACTTCCAGCCTTTTCTCCCTCGGACTAAAGAGAAAAATTTCCAACAAAACTGATAAAGACTTGTTCATCTGCTATCGACACCCACCCCCTTCTATTTTGTGGGTAGTTGTCCGTTCCCTTGGCAACCCTCTCCCTATCTAAGGACTATCCTCTCGTCCTCCAACTTTCCCAAGAATCAGCTGATACCGTTTTTTTTCCTTTTTATCATTTTCAATCTACTTCCCTCCTTGTACAATGTTCACTGCCCTAAAGCTCCTGTATACAGAAAGTAATTTTTTCAGTGTTCGAGGCAGAAACTCGTTCGTCTGGTAAACCAGGCGACAACCAGTTACCGATCTACAAAATATGTACCTACCTAAGGTTCGCTGGTTTAAGGTAAGTCAAGAAACATAAACAATATAGGTAGGTAACTAAATACATAATTACCGACTTGTTCCAAACCCAAAGTGAAAGTCTATCTGAACAATATTGGTGCCAAGAAGTAACTGAAATGCTGGAAAGGTAGATCGGATAACGTTTGAGATACCTAGCTAAGTATTCACCTTCATAATTTTACGTGAAATTACAAGAGTGCATGAATAATTGTTAAAATCTAACAAGATCGACCGTGTAGGTTTTTGGTAGTGACTGGAAAATAAACGCAGAAGAGGTAGGTAGACACGGACCTACAGCAAAGATGAAGTTGCGCGCAATGATGCGTACTTTCTATCTTACGCCAATTTAGTTATAAAGTAATTGACAGATTTCAAGAGCTTCAAAGCTTCATGTAGGGGATAATCAAAAATCGGCCATACGAGTAATGTAGAATTTTCGAGGTTATTTAACTCATCGTCGAGGTCTAAATAACAAGGAAGTTCTTGAATAATTACTTACATAAACCTATACATGTATAATAGGTGTAAATCGCTCTGGAAAGTTACACTGGTTGTTAGTGTTACGTTTCCCAGAAGAACAACCACAAACAAACTATGATAAACACTGAAATACCGGCGATCTTGACTAGAAACTTTAAAATTAATGCAACTTCCTATACTAACTGACGTAGGGGTACTTACATAAACGTATGTGTAGGTGTCACATGCACGAGGAAGTTGCATTTTCCCAGGGGAAATTCTCAACACAAACAAGAATGCCGGCGTTTTCCCGGAGAAACGCCGGTAGTGATAGCTGTGACAAGACTGAAAGTATTTGGGCGTCCAGTAAAAGTGGAAGGGAGACATTATGTACAAAAGAATCGAACATAACGGGAATGGGACCGAGGGGTCAACTGATTTTACCTGAGTGTTATTATCCGAATAATCCCCGAGTGGTAGGTATGGTTTAGAACCGCTGTGTCCCAAAGATCGATTAGTGAATAATGTAACACTTCACCTAAAATTTCAGATAGCTAGATATGGATAGATACGGGGGCTTTCCTGGACGATAAGCGGTAAAGCCGGAATTCAGGATATACAAATACTTCACAAATTGTATTACATAATATTATGTACTAAAAGTCAAGATTTATGTAATGAGTACAGAACTTAATGCTATCTTTCTCCCGATTCGAGATTAGCCTTGATAACAGAACTTGGATGGTGCGCATTAGAACCTGAAAACTGGACGCTGCGCCTTCGATATAACAACAGTGAGCCTATTCTCAGCTCGAAATCCCATCTGGATAAGTCACGGCATGGGGAGATATGGTTGTGAAATCATAGAGTATTGTGCACAGTAGTACATAGCAGTCCCTCATGTGCGAGGGAGCCGTGACGTAGCAAAGAGCTGTACCCACCGTACCTAGTACCTAGTACCTGCCGTATTTAAAGACCAATTTTTGGATGTTTTCGCTAATAAATTGTTTACCCTAGATATCGTACCTTTTGGTTTATTATTCTGTGAATAATACACCTATGTATTCGCTCAGCAAAAAATTTTTATAACACCCCCTCAAACTTTTTTCTTTTCCGTTTCAAGGTGCGGAGATTCCAAAAATGCAATGTCCGTCCGCCGTACGCCGTATCACGTGTACAGGCTTCATTTTCGGTCTAAAAAAAGTCGTTCTTTCGCACACCGGCCCCATTTGGGCCCTAGTTGTGTCCCGAAACTTTTCAGCCCGATCGGAATATACCCAGGGGTGTTATAAGTGAAAATGTGTGTAAAAATAGGTACTTTTTGCGGTTTAGCAACATGTTGGTAACATGAGCTTCTGAGATACATTTTTCCATGTTTTTGGGGACGAGAAGACCGAATATGAAGTCGATTTTGACCAAAGAGTGGAAAATTGAGTTCTACCAAATGTTCAGCTCCCAAAATTTATTTTTTATGAGTGAAAAACCTGGGAAATCGTCTGAAATCACCATCAATTTGTATAATAACACTGGAGGTAGTATCAACACGTGGATCAAGACGATTAAATGGCGCTACCAATGGTCGAAGATAGTTTAAAAAAAAAAAATTAAAAAAAACGTAGGTAGGTACCTACCTAATTTGTGTTTTGGGGGCCAAAATTAATGGAAACCACCAGATATAGCTTCCAGTCCAATAGAATAATAAACCCACGTGACAAGGACTTTGCAGCGTTTTTCAATTAGAGAAATGAAAGTAATGGAGGGAATTCCCATTCTATGCGAAATCGAAATATAGGATTCAACTGTTAGGCAACAGGTAGGTGAAATGCGAGACTGTGGTATTAGTATTACTTTAAGACGGCATATCGGAATCAGTAAGCGTGTGCGGTGATAAGAAAGGTCGAATTCTGAACCACCAGGCTACCGTCTCTACTGGCTATCGAATAGTAGACTGTACGCTATCTCCTTAACTATCACGTACACATCCTTGGTATTTGGTTTGATCGATTATATACTGTTCCAGGTTTGGATAAGGCAAAGAACAAAACACGAAGAAAAACGGTTGTGCCGTGGGAACGAGTATATTGACTTGCGCAGTGTTGATTGATCGCGTGAATTTAACATCCAGATAAAGCGTTTTATCCCTGTGCTGACCGATTAGCGGGTTAAGTTTCGAACAAAACATTTTTATTTTGGCTCGGGTGGGGGGTTATGCTTCGAAGTTGCGACACGGTTTGTTTACAAAATGACGAGGGGAAGCGAGAGAAGCTGAGCTACGTAGAAGCTGTTGGGGGTGAATGAACTCAGGAAATAAACAGGAGGCGGGGATCCCTCACGTGGGTTGGTTCCTGGTTACGCCGGCCGGTGAAGATTCGGTCCAAACGGGAAACGCAAGGACCGGTTGCTGGGCCCCGTGACCCGGGTGGTTTCTGTTTTCCAGGTGGAAGCCCGATTTCAGGCTTTCGAGGAACTGGGCAGGAGTGTGATTGGAAAGTGTACAGCTGCAACCACCAGCTGGGCTGCAGATTTTTCCTCCATACCGACTCTCTCACACGACCGAATGGCCTTGAGGTTAGGGCTGCCAGACGTCCTCTTTTTTCCGGACATGTCCTCTTTTTCACACCCTGTCCGGGCGTCCTCTAACTTTTTTCATTTTTCGGGCAAATGTCCTCTTTTTTTAAATCTCTCATTAACTGAAAGGTAAAATCGTTTGGGCTACCTACCTATCTGGAACATTAGCCTGCTTAGAAAAAATCTTGTTCTTGTTAAACCATACCACTTAAATATACCATGGACACCTTTTAGTGAAGTTTCAAGGAAATTCTCTAAAACTTCACTTAAAATTTAATCTGCCATGCAAGAATTTTTTTGTAACTTGTAAGCTTGTAACCCCTCCAATTTAAAGCCATCTAAGTTGTTTATTTTTCCCCTTGCGTAAATTATTTAGTGCTTAAATTAAACTGTGATGAGTTTTTTCTCAGATATTCCTAGTTCCTTTTGTAGATAAGATACCTACCTAGAGTTTTTACGCTTGTACTGAAAAGTTAAATCCCTCATGTTATGGCAATAATTAATCTGCTGTTTTTTCCTTCTGAGCTTTAAAATTGTAACTCTAGTTTTCATCAAACAGATGGAAGATGGTTTGTTACCTACCTAATCGGGTATTATACTATGTTGAATGTTGAAACTAAAAACTTGAAGTATTCCTATTAGAATTAGATCATTTTCTATAATATAATATAGTATGTGCATTTTGTATATTATAATTATATATCTTGATGTCCTCTTTTTTCTTTTCTCTCATCTGGCAACCCTACTTGAGGTGATGGTGATACGAATCGTAACTTTCCACAGCGGTCCTACGTAATGCATACCAGCAGGACCATTTTCAGTAGCTTCTGCGCATGCGCCGACTAACGCAAATTGAAACAAAATCTACAAATTCTGGGACATTTGGGAAGAATTCTGTATTCTCATTTACAAGTACCTACAGTGGTCCCAATTTTCATGACGGAAAAAATGGTCAAACACGGAAAATGCACCGACTGCTCTAATCCTGCACTTGGTTCTTGTGGCTAAACCCTTCCCATGATATATTATATGGCAATAAAGGTTGTAAGCGATTTCATGACGTAAGTATGTAGGTACGTCTGGAGCTATAAACCAAGACATCGTCATAAAAATACTCTTTTTGCCCTCTTGACAGAATGTCACCTCAATTTACGATGACGTGAAAAAATATCAACAAAAAGAGCTGGAATAATAAAGAGGAGGGGGGAAATCATTTGAAACACGTGAGCAACAGAAAAGGTTTCTGAATATCCCTTCCATGTGTTGCTTGGGAGGGAGCAATGAACTCAATTCTCCCTCCCGTTCTACTACAGCCTTCAAGTCGGTTTCCAAGGGTTATGAACTGGGATTTAACGACAGGTTGATCTGTTCCATAGATACCACATCCACCTTTCAAGTGCGCAGAAACCCCTCTCCTTTTGGAGAAGAAGGAATTTTGCGAGCCGGGAGGAAGCTTGGTGTAAATGGAAGAGAAAGAAGCGCCAAACCATTTGTCCCTGAACATCCTCAAATTTTGGACCAAATAAAGAAAACACAGAATTTGGCGTATCTACTAACCTAACTATGACTGTGACTCCGTGGTGTGGCGACCAGACATAGAGAAGATTAGTGAACCGGTCACCGAATTTCAGCGCAAACCTATGAATTCCACGATTCAAACTGATATTTTTTTAAGGAACCTCAGAAACCTGGGTTAGAATTGTGTTTATTCCGGGCCTGAATTTATCTCCGTTGACGCATACCAACAGGACCATATCTGTAAATTATCATCTATACAATGCGTAATTATACAACACCTACACAAACATTGGACCAAAATATGATGGAATAATTGTTTTGGCTATGTATGTCTGTCACTCACATTGATGTAATGTTTTGTAAAATGACGAATAAGGAGAAGGATGTTATTTATTTATTGTATTAGGACGCTTCTATCCATATCTTTCCGCCAGAAACCAACGAACCACCCAGACAGTTTCTGAATGCACGCGTTCGTAGCTAAGAAGAAATTAGGAGAATCTCATATAAACTGGACTGATCATGACCAACCTAATGACGTAGGGAAACCAGTTAATTAAATAGGTATATGCCTCCCATAGGTTGGTATTCATGGTTCCGAATTTCCCGATAATAGCCAAATCAGTTGTGTTCGTCCCTACTAGGGACTTGATAGAACCAAAAAGCCCTAACGTGGAAGGGAAAGGTCGATCCCATTCCGAGTAAATTGAGTCCACTCTGCCAACGATAAGCCTCCCTCTCGAGCCCTTTGATTATAGTTTGCTTGTCTTGATTAGTACCACTGCCTTCTAGTAATTGGGTTTCTTTCTTCCCCAACTCCAAATTAACGTCGTTTACGTGAATTTTATCGCCGGCATTCTTCACTCGGATGTAGTGTTTCTTTTCTTTGCCGAAAGCGATACAATCATTGAAAGCTCGCATTTTCGTATCCAGCGCTTTCAGTCGTTCCCCACGCTTAATATTTCAATTTAAGAAGAATAGATAACATCGCTATAGAACATCAAAACATACTAGTATCTCATTTTACGACGGGTTTCATTACAAAACCCGTAAACGTTTACCAACCCAGGGTTGTTCATTGTGTACTTTCTCTATTTCCTTATTACTACGAACGTACACATTATTTTCTCTTACCTGTTTCTAATTTTTCAACCATTCAAATACCGATTATTTCTTCCACAATGCTAGTTCCCTCTGTTTCACTTTAGTGAATTGTCGGAGAAAGGCGAGTTGGAATTCCAGCAACTTTTAGAATTTCTCACATTTAGATTGTATTTGAGGTTTTGTGGGTCAGTCACTAAAAAAAGCCATAAAGGAGTCTAGATAATTTTTTATAGCGAAAAATATTTTAATGCAAAACATTGGGCACTTTCAACATGAAAATTGGTAAAATTTAGTATACCTACCTGAATTCCGTAAAGAAGGTGGCAATTTATTCAATAAATAGGTAAATACCTACTTATTTTAAGGGCAACTCCTAACGTTTGGATGGTGATTGGAAGAGTTTTCCGTATTTCCTCCTCCAATCCTAATCATGGCGAACTACGAAAAAACTGTCTGCACCATAGAAAAGCTACCCTCGATATTGCTCATTACTCTAATTTATTTCTTTCACGAAGGAAAAAAGGATTCAGTCGAATTTATGCAATAAAAACTAGAACTTTCGGAAAACAAGAAAATCCGTAGGTACCTACTCGTAATATAGTGACAGCTACCTACGGAATTATTTGAAGGGATTTTATACAAGAACTTATAACGATGATGTCATGTTTTATTTTCATCATTAGCTATCCTATAAATCACACTAAACTAAATTATTGAACAATGAGAAAACATTACAGTTGCCATCAATTAGCAGCACTACAGTAGGGGGGTCTACATGGACATGGTAGATGTTCCTCTACTGATTTGGAACGCGGAGGTGTAAAACTGTAAAACTGAGGTGCACGAAAAACAATAATCATGAAAAAAAAAACAACGCTGCAAATCCCTGCACAACGGTTTATTATTTTGTACAGAATACCCTTCTGTTACAGATCACAGCTCTCCTTATAGATAACCCGTCTATATAATATAATATGTACTAGTCTATACATATTATGTAGATCGCAGACCCTCCGTAGGTTAGTACCTAACCCCGTACTCGTTACTAGGTACCTATCTGAATCACGAGTTAAATGATGCTAAAACAATTCTTTCGATGACGAGCAGTAACTAAAACGGCAAAAAGAAACGCAAATAATGAAGTTCTGAAGGAAAATTGTTGATGTGGAGTGAAATAGATATGCCCCTAATGCGTAGATAACTGTTTTCTGTGGTCAATACCTACCTTCGTGGTCAAGTATAATGCACTGTTGTGTAATAAATTGCCCATCAATAATACTTCAACGGTTGTTCAAGTTGCAAAAGTACCGATCAACAAAATCCTGCCCCTTCTTGGTAGATGAACCGTTGTGTAATAATTTACCGTTGTGTAATAATTTACCTTTGTGAAATAATTTACCGTTATGTAATAATTTACCGTTGTGTAATAATTTACCCATCAACAATACTTGAACGTTTGTTCAAGTTACAAAAGTACCAATCAACAATGTGTAATAATTTACCGTTGTGTAATAATTTACCGTTATGAAATAATTTACCGTTGTGTAATAATTTACCATTGTGTAATAAATTTACCCCTCAATAATACTTGAACGTTTGTTCAAGTTTCAGAAGTACCTACCAACAAAATCCAATAGGTAGTCCATCACTTATCAAATGAAATAATATCGCAGAACAACTAACTCGACTTCATACAGCCATCCTTTGATTATAATCAGGTGCTCCCTAGTGATGATTATCTGGGCCGGATTTATACGGTTTGATTCACGATCGTGTTGAAGAAGCTTTTTGGTGCACACGAACGGCTGGACGTACAATGCTCCGGGTGGTCTCAAAAAATTGTTTAGCTCAAGACAAATTTAATAACGTAAAAAAAATACCCTTCCATCGAAAGTTTTCGAGCTACGGCGTTCTGAAAATTTCAACCCCTATTTTGAACCCCTTAGAGATGACTGACAGTAACGTCGAGCTTCGAGGACCAACTAGAACCCGAACGGAACCTATAACCCGAATTTCATCCATTTTTATTCATGGTAACTAAGAAAAGTGGCCCGTACGGTGTACGGCGGACAGAAAGAAATTTTTTTATTGCAGTTTCGGATTCTACATACCTTGAAACGTAAACCATCAAACTTTGAGGGGGGGGGGGGGGTTAGAATATTTTTTTCATGCTCGATTCCAATGGTTCATTATTGAAAATAATAAACCAAAATCAGCAATAATGGGTTTCTGGAAAAAAGTTTGAGGTAAAAAAATTAGTGCGAGGAGGAACCGGTTGTTTAAAAGGAAAGACGTGCGGATGAAAGTCAGCATTTCGCACTGCCGATGGTGGAAATAGGTCAAATGCAAAAGAGCTTGACCGTGGCCCAATGATGGAGGGAAATGTTTGAAAATGAAAAAGCGATCAGACGTATTGTTTCTCAACCTGGCGAGTCCCGAGCGCCAATATCGTCCTACGGGTCGGCCATGGGAAGGGTGTTCTATCTCATTTCCGTTGTACCGCCCCCACCGTCACATTTCAGAGTACAGAGCTCGACCTGGCAAAACCTCCTGTGCTCTGCTCTGGGTTCAACTCCCACCGTATCGATGGACCATCGGCAGAACTGTTGGTTCTTGCAGAGATGAATCGCGTACCACTGAATGAGTAGAAACAAGAAGACTGACGATACGATAAAGATAATCCGGTATCTAATGACTGGTCGTTGTGACAATATAACATACAAAAGCTGAAGTAAGCAGGTACGTAGGTATGTTTAAATATTTCAATCAAGCATACATACGATTAGCACAAGGTAATGGTAACACATGGTAACAGCTAATGGTAACACGAACTGGCTCATGATTTGAATTTCGCACAATAAGTAAGTTCGAAAAGAGTGAACAAAACAAAATATGGGATAATTTATTGAATCACAATGGTACATATCTCAAGGGTGACTAAGGGACAATTTGAAGAAGAGAAAATCTGTCTTGCTCCAATGCAATATTGACACCACCCACCGAAAAACCTGAACCTACCTCCATATCTAACTCATCACCGTTCTGTTGCAGTTTTTGTAGTCTACAATAAATTGGATTTTGCACAATTTATTGTAGGGAAGATCGAAGAGAGTTAGTATAAAAACCCAATAAATATGAAGTCAATAAATGTTAAGTCAGGCATCGGTATTGTAAATTTTGTTTCCAATTAATATAAAACCTAATGACAACAACTTCACATTGTACCGAGTGTCCTCAATGCGGGCGATTGGCGTTTTGTGAGGATTAAGTTTATTCAAGCAGACCTACCCCTCCATCAAGTTCCGACTTCGGAATCAAAGAGCAGGAGTTTTGAATAAATGTTTAGTGAGTAGTTTCTCCAATGGCTCTTGAACGCAACATCAACATTAGCATTATTATTTTATGGAACTCAGTTGGTAATTTAAAATAAGTAGCGGGTATTATAAACTAAAATGTGTCTCAAATTCAGAAATGGATTGATGTTGGTGAATGGGTTGAGATAAAGGTTGACGCAAAATGAATTCACACATATTTGAACAATCTGAGATACATATATTTATGTAAGATTATCTGGATATGTGGATACCAATCATTCCATCTAAGTACCTCCTACCTAGTGTCAATATCAGGGCAATGGGAAATTTTCGTCAAATATTTTGTTGGAAAAAATATTCAGAGCTCTTGGAAAAATGGTAGTTTGAAACCCGTTTTCAAAAAGAAGCGATATTTTTTAAATGAGGGCGATTAAAATGCGGCAAGAAATGACCTATGAGGTCTATTGACATCTGACTGGCTGTTTGGCCCAAGGAGGCGGAGCGAAGCCTCGGAGGCGAAGGTTCTCAATGCTGCCAACAACGGCAAACCTTCCTGACAACCTTTAAGAAACTTTGCGGTGACTTTTCGTAAACCTCCCCTCACTTTGATTTTGAAGAATTTTTAAATTTATTTGTAAATTTGCGGTTCCATCTCTATCCACTGCGGTTCTGTACATCGTTTAGATGCACTAGCGCTCTAAGCGGGATTTGAGTTGAACTACTCGGTGATTTACCAGATACGTTATTTCTAACGGGAACTCAGAAATTCAAATTTCACACTCGTTTTCTGCCTAGAACTTTCCGACATAAGCACCTCATTACGTAGGTACGAACTAAATCACTCGCGAAGAAATCGTGGAAACCCATTTCAAAGAAAAACAGAGTTATTGCAAAAATAGTATATTTCCACTAATACACGAAAAACGCAAAAAACACTTACACCGGTTTCGGTGATCAAACCATCGTTAGTAACATACAATGACTTATATAACAGTGTTTTTTTTTGCGTTTTTCGTGTATTAGTGGAAATTAATAGACTATTTTTTCAATAACTCCGTTTTTCTTTGACCTCATTACGTAGTCGTTAAGTTGTAATTTCTGTTACAGAAATTCCTAACAGAATTTGGCCAAAAAAAAATTGGGAATTTGAAACCCACGAAAATTGCCCATTCTGAAAATATAAAGACAGTTAGATGCAATTATTGTGTTGTCCCATCATTGCTTTGTGCTCTTTCATCACTATAGACCCGCAGATTTAGGGCAACTATCTACGCTAATCCCCGTTTGCTTGATAAAATAAAATGTTCCTATCCAGAGGTACAAATGACATAAGAAATCTGTAGCGTTTTAGAGTTTTTAATCAATTCAGAACCGGAGTACTGAATAGGTAACGGCTTTGAGGGTGGAATTTGCTAGCGTTTGAAGTCGTGATGATACCTTGAGGTTTCTTTGTCGGTAATTTTATAAGAGTATCAAACTAACAACTGTGTCTTAGGCTCGGGTATGGATTTGAGTATTTTGAGTGTAAGCGGATGGTTTTAGGTGAAGGTGGAAGCAATGTGGATTCACACAAAGTGAAGATGAGATCCGAGTAGGAAAGTTGAGAGAAACTGGGATGTGTGAGAGTTCTTGAAGGTTAGAGGCCTCGTATTTGAATAATCTTGGAATGGAGGACATTTTAAACTCGTCGTCGCCGAGGGTTTCTAATTAGGTTCAAAAACAACAAGAAACGCTCAATATGAACTCCATTGGTTTGGCGGATCGCATCGCATGGCAACAGCGGGCCCGGGACTCTCGAGTCGGAGTGCGCAGTACGGCCTGTAGTGGGGGAGGCTGTTTGAGAAAGGCGAGTGGAGGGGAGCGTGGTATTGAGCGAGTGCACGTGGCGGGAGGGGGCCGGAGAGGGGGGGCGTACACGTGTCAGGCACAGCTGATATCTGTGACGTCACCTGCTGCACAGCATCACCCCCCTCACCCCCCCGGAGGGGTGTGGAGGGGAGGGGAGTGGGCTTCATGTGGGAGCTGATGCAACGGACAAACCGGAGCTTGACTTCCCCAGATGAGAGTTGCCTTCTCCCAAGCTGTTGCGGGTCGATGGCGCTACTAATCCGGACCATCTGAGGTCTACTGAGGATGTCTAATTAGGTTCCGTGATAATGAACTTTAAATACGTCACTATAAACATCTCAACTCTTATCACACCGGGTAGAACCAACGCGGTTATTAACACTCATTCTAATTACGTGAATAATCCGCAACCATGAAACGAGACGTACCACGGGGCAAAGGAGCCTATATCCATTTTTGATCAAGAATGATTGCTCGTTTGTTTTGATGATAAGGAACTTTAATCCCGGTATCAAGATCTCATCTCTGTCAAAGTGAGTAGAGCACCAGCGTAATGATTAAAACCCATTTTAAATTACGGGATTACTTCTCATGAACGGCCGTCCATGCAAAACCACGCTGGACTGTAGTGGCGTTTACCTTGTTCTGTATTAGGTACCTCTATTTCATTCGTTCACAAAGATAAATACATGAAGACTGACCGAAAAAAGGTAGAGGGGTCAAGGTTCAAAAACAGGTCGGTACGCATATCGTTTGGCTTTAAAGTACTCCCTTAAATAAATTCACGATTTAATAATCCGCACTCTAACTTTATAGCTCTATTTTGGCGGCATATTTATGGTGAATTTTCGGGAAAGTTGGAAAATGTTCTAATTGGGCGTAGAGATGGGGCAAATTGTTTAAAATGGCGAGGATGAAGATGGCAAGAAACGAGTCTACATAAATGAACCGTCGTGTAATATTTTGCTTCCTCACCACCGAAGGTAGGGAAGCCTTGGATTCGTGAATGAGTAAAAAATAAAAAAAATAAAAAATTAGAAAAAAAGTATGTCCTCCAAAATGAAAATTTCCACTACCATTTCGCGTTTCAGACATCGAGGAACATTTTTGGTTCAGTCTATCTGTGGTAGGTAATTCCTTGTAACGCCCATAACTACCCGAAATAATGGTCGAAATGGGCTGAAATTTGGAGGGTAGGTGCGGGTTGGGTCATAGATGATTCCGTACCAAAATCATTGGCAAAGTACCGTAACTTTCGTCTGCGCATGCGCAAACGTGAACTACTTCTACTTGGAACGCCCGTATCTACCATAAATATCGTTGAAATGAGTTCAAACTTGGAGGGTCGACCAGCAGTAATACTTTGATCGTTTCATATGAATTTCATTGGAATCGTAATGTAACTTTCGTCTGCGCATGCGCGAACATGAAATGTTGACCATTTCTTTGTACCTAACGCTTCTAACTACGCGAAAAATAGTCGTAGAGAGCTGAAATTTTGAGGGTACACGCGGCTTGGATCGCAGGTGACCCCTTTTCAAAATCGTGGAAATTTTTGTCTGCGCATGCGCAAACGTGATATACTTGAAACGCCCACAACTACGTTAAACATAGTTGAAATGAGTTTAGATTTGGAGGATGGATCAGGAATAATACTTCGATAGTTCCATATGAATTTCATTGGAATCGTACCGTAAATTTCGTTTGCGTATGCGCTAACATGAAGTGTTGACCATTTCTAACGGCCCTAACAACGCGAAAAATAGTCGTAGAGAGCTGACATTTTGAGGGTAAACGCGGGTTGGATCGCAGATCGTCCCGTATCAAAACGAAACTACCCAACTATTCTTATACGTTCGAATGTGAGGCGAGGAAGCTATAATGCCTGCTCGAATTGGCAGACGTTTTAGTATTGATTTCTCGCAGGACTCACAAATTAAGATTCCCTCCGTTACCGCAGTTTGGAGGATTGGTTCAATTTCTCAATGCTGTGCTCTGTGTCTCTAGCTCCCTCTATCCTATTACTTACGGTCCTCACCCTATTAGAAGGTATGTAGTGGTTGTTATTATGACAGGCTCAGGGAAGGTATTCTCACCTACCTTTGGCGTCGAATCTGAATCTGGAGTGGAAACTTTTGCCGGATATTGGAATGAGCTTTTTTCTAGTGCCATCTTGTTTTTTGACCGACAATCTCTTGACGTTATTCCATGTATAGAAATTTGTAATTTGCACTTCTCAAATAGGTACCCATATTTAATTTGTGTAAAAGAAAGCTACTTCAGGACACTTGGTGTTATGGTAAAAATATATATAAAATTTGGTCCAAATCTGATATATATTTCTACCAAACGAATAATTTGTGGAGGGGAATGTCGCAGTGAATCAATAAAAATAGTAGTCACGTAGTCAATAAAAATTAGAAAAAGATTACGGAATCAATCAAACCTCGTTCGTTATAGGCATCGACCTTGATCCACCCATCCAGCAACCTACCCAACCTTACAAACTGGTAGATAAACCACGACATAAGGCCCGAAAGCGAAGCTTTTGACCAGAGTTAGTAATCAAACTGTCGTTGGAAGATTAACAAGAAAGTGGCCACATGGCAGCCTCTCCCACACTTGTATGGATTGCTTCGACCCCACCTCCGGCTGCCTTCGATTTACAAGGTTTCACTAGAAACCGAACTCCCAAGACCTCAAAGTAATGACAGTATGACGTTCGGAAACGTTGGAAATACATAATTCAATTCGGCTTCAAACAGAGAAAGTCAAAGAGTCAGATCACAACATCGGCAGTGCACTATTATTGGCTTTGCCCCAGAAATCCTCTCGGTTTCGATGTGCTGCATTGAAAGGTTTTATTGTGACAGAAGTACAAAACTAGTACTGTAATCATCATGATTTCTGTTCTAAAATACCTACTTTTTCTCTTGCGCTGGTGTGTGTGTGTGTGGGTGTGTGTGGGTGTGTGTGTGTGTGTGCGTGCGGCTGTATAGGAGAATCTACAACGGCAGCTTGATAATTATATTGCAACATCAATAATTATTATCCAACGAATGCAGAACATAAAAGTAAGTCAGGAAGTAACCCGAGGAAGTATTGACACAAACGTTCTGACACAAGATCAGGATGATCCGTAGGGCTTGGAATATTTATGCAAAAAAATTCACTCCATATATCCCGGGAAAATGAAAATGTATAAAAAACGCTGCAAATCATTACGAAACGGTTTATTATTTACCTGTATAGATGCCCCTTCTGCGTAGATCACTGTTTTCTGTGGTCAATACCCTCGAGCTCCTTCCAGGAAAGCCCTAAATGGAGTACTGGAGCCGGCCCGGGAATTAAAGTTTCATACAAATGCGAGGGATTCAATAATTCAATCATTAATATTACTTGTAGTTATTCATGAAGCATAAGGTAAATAATAAACCGTTGTGCAATAATTTACCTGTACAGATGCCCCTTCTGCGTAAATAGTATGATAAACGGTTGTGTAATAATTTACCGTTGTGTAACAATTTACCCAATAATACTTCAACGTTTGTTCAAGTTGCAAAAGTATCTATCAACAAAATCCAAAAGAGCAATCAACAAAATCCGAAAGAGCAATCGACAAAATCCAAAAGAGCAATCATTTTTCAAATGGAATGATATCACAGAACAACCAACTCGACTTTATACAGCCATCCGTGATTATAATCAGGTGCTCCCTAGCGATGATATCTGGGCCTGATTTATACCCGTTCGATTCACGATCATGTTGACGAAGCTTTTCGGTGCAAACGGACGGCTGGCCGTACATCGGTGAACCCTTACCGATCAAACCAGACAATCAGAACACAAGTCATAAATCTTGGACAGACGACGAGGATGAAAACCACAGGATCAGTGTATTGGGTACTTACACCAACTGAAGGGCTACCTACTACTTTATCAAGTTTTCAACACTCGATTATTGATTCATATTCTGAGATCGATATAAAATGCGGTTCAAATTGTCGATTGCAAAAGCTAAGGTAATGCTGAGCAGGTTTTGCGATTTTGTGGTGGAACCTACTTCAGATGTCCTCAAATGGGATTGTAAAGCGTTGGAACGCTGTGGGCAAGTGCTGTCCATAGGATGTCACAAGATATGAAACTCCCGGACGTAGCAATAACAAACTGAACGATGCTGTGACCGATTTCCGCTCTAACGAGGAAGACGGGGAAATCACAGGAAAGAGCGGAAAACTTTCCGAGAAAGCTTTTTTTTTCCAGGGAAAAGTTGAGTCAGCGGACATGAGGAACGGACCCATAGCGTGCGAGGAAACGGCGGTCGACCTCCAGTGTTACGGGCGATTCGGTGCAGGCTTCAACAGGTTTGAGACCCCTTCATCCGTATCAAACAGTGGTGGGGGGGGGGGGGGGGGGGCATTGCACAACTTCCCACTCACTTCAACATGAGGAATTCAGAGAAGGTTGGCTGGGATATAGAATTCGACGAGGCGTACCTTGCCTAGGATTGAACAATCCCTGAAGAATGTTGTTCATAATTTTTCACCAATTTGAGTAATTGATTTCCGTAACGACTGTGATAGATTCAAAAAATCATGACAAGTAGCATTTGGCTTATACATAATCGAGACATTGAGTGAAAAAGGAAGTAGGCATATATACAATGATCCTTCATATATCAGCATCAAATTCAGTAATGCAGTAACAGTGTAATCCCCGAATCCTGGCGGGGGTAACACCATGGTAACGCAAGACAAAACACGAGATTACTTCACATGGAAGACCCGTACACCCGTGCGTGATTGACATAGGTATGTACAATATGAACTCACTATTCTATGAGGTACAGAATAGTAAAATGCCCGCCTGTTTTGCAGGTTGTAACAATCACAATTTCGAAGAACGCAGGACGCAACAGTATGGCACGCAAACTAACAACTGAATTAATGGAAGAACGATGTTGTATACCTACCTCGATATCTGTCAACTACCTCGAGCAGCATTAACAGCGCCTTTCCATGCTACTGGACAAATAAACCCAAGCTTCAAACTTGCTAGTCAGAATCGGTTGTTCTGGCGATGGGGATGTTCAAAACACCTCTCTGCTGTCTGTGTCTTGATAGTAGCACTTAAAACTAGATCGATTATGAGAACAGCAGATCGATTGAGACAGTGAAACTGGTAATATCACATTATCCTATGACGGTTTTAATCGATTTGCTAGAATCAAACTTGGATTTAGCTGCTGTACCTGACCAGTCACTTCGTAGCCATACGGGGGAACTGCATTGTCAGAGCATGTGCCTGTGGTTCAATCGGAAGTTGATTCATATGTATGAAATGGAATATATCTATTTGGGACCACAACTACAACAATCTGTAATCCATAGTTCTGAAAAAGGAATCGATTGTGAGAGTTAGTACTGATAACATCATACGATCTGTACGTGTAGATATTGAGGACAGGCCCAGTAGCAGTAATCCAGCTTGGTCCTCAAGTCTACTTCTCAACGAGTGAGGATGATTTCCAGGCAAAAACCGTTCGCTACTCCGGGGTTGTTGATCCTCGGAGTCCTCCGGACGGCAAAACACCTCAGGACGCCAGGGGAGGGTCCGTCCTTGAGGGAGCAACGTCCCCGCCCGAACCCGAGTGCAGTCACCCAGATGGGAATAGAGGGAAGGCTGTGCCCTGTTGGTGCCTGAGCCTACGTGGTAGAACGTTTTCAACACAATGGCCCATCGCCTATTCAACTCTATAATATGGAATATTACGCTCGTTTAATGGCCAGGTTTTTAGCGTCTTCGGCTTTCAATGGGCATATGAGATGCACAAGCTGATGTAGGTATCTGTTCGAATAAAGGATTACAGTCCATACATCGCAACATGAACTTTAATCTCACGAGGCGGCTAACATGATTTCTACCCCGATCAACGACCTCCACAGTGAGACAATAATAGCGCATCGGTGTCCCTTCAGTGAAAATCAAAACGGAGTTACATATTGAAAGGTCGTCTATTTCCATTAATGCACTAATACACAAAAAATGTATGCTTATAACGGTTTCGGTGATCAAACCACTGCCAGTAACAAACTGTAACTGAAATGGCGAATTTAGGTCAAAAAAAATTTTTTTTTGAAAATAAATATTCAGAACTTTTGGGAAAATGGTAGTCTGAAGCCCGTTTTCAAATATGAGCGCTACTTTTTGAATGACGGTGATAAAAGTACAAATGTGGCAAAAAATGACGTATCAGGTCTATTCTGCCCTCCAAAGTAAAACAGCTGCAGACTCGATTTTTTCCAATTCAGAGATTTTGGTATGGCTGGATTCGTATCTAAAAAACGTATTCTGGTAGGTATCTAGTTGAAAACGTTGGGAAAATTTCCCTAAAAAAGTTATTCAAGGAAAACGACTACGGTTTTTCGAGTTTTTTATGGTTTTCCAACTATGAAACGCAGTAGTAGTTCTTCCAACAAATAAAAACAGATCCCAGACCTACGGTGTTAATTCATTGGAACATTGAATTTAATTTAATGGTCATCAGGACAGTACTGCTCTTCTCTGTTGTATCCCTCTCATAGTTGTCTGAATTCGTCAGGCGGTACCGTTTTTCAATTTTGTGATGAGCGCCAAAAGCTTTGAGCGATCGACCGTAAGTGGTTTCCACATCGCGGTAAGTCATATTTTACAAGGAAAAATAAGGGTAGGTAATGTTTTTCTCTTTGGGAAAGGGGTGAAAAAACTCCAGCAACTACAGTGGGAAACAATCGTAGCATGAGCGTCCAACGAAGAAAAGCAGTAGCAGTTTACCGCTTTTTGAAGCAAAATTTACCTCATCTTCTACAATGCTGAAAAAAGTTGCTTAAATAAATTCATTTTTAGTCTTCCAAAATTTACGCGCCTTGCTGCTACAGACGTAGAAACTAAATTTCGATCAATTGCGAAAAAAAGCATTGGAAAATATTGAAGATTGTCCATTTTACAGCCTAAAAACTTCACCTGCGTTCCTTGTTCTACGGCTTTTTTGCTATGGACGGCAGTAACTGACATCTGACTGGCTGTTGACCCAAGGAGGTGGAGCGAGCGGGATAAAGCCAAGGAGGCGAAGGTTCTCAATGCTGCCAACAACCCAACATTAGAAATGGCAAACCTTCGTGGCAACCTTCAAGAACCTTTGCTGTGACATTTCGTGTTCGTGAACTCCCCCCTCGGTTGGATTTTGAGGACGTGTTTTTTAAATTTACGGTTCCATCCATCCACTGAGGTTCTGTACATCGTTTAATGTGATACACAGCGCTCTAAGCGGGATTTGAGTTGAACTACTCGGCGATTTACCTTATTCATAATTTCCAGCGGGAACTCGGAAATTCAAATTTCATACTCGTTTTCTGCCTAGACTTTCCGACATAAGCACCTTATTATGTATGTGGTCAATAAGTGGTAATTTCCGTTGTTGATCAGAATTTGGCCAAGAAAAGGAGAATTTGTAGGTAACCCATAACAATTTCCCATTGTACCTCAAAAACATATTTTCCATACGTGTAGTACAAACGTGTTTTCCTTACGTAGTTCAGTAGGGTAGTACGTTTTGAGAAGAGCGCAGAGAACAGTACAGTTGAAAATAAACATCCTAAATGCTACCTATGGGCTTTTGGTCAACTATTTTTATTAATGAACCATTGAAATCGAGCATGACAAACTTTTTTCACAGGGGCGTAACACACATCGTTTGTTTTTCCGTGATAGTATCCCATTTGAAGAAATATGGTATTTTGTATTTTGTTGATGGGTACTTTTTTGATAGGTACACGTTTGTTGTTCACGGCCAAAAGAGTTACCCAAACTAGGTGAAAATTTGGGAACATTTCGAGGGTCCTACTTTGGATCAACGACCGTCAGAATTTCAAAAATGACCGGGTGGGGAGTTCGAAAGGCCGTAACAGTGATTAGGTGGGGGGGAGGGGTTTAAAAATTCATATTTTATGTGACTGTGGCTGCCAAAAGGGAGCTTTTTCGAATCTGGTGGGATTTTTGTCAGTCTGTGCGCCCGTTCTTGGGGCGGTAGGTACCCACTGCAAAAAACGACGCTACTAATTTATTCAGGGTCATGCTAAAAGGAATTCAGTGATCTACGCAGAAGGGCTAAACGGGGAAATAATAAACGTGTAATAATTTGCAGCGTTTTCCCATTAGCTTGAGGCTAGAATGTCATACCTAACAACACCCTACCGAGGGTGTAAGTGCCAAAAGAAGAATACTGAGTTTTGCGGCGTTGGCCGCTCTTTTTTAAACCATTCGCGGCCTGCTTTAAATTTTGGTAGATGGAAACAGGAAAACACGACTCCCGAAGCCGCTCTCAATGCAAATGAGCTGGAGCAGTTTTTAAAATACGCAGTTAACGTGAAAAGAAAACCAAGTAGTTATTTCAAGAGAACGAGGTCTCCTTAGTGATGCGAAAATGTAACTGTTCATAACGAATGGTTATTACGCTCAACGGGGATCCTACGTTTCTGGGACTCGTTGAAAACTTCTGACGTCCGTCAATTGACAGCGTCAAGTGACAAAACATAGTAACAATAATCACAGCTTTCCAGGTTTCCAGTACTATGATCATACTTATAACAGTTTTACAGGACTAGAGACAACATCTACAAAATATAACGCACCCTGCTGTCTTCAACAGTAAGCAGCAAAAATCACAGCACAGGCTAACGTAATGTTCGAGCAGGTTATGAATATAAATATAATAGGTATGTTCTTTTTCATTTCAATCACAGGGATATGAGAGGCAGTTCATGCGTTCTCTGGATTTCGTCCAGTATGTACCAAGTTTGCAAAACGCCCTGTAAACTAAAATAAGAAGAAACAGCTCAAGGCCCACCAGATCGACAGAATGAATATATGTACCTACACTCAACTAATGAACAATAAACCACATGAATTACTGCAGTCAGACATATCCATGATCTCTGAACAGCTAAACTGGTTGTAGTAATCCATGGCGTATTCAGCTAGGAAATCAATCAACATATAGGTGCTGAGAGATAATCATCATCACCAAGCCAAAAATCGATTATTTTCAATGCGCTGGTAATAACTGAATTGAATGTTGGCAAATAATCGAACTGGCACTGGAAAATGAACGATGAAACGTGTAGTTAGCCTGCTTTTAGTGTATTCAGCAGAGATGTCCCCAGTCCGACCTTGCACGGTCGGTTGGGCAACGGATGGTGATCGGGGGATTTACGATTCTCCGTTCCAGTCATTCCGAGTTTCCAAGCAAAGCGAGGGGAAAGATAACGATGACGTCTTATTGCTAATCCAAAAAAAAAAAACCTTCCTTAAGAATAAGAGAGAGAGATACGGCAGATTATCTGATTCAGAAAAGTGCAACCTTGTCATTCTTCCAATACCTAATGAAGCGGCATAGCTAGGAACACACCTTTGAAGAGATCCATAGTTATACAAATACATGTATACAAATATTATTGAATACTTTCAACTATAGAAGCGGCGTACACAGGCGAATCCCATGGGCGTTTTGGATCTGACAAGGGTCACTTCGGATGCTTTCTTCTTCATGTTCCATACTCTTAGATATTTCTAACAACAAACTCAAACATTCTCCTTTCGTGCTAAGCCCCGAAGGAAATCTGGGCGATAAGAACTTTTAGCTCTCCCGGGAGGGTGCATGTTTTATTTTCTAGAGGTGTTGTTCATGATTCTCGGTTAACCTTGTCATAGCAACGGTGGTGAAGGAGATGAATATTGTAACAACCGCTACCTAAAAGGTCACCCGCTGATAACACGTCAATGTCTTCATACTTTATACTTTGTAAGAAAAGCGCGGAGGCACAACAATTTATTAAACAACACGAAATAGGGAACGAAATAACATGCTACTGTCTGTTCCGATTACAAAACCGGTATGAACAGTGTATTTTGTTATTGGAAGTTTCAATAAGTCCGCTATTTGTATTTGTAGTAGATAATGATTGATTATACACTGATGATGTTCACTCAAGAATTTAGCAGAGGGTGTCCTGAGGATCCCAAGAGAATACGGCGAAGCTGTAAATTGTTTACGATAAATTCATTATATACCGCTCATTCTCAATTATTGCAGCAAATTCCGGTTTTCTCGTGAACAACATTTTGTCAATAATGGGTTGGGTAAAAATAGAATCTCGCAAAAACTCGAATAGGCAGATAGAACTTTTTTTTATAGGTAACAACTTACGTTTTCATCGCTTGGATATGGGCTCACCTGTGGACAAAAATATACAAATTAGTACTAAAACCAAGTAAAAAATATGTAGGTATAGAATGAAAATACAAACGGATGCAAATGAAGAAATTGGCTACAGCCTAAGTTACTCGTTAAGGCCTCTCTCGTTGTGTAGGAAGGCCATACTGATTCATCATAATGTGTCCAGCATAATAAGAGAAACAGTAGGTAGTAAAAATAGTAAGATAGTTCTTATAGAAATCGAACAAAACTTTTTTTGTAGACAATTACGGGGGACCCATTCCCAGCAAAATCCATTATTTCGGATGACCGGCTCCGAAGGTACTGCAGACTTGGGGTCAAAATCGCCTCCACAGCTCGCTCTGCTGACGTAAGCCCTCAACTGACCTCCAAAACCGAAAGCCAAGGAGCTCCTAAAAATAAGACTATCAGATGTATCTAATCCGCGGAAAAAAACAAGCTGATATACAATGGACAATGATGACTTGGGCTGCAAGATTTTGTAGATCAGATGCCCCTCAGCCATGGAGAAGAATAAACTCGTTGTGCCAATACGTTTTCCTTTTCCCAGACAAATGCACGACAACTATCTACCAATATTGAGGAGTCTAATGACCAATTAAAATTAAATATATCGAAATTGTTTCAAGCGCAGTAAAGAAAAGTTTTAACGCGGCGGAAAGTGCATTTTCTCTCAATCCCCTTCTAAAATGCGACCCCGGAAAGATGGTTAAAGGAAGTTGCCGGATTCAACCCCGTTTTCTCGCCTTATCAGAGTAGGTCACTTGCGAAATGTCGGAGCGACATGCAACGTCCACCCGCGCAAGTCCCAGTCGAGGCCACACGTGTCATTTCTGCACAAGTATTTTTCAGACCGTTCCCGCTTCCTCAAAGACATTCCCAGTGAGATAGTCCCTTTTGCAGCCCAATTTCCACCCTTGTTTTCCATCGCTACGGTCTATCGCAAAATGTTTTCTTTTTTGAAGAAGTTTGTGTAAAATAAGATGAGATAGGGAGATAAGTCTTGAATTGATGGCGTACCTAAAAGTTGGTGGAGTTGGATTACGTCGCCCTCCCGTAACTTTTAACTGATCAAGCTGATTACGGGCGAAGGAAACAAACAAGTAGGGGTCTCGACCAAATCTTGAGAAAAACCGAGGTCTAGTGAAATTTATCATCATGCTCGTAACCAAGAAAGAATTTACCAGTACGCGATAGTGAATTCGTAGTATGTGAAAGTTTATATACCGAGGTCAATTCAAAGTAAACAGCAATGATAAGAACGATAGACAAATTGTGTAATTTCATAATTTCGTAAGCCATAAATAATACTGTCCTTACACAAGGATTTTATGGGGTAGTGGGGATAGCTATAACTTACGGAGTTACTGACCCCAAAGTTCCAATTTCAACGTAATGCACTTAATTTCAACCACACTAGGGGATATATCACCATAACTACTCGTAAAAGTTTCTTGTTCTCGAGTTCGGAATCTCTGCCAGATAGTGGTCTGGTTGACAACCTATATACTGACAATCTATATGTTGAATCCATATACTGGCATAAATGTTCAACAATGTGGTTGGGTGGCCTTGAATTTGTATGCAGATTCTTCGTTCGAACAATTACGCATGAACTTTCTTCCAATCAATAAAATAGTAAAATAGCAAAATAAAGACAGTTTGTGACTTCCTTGCTTTTTAAATTATAGTGAACATACTAAGCCGATATGTACCGATGAAATAATAAATAGACAGATACTTGCGGTGAAGTTTTATGGAGACCACAACGAAAGTCGGCAATGGTTCGACAGGCGATTTCAGCAAGTCTTTTATGATCAACCACTCTACAACGATCTTCTAGAGTGGATCGGTATATCACTTCCCCAGAGATCAAGGATGATTCAACCAGGCGTTTACACTCCTCTGCTGCGTTCTTTTATCCTCTTTATGATAATAGAACTGGTTTCGTGACTAGCCATAGCCATGAAAAAAGTCTCCCATCGCCCGCCTTCTGCCGTCTCCGCGTTTTTATACGTCGTCATTCCTAGCGTCATTGGGACCCTTCCCAGTCGCTATCAACCTTCATGCTCAGCCTTTATCATTTTTCGTTCACCGTCAAGTATTTTTACGGTTGACCTTTTTCGGAGTTCGAAGATTGTGAGACTTCGCGGTAACCCACTTGCGCATAAATAGCCATTTGAAGTTACACCCGGGATGTTTTTATTGTTATGCGTCGTGCCGAACAAGCCCTGTACAAGAAAACCAACAGATGAGCATACAGGGCCCACATGGAATTCAGCCGTAACGTGACTTTCTCACGACATAAATTCCGAGATGACACAGTGCCTACCAGTACATTTGCAAGAGCTCAATCATAAAACTGAGTTGAAGAATTACGGCAGGTATTGAGATTTACTCCAACATTCAGGACCATGGGAAACTGAACTAAACCAAAATGGACTGATAGAAATGTTTCGCGAATTTTCAAAGAAAATGAAGCTATTGCAATCGGTTCAAAATTTTCAGAACATGAATTTTCGCAGTTTTTGTACAGGCAAATCCTATATAATACATATTTATATATAATATTTATGTGTCACTCCAGACGATATCTGGCCTTGGGTTCATAATAAAAATGCCAAATTTCGCCAAAATGTATGTAACGCCAAACAACAGGAAGAGTTGGAAGATGAGCAATTTTAAACAATTCTCAGGGGGTAAAATTTGAGTTTTTAAGGGTCAAAAATAGGTAAAACGGCTAAAATTACGAAGAACTGGCACAGACCCACTAAAAATTGTATGAGATGGTAAGCAAAGACCGAAAAATTTCATTTCAGTTGTTTTTTATATAGAATAGGGGTCAAATATGGATTTTTGAGGGCTACGACTAATACCTATTAATTGACCTGATGTTGATGGGATGGTGATTAACAACAGAAAGCGGGATATTTCGATGATAAAAATATTTTTCTCAAAAAAGAAAAGTACCTATCAAATCTGACATCGTAAGGGTCAAAAATCGGTAAAAATGGCTAAAATCACGAGAAAATGATATAATTTTATGAAAGTGGTATGGTTTCTCGATAATCATCTTTTTACAAAATTGCAGGAATATTTCTTTGAAAATTCGCTCTTACAGCCATGACTGGAACTTTTTATTTCATAAGGAGTACGATAGACTTCGGCGGATAGTATCTGTAACTACATAGTAAAAGGGTCATTGCATCCAACGTCAACATTAGATAGGTACATCCACCATCACTGTACCTACCTACAGATTCCAGCACTTGACAAACCGATGTTGAGGAAGTGGAATAATAATGTGGTTTTTGGTGGCTGTGAAGTTTTAATTTAGGCGCAAGAGGCAATGATAACACGTTCAAACCTGATTAGGTTTGCCCTCGCTGTGACCTTGACTAGCAGCGATCCCACTGGCGACAATTCCGGGGCATCTCCAGGCAGAGACTTGCAAGTTTCAAGAAGTAGGTACCCACGTAATTAGTCAAATTACGAGTATTTTTAGAACCAGGGTATCGGGAAAGTCTTTCCTGGAAAATTTAATAATCAAGCAATGGATGTCTTCCGTATGCAAACAGAATTTAATTTCGTGTCATCGACCGTACACGTTTCATCGGAAGCACCCTTTGTCAATTTCAATGCGAAATCAAAAGCTAAATTAAATGTTTTCCCATTTGATTTCCTTTGTAATTTACATTCGGACCCACCGGGTTGGTAATGGAATTAATTCTAATAGCCCCACATTCTGACTGGACGCTGGAGAGAATTTATTTGTGAATCGGAAGGTTGGGATGTAATTTATCCGCCCATGGTCCGAGAAAAACGATTAGAGACCGCCGTTTAGAGAAACTGCCGGGGAAATGGAGCGGAAAATCGAATTTTAATGTTGCCTCGAGAGATAACAGTATGTTTAAGGTGAAGGAATTGGAGGGAACGCCTAAAAAAGTCATAGTGTTAGACGTGAAAGACGTGGACATACTCAGATAATGAGCATAATTATTGAATTAGGTTAAAAAACTTCAACCCACCAATGTAGTACCTTATGGCTCACACGGGAAAATGTTATAGTAAGGAACAGTGAGTAGTAAAATTATATCCATAAAAGTAGTGCAATCAATGGAACTGGACGAGGGAGATTACAAGCGACACTTACCGCACTCGGTAACTGAGAAGGAAATCAAAGGGCTGAAGTGTTGAATTTGATAAATTGCATAGGTCCCAATGGAGCATTACGTTGAAGAAATTTATTTCGTCTCAGTGAAACACAACGCCATATTTTGTGAACGTCAGCGAGGCTTGCTACTCGAGACTCGAGCGACATTTGCGGGTACCAGCCCCAATTTTGGGTGTTTTGACTTGAAATTTTAAATGGAAGACTCGTTGGGGCTTCCAAATTCGCTGTTTAGTTTTGTTCGTTGCCACCATGGTGCCATTTGTCACAAAAATGTGTGTTTGGTTTACAGTTTTTCATGTTCTCCAGCACGCTGAATCGAATGGAATAACTTTCAAAGCAATATCAATAATCCTTACAGCGACTGATAAATATTTATACATAAAACGTTACGAAAAATAACTATTACTGAATGTGGTACAATGACCGAATTTGAGCCTATTTTCAAAATTTCGCGAGGTACCTGTCAGCGGACCCACTAGTACAATCAATTATGACAATAGTAGGTGGAATCAGAGATGACTTTCAGTCGATTCAGTGCATTGGAGGCTAGACAGCAACCACATCAGCCGCAGGCGCATCAAGGACGTTTGTTTTTTCAACTATTAGTTGAGTTTTTCCGGGCCTATTGTGTTAAAAGCCGCAAACATCCCCTACATACCTCGAATGACGAAAAACCCATAGCAAAATCCAGCAACTGCAGCTATTACTATAACTAAACTACCTGCTAGGAGCGAAAGCACCTCTGTCGGAGGACTTTGCAAAGAATTGTGCCGTAATGCGTCTTTTTCCCTGAAGGCGAACGGCTGGAGATTGATAATGCAAGATGATGGCCTATTGTGTATGCAACTAGCCTTGCATAGAAGGGCTCTTCAGTTATTAGCACACATGGCGTGTTAGAGTCCTTGACGGCTGCCAGACCTCTAATGAGGAAGAATCGTAGACACCCGTCCAGGCGAGCAAACATGCAGCTGGAGTCGTGAAAAATTATGAATAAGTATATTTACTGGTGCCTCTTATGAACTTATGAAAAATCCGCTGCTTCTACTATCGCCACTTGAGAGAACTTATTCTTAACTCATTAAACGAAGTTCTACTGACACAAACATAATAACAATCACTATAATAAATTATGAGTACGATAAAGAATATGTAAAGTGATATGAATACCTATTGAATCAGACACAGCCATGTTTCAGTTTCACTATAATTGATATATTCAAAACGATTATGGATATCGACCTCATTAGTCAACTAACACTGCTAGCAGAGAAAGTTCAGTTCCCGTACGTTATGATTTTATTTTTAGGACGGACTTAACAACATGCTGATTGCACAATCAATGGAATTTGAATACCTAATGAGTTTATAATATTTGAGATAATTATGTAAGCTCTGCATCCAAGACATCGAAGTGTTATTAGATATCGCTTCTTTGGGGAAAATCGTCTCCAGACTCTATGGCTCCACGCCCGAGATGAGTCCTAGAGTTCGCATCCTATATTGCACCTCCTGGATTATGAGACGATTTGAACAGCGATTAGGAGTGTTATATTTTGAAACCAAATGTTTTCAACCAAATGTTGAAACCAACCTAGAAGTGCGTGGTAATGAAAGTTTGGATAGAGGAGAGGGCGTGACGTACAGTAACAAGGTCGAGCACGTTGGGTTCGTCACAAATTCAAGAGCATTCCCCCGTTCATATAAATACAAAAGGAGTTTCGGCTAACCCAACACACGGGACCCACTAAGTAGTAATACATGCTCACGTACACTCCATAGTGAAGGAACCTGACCACAGACAACACCGGCATTTTAAGGCTATCAGCTTGAAGGCCTTCGGGCCTCCCAGCGATTGCCATCGCCTTGAGGCCCCCCGCAGCGTCCTTGCGAATGACAGAGGAGGTGGTGGGGTTACATTTCAACTTGGCACTGGACGGGCCGGGGGTACCGGTACAATGCCATTTGCAATGTAAGAGGAAAACCCACAGCTTGTTGTCATTGCAACCGGAGGGGCCTTACTTGGCCTAAAACCGTTGATTAGCATTACGAAGTTCAAGTTCTTTTTTTTTTATGGGATAATGAGCCACTTTGGCGAAGGACTTGCGGTCCTTCTGGGGACCTCTCACGCAGTCTTGTGAGTGGCATTTCCTCGTTCGGGTCACGCACGATTCGATGATCTCTCCATGAGAATGCCGACGTAGTATCCCAGCCATGAGACACTATCTTAACACCGCACATTATCAAACTTGATCTGTAATTATTAGGAACGCACCGGTATGACATAGCTATCACTCCCAGCCTTCAGTGATTTAATACATAAATCCTAGATAGACGTAGTCGAAAATGTCTATAGTAATGAAGACAATTCTCGGAGAAAGTTAATATTGTGTCCAATGTAGTTCCAATGCCCAGGACTCAACTATGCGTGACTAATTAAATGGTATCTTTCCAGTTTAGATTTGAAATGGCTTTGGGCAAATAGCATTCATTCAACAAAGATCAACGAACATCTTCGATTTTGCTTTCGGTGAGGAGCACGGACGAGATATCTCAAATAATTAACTTCTCACTAAGACTGAGAGTGTGCTGGAACTACTTCAGACGGACTACAGCTTTCCTAACAATCCTTGATTATCTCTCTGAAGATTATTGCATTCTACCAGCACCACCTCCTCATTGAATTTATTATTCAGTCCGCATCTCCCGACATGGTATTCCAGGATGACTTCTTCCATAGATAATACCCGCGCAGGAACCTCCTCCGCGTAGCCGAATATTGGGGTCGTAACGTCACCAACAAAGTGGCAGTCTGGCGAAGTTCCGAAAGCTCTTGCACGGTCAGGCGCTGGAACGCTACGTACATTGCTCAGTAAGTACTACAAACCGCTAAAACTGCCGGGCATAAATTCGTGACTGGTTTTATACATAAATGAATCGCGTTTCCGAGTTCACGAAAACTGTTATTTGAGCAATGGCACGATGAAGTTTTACCAACTCCAAGGCGTTGCCAAATTATTAGGTATAAACGTTTCGTTGGCAGACTATCACTTGGGAAGCGACATCGACCGATAAAATTGGTAGAAGGTAGCACAAAAAGGAAGTTTTCAAGGTATGGCGAAGTTGCTGAAAGGTTGGAGTGAAATAACAATAGGTAATACTAGTTTCAGAACGATTATTACGGATGGTAGGCAATAATATATCAAACTTAATGTCAAACACCCGGGAATGGCGGAAATGGTATTGACGTATTGGCTTATAATGATCGGCAAGGTCGGTTGGCTCGTTACTCGAAAACCATCACCTGAGACGTTGCAAGTAATCACTACCTACGTCAGTTGTACGGAGCGGTTGCAGGTAACAATTACTGGAATCTTGAGAACTACAGTCGGAATCAATGTTGAAAATAATGATTTCCCCCCAATCTGTTATTATGAGTTAAGGTTGGGTGAAATGAAGTTTAAAAAAAGAAAAAGAGAAAATGAAAAAAACCACGCTGAAAATTATTACACAGCGGTTTATTATTTTCCTGTTTATTATATAGAAACGGTTTATACTTCCCCTTCTAAGTAGACCACACTTGTTTTCTCAGGTCTCGTGCTTCTGCCAGGAAAGCCCTAAATTGAGTAAATGCCACCAATGATCCGAGCGGTTTGAAAATTCATAGGGGGACCATGTAGCAAGTACAACCCATCTACTCACAGTGGTCACACCAATGATCCGTATCGGGCCACTGATTCGTGAGAAACTGAGTAGGTACCTCGGATCTCATTCATACTCGCGTTTCATTCATTCACAGGGGCGATCTATGAGCTACAAGCCAACTACCCACCGACTTGGAGCAAGATCGGGCCATTCATTTGCGAGAAACTTAGTGCACACGTACCGGATGGTCCCAATGAATCCATTTTAAAACGTCATAATAGCCTTAAACTGTCTGTGAAAATTTGGTCGACTACAGCCACAAGTCCTTTTTAAGAACCTGGCAAAACCCTTTTTCAGAATAATTCCACTGCGATATGCAGTTTGAAACCATACTACGTATGCAAGATCGCATTTAACAATTTTTCTCAGAATTCTAGAAGCTGATAAAAACCGCAAATATTAAAATCAGAATTCCGCGACATCTCCAACCGAAACGATGAGTATAATCGCGCTACCTACATTATAAACCGATTTGCAGTGTCTACACGTGTCGAACAAAACAGAACGACAGGGAAAATCAATCGATCAGAAGGCACTTCGGGAGATGTTATCATCTTCTAAAATTAGAAAATGTAGCCCGCCGCTATATGCTGAATAAGTGGCCAGGGTTTTAATACCGAACCCGTCACTGTTAAATTAGCGGTTGGAAGTGAAATTACTACCGTTACGTACAATTTGCCCAAGGGATTTACGTAAATTTTTAAAACAATGAGAATGAGAAGTTTCTTGAGTATTGGAAAATGAAAAGGGTGAGCAGAACACAATTGGTGGTTCAATCAAGAAGAATGTAACTCCTCATCAATATATGAGTAAATAATACAAGCGAAAAACATTTAATTACCCTCGTGCTGGATTATATGCCGTTGAACATCGAACAATTATTGGGGAGCCGAAGGGAGTCAATTCCAGCGTCGATAGAGGTTGCTCGCGTTCGATGTGCGCTCACAAAAAATACAACACGTGAGTTGAAAGAAACGGATGCAGTGATGCAGAAATGA
Organism: Leptopterna dolabrata; assembly: GCA_954871275.1. Classification (NCBI taxonomy): domain Eukaryota; kingdom Metazoa; phylum Arthropoda; class Insecta; order Hemiptera; family Miridae; genus Leptopterna; species Leptopterna dolabrata. Next base: position 28,994,482 of record OX940982.1, on the reverse strand, counting down.
TTTACCACCGAAGCGGGCGCTGGCGATATTATTAGGTCGTGTTCGTCCCTGAATAGATTTGATCCGTTTGACCTACATGAAGTTAAGGGCCTAGCGCCTAAGCCTTGCAGCTCATACAACAGTTATATGTTACTCTATGGTTTCTGACAACAGTTGGAAACATTACGCAGTTGCAGAAAGTTTTGAAAATAGTTCTCTCAGAAAGGTAAGTCCGCACTAAGGACAGCAAAGAACCTACAAGTAAAACAACAATGGTATAAAAGTAATCAATATGTAAGCAGCAGTGGCTGGGGTAGCACAGCAGGTTTCACCAATAGGAACAAGACATCGAAAATGAACGAGTAAACAGTAGGAATATAATAAATGTACTCGTATAGTTATAAAGGGGAACTTGTAGTTAAGTAGCATCTACTTTTCTGGCTGATTCTTTGAGTATTTTGTGATGATAAGTTTCCAACTGATTTTGGGGAATTTTTTTATTTCATCAACTCGTTGAAATTCTTCTGAACTGTATGGCAAGCAAATTCGCTACCTATTCAACGTAGGAGTATATGGGTATAAGTGTGTTTGAGCATGCTGGACAATTTCGAAGAACAATCATAAGAGTTACTTATGAGATCAATCCCTGGATGACTTGAAAAAATGACAGCAAGTGGCACCAAAGGGGGGCGGGTGTTGTGGATAGCTTCCAACATTTTTGACAAGAAATAAAAATGAAATAAAATAAAATAAATAAAAGCTGACCAAACAAATTTACCTAGCGCAGCAGACAATTACCATCCCAATGCTAACACGAAAAGTTCCTTTGAAATGTAGGACAAATATTCCCAGAAACTGCGATGGAATGGAACTGAGAAAGTCGTTAAGTAGGTGTTGTTTAATGAAGGAATGTAGAATGATGGCCTCGTCTCCTCCAAGTTCGTCAATATATTTTTCCTCCAATATACGACGAAGTGAAACTTAAAACAGTATAGCACTCCTCGTTAGCAACAAAGACAGTATGCTTAGATGAAAGATACGGTAGGTATGGAAATGGGACGTTTTGATAATATTTCATTGCATTCTAGACTTCAACTGTCATTGCTACAGTATAAAAATCCAAACAACTATGGAATGAACAAAGGAAGTGGAAGTTTAACATCCATATAGAGACAATTAAATGTATACTCAAGATGGTTGTTGAAGAAACTAGAATGCGCTATCTTTTATCAATTTCTGGACGAACATCACATTTTTTCGATCGACGAACCTCGTATTTCTCAAATTACGACACACACAAATCAAACAAATTTTATCTGAATCATGTGCGGGAGGTCCATCGATTGTTTCATAATTACTTAAATTATTGCCTAATGGATTATTAGATCATGGTGATGTATTGGACGGATCACAGACCAGAAGTTATGTTAGTGTTCCGTTTTTTGCTCCGATTCTAATAAATAATAGGGAATGGGGGAATAGCAATTCTTTGTCATAGTCTCTGCAACATTAATACCAAAAGCTTAGTCCCAATCGTACGGCGTATTGCGCATTTATCCCGTGGGTTAGAACTGAGCAAACAGCTTTTACGTGACGTCACAGCTGGAGTAGGAGGATTTGACGGGTGGCACGTGTGTCGAGGGAAGTGCGCCGTAGTACACGAGTCTTGAATAAAACAACCTTTCCCCGTCGATTAGCTGCTGGAGCGAACCCTATTTCATACACCTCTGGGACCCTCGATAAGGGCAATTTTACAACGGGGTTAATTAACATGCAAAAGGTTTCAACAAGGGCATGTCAAACTTGGTTTAAGGGGTGATGAGTCAACTGATTCAGGTACCCATATACTATAAGCTCAAACGCAGGTAGATCATGATTGGAAAATTATGAACTGATGAGGCGAGGAGACTACCGAAATGGTTGTTGACATTCGAACGATGAATCAATGAACTGGCTGACAGTGGTAAGTCGGTCATTCATAAAGTTTCAATCCCAATATGGGGGCAGTGGGTAGTTGGACCTGGTTGGTCACAGATGTAACGGCGTCATGAAAATACAGCGGACCACAAGAATTTTTCCGCTCCGAGTGAGAAAAGAGAACTAGAAGAGGTGTGAGGATTTTAAATGGGCCGACACGTGCGGGGGTGCGCCATCTTGTTTCGCCCAGCTGACTTTTACCTTGATTCGCTAGTCCTTGGGTGACTTGCTAATGTCGTAACAGTCCTCCCCTGCCTTCCCCACCTGGTAAGCCCGCTCCCGCTGCCATTGCAATAACAAGCAGGGATACTATAGTGGGAGATTCCTGCCCGAGACTGGCTCTATCTATGCGAAACATCCCAACAAAAACCAAAGAGAATTTATTACAGCACAGCACATCATCACCTAGTCGACACTGAAGGTAAGATACAAATGAAAAACCGAACCATCAACACATCTTATGAATGTCAGGTTCGAATTCGAAAGGCAAGGTCAGTATAGTCGCAGTAAAACAAGGACACCTCAACCTCCTCACTCATGACAATGACCTACGATCATGGCCGATAGTTAAGATGAAAAAGACATGAAGATTTTGCATATCATCTTCACTGCGGAGCAGGCTGCCCTTCAGTGGGATTTCGATTTCGTACAGATGCAAATGATAAATTTGGAATGAATCAGGAGTAAATCAATAACTGAAAAAGGGACCAAAGGTTGACAGCATCTATAACATCTCCAATTATGTCCACAGTTAGCATCTAAGCTGTCAGATCAAAGCGGTTTTATATAATCAGGATAAAGCAGAAGCATAATTTACTATTTGTTAGTTTTCAAGTGTCCAAGTTAAGTCTCCGAGTAGGTACTTACGTAATAAAATAGAGAATTTGCGGGTGCTATATTACTCCTATTAATAATATATATTTACATATAATTATAGATGCAGAGGGCTGACCAAAAAGGTGTAATACACGGGTCTCACACAATAGGAAGAGTCCCCAAATGAGGTTTAGGAATTGGCTCCCTTGGAATAGGGTAAGTGCACTATTTATTTTATTTTTTTAAATGGAAGTCCTGGCCATCCTGAGAATTTTGACACCAACCGCACTGTCCTACGATAAGTAGTTATTTTTCTATGATTTTTCAAATATTCCAGAAGTTCTGACGTCACTGCACCCCTCACGCCTGGGCGGGATCTCCTGCACTCTGTGACGTCACAACTTCTGGAAACTTCGAAAATCATAGAAAAAGAAGTGCGGTTGGTGTCCAATTTCGCAGAATGAAATCTACTTTCATAAAATATTATATAAACCTCTTTTGTGACATACCCCATTTGAACCCCTCCGCTCATTGCCATTTTTGCATTCATTAGGAGGGTATAAGTCCGATCGTTTTATTCACTTTAGCCTTCATGCATGTTACAGTTTCCATACAGTACCATATTTTTCAAATGTAGGATACTCATAAATTATTCAAGAAACCCAACAGACTCCTCCGCAAGGAACCTCCACATAACCTCACGGATATTAGTCAAAAATTATATTTTTTGCGCCCCAGTCTGTCAATTACAGCATAAAACAGTGCTGAAATCACAGAAATTCGGAACGACTCACTTTGGATTGACAGACTGGAAAAATATTCCTGGATTCGCTGGCTGACCTACGATACAGAGACAATGCAGAGAAAGAAGCTAGCTAGAAGAACCAACAGCAACTCACGACCAAGGTATTTAATTGGTAATTTTTTGCGTAGTCCCTCGCCTGCAAATACATGAACCCGCTTCACACCACCAACTACACGAACAGTTTTACAGATATCTTTCACAGTTTCTGACAGTGCTCTATGAGTTTGGCAGTGTTTCCTCAGGCTAGTTCGGGGTTCAAATAAAAAGAAGTCATCCCACGGAGAGGCGACTTGCGGACTGAACCTTCAAGTTGGCACAAAAACCTGCTCCCATAGCCTCCTTTCACTCCCCATACTATATTTACCGGGCGAGTTAACCAGTTGCGTCACTATGTTGTTGTTGGGGTTTTCTAACGCACATAAAAAAAATCTTATGTAAACAACGCTAGGAGCAGAACCGAGACGGATTTGCATATTCATCAAGAGCTCTCAATGTCATTGGGAACGCTGGCAGACGCACAGCTATTGTGCGAAGGAGACGCGAGATCGATGTAAATCTGAGCCAAACCCTATTCCATAAACCTGACAGTATAGTACCAATAGTATCGTGAACCAACAAAGAGTTAGGAGTGAATTTCAAACTACTCATGAAGTACATAGGTGCCACGATTAACGAGAGTCTAGTTTTTAGAATGTTAACAATGATCAAAATTAGCGGTAACCAGTGGGATTATTTGCGAAACTGCAAGGACCCTTATTTAGTAGGTAATGTAATTATTGACCGGTTATACAAGCGCATACCACCTAATGTGATGAAAAAATAATCGGCCAAGTGCGCAGAAGCTTGTCGTTACCATGAAATGCAAACATTATCATGTCCGCCACATTTTCAGGTGGTAATTCTCAGGAAAAAAGAGGAGTAGATAAAATATTCCATCTCTCGCTCCACACTATAATTTAATTCGTATTCCGCTGGAAGGTGTTTATCCAGTGCAAGGCGCCCACGCGATCAGATAAGTAGAACAGAGGCACCGCGAGCTTCGGATGCTTAATTCAATCAATAGTTTTATGGAAACGGTTTTATTTACATGGAATGCATATGAAACAGTTTCACCACTGGAACGTGTTGGTGTCATACCAGACTCTGAATGGATAATGACGGTATGCATTTTTGATTAGCAGGTGGAAGATGCATCTAAGCCAAAACACTCTGTCAGCGTGGTAAATAGGGCCACTCAGAAGGCAGAAAAGAACATGTTGATTCGGATTTATTTTTGCAGCAGGTAAGTACCTCGAGTGGAATGAAAATAAAATCTAGGTAGAGAATAATGAGCCAAGGAAAGAAAAGGTGTTGGATGGATGGTCTCGATCACAATATCGATTAGCAAATCGCTTCCATAGTACGTTAATACGCATTCAAAAATTTCGCGATGGATTGGTCTCTTGTGTATTTACCTTTGCCGCCCAAAGATACTATCGTATCTCAACCAATCATGTCCAGTTGGAATAAACTCATGAAAAATCCATCCAAAACCCTTACAAGAGCTGCCACCGGTGCCACCTGAATTTTTAAATATACTTCCCCTCTACACCTCTCGTCCAATCCTTTCCCCTTCATTTTCGCGGTAATGTGACTCGCGTGACCCGCTCTACACGAGTGTCCCTCCCTAAACGGCCACATTGATCGATCCTTGTTGGCCGACTGAAAAAAGTGCTGTTATGCCTCTTTACGGGGTCGGAGTAGCTTGAGGCATTATTGATGATCTTTTCACCAACTCATACGCCCGACGGGTCGATGACGATATACTTGGCTTATGACTCCTTTCACGGTTCGCCAGGTTGTTCACCAGGCGCATTTAAGCAATTTCGGCAGCAATGCTGCAGTGGATTCATTCCGTTTTATTTCCATTTCACCAAGTTTAACCGCTATAACAGTGTCTTTTGGGGGTGTCTGAATACGCAACGAGTTTAGTGACTGCATCACAACACGTAACAGGATCTTTATACACTTATCTTGGTGACCTCGACGTGATTTCAGTGAGGGAGACAAGCCCAGAGCTTACTTTTAATGTCCAAATGCAGCCAGCTGATTAAGAAAGAAAGCACGTGTTTATCTATTTTCTTGCACGTCATACCTCGACATAACTTGAGTTTCAACACACCCCTTCCTAGTATATTTCGTGAAATGCTGTTTACGTCTTGTAATTTCTCTGAAGAATAATTCCAGTAGTTAAATACCAGAGGGGGCTTTCAAACTTGGGTAGTTGCAACATTAAAAGGTTGAAAATGTTTATGCTTCATACTTCGCCCATTACATTAGCACTGTTGATTCATGTGACTTGAGGAACTTAATTTCGCTTTGTAAACTATGAAATGGTTGCTGCAAAATGAATATCCACCCATATTCCTACATACAAGAAACATAATTCCCATAATTCCTCCAATTTATCACACAAAAAGTGCTCCTTCTCACCATCTACAGCTGTTGTGATCGGTATGGAAAAGTATTTCACATTTCTCAATCGAACCTCGGCCAGACTTGGTCGTCACTAAGAGGTTCACCGCCCTGCACCTAGTTCTCGAAAAGCTGGAGGTCCGACCGCGAAGAGACGATTAAAGATGATTGCATGCATTACACCCGGCAATCGTGTGATGCAGCTTTATGCCCTGAGGGGTGCACAGAGATCTCAGGTATACACCGGAGGGTGCTCCAACAATTATCAGAAAGGACCGGAGGGTTCACTAAGCAATTGGGTACCCATTAATTCCAGAGTGATGACTGGTAATGCAATGTTTGAGAGTGGAACGATTTTAATGTATGAAATGCACAAGAAACAGCTATGGAAAAACAATTCATCGCCAATCTCGGCCAGTCGCTTATAGTTTTTGCTTGAGAAAGAGCTCTTGGACGAAGCAACTGTCCTCATCGGCCGTCATTAAACTAAATTGCTTTAATTTGATAATTGAACGGATCGAGTTACGTACAGAAAATTAGATTTTTCGACATTAAGTTTCATATCACGATGACTACAATGGGGGAGGGAGGGGGGGGGGATTTCGTGAGAGCCATAAGAACATAAATCATGGGGTTCATAAAACCTTTTTACGCAATATAGTTAAATACATCATATTAGAAAATCCACGGCAGCGGATGACATAAACATGCTGGAATTTTGTTTCATTGCAGGAAATATCTTACGTACAATTTTGCGCAGATTTCTGAAATGAAATTATTAGTTTGTCAGTGAATAGCGGAGGAAACGCTTTTTGGGCGATAGGTACCAACCAAATTAACCTTCCTCTGACAGAAAACATTAATAGCAAAGAAAAAATCGCGAGTTTCGAAGTTCTTTTCCGCCGGAAGTACCCATGTACCCACTGCCCCGATAATACTTGAAATGAAATTTTACGCGATGAACTTTCCATGCTGTTTAGTCTTGTAATGATCGAAAAGGGCTAAAATCTACATTAACGGTGGATATACGTACATACCACGATTACATATTTTGCTCGGTCCATTTGTGTGAGGATGACTTTAAAACTTATTAGGAACTATGGAAATTAAAACATATTCATGGCAATCTATTAGTAGTATCGGAGTCAACAACACATCCATAATGGCTGACATCTACGCGCTAACGCTCCTCACAATCGCTTTCGGCTGACTGCGAGGGAATGAAGTCGTTATGAGAATGGGAATGAGATTCAATAAACTTCAAGCGCCTAATGGGTAGTCTTCTCATGTTTAGTGGAAGTGTCAGATGGAGGAAGCGTGGCACAAGTGACGAAGCACCAATAAAGCAAGATACAAAGGGAGAAAAAAAAAAAACAAAGAACGGTGAAAGTGGTCACGAAACTGAGAGAAGGCGTTTTCGTGGGGTCACGATATCGGATAAAACAGCCGTAAAACCTACCGTTGACTTCCTCTAATGGACGACCCCCAAAAGTTGTGGAGAATTTCTGGAAACTCCGAGACCCCGGAGGTAATCGACTCGGTAATCGGATTTTTGGTGACATCGTGATGGAGACGAAGAGATGTCGTGGGGATGTTTCTGGATGTAGGTGGAGAGTCGTGGTGTAGGTATGGGTCGAAAATGCGGTACCAACTACCTAAGTTGTCACTGGGGCTGCTTGCTCACAAATACGCCTAAATTAAAATAAGCCGAAATAGCTACTACGTTGCGGAGTATGTAGCTAAATGCTCAAGATCCAGGTTAGGTAAATCCGACGGTGATCCACTTCGAACAAATTCAACTATACCTGCAGTTCTTTGTACAGCTGCTATCCTAATACCCCATCCATGGTTATCTGTAGTTGAGTACCCGGGCACTATGTCATGGACTACGCTGATCCTTCTCTATAACCTACCCATACAACACTGACCCACCTAAAGGTGCCTTGTCTAGGACTGATGATAAAATAAACCAAGCGGTGCTGTAGCCAAAGAATGAGTTCCTACAAATAATGAGTGAAGGAACTTGATATACAAACTGAGAATGTATTGATAACTTTTAATGCTGTATAGGTAACTTCCCACAGGCCTCTACCCTTTTGGCAGCTAGCAGGATGATGGCATTTCTTCTCTTTAACGGGTTATTAGTGAAATCTTCAATGGGTTACGAACTAAATCACTCGCGAAGAAATCGTGGAAACCCATTTCAAAGAAAAACGGAGTTATTGAAAAAATATTTTTCCACTAACTGGAAATAGATATTTTTCAATAACTGCGTTTTTCTTTCAATGGGTTATTTGGACATCGCGAAACGGCACGACGCGGCCCGCATTTTCAGAAGATGATCCCTTCAACTTGGACAAGGAGACACACCACGGCTCTAGGTATCTTCCTTCAGACCTATTCTGTACGAAGGTCAGGTTCCACGTTGACCGCGTTGAAATTGACCAGTTCCTTGCAACGCTTCTAACTACGCGAAAAATAGCCGTAGAGAGCTGACATTTTGAGAATACACGCGGGTTTGATCGCAGATGGTCCCGTATTAAAATCACTAAAATCGTACCGTAACTTTCGTCTGCGCATGCGCAAGCGTCAGATCCTCGTAGCGCCCATAGGAGCCCTGCAAATCATCGTAAAGTGGTGAAATTCGGAAGATATGGAGGTGAGGTGTTGGATGGTCTCAAAAGCACTCCATCAAGATCAGGCTACAACTTTTGTCTGCGCATGCGCAAACGAAAAATCCCTGTTGCTTTTGTCCGTTGTCCACCGAATGAACCTACCCACCCAACTATTCTATACGTTCATGTGATTCAAGTGAGGAAGCTATACTGCCTACTCGAATCGGCAGGCATTTTTTCGGTGGACCACCAGTCACTAATAACCCGTTGAAGAAAAGAAATGCCATCAGCCTACTAGCTGGCAAAAGAGTAGAAACCTGTGAGAACCAGGTTTTAATATCATACAGTATTAAAAGTTAGCAATCCATTCTAAGTTTGTATATCAAGTTCCTCCATTCATTCGTGATTTCCAGTGGTAGTTTATGTTTTTACGACGAACTGTAGGAAAACAGACATGGGAAAGCATACAAAATTAAAATATGGTTAGTTTTTGGGTAGCTATGGGTTATTTTAGGGAGATATGTGAACATTGAAGGTGAAGGTTAACCACAGCAGAAAGTAGTAGCCAAAAGTAACTGAGGCTGGGCCAACTCCCACTGCATGGGACAGATTTTAGATGCGACAACCCACCTCCAAAGGGGACTTGGGAAAGACCTGAAGATGTCTCTGGTGGTGGGGGACATCGCGTGGGCGGTCCCACCAGCCTGTTCACTCAGGGCTATAATCCTATAGCTGGGACCCCTCCCTGGCCTGTAACTATTTCACAATAGTCGGGTTACGTCATGTCCCACCCCTCGACTGCCACCCGGACGCCTAAGGTGACAACTGTAATGAATTAATGTCAACGCTCCTGTCAGTGTTACAGAAAAATTTGAATAATTGAAAAATTCAAGATTTTTTTTTCACTCTTCTTGCGCCTGCCTACTATTCCTACATGTGATAAATAATTTCGAAATCTTTTGAGTTCTCTGATATTCTTTCGAGAGGTATCGAAATCCAATTACATTAGGTCAGAAATACAGTAGGTAAGCTAACAACCTTAATATATGTAAATACACTACGTCGCGGCCTGATACCTAACTTGTGCGATATTCTTTGATATTTTTTAGTTTTCGTGAGTTTTGATGTTCACAATTTTTTTATTTCAACTGAAACTCTAGAGACTTCATGATTTTGGGAAATTATGTAGCTATTAAGAAACAGTACGGATCTATGTTTTTTAAATTTTCTCCCGTATTCAGATATATATAAAAGAGTCCTAGCTTCAATTTCACGCAGGAGAGTTTTTGTGGGCATAGCTTACAGTCATCAACTTCGAAATTCGCTGATGTAATTATATGCCCATGCTACACGACTGGTTCTCTTACTTTATTGTCAACTTTGAACGAAGAAATTATTAATCAGCAATTTTCCATCCGTATATAGAGAGTCACTTGTATTAGAGAAAATGCGTATTTCATTATTTACACAATTACCTACATTAACGAATTTATTTGGGTTGACCTTGAAAATGATGGCACAAACTACATGCGAAGCTATCTGGAAGTTATCTCTTCCAAGAAAGCGTCCAAGGGTAGAGGTACGACAAAGATTCAAGAGAAGCTTTACAAAGTAGCATTTCAAGAAGAAACCCGGATAAGTATGATGAACGCGGACAATGGTGTTTTGGTGCGACTCTATGAACGTTAATATCTGGTGAACACCATGTTGTCAATGTGGGAGTAGAATTTAAAGGATCTGAGAGAAATTTAGAAGGTGACAGAATGAGGGTGTTTTAAGTAGGTAGCAGTAGATGAAATTCAGATGTTTTGGGTGGAACTGGGTCAGAAAGGCAAGTCACGGGTCGAAAAGTTGAATGTGTCTCAAACCAACTCAAACATTATAAATGTCCCTAGAGCCCTCGAGAGAACGCAAACAGGCAACAGTCATAAAGAAAGTCGATGTTCGAGAGAAAAACGACAACTGGGCGGATGATATTCGAGGCGCAGTCGTTAGTAGTGTAGTTTTCTGCCAACAATCACGAGAAGGTGGGGGGTCCGGAATTGGCAGAGGGTATCTGGGACACGTGGAGTACACGTGGGGGCCACCGTGCCCTAATAAGTGGCGCAAAACTGGGTCAACCGCTGAGCGCACGCGTCGCAGGGGGCGGTATAGCGGCCTTCGCAAATGGGAAGGGTTGGATCGCTATGAAGACGGAATCGTGGGCGTTTTTAACGATTTCGAGGTCGGAAAAATTGGGTTACCATAAATTGAAAAATTCTAACTTGAAGAAGGAAATATTCTATACTACCGATGGACAGTACTCATCAGGTAAAGTAGTCATAATGGACGACTGAGTGGTGAAAGAAGTCGTTCCGTTCGAAGGCGGCTCCAGTGGAGGCGGGTCTCGGGGGCGGGAAGTAGGTTCCGATTGTAGGTCATGCCACAGGCCAAGGGTACTCGGCTAACTCAATATCCACGTTCCGAGTTCGACCCAGGGGAAAGGTAGGTAGGTTGCTAAGGTTCGGGATTACTGGATCCATATTTGAGATAGAAAGCTTTTATTCTAGGGAATTTCATAATTTGATCAACCAAATTCATACTTTTTACAACTGTTGCGGAAGTATGAAAACTACCTTCACAAAATATTGTAGAACAATTAATTAGAAAAAGTATCATCTTGGTTGGAAACCATTTAAATCACTCCATCATTCAAAATCGCCAGATTGACAAGGATTTTTTTAAATCTACTAATTCATTTTATTACGGGAATTCAGTTCAGTTGACGCGTTTAAAACGGGTAAAACATGTAAGATAGGTTGAAAAAAATCAATAAAATTAACCTGAAAAAAAACCACGGTACCTAACTATAATAAAATGATTCTGTTACGATGGATAGTAGAGAAAATTAAGAAAACCATCAACCTGGATATTTACGATCATGTTACTAACAAATGTTTCCTATTAAGGCTATTTGAAAACACGATCACTTAGATTATACAGGGTCTACCCAAAATCAAACATACCATACTTCAAGGCTTTTCACGGACTATCTGATTATTATTTACAGTAAGAAATACATCGTGAACGTTTTAGAAACCTCAGAAAAAGGGTCCTTGGAGTACAAATCCATATCACCGGTGGCTAGCCTGATTTTCCCCAAATTTTCACAGCTTCATGAACAATTTACAAAATTCATCATTCGCCAATACAAAAAACTGAAGCTGCCCGAGGGGTCCAATATTTTGACAGATAGCTATTTTCTAAAGGGTTCAGTAACTGTTTTTACCTCACAATATGGCGACTTCCGGTTTCTTCTCTAAAAAAAGAAAAGAAAAAGAATAATAATAAACTGAACAGAACGATACCATAGGTAGTAAATTAATGTTCACGCAAAAGCAGTCTGGGCATTAGTAGAGCTGCAGTTGGTCATCTTACACACAGGATTTATTCAACTTCGAACAATGCATATTCCGAGGGGCTGTCCGATTAGGTCTCGTTTATTATTATTATTTTTTTTTTTACCCAGAAACCCTTGGTAAAGTTGGTAGGTACGTACCAAATGTTTTCCGGATGGAAAAGTGCTCTTAAGTTCGTTCAGAGACCCTCAATGTACGGCAATGTTCGTAATAAGCGTGAAATGTCCTCTAAACACCTCAAGTAAGTTGGACTTACCATGTATGGGGATGCACCTTAGAAAACGTTAGCTAATCATACCAAATATGAAATAGGTATTTTACTAGGTTGAATAGTTCCGTTGAGCTTGATGTTTTTTGTAAATCAATTCTGAAATGCACCAGCTGGCTCTGTTTGCATTTCTCCACAAACTGCAAGTCCAGGTTGGCTTCAGAGTTAGGAAAAACGGAATATTACTTCCATGATCAAGGTACATTTCACCTACAGATTGGACAACATGATCATAAATAATTCATGAACATGAAACAATATGCACCCCCCCCCCCCTCCTATCCACTTGGAATGCACTTCTATAAGTGATTACGAGCACACATCATCAGCGTCTACTGCGAAGTGAGACGGCCTGGAAAAATCTATCTTTATATTATAACAATAAAAAGATAACACGAGTGGCAGGTGAAATTGAACCTACTGAAGTAGATGTGGAGTGCGTTACATCAACTGGAGTCCGCTCAGTGATATTTGACAAAGGCCTGAAAACCCCGGAGTTCAGCCTTCACGTGACCCGAAGCAAGGCAGGAACCGATCACGTGACCGTAGTTTGCTCAATATGATCTTCTCGCGGATGCTTTGGGAGCCTTTCGAAAATAAAAACGCTGATTAGCTAGTGGAGAGGCTACGACGTAGGGCGATGTCGCTGTAGTAGGTTAAATCGAATTATTAAGTAATCAATCGGTAAAATACGCTATTAGAAGCTCTGGGCAGGTTACAATAAATTAAAACTGATTCGGAATATTTTGTATATTACTACCACCCACAAACTAAGGATTTCTCTAAGATTGACGACGTATTTAAAATTGAATAATTTAATCTCCGACCAATACCGATTGGGGCTGCGTTCCAAATATTCACAAAATTACTAGTTTGTCTCAAGTAAAATTTGTGACGTAGGCAGAATGATGTGCATAGGTTCAGGGAATACCCCTTGGTGCATGCGCAGACGAAAATGAAGTCCGACTGTAAAGGATTTCAAGATAAATCAAATACAATTTTTTACAGTTCAAGATGGATTTCAAGATGGAATAAACTGGGCATCAACCTACACTTCCCTTATGTGGACCATGTCGGTTTACCACTCAAACTCAGCGATTCACGACATTATTTCGATTGATATCAACGTAACAGCCAACTTTTCGAAGGTTGCTTGGTACCAGTTCAGTAGCATAGTGATATAAGTACTACGAGGCATTATTTTTGTACCACACTATTACTACTGCTAGGTAAGTACCTACTACTGATGTGACGAAAACGAGACTCCCACAAGATGTGACGGTATTAGCACATTGTCCTGTACTTCTTGGAGAATGCAAATGTATTTTCTATAGTTTCGGTAACGAGGAATAAAATGAGCGCTTCATGTCAGACTGGTCTTTACGTCGTTTTGTGTGTGTATTTGTGAACTGAATCAAAATATTTTTCCGTTTGCTCGAATGAAGATCCGCTGAACCGGCATAGCGCAACCGGCAAAGTCGGATTACGTAACCAGAAATACGTCGAATCGAGTCGTGATAGCGTCAGAAATCGCAGAAGTGGTGGGGAGCGATCGAGAACACGCCGGTACGGACGGTGTCACACTCAAGCGGCCGCTCCCTCAAACCAATGCCGGGCTTCTAGGAGTGGGAAACCTTGTTTGTTTGGTTGTACGCACACGCCTCCGCTCTGTTGGCGGCATTCTCAAGGTCTTATCAATTTTCGTTAGAAGAGCTCCCGGAGATGCCGGCGCAGCACAGAAACGACGTAGAATACTGCGAAACAATTCGCGCGTCAGAGTGAAAACTAGAAGAACCATATTCGCTCACAGGGAAATCCCTCATACTATCGCGGCAATGCTGGGTAGAAAGATCGTCAGGTCGTTTTAGGGGTTTCCAGGGATGGATCAGCTCACACACTTAAGATTGTCGAACAATAAGCGTCGTCTCCAGCATCGCCAACGTCATTGCAACCCCATGGCTCAGAAGACCTGGTGGTGACGAACGCCGTTGGCGCAGGAATTCCTCTGGAGAGCGCGGAAAACGCGCTAAAACGAGTGAGTGACGGTGGAATCGAACGGAGAGCGTGGCTTGCTACTCCGATGTCTTTCTCGGACGTGAATCGTCCACCGTCAGATGTCAGGAGATGTTGGATATGAACTTCGTTTGGTGTTTGCCACGAACGAGCAGACAGTAATGGGTTCGTTCCGCATTGATGCGCCACATCATAATATTATTACGTGCACGACGCGAATCAAAATCCGAATCTAGCAGAGCAATTATATTAGCACTGATTTTTCATATATCTCCCTCATGGTCCTAAACGTGCCTAAGTAATATCTTCTAAATCCACAAAATACAAATAGGCACACATGTACACTCATTCTCCACCACGGGCCCAAAATTCATGTCCAAAAACATCTTTGAAGTACTTTTTAATTTCTATCTATTAGACAAATAAATTTTTATTAAGTTATTTGGCATTCAAAGAAAAACGGAGTTATTGAAAAATAGTCTATTTCCACTAATACACGAAAAACGCAAAAAACACTGTTATACCGGTTTCGGTGATCAAACCATCGTCAGTAACACACAATAACTGTTATTGTGTGTTACTGACGATGGTTTGATCACCGAAACCTGTATAACAGTGTTTTTTGCGTTTTTCGTGTATTAGTGGAAATAGACTATTTTTCAATAACTCCGTTTTTCTTTGAAATGGGTTTCCACGATTTCGTCGCGAGTGATTTAGTTCGTGTTATTGGGCATTATACAGAGAAAGCCACATTACACAGATAAATGTACGAAAACTTATTTACGAAAAAGAGTATTATGTGATCAAAGAAATCATAAAACCGTAAATCACCCAATAAGTGGTTCGGGATGTTGAGGTTTAACAGGAAGAATTGTTTTGGCAGCCCAAAGCGGGGTTGTTCAACTCAGTAATAGATAAGAATTGACAATTCTGTAAATTACATACTGATCTACTGATATTGTTTTAACGACAAAAATTTGTGTTGAGATTTTCAAAAGAAAGGTTTGAAAGTGTTGAAATTGGTTCATATTGTTTAAAAAGTCAACAATCCTAACAGTTGTGGTGTGGTTCAAGTAACTACGTAATATTTACTTCGAAAATGGGCAATTATCATGTATCCACAAAGAACACTTTTGGTACCGACTTATTTCATAATCGTCTTCCTCTACGCATTTGAAGAAGTTGAAAAGTTGAGGGAAAAGTTGCTTTATGGATGAAGAAAAACACGTAAAAGAAAAAGGCGATTCGAGGAAGCCGCTTGCTTACGACACGACAAAACGCGTCGACAGGCCATTTCCCAACCGCTGCTACCGCCCAGCCAATCAGAACCCGTATCTGTGGAACGTCACAGGCAAACATTTCCCCGCCACTTTTTTTGAAATCTCAAAAGTTTGGAAGTCTCAAAATATGAAGGAGGCATATTTTCCCGATTCAGCTCTACTATTATCGTCTATCTCACATCATAAACTATTGAAGGAAAAAAAAGCAAACAGAATTCATGATAATTCCCTATTCACTCGACTGTTTTAAAACGATCTTAACGATTGAGCAACCCAATAGTTGAACAGTCTTATAGACTTGAGTAGTATGAAGCAAGTTCTTAAAGAGAAACGGTTCGCTCATCCCTCTCACGAAGTAATAACTCGGTTTTAAGCCCAAGGTAACATTCCTCTTCCTCTAGTGCGTACAACTGCTTCCTTGAATTTATATGTTTCAGCAGGAATTGGAGTTTTCAATAGCTTACCGACCAATGTTAAAAATAATTTAATAGATCATCCTGATAAGGTAAATCTAATTTTGAAAAAATGGTTCCTCCAAATGCAAGGACATCTGCTGATATACTAGCAAATATGATGAATCTTAAAGAGTGAATTTGAGTTATCATATTCTAGTATTTACTGTTTTTTTGCTGATTAATATCAACATTATTATAGTAATTATAATAGCATAAGAGGTGTACCTACTTGTTACCTACCAGCTCAAGGACAACGACTCGTTTTCCCTGCCACAGGCAGGGCCTATTAAGGAGACTAATTTTCATTAATTTTTTGTAGGTACAATATTATTATGTTATATATTCAGAATATATTTCATTTCATTTCATTTCAATAGAAACCACTAAAACCAAGATTTGGCTGTTCCACGGTGGTACGAATCTGCCCGTACCGAACCCATGCGTTATCAATGCGATAACACAGTGGGCACAGTGGATCAGAACCCGATCCCGGAAATCGGTGGATCCCCAGGATATGTCCCAACACGGCACTCAATCTACCGACAGTACACGACAGTGCGATCTGCCCGTAAATCCCGCTCACGGAAAACGGTAGCTCTCCAGGATGTATCGACAGGGAAAGCTATCAACCTACACGAACTTGATGAGTTCGCAACGCAGGTACCAACCAAATATCCACACAAGGCATACGGGAGCGTACGATCGGCCCGTAGCCGACCCGGTTCGAACCGGCTTCTCTCGGAGCCGCAGTCCACCGCCGGATCCCCGGGGAACGGGCTTCTCCGGGGTAGGAAAATTCGTTTAACCCTTTCCATCCATCGGAAAACCCGACCGCTCCCGCGGAGGTCGGGAACGTTCCGGGAAAATCGAGGTCACCCCCGTGGCGCTTCCTACACGTGACGGAGGGGGTTTGACCCAGTTTACGAAGGATCTCGATGGACTGGGGCGGCAGGCGGGGGCGGCAATCCGGGAACAAGGCGACCCATTTACCAACCGGGAAATGACAGCACTACGCCTGACCTAAATTCATTTTAGCGATATTTCGATGAGAATACGCCAGTGCAATGAGTCCTGTAGTAGGTAACTACCTGCGTTTCTGAAAAATCCAAGTATTCTGAATCCATCCCTGGATTTTAACACATTTCAAATATACCTATATTATATTGGTATCTGAGTTCATATCAATGTTGGTGATTTCTATCATTTTTTACCTGGTTTTAGCTCTCACAAAAACTTGAAATTGACCCAATTTAACATTAAAATCTTTGAAATTGTCTTTTTGATAAAATTTTGAATTTTCCCCCCGTAGCCAAGGTCAGATATACCGCAAATCACTTGCGGCGGAGTAGTGGAAATCCGTAGCAAAAAACTACAGGATAAAAATAGAAACAGTCTATTTCCACGTAAACTAACAAACTGTAGACCCGGTTTCGGTTGTTACACCATCATCAGTAAACCTACAGTTTGTTAGTTTACGTGGAAATAGACTATTTCTATTTTTATCCTGTAGTTTTTTTTCTCAGACATATCGTCTGGAATGGCATATATATGTGGCATATACAACAAAAGGATGAAACGGGGTCAAAACTTGTGTTTTAGGTTTAAACAGCTTAGGACTAGTAAAAACGTATAATAACCACCATACTAGAACTGTCATTAGAATGGTGACTTCTCGATGATTAAAGCAACTTTTTTTGTGGTGAAAACATCCAATTTATCGTCCTTTGTTCAAAAGTAAAACCCCAAATGTAACCTCCAATGTGACCACTAAAGTTGTACACAATTAAGGAGCTAGAAGTGGTATTTTAGCATCTAACTGGGTTAACAGATAATGCTGACCTGGTTTCGTCAGCGTCAGAGTCAACCTGCGGAACTTGATAAAAACAGACACTCCCGCCCTCCAGCCGCAGCACAACGACAGAGCATTTTCCGGTCAAATTAATAATCGATGATGACTATCTCATTTAAATTGGGTGTGACGGTTATTAATTTGACTTGAAAATGCTATAGGTATATCTTGTTATGAGATTATGTTTTTAACGTTTCATTTCTCATACTAAAAAATGCTGCAAATTATTACACAACGGTTTATTATTTACTTGTATAGATGTCCGTTCTGCGTAGATCACTGTGTTGTGGGCCAATGCCTAACCCCCCCCCCCCCCCCCCCCCCCCCGGAGCCGGCCCGGGAAATCCAGTTTCATAAAAATGCACGGGATTCAGTAATTAAATTATTCATAAACCCTCGATAATTTCCTCTTCTCCGCTTCCAATTTCGTAATTTCATCACCGCATTGAATTGCATGCACTCCAATGAAAACCAGTGAATTCCAATAAACTGAACAAACAACAATTGAGCAAACTTCGGGAACTTACTGTGCACGAACGGCTGGACGTACAATGCTCCGGTTGGTCTCAAGAATCTCCCAAGTTCAAGAACTATATAAAAACGTTAAAAATTCTTGGTAACGGCGTCCTGGAGATTTCAACCCCTATTTTTCACCCCTTAGAGATGACTGACATTAAAGCCGAGCTATACCCCAAATGGGACCTACAAACCAAATTTCATCAATTTTGGTTCATGGTAACTATGGAAAGTGCGAAGTACGGCGTATGGCGGACAGACAGAAATTTTTTATTGCATTTTCGGATTCTACATACCTTGAAACGGAAACCATCAAATTCTGAGGGGGGGGGGGGGGGGTTAAAATTCTTTTTTGGTTTATTATTTTCAATAATGAACCATTGGAATCGAGCATGAAAAAAAAAATTCTTACCCCCCCTCAAAATTTGATGGTTTACGTTTCAAGGTATGTAGAATCCAAAACTGCAATAAAAATATTTCTGTCTGTCCGCCGTACGCCGTACGCCGTACGGGCCACTTTTCTTAGTTACCATGAAAAAAAATTGATGAAATTCGGGTTATAGGTTCCGTTCGGCGTCTAGTTGGTCCTCGAAGCTCGACGTTACTGTGAGTCATCTCTAAGGGGTTCAAAATAGGGGTTGAAATTTTCAAAACGCCTATACCATTTTTTTACGTAAATATTTTTACGGTTTTAAATAGTTCTTGAACTTGCGAGTTTTTTAAGACCATCCGGAGCATCGTACGTCCAGCCGTTCGTTCACAGTAAGGCCCCGAAGTTTGCACCGACAGGCATTTTCGACTCCAGTGTGAATGAAATTGTATACAATTCAAACCAAATCTCGTAACCAGAGACGCGCCCACAATAGGAATTTGTGAATACGGC
The DNA here is from genome assembly GCA_954871275.1 of Leptopterna dolabrata. NCBI lineage: Eukaryota > Metazoa > Arthropoda > Insecta > Hemiptera > Miridae > Leptopterna > Leptopterna dolabrata. Next base: position 28,975,174 of record OX940982.1, on the reverse strand, counting down.
CAATCATTGGTAGGGATCACCTGATTATATTGGCGGAGTATGAAGTCGAGTTGGTTGTTCTGTGATATTATTTAATTTGAAAAATGATGGCTCTTTTGGAGTTTGTTGGTAGGTAGTGAAACTTGAACAAACGTTGAAGTATTATTGATGGGTAAATTAGGTATTACTACGGTAAATCATTACTCAACGGTAAATTATTACACAACGGTTCATTATACCATCTACGTAGAAGGGGCTGGAGTTTGTTGGTAGGTACTTTTGCTACTTTTTTCACTCCTCATCAACAATTTCTTTTCAGAACTTCATTATGTGTGTTTCTTTTTGTTAGGTACTGTTTGTCATCGGCAGAATTATTTTAGCAACATTTAACTCGTGATTTAGGTAGGTACCTAGTAACGAGTACGGGGTTAGGTACTAACCTACGGAGGGTCTGCGATCTACATAATATGCATAGAATAGTACATATTATATTATATAGACGGGTTATCTATACATAGAGCTGTGATCTGTAACAGAAGGGTATTCTATACAAAATAATAAACCATTGTGCAGGGATTTGCAGCGTTTTTTTTTCATGCTCAAAAGTCCATTATTGAAAATAATAAACCAAAATGTACTACCATTTTGTTTAGAAGGCACAGACGGAAACATGACTGGGAGTCTTTTGATCGTACATTATGGTTATGGCCAGCAGGGATATACAATATAATATAGGTAAATACAACAACGTACTAAGTATAGATATATTTTTTACATTTTTTTAGAAATGGGTTCGATATTGGATATCCAGAGACCTTCACCCATTTTCAAAATACATTTCAAAACCTAGGTATGCGGCAAAATAGTTTGTACGGTCGAAACAGACGTGAGTTGAATAACTTGAAGTAATGGCCTCATTCAGACATCGATACCTAGTGACTGAAGATGGGCGAAGGGCAATGTGTTCAAATTCAGGGTTTATGGTTAAATAATTTAAAAAAATATCAATGAGACAGCTGTATACGTACCGATATTACTAAACTTAAATTCGCTCATACAGCAATGCTGCGTGACTGGTTTACAAAAAAAACCAGCTCTATCTCCATGACGTACCTACGCAGCACAGCAGTCCCGAGATGGCGAAAACTAGATGTCACTCTATGGAGGGTAGTAGGTTTTGCACTGAATCTGAATAATACCATAAATCGACTGAGAGTAATTTTTATGGGGGAATTCGAACAGATTATTTTCCTAGCACACTACTGGATTTATGTAGGTAAGCCTTGAATTTTGCAGTAGATATCAGTAGGTAGCTACCAACTGGAACTTAGAATAGGTACGGCTTCTTTCGTCCTGGTGTGTGGTTCCTGAATCGGACACCTTCTGAATCGGGAGCTCCAAGAGGAAGCGGAGGAAGACAAAAATGACACCACTAAAAACGACTGGGTATCAAAAACCGAGCTGCGAGCGACCGAGCGCGACCTTGGGCAACAGCCTACAAAGAGGAGTAATACGAAACCGGCCACGCCTTCGATCATTATTCCTACGACGATTTTATGTAATTTTTTTTTCGCCTCTCCAGCCCGACCTGCCCTTGGCCACAAACCTACATGTTTCCATTGTTCCGGTAACAAAACTGGATAGGCTGGTGGATAGTCGAAATCGCTGTTATGCGTGGGCGGGTTTCATCAATACGAGTTCCCGAAACAACTATTAGGTACAACGCATGGCCGAACAACGTCTTCGGGGTTGCTTCGCCACATTTCGTTTGTATCATAGATCTGAACAGCGTTCAGCTGGGTTGATTGTTGGAGTGGTTTTGACTGCACAATGACAAGCGTAAGAAATCATGGAGCAAAAAGAGAAATGTTGCGAAAAACTATACTCTGCTTAACAGCTATGAGAAATAAACAATAACCATAAATTCGAACTGGAGCACTTTTTATTGTATAAAATCGCTCCCTCTCCCTATTTTGGTTAATTCTACCGTATACAACGACAATACAAGTTCATGAAATGTCTGAGTGGGGAAAAATCCCATGGACTGTCAGGTCAAAAGAGACGCCATGGGTTCAATACCAAGGTATCAACATCACAAGAACCTTTTCAACTTATTTCATCGGCTATCACCAAGTACTTAGACAGATCCTAGTAGGTATATCATGATATTTAGTTTTAGAGGGCTATACACGCAGAGCTTTGGAAGGGAGGGGTGGTAGTAGTACATCTGTGAGGCAATGACACACATTTCTCATGTAATCGCATCTACAGTACCTATAATTCTAAGCAACGCACGGGGCATTTTGAAATGTTGAACTGTGATTTAGATTTTTTTTTTAAATCATTAGATTAATATTATATCCGATGTGACCATAATAAATTATAAATTATCATTATAGCCAGAAGATTTTACAAGGTATTCGCACGATTCTTTCACAACCCCATCCAAACATAAAATGCAAGTTGACGGATTAAGAATACTGAAGCAATTATTGACCATGCATACCAATTACATTTTATGTTGATTGTCTTTTTTTGAAATACGAATCTTTTTAATTTACACATTCCAAAACAAAACGGCCAATTGTAATATTAACACTGGCCTAATCACTTTATACGTAAATACGGAGAAGACAGAGAGGGCCGTGGGCACAGATTCGACACGGTCACGTTCGTCTTTTGTACTTCAAGGTTTGACCACTTCTCGATCTGGAAAAACAACCTGAGCACACAACAACCCTTATTTTTTTTTTAACAAACTCGAAGAATAACGGACAACAGCATTTTTCTTTCTCGTATTTTTCTTCTTCCTTTCTACGACTCAGTTTCTAATTCTCCTAACAGGTAAACACTGGAGGTCCGAGTATTTTCCAAACTAAACGCTTGGCCTTTTCTAGTAAGACCGTATGAATTTGTTATAACAAACTTTACTCGTGGTACCAGGCTGGCATAACTTATGTATGCATCTATTCGTATTCAGCCAAGACCGCGAGTAAAACTCTTGTGGCAGGACAGAGTTAGTATGCTTGTTCGATAATATGACTTTGGGTGTTTAGGATAGAAATGGACGGCATTGGAAGACACTGTACGATTTGAATATCTAGTGGAAATAGAGGCACAATCCAAATAAAGGTACAAACAAACGTTTCTAAGGTTCGCGAGTTCTAATCGACCAGAGCATTCTCGATTCATCATACTTACATTCCGTCCCCTTTAAGACATGGGAAACAAGGCCTTGCTAGTTAAAATGGTCATTTACGATTGATCGTCTCGAAACATCAATGACTGTGTATCTATCTTGGGATTGCACAGAAATTCTGGAGTCAAAGGACAGCGTCGATCAGTCTTTCAGGCAGGCGACCTTTACTGTATAATATATAGTATATATTATACACCCAACCCATGGATATTTATGAAGACTATCTAGAAAAAATAATTCTTGGAAAATGTAAGAACGATTGATTGTTTCCATTTGTAAAGATACTAGAAAAAACAAGGGACATTCGTTGAGCGAGAAAACCAATAAAGCAGACTGTGTATTCATGAAATTTACTCAAGAAGTAGGCAATAATAACACAATGTTACACGGCTTTAATAGCTGGAATAATATTTTTTGGTAAGGAATACCGAAAAATAATCCTTGCATTCCAGGATCATCCCCGACCTCCATGTGGAATTTCAAATTCGTAAATTAAAATGTATATTAGGGAGATTCTGCACATTTCGAACCGTAGGTAAGCTAGCATATTTTTAGAGGAGTGGGCTATTAAAAAAGTGGTTTTCCTTTGTCGATTACAAGTGTGCTTAAAATAATAAACCGAAATGAACGCACGATAAGGTTTGCAACGAAAGGGGCATTCGATAACAGCTTGAACGACAGGGTCGCTCATATTATGCGATAAGACTAATTGGCGTTAATTATTCGCGGAATTTACGACTCCAATAAAAGACTGTGGCTGTTCAACCACGCAGGCCGATATTACAGGCTCCGGCTTCAGTTTGAAATCATTTAGCGGATAGGCTCAATAAGTCCTCCTCTCACTATTCCTAAAACAACGAAAGGCTTTATTGCTGTATACGTAACCAACTATCCGAAGGTGAGCGCGGGAAAAACCCAGCCAGAATTATGTTTAGTAGTGACCGAGTGAAAGTTAAGTCTTAATTCTGGCATAAAACCTCAGAGGGCACTTTTACTGAACATTCAAAGAGCTCAACGACGCGAAACGTTCACTATGACATTCTCTAGTTCTTTACGTGGTCACGATATTTCAATTTTTTTCACCCTCGCTTCGCAATAAATACCAGTGTTTCCCTCCGGGACGAGAAAAGCTTGAACAGGGAGTTTTACGAGGCCTATGGCATTTTACTGGGGTTTACGGTGTTGAAAGTCACAACTGGACGTGACCGTTGGAATTTACGTAACGGTGGAAGTTGGACAGAGGACACGTTTCTTGCTCACATACAGGATAGCCCAACTGTAATTTTCAAGGCCAGATGTTAATAAATTGAGGAGTATTAACATCATTTATTAACATTTATTAAAAACTTACAACCGGTTTTAAGTTGGCTGTACATTGGTTTAAGTTTTTTGTCTGCTGATCCTCTGTCACCAAATTTCATATATTACATCACCGCGAGTGTTTTCCCGTTTTCAAGTTTGTGGCATATATATATTATATATATATCCACTTGGGTCGCTGTGCGGGTTAGCGACGACGGTTGAAAAGTCGTCTTGCGTATCCCTGCGCCCCTCTACCGAAGCCAAGGCGATGAGGTAAATGACCTCATGGACCTTGGTCGAAATTTTCAGAACAAAATCTGATTCTGAAAGCTGATACGTCAACAATGCTGGATGCTCAGCCTGGAATAGATGTTCACTTTAAAATTAAATATCCACCAAATATGAACTAAATCACTCGCGAAAAAATTGAGCTGCTCTACTGTTTTTGAGAATGTTTTTAGGCTAACCTATCCTGAATATTATCTTTTTCAGCCCGCTAAGACCATTCTTCGTGTAGTTATGGCCATTTCATCAGTATTGTGTACATAACCGGGATTTTAAGATAGAATGTATAGGTACCTACAGAAGAATAATTCTTGAATTGTTCTTCAATATTGAATAATTCAATAATTATTATTCACGGTGGTTATTTGGAACGTTTTTTGTACATTTTTCACAGACCCCGAAAGCATGTCCTTGGTTCTTCCTCCTGATCTGTGGGAGGCGTCCTACCTATTCCATTAGAATGTTAGGATGTCAGAACAAAAAACTGGTAACAAGCCTTAGCCTGAATCCTCATTGAGCTGATCCCTACGCCGCTGTCACTAGCTGACTCAGCCAGAGTTTAGTGGGTTCACACGAATTACATGTCGGATAGAGAGAAAAGGCTCAGATGATCATTGTTAGCCTAAGAGGCCTCATATCACATTAAAACTACCTGAAGCATCGATTGCAGAATAGAAGAAGAATTTTTAACGTACTACTGTAACGCACTATTAACACAATAACGCACTACTGTAACTTTTTTCGGCCGGTAGCTAACAAAATTCGATTAGGCATGTTGGAAATTCTCAATCACCGCCCAACCGCAGATCAGCATATGCTATGGGCTACATGACAAATCGATGTTGAACGGTGCTGAGACAGGTCTGTAGCTTGCAAACCTCAACGACTACCCTCGGCCTGAAATAAACGTGAAATTATGATTGTTCAATGTTCATGTTAGATACGAACATGCATATACCATCAGTTGGGAAAGACCGAATTCAGTGCCCTGACCTGCACAAGACAGATTCCGCTAGCCACACCGATCAACGGGTTTCTTCGAAATGTCATGATACTGATATCGAGTAGCTCCATCCCCTGCATTTTTCATCAGTCCCACCCGACTTTTCTGTTATGCGACCTTTCGTTTCGTTAATATTGCCCCTGGCGGCGGGGAGGAAAACGCTTCCTGCGTGCAACGGAATATGTAATGACCAATTAAACCCAACTATACTTTGCTTCAACAAAGGCAAAGGACTCGGGTGACCGGAGCGGTATTATTTTAAAAGAGACGAGCTGACACGGCAGTGGCCAAGGTCGCACGTGCAGTCACGTTAGTACTCGTATTTAGTATTTAGACAGCTTGGCGACCCTTCGCTTGCAACACGGAAAAAAAGGAGAGACAAATAATCGCATAATTTGGTGACTTGCCCGGGCACGATTTTGGACTGATATATATTATATTTGCGAGTATATTTGTCTCGGTGCGGAGCAGTTTTATTGGTAGTGTTGTGCATAGTTAAAATACGACTTTTTCCTTGGCAGATGGTGCGAGCTTCTTAAAAAGTTTCAAGAACGGCGATTGCGAAGCGAGACAATTTAAAAGCACCTTTGCTACGATGATTTCATAGAAGCTTCATAGAAGCTATAGAAGCTTTTCATTATTTCAACTCGCCGCCACTCACTGACCGTACGGAGTTCTCCTTCTAGTATGTTTTATGCGTTTGCCGTATTGATCTAAGTGGCAGCTATCGAAAAAGATAGCAATATGGTGGGTATCTGGTGATAAGAGGGCGAAAACGTGTCCTGTAAATTCAAGCTGCTTCAGATAGGTGAAAATTAAATGAAATGAAAAGTAACTTTATCCCACATAGAACAAAAAATTAGATGTAGGCTACAATGAAATAGGAGAAAAAGAAAATAATTCTTTTCCCTCCAGCATCAACTGCGTCATAGTAAAATCTCTATCGAGCTGGGCTCGGTGTTGAGTGGAGAAGTTGCATCTATCCGTCGAGAATACAAATATTCGGCTTCTTATACCCGTAGTAACTTTTAACCCAACATCTAAATTATGTGCAATTTTTCCTCCGTACCTTCTTCATACATTGTTTTACCTTCAGTTATAACTCAACTCCTGTAAATACTGTTAAGAGCAGTCGACAAGTCTACGTAGCCTTCCTCAATTAGCCACGAGAAAATCAGTTTTTTTAATAAGCTGACCTAGTATATTTCGAGGGCTGTTGTAGTTCAGAGGTGGTGTTTCGGAGAAGTACTACATGAAGTCCCAAATTTGGTAATATTACCATACCTTCCGGAGGAGTCCGTCGTCACTAGCTGGTTGAGTACAGGAGGCGAGTTCCCAAATCACCCCAATATCTTCATGTAAAATCATTCAGTCCGTTTTGAGGACAGAATAATCAGGAGTAAGAGCTGGAAATGGGACAAGGGGATTTCCACTTCAACCCCTAATACTCCCTTCCTCCAGGAAGTCTCCTGTTCCACACTTGGAGGACCTTCGGGTACAACTCGCTCAGGTCTCACATGACTTGGTTCGACTTTGTACGTATCTGTTTTGGATAGAGGAACTACACAGATATACAATCAGAAGCGTACATGGCAGTGTCAAAAAATGCACGTTGATGTCTAAATTAAGTTCAGGGTTCCCACATCGTAATTTATCTCCGACGACTCCTAAGAGAAATTTCCTACCCGGAACCTCGCGTTTTCATCCTACCCAGTTACCGCCAAACGGTTTCGATCTCCATTAACCCAGTTACCGGTTATATCGGTATTTCCCTCATCACCATCGGCTTCTGAGTTCAGATGTACGCCAGGTAATCCCCGACAGATCCTTGCGCCAATATCTTGCGAAAATGCGCGGGAACTTTCTTGTAATTTTGATCGTTAACACCGATTTGACGCATCGACAGAATGATGGGTTCTTATTTCGTTACTTACCACCTGTTCATAAACAGGCACGTTTTCGCGCTCACGCCGTAACCGAAGAGCTTATTGTATATCTATAAAGGTCATGTTAATACCGAGATCGTGAAACGCTGATCCTAGATCTGACAATGCGATAACAATGTGAGGCGCTGACCCACATTCATATAACCAATTTCCCGCCAATCAGCAGGATAGAATTTCTTTCTCCTTATTATCATCGATAAATAGGTAGTACCTACTCATAATCTCTCAATATATTTCTACAACAATCAATATGATATTTTTGTATTTAATGGAGAATATGGACTCCGCGAGTTAAGAGGGTAATTGGACGAAAATATCACAAATTTAGTTGACTGGTGACCTCTCTGTAAGCGCGACTGGAAAAACACGAGGTAGACATCCAAATCTAATCCCTACTTATTGGAAATAACTAGGTAATCTAAACGGCATTTAAATACATGATAAGTAGGTACCTACTTACAGATCAAAGTGTAAACTGAGACATCGATGTGAGGATTTTCAAGTTTGAAACAAGAAGTTATAGCAAGATTTAAGCAATTCTCATTTTGGACCACGTAACTTTTCCCTTTTATATATTTGCATTTTGTTCCTTTAATGAGTCCTTTAAACCAGTTTGTGAATCGCAATGGACAGTACTTTTGAAACATTAAAGATTAATAGAATAGATGAACTTCACCCGTGTCCGGAATAAAACGAGGAAGAGAAGCTGAGAATAACAACAAATTGACAAATGAAAATATAAAAAAATTTTGGTTTATTATTTTCAATGATGAACCTTTGAAATCGAGCATGAAAAAAAATTAACCCCCCCCCCCCCTCAAATTTGATGGTTTCCTTTCAAGGTATGTAGAATCCGAAAATGGAATAAACAATTTCTGTCCTTCCGTCGTACTTTGCACTTTTCTTAGTTACCATGAACCAAAATTAATGAAATTTGGTTTGTAGGTCCCGTTTGGGGTCTAGTTGGTCCGCGAAGCTCGGCGTTGCTGTCATTCACCTCTAAGGGGTTGACATGTTCAGAAAGCCATTGCTCGAAAACTTTCAATAGAAGGATATGTTTTTTCTCGTTTTTAAATTGAACCCAAAAGTAAAGAATGTTTTGAGACCACCTGGAGCATTGTACGACTAGCCGTTCGTTTGCACCGAAAAGCTTCTTCGTCAACATGATCTTCAGCTCTGAAATCTGTGGTTTCAGCTAAAAAAAACTACACAGTTGGAAAGAATTTAAAAAAAATGCAGGTCCATTCCTCAATGAGTCATTTGGGAGGGGCAACAATAAAATAATTCTAACTTCGACTCCAAAATGTCTAAAATATCGTGAATATATTACCTCTAGTGCATTTATATGCGTACATGTTTTTCACCTAAAAAACGCACGTCCATTTCTCATTCCAAACCATGTGAATAATAAGTAAAATCACTTCAAATGGTTTATTAGGCGTTTAGGCATACATTCCACCTCGCAAGCCAACGAAACATTTTCAAGAACCTGTGAACTCAAACCTCGGTACCTCGCAAACCTTTGAAACTTCTGCGGAAACCGTCAGAATCAACTCCAGTCAGAATAGCAACAAAAGGCTGAAGGAAGTATTCCCCCGTTTTGACACAAGAATGGGTGGAAGAGCCTCTAGAAGAGGTCGCCAGTCGCCGATGTTTCAACAAAAACAAAACGCATCGTGAATAAGGACTGGCTTGGTTACCAACTTTCTCCTAAAAGGTCATCTCCGGAATTTGGATGCATAATGCGTTCGCGACTGACGATGGGGGATCTATCTGGCTTTGCAAATGACGGTGTAAATCAAAATAAGAGATTCGTGAAATAATGGCGGGGAACCGGTAATATGGAAACCACTCGGTTTGAAACAGCAAGAGAGTGGGTTATACAAGACAGTTTACAGTTACAGCATCAACAAACCTTTAGAAAATGAAAATGAATTTGGTTTTTCATACGAAGGTATATAATATACCTATCATTCAGCTGCCAAAATTGTTTCCCATCTCTACAGGTAGGTACCTACCCTACTATGACGTTCGATCTGGGTTTTTCGTGTCATTGAACTGAATATTATTTGTTCTAAATTTTTGGAAACATTCAGAGAGCAAAGATATGTTTTAACCTTAAAATAACAATAAACGAACTTTGTAATAAAATCTTTGTTTATCACACCATAAACTTATGCATTACGGTAGCTATAAAATAGAATATAAATTACATCATCCCTACTATATTATAAAAACGGATCTCTGTGAGTGAGTCTGTCTGTCTGTGTGTCTGTCTGTCTTTCTATGCACGGCCAAACGGCTCGACGGATATCGACCAAATTTGGCACGAATATCCGGTAGGCTCCCAAGTTGTGCAACGTCGCATTTTTAATTCCCTCACCATAGCGGAACTATGGTCGACCATGGTCAACTTCGTTAATTGAAATGGTAACCCCTATTTTTTATCGCGTATTCGTAATCTACGTGAAATTCTATCTACGATCGACCCTTCGGACTACCCCCGCGGTCGACCATAGCGCATCCATGGGCCCCTCCATGGTCGAATCCCGAATTGCTCAACGGATATCGACCAAATTTGGCACGAATATCCAGTAGGCTCCCAAGTTGTGCAGCGTCGCATTTTTAATTCCCTGACCATAGCGGAACTATGGTCGACCATGGTCGAATCCCGAATTGCTCAACGGATATCGACCAAATTTGGCACGAATATCCAGTAGGCTCCCAAGTTGTGCAACGTCGCATTTTTAATTCCCTGACCATAGCGGAACTATGGTCGACCATGGTCAACTTCGTTAATTGAAATGGTAACCCCTATTTTTTATCGCGTATTCGTAATCTACGTGAAATTCTATCTACGATCGACCCTTCGGACTACCCCCGCGGTCGACCATAGCGCATCCATGGGCCCCTCCATGGTCGAATCCCGAATTGCTCAACGGATATCGACCAAATTTGGCACGAATATCCAGTAGGCTCCCAAGTTGTGCAACGTCGCATTTTTAATTCCCTCACCATAGCGGAACTATGGTCGACCATGGTCGAATCCCGAATTGCTCAACGGATATCGACCAAATTTGGCACGAATATCCAGTAGGCTCCCAAGTTGTGCAACGTCGCATTTTTAATTCCCTGACCATAGCGGAACTATGGTCGACCATGGTCGAATCCCGAATTGCTCAACGGATATCGACCAAATTTGGCACGAATATCCAGTAGGCTCCCAAGTTGTGCAACGTCGCATTTTTAATTCCCTCACCATAGCGGAACTATGGTCGACCATGGTCAACTTCGTTAATTGAAATGGTAACCCCTATTTTAGCGAATTTTCGAAGAAAAGGAAGCTATTGTTCTCGGTCCAAAATTTTTAAAACTCGAATTTCCGAAAGATTTTTATACCAAAATCCGTTTCAGACCATCCTGAATTCACTGCCGAAAGACACCGAAAATTATATATATATATATATATATATATATATATATATATATATATATATATATATATATATATATATTTATATATTTATATATTTATATATTTATATATATATTTATATATTTATATATGTATGTGTCATTCCAGACGATAACTCTCGAAAGAATTGAGATAAAAAGTTCAAATTTGCACGAAAAATCTGTCTTGGCAATCGACAGGCTAAGTTCGAAGATGGGCAGAATCGGGTCACTCTAAGGGGGAGTTTTGGGGAGTTTTAGGGGGGGGAAATTACCCATAAATTCCCAAAATGAAAAAGTCTGACAAGTGACACCTCATTTTAAAGGTTTTTGTACGCTGAACACGATGGTGAAATCAGAATTGCGATATCTCATTCCATTCTCAAACTGGAGCACTTTGAAGATGAAGGAACGTGGTTATTTCTTGAGATGTTCTTCCTGGTTCGTCTGCTCTAATCTGATAACGGAATGGGATATCGCAATTCTGACTTCACCATCGTGTTCAGCGTTGGAAAATCTACAAACCGAGGTGTTACTCGGCAAAAAATGGAACAAAAAATTTGTTACGTATCCAATACCTAGGTACTCTTCTGGTATTCAAAACATTTTTGATTTCCCCCTCCCTCTCCTTCCACCCCAAATTTTACTTTGCGTAAAACTACTCCTGTTTTAATTTTGTATGGTATCAAGTTGGGAAAACATTGGCCGAAAATTAATTTTCAGAAAATTTTAGGCGGAGGAGGAAGATGCCGAAAACTTCGAAAATTCGCTCTTATAGCCATGCTGCATGACTGTGGTTTTTTTTATCGCGTATTCGTAATCTACGTGAAATTCTATCTACGATCGACCCCTCGGACTACCCCCGCGGTCGACCATAGCGCATCCATGGGCCCCTCCATGGTCGAATCCCGAATTGCTCAACGGATATCGACCAACTTTGGCAGCAATATCCGGTAGCCTCCCAAGTTGAACGTAGGCGCATTTTTAATTCCCTGACCATAGCGGAAATATGGTCGACCATGGTCAACTCCTGATTGGCTTGACGGATTTTGATAAAATTGGGCACAAATACCCGGTAGGCTGTGGGATTTTTCCGTCGTTTGTTGGTTCCACGATACTGCGTACAGCGAATCTCGGATAGCTGCGAAGCGAGCGGTCAGGCTAGTATTTAATAAATATAGTATAATATATTTAAATATGGTATAATATAATATTATAAGAGTATTAGCGTATTACGATCACCTAATACTAGGGGGCTACAATTTTCGATCACACCAAGACTACTTTTCAATTAATATTATTTGGATCCAACCACCCTATATTCCAGAAATGCACACAATTTTGAGGGAAAATACCGAACAGCAAGAATTTACAATTGATTTTGATTTGAAAAATACACTCGAGTTCAAGATAAGATTTGCACTTCAAAGTGTTATTTCCACTTTAACTTCGCAATTGCGCATTTTAGTTCAACGGACGACGATTAAAAAACTGTAGAACTGAACCGAAGATATGTCGCGGAGAAACGGTAACCTATCCATCGCAAAAAAGATTGTTTATTATATTTATTTATTTGTGTTCAAATCCCGTCTTATCCTTATCTCTTCCAGGAGTCGCGACGCGGCGAAGGTGATAAGAGTTGTTTACCGGCAGAGTTGTTTTGATCGCGCAAAAAAAGCCGGCCGGTTTCTTGATCTCTCACGACCCCGTTTCGCCGCGTGACGTCATTAACTTGTCTCTCCTCCCCCTCAAGGCATACAGTGGCATTAGAGCTGCGTAATAATTTTGTAGTGTACGTGTGGTGTATTAGTGGTATACCTATCACTAATACACCGCACATAAACTACAAATTCTTATTATATCTACAATATCATACATACAATTAGTGTTATACACAATACTAGCTGGACGGTATAAGTTTGTGCAAAAGAAAACGCTGTAAAGGAAACGTTGGTGGATTATGGTCTGATAGGTACCTTCCATTTAGAAGCCTTCACTGTTATTACGTTCGAATTCCTCTAGTCTCAATATCGAAGCGTCAAGAGGAGTGCTCCTGCCCCCTAACCATTCACTGTCTTATTTCCGACATTTCAACGGCCCTAGTATATACAAAATGGACATAATATAAATACTGGATTCACCAAATCTCAATAAAATCATACCATCCAGATGGACATTTCACACTACCTACTCTTTTGCATTTTGTTTCATTTTCTATATCTCCCAACCAGGCATCCTCAATTGAGAGTTGTGATTTTCTGTTTAACGTGCTTGCCCGTGTAAAAGGCAAATAAATAAATAAACTTTAATGTCCCACCACCTTCAACTCAGTTTCATCAACTGTTTTGATACCTACATTAAAAGTAGCTTAGGAAAGATACCGTATATGTATTTTTCGAAACAAATTATGAAAACCCCCAGTCGTAGGTTGGTGCCACTCAAAATTATTGTTGTGAATTTTCGAACAGAAAAGCAATAACATTTCCACCAACTGCATAGAAAAATATTGGGTACATTTTCATAAAACAACAGCTAGGTACAGCTTTTAGGACCAAGTTTTTGAGACATCCTGCAAGAAAAGGAATATCTTCTTTTTCTTTTGTCAGTTTTCCCGAAAACTCATTTTTCAACTTCTTCTCGACAGTATTTTATTTGTTGCTAATTCACCAAAAAGCAACGCTAGGATGAATCTCATCGTATATTATAGGACATTTTCTTCGCGTACTATAGAGAATATCAAACGACGGCGGCTGCCCCACAAATCCGGCCGGGAAAAGCCATTTGTCATAACACTCTTCCTCCACTCTCAATATATTTTCCTCAGTTTTTCATCTTCTTCTTCGAGAAAAAGGAGTTACATTCACGAGCCAGGCAGAATGTGATTTAGGGTTTGGGGGTTGCTTGAGGCCTCAGACATCTGAACCGGGAGGTTTCGCGCAAAGATCACTTTCTCCCTTTCGGAAACCTTATTACGAATCCCGAGTTCTTCTACGCTTCATCGACTTTCCCATAATTCATAGCCGTTCCTCCGTCCTTCCGCAGTACCTTATTAGGGGCCCAAGGGTTAACCCGTTCGGAGTCGTTAGATTCTGGGAGTCCTAGCCGTTAGAAAGAACAGTTCATTCGTTCTTGTGATCACGGGAATGTATCGCGGAAGACACCCATAAATACTGTTCGAGTTCGAAGATGTAATTTCCATAAAGTGGCATCCATGTAATTTGAAGTTTGGAAAAATTAGTAGTAAGCCTACAGCGATTAGTGAAGAAAGTCTTCAACGAATTTACGGATGTGCCAACACATTGCGAACCCTATGTAAGCTATTATAAGGCAGTGTAAGCAAAATTATAAGACCTTTAATTTGACGGAGTAACATAGGTATTTTGTAATCTAAACGTCAGAAATAACATTTCCGTCCTCTATAGCGAATAATATCAATTTCCTTCAAAGCACAAACAATAAGTACCCAGTCCTTTACATCCGCTTCAGAATGGTGTGGTAAACCACATCCTTCTCGCAGTTGACTCCAAAAATACATCTTTACGTTATTTACACAGGACGAGCGAGAAACAAGATATAACCCTTGATTTTTACGGCCTTTCACTGTCCCTTGAAAACTCATCGACAGTCACATCGACAGCGCCTTATCTGACTTCCAAGCTTCTCACTCTTTCCTACAGCAGTAGAAAAAATCTCGTTCGTATCTACGAAATAACGAGTTTATTTTAGAGGAAAAATACGAAGAGGTTTTTTAGCAGTGTCCGTAAGGTGTTACCTTATTCAGTTGAGCACGGGATGTTGAGCTCTGAATCACTAGAACGGATTTAGAATGTCCCAGTTGCCTGTGGCGGAGATTTGGGTTACTTCTCACCTCCCCACTCATACAAATGTGATAATAAAGGTTAGTTTTGGAGTAACTGTATATTTCCACAGCTTGTGGAGCTTTCGAAGTTTGGCTTATTAAATAATTTACACTACATGGCGGCTATTTTGCATTGGTAACGACATTTTTTAAATGAGTGGCAGACCTATAAAGCTATCTGTAATTGCTACTGACAAACTCCATCAGCTCTGAGCCTCATCGTAGGTGAATTACGTGAGCCATGCCAGATGGCAACCTCGTGCCAGAATGTTAGACCTATGTTAGAACCCAGGTTACACTAGCGGTACAGTTGTGTCAAC
The DNA here is from genome assembly GCA_954871275.1 of Leptopterna dolabrata. Lineage (NCBI taxonomy): Eukaryota > Metazoa > Arthropoda > Insecta > Hemiptera > Miridae > Leptopterna > Leptopterna dolabrata. The sequence goes on along the minus strand of OX940982.1, from coordinate 28,959,828 downwards.
AAAGCAAAAGTAAGTCAATTTGAGTGAACAATAATAAAATTGTGTTGATGAGGTACTTACAGCTTTCTTCTTCTTTGGAAGTTCGTCGAAATCATCGTCCAGTCCTATCCCCTCGTCTGACGCCGACAGCCAGGAAGGTCCGGACTCGCTGAGAGGAGGCGACGGGGTGCCAGACCGCCAGGAACAGGCGTCGCTGAGGGAGGCGGCAGGGGAAAGCTGTTCGACCCAACCTGCAATGGACAAACAGCTAATTCAGCGTTGGACAGTCCAAATGTCATTAACCGTCAACAGTTAGCGCGATGAAAGGCGATCGGGATAGCTTTCGGCCCAAGAAATATACGACGGTTTTTACGATCACATTCAAACCTTGACGGGAAGGGTTAATTGTTTTTAGGCGCGGCGAATTGGTTTTCCGAGTTTCCGTCCTGGTTTATGAAGCACGTAGGAGTGCCCACCTCATAAAGATCGGAGTTAAAAAGATTACGGTATACGAAAATCAATCGCAGGTACATAAAAATCTGGAATTTTGCATACTAATGTTGCACAGCGTATTCTGGGTAAAGCCAAGCATTAAAACAACGGCTAGGGCTAGATGAAACATTTTATCGTGTAACAATCAGTTAGTAAACATTCAGTCTAAGGCCCATACCATACCGTACCATATTCATCAGCGATAAAGCAGCGATGTAGGTATATAAGATAAAGAACTCTTTTTTGAGTTGTACAAAAGGCTTAACCTCATATTTGCAGCAACGTTTGCTGCAAGAATACAGGAGCAAATATAAATAATTATATAGGCAATCAATATATCGTTATCGAGGCTGGTCGCCTACTCGAACTGCGCTTGCAATGACGCGCACGGCAAGGATCATTTTTTGCAGGATTCCGGCGTCTAGCTGGTGGAGCGTGTGGCAGGGACGAAAATGGGACGTTCCTTTTAGTGTTATAACAAGATTTTTTTTCTCGCATTACGATATATGTAGCCATGAAAATCCGTCCCGACCATCTTTTGGTCTGTGATAAATAGGGGAATGTTGCTTTGACCGGATGAGTCTTCAATTAACCTTTCACGCCTAACCACGGAGGAGAACGATACCGTGTCGTTGGTTCTGATAATAAAATGATGTTACTCTTGGGTCCAACTCGATCGCTCAGTCACACTTTCCCTTCTGGAGATCACCCAAGGTGAAAAACAGATCAGATATTACTGCCTCAACCTCTACCTGAAGGTTGACATCGCTGACAAGGAACTTGATGGAAAGTAGTACTCCCGCAAGGACTAGATACACCAGTAGCGGTGCGTGGGCTCTGAAAACGGTGGGGCACCAAACCAGAACACAAAACCAAGAGATTTGTCTGCAAATACCTCCAGGCAACAATAAACACCCTTCCCTTATTTACTGATTGATATTCACCAAATTCCCTTTCAACCAACAATCTATCGTCGTACGAAAACGTCGGCAATTTCTACTGCAAATTAGACACCGAATTCACGTGTTATAAAAATATAGTAAACTAAAACACCTATAACAAAACAATGACCCGTCGGCCGGTACCTACTTGAATGGAGAAGCTATTGACCTGAAGCTAGGTAGTTATCAGTGTGTTAGGACGACGATCAATCCACAAGACCACAAACAGGACAAAATGCACGTAGGTACCAAGAATACAAATCTGCCATCAGAACCGGACCAAACGCAAAATACGCTAAATTTTACGCGAAAAATTAAAAACTGACAACAGAGAAAGCGAACATAATTCACAACAAAAACAAATCAGAAGATGAAGAAGCATCTCGTATTGAGATGAAAAATTGAATCGAATGCACAAGAAGAAAAAACGCAACCTCTAACCACCACTGTCGGCATGAAGAGTGTTTCTTCGCGGCACCACCAACAAAAACAACAACAACAAATTAAATCGAAGGGATCGAATCGATTGTGAAAACAAACGATTTTGGAGTAGAAATCAGATGTTGGGGACTGGGCCGAAAGTGGGCGTGGCAAACAACATTTTTACTCTACTGAGCATGCGCGGACGGGCCAATTTCCTCAGTTGTCTTGAGCTTCGTTCTCAGTGTGCGTTCTGCCAGTTCCGAACGGTTCTGGGCAAGCGCAGTCGAGTTTTGTCGTTCGCAGTGCCAGAACGCCCAGTTCCGGAACGCCGAGTTCTGCGTTCGCAGTGTTTTGCGAATCCAGTTCCGAACGGTTCTGACAGTCCCCGATTTTTTTCGGAACTGTCAGAACTGGAACTCAAGAACGTAGGTGACGCATGCGCACACAGGTTATTCCACTTCCAGTTCTGAAATCGTTCGCAGTGCAGAACGCGGTTCCTCAAGTTCCGGAACGCCCCGGGATTTTCCGTCCCAGTTCTTATGAGTTCGAGAACTGTCAGAACGCCCACTAAGAACGAACCTATGGCGACACCAGGTCCCAGGACCTGCCTGCCAGTTTCAAGAGCCTAGGTTTCGATTTCGATTGCAGGACATCGATTACCGTCGCTTTATTCGGATAAGATGCTTTGTCTATGGAGCACACCATGGATGCTCTACTATAATATTGAATATCCATAGAATTTCCATTCCATAGCCAGAGAAGTCTGGGGAGTCGCTGTTGAACTTTGTGAAAAATGCCAGGTACATTGTACGGAGGGAAATTCAAATTCCAACTGAACTATGGAGGTTTTTTAGCTTACCTATTATACCTATTGTGATGAATTTAAAATTGGCGTGTATTCATCACGGTGGTGTGAGGGAATGCCCAGGCGGTTATGAGCGAATCACCACCGACATCTGAGATCTTTTTGGAGAGGTTTGCCTAGGCGGTTATGAGCGAGTCACCACCGACAGCTAGGATCTTTTTGGATGTGTCCAGGCGGTTATGGGCGAATCACCACCGTCATCTGGAATCTTTTGGGAGAATTTGCCTAGGCGGTTATGGGCTGACCACCACCGTCATCTAGGATCTTTTTGGATTGGTTGGAGAGCAGGATAGGAGAAGAGAGAGTAGCCAGCGGCTAGAGGAAGCGTCGAATGAGTGAAAAGTGGAAGGAGGCGAGTATTTACGTTACTGGGAGTCGTCTCCCTCCATCCCCTATTTGGTAGGGGATGGTGGGGACCCAGGTTGTGCTCTGACTCCTGCGGCTTGTTCCCCACTCGTATGGTTTATTTGGTAAGAACTAAAGTTGGCTTATGAAATATTTGTGAGAACTTAAATCTGCTAGGAGTAGTTCCGGGTGGGACTCGCGACACCTATACAGTGTTTTTTGGTGGCAGGGCAGTGGCCTTATGGACGCAACGCCCCTGAGATGCACCCAAACATGCAACCCCATTTTAGTAACGACACTACAAGAGCTTTCCCCTACTGATATATAGACGTATCGATTTATGTAGGAAAAAGTGAAATAAGAGTGCCCTAGGTGCTCTGGTTACGACTGGGATGCTGTCGCAGCTCTTTTCAGTTAATCAGTTTCTATGAGTTCCGGCTCACCAAGAAAACGTGACGCTGCTATAAATGAGACCTCCGCATCAGACAAGGTCGCGACTGAAAAGTTGTCTCAAGGGATGAGTGAATGTACTGAAAGATTAACTCTCACAAAAGCGGAATTTACATAAGTTTGGAGAAAACCATAGACTGGAAACACCAAGAGAGTGAAAAGATCTTAATCATGAAAACGAAAATGCCCCTGGCTCCAGGAGCAGTTCAGAACCTAAACCAGAGCCAACCCGTTGAAAATGTTGTTTAAACAAGCCATTTAACAACTTCAACATTATCCAGACTCGCTAAGCCATCGAAAATATTATTTACCCCATAACCTAACAGCGGGGTCACATACACGGAACAAATCACAGCGCCATGTAGTATCTAAAGTAAAAAAAAAGACTCAACCGCAAACAAACAAACTCCAACCATGAAAAACCGTGCAGCATCAAATTGAATCCAAATCATCTGATACCTACAATAAGATCTGAAGACTTCCCTTGCCACTCTTTTTCTCTTGAGGACACCTTGATCTTGGAAGCCCAAGACGGAGCTTGTTAGAAAAACCAGCGGAAGGACAACCTATTGTTCTCGGGCCGGGGTCATTTCAAGAGCACGCATCCAAGAGCAAAACTTGAGATAAGGGCAAAACGCTCGAGGATGATTATAGGCTCTCTTTCCGCAAGTACACGGGGATCCCATTAAAAATACAATTGGACGAATGATGAAAGGATAGTAAAACAGCCGTTGACCCTTTGCATTCATACTCTATAACCGTCTTTGTTGTTTTGCTATGAGAGGCGTTAAGACGATGGTTCCACCCAGGAACTTCTGCTACTAAATTTTCTTCAGGGTTAAGTAGGTACGCTCGTGACGCCAATGCTTCTTTTCTACTCATCGGAGACTCCAAATATTGTAACTTTCTGGAAAGCTCCCGCGGAGATTTATCGAGTCTACTCTATTTATCGAGGATTGATTCCGCTGGAAAATAATGTGCCTGCAGGAAATAGTTTATCCTATTTTCTATCAAGACATTATTTTTTGATAGAGCTTAGACAGCAATCTTACTGTTAGATTACTATCCAACGATCTTTTAATATATTTTAAAAGGCTTTCAAATAAATGAGCGTGAAAGAATATGTGAGTGTTCTTTTACCCGGCGAGATCGATCTCTACATGGGAGTCCATAAATTTATAAAATTATATTGTCCGAGGTATGAGATGGCGAGGACGGAAGTGTGCCGGAAAAAGGGTATACCGATGGGTATCTCAACGGACTGAGGTTGCTCGGCACCGGTTCCGGTCCCCTGGCTCCTCTGTTATTACTGGAACAGCCCTGTGTGTCACAATACAAAGTTGCCATTATCAAAAACTGTTATAAAGGCAAACGGCTTTGTCTCACAAACATTCCCAGGCAATCATTTCTCCACACCGGCCTCCCCTCCACTTTCGGAAAGTCCTTAGGTAGGTACTTAATATCCGATTGCGGCATGCTGTTCGTTCGCGGATACGGCGGCATCCGAGCAATCGCAAAGCCTCGGGCCTGCTTTCATTAATGCAAGATAATCGAGGCGGAGAAACACGAGGATATTGAACTCAACTGCTAAATGACTACTGTACAGCGGCGTGGTTCAATGCCATGTCCACATCAATAGAACCTCGCATGTATAATTAAGGGCTCAATGACCCTTGATCGCCAAAGAGGTAATTGGGATGACCACAACAATGACCAGCGCAAGATTGTGCGCTAGTTCTATCTATTATTCGCTTCTAAAGATAGTAATTCGCGGAAAAATGACCTAATGTGACGTTCATGGCAACACTGTGGAATTCCGAACATACTGCTACAGTCAAAGAACAACAAACAATTTAATACAGATCAGCAGATGAAAGACTGCAGATGATTCATCTGCAGTCTTTCACCTGCAAACTAAGTGAGGTATGAGAATGAGTATGCATGATATATTCCCAGCACGTAATTCCTGCAGTTCAAGCCAAAAATGGATTCACACAAGGTTCATTACCAGGTAGGAGAATGACAAAGGAACATTTATTGAAGCTAAGGATGAGCTTCAGAACGTACAGGGCAAATCCACAGCTGTTGGTCAATCGTGAAGAGGACCGAAGTACAGAACTACCTTTCAAATAACAATGCAGCTAATAATATCAGAATCGTCCAGCAACTGAGGGTGCTGTGTCCCTTGCTGTGGAAGTAAACCCAAGATGTTCGCCAGATAGAGAAGCCGGAGTTCATCGTCTTCTGCTCTTAAGGGCGCAGTTGTGAGAGCACGACCTTGGGGGCGCTCGCTGGAAGGGCCGGTTCTTTGACCTGCTCCTCGTAGCATTGACCCTCGCACGCACTTGCACTCTTCTTCCCTTCGGGCATTGTCCACAGATCAGAACCCAATCAATAGTTATCATTAGAGTTGCCATCCACAGTGGAGGCTACTGGGGGTTGAGCCGACTGAACATACAAGGATGGTATTTAAGACACCTATAAGGTATGCTGGTACAGTTTCCATAAAATGAATGTAGCCGTTCAATGAGAGGATCGTTTGCCAGAATGAGACAGAACACGCGAGGTCTCTCATTTCCATCCAGTGACGTGAATCGTCATTATACTTATATACAGAGATCATTATAATTCCAGTACGGTCACAGATTGGCTAATTCTATGAAACGACACAATACTAGTACCACAATAAAGCGACAGGTACTATAATAGGTCGGTACTAACGAAAAACAATCAGTTTCAAGAAAGTGCACAACGCGCTACAATCCAACTTTCCACATGAATACAACACATAATATTGTAGAGCTACTTACAAGCACAGCACTCTCTGTGACATCTGATGACAACATCAACGTGAGTGTAATTTTCTTGCAGCGCTCCTAATGGTGATAAAATCATTATCTCCTCATTTTTATTTTTATTGTCAGAGGCGATGAAAAATGGTTTTAAAGTGTAGCGGAATCTATCAGGTTAGAACAGCATCTGCTTGAATTAGGAATATTCTGTGCGTGAAGTAGCATCATGATCATGTTCGAACAATCGGAAATGTTCTTGTGGGTTCAAAACACGAATATTATGCGTCCATTGTTTGGAGTGCCATTCTCCAATCCGGAAGCGTGAAAATTGATGATCACCGTTTCCTGCATCGTGAACATACAATTAGTAAATTCGGTAGAGGCAAGAGAGCAGAGAGAGCAAATAAGAGTTTAGATGCTAATCGTACTGATCCCCACACCGGGGGATATTTTTGTTGAGATATACTGTACTAAAATACAAATTAATAAAACATTTTTTGTTTCATTAAAGTTTGAGCTGTCAATGCGAATTATCTTCTTGATTTCCAACAAGAAAATTCAATATCCGATGTCCAACTTGCATTTCCTGTTCTGCGCTTGTTCTCTCAGATTGCCTGTATCATCAGCGGAATCACTCATCCGTAGGTTTCAATAGGGGGCAGACGAAAAACAACAGAACCATCCTCTTCCTCGACTACCGATCTCATTTCTGTCGATTAAAGTGTTATTACACGATTGAGTTGTTGCAAATGGCTACAGTGTAAGCATCCTTTAATATCCGGGCAAACGGCAGCTGTAAATTATGTGTTCCTTATGAGGATGTCAACCCGTGAGATCGGACTGAATGAACCACGGTTCCTAAGACATGTAATTATACTAGTATCAACGCATCAGTCAACTCTATCATCAGCGCCAAATTTATTGGTGACTAGCGGGGATGATGAGAGCAAAGATCTTGAGACCGTTAGGAACTCAGCCGATCCTCCAGTTTTGGTCCATTGCGAATTCAAGGCCCCTGCCGCGCCAAACTATCAATGACCCCCCACCTACCAGATCGCCAGAAGTAGAGCCCAAGGAGGGAAGCTGTCATTTACGAAAGGCATTAATTATTGTTAATAGCCACCCTGACGTTTGGAAGCGGAATGCAATATTGCGGTGCACCTAATAACGTGTGTGAAGAGTGCCTATTACAAGTAGCTTATTATTATACAGCTACCTTGGGGCCTAACAAGCGCAGCAGTGAGGATAAAGTGGCTTATAAATGGCTTGCATAAATGAATTGAGGAATTTAACTACAACCATTATTATTATATAACATAAACTAATAGATTTTCTTTGTAATTTCTGATGACGTGATACCTGGATCGCATCGGACCTCCCCGAGTTGAAAAAATATTGGTAAAGTACCTACTGCTTACTTTTTTACTACTTTACTATTCGTTTTTCAACTTCCGCAAATCAATAATTGGCTAGGATCAATGTTAGCCAAGATTCGTCTGAATTTGATGATAGAAATTTGATGATAGAAAATCTAAGTACATAAATGAAATAATATGATTAAGATTAATACTTAATTGTGAAACGGAAAAATAACAGATGCAGTGTCTACGCACTGATGATCCACTATCAGCAACGGTAACACCAACACCTGATACATCAATCATAATAAATTATCAGAAAAAATGTTCAAAGAAAAAACGCATAAGTTTAACAATGCCGCTCATTGTGCTCAGCGTTCCGACATCTGATTTTTATCGCCGACAATTTACATAGTTTCACGGATAGATTGCGCCTCTGGTACAAGCTCTCCCAGGGATCACAATGCTCAATTAACATAGTGCGTTAACGCGATTACAATTTTACCAGCTCAGGAACGCAATAAAGCGCCCCCTTTTGCAGCTGGATCTTGGGAGCCGTAACTAGCAGAAGAGCAATAAACGGGGTGGTACGTAATCATTGTGGAATGATTCAAAGACTCGAGTTTATCGACGTGCAAGGATGTTTAGAAAACCAGGCCCTTACCTGTTGAAAAATCACACGATTGTTTGCTCTACAGATTGTAACTCTTTTTTTTTTTTTCAATAAGTGTCTTCTGAACGAAGAGCTATTTAGCCAAGAGCAATTTCAATCCTTGTCACCAATCGGCGTCCGCTGCCCCTTTCGCGACTATACGAGTACATCTTAAATTGAGTATTCAATAGTAGGTACTAAATCACTGGATGAAAAGTCCGATACATCATCTCTTCATTATGACTGGACCTAAAATGCTCAGAATAACAGAAATGGGATAATCAACAAAATAATTTCATGGACTCTTTTGAGTGATTGAAAAGGACAGTAAATTAATATGGCATGAGTGAGTAAATGTGACTTAACTAGTTAACTACGTGGACAACCCCATATCATGGTTAAAAATAACAATTTAATTAAACCGTGTTCTTATAAAACTACCAGCGTTACGAGCTCAAACAAGAGCGTTAGTTATAGATACGCGAGCCAAACCCGTAGGAAAAAAAAACTCCCTTTACCGAGTGATTAATACCCGCTAACCCGTCTAAGTAAACAAGCGATGATTTGGAAGCCCTCCAACTTTGATGGTATAATCGGTAAAATTAGATGGGTCGAGAAAGCTGTATTCAGTTATTATCTGGTAGTCCCATCCCCCATAAATCCTAGCAGATAGGTCGAAAAGGTGGGATGAGTATGTTGAGATATTTTTAATTTTTATGAACGAGTTCGCGTCACACTGCGATGCTATTTTTGAAAAACTGATTGGCTGAAAATTGACAGTTTTCATTGATGCAGGTACCTATGTCTTTATTATGTCAGAAGCATTTCAAAGTTCCTGTTTACGAATCTTAGCGCTCAACCTTCTTTGTATTCGTAGGACACAGTAACGCATGGAGGTGCATTTAGCCCGTTGGCCGCCACTGGAAAGCAATGCGGGGTTTAGAGTAACTAACTCAGCTGCTACTTGTCCGTGACAAGTCTGCTGGTAGTTTTGGTCTGCATGCTTTTCCTGGTCGAAAAGAATTGAAGGCTGAGACAGATGTGGGGTTGGAATGTTTAACGCCTCGATCTCAGCACAGGCAAAATTTATGAGATCTACTCAAATATTTACTTGCCACAAACACTATTTTAATATCTACCCATATAACTTGTCACAAATATCCATTAAACCGATAATCACGAAGTAGTTCCTTTCAGTAGTTATGATTATAGACACCAGGAGTCTATAGGGACAGTACAGAAATGTTTTAAGAAAACGATGATTGATCGTGGTAAGTAGTAAAACAACATACTATTATTTGTTTGACCAGACAAATCAGTTTCATATCTTCTTTTTTACCAAGTAAATCTGCGTACCCAATGGTCGCCAACCGCCCTGATTCCCAGGACCAGATTAATGATAGGTGTGTGTTGGTTTGGTCCTGTCCCGACAGTCATAATAATGCAGTTCTGCAACTGTGCCAACCTGCAATGAATTCCTGCACTCTATTATAGGTTCCTAAAAAGACTCCACTTTAGTTCCTTAAGATCTGTTCTCAGAAATGAATGAACGGTCGTATGTGTCCTGGGTTTGGTTCACATTACTGGGTATGAGCGACCTGCTTGTCATACTCATAAATAATGTATTCTGTCATAAGGATTTGTCTCTTCTTTCAATAGGATTGATTGTATGTTACTATATCAATGTTATTGTATCAGGATGTGTATTGGGCTATTAGCCCGTTCCTATAAACAAATACATCTGTACTGTTCAACAGTAAACCTCTGCTTTCGCTTCTAAGACCTGTTCGTTTTTTGGTACCCAACCGTTGCCCTTTCCATATGTCCGCAGGTCTGTAAACCCACGTTAAGGCTCTTGGTTTATTATTCTGTGAATAATACATCTATGTATTCGCTCAGCAAACAATTTTTATAACACACCCTCAAAATGTTTTCTTTTCCGTTTCAAGGTGCGTAGATCCCAAAACTGCAATGTCCGTCCGCCGTATCACGCATACCGACTTCATTTTCGGTCTAAAAAATTCTTTCTTTCGCACACATGCTCCATTTAGGCCCTAGTTGTGTCCCGAAACTTTTCAGCCCGATCGGAATATACCCAGGGGTGTTATGAGTGAAAATGTGTATAAAAATAGGTACTTTTTGTGTATTAGTAACATGAGCTTTTGAGTTATTGTTTTCCATGTTTTTGGGGACGAGAAGACCGAATATGAAGTCGATTTTGACCAAGATTTGATTTTTTATGAGTCAAAAACCTGCGAAATCGTCTGAAATCACCATAAATTTGTATAATAACACTAGAAGTAGTATCAACAGTTGAATCAAGACGATTAAATGGCACTACCAATGATCAAAGATAATTTGAAAAAAAAAAAAAAACGCTGCAAAGTCCTTGTCACATGGGTTTATTATTCTACTGGAAATATCTACAGAAATGTTGGCTGTTCATTTATTGTCTCTTTCATGTGAAATAATTGAAATAGCTATTTCTGATGGTTTCCATTAATTTTGGCCCCTAAAACACAAATTAGGTACGCTCCTTTTTTTAAGCATGGAACATGCTTTAGCCTTGAGCTACCTGGCAAAAAGAGTCACGCTTTTGGGAGACGCGGTTGGGACTTTTTTTTTTAAATAACAAGGGGGTACATAACAGGGCAAGGGGGTCCCGCCCTGGCGAGGGAAGGTGGAATGACATCACTTCTTGTTGCCGAAACTTTGAAAGCTCGTAAAAATGTATTCATCGTAAGAGCGTGTGGTTGTTTGTCTCAAAATTCTCAGAATGGAACCTGCTTTCATTTAAAAATGGGAAAGTAATAAACAGATGTCATGGGTACGCCTCAGTGGAAAAGCCCATTAAAAAAAATACTTGTTGGTGAAGAATCGTGTGGAATCGGGCAATCGGGGTTCAGGTTCAGGACCTCATGTTTACGACCCGTGCTCGCGGACTAACGGTCCCTCCTGGGCTCCTCGCCCTGGAGCCCGCCTCTGGCCTACTTCGGCCACCGCTCCGTTGTTTACCAACATGAACCACTTGCACAGGCCTTCGACAAAACACAGGATCCAATTCTGTTTTGGCATTTTCAAATCAACAGGTTGAAAATGTACCGGATGGCCGGTGCTTTGATAACAATCAGTTATCAGAGCATGACAACGATGTGTAGGTTGGGGCCATATGAAACTTCAACAAAGTGAAAAAATTAGACGAACCAAAGATGATAAGGGAGGCTGTGATTCGTTAAAAATGTAAAAATCACCAAATAGAGGCTTTTCAAGAACTTTACGCACAGCAAATGCCAGGATGGGTATTTATAATATATGATAACTACCTATTATATATATGGACGGAAATGAAAAGGGGACTATTCATTTGGAGGTGGGGAATAATAAAGTATTTGAAGGCGAAAATCTTGGACATGAAAAATTGTTCCTAATGATAAGATTGAATGATGATAAGAATGAAAATAATTTGGCATTTATTAATTTGCTATTTGGCATTTATTAATTTGCTATTTGGCATTTATTAATTTAATAATTTGGCGCGGTTATTATTATAAGGATTTTTAATGTCTCCTCCCAATGGCAGAAAGAGGGCTTGGCTGCTGGCAGGTGACCTGATGGGAAGTTCAATTTGGATTAAGGGTATCTATGACTGAATTGTGGAATCTAATCACTTTCACACGATCGAGCTCTGATTTAGGTATTCTAAACCGTGATTGGAGTATGTTGTGGGGAAATTTAATTGAGTTTACTATTGGTCATTGTTTCCAATGGTTTCCACTACTCACCACTCTACCTAACATCCCCATCTAAATTCCCGACACACTAATCCTATATACATACACTCCACATTCGCCAAAACTGGCAAAGTTGTGTTAATAAAATGTTGAATTGAATTGGAATTGGATTTCAAATGGAATTTGATTTTAATTGGAATTGGATTTCAATTAGAATTGGATTTCAATCAATCAATCAATTTATTGGAATTTAGTCGGAATTCAATGGTTTTCAGTGGATTGCATTCACTTTATGCGATGATGAAATTGGGAAATCGGAAACGGAGAAGAGGAAATTATATCGAGGGATTATGAATGATTTAATTACTGAACGCCGCGCATTTTTATGAAACTGTAATTTCCGGGCCGGCTCCTCTACGCAGAAAAGGCACCTGCACAGATAAATAATAAACCGTTCTGCAATAATCTGGAGCGTTTTTGTTTTTTGTAAGAACGAAACCACTGCTGCAGAAAATTGCAAAACCGATGCCGCACGCGACCTCTGATTATGACATAAAACCTCTCTTAACACTGTCGGGAAGGAAATTACTATCAACGGTCAGAGATCTCCAATAGGATTGAGGGGGGGGGGGGGGGTTAATACTCGTAAGGGCATATGGGGGGGGGGGGGAGGGTGTTCACGAAGGTGTCATTAAAAATATGAGTTGTTATAAGACAAAACTTCGGATAAAGATGAAAATACCCACGATCGATCGTGGCAGATTGAGTTGATAAGGGTGATAAAAACAGTAAAGTGTGAGGTCGCCCCTGGGGGAGCCATAATGGTGCAGCCACCTACCAAAAAGCCTTCACCCCCTGCCATCGGTCCAATCAACTGCTGGAAATCACGCGTCGTACGCCCCTTCCCTCCAATATGACTTCCCAAGGTGTAATTACTGTCGAATTGTTTTCTATCCTCGAAATAATTTTTGTGTTCAGTTATTTCAATAGACTTCCACAATATAATATTCATTTTCCGCTTCAGCGGACCCTTGATTAATTTCACACAGTGAGTGGCGTGCAGCGAGACTTACCTTCAAAAAAGTAATACAATTATTTGAAAAGTACAAAATATGCCTACCCACAATTATCAATATTCATAGCAGGTCAATTCGTATTCATAAGCACAGAAGTAGTACCTATATACCAACATACCCGAAAGGGTCATGTAAGCACTTATTGGTAGGGGTACTTCTCGATAGAGGTAGACGATATACTTGGTGGTCAGTACCAAGCAAAATCCGTGGGTCTGTACTTGTAATGCATGAATAGCCTGGGGACTACACGAATAATGAGCCATTCCGCAACTGTCACTATCTCTGGGAACGAAGTACTGGCTTTTCAAATCTTGGACATGTACAGAGGCCGACGGACGGATCTTACTGTCTGATATGAATGAATTTCATGTGGGGTTAACTCGAGAAAAACCCGCAACTACCCTCAACATAAACATCTCATTTGTATAGCTTAATAGTTTAGCCATGGTATAACTACACTGTTGTAACTATCAGTACTGAAAATGTTTACTGAGTGTATGATTTATATATGTTCAATTCTGTAGCAGATTTCCCTGGGGGGAGTCGTAGGAATGTCTTGGCAAGATTTTCATTTACCATGAATCCAATAAATTATTTTCCATCCACATATACACAGGTACATACCTCGATATTTTTTTCGATCAGTGTCTGTAATTCAAAAACGCACTTGATTTCGTCACTCTCGAAAACTTCATTTTTCCTGGTTCCATCCAGCACGACTACCGAGGGGCCATTGTTTTTACGTGAAGTAGGTCTATTCAAGCGGTCATGGGACCCTGCGGTTCAAACTCCTACAGAAAATACGCCTGGTTGAATAACAGGCTTTAGAACCGCAAAACCGCTATGAAACAAATTCGAAGCAGTAAATATCCTCAACTGGGTAAGTTTCCGAGAAATATCCTCAATAATCCGCTTCACGGAACATCCCTTCGACCTGCTCAACTCGTGCCGCATTTAACATCGAGCAATACCAACCTCATACGTCCTGTCGGAGTTCCATACAGCGAGACTCACCTAGTCATGCTAATTACGAACATCCCAGTCTCACTCTCGTACTACCTTAATCAACGTATTGACGACCTATTGATAACAGACATTCTACACTATTGACTCTTTAGGTCTTTGAACGTCACCACCTTGTTTTCCCGGCTAATTGGTTCGTAGATAGTGCGGGACGAACGCTCGCACTTGCGTCGCATCGAGGGCGTTCGCCGCGAGACCTTGAAACCGTATATTTGTTGGGGATAAGGAAACAAAAACAACGACTGTTGTCTTTTGTCTGTTGTCAATTTGGACGATAACGTTCCCGATATCTCCTATTTGTTTCTTCTGATGCTCCGATAGATTTCTTCGGTCACTGACGACGAGAGTAGCAGCTCCTAGTACCTTAGTACATGTAGTTTTAAAACAACAGGTCAAGTGGCTGGAAACCGTGGATTATATCGGGCTTTTCCGACGGCTCGCGATCAATCCACCGAAGAAGACCGATTATCAACTCAATTCTTAATACTAACACCGGTTCCGAAGATCGTGTGTTCGAATACGAAGAGATTTCAATAAGTTTTCTTTACCCCTTGGATTAACAGAAGATAGGGAAGAAGAATTAAGTAGGCGAAGATGTTGCTATTACTCTAGCCTACCTCCCTCCTTCCCTTTCTTATATTTTGTGAACTCGAGAGCTGCTTTTGTGTGCGAGAGCTTTCTATAACCCCCCCGCCATATACAGGGTGTAACATGAGTGATGCAAAACCTCTCTCCCACGTGTTCTACATCTAATTTCCGACCAAAAGTGACCTACAACTTTTTTTTTTACTGCGCTTAAAACCCCACTTTTTTCACTTTTAAGATTTTTTTCGAGATTCCGACCTCGTCTTACTAAAGCAGCTATAATTTCCTTAATTTAAAGAGTAAATTCAAATTTGAAGATACCGTTGGAAAGAGCGTTAAATTTCCTGTCTCTCTAATGCCTAACAAAATTTTTTTAGGAGGATTTGAGGAGTGAAAATGGAGTTTGAAAAGTGAATTTTGTCAAAATTTTAAAATCGTCTGTTTTTTCAAACGCTTGGTGATCCTATTAATTCTTGTAGCAGAATGGTGAAGGTAAGCTAAAAAATACGCCAAAACGTCAGCTTACCAACGGACTAACCAAAACGTTTTTTGGAATTGATTTCAAGAGAGAAAATGAGGTTTGAATACGAAAAAACGCGGTTTCCGGCTAAACCGTGGGTTTTTCATGAAAAATGTACCTTTTTTGAAGCAGTGAGTCAACAACTATGGGGTAATTTTCAAATCGAATGGTGACACCCTCACATCATCTCCCAGTAAGTATTTGGTCGTTATTTTCATTTTAGTCCAAGGGTGTTGGCATTACAAATGCGTGAGACGACTGGTGTGTGTGTAGGTACCTCTACGAATGATTGGGATGAGTTCTTATCTTTTTCGCTGCCACCTATGGACCCTTCACAAACGAATCGGTCCTGTATTCGCCAAAACGGAATGGCATTTTGAGCAAATAAAGGATTGAATAGAGTCCCGCTTAACTTCCATAGTTCCATTCTTAGTAATGCCAACACCCTTGGACTAAAATGAAAATTGGTAATTTTGGTTTATTATTTTCAATCAGTTTAAATTTCTCCCTTGAGAGGGAAAAACATTAAATCATGTTTAATGTTTTTCCCTCGCAAGGGAGAAATTAGATATAGTTTTTTAATGTCAAGAAAAAATGAAAGCCACAATTTCACTGAACTCTACAAGTATAATGTTGCATTTACTGTACTTATTATAGAACTCGCCATCAACATATGGTTGCTACAACAGAAGGTAGTAACTGTGTAGTAACCAATGAAAAACGTAGCTATTGACTCTTGTTTCTTTCGAGTGCGATATTCTTTATGGTTGCTACAACAGAAGGTAGTAACTGTGTAGTAACCAATGAAAAACGTTGCATATTTGCGTGTCGGAATTCACAGAATGACCCCCAGCCCTAAAACATTAAACATGTTAATAACGACCAAATACTTACTGGGAGATGATGTGAGGGTGTCACCATTCGATTTGAAAATTACTCCATAGTTGTTGACTCACTGCTTCAAAAAAGGTACATTTTTCATGAAAAACCCACGGTTTAGCCGGAAACAACGCGTTTTTTCGTATTCAAACCTCATTTTCTCTCTTGAAATCAATTCCAAAAAAGGTTTTGGTTAGTCCGTTGGAAAGCTGACGTTTTGGCGCATTTTTTAGCTTACCTTCACCATTCTGCTACAAGAATTAATAGGATCACCAAGCGTTTGAAAAAACAGACGATTTTAAAATTTTGACAAAATTCACTTTTCAAACTCCATTTTCACTCCTCAAATCCTCCTAAAAATTTTTTGTTAGGCATTAGAGAGACAGGAAATTTAACGCTCTTTTCAACGGTATCTTCAAATTTGAATTTACTCTTTAAATTAAGGAAATTATAGCTGCTTTAGTAAGACGAGGTCGGAATCTCGAAAAAATCTTAAAAGTGAAAAAAGTGGGGTTTTAAGCGGAGTAAAAAAAAATTATATACTTAGGACACTTTTGGTCGGAAATTAGATGCAGAACACGTGGGAGAGAGGTTTTGCATCACTCATGTTGCACCCTGTATATATATATATTAGGGGTGTCCAACTATCGTGAGTGGATGAAAACGCGTTTTCGAGTGATTACGAGGATCGAGCGGTAGCAATAAAATTTTCCATCCTTTTATGGACCAGCTGTCAAGAATTTTCAAGCTTCATGCTGATATTTCCAATCCTGAACACAAATGTGGACTACAACTTGGCGTGTTCAGCCCACCGGATTTGCCAATTTGTCAATTCAGAATTGCAGATGTCTACTACGATAGGCATGGAACTCGACGAAGTACATAGTAAACTATTCGGTGCAAGTTCATACAAAACCTACCTTACCTACTTCATAATTATTTAAAAATATACACGCTGATGCAAAAAGCACACTGCCGCACTATTGTACTCTGGCATTCATCAGGATGGAAAAATCGTTCGTTCGACGAAAAGAGGGTTAATTTATGTTATTTCGCGCATTCGGGAAGTCGCCCTGATACGGTCAGTCGCACCTCGCGTGCCACCCTGCCTAAACAGGATCCGTCGCATCCTGTGCCCCAAATTACCAGAAAGAAATCCTTTTTGGAAACTGTTCACCAAACGAACGGGTAAACCATACAGTGATTAATAATGCAGCAGTGCAGGAAGAGCGCTGTTCTGCGCATACGCCGTGTACCGTTGGAGGTGTTTCAGCTAGTGTTCTGATGAGCTCGTACGTTCTCCCCTTGTATAAACCTGTCATTAAAGTGCCCTCCAACCGGTGAGAACTGCCTTCCTGCTGTGGGGTCAATTACATAATTATGTAGATAGCTACACCGCTGTTGACCCTTTACGCTCTTCTTGAAGTTCCGCTGAGATGAGAAAACCTGCTCTCGTTCGCTTGTTGAACGATTTGGTAATTTTTATGGATCACCAATGTCAGCCAGGAATCAGGCCAAGTTTGTCCAACTCATCCAAGCATGTACGATGGTACGTTGAAAAGTTCAGACCCTAAGTCCTAGTTTGTATTTAGAGACTTTGACAGCAAGAGTTGAAGACTTGACAAGTCCATAAACGTGAAAACTGTATCATCGCCAATCATCAAACTCGCGAACATCACCCATGCACGATCAAACTATGATTCATCAAGCGAGCCTGACAAAAACTCTTGAAATTATCCCTTTTAAAATGTTATTGCAATGGGATCACACCAAAATGGGTGACCTCACCGACCAAGAAAATGCAACAATATTATAAAACTGAAACATGAACTTTATGATAAATAAAAATTGTTTTTGCACGGACAGGAATGATTGGAGGGTCAACATTCGATTCAACGTAGTAGGCGATCAATAAGTCTTTAAATTGTAAAGGAATAGTATTCAATGCACCTAGGTACAAGCGAAATCCTAGATTCAGCAAAAAATTCTTCCTATAACAAACATCTCGTAAAACAAAATTTCAGCGTAATACGTCAGCACGCGTTGATCTAACGTAAAAGTAGCGCATATTTTAAAAACTATACACTGTACAAAACAATTAACCTGCGATACAATCTTTATTAGAGCTTCTGAATGTAAAAATTGGTTGTGGCCCTAAGACTTTGATCAATATCAGAATTATACCCAGAGAAATGGGAAATGGTAATAAGAAACACGCGAACGCTATTATGTGTTACTGCGAGGATGAACAAGAACACAACATCGACATTTTCATTGCCTCGTTCACGCCCAGGTCTATTTTGAAAACTTGTGTTTTACGTTCCCCGAAGTTGAGTATTAACGCCGAAATTGAATTAGTTCCTTCTCAGAATCACACTGCTTCGCGTGGTGCTCACGCGTTTCATATTTCGATATGATTAACGAAGATGGAACAAGTTTCAAGATCAAAATTAAATATTCAGGATTCAGGCCATTTCAACTGGAATTTGCCAGTAAGCTACCACACCCATCAGGACGAACAGGTAGTTAATCTTCTAGAGTCACTGTAAAGAAATAATGTTGAAATACCGACGAAGTTCTTTCAACAATCATCGAGAATGATAAGAAAGTTTAGATGTTTAGTATTACGCACCGAAGTTGCGCTAAACTTAGTAGAACACACCCTCCGAATTTCGACTCACTACGATAGTTTTTCAGTTTTTTTTTTAAATCTTCGGACTTCCGCAAAGGATGGCCGAAAATTAGGACATACGCCATTCACTGATTATAACAGTGAAATGCCAAATTCACTGATTCAAACAGGAGTGCCAATAGAAAACAAGGAACCGGTGGCTCCTGAGCGTAGCCCTGAGCAATAACCAGGCATTTAGGTTTGATTTACGTACCGTTTAAATTGCTATCGATATAGAGAATACAACTACCTACCAAGACAAACATTTTCGCTCTTGCAAATCGGTTATCAGCATTTCACTGTTGTTTCGCTATCTCTAATAAGGTTTTGCGGTTTTAAAACCGGGGCGAATATAATGAGTTATGTTGATTACAACTTTTAAAGGACGTTTGAATAATTTTTCGTCAAACCTTCCGTCCGTCATTGTTGCCATTCAGAGACCAATTTAGGGCACAGTTTGAGATAAACACTTTCTGTTCTGACCCAACTGCTGAATATTCATGTATGCGAACCCGTTAGGTTACATTGTTTGAGCAAATATTGGTGAACAAAGATACCCACCCTGATTAGACACTCTTGATTACAACACCTGAGAATGTTCAAAACACGATTTCGACAGGGGGGGGGGGGGGGGGGGATATTCTTTACTGTAAACACGCGATTTATTTTTGTCTGATCACTAATTTTCATGACGGAAAATTAGGGTGAATATGGGCAAGCCTTGAAACAAGTTCAGCAGTAACTTATTGTTAAAACCATAACCCTAATCAGTACAACTGAAGCATCGATCACTTAGTACCTACAGTACCCAGTCAATAGTTTGGAGTTACCAAAATCGAAAGAGGAAACAATACCTTAACTCCAAACAATTATGGAGTGCGGAACGTACCTTCTCTATCATAATGAGGTGTACCGACGTATTGGGGGGGGGGGGGGGGGGATGATTGAAATACAGATTAAGATGAGTAAGTAGGTACCTAGCTATTTGGGGTTTGTATTAATTCCACCAAAAGATTCTTCCTATCCATAAAACCACCGTTGAAGAATTTAAAACTAATCAAGGAATACCTGTGTTGTTACCTCTGTTATTTGATGAAAACCATTCAACTTGCGAACGCCAACGTGGCATTCCCTGGGTTTTTTTCTATTCCCTTTAATTGAAACAATATCCGCGTCTAATTTGAATAGGATTACCTAGAGATACCGGGGACCTTCCCCAACAACCGATGGACGCCCGGGCTAAAGAGCGTTGAACCGTTCCGATGAGCCTAAACATTTATTATTCATTCCTGCGATTCCGTTGGGTGATCCCGCCCGGCTTAACTTCTTCATTCTGAATGCTGTCGCGCATACCTCACGGATGCATGCGAGGAACATTTTTTTCAACGGGTCCGTTGAAAGCCGTTGGAACTTGGAAACTAATTGGAACGGCATTGAAAGCTGGAAGCTGATACCACAGTTATATTTTTTCTTCAATTCCATTTCGACATGCTAATTGAATCAGCTCTCAGTAATTTAGTTTGTGCGTTCTAGAAAAGCGTTTGCTTGGTTGGTTGGTGATTGATTTTCCATAAGCGAGAAAAACAGAAAGCACTTCTTCTAAGCCGAAATATCGGAGTCTTTATTTCTTCCACATCTCGTCCGACAAATGAATAATATTGCATTATGACAATACATAAATCGGAGGTCAAGGATGATTGGAAGGGTTCGTCTTTAGAAGAAATTTAGATGGGCATTAGAGGAATGAGAACAGTTTCCAAGGTGGAAGCTAAAAATTCTACCATTTTCAGAATAATTTCAAGAACAATTTTCTTCATCTAAGTATTATAATCTCTGGAGGCTATGTACTGTTGCTTTCATGACAAGAATTTCCGAAAATCATCATTGAGCTTCACTGATTAAGAAGAAATCCGAAAAGTTGGCTTAGAATTTATTCTTTTTCCATTCTAAACCCCATTCCTAAACATTGACTACTTCCTGTGATCTCTCACAACTCAAACATAAGGAAGCACGACCTGAAGAAGGGCCTTGAAATTTACTGTATGACCTCAACAGCCCCTTATATTATAATAGCGCAGGAATTATTTCAGCAGAGTCCAACTAAACAGGTATTTGAATTGACTGAATTGACAGATCTGATCCCCCACCTTGAATCCAATATCCATAAATTCCCCCCCCCCCCCCCCACAACCACAAAACCCAGTGACGTATTAGTCATTAGTTATTATCCCTACCACTCATTTAAGTCAAGAGAGAGTTTGGGCGTGTTTTATTACTCCCACTAATACGCAAAGATTTTGACTGGATCCCCACTTAACAACCAAGTATGCTTCTCCATCCCTGAAGTCATTACACATCAGCCGAACCCCCGCTTCGCCTTGTTACCGCCCAACCTCTTTTTATGTCATCCACTCCTTCCATATCCATTCCTTCCAACACCACCCCACCCAACTACGTCATGATTCACCGTAATTTGTCCCAGTTTCACCGAATCCACACAACTTATAATAATACGATTGATAAAGTACCTATAAATGACAGTAATACTGAATATGCGTAGATTGACCATGCGTTCCAGTCAGTTGCAGAGTACGTACACTGAATATGGAGGTAGGAGAATTTGAAAGATTTTCAGGATTTACTCCTTGTTGGTCGGAATTGATGGTAAAAAAATTAGTTTTATACGAATTAGCTAAGGTGTCTTCGGTGATCAAACTCAGGTAAATATCTCAGTTTCAAGCCAATTTGATTTTTTCTAATATTTCAAACTTATTCATCACGTGAATAACGTGCCTTTACTAAAATAATTCACTCACGTGATGATGCCACAACAGCGCGACTCACCTGTAACCAACAAACAAAAAACGTTCATTAGATTTAAAATACTGAACCAGCGATAAAATAACATAGGCCGAGGTCTGAACCAGTAACTCGCATACAGGTTACTGAAACAATCAAAGTAGTTGGTTATTTTTTCCTTGCTTCTCACTGAAGGGAGACCCTCAAAACAGCCTTTTTGTTTTACGCCCGATTTCCTGGTCAGATGTTTACGATCTTCCGCCGTATAAATATCTAGAAACCAAGCAGAGAAAGATTCGGCCCTTGCTACTTTCCCTGACGTATTTATTTGCTCTGGAGCGCAACAAGTTTGGATCAGCAACCTCATCCTTCGATATACCTTAATGTTATTTCGTATCTGGCTCGTAAAAAAGGCAAGAGGGTATTTTTACAGCTGTAAAATAGGTTTTGTAGGCTATTTTGATTTAGAGCAGGAAAACGTGAGTGTGGGAGGAATGGTAAGAGTTAAAGGCAAGCAAACTGTGGAAGTGGCATGTAAAAGCTTCGTGTACAACTTCTCTACAGGACGAGATGCACGAATACCGATAAGTAGTAGGCAGTTAATATTTTGTGGTCTAGAAATGCTACTACAAAACTGGAGTAGAAAGCTATCAATTTTGGTTCCGACAACGTTGTTTCCCTACATGGCTGGAATTTATAGTGCGCCGCCAACAGCTTACTCCGCTCTTTGCAATTAGTAGCGATCTGAAACCACCAACAAGGCAGAGCTACATCATCCCGCTCCATCATAAAACGTAAGAACTTTCATACAGGAAGTCGTCTTAATAATTCGACTGCATATTTACAGCTGCAAAATTCATCAACCTGCGGCCTTCCTTGTTACATCTGCAGTTCTGCATCATCAACGTTTAGTACAAGATCAGTCAATGGAGAAGAGAGAAACCATAACTTACCGCGGAGCCAAGTGCTTCCTTACTGCCAGTTTACTTAATAACTCGAATGTGACTGAAGTGTAAACAGTATTTGAAGAATTTCCCAAGAACTGTTCGATGCGCCATGCAGTTTATGGATTTGTGTTTGCTTTCTCAGCTGGAGGTGCTGCTCATACGTTCAAATACCAAATAGTACCAACGTTCAAAAACTACCTTAACATTTTATTCAATATTAACACAAAATATTGTTTGTCCAACCAGGATATGACTAAAGACAAAAATATATCTGACTGCCCAACACCTAACGGCATAGGAATCCATAAAAGGACTTTATTACTCTACAAATCATGTAGGTAACGACTTGGATGATCATAGAAATCTGAAAGTTGAAGTTTGAACGATAATAAGACCAAGCCAATAAAGTTAACCACTTTCTTAGGATGTGTTTAATTCTTTGAGGATAAAACCTCAACAACAACCGTGAAGAATCATAATTTCAGGCAATAGCCGCTCATGTTTCGCGAGCACCTGAATGCGCATAAAGGAAGTAAAAAGGAAAAGGAAAAAGGAGGAAGAGCTGGCGCTGGCGGTACCACTATGTAATTACTCCTGCTGCTGACATGCCCCAACTTCTGAAACTCCACCACCGCTCTCGAAGGTCTTGACGATTAATCTCTCCTACGTCTATTTCATGTCCAAGTTCCAAACACAATATTTTCATTCAGACTTCTTCGAAATCCATAAATCGTCAACATCGGAGACTACGCCCCAGTACCTGATTTATTTACTGAACTTACAACTCGTCCAGTCCCCAGCAACTCAGGATATTAGGAAGTTATTAAAGGATGTCCATCAGCAGAGAAAATGGCAGTAAACATTACAGTCGGTACCAACATGCAACAATAGTTTTGATAAACCGAGTGGAGAAGAGCGGCCGCCCAAATGCAATTAGTGGCGTTGAAGTGCCACCTCAACGCCCAAGAACTAACTCACGGAACATGGAAGGGGTCAGCAACGTTCTTATTATTCAACTTGATTTTGCTTCAGGCCTCCAGTCACGCGATTTCGAAGGAGGCAGAAAGGAGGAAGCCGTAAGGTCAACGGTGGATATGACGTCACTCAAAACAAAGGTAGAGCCCATATGCTGTGTAATGATAAAATATAGTGGGTAGGTACCTAATATTATAGTGCGTTCCTGTATAGTGTCACACCCAAGGCTAGAAAGCATCTGACAGCGCCAAATCTTCCTGTGTTCCTTCGAAAAAACAGAAGAACTTATTTCGAAGCCAGTCGATTTTGGTCAACCCATCAGCTTTAGAGTTAAAGAGGACGGGAGAACGGACTCGTTTCCCCTAGCACGGGCCTAGCCAGCTAGCGGAACCAATTTTCGGAAAAGTTTTACACCCAATTGAATTTGGGAGAAAATATATTTAAAAAAAAAAAAAATTCGCTCAGTATGGAATGTCGTGGCGTTCTAAGTTTGAAATGTTTAACGAGCATACGACGAACAGATGCGACAAACCCCACGGCTACTCCCTTCAAACAAGTCGTGGAGGATTTCAGAAAAA
Source organism: Leptopterna dolabrata (assembly GCA_954871275.1). Classification (NCBI taxonomy): domain Eukaryota; kingdom Metazoa; phylum Arthropoda; class Insecta; order Hemiptera; family Miridae; genus Leptopterna; species Leptopterna dolabrata. The sequence continues at coordinate 28,935,747 of OX940982.1, read as the reverse complement.
GGTTGAAGATGCACAGAGTAACAGTAAAACCCGTGCAGGAGTTCTATTGAACTGTTAGGCCGAGTCTACCTGACGTCCATTGTAGTTTACAACTGCGGAAAAGGTCTTCAAAAGAACTGCTATTGGATGCACCCGCGCGAATTGGAGTTGTTGTCAGTAAAGCACCTGGTTTACAACGTTGCCGAAACACCGTTTTTCATATGGGCCCAACAGCTCAATAAGGACGTGGATTTTCTGAGGACATGGCTGCTGACAAGTAGTGATGGTCAATTGCATTGTAAGGATCGAACAGCGAACTTGAATGGAGGACACTACGTAACTTTCAATTCTGAGGTTCGATTCCACTCCTTGCAACAAGCCTTTTCCCCAGAGATAATAATAATCTTATGAAGGGAAATCCAACAGAAGAAATTTAATTCTACTTCATGCCATCCAGGCATTACTCAAGATCTACCATGCCGACTCCACTGGATTAGGACAAATCCGTCGGAGTAAGAAGCATTGCTCTTGGATTTGCTCATTGGAACGGCTTACGGTTCACAGCAAGTGGAAGGGCATAGCGACAAAATGGGAAACAACAACATTTGGCCAGATAATAAAGGATTGGTTGGGGCTTTAATTCGGGCATTCACGTCACCCGTAAACACACCTATTTTCCCTTGCCCTTGGCCCTCTGCATTACAGCTTTCGCGTGCCACATCACTATAACAACATCATAAATGACAGGACTTGTGGAAGAAAGTGATGAGGGAAAACCTGAAGAAATTTTCTAGAAAATCGTACAAGCGAGTGTAATCGGAGCAATAAAACTCCGTGAGGTCAATGCCTGTTTGCCATGCTTGGAGGACGTTCAACCTTGCCGGCGTATTTATATCAGAGATTGGCGATGGAGTAGCCGGGGTGTTTACCACCGAACTGCGACGCCTTGGTGAAAACAAATGGGCGTAACGCACATATTTCTCTCTTTGCAATGTTTGTAAATAAGGTGGGAAGCCCGTTTGTTTAAGTTAAAATGACGTGCTTAACCCCCCCAAAATTGGTATGCAGAGCTGCGTTAGGTTTTCCTGAATGAGACAGGTTATTGGAGAACGAAAAATATTACAATACTCTGTGGGTTTAAAACGCTTTATGCCAAGGGACTCCAAAATCAATCACGTACTAAGTCCGATTTCACAACAACACCAGGTGTTAGGTAGGTAAAATACTAGCAATGCAACGATAGGGCAGGCTGATACTGTTAGGGGTACATAATCTGCAATAGTATGCTGAGCAACATGTAGGATCACTAACAGTTTGCTGACCTGGGGATAGATAATCTCAATCCCTACGTTCTATGAATACACAAGAAAGTATTTAGACCAACTGGAGATTGATTACGTGTTTGGATTTGGAATAGCTGAATGGAATAGCTGTATCATATGTTCGTCGAGTTAGTTATTGCACCACCACTGCCGCCAACTAGGAAGAACAATGAAACCCAACTTCGTATGCTTCGCATATTCTCAACTCAACTTCGTATATTACTTGAGTTAGGTAATGAATATCAACATGATTTTTACACCACACTTTAAATAAAGCGTGATGCAATTCGTAATCCCATACTTACGTTAAGCTCTCGGGCATTCCACGACCGTTAATCCTTAATGAAATAATCCGACGTTTGTCATTGGTTAATGAAATGGCTTTTGCAGTCTATAAATCCCCTACCAAAATACCCCTGCAGTAGAAGAGCGAAGAGCCCGTCGAGTTCTTTGTGAAATCGCATTCTTGACAAGATGCCATAACCGACCTAATTCGATACGATTCGTCGTCAGGCCCCATGCGCGACACTTCTCTGATAATATTAGTGACATTGACGCTCATACACATTAAAATGGTTTAATCAGGCGATTAAACCAGTTCTCATCGCGATTAAAAGGGTTCTCATCGCTATAGAGGGTCTCAGAACTGCATGGTAAATTAAACATATTTACGTAGATCTCAAATTCAGAATCAAAATTTCTTGAACAGATAGAAGTTGGAATTCTGACACTAACTTTGTTGTTTTTCCAAATGGAAACCAACAAATAGAACGGGCTAGAACTGAACGTAAAACTTCATAGAGAAATAACCATCAATCAACTTTTTCTATCCTTCACAAAATGATAATGAACTCAAAGGAGGTGGTTGCCCGGAAAGTTCACCTCTGGACCGAACATACCGTACGACTTTGCGCAGTATTTGTGAAGTTGGTGTCTTATTTTAAAACTTACCTAAAGCTCCTCCCGAATTATTGTGAAGCCGATTCGGAAACGCTGCAAGTTTATTACACAACTGTTTATTATTTACCAGGTAATAGGATCTTGGGAGGTGGTCAGATTATTATTTACCTGTATTGGTGCTCCTTCTGCGTAGAACAGTGTTTTCTGCGGTCAATACCTACTCTCGTGCTCAACCCAGGAAAGCCCTAAATTTAAGGGTATTTATCGAGTACTGGAGCCGGCCCTGCAATTACAGTGTCATAAAAATGCGCGGGTTCCAATAACTCAATCATTAATTACTATTTGTTGTTATTCATGAAGCATAACGTTTCTTCAAGTTACAAAAGTAGGAACTTATCAACAAAATCCGAAAGAGCCCATCATTCTTCAAAATATGGAAAAATTCTTGTGCATTATTTAGGATAATATATTACAAGTAAAACTTTATTTAGGTACTGATGTTTTAACAACTAAAAAGGCCTAGTTTGGTAACATGAAACAACCATCATTAGGTAAATCCATTTTAGTACGAATAGTGTCCAGTTAGGAAGGTATTCCTAACCAATGCATATTTATAATTTCTATAAATCGGATAGTATACACGTTGACAATGCAGCCGATTAATTCTTGCAACAAGTGACTTAATTATGAAGTTTGAGGAATCAGCATGTCTCCCTACCATTCAATCAATTAGATTCTTATGTGAAAACCTGGTGAGGTATCATAAAGGTAATTCAAGCCTGGTCTACCATTTCTATTTACAAATCGAGTCATCTCATTACTCTTGCGTCAATACATCGCTCGTTACAGTTACTTAGTTTATAGGTAAAGCGTCAGATTTCTCAAGATAACGTCGAAATCATCTATTTCTTTTTCTTCCTCCAAGTTCTAGGACTATAGAAATATTTTTAATTCAGAAGTAACTGTGTTACTGTATCAGTACGTGGTCAGTACGAGACCTCAAGTTGCTCTGGTTGCCAAGTGGAGCGGCGGGGAATACAAAGCGGGAGAATTAGACCGTCAAGCCTCCCACAGTCTTAGCTTATGCCTCACTAAACTTTACACAAGGCTTCACGATGCCTCCACACACTCACCGGCAATCGATCGCATGTCCACAACATAAAAATATTAACTTACCTGTTGAATCATTCACCATCAACAGAATAACGAACGGAACAGTAAGCAAAATTGAATTCAAATAATACCTAATTAATATTTGGATTCGAATAAAGGTATATGATTTATTTGTCGAAAACACAGGGTGCATGGATAATTGTCAAGTACAAAACTTACAAAACAATATTCCAAAGAAAAACAATATTCCAAAGAAAAACAATATAAGAACTTAAGATAACACGACAGGGAGATAATAAAAATAAACAATTGGATTTTAATATAGCAAATCAGTAAATTCTTTCTTCTTTAATAAATATATATCATTTATGAAATGACACAAGCTAGTTAATGCGATTCATTTCAGGTTTCAAAAAGTGTATGGGTACACCTACTTGATCAGTTTTGTATTTATTGTTGCTTCTCATTGACACTCAATCGGACACTGACAAACTGATCGATTTTTACGAGGTTCCTCCGCATCAAGATCAACAAACATAATTACTCAAGTAGGTACGTGAATTTTGTGCATTAATAATTTATTCTGAAGTAAAATAGGTTAATCACCACACGACACCACAAGTTAATTTTTGTTTTTAGTGATAATAGACAATATATCCGTTATACGGCCAAAGTTACAAGACGCTACTCTTCCGCGAAGTTGAACGTTTGAAATGATCCGCTCATAATCAAATAGAGCTGTTCGTAAGAGATATTGAAGAAGTGGCGCTTCAGTGGAATAGCCTTGTAGTGGAGTAAGGTAGTCAGAAACTTTTCACTGGCTCAAACACGGCACAAACTTCGGAACAGGTAATCATCCAGTCGATTACACGATACTACGAACTCGTACTAAACGCTCGTGACGGGCGTCCCGGATTCTCGGCGAACCCCTTCGGGAAGTTCCCAGATCGGGAGGAGGATCCAGGAAGGCGGTTCGTGGAACAGGTATTACATCGGGAAGGACGACTGATGGGAGGGGGTGTGCTCGGAACACGCCGGGTATTAGTCACGAGGGATCTTCCTGGAACCTTATTGAGCCAAAGGCGGGAAAATGGGTAGTTGCCGTTCACGGCCGCCAGGATGCGCGCGGAATACGGGGTTTATCCAGGCCGATGAAGAGGCGGTTTCTTGCTTAGTGGTGCCAAGTGACTCACATTTTGATTTTACCATTTTTCTAAACGTAGTGAGATAATACATAATTATTCACAAATCAATACGCAAATGGATTACAGCAAAATAATGGGCAAATACAGTAGAAGTCGCTTATACCGATCGAATTGGGACTGACCGGAAACAATCACCATACACGGCCAATCTCTCTACTGTATATAGGTACTCTGTGGTGATTTAGACATTTTTACCGATAGTGGCAAACTGTGACCCCTAAAACTGACCTACCTATTTTTGATTTTTTTTTTTTTTTTTTAGGAAATTTTTCAAACCGATGAAGTTATCATCTGTTTCGGGTCATCATCATTCATATTTTGTCGACTTCCCCTCTCCCCCCCCCCCCCCCCCCAAACTCAAAAACTGGTCGCTATAACCGATCTTTTGATCACAATAACAGGTCAATTCCCTGTGTGTTTACATACAGCCGATCGGGATCCGAATGTTCCTATCCTTATATCCGACTTATTCCTTTAACCGCCTTTCTACTAAGCGACTTCTACTGTAATTATGAATATGATGGGTTATTTCTCATGTAGGTAGTCGCTATTAAAAGTTACAGAGAAATATAGTAAAAACACAGAAATTGGTTGATTACTATTTCTTCACAGTCAAGTCCAAGAACGCAAACTTGGCCGATTTACCAGTCAAATAGGGGTACCTACCTAAAGAAACCGAGAAAAATTGGCGGGGTGAATTTTTCAAACAGACAGCCTCATTACTTCCGTGTTCCATTTACGTATATATAGGAACGGAAGTACAGGCGGGCAGCTAGTCCGTACGACGCGGTAATCCGAACGGGCTCCCACGACCCCGTCTCCCTCCCCCTAATGATGAATCCCAATGTATCCCAATGACGAATGCTATCGAAGACTATAGTTTTTCAGTTGTGACTGTGCTTTCATATCAAAAAAATAAATAAATAAATAAGTGTTTCGTATTTTTGTTCCAACACTTATTTTCACAAGTTTTATTATTTTTTTTCGCATTTTTTTCTCCCAATAAAAACATCATAGGCAATCCGAACCATTCGATAATCCGAAGAGCCCCTTTCCACAATTCCGTTCGGTTTAGCGCGACCCGCCTTTATGGCGATACCGTCAAAAACAGGTGATCGAGAAAACCACGGAGTCTTGTTCAGAAGTGCTCAAAACGAGTTTCTAGACGGTTTTCCGCTTGATGTCGCTCCATACGTACGTACGTATTTATAAGTATGATGGAATTTCGGATGGTCATAACTTCCTCAAATTACGGTATTTTTCAGATTTTCTTTTTTTTTTGGGTTTTGTTCAGCTCGTTGAACTCTTCAGTTAGAGATGAGAAGGTTTTCTATGTGGAAAAATAAGTGAGTTATGACGGGTTTTCTATTTTTCCATTTTCAACGATAACCACCGGGAAAATGGATCAAAACTGGTGCAGTTGTTACCAAAATGTCCGTTAGGATGTCTAGATCACGCCTATTGATTTTGAACTCGTCACCTTCGATTTGGCTAATTGACAGCACAAAAAATATGCCAATGGGTCATTTTCTAGGTTTACTAGCTAAATGAGGTTGGTGTGGTGTCAGAAAGTGGATGAAAGTGAAGTTACTATGCAAGTATATTATACTTCCATGCTCTAGTATATTCTCATGATGGGCCTGTCAGCCAACATGGGCAGCCAGTCGGGCTTTCGTCTACTAAAAACTGTCAAAAATTTAGACAACTGCCTGTACAACTATCACTGAACTCTGAATTAACCATTTCATTTGCAGCAGTAAGCAGTATTGTTTTCCACTGTTAAATTGATATTATAGTTGAAGAAGAGATAAAATAACGAAAAAGAATCCACACTATTACGTCAGTGAAAATCCATTCATCTCTCACTGACTCCGCTCAGTGTCATTAGTTTCCTTGTCATCTGGCGAAGTATAAAACCCAGTTATTGATAGCCAACCGATGCCTAGACCTCTATCTTTCATTATTTTAGCTGCACCAAAACATCAATCAAGAATCAATCAGGATGAAAACCAATCAATACAAACTGAATACCGTCATCCAAATTAATGAGTAGGTAGATGTAATTATAGTTTTTATTCAAGAGGCACAATCACAAAAAGTTCCTTTGTGCATAGCCAAATCTTCTACAAACCGCCAAGTTGCCGAACTCATGTTGGAGTTGATTGTGTCTATCGATCTGGCGAAGTTCGTGAACACGTTCACATGTACACAATATTCATATTGCTCACAGTTGTGAATGTTAGACCTCATTTTAGCGAATTTTCGAAGAAAAGGAAGCTATTGTTCTCGGTCCAAAATTTTTAAAACTCGAATTTCCGAAAGATTTTTATACCAAAATCCGTTTCAGACCATCCTGAATTCACTGCCGAAAGACACAAAAAATTATATATATATATATATATATATATATATATATATATATATATATATATATATATATATATATATATATATATATATATATATATATATATATATATATAAGTAGTATCCAAAAGCCAATCCTGGCGCACTGACTTAGATCCTTGATAAAAATTTTTACCACAAAACATCAGAACACATTTTTAAACACAAAACATCAGAACCAGTGACTTTTTCATTAACCGACTTAGATCCCTGATAAAACTTTTTAACACAAAACATCAGAACACATTTTTAAACACAAAACATCAGAACCAGTGACTTTTTCATTAACCGACTTAGATCCCTGTTAAAACTTTTTAACATAAAATAACAGAACACACTTTTTAAACACAGTGACTTTCCTTAAAGAGGGTGGCCGATTTGGCCACCCTCTTTAACGTTAAAGGCGACTTAGATCCCTGTTAAAACTTTTTTAACACAGTGACTTTTCGGGGGGGTGACTTTTTTTAAAAATATTTTTTATCAGAAACTCTAGTGAACTCTAAAAATTAGGAAAAAATGCAAAATTAGAACCTTTTAGGGGTCAAAGTTTTTGAAATTTAGCTCCCTCTGATGTTTTCACTAATGAGGAGTTAGTAGGATGGGAGACAGGATAGTATCCATACAAGAATAAGTGGGTGGATAATAAAAAAAGTGAGGGGGGTAGTTAAAAGAATAACTTTTATAATAAAATGTCAGTGATTGAAATATATAAGAATGCCGCTAAAAAATCAAACTACTCATCTTTCAAGGATATTAAAAAAGGAACTTATACCATCTTGGAAAATTTTATAAAAAATTCGGAATATGGTGAAAGCGTTGTCGTTAAAATTGATTATGATGATGAAGAGATATGTTTGTTTTTACCTAAAAGAATTTCACGTCGACTTCTTAATCACGTTAGAAACAATCCAGAAAGACATCCTGAAAAACTTATTTATAATGGAACAGATAAAAAGTCAAATGCCTTTCTGATTGACTTTGAGTAAATATTATGCTTTTCAAAGACTTAGTATCTATTACGTTTTTATAGGGAATCTCTATAAAAACAAACTTAAAACCTACTTTTTTCTTACTCATATTTAACGGATAACACACTAGTCTTTTTTATTGTTTTCTTTTATTATTTCTTCAAGGTGAGTTTTAAACTTGTCTCTACTTATGTTTATTTTATAGTGTCCCCAAGCCAAAGTATCTATGCCATTTTTCATTATAAATCTTTTATCATCATGAGCGGAAAGAGCTTTCTTATTCTGTTGTGCTGTGGTCACATCGTGTTTTTTCGATTTGAATAATATCTGTTTCTGATAGTTTGGTTCTTTAAAGAATAAGCATCTTTTATAATCCTCTATACTTAAACCCTTATTAACGACATTTTTCTTTACTCCTTTAGATTTTTTCGTAACATCATTAGTTTCGAATATTTTAAAAGCGTAGCACTTTGGGCGAAGTCCAATAAACTCATCTATAATCTTACCTTGTAACTCATCTTTAAATTTCCCCAACACTTTTTTATTAACATGTGGAACGTTGTAAACATTATTTTTTGGATAGTCGGAAGTATCGAAATGATCCAACATATTTTTCATATCATTATAAAAATCATCCGTTTTTATTTCCATTATTAAACTATCTGTATCTCCGTATAATAAATTTACATCACTTTTATATTGTTTTTTAACCGTGTTGTAATAAAAATCATACATGCAAGTTTTGGAAATGTCTAGAATACTCATTCCGATGAAAATTGGTTGTTTAAGTGTGATATTTACTTTTTCCATGTGTACAGCCGCTAAGTTTTCGGAATAAATAGTTCTACCTTTAAAGTTTGGTTTTGAAATTAGTTTTTCCAATTTAAAACCATCAGAACAAAGCCTAATATCCACATGTTTACGCACATTCATCATTGTCCGACCAGATACACTATTGTTCATAATTTTAAAAAAGTCTTGTTCGAATTTTGTTTTGGCTTTTGCTCTAAGATTTGTATTGTAATCAATATAGATTTTTAACCAAGCACTTTGGTCAAATTCTAAAACCTTATGAATTTTTTCTAATTTCATTCCTAGTTGTAAATACCGTTTTAACGTAATGTAATGGATAACGTATTTTTTCTTATCATACAACGTGGTTAAAAGTTTTGGTAGTTTTTCATCTTCATAGTTATTTTCAGGGGCTAAAGGAAAATCAGAGTGTAAATCGTGGAGTTCTTGAGGATATTTTAAATCAACTTCTAAAATATAGCCCTTGGGTGAATCATCAGGAATGGATTGTATATCGAAATTATCTAGATCCATTTTCCATTCAAAATTTCCATAAGGTAAAAATTTACTCATCGCCCAACCGTAAAGATTATTTGCATCCAAATACTCAATGAAAACAGATTCTTTTTCTTTGTTGAATTGATCTCCCATATATTTATTATTGGCTTTCGCGTATCGTTTTGAACATAGACAAATTCCACCTCTTATTCCATTTTCTACGAGTAAAATCTTATCATAATCCGTTAACAATTCAATCTTTTGTTTGGTCATTCTCAACATACAATCCCAAGCGAAACCTGGTGTTGTATAGTACCAAGCGGGATCTAATTTATAGTTTTTTAAAGATATATTTCTAAAGTTTTCCATGATATCTGCTAACAAAAGAACATCAATTTTATTGTAAAGTTCTGTAAATTCTCCCAAATTTTTAATTTTGAATGTAGACCAAATTTCTAGAGCATTTTTATAATCATTTTCTTTAACATTTTCTCCAGTGAGTTTACTGTAGAATTTCTCTATAGGTGGAAGGTTAGTTTCTCGATATTTTTCAACAGAGTCCATATACTCATATGGATAAGCTAATTTTCTAGTAATTAGTTCGAGATGTTCTTTTGGGAAATACTTTCTTATTTCCCTAAATTGATTTTTGGTTAAACTTTTAGCTAAAGAATCTAAAGAAGCAGAAAGAAACTTAAAAGAATCTATGAATCTCAATTCTATAGTCTTTATCTTTTTGTGACCATTTTTATCGAGTTCATTACTTTTATAAGCTACCATTTTAGAAAAGGAAATGTACTTCTCTTCACTTTGTGGTAAAAGTTTAATATCGTAATTATCTTTTTCAAATTCTTTAATAAATAGATGTGCATCGTAGCCAGAAAGATTATGGAAAAATACTGGAATAAACTTTGGATTTTTATATTCTAAATTACAAATCGAATGAGCCGCTCCTCTGTACATTCCAGTCAAATGTGAGTGATCCCTTACTTTTATACAATTATCAGGTATATTTTCCTTCGAAACTTCTAATTCTTCAATATATTCATCTGCTTTAACATCATTTTGTTTATCGATAAAGTGTTTAATTGTTTTTCTCAGTACATCATGTCTATTTTCAATTATAGGTGGAAGTTCATTAAATTTTCTTTCACAAATATGGCAACTCTCAGCACTATCGTATTCTCTTTGTTGTTCTTCGGTTAAATTTGTCATGGGAATATTAACGTCATAGTATTTTTTCGCCACCATTATGGCATCCTTTTTTATTTTTTCGTAAAATACTTTTACCACATCCTGCCCAGAATATTGTACAAGTTTATAATCGCCTACATAGTTTTTCCTACTATCGTCTTCGACATTTTTCATGTAGTAAACAAAACTGTACGGTTCATGTTTTTGAATGGCATTTGTATAACATTCATCGGGATTTGGTTTGCAGGTATCAATCTTTTGTAACGTACATTCAAAATCTGCATAAATTGTAAAAGGTACTTTTAAAGAGTGTCTATAATTTTCAAATTGCAAAATGTTATCATAAGGTTTTGGTAGATCTACTTTAACAGCTTTATGAACTCCGCAATATTCTTTATGTTCGTTTAATTTAACCTGAGTTCCAAAGCTATTCAAACACATTTTACATAAAAATCTTTTGTGTCCATTCTTTGTTAGCTGACTATGGCCAACCAGTTTCCAAAGATTCTTGATCCAACAATAATGTTCAGTTTCCTTGTTTTTCAAGTACAACAAGTCAATGTGCCTTTCCTTTTCATCTTTCGTTATTTCCAAGGGTACTATAGTATTTCCTTCATTCAGACAGTAAACATTAATGGAAATCCTAGTTCTTTTCTCAAACTTTTTCACATCGATAAGTTTCATAGGAAAACTGATATCTTTCAACGCTTCATCAAACTCATGTTCCCATGTTATGTACTTTCCTATTCTATCAGAATCGCGGTCTGCAGGATGTAAAGCCGAAAGAACAGCCCATAGGAAACATTTATTATCATTATTTTGTACATTTATAATTGCTTTCCTACTTTGTAGAAACTTAGGGAGTGGGATGAAAGATGATCCTCTCAAAGGAATGTACTTGTTAACGTTCAGTTCCAAATGTTTGATTTTATGAAGTTGCCAATTAGATCCTTTAATTTCGAACGTTTCCATTTCATTTAGAATTTTCTGTTTCATTTCATCGTAACAGTTTGCAACTTCTGCTGACTGCAATATTATTACGTTTTTAGTTTTGAAATTGAGTTCCTGATACTCCATGTTATTTTTGTTAGTTCCTTTTTTAAATTCTGCGATTAAAACTACATTAACTTTTAGTTTCATTTCTCTAAGTTTCCATTTGATTAAACCTGTTACGGTTCTTTTAATACTGTTCAGAAATTTGGAAGCATCTTTAAATCCTTTCGTATTTTTAATGTTGTAAGTCACTAATCTAGATTCAAATGCAGTTTCCTTTTCAACAACTTCCGTTTTCGGTTCTCTGTTTTTTTCAAATACTTTTTCACTAAAATTAAATACTTTGTGTAATTTCCTCGGATTTAAAAATACAGGTTTCGCTTTTCTAGGTTTTCTGATAGTCATTGTCCGGTCCGGGTCGTTTTTTCCATGACGCTTAGACTTTAGATGTCTAGCCCAATTTTTATAAGTAGTGCTAACATTGCACTTTTCACAATGCCTTCTCGTATCGTACATTTTATTATAGGATATATAATTTTTCGAATCATTCATTTTTATTAGAAAAGAGATTCTTTTAACTAACCCCTCATTTTTTTTTATCCACCCACTTTTTCTTTTTGTCTATTCTTGTATGGATACTATTTATCCTGTCTCCCATATCATCCTTTTAACTAACCCCTCACCTTTTTTTTTTATCCACCCATTGAATTCTTATTGGTGGGACCCATTAAATCCAATTATCAAAGGTGGCGTCTACTAGACGCCACCTTTAAAGGCAAATACAAGTCAATTTGATTTTTTAGTCATAAGAAAATCTCGTGCGTTTACTTGACACAATCATGGTCAAAAGTTGATAAACAACTCATTAGAAACAATATTAATTTTTTATGTGTATTTAGACAAGGACCAAGATACATGCGAGATATTTATGATGAATATGTGGGAAGTGATTTCACTTATGGCCAATTCAAAGAATTATGCTATTCTTGTTGGGATGAGGACTTTGGTTTTCTAACGATTGACCTAACAAAGAAACGCAGTAACGGACGTTACCGAAAGAAATTTGGTGAAATATTTTAGATAAAAAATATAGATTTTAAGTTTGCCTTAATTAGGAACGGCGAATTACCGGCCCTAATTTTTATAGGGAATCCCTATAAAAACGCTACACGGATAACTTCAAAAAATCACATTGGGAAACGCTTCAAAAATCGCATTGGGAAACGCTTCAAAAATCACATTGGAAAACGCTTAAAAACGCAAAAATAGCGTTCCTAAAGCGTTTAAGCGTTTAAGCGTTTAAGCGTTTGAGCGTTTAAGCGTTTAAGCGTTTGAGCGTTTTAACGTTTGACCGATTTTTTTAAAAAATTTTTCCTATAATAAAAACATGACAACAAAAATTACTTTAGAACAAGCGCTTAGACAGAAATTCAAAGAAGCGCAAAATGAAGTGATGAAAGAAAAAGAAGCGAAACTTAGAGAAATCAAAAAGATTGATCAACCCTCTGAAGATGAACAAATAATTTTCACAAAACGAAAACGTAAGCCCATGACTGTGGCTGAAGCTAATAAATCGATTAAACTCAAGAAAAATTTACAGAAATTAGCAAAACAAGAAAGGGTTAACCAAGCATCTGATAAGGAAACAAGAGAAAAGGCTTATGAACCTATAACTTCACGATTAGATAAGGTAGAAAAAGCAGTGAAACAGACTGATGAAGATCTTGGTAAAAAATTAGAACTCATTCCTGTAATAAAAACAATTAACCCCTTGGCTATCAGTTCGCCTAAAAAAGTTACTTTTAAAGATGTTGATGACGAGGTTAAAAGTATTGATAATGATACTGAAGATACTTTAAATCAAAGCTTTTCAAGTGACAATGCAGATAGGGATGATGAAATGGAAACAATTTTACAAAAAAGTGTTAAATTACCAAACTCTTCTGTAGGTCCTTTAGGTATTGGACCAATTGCAGAATTATATATTCTTCATCCTGATAGACAATTTGGAATATACCCTTTAAAAAATCATATCTTTATTGGAAATAAACAGATACGGGTAAATGGAAATGATATTGAAATAGAAAAAATGAAATATTCCGGTACTGAAGGCTTATGGAAGCTCTTAACAAAACCCATAGCTTCTGATATTCCATCCAAAGATGAGTACACTAATGAAGACTTTAAAGCTTATACAAAAATCCTCATTCAAACAGATAGCATGTTTCAAAATAATAATCCCGAATCTAAACAACCCAAATCAAGTGTTAGTAAAAAATGGAAAGAAATCATAAAACCTATCTGGGAGTATAGTAAAAAGAAAAAGATTGGCACTGGGTTGATTAAATATACTGAAAATCCTGTAGAATTTAAATATATAGATAAGTTGAATCAACTTACACAAAGACTATACTATTTGTATGCACAAGAGCAGGCAGGAAATAATAATTTTCACAATGAAAAATTGGGAATTATAAATTTCATTAAAGATCAACTGGAGAAAGATATTGATAAACCCAAAGGAACTGAATACTTGATTAAAATTATTAATAATTTACCCAAAAATATGATAAAAAATGGTTCTGGTATTTTCAATACTATTCTTAATAAACTTGGGCCTGTTATTCCAGAAATGCATCTCCCAGGTGGTTATCAATATTGTGGACCATTTACTAAATTGGATAAGAGATTAAATAGAGGTGATGAAGGTATAAATAGTCTTGATAAAGCCTGTAAACAACATGACATTTTTTACAGAGATCATGAGAAAACTAGTGATAGGCATCTTGCTGATAAAAAATTGGAAGTAGAAGCTGATAAAATTATGAAAAGTTCAACAAATATCGGTGAAAAATTGGGGGCTGCTACAGTAAAAACTGCTATGAAAACCAAAAGATTCTTTGGGATGGGTGTATATTAATTTTTTATAAGATTCACATCTTATAAAAAAACTGTTTTTCCTATAATAAAATGATTACACATCAAATAAATTTGTCAGAAATACAAATGAAAAAAATAAGATCTGCTTATAAAAAACGTGTTCCAGTAAAAGTACGACTGGCTTTTGCAGATATTAGTGGAAATGGAAATCATAAAATCCTGTTAAATGAAACTCAGAAAAAAAAGCTAGATAAATGTATCAAAAACAAAAAAGGGTTGGAATTGGAAATGAATTATGATCAGTTGCAAATAAATCATTCAGGTGGGTTTTTACCCTTACTTTTTGCAGCAATGGGAGCAGCTGGAGCGTTAATGGGTGGTGGAGCTGCAGTAGCTTCTAGTGTTATAGACTCGAAACATAAGGCCGCTGAAGAAGCCGAAATAAAACGTCATAATCTCGAGATGGAAAAACTAGCTAAAAATGCAAAAAGTCTAAGTATCGGCTCTGGAATGAAGAAAAAGAAACCTAAAAAGAAACCTAAAAAGAAACCTACCAAATCAAAAAACTAAATAGCTTCCAGCCTCTTACCAATTTTGTTATTGAAAGATTATCGAAAGAAATGAAAATTAAAAACTTCAGAGGAGTTTTCATGAAGGATGATTTACCAGAGAAAGTGAACCACACGGAATGTGGAATTATAAATCTAGAAAATTCTGATGAGGCTGGAAGCCACTGGACTGCATTTCATAAAAATAACAATTTAAAATATTATTTTGACTCGTATGGAAATGCACCACCACCAAGAGAACTTGTTCAATATTTAGGTTCAGAAAATTTATTTTATAATGAGGAGCAAATCCAAAACCAATATGATCCGCCTATCTGTGGACATTTATGTTTATTAATTTTGAAAAAGCTATCAGAAGGACACGATTTTGTAAATAGCATGAGAACATTGAAGGAAAATCTTAATTTCTTTTATTAAATTTTATAGTCTTGATATTTTTATAGAATTTCGATTCTATAAAAAAAAATTTTTTCCATATCATGAGCCTCAGTCCTTCAAAGAGAACTATCCAATATTCAGTGTGAATATGACTAGACAACCACAGTCCATATCTGGACAAAAAAGTAATATAATTTTACGAGCAGATTTTGAAAAGAATGTGCCAGAAAACACTTTTGCTTACGTAATTTTGGTTTCAGAAGTCACTCTCAACTATATGCCACTTAAAAATATTATAAAAGAGGAAATCTAAAACTTACCTTGATAAGAAAAGGGGGGAAAAAAAGGATAAACAATATAAATAACAATTTTTTTATTGGGAACATTCTCAATAAAAATATATCAGACACATTATTTTGCTTCAACTCCAACTGGTAATATTTCCTCAGATATCCTTCAAGAGGCTCACGCGTGAGCCCTCTCAAGGTTACAGGCTGATCTTAATATTACTGTAGTTGAGTCCAGAATATTTCAGCTCAGAATGTTCTCTGGAATGACCTTCTAGGAGCTCACGCGTGAGCCCCCTCAAGGTTAACATTCACTATCACTCCAACTCTTCTCAACTTCTTACTATAACTCAAGGACACATGTAGCTTTTCTTTTAAACAGAGATTCCAATCCTCTCCTGTGATCTTCATATGTTGAAAATACACTTCCAAGTAGTATCCATAAACAGCAGTAGTATAAAAAAGTCTTGATGATTGCTTCTTTATCACATCACTAGATTTAATAAGGTAATTCTCTACTTCCATAATGTTATTTTGATTAGGAAGTTTCACCTTTTCCATTTCATGGTCAAATACAACAAATTTTTGTAGGTACTGATGCATTTGATCTGGAGTTCTTGATATATTAGACACTTTTGGGATTTTCAAAAGCTTTTGAAAATCACATTTTCTACTACCTGGTAGACTCACATTGTTTTTCGTGATTAGTTCTCTGGCTTCACTTGCACTAACACAATTTTTCACTTTCTGCACGAAACTCAAACATTCCTGATGATATTGTTCCAGTTTTAAAATTTCTTCACAGAAATCATAATCATCACAATAAGCTAACTTTAAATATTCAGGAGGTTGTGCCATGTTGAACAGTTGAGGACAAACTGATTGTGAATATGGAGATAGGAATTGAAAGCGAACTATCTGAAATGGGAATGCAAGGTCAACTAGCTGGCCTCCTTTGAGATAGTGTACGGAATATTAATCTCGCATTATTTATCATTTCCTTTAGTTCACACGCAACAAGCTAGATAGCATGAGGCTCTAGAAATCCTAAGAGTTTTTTAATTTAAAAAGGTGGCGTCGATTCGCCCCCACCTTTAAATAGATTGGGTTTTAAATTATTTTCGTACTGTTGAAAACTTTTAGACCCGGTAAATTACCGGGTCTAAAAAAAAAAAAAAAATTTTCTATAATAAATAAAGAGATATGGTTTTATGTGACGAGGCATTAGATATATGTGATGAACATGGAGGTTTATGGGAGTTGGTAAAGACACCTGAATTTCGATTTTATGATAGAAACTGTGACGCACTAGACGAGATTCATCGTGTATTGAGGGAGTATAGATTTTCTAAACGGTTGTTAAAAGAACGTTTATTGGGTGTTGATGGTAATCCACCGCTCCGTACAAAGGAGGATGTAAAGGTAATGCTTAATGAAGATAAGATTAAGGTTCCTAAAAATGCTACTGAATATCAACTTAGAAAATTGCTTTATAATGAGCGTAAAGCCAAACTGAAGAAGGATTTTGAGTTTGAGTTTCGATACTGTTGCTAAAGCTCAGAAGTATTAAGGAGATTTTATTTTTAATGAACACTGCTCATTAAAAAGTTCTTATGCTACTAATTAGCAGAAATATTTTTTTAAGACGATTCAAAAAGTTTGTTTTTATAGAGATTCCCTATAAAAACGTAATAGATACTAAGTCTTTGAAAAGCATAATATTTACTCAAAGTCAATCAGAAAGGCATTTGACTTTTTATCTGTTCCATTATAAATAAGTTTTTCAGGATGTCTTTCTGGATTGTTTCTAACGTGATTAAGAAGTCGACGTGAAATTCTTTTAGGTAAAAACAAACATATCTCTTCATCATCATAATCAATTTTAACGACAACGCTTTCACCATATTCCGAATTTTTTATAAAATTTTCCAAGATGGTATAAGTTCCTTTTTTAATATCCTTGAAAGATGAGTAGTTTGATTTTTTAGCGGCATTCTTATATATTTCAATCACTGACATTTTATTATAAAAGTTATTCTTTTAACTACCCCCCTCACTTTTTTTATTATCCACCCACTTATTCTTGTATGGATACTATCCTGTCTCCCATCCTACTAACTCCTCATTAGTGAAAACATCAGAGGGAGCTAAATTTCAAAAACTTTGACCCCTAAAAGGTTCTAATTTTGCATTTTTTCCTAATTTTTAGAGTTCACTAGAGTTTCTGATAAAAAATATTTTTAAAAAAAGTCACCCCCCCGAAAAGTCACTGTGTTAAAAAAGTTTTAACAGGGATCTAAGTCGCCTTTAACGTTAAAGAGGGTGGCCAAATCGGCCACCCTCTTTAAGGAAAGTCACTGTGTTTAAAAAGTGTGTTCTGTTATTTTATGTTAAAAAGTTTTAACAGGGATCTAAGTCGGTTAATGAAAAAGTCACTGGTTCTGATGTTTTGTGTTTAAAAATGTGTTCTGATGTTTTGTGTTAAAAAGTTTTATCAGGGATCTAAGTCGGTTAATGAAAAAGTCACTGGTTCTGATGTTTTGTGTTTAAAAATGTGTTCTGATGTTTTGTGGTAAAAATTTTTATCAAGGATCTAAGTCAGTGCGCCAGGATTGGCTTTTGGATACTACTTATATATATATATATATATTTATATATGTATGTGTCATTCCAGACGATAACTCTCGAAAGAATTGAGATAAAAAGTTCAAATTTGCACGAAAAATCTGTCTTGGCAATCGACAGGCTAAGTTCGAAGATGGGCAGAATCGGGTCACTCTAAGGGGGAGTTTTGGGGAGTTTTAGGGGGGGGGGGGAAATTACCCATAAATTCCCAAAATGAAAAAGTCTGACAAGTGACACCTCATTTTAAAGGTTTTTGTACGCTGAACACGATGGTGAAATCAGAATTGCGATATCTCATTCCATTCTCAAACTGGAGCACTTTGAAGATGAAGGAACGTGGTTATTTCTTGAGATGTTCTTCCTGGTTCGTCTGCTCTAATCTGATAACGGAATGGGATATCGCAATTCTGACTTCACCATCGTGTTCAGCGTTGGAAAATCTACAAACCGAGGTGTTACTCGGCAAAAAATGGAACAAAAAATTTGTTACGTATCCAATACCTAGGTACTCTTCTGGTATTCAAAACATTTTTGATTTCCCCCTCCCCCTCCTTCCACCCCAAATTTTACTTTGCGTAAAACTACTCCTGTTTTAATTTTGTATGGTATCAAGTTGGGAAAACATTGGCCGAAAATTAATTTTCAGAAAATTTTAGGCGGAGGAGGAAGATGCCGAAAACTTCGAAAATTCGCTCTTATAGCCATGCTGCATGACTGTGGTTTTTGAAATGTACCTACGATATGTACCGTGACATTCCACGTCAACTATCACCGGGTTTGGGAGAAATCACAAAAAAATGAAATGTCCTAATTAAATTATTTCCAAGTAAGCATGGCACATCTTCTAAAAACTTGTTCAGTGGTCCAATCACAATATCACAAACAATGAACATCGATATTTCAAGAACAGCCGTTTTAACAAGACCAACAAACTATGACTACGCTCTTCCATGGTAACTACCGAGATAACTGGTATTTATGTGAACGGGTAGAAAGCCTGATTTAATGAAAGACGCCCAGTCGATATAAATTGCAAATAGCGGAAATATCGGTTTGTTTACCTACAAGTATAACATTAGGACTGTGCCTACCAACAATTTATTGATTTTTGTATTCCCCATGTTCAAGTATAACAGCTGGAAATCGGGGGCTCTAGTATTCCAAGTGAAAGAGTTTGCAACCTATTTTAAAAACCATTAAGTCATTTAATTATCTGATCGTCCAACAACAAAGTATTCTCGCAGAGGTAACCCACTTAACCGAAGAGATTAGCCCCGTCAACGATTACGCGCTTATTGTACCCACTAGAATCTTTGGCGACACGGTTTCCTAGATAAACAAAGTGTTCCATATTCGGCCTTTCTTGGAAATCTATCAAAAACCTGGTACTAACCCGGTTAGGAGTTGTTTGTCGAAGGCGGCAGGTGAAAATCCACTTGCTCGTGAATCACAATGAACCTCTATGGACAAGGCTTACTTCAATTCCGGTGAATTCAGTTTTGGACTATTTCCTGTTCTGTTTACAAGATGACAATAAATGTAATTTACTTCTCCGATTTATTGTGACTGTATAATATTTACATTTGTACAATGTTAGATACCCATTATAGATCTTCAATCTTCTTCTAATTCTATGTTTATTTGCATATAAGGACATACACATACATGTACATACATATATAATGGATTTGTGGGGGGTGAGGAGCTCTTGTTAGGCAATACTCCACGCAGCTCACGAATGTACCGTACCTTACGGGTCCGGGACCTTCCCATTGTTTGAGCCCTTTTTCAAATTTTTTATTTATTTATTTTTGTCAATCGAAATTCTTTCTTATGCTTTTAAGGCAATGGCATAACATAATCTGAAGGACCCAGATGTTCAAAAATTCTATTTCCTAAATTATACAATTATATTTATGTAAAGTCCAAAAACCCCGAGATCCCGTTATTTTATGGCCAAGAAGAATAATATTAATTTAGATTTAACATAGGTAGGTACCTACTAAGGCTCAATTTGATCCCATTCGACGCTATTTCCTACGTTCATCTCGATATTTCTTGATTTGATTATTCCCGATGGTGTTTTCGACGAAAAACACTCAAAAACGTTGGAAAAAAGGATGTTTGCACAAAAAGTCAAAGCGTTAGGCCCATAAGGGGCAAAATATGGTATGTATAGGTATGGTGTATGGTGTGTATGGTATGTATGGTTGTATTCGATAATAGCGTCAAATTTCCTACGAGACACTGAAGTGTGGCAATAAAGATATGTTTCATCCAGTACAGACGTTTTGGCCCGTGGTTCAAACAACTAAACCATGTGATTTAAATACATTTTATGTAGGTATTTGCCCCACGTAGGTATTTAAAGCTTATTATGATATTAATTTACACTTAAAGCAAATCTACCTACGTACACAGGCCTAACCATAAATATAAGAAATATCTAAGTGTAGGTGCTTGTACTAGGTGCTTAGTACAAGCAAGACTCTTGGAGAGTTCCTGCCATGGCGGAGATGCGGTCTGTAGAGGACGCCCAGCGACGCGGGAAAGTTGTACGAGGGGTTACGACGACTTGGCCGCGGCGTTGCCAAACCTTTCGGGAATCCGCGCTTCTGACCTCCCGAATTATCAATGGTTCTTGGGTATCGGTATCGTTCTTATTCACGAAGAAGAAAGTTACAGAGCCACGGCTAATTGTCAGAGGTTAATCATTGGATTGGGTAGATAGTCGAATAGGTTAGACGTAGTCGTCACATAAGGCCTCATACCTACCCAACAGTTTAAAAAAATGGAAAAACCCATCCCTATAAAAGTTTATTAATCCTATTTGATAAAGTACCTGCCTATCGCGTCGGTACAGGGCGCCACGATGTTATTCTTGCGTGTGCCAACACCTACTTCGTAGATGAACCTACCTACATGAACCTACAATACGTAGGTATGTACTTCCTAACATTATTCCCCAACATTCAAACGCTTCAGTTGACTTCTGATGATAAAGAAAGTGAAACTACTGGTAGGTAGTAAGAAACACAATATTCTAACCTAGGAACAATCAAATTCATCACAATATCCATGGAAAATATCAATTTCGATACCTACTACTCAACTTGGTTCGAAAAATTAACGATGGTTTCTGTAAAATTAATGAAGGCTATTTTAGTGCTACGAAAATGTCATAATTCAAGGGTAGGAGTACACGTCACCGTGAAAGTACAAACTATAGGTACCCAAATGAAACAACAAAATTTAAACGAGGCGACTTTGTGTCATTTCTACACCAAGAGTAACGAGATAATTAGGATGAAGAACTGGAAAAAAAAACACAAATTTTCACCAAAAGAAGCGCAAGACCAACCACCTCCAACAAACTTCAAGAAGTCAGCAATTTTAATCCAATTCGGTGTTTATAAGTACCTGAGGTTCTGGCTAGATTTGCATTGAAAATAAACGGCAAAGAGGTGCCTAACTAAGTAGAACCGTTTTGCCATAATTATCTTTCTCATGTATTACACATTCGTTTATACTTAGTTGTTTATAAATTTGAAAAAAAAAAACTTATAACTTTAATAAACAGCATTAGCGTTTTTTTAAATTTTAAACAACTTCAAACAAACGTATACTTGATGATAATCCCTTCCTAATGTTATTTTTTTTTTCAAAGAAGTTTATTTACCAAATACTGACCTAAAATTCGATCATAAATCTGAATAATAATCTGAATGCAGTGACAATCGCAACCAATTGGGGGTTGATGTTGACACAACAAGCAGGCAGAGCGGACCACACTGACCTTCCTGAAATGCCTGCATTTCGAACCGGATAAGGACTTCACTGAGAAAAACAATACAAAGAACTGAAAAGAGATCCCAGGTGAAAGCCCAGCGTAGAGATGGAGGTGCCCGGTGCTTGGAAATAAAAGTGGCTGACCGGTGGGATATGGCATATGTGTGGTGTCGAGAGGAGGAGCGAAGAGAAGGAAAGGTGAAACGGCGAATGTTATAGCTCTGGCATTTGTTTACAACTGCGGCAAGGTCGGAAACTAACCTTGGCACGAGGTGCGCTCTCAAACCGGCTCGGGATTCGCCGGCCGGGCTCAGGACGCCGCGACACAACTTATATTAATGATTTCACCTTTGAATCCTCTGACAGCCGTTGTATGTAGTATATCGGATCGTGGAAGAATACTTATCGTTCAATATTTCCCAGTATCTGCCTATAGCTGTTTCATAAATTTTTTTCCCCTCCGAGACCGAACTGACCTCCAAAACGCCATCAACTCACGTTAAAATTCCGGATCAAAACGGAATGGCAACGAAATTTTATTCAACAGTTCATGGGTATGTAAATGATGCATTACAAAACAACTATTTCTCGCATTCCTATGCACTACAAACGACCTCATTTCTCGCTCATTCACGTTTTGGTTTATTATTCTGTGAATAATACACCTATGTAATCGCTCAGCAAAAAATTTTTATAACACCCCCTCAAAATTTTTTCTTTTCCGTTTCAAGGTGCGTAGATTCCAAAAATGCAATGTCCGTCCGCCGTATCACGTGTACAGGCTTCATTTTCGGTCTAAAAAATTCGTTCTTTCGCACACATGCTCCATTTGGGCCCTAGTTGTGTCCTGAAACTTTTCAGCCCGATCGGAATATACCCAGGGGTGTTTCTGAGTAAAAATATGTGTAAAAATAGGTACTTTTTGCGTTTTAGCAACATGTTAGTAACATGAGCTTTTGAGGTATCGTTTTCCATGTTTCTGGGGACGAGAAGACCGAATTTGAAGTCGATTTTGACCAAATAGTGGAAAATCGAGGTTCTACCAAATGTTCAGCTCCCAACATTGATTTTTCGTGAGTCAAAAACCTGGAAAATCGTCTGAAATCACCATCAATTTGCATAATTACACTAGAAAAAGTTTCAACATGTGGATCAAGACGATTCAATGCTACCAATAATCAAAGATAATATGGAAAAAAAAGGAGCGTACCTAATTCGCGTTTTAGGGGCCAAAATTGTGGATCAGCAATAGCTATTCCAATTATTTCACATGAAAGAAACAGAAATGAACAGCCAGCATTTTTGAAGGCGTTTTTGAAGTTGAGTTGCATTGTGGAAAGGATGAATACCGTTTCTTTAGGTATGGGGTTGTAAAATACTACTAAGGTCGATCAAATCATTTCCCTATAATAGGTAGCATTGGCGATTTGCTTATATATTGCCAATGATTCCGTACACCTATGAAGGGAATAGTTTTCCAGTTTGGACTAACCAGTTTTTTCTCTTTGTTTTTTTGTTCAAAACGGCAGAATCATCAAGCACCTCGTTGGAAGAGGGAAATGTCAGGGACAAGGCTGGCGTTGCGCCGTTCTACTCCTTTTTTTCTGCTTTTAGGGCGCGAAATCGTGTTGTTTCTAGGCGCGAGCATTAACAGCGAACTCCTAATTGGTCCTCGGGGCTGCGCACGCACGCAGTAAGTTAAGACTAACGAGAAGTAGATTACGGAAGTCCACGATTCCGTAGATGATTCTGCCCATGTTGGGGTGCCAAATGTGGAACTGAGGGCGTTTTGGATTTATTTCCGGTTTTGATCGATTCGTCAATTACGCTGCCCCACAGCTCGTCTCGGTCAATGTAGTGGCTTACATTCCAGGAGAAACCTAGTTTGTTATAAGTACGCTTGGATTTCTAAGTTTCGTTATTCAAAAATTCGACAAAACTTGGGGGAAAAAATAAAATAAAAAGTAAACAATCGGATATTTATCAAGCAGCTTTAGCAAGAGAGCACATTTTGGAGGGTGGTCCATAGAGGAAGGTAGAAATCGTTTATAAAATTGTAAATAATTGACTTGAGGCTGGTTTAATCACCCTTCCGTGTGGGTGAGACCGTCAAAAACATCCGCGGCAAATTCTTTTAGGAGAGTGAGTACTCGCAGATTACGTACTCACCAATATTCTGTATGTACCTATCACTTGGTATTACAAGGCAGTAGTGCTCCCGCTAGACGTTCAATATCTTCAAGGGGTGTCAAATTCTCAACCAGGAAGATCTATTCCTCCCTTATTTTCCGTGAGAAGGTTTTTTCAAGTCCAAAAATAAAAATTTGGGGAAATGAAAAGTAGCTGCTGTTTAAAGATTTAATTACCTACGTTTCACCTATAACAGTTATGAGTGACTTTGAGGTGAAACGGTTATATACATGATGATGGCGTAATCCTATGCACTGAAGGTGCGGCATGGGATTCTTTCGAGATTTCGACAAAGAACTCCTTGTAAAGCGGATGTCAGGAAGATGGTTTAGTGGTGGGGATCTGCAAGATTGATGGGTAATGAAGCCGACACGAAGTTCTGCTCTGGCCCTTCGCTCGCTAGTCGTCTCTGGGTCAACATCGGCTAAATGGTTTTATAACGACCTTCGCGGGCTTCGAACGCCGCAGCTCACGTGAAACCCTCTATTTCTCTTGTTTACACTATTTCTAACGCAAACTCTTCGGATTTTGGGTCATCAAAACAGTTTTGTTCCGTTCCGAAGTAGTTTCCATCCAGTCCAGAGGTAAAGTCGAGTTTAGTCGTTCAGATATAATTATTACCAGAGATATTCAACAATTTACTTGAAACTTTCGCTGAATAACAACTAACCCCTTACCTACTTGATTTTGTATTGATCAACAAAGCAGTTGTATACACAAACCACCACAGTTACAGTTGAATACATAGGCCTTAAATTCATATTCTTCGGCAATGATTTTCAACTACCCCCCACCCCCCGCCATATTCCTTATCCCACACAAGCGACTGAATGCAATGACGCGTATATGCACTCACTCCCAATTTTTGTAAACAGTTGTTTTGGCTGAAAATTTGACAAATGGAACAGGTTATAATTTTTGGTTGAGTACCTACGTATTGATCAAGTAGAAGTCCACGATGTCAGAGGAAGTATTTTAGATATAGCATTTCTTCAACACAGATGATTCAGGTTTTAACTCGATTAATAACCACACTAAGCTCGAAAATGTGGGGTAAATGTATGAGTAGGTATCTGCTGGCACAAATAGAAATAAGGCGAAATAAATTCTAATTCAAATTTTCGGCAATAACCAACCTTGATATTTTATATGCAAATTTTGGAAGATATATATGCAATTTTGAAGATATATATGCAATTTTGAAGATACGAGTATATATGCAAATTTTGGAAGAAAATATCAAAGTATGTTGTAGGTGAGGAAATTTAAGGCATAAACATGATCCTGAATCCTTACTAACAGACAGACAATAATAATTATAGTCAACGGGATTTGGTTTTTTTGAACTACGTTAGAACAACTTGGAACTTATGTACCTTTAACCTCTTACGTACCTACCTACAGTGATACTGAACCTACAAGGTTGTACTTGATGTGAGGTTTGGGAATATCTTGGGTGATATTTAATGGCGTTCGGATTTTGTGAACGGGGTATTCAGGCGGATATTCACAAAGCTGTAATAAGAGAGACCTACTGTATAAGCGAAAATAGCAATTAATTTATAATGGTATGAGACAAGCCCAATTACAATTATTTGTAATCATCACGTGATCGTCATTGCGTGAATCAGGGTAGATCCCTCTAACAGTCCCAAGAATACGGATTTCATATGCAATAGACGCTATAATTAGGACCACAAAATAATGACACATTGGCATTTTCAAATGTAATTTGAATATTAAGGTAGAGTCGAAAGAAGAGCTTCATTGACGTTGACTGAGGTGTATTCCCATTTCGTCAACAGAACTATAACAACAAAAATAAACCTTCAGCTTACCACCAATTCACTAAATTGGTGGTAAGCTGAAGGTTTATTTTTGCTTCATTATTTCACATTGCAAGATGGCTGGTAAATTGCAAAAGGTGTGTGGTAAAAATTGATGAATAGAACTATGGGTAGTATGGCGATTTATTATTGGTAAACACGGAACTGACACTTCTTCATTGCTTGTTCTTCCCAGATCAGATTAGGATTGACTGCATCGTCATCGTTACATCCCGTCCTTCGTCTTTCCGGAAAACAGTACGAACAAAAAGAAAGGGGAAAAAACGACTGATGCCGGGGGTTCTTTCAAGAGATTCGACCCCGCCATACGCCGATGGAGAGAAAAACAATAGTAGGAAACCCCGAGTGTGCCAAGGATCATAATCCACACGTCCTTGGTCGGCTGCAGGTGTGCAACAAAGAAGTGAAACGGAGGTGCATTAGATAGGGCGGGATTGCACCACCAACTACGCGCGAACTGACCGCAAACAAAGATCGGGGCCAAGCTAGGAAACGAGCCTTCCGGCTGTCCTTGAGGCAACGCATCATTCTGCATTAAGAAATTATATACCCCTCGGAATTCGTTATAATTAGGCAAGACAGTAATAACGCACGTGTCAACATCTATAATGATCACCTACGTATAATTAGGTCAGTTGTGCAAACCCAGTTAGCACACTTTTTTGCACATGTCAAGGAACATAAGTACGCTTATTGGGCAAATAACCGATGCAAGGGCAAAGAAAAAGAGAAATTAATGATAAACGTGAGTAATGAGGTGAACCCACCAAATTCACTTTTTACAGAAAGAAAAGAAAGTCAAAACAGAGAAAGGGGAAGCAAAAATGTAGTTTGAGATTAGGCAGAATTCGCTACTTATAGCTGAGAAAGTCAAAATATTTCGTTTGAGATTAGGCAGAATTCACTATTAACAACTGAGAAAGTCCATACTTTAGTTTGAGATTAGGCAGATAACGGTTTTTTGGTGGTTCCAAAACCCATAAAAAAGATGCGAGGTTTTCAAACTGGTCAATTGCCACGTAAGGTGACGACAACCACGAAAAAGGAATCTACCAATTGCCAATTGATGCGGCAAATAATATAAGAGTATATAATATTATGTACCTAGCTGAGGGTTTTAATGGAACTGAATCCCATTTTGAAATTATACCTACATTTCAAATTCAGAAATGTTTCGTGACGTTTAATTGTTGCAGTGCACTGGAAGAATCCTTTTTCAAATTCAAGATAGCAGCCATTTTGGTGTTTTTAGCTCAATCACCAGACTTGGCTCCAAGTAAGCCCAGTTTTGGTAAGCTCAGGAGAGGCTATCTTATCCCTTATGAGCAGAGCCCTTCAAATGCCATATTGCCATGGCGCCATACAAAAATGCCATATTCTGCTGATTTTTTTGTAAAATGTCATATTCGGCCGATTTTTGGGAAAATGCCATGTTTGTGCCATGTTTTGCCTTTTTTTCGCCGAACTCCTTAAAAAAAAAAATAAAAAAAAAATTGAAGTGAAAATTTCTGAATGACATGAGGTTTCTCGAACCCTGAGGCCATTAGTGTAGAGGGATTACTAAAGCCTCTAACCCTTTTGGAATGGGGTGCTTCCACGGGTCACCACTCTGTCTGGTGAGGAAGCCACTCTGAAGGAAGGCTGGGAACCTGCTGATGCCTTCTCTATGAAATACGCCCCGGTAACATCAGCTGATGTGGAGAGGACTTTACCAAAAATGAAATACCTTCTGAGTGATCGACGGCTGGGATTTTCAATGGAAAGCGTTGCAGCACACCTGATGTTGTTATTTAATAATAGTAATAATAATAATAATAATAATAGGTAATTAATTAATTGTATAAAGCTTTGTAAATAAAATAAATTATTTAGCATAAATAACTTGTATGTTGTGATATTATCGTCTCAGAATAGCTGGGGTGGTCGGAGAAGGGTTGAAAAATAAGTGCCATATTGAGAGAAATAAGTGCCATATTTGGGTCGAATTAAGTGCCATATTGCCATATTTTATAGAGCCCTATTTCACAAAAATAAGTGCCATATTGTGAAGGGCTCTGCTTATGAGCATCAAGAACTCAATGCTCTAGTTTTGAGCTATCTCAGGATGAAGCAAGGATATTCCCAAGTTTATTCTACCCATTCCTCGTTTACGGATAGTTGAATTAACAACCCAAGGTTGCACAGATTACATTATTTGTTCGTCACTCAATTCCAATAGAATCTGACGCCCAACCCGCCATCTACATTTCAAAGAGGAAACCAATGTTCTTGGATCTCGCTTGGATCGACTGACATAAGGACGGCAGGGAGCACTTACCCCTCCATAGCACTCACACCCCTTCAGTCGCCATGGCAACGCCATTCATATTCCCGTAGGCCAACCCCTCTTGCCCATTCAACTGTCCTTCCCAACTTGCTTTTCCCCGTTCGTAACCTGTCACCTCCACCCTTTCCTTCTGCCCTACTTTATTTACCGCTGTTTTCACCAGCCCTTTGAAGACTTGCCGCCCCTTGCCCAGGCTCTTTCTGTTCCGGGGCTTGATACTCGCATTAAATACCCTCCCTAGGAAGCTTTCATGTCGCGGAGATCTCGAGAGGCTTTACAGGGTATTAAAAGGTTCTTAGAGGCGTCTCAGGTTAAAGAGCGATACCCACTTTCCAGCGGATAGACCGTTCGTCGCCTGTTTCTCAACTCGCGAGACGAAATTGAAATAATTTTCCACGAAAACATCATCTCATCATTCAAATGCGTCAATTAACACGATTTTGCCAGTTGTTCATGCCTAAGCGTTCTTGTTTCCTGAAACAGGGGTAGAGAAGGAAGTAAGTAAAGGGAACTCATCGAAATAACAGTTCAAGCCAACTGAAATGTTGAGGGTCTGAGCGAGGTGGTCCATGATCCCCTGTGAATTTCAACAAAATCTGACTGAAAATGCTGCAAGTGCAAACGTGAAAACCTTGGCACATCAGTGAACTGTTCTCTTCGACCGGAATGCCAGTTGCATCTGTGCATGAGCAAACAACGAAAACTTTTGGTGATGCTCATATATAATACTATCACTGATTATATCCTACTACTTTGTCCGAGTATGGAAATTATCTGAGGAGTGCTTTATTCATGTAAAGGTTTTGCTGTAGGTAATAACATGTTTGAAATAAACAAGCTTATTTGTGAACCAAACTGACAATGCGAACTTACATTACCCTCTTTCTGAAAACTGCACAAGGAATTACTGTGCCCGTACGCCTTGAAATAATTATCAAAGTTTCACATTATATTTCTTACATAATATAAACTGAATTATACTTTCTTTAATTTTAATTTTTATTTTATTTATTTTTATTTTTTAAAGAGATGTAACTACCTGGTAAGTTAACTGTTTTTACTTTTCGTGCGATATAAGAACCACGTACGACCATTAGCCAAGCCGTTTCACCCCCCCCCCCCCCCCCAATACCTACTGAAGAAAAGAAAAAAGTAAGATATTTCTGGTATTGTCAGGCTCATTAACTAATGGGGAGGGGGGGGGGGGAGCAGTTTTAAGTTCCACAACAAGGATATGACTAAGCCAAGCAGGCACACCATAGGCAAGTTCACCTGTTTTATTTTTATTTTCTTAAGCTAAAGATCTCGGCGAGCGCTTTCCGAAAAGGTGCTATATGAGGGGTATCCGACGATCGAAAGTGGGCGACAAATCAGTGGAAAGAAAGCGAAATGACGTCATAGGTAGGCCCTCACCCCGCGCCCGGAAACCCCCAGCTCCATCCACTTATGACGTCCTATCGTTTTCTTTCTATCCGTTTGTTGCCCAAGCTACACAGAATTTTTAGATGAAAATTGGCAGTGGGGTTTTTTTCTTTTAAGGGTGCTAAATCCGATTCTGGGATCAAATTAAAAAATTCCTACACATGAAAATGGTCCATTATTACATTTGAGGTTCGTCTCGGTTTGCTTGCAACGCCGAACATGTTTTAGCGAATTTTCAAAGAAAATGAAGCTATTGCAATGGCTTCGAAATTTAAATAATATAAATTTTTGGAAATTTTCTTCATAGAAATCCGTTTCAGACCATTCTAAAACGATTCCTGAAATTTAACACTTTTTTATATGTATATATATATATATATATATATATATATATATATATTTATTTATATATGTGTCACTCCAGACGATAACTCTCGATAGAATTGAGATAAACAGCTCAAATTTGCACAAAAAATCTATCTTGGCAATCGAAAGGCTAAGTTCGAAGATGGGCGAAATTGGCCTACTCTAAGGAGGGTTTTGGCGCATTTAAAGTGCGCAAAAATTACCCAAAAATCCCCAAAATGTTATTTTCCAACAAGTGACCCCTCATTTTAAAGGTTTTTGCACGCTGAACACGATGGTGGAATCGGATTTTAGATATCTTGATCCGTTCTCAAATTAGAGCATTTAAAGTGCGCAAAAATTACCTAAAAATCCCCAAAATGTTATTTTCTAACAAGTGACCCCTCATTTTAAAGGTTTTTGCACGCTGAACACGATGGTGGAATCGGATTTTAGATATCTTGATCCGTTCTCAAATTAGAGCATTTAAAGTGCGCAAAAATTACCCAAAAATCCCCAAAATGTTATTTTCCAACAAGTGACCCCACATTTTAAAGGTTTTTGCACGCTGAACACGATGGTGGAATCGGATTTTAGATATCTTGATCCGTTCTCAAATTAGAGCATTTAAAGTGCGCAAAAATTACCCAAAAATCCCCAAAATGTTATTTTCTAACAAGTGACCCCTCATTTTAAAGGTTTTTGCACGCTGAACACGATAGTGAAATCGGATTTTAGATATCTAAATCCGTTCTTAAATTAGAGCATTTAAAGTGCGCAAAAATTACCCAAAACTAGGATAATCTTTAAACTCTTACCCCCACCCCCTTAGAGTGGTCAGA
This sequence comes from Leptopterna dolabrata, assembly GCA_954871275.1. Lineage (NCBI taxonomy): Eukaryota > Metazoa > Arthropoda > Insecta > Hemiptera > Miridae > Leptopterna > Leptopterna dolabrata. Next base: position 28,904,877 of record OX940982.1, on the reverse strand, counting down.
TTGAAAAATGTGAGAAGTATTAATTGAAGACGAGAGTTCGAAGCAAAAAAGGGGGGAGGCAAACGATTAGTACAACTCCTTGAATTTACCCACAGCGATCAAATAAATAAGCACTTAGTACAATTACGTAATAAACAAACGGTAGAATCAGGATGGACAAAAACGTACAAATTAAAATAAATACGAAGAGAATATACATAGAAAACCAAATTTTTAGACCGAAGTTTTCCTTTATTCAAAACCATAGCCATTAATTCGAATATTTCTTTGAAAATTCGCTCATTAAGTCATGCTGCATGACTGATTTTTTTATATTCAGAACACCTTCCCTCTCTGTAAAAATAAACGAAAATGAAGCAACTCTTCCCAACGTGTGAGGCCTGCAGGTAGCTCACGTGGCATACCTACCGTTTCAATCGCCCTTCGCACTCCGTCACGTAGCAAGATCGGAACGGTAATGACGATCATCATGTAGGTATCCTGGCCACTCTACCATCATTCAGGAACCCTCCCAGGCCCTCATTCGATGGCTGGGAGGATTTCAGTGCATACCTGGGATTCCTTGTCCATCACTCTCAACAGCTGGATCTTGCAATTACTGACGACCAGATACACGAAAACGTCCCGAAATTCGTACCTAAATAGCTAATTCTGCACTACGGGGAACAAAGTGGACTCAAACTACCGACAGTTTACGATGATGAAGTCCTAATCTTTTCAGCCTATAGCCGATTGCCATAGACAAGCCCTGGTTTATAGTATACGAAAGCGGGAAATAGTGATATTAACACTGGGTACTTTTAATTTTGTCCCCTTATTCGGAAACGGTTTTGGATACGAACGCAGAACGTCACATTTCGCCAGAAATATCTCTCAATGCCAAATATTCAAGCAATCAAACAGCTCACAGGTTCTTCTTTCTTCGACTTAACATGCCTCTTGTTCACGCCATCTCTATGTCGCAACCTAACCTCGAACGCAAATTCAAATGAAGCAGTTATTCAAACAACGAGACCATTCATAAATGTCAAGACCAACTTGAGTAACTTGAGTCAACCGCTTTATGGGTCGCCACTTCTAGAGCAGCTCTTGTTTTGATTCTGCTTTCTCCGGACTTTCACTTGCCATTTACCACCGCTTGGCGGTTGCCTAACGGTAATCATCAGAATTAATTTTCCACCGTATAACCAATGTTTATGATTGATCTACTTACCTACAGGACACCGATGTCATAAACAACATAACTGAAAGGAAGGGGGAGGCATTTTTCAATGCAGCAACTCCCAAATTCGCGAAACAACATTTATCAATCAAACACGTCAAAGGTGTGGCTATACAAGTCGATTCTAGACCGCCTACGCCCTCCTGAAAGGAACGAGGTTTTGGACTTTCAAGAACAAGGTCCTTTTTTAGGACAAGGACTGCAACAGCAGCTGGTTCCCCCGACATTTTAAGAACCTTCTCGATAGTCCTTCGGTTGTCAACTGAGCTAATAGGATGTTTACCGCAGATCATCGTCCCTGCTGCGACCGGATAACCTTTAGGTTTTCCCATATACGTACGTGCCACCATGTGCGCCGATGTTCTACTGGCTTCCGTGAAGAAACGCTGCAACCCAGTTTACACGATTTAAATACTCGCCCCACCCCCACCCACACCATACAATCAGAAGGTAAGTTACAAAATGAGCGAATAGGCAGTTCCCACACTAAATCCCGATACCTCATAAGGAGATGAACTAGGTATAACGTCGATTAAGCCAGCCTTTTATACCTTAAATTATAAACTAATGAGTTCCAATCTAATTCCAAGTAAAGCTGAACAAAATTAAAAATAAAAAAACAAAAAATTATACCCGGCACCCAAGCCGACAGTCCAAGAGATCGAGGGAGCAAGCGCAAAGGTCCGAATTTCAACTCCCTCAAAACCCACCATCTGAATTGGCATTGATATAATAATATACTCAAATCACTAATCAAAATTCGGGTATTTGAATCGATAAACTTCTGGATTTTCGAACGGTCAACTTGTTACTAATGATACGGGTAGCCACACGCTTCTTATAATAACGAGCAAACTGTTTATTTTTGCCAATGATAAAAATGGTTCATTACACTAATCAAAGCTCGGCAGTCCATCAATGTCGAATGGACTGTAACTAACTAGAGGTAAAAGTAGGTATACTACCTATACACCAGCAATTTTCATAATTCAGTTCCATGCGTTCGCAATTATGATTATGAGTTCATGATGATAATAATAATGCTTCATTATAAAAATATATTCATCGTATTTGATGATACGATGAAGGGATTCATTCCTAGCCTCAGTTTCATTGTGGTGTTCTTAATTTAATTGCTTATAATTGCCACAACTATCTATGCCTATTACAAAAATATGTCGCATTATCTGTAAGCGATATTCCAAAATATTCAAATCCACATTTTATGCCTTTAACTGGATAGCCTTTGGCGTTGAAATAAAAAAACCGTTTTCACTCTCCTTCGTTTTTTTCAACCTTGAGAAGCTTTAAAGGGACTTCATTTGGAACGCACGGTCAATGCCAACGCATTGGAAACGTCAAGGCCTCGTCCTTCCTCCTCATGCGCGCGTTCAACATAGCGTTCGACGTCTTTTCCGCGTTCCCTCCATATGTCATGTCTTCCTGAGCTCACTGCAGTTTGAATCATATCCTGCTAGGAAATTAATAGGCTTTCACAAGTTTTCATCCACAGTCAAATTTTATTATGACGAATGAAAACCGTTGGAATTAGGTTCTTCCTCCGCAAAAACTACAGGATAAAAATAGAATAGTATATTTCCACGTAAACTAAACTGTAGACCGGTTTCGGTTGTTAAACCATCATCAGTACACAATATAATCCTCCGGTTATGGACAAATTAGGTTCCAAACGTAAAAGGAACATTTGAGAAATAACAATAATCTTTGAGCGTGAGACCCCGCTTCAGCTATGAATGCAGATCGCACTCAACTGGAATATACGAACTTCGTCAAGAAATATAAGTAACACAAGAAGAAAATAATCCAGTCCTACATTTTGTTCCTACATTTGAAAAAGTTATTATTTTTTCGGGATTAAAAGATTCTCGTTCTTTCCAATTTTCAAGATTACATTTTCTTCAAAATTTGTAAATTCTAAGTGTGTTTTTGGTAAGCCTCCAAGTAAGATTAGAGTTTGAAACGTTTTTGGAGATCCACGCCTATTTTCTACGACTTGAAGCGACATTTAAAGCATAAAAACTCAATATTGGCACTACTTCTTGAACTCCAAATTGCTGGAATTCGAAATCATTCATATCTTTGTATTTCATTATCAACACGACGATATCATCTTCTAAAATTCGCTAAAATTATTCACGTAACAGGTAGGTATAGTGGAACGTTGAGAGATAATCTGTGGAATAAGTTATGGAAGTTCGAAATGTACTTTTTGCAGCCATCAATAATTATAGAGACTATTTCAAAATACATCTGTGATGCTGAAACTGATTAAACTAATTATGAAAGGTAAACTTTGCCACCAAATTTTGTGAGGTGATATTAAGGTAAGAGGTTCACAACTTTCACCTGTACTTATTTAGCACTTCAAGAACTTGTTTAGGTTACCGTGGGATCGAAAACATCTTTGTCTAACCCAGATATGAATATTTGTACACAGCTAATAGCTGAGTTTATGGATTTTATTTAATCGATCATAATATTTTATTTATAAAAGTTCATTGTTATTCAAAATAGAGAATATTAGGTTCGCTCAGAGCTTTACAACTACAAAGGAAGAGAACGGCTTTTCTATAAACTTTCTCGTGGGTCGCACACGATTCAATAAATCTAGTGAGACACAAGAAGGACCTTGGAGGGAACTGAGTAGGATAACGAAAGAGAAAAAAAAAGGAACATGGCTAGGTGTGGAGGGTACCTTGGGCAATGCTACGGTAACACTCGAGGGTTTCAGAAGAATTATGAAATTCCATGAGAACGTGCTTGGAGAGTTACTACGAGTTAATATTTTAAACAGCCCAGTCTATTCGTGCTGTATTTGTAATTCTGGAGCAGATGTAAAATGGTGAACTCTTATCTTGAGCCGATCTTGGACGGTCAGAAAAATAAATGCGCAAGATTGTCGGACAAAACTGCAGCAGCGTTATATTATCGAAGAATTTTACAAGGGGTTGTCTTTCCAAGCCTATACAGATACGAGTGTCCAACATAACATTCATGATCAAATGCATAACTTATGTTCTACCACATTAGCGATACTAATCACGAAAGCTTACCGTTAGGGGAATGTGGGCTGCACGAGAGATGCATAAGCACAAGCGCGGCTGTGCATTCATCCATGAGATCTTCTTTGTCTTCCTGGCTAGAACTGGGGCGCCTTTTGCGTGATCTGTAACAAAATACGAAACAAATCAGTATATACCTAATAACGAAATTCTAACTTCAATATTTGAGTCCTAATAAAGATTTGCTGATTGAAATTTATAGGTAATATAAATTACCTGGTGATATAAATCTGATTTTTTTAGAACTGAATGATAATGACGAAAGAAAAATTTGAGTAGCAATAAGTGAAATAAACACTACATCAATTGAAATTGATTTCTCACCACATTATCCACATGACATGAATAAAATCGTAATTCTGTTCATATACGTACGGTAAACCTGAAAGGAAAGGTAAGGTGAGTTGGAAGGACACAAATTAATTTCTGAAATGTAATATAATGTATTTTGAATGAAACTAAAGGAATAAACCAAAAACCGTTTGATTTGGGTTCTCATCGTTGATCGATAAGTGGGGGGGGGGGGGGGGGGCAGTTTCTTGTAGGCACTGCGGACATAGGTAGGTCTCGTTTCCTACGTACAAGCTGCATATTATAATATGTATAACAAATTATAAAAAGATGGAATTGACATTGAAAAGCTTGCAAAAATGATAATTAGTTGATATTCACACTCATGTTTAATTTTCGGCAGTTCATTTTGAGTGGAATAAGTACGAATAACAGCCCTTGTGTTAATTCATGTTCCAAAACATAGGAATTTCGTGATCCGAATTTTGTGATCGGAATTAGACGATATTTCTATACAATGAGCGCGATGTATTGCGCGATGAAATAACAATGAAAAGCTTGCAAAAATAATGATAATTAGTTGATATTCACACGCATGTATAATTTTCGACAATTCATTTTGAGTGGAATAAGTACGAATAACAGCCCTTGCGTTAATTCATGTTCCAAAACAGAGGAATTTCGTGATCCGAATTTTGTGATCGGAATTAGACGATATTTCTATACAATGAGCGCGATGTATTGCGCGATGAAATAACAATGAAAAGCTTGCAAAAATAATGATAATTAGTTGATATTCACACGCATGTATAATTTTCGACAATTCATTTTGAGTGGAATAAGTACGAATAACAGCCCTTGCGTCAATTCATGTTCCAAAACAGAGGAATTTCGTGATCCGAATTTTGTGATCGGAATTAGACGATATTTCTATACAATGAGCGCGATGTATTGCGCGATGAAATAACAATGAAACGCTTGCAAAAATGATAATTAGTTGATATTCACACGCATGTATAATTTTCGACAATTCATTTTGAGTGGAATAAGTGCGAATAACAGCCCTTGAGTTAATTCATGTTCCAAAACAGAGGAATTTCGTGATCCGAATTTTGTGATCGGAATTAGACGATATTTCTATACAATGAGCGCGATGTATTGCGCGATGAAATAACAATGAAACGCTTGCAAAAATGATAATTAGTTGATATTCACACGCATGTATAATTTTCGGCAGTTCATTTTGAGTGGAATAAGTGCGAATAACAGCCCTTGAGTTAATTCATGTTCCAAAACAGAGGAATTTCGTGATCCGAATTTTGTGATCGGAATTAGACGATATTTCTATACAATGAGCGTCGGGATAACAAGACTTCACGGATAACTAGTTTTCAGGACCCAAGTTTCGCTAGAGACCGGGGAACAGGGAAGTAATCCGATATGAATCATTTCTCGGAGGAAGGTAACCCACCCGACTCTGAGCCTTGATCGTATCTTTTCCCCGAGCTCAAGGTTATAGTAAAACCCCGATCGATACGGCACCCGGTGAAAGCCGGCCGGTACCCGGGGGCCGTTCAGATCTCAATCGCCACGTGTCTCAAATGCGCTAACCCCTAGAGACAGTTCCTTGACGGATTCAGTTTATTGATATCGGATACGGGGGAGTGTACATGTGACGAAATTGCCAGGGGCAGTGAACTTTAGGCTCTAAAGAGATTGGAGGTGTTGATAAAATTGCCTACTTTGAAACCATTAGCAATAACAATCGAAGGTCCCCAAAAAACACGACACAGCACATCAAAAATCAGATGCCGAATGACAAAATTCAAAATAACCCCAAGGGATACTATTCAACCGTACAGAATCATAAATCTTGCGCACGTAGCTCTCCAGCTGTACATGATCAGTTTTTACTGTCTAGTATTATACTTGGGAATTGGAAAGTGAAAAAACGCTGGAAAGTCCTTGTCACATGGGTTTATTATTCTACTGGACATACGCACAGAAATTTAGGCTGTTCATTTATGGTTTCTTTCGTGTGCAATTATTGAAATGGCTATTTTTGACGGTTCCACCTGTTTTGGCCCCCAAAACACTCATTAGGAAGGCTCCCTTTTTTTCTTTTTTTTTCAATTTATCTTTGACCATTGGTAGTGCCATTTAATCGTCTTGATCGACATGTTGAAACTTTTTCTAGTGTTATTATACAAACTGACTGTGATTTAGACGATTTGCCAGGTTTTTGACTCACGAAAAATCAATTATGGGAGCTGAACATAGGTAGAACCTCAATTTTCCACTCTTTGGTAAAAATCGACTTCATGTTCGGTCTTCTCGTCCCAAAAACATGGAAAACGATACCTCTAAAGCTCATGTTACTAACATGTTGCTAAAACGCAAAAAGTACCTATTTTTACACACATTTTCACTCATAACACCCCTGGGTATATTCCGATCGGGCTGAAAAGTTTCGAGACAAAACTAGGGCCCAAATGGAGCATGTGTGCGAAAGAACGAATTTTTTAGACCGAAAATGAAGCCGGTACACGTGATACGGCGTACGGCGTACGGGTTTGGAATCTACGCACCTTGAAGCGGAAAAGAAAAAATTTTGAGGGGGTGTTACAAAAAATTTTTGCTGAGCGAATACATAGGTGTATTATTCACAGAATAATAAACCAAAACCAACATTTTAGATGGTTTCATTATACAATTTAAATGTAGCTCGAATCAGCAACAATTTCATTATACAATTTAAAAGCAGCTAGAATCAGCAACAATTACCGAGTTTCGCAACTCTGTCCATCTAGCACATCTCTACTATTTGTTTGCACAACACAAAACAACATCAAAAGAGATTCATGCAGCCCATCCGACAAAGAATAGTTCCAAATAACAGCGCCTACAGATAAGGACGTAGGGATATGTCGAATTATACTGTGAAGGATGAATTCATGGGTTCCAACATTATCCTACTTTCGAAGTGGCAATAAGATATACTTCTAAGCTCCCCTCGCCATTCACGGATTTCCTTCGGCCGTAAATGCAATTTTCGCAGTAGGTTGCATGTAGTAGGGGCAGTAACTCAGTATAAATGGCCTCCCTCTTGACTCCTAGCAGGACGACTATTCCGCTCTGTTAGCGCCCCATTGCCGAAGGAAGGGAATTGCATCAGTGGTCGTGTCAGGGGTAACAAACAAGGAGAACCGAGCTATACCAGGATGTGCAAGGTACGAGGACTGACTTGGGAAAAAAAAAAATTAAAATAAAATGGCACGGTGGAGGGGGGTGTAATTGATAGCTGAACGTATAAGCGGACAGGTAGGGCCAGGGTCCCTGACGTCAGGTAACCTTGTCGCTATTCCTCCCAAGTCCAATGCCGCGCTGTTGTAAACATTGGCTATAATTAGCGAAACTCCACGGGCGGACTTCCAACTTGTACCTAGTAAATTCATCCGGTGCAGTATTCACTACACGGCCGTTCAATGGGTGCAAAAACATTTTGTTGAGTCATACACCGCATGCAACACCCACTAGCAGCAGAACCAAAGAAATTTGATAAAATTTAAATAAAAAAACAAGTGCGATCACACAGCTAAACCATCCTGCTTCGTCGCCAACCAAACAAAATCTCAATCCAAGCCGTAATTCGATATCAGCGAAACCAGAAAGAACTGATACAGAAACTAAGCAGATCACAACTTGATTAATCAGGTTTAATAGTCTCTGATCACGTAATCTTCTCAACAAAGTTTGGGTAGGTATACTGAGTTGGCTGAGTGGAAAGCAATCTCAAGTCATCTAAGTTTCAGTTCCTGTCTAACAAAATTTACGTTTCATCCTTTCGACTTAATAGGGATTCTATTACGCCGCCGTAGGTGACAAAATGGAATGTCTAAATTGAATAGAATTTTTTTATTACAATGGTCACCGAAATGGTGGGGGTGGAGGGGGGGGGGGAGAGCGTGAAAACGAGAGTACAGAGAGAAATTGTAAATCACAGCGTGATCTAGGTGAATTCTTGAACGAATTGTACCAACGTCAAGAACCGCAGTGGCAGTAGTAGGTTACATACGTACAGTCGACTCGATAATTCGACACTCGGGGACCTAGAACTAAGTTCTAACTACTGGGAGTGTGATGTATCGATGAGTTTGAATCGACGGTTGGGGCGGATGAAAATCAAACAACGAGAGATCAAAGATATCAACAGACCTTATGAATCTCTGTACGAATTGCTAAGCATATAAAATTGTACTTGAACGTACAAATATGGGTACAAAAATGTACCTCATTGCAATAAAAAACGTAACAAATTATTACACAACGGTTCATCACCTACCATCATAAGGCCCGGTACACAAGAGCGTTACGTTGGCTTTGCTGAGCCCCCTACCTGCGTTGGGTGAGAGGTTTGGTAAAACACCAGGACAAATTACCAGGTACACACGAATCAACGTTAAGGGAACGTTAAAAACGTTAGGGGGGTTAACGTTGATGTTAGCGGTGGCAAAGTAGATTTTCTCAACGCAGCTACCTGCGCAACCGTGCCTCTTTTATTTGACAAAATGAGTGAGATACGAGATAGATATCTAGAACTTTTGACTGAGGGAACATTTCTGGAATTGTGGGATTCTCGGTGTGAGAAGTACCATGATAACGAAGCTAAGTCAGATGCGTGGGTAGTGGTTCACTGACCAAGATTTTGAGAATAAATCTGAAGCGGAGAAAAGTTTGGTAGGTAATAAGTGTTTGTTTCGTCTTATTGCTTATTATTGTACTATTTATACATAATTTAACTGTATAGTAGGTATATATTTATTATTCAAATGAAAAAAAAAAAAACTTGCGAGTACCTAATGAGAGTTAATTATTGTTAATGCTGCGCCTGACAGTTCATCGAGAGATGTACTGACATTGTGAATCAATTATGGAACTTCGACACATCGGCAAGTAACTCTTGACACAATGTCGAAAAAGCAACTTGTAACAGTCATGGAACCCGTCATGGATCGCTCAACGCTGACCGTGACACACGAGTGAGGATTTACGGTGGCGTTGACGCACCGTCAACGCAATACCAAGAGGTAACAGTAGTGTGTACCGGGCCTAAGAGTGCAAGACTGACATTTTTTTGCGATTTTCGACCACCGCTGTCTATGGGGCTTTCATATATTATTTCATTTAAAAACATTAGCCCTTCCGATGTGGGCCTTTCCAGAGTTAGGGCCTATGGTTCCAACCAAATTTTCATGTTATTCGGAGGGTCAATACCAGCACTTCCGGTCTCAACGGGCCGAACAATCCGTTTACAACGGACTGACGCCATCATCTTCCACCCACTATGCCGGGCAACACGTGACTCACCGGCAGTCGTGGGATGAATATGGAATGAGGAATCCGATGAAGCCGACAGGGTCTTATTGATGCGCGAACAAAAATCATCACTTTACAGAAAGTTTCAATTTTCCATTTCCAGGTAGTGCGTTAGCCCTGCTCCAGTAATAATTTAGTTCAGTGAACAAAGGACACGTCTAGTAACTAACGAGGTAACAGATAATCGATGAGCATGATTTCGATTTCAAGTTAATGGAGCCAACTGACGTCTGACAGCATCTGTAGCCATATTATTGTCCCATCATTTACCTATACTGCAAATTAGTTTCAGTACCTATTACAGTAAGAGCTTTGAACTACCATGCCAATCAAAATTATTATAACAGATTCTACGATGCAAAAGCCAAAAAATGATTCTACTAATAAAGAGCGTCGATCTTTATATCCGTCTCTAGTTTTCGACTCGGGCGGGCACCGATACAAGCCTTGAAAATCTGTGCTTACCCGACCAGCGGTTAGCTCTTCACTTCTGATGGAATCATGTTCGCAAAAAGGTCCCCCCAGGGATATACCGAGTAGGTAAATGACAAATCCAGGGTTAGAAAATAAATAAATAAACTAATAATTAAATTTCATATAATTTTACCTTTTTACCAAAACAGTTCCGGAAAGCAAACCACAAATGTAGCAGGTTTTTTTCCCCTTCTTCGAAACGGAATACCTACTGTAAACCTGATCCGAATACCGCGGTAAGGATAGCCAGCTCCCGGGCTGTAGCGCCTACGCAAAAAGTAACTTCAAAATGAAAAGGTGGCCTGAGAAACTAAGACATGTGAAACCGATGTTTATTTTATACCAACCAAAACCTGTTGACCGAAATTTTTAGTTAATGTACGTTAAATTCAGGGATTAGAATGTGGAAATGGTAAACAAAGATGTAGTAGCAATCGCAGCGCTAGTGGATTCGACTCAACGCTCATCCTCAACCAAACCAACCAGACAGACCGTTTGCAGCTATTGCCTACTGGACTGTTTCACAATCTATTGGACTTAATCAACATAAGTATTATTATCATATGCGGACTACCTACTATGTAATTCGCAAAGAGGAAACCCTGCTGAACTCCCCGCGAATTTTACCTGTTACCTCACATCTCTTCCCCTCATCGACTGAACGCGCAATAGCATACTGCCAATAAACAATATTACCATTTAGATAACGGATGGAGTAAGGAGGTGGAACGGGTAGTTCAAAATATGATAATAATGATAATAATAATCATATATATTACTGACTAATAATAATGTTTTATTGACATATAAGGCCAATGTTTATTTATAAAATGGAAGAAAATTCCCGTGTAACTTAAAATAAATAAATTAGGAAATTCTGATGAAAGCACAATACATCATGTTATACAGGCATGTATAACCGTCAAAAATTTCCTTATAGGTCGACCAGCGACAATGGGAATTATGCAGTGCTGTTTGGCAACGCGATGAAAAGGCCGTATTTGCATATTTATACAGTGGGATTCGATTTGGACAAAAACCAGGACCCCTCTAAGGGGGGTGGGTATATGAAAGACGAATATTCCCAGCGCCTATTTCGCGCCACTTTCTAATTCCTACAGGCCCCCACGAACATTATCCGACAGGACGAGGCGAGCGAAGGACTCCTACCCCGAAAACTTTTAATCCGTTCTCAGTTCCCCTTTGTTGCGCAATCGGTGTATTGAGAGGGAAAAAATAAAAGGTCGCGGAGATAGAGAAAACCGCTCTAACTACAGTTGGATCCGCCCAAGTTGGAGCGAGCGCTAATTTCCTACTACTAGGTATATCATAATAATCATAATTATTTCTGTTTGGCACTATTATAGTAGGTAACAGTGAATGATCACCAGGAGCGAAGCGTGCCTCTGGTGACGGGGGTACCGCAATGAATTCCCCCCCCCCCCCACCAACATTCACACTTCCTCACACACTCTAAAAATGTAAATGTGAAGCAGTTCTTAGCAAGCTGTTTGTCAAAGGAATTTTATGATATTATTGATCTTCCAAATTCATTAGAAATAATTCATAACATTCCCTTGCAAACAAAATAAAAGGTTTTTCGAACTACAGCCTGATAACCATTGGTACCTATTGTATGTTTCAACAGTGAAATGCCGAGTGTACTCACGGTTACGTTCCTTCACAACTCTCTTGAAATCAGGCAACGCTGAGATTGACCGGCCGGCTCTGATGATGTCGTTCTTTTCGCTAAAACTACGAGAACTAAACGAACGCCGAACCACGGAACAAAACGCAACAACTATCCATTTTAGGAGGAGACTAGGACACTAGGAAAGATTCGAATTCAAACAACTAAACCTGAAATTAGGAACAATTATTGTGAAAACTACAAGTAATAAAATTATGAGAAAACAGGGCGTCGTAAGAATAATTTCCGAAAAGCAAAATGGATGACAGTGACAAGCTGTCAAAGTTTTTTTTCTCGAGCTTTTAATTGATAGCTACAATCGATCCATACGCCAGTATCCCTCCTCACCAAGATTGGATACGCTGGATATTTGCGCTAGCCCAACTTACTAACACAGTCTCCTGAAGATGTGTAAGACACTCACTCACACACGCAAACACACTCACACAGACGATGTAGAGACACACACACATCGGATTCTGGGCCTCCGCAGACTAGAGATGTGTAAGACCAGGTCACTTGTCGGACTCGAGTCCCAAACGGTCACTCAGTTGAATGACAAGGTCTTTTGAACTGGTTCACTCACTCACTCCTTTATTACGTTCATTGACTCCTTTTCCCGACACGTTCACCTGTCGGTCTCGAGTACCAAACGGTCACTCCATGGAAGAAGAATTTTCCATGCGGTCACTCCTACTCCATTGTCCATTCAAAGACAGGTATTTTGCACTCGTTCACTCATTTGATGACTCCCTCGTTCAAAGACAGAGAAGAAATGTGGAGGAAGATGTCGAACTGAGCCATGAAGTGTCCTTCCCCCATGGCTCTGTCCGACATCATCCTCAGAAATGTCTTCTTCTTCCATGACTGAGCAACAAACAACCCTGCCAACATTCAAGTTCTATGACCGATAACGACCAAGTCATTCTTGGAAGAAGGAGAAGTGACAAACTGAGTGAGTGAACTTCCATGGCTTACGGACGAACGAATTGAACGTGTGAAGGAACTGGTTCAATTTTCCATACGTTCAGTTGGGACAAGTTCATTTTAGAGACAAGGTCTTTTTGATACGGTCACTCCTGACCGACACATCCCTACCGCAGACTGGTAGCGGTACCCCAGCGACCTTGAGATTTCAAATATTCGAAACCTGCCGAAAACCATATGATTCTAATCGACTAATCGATACATGGCTGTTTTTCGTCCATGACTGGCAGACATGGAGGTTGGAGGATAGTTCATGGAGGGAGAGTCATGGAGGATGGAGTTATGAGTGGACAATTCAAATTGCTACCTACCTACGGAATGTAATTTTTTTTCATTTTTCGTGTAGGGTAGCGCCGGTACTCCCGGTACCCCTGACGCTACGCGCCTGATGATCACCAAATGAGCCACCGATGAAATTAAATGAATATAAATATACCCACTGGAAAGCTGAGATTTAGAAGAAGCTTTTAGGAGATTTGTCAGCCTTTGGCTGAACTTTTACCACCTTTTTTTTCTTCTTTTTTCTTTTCAAACGTTGTGTTTTGTATGAAATTTAGTGTAGATTTCAAAATGGAATTTACTTTAGAAAGTTGTTGGTGAACAGTGAAGAAAATGCGGTTTTGTGTGTTATGAATTTTACCTACGCTGTACGATGCTCTGTCTTACTCCCGCATCAAAAGACGTCCAACGAAAGATGTTTAAAAATTCAGAAGACGTCCTTCACCTCAGCGACGATACGTTCAACGACCCACGTGCACGGGTCATGACCCGGGTACTTGCACGTAAAGCGGTATCATGTACGAATTCCGCTTATGAATATTCGAACGAATTTTGGTATAGGTATCTATATCGCAGTAAATTATCAATCAAATCTAGCAGATCAGATAAACACAAATTACCCAAACTGACAATCCGGCTTAAATGTTCCAAGTCTAGCGATTTCATCGAGAGTGACAATGTCATGGGTCTTCTTATGAATTGTTCCCTTTACAAGGTGTGAGAAAAACTGAGGACAATGGAGGAGGTCCCAAGTTTAAGGCAACGCGGTCACACAAAATGAGGAACAATACCGAAGGCCGAGGGCAGTGGGAAGAAACGACCGCCAAAATATTGGCCCAGGGGCTATTTTGAGAAAAAATACACATTTGGGGCATTGATAAGCACAGGATGGATTGCACAAAAATGTAAGCTGTGGTCCCAGACGTGTAATGGATGAGGAGGTTAACTAGCCGCTCATACAGCGTAGCTTACCCACTCTCCACTCCAGAAAGGTAGGGAGGCAGTGTGACAGTTGCCCCTGGAGACACATTGGTTTCTCCGCAATGCTTCCAGTAGCTGACGATTCGTTTTCGCGAATCGACCGCCCCATCAGCCGCGTGTCAAAAAGATCGGGAAAGAGCCCGGATCCAATATAAAATTGGGCGGTTTTTCCATACACCGTCACAGACACTACTATATTCCACTAAAATCTGATGTTTCCAACTAGAATATCACGAAGAGCACAAGAATAGAAATCAATACTATCGAAATAGGGTATCCATATCACGTTTGATCAGGATGGGACTGGAGCACGCCCAGACGTGATTGGGAGAGGACAACAAAACGTGCGTTTTCCACCAGCTTCCTCGAATCAGGGAAACATCACGGAGTCCCGGCCTACACGGGGCAAACATCCTGAACTCAAAGATGGTTATCGGGAGCAACGGGGTCGCGGAAGAACAAGACTTCACCACAGAAAGAAAACGTCCAAGTGCAGAGTTAATGACCTGTGTTACCTGAAGGGTTAATTACTCTTTTAAGACCCGAGATGAGGATCTTTTTTCCCTCAAAAGTTGGTAAAAACCCTGTTGAAATCGACATTAAGGCATGATATGAAAAGTATTCAGAAGCATTTCATAGCGAGAAACAGCTTTCGTTGAATATGCAGTGCACCTTGCGTCACGGTAAAACCGAAACTGCTTTAACAACAGACTTTTCGAATTATTCTTTGTAAGGCTCCGTGCAGCTTGTCGAGAGGTCGAGTAGAAAAGAATAACTCTGATAGTCATTTTCTGGCGGTGTTTCACTGAACACACTAACATTGGTGAAACTGAATCACATTATGGAATCGACGATTACCAAGTTGGGTGACCAAAAAACTCCAGAACATGACTGTACTTTGATGTGTTACTACACGTATAACATTCGGATCCCCAGTCATTTGGTTCATCAGCTATGATGAATAACGAAAACCCACAAACAATACACAGGTATCGATTGCTTTCCTCCACAAATAAAGCAGCGCTGCAGGGAAGGATGGCAGTTGTGCAAACAACACGGAAATGAACTATCCATGTCAGGCGGACGCGTGAGGTACGGGGCGGGCTTTTGTAGTTGGTATGTTCAAAGACTTGTCTTGGTATTCAGGAAATCTCTTTAATCGCACAGCCAATGGAGGAGCTTCATCGATTCCTTCGTTTACCAATTCAAAAGACGTCCTTCACCTCAGCGACGAAACGTTCAATGACCCACGTGTACGGGTACCTACATGTTGAAGCGGTATCACGTATGAATTCCGTCAAACGAATTTTGAATTGAAACAAGTGTATTGTTGCCTGAACGATGGCTCGCTGTAAACTGGTGATCATCAAGTGTTGGTGAGAATCATACTTGCTTTTGCTCCGGAGGTGTAACTGCTGATTGTTGGTCACCTGCTTCATTAGTGGTCTGGCGTGGGGTTAGTGTGGCATGGCGTGGGTGCGACCCGGGGCCGGTTGGAGTGACACAACCAAAGAAAAACTGAGTTATTGAAAAGCTGTCTATTTCCACTAATACATGTGTATTGTATACAGAGTATACGGAGTTACTGTATGTACTGTCGTAGTGGAAATATACAACTTTTCAATAACTCCATTTTGGTTTATTATTTTCAATAATGAACCATTGGAATCGAGCATGAAAAAAAAAAAATTCTTACCCCCCCTCAAAATTTGATGGTTTACGTTTCAAGGTATGTAGAATCCAAAACTGCAATAAAAATATTTCTGTCTGTCCGCCGTACGCCGTACGCAGTACGCCGTACGGGCCACTTTTCTTAGTTACCATGAAAAAAAAACGCTGCAAATCCCTGCACAACGGTTTATTATTTTGTATAGAATACCCTTCTGTTACAGATCACAGCTCTATGTATAGATAACCCTTCTATATAATATGATATGTACTATTCTATACATATTATGTAGATCGCAGACCCTCCGTAGGTTAGTACCTAACCCCGTACTCGTTACTAGGTACCTACCTAAATCACGAGTTAAATGTTGCTAAAATAATTCTGCCGATGACAAACAGTACCTAACAAAAAGAAACACACATAATGAAGTTCTGAAAAGAAATTGTTGATGAGGAGTGAAAACCGATGACAAACAGTACCTAACAAAAAGAAACACACATAATGAAGTTCTGAAAAGAAATTGTTGATGAGGAGTGAAAAAAGTTGCAAAAGTACCTACCAACAAACTCCAGCCCCTTCTACGTAGATGGTATAATGAACCGTTGTGTAATAATTTACCGTTGAGTAATGATTTACCGTAGTAATAATTTACCCATCAATAATACTTCAACGTTTGTTCAAGTTTCACTACCTACCAACAAACTCCAAAAGAGCCATCATTTTTCAAGCGAAATAATATCACAGAACAACCAACTCGACTTCATACTCCGCCAATATACTCAGGTGATCCCTACCAATGATTGGCCGTATTCACAAATTCCTATTGTGGGCGCGTCTCTGGTTACGAGATTTGGTTTGAATTGTATACAATTTCATTCACACTGGAGTCGAAAATGCCTGTCGGTGCAAACTTCGGGGCCTTACTGTGAACGAACGGCTGGACGTACGATGCTCCGGATGGTCTTAAAAAACTCGCAAGTTCAAGAACTATTTAAAACCGTAAAAATATTTACGTAAAAAAATGGTATAGGCGTTTTGGAAATTTCAACCCCTATTTTGAACCCCTTAGAGATGACTCACAGTAACGTCGAGCTTCGAGGACCAACTAGACGCCGAACGGAACCTATAACCCGAATTTCATCAATTTTTTTTCATGGTAACTAAGAAAAGTGGCCCGTACGGCGTACGGCGTACGGCGGACAGACAGAAATATTTTTATTGCAGTTTTGGATTCTACATACCTTGAAACGTAAACCATCAAATTTTGAGGGGGGGTAAGAATTTTTTTTTTCATGCTCGATTCCAATGGTTCATTATTGAAAATAATAAACCAAAATTGATGAAATTCGGGTTATAAGTTCCGTTCGGCGTCTAGTTGGTCCTCGAAGCTCGACGTTAGTGTCAGTCATCTCTAAGGGGTTCAAAATAGGGGTTGAAATTTTCAAAACGCCTATACCATTTTTTTACGTGAATATTTTTACGGTTTTAAATAGTTCTTGAACTTGCCGGAGCATCGTACGTTCAGCCGTTCGTTCACAGTAAGGCCCCGAAGTTTGCACCGACAGGCATTTTCGATTTCAGTGTGAATGGAATTGTATACAATTCAAACCAAATGTCGTAACCAGAGACGCGCCCACAATAGGAAATTTGGCGGAGATAAAATCATTGGTAGGGATCACCTGATTATATTGGCGGAGTATGAAGTCGAGTTGGTTGTTCTGTGATATTATTTCATTTGAAAAATGACGGCTCTTTTTGAGTTTGTTGGTAGGTAGTGAAACTTGAACAAACGTTGAAGTATTTTTGATGGGTAAATTATTACTACGGTAAATCATTACTCAACGGTAAATTATTACACAACGGTTCATTATACCATCTACGTAGAAGGGGCTGGAGTTTGTTGGTAGGTACATTTGCAACTTTTTTCACTCCTCATCAACAATTTCTTTTCAGAACTTCATTATGTATGTTTCTTTTGTTAGGTACTGTTTGTCATCGGCAGAATTATTTTAGCAACATTTAACTCGTGATTTAGGTAGGTACCTTGTAACGAGTACGGGGTTAGGTACTAACCTACGGAGGGTCTGCGATCTACATAATATGTATAGAATAGTACATAGAGATGTGATCTGTAACAGAAGGGTATTCTATACAAAATAATAAACCGTTGTGCAGGGATTTGCAGCGTTTTTCTTTGAAATGGGTTTCCACGATTTCTTCGCGAGTGATATAGTTCTTAACACTTATCCAGCTGTAGTCCGCTACGCTACCATAATATTACTATTTCCGTAATTGTGAAAACTTTGAAAAAAAGATGTACCTATCTATTACGATTCGTGCACTTTAATAATATGTAACAACCTTTCACACTTTGATGGTCATGCAATTTCTATTATAACTAACTAAGATAAATTTGTTGTATCGCATCAGAATAAAAATCAAAGATCAATCAAGTTTCTACTCCTTAACCATGCCTCCTCTGAAACCACAACAGATGTTTATTCTGAAAATGTGTGAAAAGGTGTTGAAGAATGACATAGATCTTTAACAAAATGGAAAACTACCTTTAACTACCTGGATAACTACTTTCTGAATAATGAAATAGGTAGAAACGTATCAAAACCCAGGGTATCATAATGACAGTTATTAACATCTATTGTTACCAACCCTACCCTTCAGAAAGTCAACCTACCCATTACGTCCTCCGCATCTATTAACCTGAAAACAAGTCAAACTATTCGTCCAAGCCGCCCAGTCAACCCGTCAATTTTCAGCGCCCGCATCACCACTATCCGTTCATTCATCTTAACAATTTTGAAAAAAATACGAACCACACACTGAATATAGTGGTATAATGACCAAGAAAATTAAATTAAAATATCTTTATGATCCTATCTGATGATAATTATTATGAATGGAAAAAGAACGAGTAATTATGGAAGGAAAGAAAAAAGTATGTGGTTTGCTGGCCTATATTGTTAAGATGTTGAAAGTACAAATTAATGCACTGGGTCCATCTTCAGCCAGGAATGAAGCACAAGACAGTATCAAGTAGTATTCGACAGCTAGGTAACGTAATAGGTAGATAACTGTTAATAGGTAGATAACAATTGTTAATTGCTAATTGTTAATAGGTAGATAACATAATAACTGTCAGTGACGTATGAAAGACAGTAATATAATTTGAAAGGTTACATATCCTTAAACGGCTACACTGTATGTACTTACAAAACATGAGTTTTTGTTGAATTCCTTTCAATGACCCACCTCTATTCTAAATGAGCCTATTCAACAACTTTTGAAATCCCCAAATCGTTTTTTCTACTTTGCAACACCATTTATCCTAGAATAGAAGATTATATGCGAGTACCTGAATGAATTCAAGTACCTAACACGAAAATGTAAAAGGAGTTGTATTCACCTAAAGTGTATTCACATCTGCCGGGGAAAATTTCGTTACTGCGGGTAGTATGGTTATAATCACAATGAAAATAATTTTTTTTTCTCACTCGTACGAATAAGGACGAAATAACACGTTATCAAGTTAAACGATCCAGAACCACTGTTGAGGTATTGTTGAATGCCGGTAAGGCGGATTCGAGCAATTAACTTCAACGTATTTTGGCGAGAGACCTAATAATGATACTAATGTGGTGGAAATGCGGTAGATGCGGGCTTATCTCGACATCAAGACGCTATTATATTATGTGAACCTATGAAATGTGTTTCGTAGAGTAACGGAAGAGGAAGAAAAAAAAGGGGAGGTTGGTTATATTTCAGCAGTGAGAATAGAAGGTAATCTTTTTATCTTCTATTCTCAGTGTATTTATTTCCAGTTGGTGGCAAGTGGGTCGCTATACACCGGCTCCGGTCCACACCCCAGGAAACAGAGGGGGCTGGAAGGAGTAAACAGGTCTGAGGATGGAAGATGTTCATCCGAGAGCCCATCGATTGCATCAACGGGAAAGTGGCATAGCTGAGCGTCGGGGTTGCAGCGAAGATGGCACTGCAATGTGCATTTTTAGCTACACCATCTATCAGTGGAAGGAATGTGGATTCAAGAGCTTGTTGCACCGCAAGGTAATTCAAGACCATACCTTGATGAGATGAAGTCTAGAGAAATTATCAAAGGTATCCGGGAAACAAGTTATCCGCGACATACCTTGTGAATAGTGATCCAAAAGAGACGAAATTTTCGAGAAAATGCGGCATGTTCCGAAATGTTATCGCGATCGAATTACTGAAATTCTTTTCGATCATAACTGAACTTTAAACTCCTGACCTGAAGGTCTCTTCACACTTTTGTAATCAGACAGAGGGAGGAATTTCATTGGAAGAGCTTTAAATGCTCGTATTTTGTAAAACTGCTTGATAGTGGGTGACGACCACGCCAAAAACGCGTGATGCGAGCAGGAGATGGAGCAAGAAGCAAGACTGACCAACAGTGATACTAAGCGTTTCACTTTCCGTCGACCCATCGTTGATGAAATCAGCATCGGCTGTCAGGCTTTGTTCCAGTCTTCCAGATATTCAAACTCTCGATCTAAGAAGCGTTACTCGTTCTCAAACGCACCTGGATCTGGCGTTGAGCAGCTGGTCCGGCGTACCACTAATACAAATGGTACCGCAGTACCAGGTCCAGGTTTCAATAGGATGACACTCAGGCGCGGATCCAAGGGGGGGGTCACAGGGGTCATGACCCCCCCCAGAATCAGCCTGCATTTCAAAAACGCTGCAAAGTCCTTGTCACATGGGTTTATTATTCTATTGGTCATACCTACAGAGATGTTGGCTGTTTATTTATTGTTTCTTTCATATAAAATAATTGAAATAACTATTTCTGGTGGTTTCCACCAATTTTGGCCCCCAAAACACGAATAAGGTACGCTCCTTCTTTTTTTTTGTTTAAATAAATTATCTCTGATCATCGATAGTACCATTTAATCGTCTTGATCCACCTGTTGACACTTTTCCCAGTGTTATTCTACAAATTGATGGTAATTTCAGACGATTTCGCAGGTTTTTGACTCATAAAAATTCAATTTCGGGAGCTGAACATTTGGTAGAACCTCAATTTTCTACTCTTTAGTCAAAACCGACTTCATATTCGGTCTTCTCGTCCCCAAAAACACGAAAAACGATACCTTAAAAGCTCATGTTACCAACATGTTGCTAAAACGCAAAAAGTACCTATTTTTATACACATTTTCACTCACAACACCCCTGGGTATATTCCGATCGGTCTGAAAAGTTTCGGGACACAACTAGGGCGCAAATGGAGCATGTGTGCGAAAGAACGATTTTTTTAGACCGAAAATGAAGCCTGTACACGTGATACGGCGGACGGCGTACGGCGGACGGCGGACGGACATTGCATTTTTGGAATCTACGCACCTTGAAACGGAAAAGAAAAAATTTTGAGGGGGTGTTATAAAAATTTTTTGCTGAGCGAATACATAGGTGTATTATTCACAGAATAATAAACCAAAAGCAGAGCTGAACGATTGTTCACAAACGGAGCATTTCCCTCTGAGAAGAGCGTTTTACAAAATGCTTGTTTCTGGCGTTTGCCAATTTTGGACTTATTCGGTTCTTGTGGGGAACCCCTCAAATAAAAGTGATAAATATTTACGAGAAATTCTATAAACAAAACATTATTGCAATTTGAATTTTAAATTAAAAACTGATTTGGCCACATGGTCTTCTCAATTTTGCTTCATATACAACTGTGTAAATAGTTACCATAAAACATCCGTCAAATTGAAATTCCAATGCCCTCGCCACTAATTACTGTAATTTCTAATTACACAAACGGTAGACAGTGTTAAAAAAACTGAAAACAAAAAAGAACTATAAAAAATCTAAAACGATTCGATCAAAAATGTCAAAATTAGTCGAATATAATCGTACACTTGGTCCTACCAATGTTACTTTATATACAATTATGTCAATTAATTTACGTTGTGTATACGTCAAATTAAACCTTGTTTATTTCTTCTTATTTTTGTTAATCATTATCTTGTTTTTGTTTCGTTCTCGTTTTCTTTCCTGCCAGATTCAGTAAAAACGATACTGAACTCACTGAGATCAACAATAGATTGTTGTGGTTTCAATGTTTTGATTTGCAAACTCTTAAGTTAGCTACGCTGCCATAAAATGCGCCAATTTGTTTGAAAACACATTAGGACTCTTTTTTATAAGAAAATTGAAAATAAATACATTTATCAGTTAAATAATTAATAGATATTGAAAAATATTTTTTACTTAAACAATGAATTTTATAAATAAATACAATTAATTTTGTAAGCAGACAAATTGGACGAGTTTAGGCATAAGGATGAAAATTCGGTTTGTATTGTTCGTTTGGTTATTTTGTTATTTTTAGTTATTTTTTATATTGTTCTACCCTGTGACCCCCCCCGGAAAAAAATTCTGGATCCGCCCCTGATGACACTATTTCCATCAGACCTAATTTTCCTTGCCACGCAACGGATATAACTGACAGAAAATGGGTATTTTTCAATAAATTATAAATTAACTACTTGCTGGTGGGGCGTCCCACGTTGTTTTCCCATTATTTTATCCGTTGCAGACATTCAAGGTCAGCCACGTGCGAGTGTTTACGACTGCACAAAAGCACAGACTCACGTCAAGGTCAAATCCTCCGTTTCCCAATGTCCGTCGGATTGAGAGGATGCGCCTTTGTGGCAAATCTTGCCCAACAGCTGGAGGGTGCACTGCGAGGCCCCCTCTATCCAATATACCTTCCATTTTTTTGATCGAGCAGCCATTTGATGAAAACAACGTATGACCATCTATAGTAATAATCAAGAGCTTCGGTGTGGGTGAAGGGAGAGGAAAATTCGTTAACCACCAGAGAGATCTTACAACCAGAAATCGGCTAGCGAGACGTAAGAGGTTTCCAAAACGATAATTTGAGATGCTCAGAAGCAATCATTAGTCAGAAAATTACATAAGTACCTACTTACTTAACCAAATTTTCTACTTGTATCAATGTTGACAAAATCCTTCTAAATTTCTCTAGATAGTACTTTCTGCTAATATTAGTTAAGATTTTGTCACATTTTCAACCAACTAAATGATCTGAGTAGCCAGCCCTGTGGACAGACGTAGAACTTATTACAACCAGCAATCAGATCAGCATTCCTTGCTGACAAGAAACGCCAGGACAGAAACGAAGGGCACTGATTGAATAATTGACACCTTTACTCCTTGACGGTCTAAACAGAATGTGACATATCACATTCTTGATCATTTGGGGTTTGGTGATTATTTGAAGATAACACATTGCAGTGTTGGTACCTACAATGTACGATTTTCGTACTGGGAAACATAACGTTTTCTCTTGCGCCGCTAAATACTGTCATCTTCCTGGAGATCTTTCATTTGAAAAGATGAATAAAAGCTTGTAAAAGTTGTTCATGCGCCCTATCTAATAGACGGAAATTGAAGAATATATGCCTCCCTCCTTCAACTCAGTTCATAATATGTTTTCAATTCAAGTGATGCAAAATACCGAGGTTACTCATCTTGCTACTTACAAAGGGGCATCAAAATGAGCATCATTACTTCTCATGATAAGGCGCAGTAACTGTGAAGCGCTCATAAGGTAAAATACATAATATGGGCGCCATCTTTGTGAAAAATAATAATTATTAAAGACAATTTTTTTTTCTGTTGGTCGGAGGTCATTGAACGGACGGCTACTTCAATTAATATTCACCCCGCAATAACATCCTTTTAGCGAGCAGTGTGGCCAATCAACAGGGAGCCAGCTGCACCAACCTACTCTGTAATTTCACTTCAATTTCAGGCCTTATGACGCGAGAGGCAGATGCAAGTCAACCACTAACATAAGATGAAATTGCAGTGGAGGAATTTTTGTCGAACTGAGACTCCAAAGAAAATTGTCTCTCATTCATTATATTTCGATGTAACGAAGAATATTTTCCAGTAGCAGTGGCATTAGGAATTATTCTCAATAGGTATAATGAACGACGACATAATTCTTCATCAAGTTTTTAAGAATAACCGACGAAGGCAACAAGAAGATATTTTAAATGAAGTTCGTCATTATTTCTTTTAGACGGGAGATAGAGCAGCGAAAAAAGGATCCTTATCAGATGTGTAGATAAGTCACGAAAATAATCTTTCAGCCATCACAAAAAAAGAAAATCTATTTTCAGCTCTACTTGATTATTTTAAAAATCCAGCAAAGTTTGAGGGAAGTTATTGCTATTGTTATCTTTTTTTCTATTGCGAACGTTTCGTTAATCATTTAGCACTGCTCCAGATCCACACAAGCAAATCCGTGCCGTTTGAAATGCTTGGTTACTTCTTAGGCGTAATGGGAGACGATGGAAAACAATAAATACGAGAATAATTTGCAATGGCTGCAGACGAAACCGATATCAAAACACAAACAATGGACGGAGGTTGTTTACTTCAAGATAACATGTAGGGCTGGTTGAATTATTTTCCAAGCCTCATTTCCTACGAGCTTTTCGTGCGTTTTGAAGGGATAAAAAAGAAAAAAATCCCAAGGATAAAACGCGCTTTTGAGAGCCTTTGTTTGTCGTTGTGTATAGACAGACTGACTCCAACCGTTAAAAAAAGGAATATCCTCCCAGACGCATTCGTGAAATAATTTATGCAATTGGGACCTCAAAAGAACTTATTATTTCAACAGGTAAAACGGACACCTTGTGTTCGTTGCAAACTATTATTCAAATTAGCTGTCGAAGGTGAGAATTCAAACTGGGACAAGAAATTTCGTCCATTCCGTTAAGAATTTGTACGTGACAGTACAATTTGGCTCAGAACACTCAAATGTACTGAAGACAACTAGAAGATCCCAATGCAATGAATTGCTAGAGGGGCGAACGGCAACATCCTCATTCCTAAGCACTTACCTTTTTTTCTTCAGATAATTCACTTCTCACCTTTCGGTTTCAAGATCAAATGAGAATAGCATACGACAGAAACTGAACGGTTTTTACTATAAGAGCACATCAACAGACTCGTGCTTGATAAATTCCATTAGTTTTCATCGTTTGCCAGGCAACAAGGGACGGTGGTCATCCCTCATCGTGTAGAGATCTTGTCGGGTCTCGTTCTGCAGCCTGGGTTTCTTTCACTCCCGGCAACGTCTCACAGCCCGATCACTGACTTATCAGCCACTTATCGGTTCATGTCAATCGCCAAAGGTGGGTTTCTCTTTAAATCAATCATAGATTCGGATCGGACTGTGAAACACAGCTACAGCTCTTGTGGTTCAAATCTTGTAACGGTCAGCAATACGATTCATATCCATCGTCTTCAACCCCCAAAGAATACCTACGTCCATAAATCCCGTTAGTCATCCTGAACATTACATGACAACTTGAAAAGGATTCTGCACAGAAAGTGAAATCTGCAGAACGGTCATTACCAACACCATGAGTCTATATCAGCAATACAGCAATTCACCTCATTCACAATCTGATGATTCTAGCATGTATTAAATTCAATTTGAGTGGGGGGGGGGGGTACAAATTACGGATAGTTAACCGACAAGCTGAAAAGGTAGGTACATTATCCCAAAAGAACTGACGAACGATACATGTCTGCATATCATGCACTAATATTTTATTTAGTTCAGCCAGTGCTTTCAAAAGACCAGTGTTTCTCATCCCAAATTGGTGCCAATATTGCCACTCAACATCGGGAAACGAGAAAATTCCGGATTCCTCCCAAAAGCAGCATTCTGAATGAATCGATTGGGAGACTCGTTAAATCATTATGACTATCCCAGAAAATTCTAATGAAATTCTTTGAACATAAATATTTTAAAAAAATTTCGTCGCAACTCGACTAAAAATGCCGAAGAACTTTTGAAGCATCGTCCGATGCAACTGCAGACTTTTTGCCAGTGGATATGATACATTATTACCAATCATACTTGAACACCAATGAGACATTGATTTTTAAAAAAAATTAATTAATATGAAATGGTGAGAATCCGTGTAGGGGTTGTGAATCTGTTGGAAAACACATCCTTTCGAGATTACTGACAACTTAAAAGTTTTATTTGTCTATTTTTCTGCACTTGCCCCATCCCCCTTGGAGTCCCCGCTCGCTCGCCGGGTGGGAAACAGTGCAACAGACAATGCTTTTGAGCAAGGTCAAACAAAGATATTTCAGCAATGGTCTCTGCAGAGCAAAAAGTATCATGTAAATGGAAGTTGGAAATTACCTGACTTGATATTTTCGGTGGGCGATCGTAGTCTGATTGAAAAATGTTAGCGAATCGTAAATCCAGAATAATACGTGGGTAACCGGCTAGCTGGAGAAGGGCCCTGCGGTGGTAGGGGTTCCACCTCGCTTATCTCTCTGAATTTTTCATACGGCACCTGCTTCCCAACCTCCGCCGCCCAACTAATACTCCCGTCAGGATGTTTTATATTCTTATACTCGGCTGAATCGATTCCAGCACATCGACTACTTTCGACACTGACTAATATCAATATTGATTGATTTTGGGTCGGGTCTTAGGAACGGACGAGCAAGGAAAGGTCAACGACTCCCCGACATCTCAAACGCATTAAAGCAGTCGCGTTCGGCTATTGCTACTGGCGGCGGAGTTAAGTGGTTAAGAATGCCGTGAGGTCATTCTTGACAGATATGATTCTGCAGTGAAGATTCTGAGTTGACTTTAATATTGCCAAAAATCAAAAATATCGTAGCCATTGAGGATACGTTTCCGGAAAATTGGGGAGGAAAAACGGGGATCTTTTGACTTCCAAAAACCCTTGAAAGCCAATTTTCAGCACCGAATCATACCAGCTGTCTTTAAACGGGTATAAATGTGCGAGTGAAGACCTCCACTAAATCTCATCGAAGACACCCACCAATAGGGACGCCACATTTTGGAAGGCCCTTGCTGATTTTCTTCTGAAAATCGGAAAAATTACCGGGCGCACGCCCAACTCCTGACCAACTGTACCCAAAACCAACATTTAATCATAACAGTTTCCCCAGGCCATCGTCGTTAATTTAAATAACGTTGATGTTATAAAGTAAGACCTGACGGAAGGTCCGGGATTTCTGGAAATACCAGTAAATCCCACAAGGCACGCTAATCGATGAAAACCGCTAATAGACGCTCTCACGTAACACATTTCTTTATTGTTTCCCGGAGTGGACTTTATCGCCACTCCAAGACATTAACCACAACCATACACCACTAATGGAAAGGTCAGTGAATTCGTATCTCAATTCCGGCCTTAGAAATAATTAACTATCAATTTAACTCGACACTCCTTTGTGTAAGGATGACTCGCTAATCGCTTTGTTTTTTGGAAACACCACGTCGATACCCTTTTTTAGTTATCTTTGCTCAAAATGTGGGCAATATATATCAGTGACTGTAGGCATTAACAATGGAAATGGTACTTCGAGGTTATGAGTTTTTTCTTTTATAAGGGGGTTTGGGAACAGATGTGCAAATTCTTTATTGCTCCAAAAGATAGATCAGACAGAAAACTGTTCTAGAAATATGGCAAAATCACAGAACTCGTCCAGCTGCGCAGCAGTGCATTATAAACTCTCATTCATAAGAATTGCACACCATATTCTTGCTTTCAGAAGAGGCGGGTGAAAACTAATTATATTAACCTGTTATCTGTCATAAATATTAATCGACCAAATGCTGACATATCCTCTGAGTGAAGGAACTGGAAATTGTGTGGATAAAGCGAGGGGTCAGTGAGTACCTTCCCCCGTCCCAAAGCTTTTTTGTGGAGTAGGGAGTAGTCAAGTTCCTTTAAAGTTCGGTGAGGGCGGAGTAACAAGAGAAGACAGCAAGTGTGGGATACTCCGAGGGTGTATTCCGTCTTGGGGTGCCGGTTCGAGTCCTGGTACCCTCTTCAGACGGGATCCATCTGTTGTTGGATTCCTCACCACGGGCCAGGTACCTACCTCCCGGGGGTCTCTCATACAAAAAGGACAGGTGCGGTTCCCCAGCCCCATGTGTTTATGCCCAGGTCGTTCAACTCTTGAGGGGAGGAAAGTCGGCCTTGAGATGATGGCTACCCTGTTGTAGGCTCTCGTTTGCCCCTAAGTCTTGCGACCCCTAGGAAATCCCTTGACGGGAGCCCTGTAGCCGGCAGATGTCGCCTTCGACTTGAGGATGCTCATGAGAGGGAGGGAAACAATGGTGGACGCAATTCCAGAAACTCCCGACAGTTAACTAATCAAAATTCGTAAAACTACAGCTGGGAGAAACGCGCACACAATTTTGATTAAATGAGGAAAGGAGGTGTGCCTGAAGCGCACCTCGTTCCGTAAGTGATACGTATTTACGTCATAATCTAATACAGTGATTGATGTACCTATATCATTGTAAATCTGTGCGAATGACACTCCATACTTACAATATAAGGCAATACAAACGTAGGGGGTGTGAACTCTAGTCGCACTAATCAAAATGATGCGCATCTACCACTAAGTAAACTTTCATGTCGGTACCTATACAAATAATGACGTGTTACTAAAATGTAATGTTATATCGCAACAAAAGCAGCAATCAAGCAGCAGGGCTACGAACTGATATTTTAGCTGGAGGGTTGGTAGGTGGAAATCTCTAGTGTCTCATTTCCACGAGCTTTTTATCAATATTTTTGCCCAGCTTGCCGAACTTCCTCCTGTCACCAGTTCTGGACTTCCTAGACAAAAGTGAAGTGGTTTTTCGATATTATAACATGGATGCAAGGCAGAAGAAGAGGAATACACTTTTTTATGCATTGTTTGAGGGAGTTGGGGAATTTCCGAGTGGATCGCTCTCCTTGATAGATGAAGTGGAACCCGTTTGTTTGAATTTCTTTCCCAAGACAAAACGTCACAGGTACATATCTTGCAAATACCAAAATAATTTTGTTAAATACCTAGCGCCACAGGTATTAAGCATATTTATTTCCTAGATTTGGTACGATTTGCTGAACTCCTTATCTGTCCATCTATGAAAGCCACATGTACACGCAGTCACACGTTCTAAACAGGTACGTATGGAACCAAATTATCATAGCGTACCATAAGCTGTGGTTAGGGACACTACGCAGGCAGAATCAGAATACTTCAAGAATGATGAATTGCATTTTTGTTGGTAGATCATGTGTTGAACGGGCAATTTTAGTGGGCTACGAATTCTCCTTTTTTTGGCCAAATTCTTTTCAACAACGGAAATGAACACTTATTGACCACATAATGAGGTGCTTATATGTAGGGCAGTGTAGACAGAAAACGAGTGTGGAATCTGAATTTCTGAGTTCCCGCTAGAAATGATGGATCAGGTAAATTGCCGAGTAATTCAACTCAAATCCCGCTTGGAGCGCTAGTGCAACACTTTAAAGTTTAAACGATGTACAGAACCGCAATGGATGGATGGATGAAACCGCATTTTTTTGCCGCATTTTTACTTTTAATCGCCTTCAATAAAAAAATAACGCTTATTTTTGAAAACGGGCTTCAAACTACAATTTTTCCAAGAGTTTTAAATTTGTTTTTGAATAGGATATGGCTGAATAAAATCCGTAGATAGAACTGGGTGACTTTAGCCTGGAAAATTATTTTGAACATTGTCCCTATCACAACAAATTTGTTTGATGATTTAAAAATAAAATAAAGGAACTCTTTTACTCTTTCAACTTCATTCGAATAGGTACCCATCTATAGCAACTGCCCAACTTTGAATTTAACAGTACTTGTAATGTCATTATTATCTCATAAAAGCAAATGAAACGATAAGATCACAATTTAATAAAGACCATATCGGTTTCAAGAAACTGACTGACTGTAAACAAAAAACGGATAAATTATAAATTAAAACGTCGAAATATACACGAAGTAGAGGGAATGTTGGAGTGGCAATCACGCAACAGACAATCAACTCGTGGCAGTTAGTGGGAATTGGCAAACGAAGAATAATCAACTGGGGGCTGGTAAAAGGATATGAAATCGATACCGAAACCATTACTCGAGGTAGACCGAATCAAATTAGATAGTAACTATGGACATTCACACTCAGAATTTGTTAGTATACAGAATAATACAATAGCACCTCGTCCAACTACTGCTTCGACGTTCAA
Source organism: Leptopterna dolabrata (assembly GCA_954871275.1). Lineage (NCBI taxonomy): Eukaryota > Metazoa > Arthropoda > Insecta > Hemiptera > Miridae > Leptopterna > Leptopterna dolabrata. Next base: position 28,874,681 of record OX940982.1, on the reverse strand, counting down.
CTGAATGGTACTTTTTTAAAAATACTTCAAATACATTAAGTAAACAAATTAATGAGAATGCAGAAATGGACCAGTCATTCAAGGAAAGGCATGTATCGAATTATGCACCTCATTCTTTTGCTGCTATGATTTTTGCGCTATTGCTACAGCCTATTTTCTTTGGAAATCCGCTAGAGGATTCTTCGACAAGAGAAGAGAGGGGTTGGATCCCTCTACCACAACGAATAGCGAATCCTTAAAACACCTCAATTTTTACCGAACTGGGTTAGGGTTATTCAGACTTTTTAACAACGAACGATGCCATTGATGGGCTGCTGAAATGATATTCATGCTCCGAAACCAAATATTGAACCTAACTACATCGAGGTGGTAGAACGTGCGAATTCTGATATTTTACTTCTCGAGTGCCTGTTGGAGAAATGTAAAGGGCCTTGACTCGAAACCAGAGATGATCTTGGAGGTTCTCCCTCTACGCGGGTTTCGCTGTTGCTAAGGGCTCTTTAGAGGTTCTTGCTCGTGTTGCCAAGGGTCCCAGACCAGACGTCTGGGGGTTCATCGTAGCATCCACGGGTCCCTACCTGCACCCCCGCCACCATCCCATCTTTTTCTCTCTCTTTCTTGTGAACCACGACGCAGAAAGAGGTTGTAATCTTGACTTGATCGTTCTTCGTTAGCCGTTCGGGTCTGAGATCCACTCTAAGAAATTTCTTTGCTCTTATAGGATGAGAGCTGTTTTCGTACTTCGTACAGAACTATAACTCAGTGAATACGTAGGTATTTATTAGGTATTTATTCTCGAGAAATCTTGACATTTTTCCGATAATGATATGAAGTTTGTTGGTAGCTTTATTTTATAACTCTATAGCGACGTTTCGAAAGTTAATTTGTGTCTTTACTGGTTCAAAACTACAACGCTGACTATCTAGTTATTGTTGAGTATTGAATTTGGAATTTGTCTTTGACACGGTAAGAGTGTACCTACCAATAGCGGCTACGCGTCGGTCATAACTTTGGCCTTCTGGGTCTAAAACTTATGAGCAAGTGTTGGAATCTGAATGAACTTCGATAAATCTACAGTGATGAGAAAAGATGGTTCCATACAGTTAAAAATTACTGTACTATGATAATTATCATCATGCACATAGATAACGAAAATATTTTATAAAAAAACTAGTTAGAGGGCAAATAGTAGGTACCTACGTTGAATGATGGCATAAATATGTTACTTCGATGAGTTGCTTGTTGCCGTAGAATCGGAAATCAGTTACAGTTCCAGAAAAAATGATCAAGTTGGGAAAGCTTGGCAAAAATTCCCTCTTAAAACACGGACCTCGTAAACGTATCGGGCCACCACATATTCTCAGCGAAAGGGGCACTTTTGAGTTCGAGGTTTCAGAAATTACGTTGTATTAGGGATGCTCTCTTGAACGCTTTAACTGAACTCGAAACATCCGAACAACAGCTGCTTTATTTATGAAGAAATACATAAGAAAGCAGCTGGACAGGGCCGTGACGCTATGACGGAAACAAGATTTGCGTACTTATCGTAGAGTGGTCACGCCCCTGTCCTCATTGTCAAGGCCATGTCCTGGAAATTAACGAAGAAGACAGGGAAGCGACAGGGCTGTGACAAAGGCTTTTCCTAAATATGTTGTCTCCTTTTTGCAAAAGTTGTTACAGAAATGGAAACTGATCCGCGAAGTGTACAAGTATTGTGCAGTAAGAAAAAAGGTTTGAATTTCACTTGACCGATGTGGCCAGGACTGTTGTTTGACTCTCCACGTTCGAGCCGAAGTCGACGCTCGATGAATGTTCGAAAGTTCTTTTCTGACAGAAACGCGACAATAGTTTGTGTTCTGGACAAATGGGAATCGCGTGAAAAATGCTGCGGGAAAAGGAAAGCGAGAAAAACAGCTGTGACCGCCAAAACTCGAAAACCAGAATAGGACAGGGCCCTGACAGAAATGCCCTGGACACCCATTTTCGTCTATCGTAATCTAAGGTTTTAATACTACGAGGACCACCATTTTGGTTTATTATTTTCAATAATGAACCTTTGGAATCCAGCATGATTTAAAAAAAATTTAACCCCCCCTCCCCCCACTCAAATTTTGATGGTTTCCGTTTCAAGGTATGTAGAATCCAAAAATATTTAAAAAATATTTATAAATATTTATAAAAATATTTCTGTCCGTCCGCCGTACTTAGCGTTTTCCTTAGTTACCATGAACCAAAATTAATGAAACTTGGTTTGTAGGTCCCGTTTGGGGTCCAGTTGGTCAAGATCGGCGTTACTGTCAAGCTAGGTTCACATGGAGACGCAACTCCGGACGGCAGTCCGGCATGGCTACGCGTTCTGCAGTGCTATTGGCCAACGCAAAATGGATTATTGCAACGCGATGTCTTGGAAACTATATCAAAATCTCCAGATATTTTCCGCTGTCGGATCCGTTGCCGTATCTGCGCAGAGGTTACTGCGCACACCTCTCCTGTTTTGTTGTTCAGCCATGCTGAAATTCGACATTTGTGGTTGATTTTGCGGTTTCGAGTTCGAGCAATTATTTGTTTTTTGCGTTTGTGTTTTGTTATGATTCCGCTGCCATGTGAACGCCTCTGCGGCAAAAATTCCGGCAAACGCGGTGCCGTGTGGGATTGCCGTCCGGGATTGCGTCTCCATGTGAACCTAGCTTCAGTCATCTGTAAGGGGTGAAAATAGGGACTGAAATTTTCAGAACACCATAGCTCGAAAACTTTGAACAGAAGCGTACGACCAGCCGTTCGTTTGTACCGAAAAGCTTCGTCTGCTGGGTAGTGAATGAATCCGGCCCAGACACGAGTATCATTGCTAGGGATCACCTAATTATAATATCGCATGGCAACAGTTTGTTGTTCCGTGAAATTATTTCATTTGAACAAAGACGGTCATTTTGGATTTTATTAATAGGTACAATTTTACCGATTTGTAAAAGTTGTTGAGGGCCAAAGGAATAATCCAAATTAGGTGAAAATTTGGGAATATGCGAGGGCCGTACTTGGGTTCAGCGATCATCAGAATTTCAAAAATGACCGGATGGGGGATTTGTGGGGCCGAAATGGTTCGTTAAAGGACATGAGGGCGGCGGAGAAATGCATATTTATGTACCTTAATTCCACGACCGGCTACGGTACTCGAGTTAGGGCTTCCTAAGGGAGGCACACGAAAGCAGGTTGGTACTGACCACAGAAAGAGGCATTTATACGAAGGAAATGACAAGCCGCTGTAAATAATCTGCAGCGTTTTTAGGGTGAGACAAAACGACAACTGGACAGCTCTTGTCAACTATAAACCCTATGGCCCCACGATCTCTGGATTTTATGAAATGTATTACTATATTAAAATAAATGCAGTTAGTATTTTTACCTACTATAATAAACGATATCTACACTAACATTTCCCCGTATTTTCAAAATTTGTCATCGAACTTTAAATTGTGTCCGTCCTTTGCTTCATTTTGTAGAAGTAAAGTAATTTTAATAAACTCCGACCCATTTAGGTGCCTATTTAAACTTGTATGATCAATATTATAATAATATCTGCATAATTCACTAGACTCTTTGATGAAGGCAAACAAGTTCTTACTTCTCGACTCTCCGTCCCGGCTGGTTCGGTGTGGGATCTGAAGCTATGATTCACAGACAACAATAAGATGATGGTGACGATGGTATTGTATTTGATTATTCGCATCCCACACAATATCCAATCACCAATTAAGCCACATTTATCAGTGACTATATGGAAATTACCTAGTGATGACCGGTTCAGTAATATGTTCCGTGGAGCACGAAAGAAGTTAGTAGCCCATATTCACACAGTTTCAATTAACATTAGGAGATTAAAAGGCGAAATCTAAGTCAAGTGTTATCACGTTATGTTCTTAGGGCATCACTTTACAAAAGAAGACCCTTCAAAAGAATTATTTCCTAAACGGTAAAGTAGGTAGGTAGGTAGAGGAGATTTTGTAAAATAGACGTACCCGTATACTGGAGGAACATCGATGGAAGTTGACAACCTCCTGCGGTCGCCAGCCATATCCGCAAGTCTGGAGTAGTCCGTGTCCTGATCCTGGAGTCTGGCGGACTTCCGGCTTTCCGTTAGCCTGACATCCTCTAGTTTTTTCTTTACTTCGATAGCCTGAAACCAGAAAAAGGCCAAACGTCAACTTTCACTGCAGAGAGTGCAAAAGAAGAAGAAGAAGAGAATAGATCGAAAATATAAGTTGCAATTAGAATTTCAAATAGACACAGTTGCTTCAGGTGATGAGAATGTCAAATCGATTCCACTTCCAGATGCCAACATTTTCCCAGTCTAGTTTGTGCTTCCTATAACTGAAGACTAAACGAAGGCTGCTGAAATTTACTAATTTTATTTCACCCTACCAAGTCCGTCTGTTCTGGTACTGAACTCAAAACTGCATACACAATGTCACTTCTCCAGATTCAGTTTCACATTTTATCAGGCAGACCCAAAGAATAAAAGTAATTCTAAGTTATTCAAAAATCCAACGCGCCAACAAACCACAAAAATAGAGCAAGCCATTTCATTCTACTCGTACGCTCAAAAATCGATGGCCTCTAGATAGGGATGTGAATCACACCAATGCGGTGCGAAGGTTTTGCCCTAAAATCATCATTACAAGAGCTGTGGTAAGTTTTATTTTGTAAAGCACTCAAATGACTAGAAGTATCATATCAATAGAGTTGAATGGAAACAAGGGAGGATGCAACGATGAATCAACAGCTTGTCGGCTTCAATAAGGAAGGTCAGCACCGTCCTGCGTCAGTGATTCATTTAAGACAAGTCTGATGAGTCATGGGGGGAAAGCAGGGGCGATAGAAAGTGACCTAATGGCGAGATGGTTTGGCGCAATTAATTTGCGAGGTAAAAATGTATCTGAAGGTCTGCTGAGATAAGTTTCAAGAGGACTAAAACGCTGTATGAGTCACAGCACATCATAATGTGTCCAGTCAAGGTGACAGCCTGTAGTGCGGGCAAATACGGAAATTATTGCCCTACAATGAAATCTCGAAGTTAACAGGAAACGGCAGACCTAGATTAAGCAAGGTCGACCGCAGTCACAACGGCCTGGGAAAGAAACCGAAAACTAACGAAAATTCAAGATAGTGAACAGAGTAGATAAGTGCAACCGCAGTAGTCTGCGTAGAGACCACATACCTACTGATTGCTCCGACATCGGAAACCTCATTTCAGAACTTTGAGTTGGTTACTGGAGCGTTGGCAAGCCAGCGCTTCATATCTCACTGCGGATAATTATAGAGATAAGAGGAGGGCGCATCGTTCTTTGCATCACACAAAAGAATTTCATCGCTTCTTTATTTCTTCTGGATGAACTAAGAGCGTCAGCTGTCTACATGAATGTCACCTTCAAACACCGCAATGCATTTCATGGAAGTTCAAAGAAGATAATGAAAATGGTTCAATAGAATGATTTCAACCCAATTCCCAGTTCTCAGCCAGAAATAGTTATAACTACTAATGAGCCTCAACGCTTGCCGTATGACATTTATTTTATTCAAAAATCATGACTTGCAATTTTTGGAAAGCAACTGTTCTGACACCGTATCACTAACAAAACAATCACTGAAATTACCATAAGTCCAGTTATTTATTGCGTTCGTATGCAAATCAATATAATTAGATCCACCAGGTCAAGAGGAGGCACATAAGATTTAGCAGGCGTGATTATATTACAACATAGTGAAGGCGAATCATCACTCTTGCATTACACTTGAGACGAAAATACCACCGGCCACTAAAGATCAATGCATTCAGCAGTGTCGAAATCCTTTACGCGCGATAGGCGATAAAAAGAATAGCCCGCATAGGACGTTTGAATATTCGAAAGTGATTCCGACCGCTAGAAAGAATGTGGGTCATGCACGACTGGACATGTTGAACAAACTTTATGCGATCCCCCAGGCAGAAAAGCATGTGATGTAAGGCACGTTACGCCATTACAGGCGTTACCCGGCAAAGTGATTTTAAAAAATACCAAGGAGAACAAACAAAAAAAAATCGTAAAGTTGGCAGCCGTGGCAGAAACCTACAAGGAAATTCTCGGTTAGCTGCACTGTTTATCGGAGGCGCAGAGTAATGGACCTTGAAGCGAACGATAGGTGGATTGCGTTGAGTAATTATGCCACTGAATAGACAATGACGATAATAATCTATTATTATTATTAAATAAAATGTTTCCTCCGTTGTAATTCAAACGGTTTAATCGAGTTGGAATTGAAATGACACTTTTCAATCAACGGGAGCTGTCATTGTAATGAAACGAACATGAGAAGTGAATGTACAGTGAGGTCGGCTACCTACATCTCGGATAGGCTATCTTCACTGAACGCCTATTAACACGGAACATTTTCACCTAATGGTGGATAGTTCCAGTAGGTAGAAACTGGCTATCTGGAACAGGGCATTACTTGAGATGTTTCATAGCTTTTGGGCTAAATACAATTATTGATGATTAGAATCCAGTAGGTAGAAACTGGCTATCTGGAACAGGGCATTACTTGAGATGTTTCATAGCTTTTGGGCTAAATACAATTATTGACGATTAGAATATAAAGCATTTTTCAACTAACCATTGAGGTTTTGTGCTTCATATTTGATTGAGGTGAAGTACATCCGATTGAGAGGAATCAAATGAAACTGAGGCCAAAACATTACATAAGAAGAAGAACGCACAGATCTCCCAAAAGAAGAAGACTGCAGGCCCAAAGAGATAACAGTACCTACTCAAAGGACTGATGTAAACGCTTATGCCCCGACGGCTTTTAATTAAAAGCATAAGTAATATCACCATACCTTCCGGAGGAATCCATCGTCACTAGCTGGTTGAGGCGAGCGCATTCGAATGCTATTCTCTCGGCGGCCTGATGATGATGATGTCCTTAATCGAATGCGCTCGCCTCCGGTACCCAACCAGCTAGTGACGACGGATTCCTCCGGGAGGTATGGTAATATTACTTCTTACAGTAACGCAAATAACCCTTTAGACCACCAAAACCATAAGTGACGATACCAAACATACCACATACGTGTCTTTTGACACCACATACAGAACCACAGACGTGTTTTTATTACAATTCTTCTCTCTCATGTGTTCTGTGCTTAGCGAAGACTGCCTCCTGTCTTTGACTTGTCAATTTATGAGACAAACGACACTTCTTATGATCCAATAACCATTTAGGTAGGCTCAGTCAAAATGAACTAGAATACTCATAATCCCTTGATTTATCCGAGTAAAATGAACTAGAATACACAATCCCTTGATTTATCCGAGTACAATGAACTAGAATACATAATCCCTTGATTTATCAGAGTGCACTGAACCAAAATACATAATCCTTTGATTTATCAAGTAAGTATTTAGTTGAATACTTAGTGAATCTGTATAGATAAAAGATCAACCACGTAAAATCCCCCAAGAATTTAATCAAAATCTAACCTCATATTTTGGCTGCACATGCGCAAAATTGTTCTCCACGGAACACGGTTTTTGAAAACTTGTCGAATTATTACGGCCGATTTTGCGTGGTATCTGAGAACTGTCCCCTGAATCATTTAGCCGTTGATTATGTTCCAAACTGAGCCGCCATCTAAATAATCCTCAGATCAGTGGTTACCTTAGATCAGTGGTAGTACAGTGACACGAACTGCTGTTACGTTGTGCTGTTGTTAATAAACATAATATACGAAGGTTTTCAAAGGTTGATTCAATAGTAAGTGCAGTCGTATCAAGCAGAGTCGACAAAAACACGAGATACCAAGTAGTTTCACTGCGAAATTATGTGGAAGACCTTACGAGACTTGAATATTCCAGTAGTACAAACTGACAGAATACGGCGGAAAGGAGCGCGACAAAAAGAACGCAGAAATAAAGGGAACTACCAGATGCCGCAAGTATTATTTTCCACGACAGTAAATAACGCACGTGTAACCCCCGTTAGGACAGTTTCTGGACAATTGGCAACGACGAATAAAGGAATCTGCCCACATCGCCTGCATATCCGAAACCTATTTTTAACGATGACGTTGCCCTATTCATTAGAAGTCGCAAGAGAAAACGAATACCCACGTAGATGACTCAATATAAAATATTTTTTCGGTTGATTTATGATATAAATCTGTAGGCCTTGACAACAGGAAGAGTATTTACTGTTTCCTGAGAAAAAACTTCAATATCCCAGTAAGGTTATATGCAGGTATTTTTTTTTAGAAAACCATGACAACAGCGGGAATCAATTAATTAATAATGACATGGGACAGGGAGGTCCCTAATTACAAGTAAGATCCATAAGTAACGTCACGCTAATCACGAATACACCGTATAGTATGACCTCTTCTGCTGAAAACAGTTTATTATGGACTACCGGTTTCTGTTTTTTAATCCATCTTCATTCGGAAGTTTTCCTTTGAGTCCTGAAGCGTAACCGAGTCCGGAACTGAAGATGATTTAAAAAACCCACAATAAACATTTATCAGCGGAAGAGGTCATCATCTTTCCTCCCTCAATTAATTTAAAGTGTTTATCACTTCGAACTTTCTTTTCAAAAATGTGGGTTGGGTCCATTGAGTAACACCAATGTATAATATGGCACCTATATTGACGACCTGCGTCAAATTTTCGACACCCCCTGGTATCGCCATCTGGAGAAACCCTGTCGTCAACTTCGTCCGCATAGAGGGATAACCTGCATGCAGTGGTGAAAAAAGGCCAATGCCAGGTGTTTTCTTTGACATCGTACAACCGATAATCTAACCCAAAAACAACCTTCACCATGCTGCGAGCTGAAAAATTATGAAAGTAAAATACGATAACGTGGTGAAAAAATGACGATACGGTTGTAATTCAAGCGGATGGCAAAAAAGCACTTTCCCCACTAGCGGCCAACTTGGGGATAGCATCTCGGGGCAGTTTTATAACTCGCAGCTGTGATGAACAGACACATTCACTCTCTAGGAGTCGAATCCGCCTTCTACGAAATGTCAAGACCTACTTGGCCTTAGCGGTTGGTTTTTTCCCCCGCTTTTTCTGTCATTCTTTTTGTACCTTCCACTCCCTCGATTCTCTCGAATGGATATCAACCGTGGAGAATGTAAGCATAGCTTGAAGGTTGGAGTTGAGTCTTTATAAAATACAGGAGAGGCGGGAATTTATAATCGCGCTTTACAAACATTCTGAGACTATTCAACACAGAGCGTCGAGTGGTGCCCAATAACATGCATATAGCTCGATGGCCCGATTCAAAAGTGCCTTATTTGGATTCTAGAATCATCGGACCGGAAAGGTTTCAAATGCGAGGGGGTGGGAAAACTGCATGGTTGCTGTTAAATGGGATTCCTTCATAATTTATTGATATATTCAGGTACACTCGACTGTATGTTCCACGGGAACTGTCAAAATGGAACTGCGCAAAAATAAACATCGTAATGTTACAATCTAGAATGTATCTTGATGGTCCGATTCGAACGATACTACGAGAATACAGGTTCCAGACAATGTAGACATACAACGCTTTACGATTGGCATTTCGATTACTGGTTAATAAGATTAATTAATGTTAATACTGGTGAGGCAGGTACAATTTAGTGTACAGCTAGGAATGGGAACCAGTATGATTATTGAGTACAACATAGAGGTAATTGGCTCACTATGAGGTCTTCTGTACAATTTAGTGTAAGGCATTGAACCTCATACCTAAGTTTAGAATTTGATAGGTTTTATTACAAACTAGGTACCAGTATGCTCACCACAGCTCCAGTTTTAGGGTAGGTATCATCGATATATTTACCACAGTTTTGTATTATCGAGTGCAACGCATGAATGAAAATTATTCAAAACGTTCTATGAAGCCATTCAAACTGGTGAACTATTTGTGAGGAGCATCCAGTCGTACAAACCACGGTAAACGTCCCACGATAACCGGCATCATGTGACAACGTTTCAAGGGCATTCAAGAGTAACATTCTCAACGATAGGCAGGTACAACGCACTTCATCGGAATGAACACCACGGTCAAATGCGATCAATTGTAATCCGAACAAATGGTGGGTGGTGGTAGTCTTCTGATACATGAAAAACAAATGGCCAAGATTCAGGTATCAATTGGATAGGCCTCGAATCAGGCTGTGAATATTAGAACTATCCCTCAACAAAACACTAAAAAAAAAAGGAGGAAACGGTGGCAATTTGGTTGAATTGAATGGGGCCACCTGGTCTGATTCTGGACACTAACATGAATTTTATAAAATTTCCAAGGGATCAAATGGAAACCAACCTGCACAAACACTCCGTTCAGCGCTCTTCAGCTATTTTTCGGATTTCAAATTGAACACCTACGGTCGTGAGGGTCCGAGCCTGAAAACTGAGCACTTTCAAGTTTTTCATTTTGTTGTTTCGAAGTATTTATTTAAAGAATTTGCCAAATGAAGAGTTTTAGCTTTCAAGAAAACCGAGGTGTCAACCGAAACGTTTGACATCTATATTCAATTTTAGAAATCGGTTAGGCAAGGCTTTACACCTTTTTCTCGGGGCTTTATGTAACACAATAATCTATACGTTCAAACGCTGTTCACAATCCGATGAGAAAATGCCTGACGTGAATCAGCTAATGTGATATCAAAGGGAGAAATCGAATATACCTCGATATTTACCTACGCTAGGATTAAGGTGTGACGATAGAAGGTCAACTGTTCACTTGATCAGGGCTTCAAATCCTGTTAGTTATTTCAGTTTAAATGAGTAAAAAATACGACTGAAAGGAAAAGGGCTCTCCAGAACTTCCGAAATACAAGTGACTTCACAAGGTCAGGTCAACTTTCTAAAAATGAGGGCCTGGTTGAGGAGGTTGGACATGTGGACAGCGCACGTGGCTGAAAAGCCGGTAAAATGTGAACGGTCTGACGGAAAAACGCGAAGCCCAAAGCCGCCAAAGGGCAATGAAAAAAAAAGAAGAAAAAAGCTGCAAATGATTACACAAAGGTTTATTATTTACCTGTATATATGCCCCTTCTGCGTAGATCTCTGTTTTCTGTGGTCTATACCCTCGAACTTCCCCCCAGGAAAGCCCCAAATGGAGTACTGGAGCCGGCCCGGGAATTAAAGTTTCATACAAATGCGCGGGATTCAATGATTCAGTCATTAATTATTTGTAGTTATTCATGAAGCATAAACCGTTGTGTAATAATTACCTGTAAGATAGCGCGTTGTGTAATAATTTACCCAATAATACTTCAACGTTTGTTCAAGTTGCAAAAGTACCTATCAACAAAATCCAAAAGATCCATCATTTTTCAAATGAAATAATACCACAGAACAACCAACTCGACTTCATACAGCCATCCTTGATTATCCCCATCCTAGCGATTTCTGGGCCGGATTTATACCGTTTGATTCACGATCACGATAAATAAATAAATAAATGTTGAAGGTTTTCGGTGCAAACGAACGGCTGGTCGTACAATGCTCCGGGTGGTCTCGAAAAATTCTTTAGTTCAACGTCAATTTAAAAAAGGGGAAAAAACCATACCCTTCTATTGGAAGTTTTCGAGCTACGGCGTTCTCAAAATTTCAACCCCTATTTTTCACACCTCAGAGATGACTGACAGTAACGCCGAGCTTCGAGAACCAACTAGATCCCAAACGGGACCTACAACCAAATTTCATTAATTTTGGTTCATGGAAACTAATAAAAGTGCGAAGTAGGGCGCACGGCGGACATACAGAAATTGTTTTATTCCATTCTCGGATTCTAAATACCTTGAAACGTAAACCATCAAATTTTGAGGGGGGTTTACTTTTTTTTCATGCTCGATCCCTATGGTTCATTACTGAAAATGATAAACCAAAAATAATAAACCAAAAAAAGGTTGGTTAATTGTTTTCTGTTTCTTTATCTATGTCGGACACACAGAAGCGGGAGACAGGTGTTACTTCAACAAGGCGGCTAATAATTTTGGACCAATGAGGTTATAATACCTACGGCATGGAGGAAGTAAGACGCGCGATTCAAAATGTTTCAAGGGGTTTCCTGTAGGTATTTATTGGGTTTGTATCGTCAACATGTTGACGAACGAGATTTTTCTTAAACACCGTTTCAACTTGATCTGAGCGATGTACTTACCCTCCATTTCTACACTGTTGAAAATAAGTAGGTAATAATGAAATGTGTTGAACCAGATTTCAGGGATATTACTAATCATTCTGTGCATTATAGAATAACAGCTGTGGTAGGTAGCGATTTGTCTACTCTCATGTCGATATTACTTAATATTATAATAAATAAAAGAGATGTTTTCCCAAATTACCCCGCCTTGTGGAGGAATTCTGAACCCCCCACCCGAATGAAATAAACAATTCAGTTGGGTAAGTATACTTCAAAATACCGTTAGAAGTTTGATACTAGACCAGTTGTTTTGAGAGCTTGGTGAAAACATTTGGGCTGATGGTAGATCGAACACCAACGCTAGAATGTTAGATGTTTCGAATTAAAAGTAACTGACATCAATAAAACATCAAACCTGACCTGTTTCCAGTGTTGCTTGTACTGCTGTACAACCAACACAGTGCTGCTGTATGAACACCTAATCGTAGTAGGTAGGTGTCGTGAGTCCCTCCCGGGAACACTCCACTAACAACCTTAAAGCTCTCACCAATATTCCTATGTAAAAATTACCTTCCGTTAATAAACATCTGAGTGGGGAGACAGGCGACAGAATCCGGGGGACACAACCTGGTGCCCCACTACCAGCTCCCAACAGGGAGCTGGAGGGAGAGGACTCCAAGTCCTATATAACCCCGGATCCTGGAGCTTTAGCTTCATTCGACACTTCCTCTAACCAGCTCTCTCTTCTCTCTCTACCTTCCTCCTCCCAGATGCCTGGTGGTATCCGCCGCTCTGGGAATTCACCTCCTACCTTTTCCCCTTATCTACATCGGTGGATATCCGCCGCCTAGATAAGCACCTTCCTTCACCTACATCGGTGGATTACCGCCGCCTAGGTGAATTTCCTTCCTCTCGCCTACATCGGTGGATTACCGCCGCCTAGACGAGATTCCTTCCACTCACCTACATCGGTGGATTACCGCCGCCTAGGTGAATTTCCTTCCTCTCACCTACATCGGTGGATTACCGCCGCCTAGGTGAAATTCCCTCGCTCTCCTCTACTTACTCCTTCACGCCACCGTGATGATCAATTTAAATTCATCACAGTGGTGAACCCGACGTTCATCCAACCTTCTACCTTCTACCTTCTTACCACCTCATGTGTCGCCCCCAGTCTAGTTCGGTGTCCCGCATTTTAAATTCACATTTAAAATAGTCAGTTTAAATTCGCAATTTTTGGCCCACCCGCAACCACACAGCTCTCAACTCTCCGCCGCATCCAAACCCGCCGCCGCTCATTGCGAATTTTCAAATTCAACCGCTCAAATTGAATTTTGTTCACAGCCACCTCCACCATGGACCCGAACTCGCCATCGCCGCCGCTCCTCCGGCCGTCCCTGCTGCAGCCGCCGACCACTGCGGCTTCTGACGCAACCGACAACCCCTTCACCAGCCTCTCACCACCCGGCTCCACCGCATCCACCGCCGCCGCTGCCGCCGCCGCTGCAGCTGCCGCACACGCCGCCGCCGACGTCACGACGGCCTCGGCGTCGTTCCCGCTGTCGCTACCCCCCTTCTACACGCACGACCCCGCACTCTGGTTCTTCCAGGTCGACGCTGCGTTTTCTGCCGCCAACATCCGCAGCCAGCGTACCCGCTACTCCCGCATCATCTCTCTACTACCATATGAGATCCTCCTGCAGACGTCGGACATCTCCCCCGACGCCACGGCCGCCTACGACGACCTCCGCGCACGCCTCATCAGCTTATACCAACCCTCCAAGATCGCACGTGTCGCAGCACTCTCCCAGCCCCAACATCTCGGCGATTTGAAGCCCTCCCACCTATACCGTCGCCTACGTCACCAGCTACACGACGTCGTGACGGCCGACATCGCCCGAACTTTCTGGCTGCGGGCCCTCCCCCACCCCATCCAGATGGCGCTCGCCAGCCACCTCGACGGACCGGACGAGCCGCTCCTCCGTCTAGCCGACACGGTTTACGACCTCGCCGCGGCCGCCAGCGTCACGGAAGTCGCCGCACCCCGCACCCCCACCCCACGCAGGGATCGATCTCCGTCTCAAGAGCGCCGCCGGCCCCCCTCTCTCCACCGGCGCCGCTCCCTCTCCGTCGATCGCCGGCCAACCCCCTCCTCCGACCACCGACGCCAGCGCTCGGCCGACCACCGCACCGTCTCCCCCACCCAGCAACGAAGAGGGAGGTCCCCAAACGCGGCAGCCCCCTCCAACTCCGCGCGCCCCACCAGGACCTACCTCCCAGCGGACCCCCCCCCCCACCGATGTTTCTACCACGTGAACTTCGGTGGGGAGGCCCGCAAATGCCAGCCCCCCTGCTCCTACTCCTCCAAGCAGGGAAACGCGGACGCCCGCCGGTAAATCCGGCGGGCCCCCCTCCTCGCCAACACGGGGGGGACCACCACCAACCCCTCCCCGCCCGCATTCACACCACCTCTACCGAGCCTCGCTACCCCTCCTACGCCGCCGCCACGGCTGCCAACCTCCCGGCCGCATCTGACGGCGCCGCAAAACACGCCACCTCTCCATCAACTGCCTCCCCACCCCGAGTCAGCCCCTCCAAGCCCGCCTCCAGGGCAGCCAACCTTCCGGCCGCCACTAGCGCCGCCGCTACCGTTCCCCCTCCCCGGAACGGCCCCTCCAAGCCCGCCTCCAGGGCAGCCAACCTTCCGGCCGCCACTAGCGCCGCCGCTACCGTTCCCCCACCCCGGAACGGCCCCTCCAAGCCCGCCTCCAGGGCAGCCAACCTCCCGGCCGCCACTAGCGCCGCCACTACCGTTCCCTCACCCCGGAACGGCCCCTCCAAGCCCACCCCCAAGACAACCACCCCTCCGGCCGCCACTCACGCCGCCGCTACCGTTCCCCCTCCCCGGAACGGCAAAAAAACGCCCCGCGTCTCCTTCGCGGAGGACCAACCACCGACATCGCACCCGCCCATCACCTCGGACGAACCAAGCCCCCCCCCCCCCTCCGACAGACCCCAACACCTCCGCCATCTTACCACACTCCGCCCCAGCTCACCAACGCCTGTTCCTAAAATGCTCGAAAACACACGTCCCGTTCCTCGTCGACACAGGGGCGGCGCTCTCCATTTTCCCGAACAATATTCTCCGGCGACAGGCGCGTTGTTACCGGCAACTCCTCTACGCCGCCAACGGTACCGCCATCCCCTCGTACGGGAGGTACCGCTCATCAATCCACATGAGCGGGCTCGCGTACGAGTGGGAATTTACCGTGGCGGACGTGGAGAAAGCTATCCTGGGGGCCGACTTCCTCGCGTATTTCGGCCTCCAGGTAGACGTCCGTAACGCGCGCCTGCTCGACCCCTCCACCCAGAAACCCATCCCCGGGTTCATTCATGCGGTGGATCGTCCCCCATCCCAGTTTGAACAACTCCTCCTACACTACAAACCCCAGCGCCGCCCCTCAGCTCACATCTCACAGACCCAGCACTATATCGAAACCTCTGGCCCCCCAATATCCGCAAAAGCACGGCGCCTCCACCCCCTCCAACTCTCACAGGCCCGCAAACACTTTGACAATCTCATTAAGGAAGGCATTATCCGCCCCTCCAAATCCCCGTGGGCTTCTCCACTACATATTGTGCAGAAGCCTAACGGGGATATCCGCCCCTGCGGTGACTACCGCCGCCTCAATGCCCGAACAACCCCAGATCTCTACAACGTCCCGCACCTCCGGGACTTCTCTTCCCACCTCCACAACACAACCATTTTTTCTACACTCGACATCTCTCGTGCCTTCCATCACATTCACATCTACCCCCCTGACGTCCCTAAAACAGCTATCATCACCCCTTTCGGCCTGTTCGAGTATATCAAAATGGGTTTCGGCCTCCGTAACGCTGCCCAAACTTGGCAGCGTTACATGGACAACATTCTACGAGGCCTACCCTTCGTATTCTGTTTTTTGGACGACGTACTGATCGCTTCCCGGGACCCAACGGAACACCTCGCACACCTGAAACAGGTTCTTGACATCTTCGCCGCCGAGGGCCTCACCATAAACACTCCGAAATGTGTTCTCGCCCAACCCTCCGTCCGCTGCCTCGGCCACCAGGTTTCGTCCGAAGGTATAAAACCCCTACCGGACAAAGTGCACACCCTCACCGATTTCCCACAACCCAACACCGTCTCAGAACTCCGCCGTTTCCTGGGTATGTTGAACTTTTATCGTAGACACATCAAACACGCAGCACAACATCAACAACCACTAATACACGCTATCCCACAACCGGCAAAGAAAAACGATAAACGCCCCATTTCCTGGACCCCCACCCTCTCAACCGCCTTTCAACAATGCAAACAGGACCTAGTAGACGCCGCTCTATTGGCCCATCCCGATCCCCATGCCCCCCTCTCCATCACCACGGATGCGTCCGACTGGGCCATCGGGGCAGTACTCCACCAACACACCGGCGCCACCCCCCAACCTCTCGGCTTTTTCTCTAAAACTCTGTCCCCCACACAAAAAAATTACTCCACCTTTGACAGAGAACTCCTCGCCATCCACGAAGCCATCAAACACTTCCGTGACTTCGTGGAGGGCAGGCAGTTCTCTGTCATCACCGACCACAAGCCCCTCACCCACGCCCTCCTCCAAAACCGAAAATCAGCCTCCCCCCGTCGCCTCCGGCAACTCGAATTTATCGGACAATTCACGTCCGATATTCGTTATTTGCCGGGGGCCGACAACTGCGTCGCCGACGCGCTCTCCCGCCCCACCCCTGCGCCGGTGGCGGAGTTACTGCCCTTCCCTTCCCCGCAAACCCTCAAAAACCACCAAACTCCTACTTCCGATCCCGCACTGTCAAATCTCATCTCCGCCTCAAAATTGGAACAGCTGCCTCCCCTCGATCTCTGGTGCGACGTATCGGCCGATACACCGCGCCCGTACGTCCCACCGGAGCTGAGGAGGCAGTTGTTCCTACATTACCACTCCCTCCATCATCCCGGCATTCGGGCGAGCCGGGACCTCATCAAGACGCGGTACTTCTGGCCCCATATGAACACGGATATACGTACCTGGGTTCTGGGGTGCCAGAAGTGCCAGCAATTCAAGGTCTCGGCTCACCCCCATGTACCTCCTCAACCTATCCCCGATTCTCTCCCGTGGGAACACGTCCACTTGGATCTGGTCGGCCCTCTTCCCCCCTCCGAGGGGAAGAGGTATTGCCTCACCATGATCGACCGTGCGACAAATTGGGTAGAGTGTATCCCACTCGCCCACATTACCGCGGACGCCGTCGCCTCGGCCTTCCTCACTCAATGGATCAGCCGCTACGGCTGTCCGCGGACACTCACGGTCGATCAGGGGAGGCAATTTGAATCAGCCCACTTTTCCGACCTGCTCCGTTCCCTCGGGATTCAGAAAATCCGCACCACTCCTTATCACCCTCAATCCAACGGGAAAATAGAGCGGTGGCACTCGGTCCTCAAGCAAGCCATCTCCACATCAGCCACTTCACCTTCATGGACCAAAACCCTCCCCTACGTTCTACTTAGCCTCCGCACTTCCGCCCGTCCTTCAGACAACACAAGTCCCGCACAACACGCTTTCAGAGACCCCATTCGTTTACCGGCCGACATTTTCCCTCCACACAACACCCCGTCCATTAACAGGGAACCGTTACACACCTCAACACCGACAAACGACACCACTTACCCAAAACGCTTTTACACTTCCACGCATATGTACTTGAAAGAGCCCGGCATGCATAAAACCTTTCAGCCCCTTTATGCCGGGCCCTTTCAAGTCATCCGCACAACACCAACCACCGCGACCCTGCTAATGGACGGGAAACCCCACACCGTCCCTTTCGCCCGCTGCAAGCCCGCCCCTGTTCTCCCTCAACCAACGTCCACTATCAGTCTCCCGCCGTCTGTTTGCCATGCAACACCTCTCTCCACCACAACAGTCTCCCCCGTCGCCGTTTCCGGATTTCGATTCGGATCCGGAAATGGCGGCGATACTCCGGGACGTGTACGTCCCGGACCCGCTCTCCCCCCTACCCCCTTCGCCCGGACCTACAACATCGCTTCCATTTTTCCCGCAACGGATTTCCGGGCTACCTCCCCGGCCCCGGCGGTGGAAGTACCCCCAGTGGCGCATACTGCGCGAATTTCGCGCAGCGCAAGCCACCGGGGTACACCCCCCTTACATCCCGATAGATCCCCTTATGGACCCGCTCCTCCACCAATTTCGCCTCACCCTGCTTATGCCACCCCCACCACCCCTTCCAAACATCACTCCCCCCGTCTTCAACGGACCCCCGCCCCCCAAATTTCAACCCCCTCTTGCTCCTCCCCCTTTTTCAATTTTCGACCCCCCAATTTTAAATTCTACCCCACCAACACCCCAACCCACCAAGCCCACAACACCCCCTCTTCCCCCATCCCCGCCGGGGATATCCACAATAGTTCCCGCCGGGACGAAAAGGTCCGGGCGGCGCAACAGACGACGGGAGCGTCCCTCGCCCCGCGTCCCGGCGGCCAAGTCCCCCGCCCCGCTCTGAGAAATCACGGCGGGGCCTTGAGATTTCGGGACAGTGTTTGTGTTCCATTATCCCACAGACACTGTACCGAACCTCACAGCCCCGCCGTGGCCACCTCGTCGCAGCGGGCTTCAACCACATCCAACCACACACTACACCCACCTTTTTACTACACCCACACACACAATACACTTCACCACACACAACCCACACCCAGGGAACGGCGGATCTCGCAACCCCGCTCAAATATGTCTCCCCGGAACCCGTACCTACAAATTGTATATACCTGTAAATACCTGTAAATACCTGTAAATACCTTGCCAATTTCTAACTACCTATACATATCACTCCTCTCATCACCATCATCAACCTCATCACCATTGTAAATATTGCCACTTCATCAATTCTTTAATCTTTGTACATATTTCTCCCATCATCAAATTTTGTCATCCTCACTTACGCCTACTCCCATCATCAAATTTTGTCATCCTCACTTACGCCTACTTATGTCTACTTATTTCTACTTATGTCTACTTATGTCTACTTATGTCTACTTATGTCTACTTATGCCTACTTATCCTACTACCTGTATATCACCCTAGTTTTAAGACACCTCCGGTCACTCTTCTGCCTTCAGCAATGCAATTGTTTGTTTCAGCCTTCAGCTCCTGTATCCTTGCGCCTTCAGCTCCCCTTTTTGTTTCCGCAGCCCTCAGCCACTGTCAACTTGAGCCTTCAGCTACCTCAAACATTGGTTCGAACTGGGGGGACCTCTGTCGTGAGTCCCTCCCGGGAACACTCCACTAACAACCTTAAAGCTCTCACCAATATTCCTATGTAAAAATTACCTTCCGTTAATAAACATCTGAGTGGGGAGACAGGCGACAGAATCCGGGGGACACAACCTGGTGCCCCACTACCAGCTCCCAACAGGGAGCTGGAGGGAGAGGACTCCAAGTCCTATATAACCCCGGATCCTGGAGCTTTAGCTTCATTCGACACTTCCTCTAACCAGCTCTCTCTTCTCTCTCTACCTTCCTCCTCCCAGATGCCTGGTGGTATCCGCCGCTCTGGGAATTCACCTCCTACCTTTTCCCCTTATCTACATCGGTGGATATCCGCCGCCTAGATAAGCACCTTCCTTCACCTACATCGGTGGATTACCGCCGCCTAGGTGAATTTCCTTCCTCTCGCCTACATCGGTGGATTACCGCCGCCTAGACGAGATTCCTTCCACTCACCTACATCGGTGGATTACCGCCGCCTAGGTGAATTTCCTTCCTCTCACCTACATCGGTGGATTACCGCCGCCTAGGTGAAATTCCCTCGCTCTCCTCTACTTACTCCTTCACGCCACCGTGATGATCAATTTAAATTCATCACAGTAGGTATTATAGGATCACGTATGACCCAACCCACACTCAACTAAGCTCACAGGCCATAACAATCCCCACATGATTAGTATGCCGTCCAATTCCCTCTCAAGTTTTCGAAAGGGGACCCTTTTACTTGTACTTCCTCCGATCTGAGCAGAGTAACAATGTCAAGGGAAACTTCCTTGACCCGGTCGCCGCGTTTTGTCGCCTGCCTCACCCGTGTTTTGTTAGTTACGATAAACAAGTGAAAGCCCAACCCACATGATGAGGCTTCCGAACGAAATTAAAAGTCCTTCAGAACTTTTTTTCCAGCGGAAAAATAATTCTTTAGTTGGAAGGACGTCCCAATGTGCTGCCTACCCCTGCGAACAGGGTTACACCACTGTTATTCAGAACACCCATTTTATACTACATTAATATTGGCTAATGCAGCAATCTGTTTAATACTGATTTCCGTTTGAGTTAGGAGTTACTCAAATCCGGGGTTTTGCATTCATTTGCTATAATAGAATCTTCAGATTAACCTCGTGAACAAATCATTAAAAAGCTTAACTTTGTTCGACAGACTCACAAATCTACATTACCACGTTTGAATTAGAATTCATTCAAGTACGTGTACCTATTGCAATCTTGTAGAAGTGCAGTAAGATATATTTTTTATTTTTGAGGGTTTTAAAAGGAGTTAATTTCTGAATAGGAACGAAGAACTTACATTAGGTAGGTAGAACCGAATTAACCATGAAAACTCACTATAGCACCATACTGTAATAATTTGTGTTTTGGGCGAGATAGGAACGCTATTATTTCGTAGAACCAACTCGTCAATTTTTGTGAATTGCCATAATAATTTATGTACTTACCTTAATTTAGTTTCTGATTTTTGTTCAGGTACAAATTTTTGCACTTCTGGTGCAATAATAGGTGGAGGTCTTATGCTAACATCTGAATCCCGATGAGTACTACACAAAAATGGAGAAAATGGTTGAAAATGGAGACCCCTACGGCACCACCCCATTTTACAGTTTCACATAGTATTCTAATCGTCATGGAAGTAATAATGTATGTCACACCTATATATGATATACTACGATATGATATACTACAACGATATGGTTTTAGGTAGATACCTAAAGTCATCATGAATTTATTCAATTCTTTCTGATCAAATCAATCTACAACAACAATCAATAAGTAAATAACAGTTGATCAATAACATAATATTATTTTCATTTCAAGGAAGTAAGTTACTGCTGTGAATGGAAAACTGAATCAACCACATCGAAAATCTCTTAGAGGTTTTTTCCCTATTCAGGATCAATCCCGGAGATGGCTTCGAAAAGAACGGCCTGAAGTTTTTACAGGACTGAAGGTTCGAGAAGGCAATTCCCATCACTCGCGCTCAAGTTACTACCAGCAAAAAGTGGGCTTTATTTAAATTTTCGGACAAATAATGCTGTCCGTTGGGTAATGAAAATCGGGTCGCGTCACCCAAGTTTTTATTGCCAAATCATCCTACAGCTCTGCACATTCGCGTAAACAACTGCGACAAAAAAGTCTCTCAAAAGACAGTTAAGAACCAGAAACCGTGAAAACCTGAATAAATAAAAAATGACAAAAAGCCAAACTCCAGCAGCTCTTACGGCGCGCATCAGACCCCGGACGACTTAACCCACCTGTTCGCAAACAAAGTTCCCCTCGACAGTTTGCTAGGCTGGTGGGATTCCGCGAGAGAGTTTAGTATTTTGCCGGAGCAGTTCTCTCCAATAGCTTAATAGCGAATATTTGCATTTATATTCATTTTATTCAACCAACCGAATATTCATTTTATTCAATACCTCGCAACTCCTGGAAGATCGCGATAGATAACCTAGTATGCAGGTGGGTAAAAAAACCATCGCAACTCCTATTAATATATTGGTTAAAAAGCCGAATATTTTGTAATATTTGGCTAGTTAACCAGTATATTAGTAGGGTAGCTGGGAGCCGCGATATAACCAGGAATCTTTCATCTGGAGACAGATAGGGGATGGTACTAGCTCGTGCTTAGGATGCTGAATTAGGACTTCCAAAATTAATTTCCACACAGTACTGGAAAGTAATAGCGCATTTCGACAAAATGAGGGAAGGTGTGTCGACAAGACACATCAGGGGCCTGTTTCATAAAGCGTAAAAAACGCGGTGAATTGCGTTTCACAAAGCTACAACTGCAGGTCTGAAAGTGACAGTGAATTCTTAAAACTACAGGCGGATTTCGACAAGCTACAGGTGTTTCTCCATAATTATCAACAAGTTCCAGTTCTATAAATTGTAAAAGCCGATTTTTAGCCTACCTTCGTTTGCCTGTAAACTTGTAGAATTCGTAAGACAGTGGGGTTTGGATTCACTTCACACTTCTCATACAGTCTTTCTTCTCTGTCAATTTTATGGTTAGGTACTGCTTTCCAACAAGTTGTGTAAAAAAAGACTTCCGAAGATGAAGAATATGAGTTCGTTCAACGTCGAAGGCGAGCTAGGTCTTTGATAACGGATTAACTGCAATTTTCAATGTTTGTTTGTGTTCAAGGAAAGGTTCCGAATGTCCTTTTGAAGCCCAGGAGCAATTTTGACCGGCCGACGGATGGAATGTGCTACAACTACGGAAAGGAATCGGTCTCTTTCCCCGAAATCGAGACTGCGCATTGCCCTTTACCGGCTAAGTAAAATTAAGTCACAATGTATCCACCCATTAATGGGTAGATTTATTACTTTTTTGTTACGATCGATACTCGACAACAAGTGAAACGACGAAGCTGAATGAAACTACGAACGGCAGCCAGCAGCGACAACGAGAAACTCAACGTCAACGTCTTATCAACAACTTGACTGCTAGAATACTTCGTCGAAGACCATAAAACTGAAATGCACACAAACACACACACACACTAGTAGTAAATTTCGCTCAACAATTAAAACTTTTTAAAAAACTTGTACCTTTTCTTTTGGTGAAATACTTGTACAATGTGCGCCACAAGTACCTGTACTTGTAGACTTGTACACTAACTGCTTGTTGTTTTATGAAACAGGCCACATCTGTATTTCCATGGGGAGAATGTCGAATAATACGTAATATTCGCCACTAAAAATGCTATTGCATCGAACTGAATTAATATTGGTTCGTTTTTAACAGGTGGATCTTCAAGTCCGTATGTGAGTAAAGTACCCACAAAGTTACGCAGACCGGGTGGAACAAAATAATCGATGGAGTTTCGTGACTGGATAAACAAGACTCCGAATACGATTCCGAAACGAGCTCGATTTCAAGTACGTGCTTGAGGTTCTGACAGGTAAATACTCGAGGCGAAGGTGTCGGCCTGTCCTGGTTCTGAGGCCAAGCCAGGAAACCTCTACAGCTCTGGGCCCTCGCTGGATCCCTCCATGTTCGGCGCAGAATTCACGACCCGACTTTCCCCTTCTGGAAGGGGTTTGTGGCACAAGGACTCTCAGGGCGTCCCAGATACCCAATGCACTTGGCCAACCCCGTGGCCCCCGTCTTGCGACAGCTCGAACGTTCTTGACGCAGAGCTGCGGAGGCGGATTCCAAGAAGCCCAAAGGAATTCGGTTCGTCACACAGCGGATGTGTGGCCAACGCCTTTTTCGGGAAACATTTCCATTCATAAAAACCGAATTCGAGTTGTTGAGTTTCATACAATCGATTGCGTGACGACGCATTGCGTACCCTACTAAATCTGCTGAAACAATCTGCACCCTATAAGACGTACTAGATTTCCACAAGCTTTGAGTATTTCAAAGCGCAGATTTTACTCGGAACTGTCTAGGGCCTGTCAGGCAGGTTTCAATTCAGCGTACTAAGAGTTGAGCTCTGGTTTTGTTGATCGGTCCACAAGTGGTGTCCATCAATGGAACAGACCCCATGCCGGAGGATAGTAGGTATCACAGGTATCTGTTCAATGAAAAGTGAAAGAGGCCATGTCACTTACCAGAGACAGCAGTGAGGACACACGTTTCACTTCAGACCATTTTGATACCGACGGATAGCTGGTATATAGTAACTGCTTTGAGCAGTGTAATGAGCAGCGATTGTTCCACTCCATTGAGATCCGTGAGAAAACCAATACAAGTGAATGGCACACAATTTTACCTAGACATCTAACGCTAGGAAGAACAGTCCATAAGTGTATACTGATGACCAATTATTTGAGGTTCCAGCTATGCATTAGTAACAGGCAGTGAATGAATAATTCATGTTAGTTTCAAGATAAGAAGTATCTTGAAAGTGGATAGTTACAAAACCAAAAACTTATATATGAATGTACAGTTTCCAAGAAGGTAGAAAGGATCTGGTGTATCCCATAACATCGAATTAAGTTAATTTCATCCCAACTGTAGAAGAAAAACTGCATCCGTTCTTACTGAAAACGGAGAAAGCAACTTTCACTTCTAGGTTCTTGCTTACAGACTACTCCTCCCCGAAATTCAACCTAGAATCAGTTGATAAGGGTTAACAACAACGAAGAACAAACAAAAAAGTAAAGACAACAACCTTAGGAGGGGAACTTCGTCATAATCCATGATGAAATAGGGGGAGGGGCAGAATAAAACCCACGGCTAAAGACTCCAAGAGAGAAAAGAGTGGTTTTTAATTTTGGAGTATGGAAGGAAGGACTGCCAATTCGACAATAGGCACCAGGTTCCCTTTGTTGACTGACGACCCCTGGAATATTTTATCATGACTTCCTCACTCCCCTCTTTTTTCACTGCATAAAAGGGTGGAGAAACCCATTCTCTTAAGTGACGACGAAAAATATTTTCTACCATCTTTTAATTTGATTTCGCCGTGGGTTAATTAAGTCGGTAAAAACGTCGAGGGAATTATCGCATATCTAAAACGTTGGGCATTGGAATTATAAATTCCAGACAGGAAGGGAGACCGAAACTTCAGGATTCAAACTGATGAAATTTAAACAACCCAGATATTTGTTAAATTTCAATTCTGACAGTGAGCGTTCGAAGTTTCTGAAATACCAATAACATTATAGATTGATAGGAGTAGAGCAGACAAGTTTTTTTAATGCCTAACTGAAAGCCGCAACAAAGGAAGCCTGTTGACAGACTGTTGACTATGATTCAATATACATAATTTGCTAACCTAGTCAACAACAACTGTGTATCAGAAACAACCAACTGGAAACCGTCGAAGCGTTATTTTGAGCTATATACGTTTGACCAAAATACACAAACAGCTCGCGAAAAGTTCTACCGAGCTTTCTGTCGGACCCTTTGGAAATGTAGAAAAACCCTTTGAAAAGAAAGAGAGGAAAAAGTTAAAAGTTCCGAGGGTGAAATGGGCAAGAGAGTGTACTAGGAAGCAAAAGCTTCGTAGCGTTTGAAGCTTCAAAAGCACCACTGAGCCACTACCTACTTGAATAATAATGGAAGAGAGATGACTGTACGCAATTAGAAACTTATTCTCCACCTTTCCAGACGACACACCCTCGCTATTTCAACGGAGTTTCTGGAAGGATAACAAACAGCGAAGAAAATTTCAAATAAAAACCCAACATGTACGGATAAAACGTGTTAAACTGGTGTTTTAATGGCAAACTCAAGTAAACTGTGAAATGTGAGTGTAGCTTCCGAGAGCCTTGTTGGCTCCACTGAGAACAGAAGAGTATCTTCTTCCATTCTAGTATCTACTGAGAATAGAGTATCTTCTATTCTCAGTGGTTGGCTCTAATGCTTTTGAATGGAGGGCTACCTAATCACTACAGTAGTTGAAACTGTCTCCAAGGAACTAACTGACGTTGGATGTTCAATTTTTTACTAACTCACCCTTAAAGTACCACTTAACTAGTATGTATTTAGGGGAGAGTAGGGAACAATGGTACGTAACTGAATGGAAAAAGACAGCCAGTAAAAACATTAATGACAACAAAATGTGATTGAAGTTAGTAGGCATGCGATTTCACAGTATCACCATCCTTGACTTTCCACTCCTATACATAATTTGGTCAATCCCCCGACCACGGATACCCCCTCACCCTCCCCCCACCATAACCTGTTGAACTTGCCCAAAACATATTTACTGTTACTGATTACAACGTCTTCACCTAGGACACTCCTTACTGTAGTGATTAAAATAAAGAGAGAGAGAGAAAAAAAGAAGAAAAGATTGCTCCTAATCCGGGCGGTTTCGGTCGAGGGCCGACGAGTGACCCAGTGAACTAGAATTTTTATCTTTTTGAGGGTCTCCTTCATCAGAAGCGGAATAAAAGAATACCATTTAAGAACAAATACGCGTTCTGGCTCACAAAGGGGAAGAAAATGAAAACTGGCCCAAGTAAGTGCACTTATTTTTGTGATCAGATAATCAGTTTTTTTGGAAGTGCATTCATCCCTCCAACCAGCTACGGCATATTGGTTTTGAATTTTGTTGTGTAAATTCAATAATCATTGATATAATATGTGACTTTTTAGGTTCTCACTGCATTATATTCTATAATTCGAGTTAACTATTAAGTGTTTTTGAGCTCATTTCACCATGCTAAAAAGACTGAAACACGAGCATCAAACTCACGCAAACACGAAGTTAATTATACTTAATTAAATTAACAATCCCCGACCCGTCCACACGATCCGTCTCTATAAGTACTTTTTCGTACGTACCATCGGGAACATTAACTTATTCAATAAGGTTCTTGAATACTTAGTGTTTATTATCCAAATTAGTGCCTTTACATTGTAAATGAGATTCAAACCAATACAATACCTGGATTACCAACAGAAAAAAATATGGTGCACAGGTTATAGTGAGTACGAGATGTGGAAAGTAAGTGTTGATATTGTAGTAGAATGCACAGTGGTGCAAAAGGAGTAATTATTGGGATGGGAAAACTAACTCGGGGTTACAAACAAAACCGTAGGGCTTTCGTTGAGCGAAAGAACGCAGAAAAGTTTGATAGCTCGAGTTGGGTGGCAAAAATGTGAATATTGTCGAGGTTTTTTTGGAACTTCTAAAGTTGATTAACTATTTTTGAAATATCTAGCAAGATCTTTCATACATTTTAGCCCCACTGCGTTACAGCCTACCAGAACATCTAACGCAGGACCCATCATATTGAAAGGGCCACTAGCGAAGGTGCTACTAGGTACATTATTGGCTTGCTCTGCGCGTTTCATACCTACCTACCTACCTGGTATGACAAAATAGTACGCTGACGGATCTGATATAAATATGTAATTACCTCAGTGCCGCCAATACAAAATATTGGTGATGATTGCTGTTCATTTCCCATATCGCATGATAATGTGCATGTTTGATTCGTCCCATTTCGTTCATCAAAGGTTAAAATTACATTTATGTGATACCAAGTTATTCAATACAGTTTGGTCGGCGGTACTGGGCTAATACCCGACTGAGGTTGCCGGTAACGATCATCCACCAATGTGGCTGCAAAGAATCTTGCGGTTGATGCTGGCATTCCGCAATTATGCTGCTCATCGTGCGACTCCGAATATGCGGTCTGGCTTGGAGTAAAAGGTCGGCGAAGGAAGCACACGGGAGGAATCACGGTATCAGCGTTCATAGAGGAGGGATAAGTGAAACCCAAGTCATCCCTCCTACTCTGGTTAAGAACACGTAACATACCATGGATCGGGAACACCGCGAGTGGAAAGGTGCTTGTAGTGAGGGATACCGAAAAAACGAGGCCAGGCTCCGTCGAACGTCCTTGTGAGTCCTTGGGAAACGGGCCAGGGCACTGGGTGGGGATGCAATCCGTGCGGGGGTGTAGCAATAGTCGACCCCTGGTTGCAGTCTGCCCTGCAGTGAAAGCTGGCATCAGCTTCTTAGACAACTCAATAAGCTCCAGATAGTATGAAAATAGGAGGGTATCAAATAAATTAAAAACCACCTGCTGTATGTCACTGTGAGATACCTCTGGATTCTTGAAATACCCAAGACTCAACCTTCATCCTACAGAGCACAACTGCTCATGACTTACGCTGTACACTGAGCACACACACTGTACTTCAGTGAATGCCAACATCATTCAAACATGGTAGTTGTTCCCCAGATGCTGTTGTCAACAACAGATGATATTCGTCTAAAGAGCAAATCAAGGTTCGATTCATGGGAACACCGGTATCTCGTGCTTTTGCAATGCTATATATATTATATATAGTGATACATGCATAGTTTTAATCAGCGGTCTCTCTCTAAATTCTGCTGTTAAATCCTAAGCATTTTAACAAGCAAATAGGATGAGAACTCATCGCCGTCACTCCACGAAACTCAACGAACATGAATTCGGCAGGAAATCAAAGCAAACGTTACAGAAATTAATGATGTACATAAAAATATGTTTTGATTGATGGGGGAGGGAAGGACTCCTCATTCCTCTCCATTATTTCATTCATTGAGAAGGATTAATCTAAAGTAAATAACTCCTCTCAATAGCACCAAAAATGTTTCCTAAATCTGGCTCAGATGAACGGGCAAAATTTGATATTCCAATTCCAAGGGAGTACCTACTTGAAAAATGTTAAAAAGCCTAGGGATTGGGGAAATAAATCGACGAAAGAATTCGAAGCCGAAGCCTTGAATGCAATGTTGTTGTTGGCATTCAAAAAGTCGCTCAGGCTTGCCACGAGTTGCCCAACGAGAGAGTGATGTTTTTACTCGTATACACAGTGGCCAGGGTTCCCCACTGCCCGACCGTAAAACGTGTTGGTTCAGGTTGAAACCCATGACTTATCTTATTTCAAAGGGAGTGGGTTATTGAATGCTAAAAAATAACCAGGTGGCAAACTACCAACAAAACCTAAATATTCCGATCTACATCTTACGGATATTGGCAAGTCTGAAACAGCAATAATTAGGACAGATGGCCAAACAGGTCATTGCTCATGGGAATCTACTGTGGATATCTTCCTGCCAGCCTTGAAAATATTTCCTTAGTACGGTTGAAACAAACTTGCCTTGGTTTAGTTGTCGGTGTCAAGAATTGTGTGCAATGTTTTCTGAAGACTATAGATGGTATTATAGAATCATAAAACGTCAAGGGATATATCCATAAAAATCCATACCATCTGGCCGGGATCAAAATCTTGAACGCTCCACTCAGGGATTGGTGTCTATAACAGTCAAGGAAGGAGAATAATAGCAAAATTTCTGAACAGACATAATCATATCGATAATAGTATACAATCTCAATCTTGGAGCTGGAGATTGAGATTGCATTTGGTGTCGTCGATACAAAACGTATATATGTATACACATATAAACCAGATCAATCTTGGATTTGGTGTCCATAACAGTCAAGAAAGGAGAATAACAGCAACATTTCTAAACAGACATAATTATATCGGTAATAGTGTACAATCTCAATCTTGGATCTGGAGACAGTTGCTTTGCTTAAATATCAGGTCTCCAGAAAAGCAACCTCCGAGTTATCAATGTCGACGGCAATTCTTCAAAGAACATATACTATTTACATGATTGGGGACCAGCGGAACGGCAATTTGAGCACTAGAAGCACTGAAGTGCTGGGGCTCAAACTAGAAACCGCCAGCCAGCTCAGGGTTGGAGTTGCGTCAGAAATCGCTCGTGCAGGGCATGCGGTGAAAGGGCGCCTCTAGGAGTGGCGAAACCCTATGCAACCGATGGATACGCTCGTACGCGCCCGGAGGCCGTCGGATTCACCAAGTTCAAATGGTTTCACACTGGTTTCGAGCTTCGTGAACCTCTTTAGTTACGCGTTATCGAGATTTATGCATCTTTCTGACTAGTTTGAAACGAGATGGACGAGTGGCTTCTAATAGGATGGAAATCGACGAGATGTTCGAGGGTGACGGTGTGTATAAATTGTTCAACAAAAACACGGTAATGGATGAGCGCACTCGTTCAAGCTACCGTCAGCACAGAGAGCAACACTAGTCCCCCCAGCATAGCGGAATCATCGATTTCCAAAACAAAGAGGGGAAACCATTTGGTAATAATGATGTAGGTATACTATTATTTAGGTTTCACGTGAGGCATTGTATTTATTTCATCAAAAACTTACGATTTTATGACGTCACTACTGGCATGCTAGATATCTATCTATATGACAGGCACGAACCACGATGCAGGGGTTTATAATCGTAGGTTCACTTAGCTATTTCCTTTATATATATATATATATATATATATATATATATATATATATATATATATATATATATATACGTTGAATAAAAGGCAAAGAAGAAAGATAAAGCAACAAAATTAAAGAAATTGACAAAATTTAAAATACCTCTATATTTCGGCGATTTGCCGTGATCACGAGTAGGAGAGTGAAGGTGAAAGCATCTTCATGGTTATCCCATTCGAAACAAGAGGTTGACATTTTGATGTCGTCTTAATTTGGGGGTGTTGGTATGGAGGAAGACGCTATGGTGGAAGTAGGTAGTAGTGAGTAGGTAGTAAGTTATAGTTGGTAAGTTATAGTAGTTGTTGTAAGTTGTAATTGGGAGGTACCTAGTTGCAGTTTTAGTAAGTACGTGATTATCTTAGGTCTAGTGTTTGGAAGTATTTATTTTGTGTCTGAACGTATTGTGGCAATTTTTTTTTTAAATGATAATTTAAAATTAAAATTAAAATTTATATATATATATATATATATATATCCGAATTTCAGGTTGTTGAGGTTCGGTCATAAGACCGAACCTCAACAACCTGAAATTCGGATATTTATCAACACGGTCGACAACCACCATCACCATATATATATATATAAGGTAAAACATAATAAAACGAGTCAAGGAAGAAGAAAAATCAGTCAATTTCAATGGGTCTTCATGAATCTTCATGGGGAATAACCTATGTTTCGGGTTGTTTGTTGAGGAGAAGTGCCGGAATAGCATAATATTTGTTTAATTTCCAAGATCACCTGGAAATCATAGCACAAAAGACAACGCGACTTCTCGAGCAGTAGTATCGATGTCACACCTCACCTAAACGTAGTGGAATATATCAAACAAAAGCGGTATCAATAGGAAGGATGCAATGAACTTCCACATTTAATTGAAAATTAACTACTTTACATCTTGTCTAAATGAAATATGTAGATATCATCTCATCTCAGTGTCTACTCCAAATAAGAAAATGAAAAACAGGTGGTCCCGTTGAAAGAAAATACGTGTACATAGTGTGATAACAGGAATAAAAAGGCAGTACAGACACCCGGTGGCGGGGTCCATAATAAAGTTGGATATAATGCCAGTAAAGAAAAACGGACGTACAGGTTGTTTTTACAGTACACTGCTATGGCTTTCTAAGTCAAAATATACTATTTCTTCATCGAACAACTTCAAGCTATGGCATCCGGACTAGTTTTCAGAACTAAATAACACCCTGAAGCATAAAGCAGTAATACGAGTAGTTCCTTTATGAATAACTGTGAAATGAAAGCTCCACACTCCGTTTTAAAAAGAACTCTAACCGAAACCTGATAAATGTATGTTTCAAGGTGCGATACGACTGCGCATGCGCAGATGGGCGGCCTCGAATTACCCCAAAACCGTCTACGGATTATCTTTCCCTTTCGCGAACTGACCACGTCAAACCGGTATATCAGACGCCCACGACCCTTCCAAGTGACCAGATGACATTTGATTCCCGAACAGCCGTGGCCCACAAAAATCAGGGTGTGACGCACTGACATCCCATTGCTCTTCTACGTAACGCATTCCGCAGTCAAAACCAAAACACGGGACGATTTCGCGACAAGTGAAAGCCGCTTTACAAAAAAGAAATCGCGAATATGAAGTAACGGACAGAGAACTCCCACTCGTGATTTTTCAACAGTTGATATCGTAAATACCAATAAATTAGTTTTGCTTCTGATCCGCCCACTAAACGCTGGAAGAGGGAGAATCGATTGTGTTGCCAAACTTGAGGCTGGTAAGTACCACAGAAGTAGCCCCCCCCACCAATCTCGATTCGTGGCTGAAACGATAAAGCGAGGGAATAAAATACACAACCAGAACATATCAGCTATAGCACTTGCTGGATTTATAATAAACTATAACTACGTGAAACATCTGAGGTTGGTAAAACTTCGGGAAATATGACGATAGGGGTTAAACTTGAAATCTACGAGCTATCCAAATCAGACCACGGTCTAACGGGAGAGTAAAGCGTCCGAATAGTCGTAAAATCAGTAGGTACCCACCTGGTTTGTCCGATTTGAATGCTGTTTGAGGATTACAATATTGAGAAAAGTACGATTATTTCATCTGAACCATTCGAGCGCCAATAATCAAATCGGGCGTGGTGACAGCCTTAGATGGGAGCTTGATCTGAGCCCAAATGAATATACCAGAATACCCAGAATAGCAAGCCACCATTCAGCCAAGAGTTTTATTAGGACGTGCACCAGTACAGGACAAAAATGCACACGCCAGCTTGGCGAATTTTTATAGGAGGCATTGAGCCATAACCCGTGTATTTCCAATGTTACCAATAACTCTCAAACTGCACCTAATATATCCTTTATAACAACGCACTGGTCGTATAGCTAGTTGACCTTCGAAATATCTTACAAACCAACTTTTAAAATTCCTTTTGGGCCTCACATGATAAAACCAATTAATAACAAAATCCGATACTTTATTGAGGACACAAGGCTTCAACGAGCGAACTTAATATGCGTGAAGTCACCCACGGGCTGCCATGCTAATTATGAAAGTTTTAAATAGCTGATGTCTCAGAGCCAATTTTCAAAACCAAACACAAAAACTACCGTTTCGGCTGGATTTCGACATTGAAAACTACCGAAGGATAACTCGTTCATTAAGTTTTTCGAGTTGTTTTTTGTCGCATAATGGAGGAGCGGTTCCCTGACCTTCGGCACATGAAGGCCTCGTGAACTCCACTATCTGAAGTGCCGTCGTGAATGATAATCGATACTCAACACTATAGTTCCTCGATTCTGAATTCGAACATATCGTTTTCAGCGATGGTGGGTGGTTTGAGTTTTAGTTCTAGGACATTAACTTGTAAAACGCATCGTTACAGAGAAGATTCCTCATGAACTATCAACACAGAATCAATAATACAATCACTATACATAATAACACCCGAGTTTATTGTTCCAACGCGAACATCACTCATACAAATGCAAACATTTAGAAAAAGACGATGGAGTGAGAGTTTCAACCTAATACGTAGCTGTCTTCCTAAGCCAGTAAAATGCAAACGAGCACAGCTTACGCTTTTTTGGCCGATATTCAACTGATAAAAATGAGATCCGCTAGGGACTTTCGCCTGAGAAGGATTTGCATGGAAGGAACTGAGAAAAAAACGAAAGTAAAAGGAAGCCAGTTGCATAAGACAGAGGATTTCTCTTGGCGAGGATACCTACTCGCTCCTTGCTTAACTGTCACTAATCCTGGTTAGTAATGTTGTGATTGTGAACCGTATTAAGTGACATGATGGGTGCTAACAGGCAGCTAGGTAGTTATCAGTTAATAAGATCATCCATTGAATCATCCCAAAAATACGTTAACCACAAAAGGTTCTTTTTCTGTATACCGATACACGGAGATGGATTTTTAAGTATTCCTGTAGGACCTCTCGAGCCAACTTCTAGTTCTTCTATTCTATCTCAGAAGTCACAATTAACTTGAACGTAACTGCTAGACCTCATTATAGATAAATATGCAATGTTTCAAAACATTTGGCTTTGGCTGGTATGCCACTAAGTTGCATTAATTCAAATTTCGAGAACCAGGGACGTTGGCCCACGTTTGTGAAACATAATTATGATTTTTGGATTGCAAGATCGGATTTGAAGACGAAGTGATTTAGAAGTACAGTATTCCTATAACATTATGGCACAGAACACAACTTTCGATCCTGGTGTTGCATCGACTATCTGTAGCTTGATAAAAGGAATCCTCGTTTTCGTAGAGCAGCACAACAAGTTCCTGCCGTAATTCACTAGAAGCCATCGCGCCCCTAATGAACGGGAAGAGTCATATTCACCATTTTCAGAAAATATTCACAAATCCCACACGTGCCTAACCAATATAATCGGAATTAAAAGAGGTGAAACGACTGAACCGAACGAC
The DNA here is from genome assembly GCA_954871275.1 of Leptopterna dolabrata. Classification (NCBI taxonomy): domain Eukaryota; kingdom Metazoa; phylum Arthropoda; class Insecta; order Hemiptera; family Miridae; genus Leptopterna; species Leptopterna dolabrata. The sequence continues at coordinate 28,840,475 of OX940982.1, read as the reverse complement.
GGCGAGGGGAACTGATGCGGAGCGCGGAAGCGTGCAGGCATCCGCCCTGGATTCATCTTCTCTCCTTAATGGGAGGGATGGAGAGAGAAAACCAAAATCCCGTCTTCATCAGCACCTGTCCGAAAAACGAAAAAAACTTCAATCCACCTCGTAATCCCCGATAATGACCTGTTGTGTAGTGACACCAGCGGCGTCATGCTTCAAGATCATAATACCTCACGAACTGTTCATTGTTCACGAAGGAGTAACTTCTTCACGGCTTTTTTGAAAAGGAAATTAAAAAGCAGGAATTGACCGAGCGAAAATTACTTAATCATACCTACCAGAAATGCTGCAATACTAAGCCAATATCTGGCTATATGCTGCAAACGGTTTCAACAGGTATCGCAAAACAGGTAGCCAAATGAGAAATACCTGATGTACGGAGAGAGATCGGTGCAACAATGGTCGAGTCCAGAAGCTTAGCGACCAGTGCTGGACCTTGGGACCATAACACGATGAGTAATACCTACAATACATCCTTGATTAACAACAAAATCCTACTCAGAATTCAAGTCAACCACAACGACCCATAGAATCGTCACCAGCAGTACTTACGTCAGTACAATACTAGTCAAGTCTATATTTAAAAAACAACACTGGAACTAGCAATCATAATCAAGATCAGTAGGAAGTACATACATAAGTTGATACCTACCGCAGAAGTACCAGTAACAATAGTAATAATTCTCCGTAGGAGCGTAGGATCATCAGCAGTAGTAAGTTCTGTTATGCCAGGTCAACATTAGTGGTCTACATAACCAATACTGGAACTTGAAATCATGAAAATATGAGCAGTACTTCTTATTAGGCAGTAACTCGTGGACGAACAATGGGAACAGAAAACGACGAGTAGCGAAACGACGACTGTGCTTGAACCAAGGTCCGAACTCATTCGGAAATTTACCCCATTAATCTAAAACAGTAAATTAATATAGATTAGATGGGGGAAAAAACCTAATGAGTTTATGAATCAAAGTTGGAAGTCAACACAAGTGAAACACTGAACGGAAGGCTGATCAAATTATTCATAATTTTCCTCTCCGGAAAAGCGAAAAAAGTTGTTAACAATATTAGGTAGCTAACCATTTATTATAATTTCATTCTGCAGCGAAACGCTTAACTGCCTCGATGCACGGCTTGAACGCTGTGCTTTTCGAGCTTTTCTGCCCCCACGTATTATTATGACGGCAGAGCACCGGAAATGCTATTCAAGATTTAGATTTATAGATTCACCATAGATGTTATCATCGTTGAGAATTAATTATTAGGCATAGCTATTATTGTTTCAACGCTGTGCTAAAATCACATGGTCTGCTCCAGACCGTGAAAAAAGAAATGGTGGGGATCAGATGGGAAAGCGGAAAGGTCGCATGAAATAAAGGCAGTGCAAGGAAAACGAGTGAAGAGAGGACATTCGAAAGGATCAACTTACAACAGGTTTGAAAAGATACCAAAGAATCCTATTCAGGGACAATAACAATTGTACAACAGGCAATTAAATAGGTAATCATAGAAACATTGTCGTAGAACTGAGGATACGGGTTGAACACATCAAAAACACGGAAAACTCCGAAGAACGGCTGGGCGTATCGGGCATAACGGGAAAGGCAATCCATTCCTCGGGTAATCAGGCGCTATTATCCTTAGGAGTTGTGTTTATATAAACGACGGATCTGCGAAAGCCGGTCAGAAATAACAGGGTAGTTGGCAGTTAAGACTGCCATCAAGTGAAGACGTCAAAGACTTTTATCGACTAATGTTCAAAGCTTTTGAGATCCTGGGAGCAACTGAAGCAGTTTTCGTCATTACTTGTCATTCTTGTAGGACTCAAATATATATAATGGGGAATGGGCAAATATTAGTAGAGCTCTATCCATAGGACACATAAATCAGAAATCACAACCAATTTCAGTCAGTATATTACTTTGGCCTAATTAGCTTATTACTGAATCATTGCTCATCGGTCAAAAATTACCATTTACGGTGTGGTAGGAAGTACCAGTGTCTCAGTAGATTTTGCACAGTATTATCACTTGTAGTCACTCTTGTTCAGAGCCACACAGAAGGTCTATGGCATTTCGAAAATAGTCATGCCCCATTGAACGCTTCCGAGGCTTCAACGATGAAGTATCAATATTCGGTGACTGTACTGTGCGGTATTATCAGAATTTAGACTCCGCCCAGGCAGGTTTAATCTGGAAATGAGTTCTCGGATCCTTACTGAATGGTTACTTTGCAGGAATTCTGCATAATAGTTGAGAAATTTGCATGGAATACGGGGTAGATATTGAGGGTGAAATTTGCATTACTCAGCGAAGGAGTTGTAGAGTTTGGAGACACAGGGATGAGGTACCTGTTCTCGCGACCATGCCAAACGAGAAACGGCTCATTACCTGTCTTCAACCAAGTCCTCCCATCAGGTTTGCCAGCGCTTCCGCGGAACAGGCAGTCCTGACGGCTACGCTAGCCGGCCCCTCTAGCACATCTAAGTGGGCCACTAGGACAAGCTGTGCATGGGGAACCTCTTGCTTCATTCCACTTGCATAACCTCCCCCACACCTTCGGAAACTTCTATTGGCGAACGCTCTACGGTTCAATTTTTCAGTCCCCTACCAAGTATTTTTTTTTGTTTAACTCGTGCTCGGATTAGAGGGCACGAGTTGCAGCAAATTCCAACTTGACTGCTGACGTTAGTATACAGTGTACAGTATATAGTACAACAACAATGGGATCATCAGTTCCAGCAGCACCAGGTGGACATGGATGATACGGTGGACGGACATTGCACTTTTGGAATCTACGCACCTTGAAACGTAGTATAAAAAAAATTTGAGGGTGTTTTATAAAAACTTTTTGTTGAACGAATCCATAGGTGTATTATTCACAGAATAATAAACCAAAACGTAATGTTCGTCCGCCGTATCATCCATACCTACTTTACTTTCGGTCTAAAAAAGACGTACAATCAATGAGGCATTGGTGAAATCGCGCGCACATCGTTTCATAAAACCCAGCGCTCACAAAGCCCTCCCCCTGCATGCAGTGTCGATGTGCTCTGAAAAGCACTGCTGTGAATCCACCAGTATACGAATGTCTCGGACTTCGGTTTTCCTAGACAGCAGAGCTTGGCCAATGATATTTATGTATTTATTTATTTATTCAGCGATACGGGCAAGCCCAATACAATAGAAATGTAACTAATAATAAATATGTACAAATATATGTTGTATATTACAAATTAACAAAATGTCCGTGTGATGAGGTGTGATTAAAAAAGAACGCTGCAAATCCCTGCACAACGGTTTATTATTTTGTATAGAATACCCTTCTGTTACAGATCACAGCTCTATGTATAGATAACCCGTCTATATAATATAATATGTACTATTCTATTATATACATATTATGTAGATCGCAGACCCTCCGTAGGTTAGTACCTAACCCCGTACTCGTTACTAGGTACCTACCTAAATCACGAGTTAAATGTTGCTAAAATAATTCTGGCGATGACAAACAGTACCTAACAAAAAGAAACACACATAATGAAGTTCTGAAAAGAAATTGTTGATGAGGAGTGAAAAAAGTTGCAAAAGTACCTACCAACAAACTCCAGCCCCTTCTACGTAGATGGTATAATGAACCGTTGTGTAATAATTTACCGTTGAGTAATAATTTACCGTAGTAATAATTTACCCATCAATAATACTTCAACGTTTGTTCAAGTTTCACTACCTACCAACAAACTCCAAAAGAGCCATCATTTTTCAAATTAAATAATATCACAGAACAACCAACTCGACTTCATACTCCGCCAATATAATCAGGTGATCCCTACCAATGATTGGCCGTATTCACAAATTCCTATTGTGGGCGCGTCTCTGGTTACGGGATTTGGCTTGAATTGTATACAATTTCATTCACACTGGAGTCGAAAATGCCTGTCGGTGCAAACTTCGGGGCCTTACTGTGAACGAACGGCTGGACGTACGATGCTCCGGATGGTCTTAAAAAACTCGCAAGTTCAAGAACTATTTAAAACCGTAAAAATATTTACGTAAAAAAATGGTATAGGCGTTTTGAAAATTTCAACCCCTATTTTGAACCCCTTAGAGATGACTCACAGTAACGTCGAGCTTCGAGGACCAACTAGACGCCGAACGGAACCTATAACCCGAATTTCATCAATTTTTTTTCATGGTAACTAAGAAAAGTGGCCCGTACGGCGTACGGCGTACGGCGTACGGCGTACGGCGTACGGCGGACAGACAGAAATATTTTTATTGCAGTTTTGGATTCTACATACCTTGAAACGTAAACCATCAAATTTTGAGGGGGGGTAAGAATTTTTTTTTTCATGCTCGATTCCAATGGTTCATTATTGAAAATAATAAACCAAAATTAGTTCTTTCGCACACGGGCTCCATTTGGGCCTTAGTTGTGTCCCGAAACTTTGCAGCCCGATCGAAATATACTCAACGGTGTTATGGGTGAAAAATGGGCGTGAAAATAGGGTTTTTGGTGTTTTAGTAATATGAGCTTGTGACGTATCGTTTTCCATGTGTTTTAGGACAAGAAGACAGAATATGAAGTTGATTTTGACCAAAGAGTGAATGAAGAATGGAGAGTGTAACGAAGGTTGCTCCCAAAATTCATTTTTTATGAGTCAAAAACCTGGGAAATTGTCTGAAATCACCATAAATTGGTATAACAATACTAGAAGTAGTATCAACAGGTGAATCAAGACAATTAAATGGCACTACCAATGATCAAAGATAATTTGTAAAAATAAAGAGGACCCTAATTCGTGTTTTTGGGGCCAAAATTGGTGGAAACCACCAAAAATAACTTTCAATGATTACAAATGAAAGAAACAATAAACGAACAGCCACCATTTCTATAGACTGTATGTCCGATAAAATACTCGCAATAAACCCATGTGACAAGGACTTAGCAGCATTTTTCTATGAGCTTTCAAAGTTTCGGCAATAAGCGACGTCATTGCACCCCTCCCGCCAGCGCCCCCTCCCCCCTTGCCCTGGCTGACGTCACAAAGAACTATTCATTCACAAGAAAAAGTACTATTCATTGTAGAAGAGTGCGGTTGGTCTCAAAATTATTCATAGAATGGAGCCTACTTTTATTTAAAAATTTAAACAAGTCATGGGTACTCCTCATTGCTGCAGCACATTTCTACATGATCCTGTTCTCTGGAGACTGTTCACTCTCAACTGAGTAATTCATTAATCAGAATTGACTGCAAATAATCGAAAATTCAATTCCGATCAGCAATACCAGTGTCCGTCTAAAGGAATACACTGATCACATGTTTTGCATCGATGGATGAAGACTGTTCTGAATAGATAAATTTCAGGGTGATCACGAGCTAAGAAAGTGAAAATAGATAAACACCGTACGTACACATCATTTGCACGTCAAAAAAATACCTCAGTCGTCAACGTGAAAGGATGTACTAGCACTATTAAGGTAAATCACCGTCTGGATGGGACCCTGGGTTGATGCTCCGTTAGCGGAAAACAAGGCCACTCTTATGACGTCAAGCCAACGTGATTGGAGCCGCCGCGGTTCGATGGAGATTATGAACAATGACAATATTGCATTTCCACACGAGTGCAGACATGTCCCAACTTTCAACTGCTAAAACATCAAGAGATGGTTCCACTTTAGGGCAACAATTTTAGGGTTTATAGATAAGTAAGGTTCATAGATTGCATTTAGGTTGGCAGTGATGATTGTTTACATAGGTTTGGAATATTTTTGATCTAATGATAGAAAATATTCAGTTTCAAGGAATTTGGGAAGTGCCCGTAACAGGTAACCCAACGTAGAAATATGAAGCCCAAAATGTTTTCCACTTTCAGAAAAAAATACTATCAACTAGGATCTACGCTCAACTGCGCATAACCAATAGAATATAGTAGTTCAACGGCTTCATTACAGGCAAATTACTCGCCATCATAATATCATCCGATACGATTGTCACTAACATTGCGAAAAAAGAGCACTGAGAACTGGTTGGAGAACAACCCTTAGAATATCCGTTAGCCACACCTGCCTCACAACGCAGCCTCTAGCGATAGGTTTACCTAACCGTGAACTACGAGGGAAGAAATTCCTTTCGAAAAAAAAAACCATTGCAGTGATGTCAATCATATTGCAACACGGCTCAATAATAACCAAGGTATATGAGAAAATCAATCAGTCGAACGTGAGAGAAAAAAAAAGCAGAAAATACGTCTGTCAAGGCTTCTTTGAATTACTGACAAACCGCATTCCGACAGTTATTGACAAATTCCATCGGATCTGGTTCCATACAATCCGATCTATGTGTGTTACAGGTGTTTTAAGTTTACGTATATGCGCAGACGAAAGGGCACGCCAGGCTCAAATCGCACATATCCTCTTAACTGAAGCAGATTCAACGGTATAATTTGTTTCAAACTCTAGGGGAAAACGTAGAACCATGATTCATGAAAACAATAAATTGTATCTACGTTTATAGATCGATCGAAATGCTCTCTGCAATAGCAACTCCCCTTACTAGATTCTATGCAAATCGAGAGCTAACCCATTCAATATTCTCGTTTCAGCACGACTTCCGTCGCTCGGAAAGTGCAAAAGGGTCACCTCTAGAGCAAGTGGTCGCTGGAGCGGAAGGGCTCTGGAGGAAACAAGACAGGTGGATTAGGTCACATCTACAAAGGCTAAGCTGGAAGTAATGGATTCTAACCCTCACTGAAAGGCAAAATTATTTGCTGGAATTGACAAAGTCGTAGTTCAACACCGCTGGCCAATATTCTGCGATTGAAAATTTAGAAGTACCAAAACTGTCCAAATTACATTAACTTAGTCGTGGTGGAGGTGCAATATTATATCATGGACTCTGGAAGTATTTAAATCAATGTATGACGCATGATGCCATAGTGATCTCCCACTCTTAGTGATACCAGGCTCACTGGAAAATTATTCACCCGAAGCTGCGCCGTGGAGCTTGTTGCGCAGTGGTAGAGATGTCCTCAGTAGTATACCACTGATTATCTTTAGCGTATTTCAGTATTTATGGAAATACTGTTTCACCCGACTGATGGGACTGTCATATGAAACAGACTTGGGAGACAAATCAGCCAACTTCTGAACAATGAATGAGTATTCGCCAATGGCTCAATGCCGTTTTTCGTCACTCCTAAACACCGGCATGCAGCAACTTTCAGCAATCAAGAAAACATGGTAGGAGCGGTCTGCGGCTGTAATCCCGCTACCCTGCACGGTCGACCGAGAACGATACAGGAAAATTGCGCGGTCGCAGGAAATGGAAATGAGATGTCACACAGTGTTACACGACGTCCGCAAAGAATTGACTGCCAGTAGTGGACGAGGAGTGGGAGTAAAGCAACATAAAAACCCGCTTTCGATTTGTGAACAGAGAAGCGGCCCCGTTCCGAGTGAAAGGTCGCCGTAACGATCAGCAACATCCGCTATAGGTGTCAGAGCTTGGTCGGGACCTCGAAAATGACTTGGGGTTTTCATTAGGTCGGATTTAAGTACTACCGAAGAACATGGTCCAGTGGAAAAAATACTTAATGGATTTTCGGTCCCTGGCAGTTAAATTAATGGAGGTGAGTGTTCAACTCATTACGTACATACCTACCTGTATTCGATCAGAATACTTCCGACGACCTGGAGAGCCTCCAACCCTCGGCTCGCTAGTGAAGACGGATTCCTCCGGAAGGTATGCGTAAATGTATGGTATATTTGTTTCCCAATGCGCACATTACGTGGGAGCGAAAATGCATTTCCTCGTTATTTTTCAGAAAAAGGATTAAACCTTGTGACAGTAATGAAAAGCTCGAGGCAAACTTGCCGGATCGCGTGGGCCAGATGTACTCTGACGTATTTCATTCGATAGAGCTTTCCGGGGGTTGGGCGTCTGCCTGCCCACGCTTGGCTTTTCCTGCCGTTTTCAACCCCCTGCAACGCCCACGCTTTCCAGTCTGCGTCTTCACCGCCCACGCCGACCACCTGCGTGGACTGAAATAAACTGGGCGAAGGGTTATATTCTGCGTGGGCACCGTTGGAAATTGCGTGAACATGAATGGAACTACGCGAGTAACTCACGGAGCCTGGGATGGCGATCTTCAATTTCAAGAAACTGAACAAACCCCGGACATAAGCATCCATTTAATAAAGTCTTTTTACAATCCTCCTAAAACAAATCATTCAGCGCAGAAATAAACATTTCGTGACTAATGAAACTCGAGAGTTCCATCATTCCTAAGCATTTTTCCGGGTGAAAAGCTCAGATCTGATGTTCATTTCGTAGGGGAAATATTTTTAAAATTTTGTTTAGCTTTCCATGTGGAAAAAGCGCTCGTTCAACTTTTATTAAACATATCAACCCCTTCTTATCAACCATATCAACCAACCCTACTTCCCCACCCAACCAACCCTACTCCTCCTACAACCCCTCCCCTCCTCCACCGACGGGGGTCAACCCTACCTTATCAATTTCTTCCTTAAAACGTGTCACCATAAATTGCAGTTACAGTACTTTTTCAAAGATGTTGGTATGGTAGCATCTGTGACCCAACCCCCACCTCCTCTCCAAATTTGAGCCCACTATTTCGGGTAGTTACGGGAGTTACAAGGTATTGACCACAGTCACACACATGGACGGACGGATAGACAGACACGGAACCAAAAATGTTCCTTGATATTTGAAACGCAAAATGGTAGTGGAAATTTTCATTTTGGAGGACAATTTTTTTTTTTAAACTCAATCACGAATCCACGGCTTCCCTACTTCCGGTAGTGAGGAAGCAAAAGTTCGTTAGAAAGGTAAAGGGGAGGGGCATTCCTCAAACACCCTGTGTGTATACCTACTATTCACTACAGTACAACTCCCTTGAAAATATCTGATAGTCACCAATAATCATACATTTTTATGACGTCCATACCTACTTTAATTGTACCTATCCCTCTAACTACTCCAGAATGCTGTCTCCAGAATACTGTCTTCACGAATGAACGAAAACCAATTACGTCAATCTCCGTTGTTTTTACATTTTCGCAAACCCAACATGTTAACGAGATCATTGATCATGCAAATAGTATTACTCAACCGCTCGGCGGATGCGCCCGGGCAACAGTTGGGCTGAAAATAGCCCGTCCTTGTATGCAACGCTTGGATCGGTCTCCGAACAAATTTCCGTTTTAAATATACCTACTAAATAGCATTCTGAGGTCTTCAAAAGTAGCCGGTTTAAGTTGGCAGCCGAGACCTGCATTTGCTGTACCTAAATCATTCAATCATTTCATGGTCAGATCCACCGTTATACTAGAAAATGCATTTGGAGTTCAATGTAAGTTAAAACATCGCTGCGAAGAACAAATGTTCAAAACCTTGAAGAATCTAGAATGGACCGATTTTGTTTCTGTAGATGATTAAATCACCACCCCATGTTGGAGTGGACGTTTTTCCCCCAGGCTAGAACTAAAATGTTCATTATGCCCTCCGGATCCCATTCCTTAAAAAGTTTAATAGCTGCAAAATCCAAAGATATTACGATGTTGACCGTCGACAACTGAGTTTTAAGAAAAAAGTTAAGTAGCTATACGGTCGATGAAAAAACTGAAAGAGTAGGTACGCTAATTCCATAGCGAAAGATAAAGTTGGAAAGGGTAGAGATGAGAAAATACCCCGCACACCACATATATTATACAACCACACTGCTGGTACCATACAAAGTAACGTGTTTCGAGGATCCAATTTGTGTACTACAGCATTCGAAAGCATCCAATGCCGTTACTAGGAGATACTTGGATGCCATGCGTTCAACTAACGACTTTAATTAATTACCCATTCAAGCGGTAGTTAGGAAGAACAAAAGTTGACTATAGAACTCTTGACGGTACAGCACGAGCTCAACTTATGGCACTGATTGAATAATTCATGGAAGCCGGCTTTTCCTCGAGCGCAGCCCAGTCTCATCAGGTAGGGCATTATACATGAACACTCATCAACGCCTTTCATTCCCGGATGTTTATAACACATTTACAATATTTAGAAGTTTACTTACGGTGAATTATGACTGAAAAACGACACATAACATTACACCACCGTTCACTATTTCCATATTGCATATATCAATCCGAATTTATTGATCGCATCATTATCACAGGTAATTCATTACACAGGCAATTCACGGTAATTTCGGCAACTCGTTCGACAGCCTGAGGACAGATTAGTGGGAGAGGTCCTAACCTTCATTATTTAAGAAATTCTGAAGCGCTTTCGTTTCTCTGCGGTTTTTTGAGAACACAGTTCCGATGCCCATCTCCCAACTTGAAAAACTCTGAAAATTATTACACAACGGTTTATTGTTTACCTACCTGTATAGACGCCCCTTGTGCGTAGATCACTGTTTTCTGTGGTAATATATACCCAGGAAAGCCCTGACTCGAGTACTGCAGCCGGCAGGGGAGTTATAGATTCATATAATATATGCGGTTGATTCAACTATTTGTATCATTATTTATTTGTTTTTATTCACGAAGCCCAGATACCCTGCATAATAAAGCAATCGACTTGTATTTTTTTAGAACATAATTTATTGGGTAGGAAACTGACGTAACTGATGCATTTGTTTCGATAAATTGAAGGTGACATTTGAATATATCCCTGAGATAGATCCCTTGATTATCCAATAACTCAGGCGAACGGTTATGCAAAAAGTGGAACCCGATTTTCAACATGGCAAGCTCTTTAACCAAACGGAATCCCGACGGGTATCTCGAGGTCACAATTCGAATACGTCTGTCAGGGTCGAGTCGGGTTTCACTTGAAGATTTTAATTCAACGCTGTTTCAACAGTCAGGGGCTTTTAAAAGGGCAAAATATGAGACGCAAAACATCGAATGCGAAACCAAATTGCCCATAAACAAATTTTGCTCAGCCATCAACCGCACCCAATGCTCATGATGCCACTCCCGGTGTGGGAGCCATGCCTGATAATACTGACGGTAACCCAGATTCTGGTGCAAGGCCTTAACAATCTAGGACGGACCGCTTCCCTCCGGGTGGCAGTTGCTCAATATCTCAGTAACTAAACTGGTAGCAACTTTAGCATACACAGATGATTCAGTCCCACTTGAAGAAAGTATTAGAATGGCTACCAACTGCATTTTGATTGGTCGAATATGGGAATTAATAGTAACTACAGATCATTCCATCTGAGCTGAAAACCCGAGCGAAGCTGTGCTATAATCAGGCAACTTTTATGGTACGTATCTGCTGACATAGTTTTTCTCATCCCCACAGCTCTTTCTTGGGCTGTTATTTCTTCAGTTTTCCACCGTCTGCCCTATTAATAACAGGCTTTAATGAGTGATAACTACCAGCATCCAACATAATACCACACAGCAATATAAAATTGGCCACAACGATCAAATGAAGTCGCACCAATCGTTCCAATGAGGAAAGTGAAATTTTGATCAAAGATACTCTCACCGAGAAGAGATTTAAGAAATGCGCCTCACCTCGAATTTCCTTCTTCCGATATGAGAACTGTCTCTTGCACCAGCACCTTCAGAACACCCAAAGAGGTTGTCATCGTCTTCAGTTCTTACCTGTGAACAAAAAAAAAGTTATCCTTTTTTAATACAATTTCGAATAATTAATTTTATTTGGACGCATTGTGATATTTTTTAGCACCCAGATGATTGCGAAACGTTATAAACATGACTGATAGATGCAGAGGTTTTTTACTCCAGAAAATGAGAATCAAATTCTATTTAAGACTAAAATGCTGATACAGCGGTTGAGCAGAAATTAAATTAATTGGCTGGTAGGTATAGAATGATGAACTACTTGTGAAGTTGAAGGACGGAATAATATCCGGGATAATTTTGAAGAATGAAAACGCGGGGATGCAAATTATTTCCCACTTAGAACCTGAGTTAGATACGGTAAAAAATGAGTCTAATCCCTCATGGCGGAATAACCATGTTCACCTGTTACTCACAACACGACACAATCCCGTTACTTCGTATGGGGGACTCGATGGCGGGCTTGGGAGCTAATACCTCAAGTCGGTCAGGACAGTTCTCAGAAACACGCGATTTTGCTATTAAAAGAAGGCTTGAAGAAAAAACGCTAACAATCGAAATAATCGTAGCAGGAAGTGGAATAAAAACCGGAGACTCTGTTCCCGAAGTAGAACTCTAGCTTATACATGGTGGAAGTTACTGCAATCAAGCGTCAACTTCGGGATGGGAACATCTCCGTAGCTTTTCGATGTACCACTCCGTAGCTTTTCGAGGTACCAATCCCAAGCTTTTCGAGCTACCACACCATAGCATTTCGAGGTACCATTCCCTAGCATTTCGAGGTAACATCTCCATAGCTTTTCGAGGTACACTCCCTAGCATTTCGAGGTACCACTCCCTATAGCTTTTCGAGGTACCACTCCCAAGCTTTCGAGGAACCACTCGCTGATAAAGGAAGGCAAAAGATTTTATACAGATTTATACAGAATTGAAACAAAATAATCTTATGGATGTACATATCTGTACATATTTGTAACGTTTGTCGATTGATTAGAAATGTTTCATGCTGTACCCCTAAGTCAAAATCCTAGGCCCTGACTGATGTCGAAATAAGTCGGCTGTTGGTCGTGAATCTAACGAAAGAAAGAAAGAGGTAAACGATACTACCGGACAATAGAGGAAGGCTGTGCTACTTAGCCGAGTTATCACAATTACACAGATCAATGAAATTATAGCAGAAAATGGCCAGCAGAGGGTGACTAAGGAGCTTCTGTGGACGTTAGCAGCTCATGAAGATATCTTGTATCACATGCAAGCTACGAGGTAGCAGCCTGAATACCAAGGTTTTGGTTAAAGAAATACGATTTGGATATCAAACCAAGCACACCTAGTACAACGATGTATCTAACCAATCTGCGTAGAATTAACTCGTTTTGGTGAGAACCATAACCCATAAAAATTCAATCTTTCTTCTAAATATCTTGAATATACCTATTATCATCGCCAGTGCACTTACATGCGTATACAAGATTTGTTGTTGTGTACCATGATTCCAACTGGGTTGATCAGTTACCTTGAAGTTGGCCTTCGAAGCGACGGTCACAGGTAACTGCTCGGAGTTATTTTCATTTCGAAATACCTAAAACAAACGGAGTCCAAGACGTAGAACCCGAAAAAAGGACGTTCTTTTCATTTTTTTCTGGAATTGATGGAGGACGAACACACGAAGGCTATCCACGGTTCGCGGAGTCGACGCAGAATACAATGGGATTGACCAGAAAGAATAGGAAGCCAAGCGGTTATCGGCGAGATTCGTCGAGAAGCGGGCAACGGTGTTCCCTGAGACCTGAAGCAAGAGAGGTTTCAGGAAGCCTTGGGTGGGAGGCATTGATGGTATGGGAACAAACCTAAAAGAAGGTCAGGAGTTAACGGAAATATAATACTCGAGGAGCCAACATAGGATAAGGGTCGATCAGATAAATGTTGTACTTACTTAGAATTTGTAGCAAGACTAACCCAGCCTTAGAAGTAGGTATCCATTGCCAGATTCCCGCAAAAATTCGTTTTCGGACCGCTGGAAGATTGTAACAGAGTACCTTCCTGTGCACACATCTGATACACGCAGGGGGGGGGGGGGATCACTTGTGTTACACAGTGCTACATATGGTGCTTTAATTGCTGATGAGCGTTTTTGGCTATTCCCATCTGCAGCTCAGAGATCAGGTCGGCGTCTCTATGAAAATCATTTTTTAACTGATACTATCAAACATCTGATTCGCATACAGTATCGGTTAGAAAGTCATAACAAGTCGAAACAACCTGTAAATAGCGATCATGTGAGAGGAATAGGTAAGACATTTTTGACACTGCTTAAAATATGTGAAAAAACCAACCCATTAACTCAGGACGGTAAAAATCAACGCACCATGGACTCTAGAAAATACTGTACCAATAATTGGCGTGTCAGGTTTTGGTCGGACATCAAGTGTTTATGAAATTTACACACAGCACATTACCTGCTGATGAATGTTCAAGTGTGGTTGTGTGTTGCTAATTGCAAGAAGTTTTCATGTCTGTTTATACTCTCCACTGCGACTTATCTCTATTTAACAACTTTCTAAAACAGGTACTACGAGCTAGGAAATCAGATAGCAAAGGAATGAGAACAATTTGACTCACTCCACTTGAACACATCCTTCAGTAAAACCCAAACGAGGTCTATTGCACATTAAGGTAGATGAATCGTGAGTGAACAGGTGGCAAGAAGGTCCCCTTGTTCCGTTTTCGAAGGAGCGGCCTCGACATCAAGCATCAGGGCTTTAAAAGCAACGCGACATTGAAACGTAAGATTTAAAAGGCTGGGTATTGGGTCAAGATCATTAGGGTGGTGACGTCAGACGGTACTTTCTAACCTTTACATAACCTGACAACCCCCACTGCAACCTTCCATTCACTTTCCGCCCCCCCTTGTGCAATGCGTCCCCCTTCCACATGGGTTGCCCTAGTTGTTTATTCCGGGGATGAGAAGAGAAATTTCGAGGAGATGAAGAGTGTTTATCTTTTGGAAAGGTGGTCAGCATAGCAGATCTACGGTGTTGCTGCGTATTTTCCATTGCTACATCTAGACCATACTATGCTACAAGAGAGATGATTTTTCTAGCTCTAAGTCACAACACTTCTAGCGCTAAAAACGCTTTAGAAACCCCACAGCACAATCGCTATGTAATCTTATTCACATAGAAGCAAATACCCCTAATCACCAACGGCGCACGGGAGCAAGGAACCTCACCAAGGATGTTGAGCTCTGCAAATGGGTTTCACGCTCCTCAGGACAGCTGCCCGTCAAGGGCCGAGTGTATGCCCAAGGGGCGAACCCAGACCCGCCTATCAAGGCAAGACCGACCACCTATCGCATTTTCAATCTCTCCAGACGTGCTCCGAACTATCATCAGATTTCTATTGTAGGAGCACTACTTGAATCCTGTTTCTGAAACAGATAGGGCAGAGAGTAATAAATTAATCATTTCGCGGAAAGGGAGATCGGGAAGCAGTATTCAGCTAATAAGGATACAAAAAGAAGTCTACAAATAAATTGGCCAACCAGGAGTCTAATATTTTGGGCATGTGCCGAAGTATTTTCAATACAACCGATCAGGTAAACATACAAGGTACTACAGAAGTCATACAAATGACATTACTACCTATGGTTGACAAATGGTGGGAGGCCAGGCCTGGAGGGACTGGGTTTGTAACTAGGTTACTCTGGGTCTCATTTTACTTGTTTTCTCCCTTACAAACGATTAGTGCCCACAAATACAGACAAATTGAAACAGCCTTCCATCAGTTCTACTTTACAATCGTAAATGACTTCTTTGAAGAGCTCAAACGGATTCAATCCTTTCGGATTGAACTTTGCACGCGCTGATTCCACGATAATGGCCCACTAATTGAGCCACTGTTCGCTACCGAAGAGGGAGAAAGTACCTGGTAATTAACTTTCACTCTCGTTATTACACTGGCATTAAAAGCTGCTTCGGCCCGTTAAAAGTCGACACGCCGGTCTTGATGGATACAGGAAACTTACCAAGGAATCTAACAGCTTCGGTGTTTAAATATATTAACTGAATATATTTATATTGATAAAATTGTTAAAGTTCGTCTGAATGTTCAGTCACATGACTCGAAGCAAAAAGTTGCATAATTATGTTAAAAGCATGAAAATTGAGGAAGACATCGAGAGTAGTTCTACTTGATCTCTGCCACCGTTAAAAATCCAGAACATATTATATGAGAAAGCTGGCTAGTGTAGTTTATAACAGGGTTATTGTTAGTTTCTACAAGAATGCAAGAACATTCGAAAGAATAACGCATCCAACTGTGCGACCGATTTAGAAATCGGGTATTCCAATTCAAAGGTTAACGTCTAGCGAATCTAGGCATTAGTGACTTTGCCGAGGGTTTAAATCATTCGCCACGAAGGATCCACCAAGTGCAGTCAATAACTAGCGCTGCAGACAGCAGCTGCCCTTTTCAAGAGGCCGGAAGACGCGAGGCAAATATGTCGGGTTGTCACCGAGTTCAAAGCGATAAATCATACAGTTTGCATCGTTTGTGCGCAAGTTCAACGGGTATGAAATGGGGGTACAAGTACATAAGTTTAACCATCGTATATTGATTTCGTACGTCGAAAATCACAAATATGAGTTAGAATGTGTTTTGAAAGGTCACAATATTCGAAGAAGTTGGTAACGACATATTCTGAATGCTTAACGATATTCAATGACTACATCTAGAAGTGTGGATGTTGAGGTTTATATTAGGAATGGATTGTAAGTTCACAAGCTAAACCAAAAATGATCGTGACCATCTGAAAATTGGCTCCATATTATCGAATTCCTCGACCACATTTGGAATCTTATTTTGCACGTAACCCTATGCCATAACAAGCCAAACTAGGAAATGCTAATATACCTATCCTACGTCTAACAGTTAGGCCATCAAACCTCTTCGTTTGGAATACCGTCTACGGCAGTATAGTTACCAATCGAATCGTTAAATACGAGTAGCATCAGCAATAAAAATATAAGTATCTCCAGTAATGAGGTAAAATAAAACCCCACAAAAACATGTCTAAAAGACCGGTATTTCTTCCCAATGATTGTTCAAGGCATTTCGCTAATAATCATGCAAAATTGCAGAATGTATTGAATTATAGCAGAATTATATACTACGAGTTCCTTCAAATTATATAAGCGCTAACGCAGTAAGTCCAGCAAATGCACTGGGGAACCTAAAGAGTGTTAACATTTAGTTTTTTCTTGTTTTAAACTTGGGCAACTCGCCAAAATGTATTTTTGAAATCTGTAAGTGGGATGATATTTTACGGTAAGTACTTTTATCAATGGGGCCGACCAAATAACCTTTCTTGAGATTTTTGGAATGGTATTAAAATTACCAATGTTACTGACAGTTTTTATTTCGAAAACCAAAATGAAATCGATCCGAAGTTCGAGAAGACGTCATTCCTCAGTTGTAAATGAGCATTCAGAACCTATCAATCGACAACAGTAGGCGTCTAGCATGAGTATTCACTCTTTGAGAGTAAGTTAATGTTGTGGCTTGAATGCCACCTACCTACAATCTTGACGTTCAGAATCTCGATATGAGATGGAAAGCAAAGGAGACGAAGCAGATTCTGACTGTCAAAATGAGCATTCAGAACCAGTTAACAGCAATGTGCATCCACGCTGAAAGGTAGCTGAATGCTGTTGATGTGGTTGATTTATTTTCGGTATTTGTTTAACATTTTCAATGATAACACTTGGAATCGAGCATTTTAAAAAAAAAATCTCACCACAAAATTTCGTGGTTTCCTTTCAAGCCTACGTAGAATCCAAAAATGGAATTTAAAAAAATTCGGTCCGTCCGCCGTACTTTGCACTTTTCTTAGTTACCATGAACCAAAATTAATTAAATTTCTCAATTTGGGGTCCAGTTGGTACGCGAAGCTCGGCGTTACTGGCAGTCACCTCTAAGGGGTGAAAAATAGGTTGAAATTTTCAGAACGCCGTAGCTCGAAAATTTTCAGTAGAAGGGTATGCGTTTTTAAACTGATCTCAAACTAATGAATTTTTTGAGAATACCAGGAGCATTGTACGTCCAGCCGTTCTTTTGCACCAAAATGCTTCGTAAAATAAATACGGCCCAGATATCATTGCTAGGAACACTCGATTATAATTACGGATGGCTGATGAAGTCGAGTTGGTTGTTGCGATATTATTTCACCTCAAGAATGATAGCTCTTTTGGAGCCTGCTGATAGGTACTTTTGTAACTTGAACAAACGTTATGCTTCGTGAATAACAAAAAATAATTAATGAGTGAATTATTGAATCCCGCGCATTTTTATGAAACTTTAATCCCCGGGCCGGCTTCAGTACTCGATTTAGCGCTTTCCTGAGGGGGAGCTCGAGGGTAGGTATTGACCACAGAAAACAGTGATCTACGCAGAAGAGGCACCTATACTACAGGTAAATAATAAACCGTTGTGTGATAATTTGCAGCATTTTCCACTTCATAATTACCTCATTTTCTTTAGGTCCCCAGTAGTAAATCTTTAATCCGGTGTCGACTTGGAACTACCGCTAGCTGTTTCATGCGCCAATAAACGGGCCCTCGTTCGAATTCGGACGCGTCAACCCGTAACGAGGGCGGCGAGCGAAAGTGAAAACCTCAGGAGTCCAGGCCCGCACAACAATGAATGTGAAGGAGGCGGCACATATCGGCGTAACGGTTAGCCACCAACGACTTCCTCTCTGCAGACGAGGATTTGAACAATGGTCCTCAGCCCTCACTAGGCGAAGATTACGGGTCCCTTTTGTCGTTTTGCGTTCGGAACCAACTTTCGGAACCGTATGTCATCATAAACGGTTACTGTGAAACTGGGTGAAAGAGTTGACGGCTTATATCATCGGAAGCAGGTTCCAGCAGGTTCTCGAATGGAGCATCTTGAGTTTTTCGAAGAAAGGTTGAAGGAAACCCTCCAACCCCATACCAATTACCGGGGCTGCTAGGCCGACTACATGCAGCATTTCTCTTTTCATGTCTCCACAGGGGCATGAACGGTGTGGAACCCATTACGAGCTGTATTACCCCTATCTTCTGGGCATGACATCCAAAATCCTGTACAAACACACTGCTTTCAGGTCTAAGGAGCCAAAACATGCGATAGGTAATGTGATCCCTATCACCTTCGTCACCCAAAATCGTGAGCAACGACACTTACCGACCATCCCATCCTGGGGGTTCCTTCATAATCTCAGGATAGCACCTTCCACAGCGTTGTACAACGTACACTAGAGGTAAGGTACTAGAATCCCTGACCAGTTTCACCCCCTTCTGACCATGGCAAACCCAAAGTCGAGTGCTAACCAGTAAATTATCATAGTTCGAGCTGACTTTCTAGTTACAAATAATTATTTTAAATTACCTACGCTTTTCTATGCCAACGACAATTATTGTGAGCCATTACTAGCTCAATAATATACCTCACGCTATCAAATACTGACACCACTCATTTATACTCATACTAAAGAGTATGACTTACTCAACTATACTCATACTAAAGAGTAACTTATGTAACTGGCGTAGTGCAGGCCCAGTACTAAAATGTAG
Organism: Leptopterna dolabrata; assembly: GCA_954871275.1. Classification (NCBI taxonomy): domain Eukaryota; kingdom Metazoa; phylum Arthropoda; class Insecta; order Hemiptera; family Miridae; genus Leptopterna; species Leptopterna dolabrata. The sequence goes on along the minus strand of OX940982.1, from coordinate 28,821,198 downwards.
CTATGTGGCTCGTTATAAAATTTCAGAGATGCTCCCTGTGGACCGGAAAGCCCTCCAAAATCCGTTTCATGCATCGGAGATCTAAATTATAGATTTTTGATTTTCCGTATACACACGAATATATAATACCTATATAATGTATATATATATATATTCCCCCTTCGGTTTATTTTTATTACACCAAGTTGCACAACTTACTAGTAATACATACATACATACATTGTTGACTGAGACTTGAATTATACCTACTACCTACCTCGACGCAATACCGGGTACTAACTTCGTTATTTCAAATGGGAGCCCCCAATTGTTATTGCAGATTCGGATACTACTAAAAATTGCATGAATAATATACCCCTTACTCGATTTTTTACGCCACTTCCAAAACTGGCCACCATTGAACACTTCTAGGCAACCTTCACCAACTTCAAGTGTGGCTCGTGACTTTGACTGTTTTTTTCACGCTGAATTCAACTGTATCAATTATTTTGAATTTAGAGTGCATTAATTTGAGGTTTTAAATCCCAGCGAGAAAATTTGCAGTATTAAAAATGGTTAAAATTGCTCCAAACGCAAATTTTGACCAAAATATTGGAATTTAAAACATCAAATGCACTCGAAATTCAAAATAATTGTTACCGTTGAACTCAGCGTGAAAAAACAGTCAAAAGTCACGTGCCACACGAAGCTGGTGAAAATTTCCCAAGTGTCCAATTTTGGCCAGTTCTGGAAGTGACGTAAAAATCTCGTAAGGGCAATAAAAAACGAGGGGGGGGGGGGGGGTTTACCATTTGAAATACCAAAGTTAGTACTCGTTTGGACACTTCCGGATAGTCGGGGATAGGCTAGATCGACAGAGAATCATGGATTCCGTGGGGGGTAGGCGTTTCTAGTTCTTTCTCTAGAGTGAGAAATAAGGCCGGAAAAAGGAGTGAACCACCCTTTACCTCCCACCCTGTATAAGGCATCCGTTTCTTAGCAAGTTGATTAATGTTTGAACCTTCATAAAATGGCAACAAATTCACCTTTACCTGGTTTCTACAAGGCAAGAATAGCTATTTAGATTGACAGCGACCAGGAGCTAACAGTAACTTCGAAGCCGAATGATAGTTTCTAATTTTATACCGCACGTAAATCATTTGTACCAAGTATGCACTAACACAGCGCCACTTGTAAACTCCCTGTCTGTTGAGACAGTTCCGTTACAATCGTAATAGCGTCATAATGTAATTAAGTTATGTATAATACTAAGGAAGATCACAAGGTAGGAAATGTTATCCTACGCACTTTCACAAACGCGCTCTTGCGTGATAACGTGGAACGGGTGGGGGTTTCAAGAGTCAGTTGCTCAACTCAATCGTAGTAAATCCGAAGGGTCGAAAAAGATCATTCACTGCGCCAAGATATTCATCGAAACCATCATTCACTCCGCCCATCAGGTTTGTACGTTTGTATAATGCGCTTACAACCCGTTTTCCTAAACAGTGAATCGCGATGAAAACCAAAGCCTATTCCGGACTCTTCCTGATGGACCAAAGCCAAAATAAGACTGTACACATTCGCTTTGTTTTTCCCGATAAAAATAGACTATGGTGTATTAACGGATAGTGCGCTGCTTGGTAGGAAAACAAGAAGGAATCCAAGGGACCAGCTCCTGTCCCTCTGTACAGAGAGATGTGTGGAGTCATGCAAAGAGAATGCTGCTGAGATATCTTTGGAGAAATGCCCAGTCGGTCTTGATTTCAGTCTACGCATTTACGATACGAGTTTTCTCAAAAATAGGCTGTGGTGGGCTTTTATTCTTAGGTTGACACTATTTTTACCGATTTACCTTTTGCTTACAGAATCAGCATGGTAGGAATATTGGGAAGAAGAATATTTTCGTTGAACGGGTCATCGAACGTTAAACTTTGTAGCTCAAATTGTTCTTCTGTACACTAGTCAGAACTATTCAACGGAGGCGCAATGACTTCCGACCAGTATTTGAATGGTTTCTAAACATCATGGGATTATTTTTATTCAATACTTGGTAATGATAGAAACAGGCGTTGTAAAGTGGAATGTATGAGAGAGACCATGAAAGACATTTCCGTGTGTTAAACGCTTCCAGTGCCAGTAAAGATCATTTTACTACAGAGGTGTGGTGCATGACATCACTTTCTAATATAGTCAATCAGTCTATCTGTTTTTCCAACTGTATATCCTGGTTCCCAAGAAGCCTGTAGAACTACCTAGTGCCCCTCCCCATCTTCTCCACTGCTTACGATTTCACTGAACGAACGGAAAGACTAAGAAACCAAAAATTTTAATAAAACGTTCAGTGCCAGTATTGAATACATAGGTACAAACTGCTGCTGATGTATCAGTGTATTTTTTCTACACTATGACATAATCAGTTTGTCAATAATTAATTATAACTTATAAGTACAATCGACATCCAGCACCTGTTTGAGAAATTAATAAAATCGAAGATGTATCCGACTTTTAAAATTTTTGGGGGAGTAGCTACTAACTAATACAGACTAACTATAAAACTGCAGCATGGCTATAATAGCGAATTTTCAAAGAAATATGCGTGTATTGTGTAAAAAGATGATTTAGCGAGAAACCATACCATTTTTCGTAAAACTATATAATTTTTTTCATGATTTTAGTTTTTTTTTTACCGATTTTTGACCATTATAAAATAAAATCTGACCCACTCTTTTTTTGAGAAAACTGTTGTTATCATCGAAACAGTCCCTCCGTCCTGAATCACCATCCCACACAACGTCAGGTTAATTGTTAGGTTTTTTGACCCCCATAAATCATATTTTGTATGAAAAACAAATGAAATGACATTTTTCTGTCTTTACTCATCTTTTTATACCACTTTCAGTGATTTTATAACAATTGTTCGTGATTTTAGCCGTTTTTACCTATTTTTGGCTCCCTAAAAACTCAAATTTGACCCCCTTAGAATCATTGAAAGTTGCTCATCTTCGAACTAAGTCTTCTGCAATACGAACGTTTTGGCGAAATTTGGAATTTTGATCATGCACCCAAGGACAGATATCGTCTGGAGTGACACATAAATAGATAAATTTAAAAAAAAATTTTAATCTAGGCATAAATTCAGGATGCTCTTAAACGGATTTGCATTTAAAGAATTTTCAAAAATCCAAGTTCTGACAATTTTGGAGCCACTGCAATAGCTTCATTTTTCTTGAACATTCCCTAACTAACTATGCAATTATAGTGTTATGTTCGGCATTTAAACAAGCGGTATATTCGGAATCTGCGCAAGATTGTTACCATTAGGAAGTCTAACAATTTTGATCGGCTAGAATCGTATTTTGAACCCATCAAAAAGCATACTGCGGTAAATGACATGGTTTTTGAGTACGCCACTAGAAATAATAATTATCTTACGTAGAAGAAAATCCATTCGCGGTTTCGTTTCCACAATTCCGGTTTTTATTCGGAATCCTTCGTTCTCCCGATTCTTACGGCGGATTCCATGGAAATTCCCCTCCAACCCCGGGGGCGTCCTCCCACGTCGGTAACCGCTGTCAAGCGTCCCAGCTCCGCGCAATAACGGCGGGGTACGTTCGGGTTCTAAACCGCAATCAATAAGCGGTGACGCGGGTCGCCCCGCACCCCTTTACCGACTGCCCTCGGCTCACCGCCGCGACTTGACGATGCTGGAACTTCAATTTCAAGAAGACGAGGGAAACCTGCACAACTCACGGCCGGTTGGCGGTGAAACACCTACAGAATGGTCTAAATATTAATTGCAAAGTTGATGATTTTAATAATTGTGTTGGTACTCGCGATGGAGTTCTGGAAATTGACTCCAAGTAAAAAACGCTGCAAAGTCATTGTCACATGGGTTTATTATTCTGTTGGACATACCTACAGAAATGCTGGCAGTTCATTTATTGTTGCTTTTATGTTGTTGTTCTGGTGGTTTCCACCAATTTTGACCCCCAAAACTTGAATTAGGTGCGATCCTTTTTTTTTTTCAAATTATCTTTCATCATTGGTTGCGCCATTAAATCGCCTTGATCCACGTGTTGACACTTTTCCTAGTGTTATTCTACAAATTGATGGTTATTTCAGAAGATTTCGCAGGTTTTTGACTAATAAAAAATCAATTTTGGGAGCTGAACATCTGGTACAACCTCAATTTTTCACTCCTTGGTCAAAATCGACTTCATATTCGGTCTTCTCGTCCCTAAAAACATGGAAAACGATACCTTAAAAGCTCATTTTACTAACTTGTTACTAAAACACAAAAGTACCTATTTTTATACACATTTTCACTCATAACACCCCTGGGTATATTCCGATCGGGCTGAAAAGTTTCGGGACACAACTAGGGCCCAAATGGAGCATGTGTGCGAAAGAACGAATTTTTAGACCGAAAATGAGGCCGGTAAACGTGATATGGCGTACGGCGGACGGACATTGCATTTTTGGAATCTACGCACCTTGAAACGGAAAAGAAAAAGTTTTGAGGGGGTGTTATAAAAATTTTTTGCTGAGCGAATACATAGGTGTATTATTCACAGAATAATAAACCAAAACGCGGCAAATTATTACACAACGATTTATTATTGACCTGTACAGATGCCCCATCTGCGTAGATCACTGTTTCCTTGGTACCTACCCTCGAGCTCCCCCCTCGAAAGCCCTAACTCAAGTACTGGAGCCGGCCCGGGAATTACATTTTCATAAAAATGCGGAGTATTCAATAATTAAATCATTAATTATTTATTTTTAGTTATTCATGAAGCATAAGTTATAGATGGCCCTTCTACGTAGCTAGTATAATAAACCGTTGTGTAATAATAATAATTTACCGTTGTGTGATAATTGACCCAATAATACTTCAAGGTTTGTTCAAGTTGCGAAAGTACCTACCAACAAAATCCAATAGTCCATCACTTATCAAATGAAATAATATCGCAGAAAAACCAACTCGACTTCATACAGCCATCCTTGATTATAATCAGGTGCTCCCTAGTGATGATATCCGGGCCGGATTTATACCGTTTGATTCACAACCGTGTTGACGAAGCTTTTGGTGCACACGAACGGCTGGACGTACAATGCTCCGGGTGGTCTCAAAAAATTGTTCAGCTCAAGACAAATTTAATAACGTAAAAAAAACCATACCCTTCTATCGAAAGTTTTCGAGCTACGGCGTTCTGAAAATTTCAACCCCTATTTTTCACCCCTTAGAGATCAGTAACGCCGAGCTTCGAGGACCAACTAGACCCCAATCGGGACCTACAAACCAAATTCCATTAATTTTGGTTCATGGTAATTAAGAAAAGTGCGAAGGGTTTTACAGCATTTTCGGATTCTACACCTTGAAACGGAAGCAATCAAATTTTGAGGGGGGGGGGGGGGGGGGGAATTTATATTTTATTTTTAAATGCTCGATTCCAAAGGTTCGTTATTGAAAATAATAAACCAAAAAACGTCTGCCAAATCGAGTAGGCAGTATAGCTTCCTCACTTGAATCACATGAACAAGCATCTGACAAATTATTTTCGATCAGTGAAATTGTCATTGAATTGTCTTGATTCACCTGTTGATACTAGTTGCTAATATACAAATTTCTGGTGACAACAACCATTTTCACAGGTTTTTGACACATAAATATTGAATTTTGAGAGTTAAAACTTCGTTAGAACCTCAATCCTTCACGCAGTGGTGAACTTCATATTTCACCCTTAAAAACATGGAAAACGATACCTCGCAAGCCCAAGTTCATTAAAACCTCAAAAATACCAAATTTCGCACCCAATTTTCATACACAACACTTCTGGGAATATTCCGATTGGGCTCCAAAGTTTCGGGACTAGCGCCTAAATGGAGGACTGTGTCCGAAAGTACGATTTTTTTTAGACCACAAATTGAGGTGGACATCGACGATACAGCGGAAGGTGGACGGACATCGCATTTTTGGAACCTACACACCTTGAAACGTAAGAGAAAAAACTTTTTAAGGGGGTGTTCCAAAACATTTTTTCCGAACCGAATGCATAGGTGTATTATTCAGAGAATAATAAACCAAAACCCGAAAGTCAGGAAAATGGAGAAATAAGACAATAAAAAGAAGAGACAATAGCTAACAAACACAGATACTCTTCAAAATCAAGTTAGATTTACAAGCTTCAATGAAATTAAATACGAAACTACTGCAGCCTTGTACTTGGGCTTGGAGCATGTATACGTATAAAGCCGATGTTTGCATGTTCAATTCCACCTGGAGTTTCACGTTCCTCCTCAACTGTTCACTAACACTTTAAGTCGTTCCGTCTCGTTACAATTTCGTTCAACATGAAGTTTTGTCGCTTGATTTCATTTGTTGTTTACATTTTTTCCCCTCCCAACGTACGGCAGGAAACATCTTCCCCAACCAGTTGGCAGAAGCCGGTAGTGAAGGCCGGGCAAGAGAGAAACTTCCAGGCCGGAGGAATACTACAGGACTTTCACTCGGTTGGTGGAACCTCCTGCGAGAGATCACGTCCCCTTTTCATGTTTCCACTTGAATCAGTGAAACCTAACCGGAACTACAAGAATCATAATCCAAAACTTATTTTTCCCCTGCAGAATGAGATATCTGATATTCTAGCTGTCTCGTGGACGCGGAAGATTCTAAATGCGGCCTAAGAACTTCTAAGAAATATAAAACATCCCGTAGAGTAATGGTGATAACCCTTATGACGATGTATACACTCTCACTCTCTCATTGCAGACCGTCTGGAATTATATGAGTAACTGATCAATGATGATGACGAATTCTTTGTGCAATTTAATTATCTAATTTCGTGGCTAGTGACGCGATATGAACAGCTTACGTACATGTTTGACTACCTACATTAGAGTAGGTGATGTTATCATCATAGCCACAAGAATGATATTGTGAATAAAGTGACTGACTGATATAAGATGAGGTTGCTACATATCTGTTGCTTCTTACATAGGTGTCGTGTGGCAGCTTCAAAAGTTGAGAATACGTGCAACGGACACAAGATTGGCAGAAATTCCCCCCCCCCCCCCCCCCCTCACCACCAGAACAAAAATAAATTTTGAAATTCCGGCGACGTATGCACAACTAGACTGAATTCTGCGTCGAACCAAAAAACTCTGCAAAGTCACTTTAAACTTTAAACTTTCACATGGGTTTATTATTCTATTGGACACACCTACAGAAACGTTGGCTATTCATTGATTGTTTCCTTCATGTGAAATAATTGAAATAGCTATTTCTGATGGTTTCCACCAATTTTGGCCCCCAAAACACGAATTAGGTACGCTCCTTATTTTTTATTTTTTTTCAAATTATCTTTGATCATCGGTAGTGCCATTTAATCATTGTGATCCACGTGTTGACACTTCCAGTGTTATTATACAAACTGATGGTGATTTCAGATGATTTCCCAGGTTTTTGACTTACGAAAAATCAATTTTGGGAGCTGAACATTTGGTAGAACTCAATTGTCCACTCTTTGGTCAAAATCGACTTCATATTCGGTCTTCTCGTTCCCAAAAACATGGAAAACGATATCTCAAAAGCTCATGTTACTAAAACACAAAAAGCTTACCTATTTTTATACACATTTTCACTCATAACACCCCTGGGTATATTCCGATCGGGCTGCAAAAGTTTCGGGAAACTAGGGCCCAAATGGAGCACGTGTGCGAAAGAACGACTTTTTTAGACCGAAAATGAAGCCGGTACACGTCATACGGCGGACGGCGGACGTACATTGCATTTTTGGGATCTACGCACCTTGAAACGGAAAAGAAAAGATTTTGAGGGGGTGTTATAAAAATTTTTGCTGAGCGAATACATAGGCGTATTATTCACAGAATAATAAACCAAAAGGAACACGTAAATTGGAATTAAGCCCTGGGCAGCGCACACAAGATTCTTTCGATAACCCACGCGTTTTCTGCATTGACCCCCCCCCCCCCCCCCCCCTTCCCGACCCATCAAGAGTAAATTTCGGAATTCCGGCTACGTATGGCACAACTAGAACCTCTCAAATCGGTTGAGAATTGCGGCCTGGGCAGCGCACACAAGACCGAAAACTGACGTTTTTCGGCACTGACCCCCCCTTTTACACGTAAATTTCGAAATTTCGGCGACTTAGGGCACAACTAGACAGTTTTCTGCGTCGAACAAAGAAAAAACGCTGCAAATCCCTGCACAACGGTTTATTATTTTGTATAGAATACCCTTCTGTTACAGATCACAGCTCTATGTATAGATAACCCGTCTATATAATATAATATGTACTATTCTATGCATATTATGTAGATCGCAGACCCTCCGTAGGTTAGTACCTAACCCCGTACTCATTACTAGGTACCTACCTAAATCACGAGTTAAATGTTGCTAAAATAATTCTGCCGATGACAAACAGTACCTAACAAAAAGAAACACACATAATGAAGTTCTGAAAAGAAATTGTTGATGAGGAGTGAAAAAAGTTGCAAAAGTACCTACCAACAAACTCCAGCCCCTTCTACGTAGATGGTATAATGAACCGTTGTGTGATAATTTACCGTTGAGTAATGATTTACCGTAGTAATAATTTACCCATCGATAATACTTCAACGTTTGTTCAAGTTTCACTACCTACCAACAAACTCCAAAAGAGCCATCATTTTTCAAATGAAATAATATCACAGAACAACCAACTCGACTTCATACTCCGCCAATATAATCAGGTGATCCCTACCAATGATTGGCCGTATTCACAAATTCCTATTGTGGGCGCGTCTCTGGTTACGAGATTTGGTTTGAATTGTATACAATTTCATTCACACTGGAGTCGAAAATGCCTGTCGGTGCAAACTTCGGGGTCTTACTGTGAACGAACGGCTGGACGTACGATGCTCCGGATGGTCTTAAAAAACTCGCAAGTTCAAGAACTATTTAAAACCGTAAAAATATTTACGTAAAAAAATGGTATAGGCGTTTTGAAAATTTCAACCCCTATTTTGAACCCCTTAGAGATGACTCACAGTAACGTCGAGCTTCGAGGACCAACTAGACGCCGAACGGAACCTATAACCCGAATTTCATCAATTTTTTTTCATGGTAACTAAGAAAAGTGGCCCGTACGGCGTACGGCGGACAGACAGAAATATTTTTATTGCAGTTTTGGATTCTACATACCTTGAAACGTAAACCATCAAATTTTGAGGGGGGGTAAGAATTTTTTTTTTCATGCTCGATTCCAATGGTTCATTATTGAAAAGCAAATCGGTTGAGAAAATTGCGGCCTCGGATTCGCACACAAGATTGTGTCACACACACACACACACACACACACACACACACACACACACACACGCACGCACGCACGCACGCACGCACGCACGCACGCACGCACGCACGCACGCACGCACGCACGCACGCACGCACGCACGCACGCACGCACACACACACACACACACACACACACACACACACACACACACACACACACACACACACACACACACACACACACACACACACACACACACACACACACACACACACACACACACACACACACACACACACACACACACACACACACACACACACACACACACACACACACACACACACACACACACACACACACACACACACACACACACACACACACACACACACACACACACACACACACACACACACACACACACACACACACACACACACACACACACACACACACACACACACACACACACACACACACACACACACACACACACACACACACACACACACACACACACACACACACACACACACACACCTATGGTTCTTTTCCCCCATGGGTTTGGGTTCAGGATGGTCTGAAACGAATTTTAGGACGTCTCTTACCACTGAGGGACGCCCTAAAAATAGGAAGAAATGAACATGAGAACCTAATAAATCTTTGTCGAAAAAAGTTAAACACTGCTGTCTTGATTCATACTGAACAGGCTCCTGAAGAATTTTAGAAAAGCAAAAAGAATTTAGAAAGCAAAGAATTTGGAAAAGAAAATACTGCTGAGGGCGCACTACGATAAATTGAGATATATGAAGTGTTCCATACAAAGTCGGCTCTAAACTTCATGCAGCACTGCTAGGTACTGGATTTTATAATTATATGCTATCTGCAGAAACGTCAACGACCAGCTCCCGCGGCTTTACCTGAGTCAGACGGATTGATGAGTCGAACTAGAACGTGGTGAGTCACGTCCCTCATTGTCTTTCATTTCCTTTTGGTTTATTATTCTGTGAATAATACACCTATGTATTCGCTCAGCAAAAAATGCTTATAACACCCCCTCAAAATTTTTTCTTTTCCGTTTCAAGGTGCGTAGATTCCAAAAATGCAATGTCCGTCCGCCGTATCACGTGTAGCGGCTTCATTTTCGGTCTAAAAAATTCGTTCTTTCGCACACATGCTTCATTTGGGCCCTAGTTGTGTCCCGAAACTTTTCCGCCAGACTGGAATTTACCCAGGGGTGTTATGAGTGAAAATGTGTATAAAAATAGGTACTTTTTGTGTTTTAGTAACATGTTAGTAAAATGGGCTTTTGAGGTATCGTTTCCCATATTTTTGGGGACGAGAAGACCGAATATGAAGTCGATTTTGACCAAAGAGTGGAAAATTGAGGTTCTAGCAGAAGTTCAGCTCCCAAAATTGATTTATGAGTAAAAAAACTGGGAAATCGTCTGAAATCACCGTCAATTTGTAGAATAATACTAGAAAAAGTGTCAACACGTGGATCAAGACGAAATGGTACTATCTATGATCAAAGATAATTTGAAAAAAAAGAAGAAGAAAGAGCTTATACCTAATTCGTGTTTTGGGGGCCAAAATTGGAGTAAACCACCGGAAATAGCTATTTCAATTATTTCAAATGAAAGAAACAATAAATAAACAGCCAACATTTATGTTGGTATGTCCAATAGAATAATGAACCCATGTGACAAGGACTTTGCAGCGTTTTTTTCTTTTCCACAGATCTGCAAGTATAACTTTCTGATTATTTCCACTGAGCTAGGCGAAATGCGCGATGAAATCCTGGGGATTAGGTGTCTACGGACGTTACGGAAGGAAGGGAGATTTTGAGCTTGTTAAGTAATAAAATTATGTTTTGTAGATCAAGTTCCGGTGTTTTAGAAATTTAGTTTTCGTTCGATCAATGTAGATTATATTCCAATTTACTGAAGAACAGGAAAGTCAATTTACGAAACCATGGGCTAACCCAGGGCTCTGAGATTTGGCTACAAGGGTCTCCTCAGAACAAAATGAAAGATTGGGCAATGCAATCCACTACGAATACCGACAGCATGATAAAACTGATGTCACAGCTAATGAGACAGATTTAATGATGTGAAATTGGAGAAGGTGAATTCGGGAGTTCTTAGTTCACCCGCTGCCTGCGCGCGCAACCACCCACTTCAGCTGTCGCCCCCTCGCGTGTCTAACCATCGGTGAATTACGGTGGTCAATACAGCTGGTGCTCCTAACAACCCCTCCTTATCAATGCCATTATGCAGAACCACCAACACACTCAACGCCTACGTCCATTAATCAAGGATATCGAGGGGATGGCTGTACTACTACCAACAGCCCCTCAGGAGAATAATTGTAATGGATTTGCAGAGGATTTAGGTATTTAGAAAACGATCATCATGCACCCCACCTCCTCGTTTCATGGTTACTGGGTATTTTAGAAAAAAACTGAGTGGAAGCAGTTCGGCCATGCCCCACGTGCTGCGGCTTATACGAACGAAGCGAACGAGCGGCGTAGACGAACACGCGAATCGCGTGCGGTGGCCGGACCGGTGTCCCATGTGGCAACAACAGACCGCACGAATATTTGCTGTCCCTCGCCAATTTTTCGAGCTGATATTATTGCCGATTAGGTATTTCTTTCTGGAAAAATCGGCCATGATGTTGGTGTCTGGCGGAGGACGGGAGGCAACAAATAAATTAAAAACTACAAAAAACTCAGTAACTACATTATTTACTGCTTCCCAGCCAACCAAGGTTGCTAATCGCCTATTTATCGGTCGGCAAGTACGTGTGAATAAGTCGTTAAAAGTCTCCGGTGAGGCATAAAACATAAAAGCGAACCGGCGAGGCAGTAACAAAGCCGGTGACGGTGAAGCAGCGTCACCACAATAAACAGTTTAGGGAAAAAACCACCAGCTGGACGTTGAGTGACGCCACAAAAGATACTACCAATTAAAACTTCTCGATGCGAACAACAGAGAACTCGAGCGCGGAACGGCATGAAATATATTCACGTTTTCCAACTGGGTAGTTCACAGGGTTGGGAACCTGTTGTTGGAAAGGCCGAACTTATGGTCATGACTCCGACATTTTTTGGCAGGAAGAGTCACGAACTGGACATTGTGCTCATTTGTATGAACGGTGAACAACAAATAAACAATGCGGACTGTTAGTGAATAATTACCCCCAAAAATTCACTTTCCAGAGCCACGTGATGACTGAAACAGGCGTTGGGTCAATTTCCAGAAAGGAAGCCAAAATGACGGAACATTCTCTGGAAAACGGAACATAAGTCCGAATCTCCCAGCATGACCGTGAATCTGACCGGCGAATCGGTGAAGTAATGTGGAAGTAATGCTGGCGACAATTCAGCATTTTAGTACATAATAGAATCCGAATTCCGCACATTTTTGTTTGTTTTAAAGACGCGCTGAGCACAAAATATTCGGTCTGAGGGTTCACTCTACTTTTCTTCCTTGCGAGTAAATCGAAAGCTGGCAATTTCTAAAGGTTCATAGTAAAAACGCTGCAAAGTCCTTGTCACATGGGTTTATTATTCTATTGGCCATACCTATAGAAATGTTGGCTATTCACTTAATGTTTCTTTCGTGTGCAATAATTGAAATATTCCACCAATTCTGGCCCCCAAAAACAAGAAATTGGCTCCTGTTTTTTTTCTTTTTTTTTTTTTTTACAAATAATCTTTGATCATCGATAGTGACATTTTAATTGTCTTGATTAACCTGCTAATACTACTTCTATTCTAGTGTTATTATATAAATTTATGGTGATTTCGGACAATTTCCCAGGTTTTTGAAAATGAATTTTGGGAGCTGAAACTTCGCTAGTATTTTTACACCCTCGGGTACCTTCCGATCGGTTTGCGAAGTTTCGGGACACAACTAGGGCCGAAATCGAGCCAGTGTACGGAAGAACGAATTTTTCAGAGCGAAAATAAAACAGATACCTATAGATGATACGGCGGACGGACATTGATTGCATTTTTGAAATCTAGGTACGCACCTTGAAACGTAAAAGAAAAAATTTTGAGTGGGTGTTCCAAACACTGTTTGCCGAGCGAATACATTAGGTGTATTATTCACAGAATAAGAAACCAAAAAAGCAATGAACTGCCGATTTATGTGGGCGATTAAAATAATAAGTTGGTCAAGGAGGATAAGGTTGGTACAGGAGACAAGGCGTTGAATTAAATGAGAAAGGGATCGTTTAATGTATTGTGCGAATGCCACACAAACAACCCCTAGGCAAGGCAGTCGCTCGCAAATGACACCAAAAACAAATTAAGTACCTTCAGTCGCATTACGGTGAGCTATGCCCGCTAACTAACGGCCAGCGAAGAAAATAAAAACGCGATGTTAGAGGAGACGTTTACAATGAAACACTAGAGCTTTTTTTCCACCTTATATGAAGGAGACATGTCTGGAGAATGACATCAGATTCGAAACCCCTGAGCAATCAAAACGAGAGAGAAAATCAAGAGTAATTGCTAACAGTAATGATGTAATGATGTACCGAAACAATTTTACGGATGAATTCCACCCATCTCACCGTTGCTGATGATAATGAACTTGGAGTGGAAAAACAAATAAAATGTTCTCGCTAGATTTTATTTCTTCAGTGGAAATTAAGAATTTTTCACCGCTCTTCTATACTTGATTAACATTGTACAATTTATACCTACATACTCTTATCCTGATTGCAATGTTTTTGGGATGCAAAAAGTTTGTAGTTTACTAAACAGTAGGAAGATATTTTCAACTTGCTTGGTTTGTTTATGGGCTTCAGAATGGTAAATCATGTGAAATACGGAAGCAAAAAAAAAATCGATAAAAATGACAGGTTGGTACATACACTTTGCAAATACAGCTGTCCCTCGATAATCCGACACTTTTTAATCCGACGTACTCGGTAGTCCGACGCGCTGCCGGCAGGCTCCGACTTCTTTAATGTGTAAATATGTATGTACATATTGTATATTTTTCTTAAATTTCTTTCCGTATTTCTTTTAAAAACTTACATGTACTGTCATTTTGTATCCTGGTATTAATAAATTACATGAACCTTTACTGTTTCTTCCTTTTTTTTAAACTTCATTGTGTTCAAACGCATTAACAATAAAACATCTTTGATAATATGACATTTTTGGTAATCCGACATTTTCGGTAATCCGAAACTCTCTCGGTCCCTTAACTGTCGGATTATCGAGGGACAGCTGTAATACAAAACGTAGGTAGGTACTACCTAAGTACAACTTTTTGGGGAGATCAACTAAGCACCTAAGCACTTACATTCAGATAACCAGCTATAGTAAAAACTGCTGCAAATTAGTACATAACGGTTTATTATGTACCTATAGATGCCCCTTCTGTTTGGATCACTGTTTTCTGTGGTCAATACCTACCCGCGTGCTCCCCCCCCCCCCCCGCCACCAAGGGAAGTCCAAAATCGAGTATTGGAGCCGGCCGGGGAATACATAAATATTCGGTGGACTCAACTATCATTATTTGTTACTATTCATGAAGTACAACGTTTGTTACAAATTACAAACGTATATTATCAACAAAACCCGAAATAATCATCATTTGCCAAATGAAACAATATCGCGGAACAACCAAATCGATTTCATTAAGCCATGCGTGATTATATAATCAGGTGTTCCCTAAAAATTATGTCTAGGCTGGATGCATACCATTTCATTCACGGCAACGTTTGCGAAGCTTTTCGGTGCAAACGAACGGATGGAGTAGAACGCCAAGGGGGATCTCAAAAAAATGCTCAAGTTCGAGAACAATATAGAACATGCAAAACAATACCTCACAAGCTCATGTTCACTAAAACCTCGGAAAACCATATTTTTACACCCATTTTTCTTCACCCGTAACACCCCTGGGTATATTCCGATCGGGTAGCCAAGCTTCGGAGCACAACGGGCCCAAATGGAGCCTTGAGTGCGAAAGAACGACGATTTTACACCAAATTTTAAGGTAAATTTGAGGCTGAAACTTTGTCAGAACCTTAATTCTTCGCTCGTTGGTCAAAATCGACTTCATATTCGGTCTTCTCGCCCTAAAAAAACATGGAAAATGATATCTCACAAGCTCACTTTATTAAACACTCAAAAAATAACGAATTTTTTAGACCGAAAATAAACCCTATTTTTACATCCATTTTTCACCCATAACACCTTTGGGTATATTCCGATAAGCTGCAAGGTTTCGGCACACAACTAGGGCCCAAATGGAGCCTAAGTGCGAAAGAACGAATTTTTTAGACCGAAAATAAAGGTAGATATAGATGATACGGCGTACGGTGGACGGTGTACGGATCTACGCCCCTTGAAACATAAAAGAAAAAATTTTGAGAGGTGTTGAAAAAAAAAAATGGTTTACTGAGCGAATACATAGGTGTATTATCCACAGAATAATAAACCGAAATGCTCTTCATTAAGGTGAATCACATGATAATACCTCACAAGGGCCCGAACTGCAGGCATTATCTACTAGGTACTAGGGGAAAACGAAAAACCTTCATTCGATTTAACTGAGGATAGGCACCAATTATGCTTGTATGAATTATGAGTCATCTCTAAAGAAATATCACAACACTTCCCTGAGAGACTAGATAAGTCGAGGAAAACACGCAATATTTCACTGAAAACTCCAGTTAAAGTGCATTTCCAACACATACGACATGTGGAAGGAAAGATATTCGATCGAGATGTAGAACACCTTCGTTTTGACGTCATCGCCCTTCGGCCTTGCTCGCATCCGAACAGTACCTATGTGTCGGATCGAACGCCCTCGAATGTCACAGAACAAGAACTGAACAGTAGGAAGACAAGGTATTCAAGACCGGAGTGGCTTTTCCTTGAATGGGCGAGCGTACAGTGACAAAATACGAAACATAAGTTCCTAACCATGATTCTGCTGGAACTCCGCCGTCTTGAACAGATGCAAGGTTCGCCGATTCAAAAAATAAAAATAAAACTTATACGATCGCTCATTTAAATGGGTGACTCGGAGAACTGTGTGAAGGGGAATCACGTAAGAGGATCAAGGCTAAGCCCACAG
Source organism: Leptopterna dolabrata (assembly GCA_954871275.1). Classification (NCBI taxonomy): domain Eukaryota; kingdom Metazoa; phylum Arthropoda; class Insecta; order Hemiptera; family Miridae; genus Leptopterna; species Leptopterna dolabrata. The sequence goes on along the minus strand of OX940982.1, from coordinate 28,804,808 downwards.
CGAGTTCTGTTTGATTCTCTTGATACCCGCTGAATTGAAACAATTCTAGGGATAAGGCAAGTGAAGCAGAATGGATATTTCATTTTCCCTTACCAAAATCGAAGTTCGAAATACTACGTGTGAAGAGCAAAGATTCTGTGGTGTCTTCGGCGCCATCAGGTCTTTTTTTTGCACTTTTCCACGAATGTTACTACATTACGTCATTACATTACTACATTATAATACCGAGTGGGTGATCGTATTCCAATGTAACGATATCGAAAAAGGTCCTGTAGTTTCCTGCATTTTCGGGTACGAATATTTCGGATGAAAATCAGTTACAGGTTTCCATTATTCAGGTGTCAGGACCAGTGAGAGGATTCACATTTTGAATCACTGTAGTTTTATTCCTTTCTGAATGAACGAGTCTGAACTAGGGAGCAATCTTCCCCTTGATGACATTTCAAGATCATCATCCTCTTTGAATAACGTTCCGAAAAGAAGGAGGATTGAAGGAGGGTGTGAGTCAACCAGGGGTCACTGCCCTCCCGGACAATCACTGGAAAACCCCTGTCTTTTGTTGGGGGGAGTTTTTCTTGCCAATTCCACGAGAAAAGCCGATTTTAGCGACAGCAGAAACGACATGTTGGGTCTTTGTGACGTCAGTAACAACGTATGTAGTAACGTTTTATAGGATCCGGCGTTTTCCATTTGTCTTCATCGGTTGGATTCGAGGGAGTCCAGCTGTTACAGTTCGCTCCACCTTCAGAGAGGGAACTGCGAAGGGGAACGACGAGCCGAGCAAACAACAGAAGACTGCATAAAAGACTTGACAGGTTTATTAGGTCCTGATGAACAGGGCAGATGTCGCCTCGGAATTCGTGGAAGCTATAAAATGCAGCCTGTGTGCCTTGCAGCATCGAAACCTTAAGAAAAAACATCAAATAGATTAGGAAACCATAGAAATACAGCTAGGCTGATTTCAAAGCCAGGTGTTATCAATCTCTTATAGAAGGTCATCTGTCATGCCTCAGTTCCTCGGGTAGGTACTATTTCACGTTAAATGCAGACTATGTGCCCTGCAGCGTAGGAAACTCGAGGAAAACACTAATAACTGAGCAGAACCAAGAGACCGCAGCTAAGCTAACTTTATAGCCAGGTGTTGGCTACCTCTGATAAAATCCAAGGAATGGCACTTCAAGATTGCTTACAGACCTCCTTACGGTCGCGTCGATCACTCATTCAAGTGAGAACACGGATTATTGGACTGTATGTTATAACTGCGGGCTGGGGTTGGACTGTATGGCGTAGGGCTGTATTTGGTCTGCGCGGTTAGTCTCATTGGTCATTACAGGCAATGTTGAAATGAACATGCATATAATATAGAGTAGCTAAGGTATCACACTCCATTGTTCAAGTACTTTAATACAGAACAGAAAGGTGTACAAAACTAACAAGTTGGAGGACCTGACCGACGACCAAACCGTACCAGCCTCAGTCGATAAAGCCTCTGTAGAAATCCCTGACGGGAGTGGAGTTGATAGAGAGTGGTGAAAGGGTTACTACACCACGGAAGGGTTATTCGAATTCCAAGTTCACCTAGAGGACCAGAAGCATCACATCAGCCTTTTGAAGTTGCGGATCATGAATAGCTTTGCTACCCATATTGAACAGTCCATTAGCCGAAACAAAACGAAAAGACCCTAAGCAACCGACTGTTCGTCGCCTTTCAACTTTCTACATACCTGAGCGGGTTCTCTATCTTTTGGGGCAAGTCCAAAAACGAGTCTGAGGAGGGTGTCTTCCGTGCCATTAGCCGCTTTGCCTTCCCCACGGGTATAGTATATGTATGTATAGGCGAAGAACGGAAGAGGGTGGCTTGAGCCGGTTTCTCTGAGGTAAACCCTACAATATTACGAGGGTGGAAAAGGGAACATTGTCGAACATTATTCACCAGCAGTGGATAATACACGTCAGGATTTCTCTTGTTGCACTCCGAATGAGGGTGTTGAACAAGTAAACTCCTGATGAATGGTTTACCTCGAAGAAATAGTTTCTGTGCCACACATACCTGATAAGTATATGGGGGGGGGGGAGGAGGGGGGGGGATCCAAGAGACGAGTACAAGAACATATCGATATTTTATTACTAAATCCAAAGACTTTTCGATGAAGCAATGAAACCATGCACACCGATCCACATACCACAGGAGAGAACTCACCGGTTTTCTCTCGAGTGAGAGAACTTGGAACATTCCGTCCCATACAAGAACCAAGATGGTAGGGTACCAAGGTGGTATCCAAAAGAGGCGGGGGTCACATCCTGTGACAAGTTCAGTCCTCGTCCTACCCATCAATAACGAGGTTGCAGAACAACCGAATCAATGAAGTTATGCGTGAGGGCAAACATCGGACACACCTTCCCAAACAGACAACCAGTATAGTAGACTTTGGAAAGAGACGGAGAAGACTTCTTTGGCAAGTTCAGTTTCCATGTTCAGTGATAGAATAATAAAACCTGTACCGAAATGGAGAGAGAGAGAGAGAGAGAGAAAGATTGTTAGGAACATTTACACTAAAAATAATACTATATTTTTAAAAAATCATCTTCAAATTAAACCACAAGCACCTACATTTGGCTTTGGTGTGCACACGATCAGCCTGAGCTCACGACAAGAAATACGTTTTCATTAATATGAGTTGAAATTAAAAAACTGTTCAAATAGGAGGTTCCTAGCGGCAAGTTTATAATAATGATGCTACAAACGATAATTAAAAGCCACACCTCAACATCTCAAAATTAACGGTGTCTAACATGTTACTGACTATCTTTTCAAAATGTTACACCTACCTAAGCACTTCTAACAACCATGTCGTTTCTGATTATTGTAGGTTCTGATTTTTGGTTTATTATTCTGTGAATAATACACCTATGTATTCGCTCAGCAAAAAATTTTTATAACACCCCCTCAAAATTTTTTCTTTTCCGTTTCAAGGTGCGTAGATTCCAAAAACGCTGCAAAGTCCTTGTCACATGGGTTTATTATTCTATTGGAGTTCTAGAGATTCTTGTTGGCTGATAAATTTATTGTTTCTTTCATGTGGAATGATTGAAATAGCTATTTCTGATGATTTCCACCAATTTTGGCCCCCAAAACATGAAATAGGTACGCTTTTTTTTCCCAGATCATCTTTGATCATTGGTAGTGCGATTTAATGGTGTTGATTCAGCTGTTTACACTTTTTCTAATGTTAGTATACACATTGATGGTTATTTCAGACAGTTTTCCAGGTTTTTGACTCAAAAAAAACAATTTTGGGAGCTGAACCTTTGGTAAAACCTCAATTTCCGCGTCTTTGGTCAAAATCGACTTCATATTCGGTATTCTCGTCCCCAAAAACATGGAAAACGATACCTCAAAAGCTCATTTTACTAACATGTTGCTAAAACGCAAAAAGTACCTATTTTTACACACATTTTCACTCATAACACCCCTGGGTATATTCCGATCGGGCTGAAAAGTTTCGGGACACAACTACGGCCCAAATGGAGCATGTGTGCGAAAGAAAGACTTTTTTAGACCTAAAATGAAGCCTGTAGACGTGATACGGCGTACGGCGGACGGCGGACGGACATTGCATTTTTGGAATCTACGCACCTTGAAACGGAAAAGAAAAAAGTTTGAGGGGGTGTTATAAAAATTTTTTGCTGAGCGAATACATAGGTGTATTATTCACAGAATAATAAACCAAAATGCAATGTCCGTCCGCCGTATCACGTGTACAGGCTTCATTTTCGGTCTAAAAAAATCGTTCTTTCGCACACATCCTCCATTTGGGCCCTAGTTGTGTCCCGAAACTTTTCAGCCCGATCGGAATATATCCAGGGGAGTTATGAGTGAAAATGTGTATACAAATAGGTAATTTTTGTGTTTTAGTAACATAGTAGTAGAATGAGCTCTTGAGGTATCGTTTTCCATGTTTTTGGGGGCGAGAATACCGAATATGAAGTCGATTTTGACCAAAGAGTGGAAAATTGAGGTTGTACCAGATGTTCAGCTCCCAAAATTGATTTTTTATGAGTCAAAAACCTGCGAAATCGTCTGAAATCACCATCAATTTGTATAACACTAGAAAAAGTGTCAACACGTGGATCAAGACGATTAAATGGCAACACCAATGATCAAAGATAATTTGAAAAAAAAAAAAAAAAAAAAAACTTAAGTACCTGATTCAAGTTTTGGGGGCCAAAATTTTTGGAAACCACCAGAAATAGCTATTTCAATTATTTTACATGAAAGAAACAATAAATAAACAGCATTTCTGTAGACCAATAAAATAATAGAATAATAAACCCATGTGACAAGGACTTTGCAGCGTTTTTTCTGTTACAGTATGGGTTTATTATTCTACTAGCTGTGTACCCGCGCTTCGCAACGGTAGAACAGACACCCCCTGTAACCCCCTCCTCAACTGATCAGAAACCTTCCCCAATGCCAACCCTAACTGCCTTTAACCCCCCCCCCCCCCCCCGTATCCTATGAACCCTCCCTACCTGGTTAGAAACATTCCTCAATGTTCACACAACAAATTCCCAAAGTTGCACTCCAATTGGTCAAGTAGTTTTGAAATTTCTGTAGACCCCCCCCCCCTCTCATAACCTGTACCCCCCTCCCACTAACATCCTGATTGAAGTACCACTTGAATGTACTCGTCGAGCTGAATCCAGAATCTAATTACAATCGGATTTACGTCCAACCGTTCAAAGTTATTATAAGCATAAACGTCCTCATAGAAGTGATTATAACACGTTTTTTAGTAGTATTTCATTCATAGCGTTTCAACGGATGGACAGATTCAAATGCGGATTTTTCATAAACCTTCCCAGATAAATTCTGCGTCAAATGGTACCAGCCGCAACTTTCTACAATCGGACTTACGTCCAACCGTTCAAAGTTATTATAAGCATAAAGTCCTCATAGAAGTGATTATAACACGTTTTTTAGTAGTATTTCATTCATAGCGTTTCAACGGATGGACAGATTCAAATGCGGATTTTTCATAAACCTTCCCAGATAAATTCTGCGTCAAATGGTACCAGCCGCAACTTTCTACAATCGGATTTACGTCCAACCGTTCAAAGTTATTATAAGCATAAACGTCCTCATAGAAGTGATTATAACACGTTTTTTAGTAGTATTTCATTCATAGCGTTTCAACGGATGGACAGATTCAAATGCGGATTTTTCATAAACCTTCCCAGATAAATTCTGCGTCAAATGGTACCAGCCGCAACTTTCTACAATCGGATTTACGTCCAACCGTTCAAAGTTATTATAAGCATAAACGTCCTCATAGAAGTGATTATAACACGTTTTTTAGTAGTATTTCATTCATAGCGTTTCAACGGATGGACAGATTCAAATGCGGATTTTTCATAAACCTTCCCAGATAAATTCTGCGTCAAATGGTACCAGCCGCAACTTTCTACGTTCAGCCGTTCTCAATTGATGCCGAGACAAACAAACAGACAGACAAACAGACACTGTTTTATTATATGTATAGATTGGACACATCTGCTATTATGTTGGCTGTTTATTTATTGTTTCTTTAATGTGAACTAATTGAAATAGCTGTTTATGATGGTTTCTACCAATTTTGGCCCGAATTAGGTACGCTCCTTTTTTTCCAAATTATCTTTTATCATTGGTAGTGCCATTTAATCGTCTTGATCCACTTTTTCTAGTGTTATTATACAAATCTGTGGTGATTTCAGACGATTTCCCAGGTTTTTGACTCATAAAAAATCAATTTTGGGAGCTGAATATTTGGTAGAACCTCAATTTTCCACTCATTGGTCAAAATCAACTTCATATTCGGTCTTCTCGTCGCAAAAAACATGGAAAACGATACCTCAAAAGCTCATGTTGCTAACATGTTACTACAACACAAAAAGTACCTATTTTTATACACATTTTCACTCATAACACCCCTGGGTATAATCCGATCGGGCTGAAAAGTTTCGGGACACAATTAGGGCCCAAATGGAGCATGTGTGCGAAAGAACGAACTTTTTAGACCAAAAATGAAGCCGGTACACGTGATACGGCGCACGGCGTACGGAGGACATTGCATTTTTGGAATCTACGCACCTTGAAACGGAAAAGAAAAAATTTTGAGGGGGTGTTATAAAAAATTTTTCCTGACCGAATACGTAGGTTCACAGTACATTCACAGAATAATAAACCAAAAGAAACGAAAAACGTATATCTGCCCGAAAAGGTAGTTATGCGTGGGAGGAAACAAAAGTAGATGTTTCAAAAGATGAAGAATCTGCGATATCCATGAAAGGATGTTGAGTTTGACGGGAGTTGACGACCCCAAGTTGTTTGGACTTTCGTAACTCTTGCCGGATCGTTGGCTCCTGTTATTCGCTGACTGAAAAATAATTTTCCACCATCTTGTGAGTCCTTTGACTCCAATTGCAAGTTCTTTCAAATAGAAGCTCCCAAGATTTATTACCTAATAATAAAACACAAAAAGTGAAGAATCCCTGTTGCTATTAGGGTTTTTAAGCGAATGTTCGACTATTTTCGGCTTTAGAGCACTAAATCCTAAGGTCATGATAATAATACTTTTATTTATTTGTCATAAATGTGCTTAAATGAGTCATTACAGAGACTATCTAACTTTGGCTACGAGATATGATTTCGAAAATACAAAATATTAGTAAGTAATGGCAAACGAGAGAATGACGATGAATTGCCAAACTCACCACTTTGAACGGAGAAATAATTACAATAATGAAAAGTATTTTTTACGAAATCGGAGGTCAAAACCCTAAAAATCTGGAAAATTACAAAAATAAAGTTGATGGAAATAACCTGACGTGTTATAGAATTGTGACGCTTGTCAGAAGACTATTTAGTTTTTTTTTAAATGAAAATAATAACTCAAATAAAACGGGTCATCCCACTTAAATTGTTGGGCGTCAAAACACGTTTAAATCACTAAAAACCGAAATCACTAAAAATGGATATTACCACCAAGGAGGTAAAAAATGATGATTTGAGACTAAAAAGATTAATTTCAAAACTTTTTTTTTAATCGCCTAATACAGGTAGGTAATTGATCAAAAGTAGGACAATAATTGCCCCATATTTCCTTACCGCCTTCATAAATCTTGCCAGATTCCGACCATGTTCCTCCTTATCATTTCCACAGATCGTGACGTCGTCTAGGTACGCAGAGGGTTTTTCTATTTCTCTTTTGCAATTAACTCGTCAATAGTAGGTTGCAAGCAAGGGACTCCATCTGTCAGGCCAAAGGCGAGTCGGCAGAACCGTGATCCACCAGCTTCAAATGCTGTACACGGTAAAACATTGCTGCAAATCACCAAAAATTGCTTTCAATTCACTAAAACTGTTGGTGGATGGTGTTTCGAAAATTCGCTCATGCGCAGAATGATCACATTCTGCGCTTTACTGAAAGACTGGAACTTTTCTTCCTTTCACGTTGAGGATAATAACGTGAAACCTTTTCCTGGAAAGCTACCAGGTTCCTTGCCAATTAGCACAATTATTATCATATCCTTTTCAATAATAAATCTGATAGAGCTCATGATATCTGCATAATTATTCTCGTCAAGTAATGTAGGGTTTACTACCCATCTGGGTAATATTTGAAAACCCAACAAAAGACTTTTATTTTCATGACACGAAAATTGCGAAACCAAATCAAAAAAATTCTTGCACTTACTGCCTTGGTTGATTGTACTACTACTACTACTACTACTACCGTAATGTGCTGACCGTGGGGGCAAAATATATTATTGAGGTAAAAAGGTAAACTAATTTATGCCAACAAATACAAGGAGTTTAGTCTCTCATTAGGGCAATAATTAGGTCCATGTGTGCACATTATGTATATATTGAAGGTAGGTATATTGCGACTGCGTATGCTGATTCAACTCACAACCCAACGAAAGTTGGCATAATGTAGGTATTTGCCTTTATCTTTTGACTGACTATGTATAGTAGATATCTAGCATCTTCAAGTTTTCGGGCCTGCGTATTCTTGGAATTATTTATTTCCGTGCAAGATTTACAAAATGGTGTACACTTATCTCCAGTCGTTTCCTGCAAATCGTAACCATCGCGAATCCTAACTACTACTATTCGCCATTGGACAAAAAACTCAAAGCTCGACCCATAGACTGACACCGTTAAATGACCCCGTCCTGTCGGTTTACAAAATGATGGCAAAATCCTGAGTTGTCCCCATCAGGCGGATCGCCAGACCAAAACGTCTCCCTCCCACCAGTTTCCTTTGAGAAGGTGAAATCCCCCATCAGGAGAAAGTCGAGGGGGTCCGATGGATTCCGGCATCTGACATGCGCCGTTGAAAACGCCGGACTGACGGAAGAGCTCGTTGGAACTGAATGCGATGTGGGTAGTAACGCAAGTCAGACGGCTAACCAGAAGGAACGATCTCGAGACGCTATCGGTTGAATTTGGTCCGATAATTCCAACACCTAATGGAATCAAGTCCGTATGGACATCTTTGGAATTAGACTTGAGCCCCTGCCTGCACCCAATTAGTGAAACGAAGATGGTCAAACTTTAAAAGGACAAAACTGATTAGTGATTATCACTGTTGTTAGACCTGGACAAAATAATGACTCAAGTATGACAGATGACGAGTCCAATCACCATAAACAAAACCTTTCTGTTCGCGTTCCTTTTTTTGTTAAAACACCCCAGTGACAATTATACCGCAGCCCCACAAACACCCACGAAGCTGAATGAACAGAACTTTGATTTTATGGCCTCAATCGGGCTCAACAAGTCCAACTTCATTCTAATAAGAGAGGAATCAAGAATTTTCTACCTTTCAGTGAAAGATGTCAGACCACGGATACGTCTTACAACAGTGTTTATACTGGTGACTTCCAACATTGCTGTGGTGTCAAACACGCTGAAAATGTCAATCCAAGCCTGGAGATACGGTGACAAAGTGTATCTCGCTTACTACCTACCCATGGGGGGGGGGGGGGGGGGTTGCACCTGCTAATCAATAAACACCATAAGCATACTTTCCTAAACGTTTTCTATTCGTCTAGTCACTAAAAGCATATCAAAGTCTACACAGCAGAACTCATATATTCTCTTGTCAAGCTTACCACAAGTTAAAACAAAAAAACTGCAAATCCCTGCACAACGGTTTATTATTTTGTACAGAATACCCTTCTGTTACAGATCACAGCTCTCCGTATAGATAACCCTTTATATTATAATTATAACATGTACTATTCTATACATATTATGTAGATCGCAGAACCTCCGTAGGTTAGTACCTAACCCCGTACTCGTTACTAGGTACCTACCTACCTAAATCACGAGTTAAATGTTGCTAAAATAATTCTGTCGATGACAAACAGTACCTAAAATGGCAAAAAGAAACGCAAATAATGAAGTTCTGAAGTGAATTTGTTGATGTGGAGTGGAAAAATTGCAAACGTACCTACCAACAAACTCCAGCCCCTTCTACGTGGATGGTATAATGAACCGTTGTGTAATAATTTACCGTTGTGTAATAATTTACCATTGTGCAATAATTTACCCATCAATAATACTTCAGTTTGTGCAAGTTTTACTACCTACCAACAAACTCCGAAAGGCCATCATTTTCCAAAAGAAATAATATCACAGAACAACCAACTCGACTTCATACTCTGTGAATATAATCAGGTGATCCCTACCGATGATTTTATCTCGGGCCAATTCCCGATTGTTAGCGCGTCCCTGGTGATGACATTTGGGCTAAATGTATACAATTCATTCACCCAGCTGTTGAAATACTTGTTACTATGTAACTACGTAAATCACGAGTTAAATGTTGCTAAAATAATAAATCAGGTGCTCCCTAGTGATGATTATCCGGGCCGGATTTATACCGTTTGATTCACGATCGTATTGACGAAGCTTTCTGGTGCACACGAACGGCTGGACGTACAATGCTCCGGGTGGTCTCAAAAAATTGCTTAGCTCAAGACAAATTTAATCCTTCTATCCAACGTTTTCGAGATACGGCGTTCTGAAAATTTCAACCCCTATTTTGAACCCCTTAGAGATGACTGACAGTAACGCCGAGCTTCGAGGACCAACTAGACCCCGAACGGAACCTATATAACCCGAATTTCATCAATTTCTTTTCATGGTAACTAAGAAAAGTGGCCAGTACGGCGTACGGCGTACGGCGGACAGACAGAAATATTTTTATTGCAGTTTTGGATTCTACATACCTTGAAACGTAAACCATCAAATTTTGAGGGGGGGTAAGAATTTTTTTTTTCATGCTCGATTCCAATGGTTCATTATTGAAAATAATAAACCAAAATACAACTACGGATTCTTCTTCAACATCCTTTCATTTGCCTGTGGCACTAAATGTGGAAAAACTACTTACCTATATCGATTTCTATAATCTTAAATTATTTTACTTATTCTAGGATTAAAATGTTCATGTCCTAAGATACAAATTTATCCAGGTACCTACCTCCTTGATGAAATCGTGGTGGGTACCCAAAAATATTTATTAGAACCTTATTTTTACCCAATATTTATTAGGTTATACGGGGGCTGGGGATGACCCCCAAGCAAATGAAAGTATATTTTTTACTAATTTTAGCTAGAATGAGCAGAAAAAACGCAATGTAATTTTTGTGTGAGTGTAGCAAGATTATATTACAAAATCATATGGTGCAGTTTACCAAATTCTGACTGAGAGAATATAGAGACGAGTAACGCAACATTGACTGCACAGAGATAGATAGGACTACATCCTGCGGACAAAGAGGCCAAGATGGAGCTAGGACTCCACAAAAAAACCGGTCTAGTAGCTTTCAAACTGGGGTCAAAGAGAGGGCGAGATGGATGAAGGAAATAGAATTCTTCTGACAAACACGAGGAAATAGTAACAGGTGAGAGGGAGTCAAAAACGTAAAAGGAAAAAATTGTTGCGGCCGAGCGACATGACCTGATAGCCCATATTGGAAGTACTACCTACCCAACGTACTAACAAATTACAAATCTAACCTATTATTATGCGCGAATTTTCTGGAATTGAGATTCACTAACAACAGAAATAAATGCATTGTGGGCTCCAAATTTCTGGTTTTTGACCCAATCCTTACTTTTGTAAATGTTGCCACATTGGGTCAAAAATTGGTAGAAAATAAATGTTACAATACGATGGTGACCGGATCGGAAAGAAATTACCGAAGTCAAACAGATAGCAAGTTATTGAGAAAAAAAAGTTTTTGAATACCTACATTGTTCATAATTAAAATTGGACAAAATAGTAATAAATTCTGTAAAATCAGAGGAAATAAATTGGGAAAGGTGGCGATTTTCGCAGTGAACTAATGCTGTCTGAATGACGAAAAACGCTCGAGGGCAAACAAGTGTTCGAATCAGGATCTTCATGTTTAAAACACAGAAAAATGTTCGGTAAGTAAATTGACGTAGTAGGTTGAAGAGTACATCGTTCAATTTTTTTGCATCGAAAATTTGCCCATTACGTCATTTGGTCGTGATTGGAACTTTTTGTCCATCAGAATCAGAACTCATGACTATATAGAAGGGAAATCAAGTTGCCGGGATTTCAAGTAGCAAGGGTTTTCGATGAAGGGAAATATATGTATTTAAATTATAAAAAATTGGCGATAAGTTTCAAGTGGAAAATCGTGTGCTTGGAATGGTAGTGGGAGACCGGCGACTGTTGCTAAGGGCGAAGTGACACGAAGGAGGACAAAGGAAAAGAAACTGGTTTGTAAGGGGCCAGCTATGCTAACCGGCGCAACAACAGCTGATGCGTACAGCCGCTAGGCGAGCGGTCCCCACCGTACCGGCCAGGATCAACACGGAAAAATACGGTTTTCGGTGTCGAGAGACGGTTTTGAATGGAAACTTCAATAAGCACTGGAATTCCAGGTGAAAATTAGGGAACATTAGTAGAGGAACAGGAGATGTACGGTTGGGGAGCAAGATAATACGCATGCGCAGCTAGTGAGATGGTGGACGGCGGGCAGAGATTTCGAACCGGTTGATATAACCTTACGTTAACATTGGCATGTAACCAGTATTTATCAAAATACCTCCATGAATAGAGCCGCTATTGGATCCATACCAATCTGATTTGGATTTATACCGCATTGAAATGAAATAATGGGTAGTGTCATAACTTATAACTGACATATTATTATGCATACTTTACTGCGACAGCGGACTTGTAACAGAGTGCACCAATGCAGCACTGAATAGGTACTGGTTAGTTAGGAAATAATACGTCTATTTAATCGCTCATGAGGTGTTTGGTATGGACTATTCTTAGTAATAATATAAATTTGTCAATAGTTGATCAAGTTCCACTCTGACTGATGACTACCTACAATTGGGGGCAGACTTATAGGTTGAGGGTATATGACCAACAGGTAAGCCAATTTTGTTGTAGGATTATGCATTACAGATTAGGTATTTATAGTTTAACACAAATGAGGCTCATGATACATAATTATGGACATTACGGGTAGTATTATTTTACTACACTTCAGGAGGGAAATAAAACTGGATAATGCACCACAGAGAAGAGACCGATAATTCACGGGCGAACAACGTCCAGGTTTTGAAAATCAACGTCCGATTTACGGAAAAATGGGAAAATGTGAGGATTTTAAGGCATAGCCGGCTGCCGGCCGCATATTTTATCGCAGATGAGAAAAGGGACTCACATAATAGCAGACATAAGTTTCGTTAATGTAGGTGGAGGTTGGTGCATAGGTACTACAGGTCGGTGTATTTGGCCTTGGCCAATTTATGGGATATCCCTACCTGATGATAGTAATGATGACCATCTATGATGAAATGGCAATACCTTATACGGTACATCCGTGCATCATCACTACCATCAGGTAGGGATATCCCACGAATTTGCCAAGACCATGTATATCGAACCAGGTATATTTTTTGTTTAAGTACCTACAGTGTATCTGTCTACAAGGAGGAGGGTGGGTATATTTTTTGGTATAAGTGCCTACAGTGTGTTGCGCCATCTCTACTTAACCGGCAGATTGAGGAGGAACACAGAGAAGGTATTCCACAACAGATGGGTCGTTTATGACCCACACATAAGGTATACATGGTACATGGACTCACCTCGGCGCCGGGCGGAGTGATCGAGATGTGGATCTCATCCAGGTCCACCTGATGTGTTATGACGTTGCCCGAGACTTCACGTCCGTTGTACGTAATGAAAACTTTCTGCGTCGGCAAGAGAACGACTCCGGTCATCGTGCGGAACCCGGGACCGATGAGTTCCGAGTCGCGGTACTCCCTTTTGAAAGGCGGCGCACTCGGTACCGGATCGAACCTCACGGAATACCGCGACTCCGCCACCGAGCTGGAGCTTCCCGGTGTTTTTACAGCGTTGATGACACCGGCGTAGTAAATACCGTCTTCACCTCGGACGCAGACCCGCGTCCCTATTATGGAACGTTTAGCCAGCCGTTTACCGGTCGACATTCTGCTTGAAGAATCAATCTTGACTGATTTCCCGGTCCAAAGCCGCGCACTGTATTAAGGATACGGGAAAAACTTGAATTTCACCCGGAAGGAAACGGAATAATTCACCTCGACCTCCAAGTGCTTCCTCTTTTGAGTTGGGAAGGATCAACACATAGCAAAGGCACGACGAGACGCACTGTTCACGTCGGAATCTCGCACTAGAATGCCGGTTGCCCAGCTGAGCTCATTGGCTGACCTACTTCCCCCCCTCTTTCTGTTTACAAGACCAGCTGATCTCCCCACTCCCGTGACGTCAGGAAGCCCAAGGCCTATTGCCGGTTAATGTCGTCACCCCCCTCGTCGCTCGACGGACCGGCATTTCGCTTCTCACCCGCTTCACAAACGTTGCAGGTACACAAACCATAAAACGTCATTTTCATTGAGCGTTACCTATCGATTAACGATACCGAAAACCAAATTTTGCACCTACCTAATCTCAGAGAAAACGCTGCAAAGTCCTTGTCACATGGGTTTATTATTTTATCGGACTTGCCTACAGAAATGTTGGCTGTTCATTATTGTTTGTTTCATGTGCAGTAATTGAAATAGCTATTTCTGATGGTTTCTACCAATTTTGGCCTCCAACAACTACGAACTACCCCCCCCCCCCCCCCCCAAATTATCTTTGATCATTGATAGTGCCATTTAATTGTTTTGATCCACCATTTGACCCTGGCCCTGGCCCCAGAATCTGATTTCAACACCAAAATCGTTCATTTCACAATAGATTCGATCCCTTCCATTCAATTTTGGTTTATTATTTTCAACAATGAACCAATGGAATCGAGCATGAAAAAAAAGTCTAACCCCCTCAAATTTTGATGGTTTACGTTTCAAGGTATGTAGAATCCGAAAATGCAATAAAAATATTTCTGTCTGTCCGCCGTACGCCGTACGGGCCACTTTTCTTAGTTACCATGAAACAAAATTGGGTGTTCTTTAGCTGTGCCCCCCAACTTCGGAGCAAAATTACTCCGGTAACATAGAAGGTATTTTCAAGTTTGGTTAGTGATTTGGATTCGTCTGAACCTCCTTTTTCAGTGTATGAATACTATAATTCGATTGAACGGGAGAATCACGGTTTTGTGAGCACTTGAAAAAAGTGGGGGGCACAGCTAAAGAATTTCCCTACCGAAAAACTTTAGCTGTGCCCCCCACGGGCCCGATGGCTATCTAAACACTTATTCCTATATGATAGAGACTAATAAATCACTGTTTTTAACCTATATGTTTTTTTATTGTTCAGTTTCTCCTGTAAAGAGACGTGGGGGGCACACTCGACGTTCGGTACCCAAAGTAGCCCACTCCACCCCTCGTCTAAGTAGTGCGCTCCAGCAGGTGTACAAGAAGTTTAGTTCCCATTCCGCCGCTCGCATTGTGAAGCGATCTGGATGCTCGCTAGCGCTCGCATCTCAAAAAAGATAAACAATCCCAGAAACTATCCCGTGAATGAGCAGGTTGTTTGGGACTTCTGAATAGATTAGTGGAATGCATTGTCAAGCGATCTGGATGCTCGCTAGCGCTCGCATCTCAAACAAGATAAACAATCCCAGAAACTATCCCGTGAATGAGCAGGTTGTTTGGGACTTCTGAATAGATTAGTGGAATGTAATACCTAACATTACATTCCACTAATCTATTCAGAAGTCCCAAACAACCTGCTTATTCACGGGATAGTTTCTGGGATTGTTTATCTTGTTTGAGATGCGAGCGCTAGCGAGCATCCAGATCGCTTGACAATGCATTCCACTAATCTATTCAGAAGACTTAACAAAAGACTTCACAAGTTAGCCCGGTGGCCGCTGGAGCGCACTACTTAGACGAGGGGTGGAGTGGGCTACTTTGGGTACCGAACGTCAAGTTGGGGGGCACAGCTAAAGTTTTTCGCTAGGGAAATTCTTTAGCTGTGCCCCCCACTTTTTTCAAGTGCTCACAAAACCGTAATTCTTCCGTTCAATCGAATTATAGTATTCATACACTGAAAAAGGAGGTTCTGACGAATCCAAATCACTAACCAAACTTGAAAATACCTACTATATTTCCGAAGCCACTAAGCATTGAAAATGGGGGGCACAGCTAAAGAACACCCACAAAATTGATGAAATTCGGGTTATAGGTTCCGCTCGGGGTCCAGTTGGTCCTTGAAGCTCGACGTTAGTGTCAGTCATCTCTAAGGGGTTCAAAATAGGGGTTGACATTTTTAAAACGCCTACACCTTTGTTTTACGTGTATCTTTTTACGGTTTTAAATACTTCTTGAACTTACGAGTTTTTTTAGACCACCCGGAGCATTGTACGTCCCGCCGTTCCTTCACAGTAAGGCCCAGAAGTTTGCACCGACAGGCTTTTTGAACAGCAGGGTGAATGAAATTGTATACATTTAGTCCAAATCTCGTCACCAGGGACGCGCTAACAATCGGGAATTGGCCCGAGATAAAATCATAGCTAGGGATCACCTGATTATATTCACAGAGTATGAAGTCGAGTTGGTTGTTCTGTGATATTATTTCATTTGAAAAATGATGGCTTTTGGTTTATTATTTTCAATAATGAACCATTGGAATCGAGCATGAAAAAAAACGCTGCAAATCCCTGCACAACGTTTATTATTTTGTATAGAATACCCTCCTGTTACAGATCACAGCTCTATGTATAGATAACCCTTCTATATAATATGATATGTACTATTCTATTATATACATATTATGTAGATCGCAGACCCTCCTTAGGTTAGTACCTAACCCCGTACTCGTTACTAGGTACCTACCTAAATCACGAGTTAAATGTTGCTAAAATAATTCTGCCGATGACAAACAGTACCTAACAAAAAGAAACACACATAATGAAGTTCTGAAAAGAAATTGTTGATGAGGAGTGAAAAAAGTTGCAAAAGTACCTACCAACAAACTCCAGCCCCTTCTACGTAGATGGTATAATGAACCGTTGTGTAATAATTTACCGTTGAGTAATGATTTACCGTAGTAATAATTTACCCATCAATAATACTTCAACGTTTGTTCAAGTTTCACTACCTACCAACAAACTCCAAAAGAGCCATCATTTTTCAAGCGAAATAATATCACAGAACAACCAACTCGACTTCATACTCCGCCAATATAATCAGGTGATCCCTAGCAATGATTTCATCTCCGCCAATTTTCCTATTGTGGGCGCGTCTCTGGTTACGAGATTTGGTTTGAATTGTATACAATTTCATTCACACTGGAGTCGAAAATGCCTGTCGGTGCAAACTTCGGGGCCTTACTGTGAACGAACGGCTGGACGTACGATGCTCCGGATGGTCTTAAAAAACTCGCAAGTTCAAGAACTATTTAAAACCGTAAAAATATTTACGTAAAAAAATGGTATAGGCGTTTTGAAAATTTCAACCCCTATTTTGAACCCCTTAGAGATGACTGACAGTAACAAAGTAATCAAATTTTGAGGGGGGGTAAGAATTTTTTTTTTCATGCTCGATTCCAATGGTTCATTATTGAAAATAATAAACCAAAATTCTTACCCCCCATCAAAATTTGATGGTTTACGTTTCAAGGTATGTAGAATCCAAAACTGCAATAAAAATATTTCTGTCTGTCCGCCGTACGCCGTACGGGCCACTTTTCTTAGTTACCATGAAAGAAAATTGATGAAATTCGGGTTATAGGTTCCGTTCGGCGTCTAGTTGGTCCTCGAAGCTCGACGTTACTGTCAGTCATCTCTAAGGGGTTCAAAATAGGGGTTGAAATTTTCAAAACGCCTATACCATTTTTTTACGTAAATATTTTTACGGTTTTAAATAGTTCTTGAACTTGCGAGTTTTTTAAGACCATCCGGAGCATCGTACGTCCAGCCGTTCGTTCACAGTAAGGCCCCGAAGTTTGCACCGACAGGCATTTTCGACTCCAGTGTGAATGAAATTGTATACAATTCAAACCAAATCTCGTAACCAGAGACGCGCCCACAATAGGAAAATTGGCGGAGATGAAATCATTGCAAGGGATCACCTGATTATATTGGCGGAGTATGAAGTCGAGTTGGTTGTTCTGTGATATTATTTCATTTGAAAAATGATGGCTCTTTTGGAGTTTGTTGGTAGGTAGTGAAACTTGAACAAACGTTGAAGTATTATTGATGGGTAAATTATCATTACACAATGGTAAATCATTACACAACGGTAAATTATTACACAACGGTTCATTATACCATCTACGCAGAAGGGGCTGGAGTTGGTTGGTAGGTACGTTTGCAACTTTTTTCACTCCACATCAACAATTTCGCTTCAGAACTTCTTTTTGCCATTTTAGGTACTGTTTGTCATCGACAGAATTATTTTAGCAACATTTAACTCGTGATTTAGGTAGGCACCTAGTAACGAGTACGGGGTTTGGTACTAACCTACGGAGGGTCTGCGATCTACATAATATGTATGGAATATTACATAATATTATATAGAAAGATTATCTATACGGAGACCTGTGATCTGTAACAGAAGGGTATTCTGTACAAAATAATAAACCGCTGTGCACGGATTTGCAGCGTTTTTCATCTCGATACGAACTGCTTCTTCTTCTGATTTGTTTTTGTTGTCACTCATATTCTCTTTCTCTGTTGAGTCTCGTCAGTTTTCAGTTTTTGTTTGTTTTTTTTTTGCGTCGAATTTTGCGCGTTTTGCGTTCGGTCCGGTTCAGACGACAGATTTGTATTTGTCGTACCTACGTGCGTTTTGTCCTGTTTGCTGTTTGTGGTTTGTGGATTGATCGGCGTCAGCACACAGATAACTACTTACCTTCAAGTCAGTAGCTTCTCCATTCAAGGAGGTACCAGCCGACGGGTCATTGTTTTGTTGTATTTCTGTTTAGGTACTATATTTTTGTAACAAATGAATTCGGTGGCTAATTTGCAGGAGAAATTGTCGTCGTTTTCGTACGACGATAGAGTGTTGATTAAAAGATATAAGCTTTGCTGAATACCTATCACTCTATCAGTAAATAAGGGACGGGTGTTGTTGCCTTGGGGTATTTTGTAGACGAATCTGTTGGTTTTGTTTTCTGGTTTGGTGCCCCACCGTTTTCAGACCCCACGCACCGCTACTGAGTATAGGTATGTTAAATATATTATATTTTTTAATGCAGGTACATGCTATATTTCGTACAAAACTATTTTTTCTAATTGAAAGTCGGATAAAGCTCTCGTTTATCTGATTTAACCGGAGTCAGCCTGAAACAATCAAACAACAACAACAACAGAAAAAACCAACAATACAACTGGGGATTAGTAGTTCATAAGATAAGAGTTTAATCTTATCAAATGTCTGGAGTGCAGCCAAAGTAAATCATGATTGTTATTTATCATGCATTGTGGCCAAAATAACATACCAGAATATTGAAGTAATATACCTGAATATTATTTATATATACCTGAATATTATTGATATATATCTGAATATTATTGATATATATCTGAATATTATTGATGCCTTATTATTATTGATACCTGAATATTATTGATACCTGAATATTATTGATACCTGAATATTATTGATACCTGAATATTATTGATACCTGAATATTTATGCCTGAATATTGATTATTATTAATATATTATTGATACCTGAATATTTATGCCTGAATATTGATTATTATGTATTAATATATTATTGATACCTGAATATTGATTATTATTGATATATTATTGATACCTGAATATTGTTGATACCTGAATATTGATATCTGAATATTGATTATTATTGATGTATTATTTATACCTGAATATTATTGATATATACTTGAATATTATTGAAGTAATATTATTGAAGTAGGTATATTATTGAATAATGTAGCTGAATATTATTGAAGTTGAACCACGAAAAGTGCGATCAAACTCCCAAATGAGGCTTTTGAGGACTTCATTGATCGGCACTAGGAATAGATAATGTTTTTGCTTTATTTTTTTAAAGGAAACAACTTTATTTGTGCACCGATACGAATGATTTGGAATGTTATAAACAGAAATAGCTTCCTTCCCTCCTTGAAATTTCTCTACTCCTTCACTTTCGGCGTGTTTTCAATGTGGAGGATTTTTGTATGTTACTCATACCTTTACTTACATGAGGTTTGTTCGCAATTACCTTTTCTGACGGTTAGCTGACTCCTAGAAAACCGTAAGAAACTATCCATGATCCAATACCATATTGATGAGCATTTGAGAAGGGTTTGAGCGGTTGGGAATCGAGAAGGCAGTGCACGGTCAGTTTCGAGAAATGGGATGACGATCAGAAAACTGGCTTTGGTAGTCAGGAAAACACTGCGAACAGCCGGTCAGGGGTACTATACATTAGAAAAGAATCTGAGAATCACTGCGAACGACCCAACGCCTTTCTGACGCTCAGATAACCACACTGCGGACAAACTATGGGGAAATACCTCAAAATTTCAAGCCCGAATTTTATAGGTTTATAGGTAATAGTATAAAGATAACGACCAAAACTTTACATTTTTTTAAAATTTACAAACGTAGTATGTATCTACATATTTATCTCCTAATTATGTACAGGAGATAAATTATGCTAATAATTATGTATCTACATAATTACATTTAGCGATCATAATTGACTAGGTGAAGAATGGGGATCTTGAGGTTCGGTCGAGAAATAAGATCAGATGGGTTAAGGCCGACGTTTCGATGTATTTGTACATCATCTTCAGGGCTACAAGAAAGAACCGAAAAAGGAATGTTACACTTAAGACTATAGCAAAACAGAAGTAGGTGAAATGCAATACAAATGTAGGGAAATTGCAATACAAACGTAGGTAGGTACATTATGTATCATGTGCAGTTGTTCCCACTGATGACTATATGAACGGCTGGTGAATTTTAATTACTTAACTTACATCGATCTTATATTATAATAATGAAGAAATAACGTATGTGCTGACAGTGGATGCGCAAAGATAAGGAGGATATTAATAATATGGAATATAGTAACAATACGGATGCTATAAAGTTGCAGATGTTGCTGTTGTTTGTGGACTGGATATTTTGGATGATGCAGATAATGTTTGATGTAGGTATATATGAAGACGGGGAAAAAAGGTAATAATAATAATGATTTAAAAACGCTGCAAATCCCTGCACAACGGTTTATTATTTTGTATAGAATACCCTTCCGTTACAGATCACAGCTCTATGTATAGATAACCCGTCTATATAATATGATAATATATGTACTATTCTATACATATTATGTAGATCGCAGACCCTCCGTAGGTTAGTACCTAACCCCGTACTCGTTACTAGGTACCTACCTAAATCACGAGTTAAATGTTGCTAAAATAATTCTGCCGATGACAAACAGTACCTAACAAAAAGAAACACACATAATGAAGTTCTGAAAAGAAATTGTTGATGAGGAGTGAAAAAAGTTGCAAAAGTACCTACCAACAAACTCCAGCCCCTTCTACGTAGATGGTATAATGAACCGTTGTGTAATAATTTACCGTTGAGTAATGATTTACCGTAGTAATAATTTACCCATCAATAATACTTCAACGTTTGTTCAAGTTTCACTACCTACCAACAAACTCCAAAAGAGCCATCATTTTTCAAATTAAATAATATCACAGAACAACCAACTCGACTTCATACTCCGCCAATATAATCAGGTGGCCCCTAGCAATGATTTCATCTCCGCCAATTTTCCTATTGTGGGCGCGTCTCTGGTTACGAGATTTGGTTTGAATTGTATACAATTTCATTCACACTGGAGTCGAAAATGCCTGTCGGTGCAAACTTCGGGGCCTTACTGTGAACGAACGGCTGGACGTACGATGCTCCGGATGGTCTTAAAAAACTCGCAAGTTCAAGAACTATTTAAAACCGTAAAAATATTTACGTAAAAAAAATGGTATAGGCGTTTTGAAAATTTCAACCCCTATTTTGAACCCCTTAGAGATGACTGACAGTAACGTCGAGCTTCGAGGACCAACTAGACGCCGAACGGAACCTATAACCCGAATTTCATCAATTTTCTTTCATGGTAACTAAGAAAAGTGGCCCGTACGGCGTACGGCGGACAGACAGAAATATTTTTATTGCATTTTCGTATTCTGCATACTTTGAAACGTAAACCATCAAATTTTGAGGGGGGTAAGAATTTTTTTTTTCATGCTCGATTCCAATGGTTCATTATTGAAAATAATAAACCAAAAAAAAAAAAAATCCGATGTAACAAATCAGATGTCAGGCAATTCAAAATCTCGTGTGGTCTGGCAGAACATTCCATTAACGAAGGTCACGTTTTCGACTTTGACAATGCCAAAGTCTTAGACAGGGACAGCCATACATCTAAACGCAAAATCAAAGAAATGATTTTCTTTGCCAGGACCCCCACCACATGCAACAAACAAAATCTATTCCAATATTATCAAAATCTATTCCAATATTATCAAATAAAAATACCTATGATAATGGATGGGAGGGAGAAGGGAGGAAAGAGAAGTTAAAAAAAAAAAAAATCTGCTTTTTTTAAAAATATTTCTGCCTTCATATATACCTACATCAAACATTATCTGCATCATCCAAAATATCGAGTCCACAAACAACAACAACATCTGCAACTCTTTTCCCCCTTCTCCCTCCCATCCATTATCATAGGTATTTTTATTTGATAATATTGGAATAGATTTTGATAATATTGGAATAGATTTTGTTTGTTGCATGTGGTGGGGGTCCAGGCAAAGAAAATCATTTCTTTGATTTTGCGTTTAGATGTATGGCTGTCCCTGTCTAAGACTTTGGCATTGTCAAAGTCGAAAACGTGACCTTCGTTAATGGAATGTTCTGCATTATATAATAATAACATCGATGTAAGTTAAGTAATCACAATTCATCAGCCGTTCATATATCATCAGTGGGAACAACTGCACATGATACATAAGGTACCTATTGCAATTTCCCTACATTTGTATTGCATTTCACCTACTTCTGTTTTGCTATAGTCTTAAGTGTAACATTCCTTTTTCGGTTCTTTCTTGTAGCCCTGAAGATGGTGTACAACTACAACGAAACGTCGGCCTAAACCCATCTGATCTTATTTCTCGACCGAACCTCAAGATCCCCATCCTTCACCTAGTCTGAACATCGACGGTCAAAAACCCGAATCTCCTGATCATAATTGATTTAAAGGAGCATCTGATACCATCTGGAGCAAAATTGTCATAGGTAAGTAGTTTTTTTTTCTGCGTTCCTCAGTAATATTTCTCGTTTTCACGTCTTTACGTCAGTTACATAGCTTGCAAACTCCTGTACTAGAAATTATAACGATAAGATCCAGAGTAAAGGAGATGAACAAAGCGGAGTTGTCTTGCGCATCACCTTCTCGCATCTCTCCCGCTCCCACTTGCGCAACTCTGCCGTTAGGAGAATCGAGGTCGCTCGTTTTCGATAAAGCATTAATCATACTTCGGAAGGTGCCGCAACCGAAAAGGTCCTCAAAGCCTGATTTTCAGTCTCTTGAAGACGTAATAAAGCAATTTCAACCGTTCGGTGAAACCACTCGTAGATATGTAGGTACCTAATAATAGGTTGAGAGTGGTATTAATCATGGCGTCACAGAACTAGTGAGAAATGGTAAGAGATGGAAGTGCCGGATGGGGACTTGGTAGTCAGGTTAGCAGCTAATAAATGCGAATAGTAGCTACAGTAGCGATAGTAGCTAGTGCGAAAGTGCCTACCCAATACATATTTCTAAAATGCATTATTTAACTAATACCTATTGCAAAATGCAAATGCTTTATTTATTTATTTATTTATTTACCGCAGTTCATCAACCATTCACATGGCAGACATATAGCATGATCATACTCCTGGTAGGTCGAACGAAAGAAACCCAAAATTTCAATACACATACGTACTAAAGTCCCACATAAGCATGTGTACGATTAGTGTCCTATGAATTATGAGAAAAAAGTAAACCGGTTTGTAAAGAGAAGGGCCTATCTCGGGGAAAACTTCGGCTCAAGAATCTAGCTGATGTTGTAAGCTTTAGATCTCAGCTTCAAATTTATACTACAGAAGTGGGCTTTATTTTGCTTATTTGGCTCATCGAAAGTTGGAATAAATTATTGCCAAACGGCTGTGAGGCTTTTACTCTAGCGGCATTTTTTCACACTGTCTGTTTGTGTGATAGTTGCACGAAAATTACCCTCCGAGAGGGTCCTGTTAGTGACTTGGGATTATGAGGGAATGCACTGTTACTCGTCAGTTCATCAGAATTCGTCGCTAGATTGCTAGAATTCGGTATAGTTGCCACGAAGGCGCAACGGCACACGAAACACTGCAAGTAATTTTGGGTTTTATACGTCTTGAATGTTTAGGGGTATACTTTTGAATAGAAACGATTTAGCTGCGAAGGGCTAATAATGGTTAGTAACTATTTATAGACTATTAATTAGGATGTAACTGGCTATAGCAGTTATTGCTCGTACACTCATGTAACGGTGCAGTCAAATTTCTGGAATTAATATGGAAGTACGTTCTAGTTTCAAAATCTGTTTTCTTGAAATATAGGTACAGCCTTAACATTTTTTACGGAGTACGTAAAATAACTTGGCTACACACTCGAGAGATGTTGCAGGTGCAGAACTAGAGATGCTCATAGTTGGACACCGTGGGATTATGACATTATGTTGAAAGAGAGTACCTAGTTGTTACTGAATAATCAGAAACACTATTGGAAAGCATTGGGCCATCGATTGGAATCGCTAGTGTACGGAGATTATTTTCTATACCTAACACAAAATCGAGGACGGGGATAATTGCAGAAACGGCAAAGTGCGCACTCCCACATGCGAAGAGTTCAAGAGAAGATTACAGGCCACCGTGACAGGGTGGCAATTATTCGGGAAAATACCTCGACGGTATAGAGGCTACTTCGGGGTCGAGGCTATTATAGTGGGAAACGTAACAAGGTGGTTTCGGAGATGAGGGGAACAAAGTGGTATTACTAATCAACTTGTATAACTTTCTATCTAAAAGCCTATCTACTGAAAGGGGAGCAGGAGAGGGTTACACGAGTGAAATCGTGAAATCGGGTAAGAGGTGCAGAGCTTCACGAAAATGCTCGCGGAGTTACCGGGCGGATTTTGTGGTATTTTCTTCA
Organism: Leptopterna dolabrata; assembly: GCA_954871275.1. Taxonomy (NCBI): domain Eukaryota; kingdom Metazoa; phylum Arthropoda; class Insecta; order Hemiptera; family Miridae; genus Leptopterna; species Leptopterna dolabrata. The sequence goes on along the minus strand of OX940982.1, from coordinate 28,780,051 downwards.
TCATGAAGTCGAGTGCAGGACGTACCATCCTAAATCAGGGGTTTCGAAATTAGCCTCAAGGCCCACCCTGCTCTCTTGTCATTCTAACCCAGTCGTACCCAAGAGGCCTAATTTCAAACTAGAGTTGGCTGAAAAGGAGAGGAATTAACCTCAGGCTACATCTACTGGGTGCTTCCCCACCATACCATTCTTACCTGTAGCAAAGAGGAGCTGTACTACGTAGGGTAGCACTATGGGGAAGAACTAGTGAAATATAATCATGAATACTATGCGGATTAGGTATTTTAATTAATTCATTTTGCGTCAGTCAAACTGCGGTACCGTCTGTCTAGATTGTGAATAATTGTCTACATCGAAAAATCAAGTGATGGGGAACGTAGGTACATTAAATCATATGCAATATTGTTTTTTGGCCTAGAGGCTATGAATGATCGATGGCCGGTTTGATTCACCTTGAACTCATATCCGATGAAGCCCTAAACTCGCCGAAAGCGAAGCACACGGCAACAACAGTCAATAATCTTGGCATTGCATAACTAATCCAGTCCTTTGAAAGCAAAAGATCGGTTACATACAGTGAAGGCTAGATTTCAACTTCAAGCAAAGAACGAATTCAAATTCAGTGATTTAGTTATTAGTATCTAAGCTATTTTTCTTGCGGATTGACGAATTATATTGACTACTCTTATAACCTCAGGGCTCAGTTAAATATTATTAAGATCTCGTTTTTCCGGCATTCCTTTTTTACAATTTCAACAGTGCTATAAATGAAGATTTCGAGGGCCTACGAAACGAAAAGAAAGTAGTAGTAATAGTAGTAGTAGTAGTAGTAGTAGTAGTAGTAGTAGTAGTAGTAGTAGTAGTAGTAGTAGTAGTAGTAGTAGTAGTAGTAGTAGTAGTAGTAGTAGTAGTAGTAGTAGTAGTAGCAGTAGCAGCAGCAGCAGCAGTAGTAGTAGTAGTAGTAGTAGCTAGGTTAGGTAGGTACGTCGGTTGGATTAGGAGAAGACGAAACTGCAATGAATAACTAAACCAGTTTTAGCTATTTTAGGCCTATAAATAACAAACAGCATTGCCTAGGTATAGGGATCATTAGCATCATTACCTACGTAAAAACGCTGCAAATCCCTACACAAAGGTTTATCATTTTTTATAGAACTCCCTTCTGTTACAGATCATTGCTCTCTATATAGAAAACCCTTCTATATATTATTATATGTAGGTACATCGCAGAGCGTCCGTAGCTTACTACCTAATCCCGTACTCGTTACTAGGTACCTACCTAAATAACATGTTAGATGTTGCTACAATGAAAAACAGTAGCTAAAATCGCCAAAAGAAACACAAATGAAGTTCTGAAGGGAAATTTTTGATGCGGAGCGAAAAATGTCGAGTCCCGGTTGGGTTTCTATCGTGGGAACTTCGGCGTTCCAGTCCGTCGCTTAGACCACTCCGCTACAGCGCCAACCTGTCCGAGGGATCAGTGATGTGCGCTCCCAACTCAGCTTGATGCTCGCATACACCCTGTCTTTAGGACAAATTTTACTGCACAGATTATGGTAACATTGTAGAATGCTCCGGATGGTCCCCACACCTCAAAATAAAATTTTCCGACTCCCTCAGAGATGACTGACAGTAACGCCGAGCTTCGAGGTCCAGCTAGTGCCCAAACGGGATCCATATACTAAATTTCATGAATTTTGATTCATGGGAACTAGGGGAAATCCGCGGACGGCGTATAGCGGACGGACGGAAAATGGTATTATAGAATTATGAAATATAGAAATTGGGGAGGAGCCGGAAGATTTATGAACCTGCACAAACAACTTCTCCACTCCCCTCATCTGCTTAAAAAATTACTAGCTCACGAAATTTACATGATTTACCGTCATGTGGACGATGGAACTATAAATTATCTGGTAGCGGTGCCAAAACTGTGTGGAAGGATGAAGATCTGTATTCACCGAGGTGCTCCCGTCTCAGCCCGGAGGGCATCAGAACTGGGCTCATCCGGACATGCGCTTGTTTGGCTGACCCTTGATGCTCCATAAAGAAAACCATCCATTTAATTCATAATAACATAATTTACACTTCGGCGGAATTATTCCTACAACAAAGCAACCAAAAAGGTAAGCTGGGTTTTTCAAGTAGATTTTCATTCGGAAGATCTTCAACGATTTCAAAATCGTTTATCAACGCTACCTACCTACAATACTATAAACATTAGTTGGCTCTAAAATACTGTTTTAAGGTCCAAGTTTTGCCAACGGACTTGCTGTCATCCATATCTTTTATTTATTATTAATAATATAAGACAGCTGTTTATGAATGTCAATGTGCAGTGTTTTCGAATGCTCTGGTTCACCGTCAGCGGCATCAAATGCGTTTGTGATACTGCGTGAAGTGAACCAACTTGACGTAAAACAAATGCCTAAATAACATTTGGTAGCATTTAGTTGCCTTTTCATGCATGATGAGGCAATCCGGCCATTTATTGACCGTCTTCAGCGTGAGTGCATCAATCCCAAGCTGCTCACCGTCGTGAAGTCTAGTTGACGACAAAGGATCAGCTAAACTCAGGGTTTGGTTCAAAAGAGAACTTTTCTCTAGATGGACCGTCACTTCAGAGCTGTATTTCAGTGATTTCATGGACGAAGCTTTGACTGATGAGATCACTAGAGATGGGAGATAGTATTGACACACTTCTGAAACTGGCCTCCCTAGCTCGACCATGCAGTTCTCGATTATGTTGTTGAACAAATCCCCGTGCTCCAGGCTGAAGAAAGCCTTTGCCGTTCTCATTCGACCGATGATGTCTCTCTCAACAACCAACAGGTGTAGGAGCTGATAATTGGCAAAATCATACGCCTGCCTGATGCTGTCCAAATATGACGGATCAAAGAAATCGTAGGTTATCAATTCTTGTTTGGTAGTTGGTATTTCTTCAAGGAATGATAAACTGTTTCTTATTGCATCGAGATACGTACCAGATCTATGTATGCACTCAACGACCTTGTGGAGAAAATTTGGAACGTAGTTGTAATCAACGGTGAAAATATTATCCCAGTTGTTTGGGTTCGTCTCTCGTGTTTTTTCAATAATCATAAATTCGTCAAAAGGATCGAAAACTACCCCAGTGTAAACCCACTTGGCTAACGACACAAAATACGGCACTCTCGCCGCTTTAGCTGCTTTGCAGAATATGTGCTGAGCTTTTTGATCCGCCATGGTCATGGCGATGTTTTCGTGGAGAGCAGTTAGCGTCAGGCCTCCTCTGGTTTCCCAGACACGCGTCACGATCTGGTGGTGAACTTCGAGTTTCTTCATGTACCCCTGAAGATCGGACCACATCGTGGATAGAGTTATGTTGCCGGTTACCAGCCTTTCCTCCATAACTGTTACCATTTGAATATATATATATATATATATATATATATATATATATATATATATATATATATATATATATATATATATATATATATATATATATATATATATATAATGTACCCCCAACTTCAACAAGTAAAGAATGCGATAAACTTAACCTAAACGCTTATTGAGACTATTTTGAGGCTACAATCTTGAGCGTTTTGCCAGTAACTGCGGAGTTGTACTTTCCAGGCGTTTTAGGAGGTCTGTTCCACCTCCTTGTGTAAAACGACTTCCGTCACGTGAAAGTCGTCAACTCGCAGTTCTCGGAAGAGGGAAATAGAGAACTCAAAGAGAAAGCAAATTGGATCATAGCACATTATTACCAGGACCTCATCCTAGCTTCTGGGGTAAGACGGACCTAGAAGAAGATACTCAAAATTTCGATCACAATGGGTTCAGTGAGAGACTAAACGAGCTTGATTTTCCCTACGTAAACAAAACTTCAATGTGACCTCATGGTAAAGAAATTCCCTTCATGCAGCAAGACAAGTGAATGTAGTACCAACTTACCTACATAAACTATCAACATTTTCCATAGTTTTGTTCACAAATTTGAATCTTTTTCCTCAGACTTTTTTGCTAAGTAGGTAGGTATTTCTTATATTCGCATTTATTGATCGTTGTTTAAAAAACATCTTCATTTTCGTCAGTTTCACTAGATTCATTCCAATTTTGGGGAATTTTAAATAGACAAAAACTCAATTTTTGTCCACATTGGAGAAGAAAAAACTCTGTGGCTATTGAAATAGTCTATTTCTGTCCCGAGTCATCCTCCTATACCTTTTCTGGTGATTCTGAAGCAGTTTTCAATCTAAAAAAGCCATTTTTGTCGATTTATCTCTGTAACCAAAAAGAAATTAATAATTGTTTAAAGTAATTTTATTTTTTATGCTTTCAAAAATATTTTCGACAGCAACCTGTACCTCCTGTTTTTAGTATTGTAAAAGTACCTATGCGGCTACTGTCAGAAAACTGACACCCTGAGCGGCACAAAGTTCACCAACATCAAGTTGTACCACCTTCACTAACATAACTAGTTTCCATAGCACTATTAATATTAATCTTTCCAAATGGCAAACTCGTGATACAATAACTTAAAAGGAAATTGTTCACCATTGTGAGTGGTTTGTGTTGTTCTCCACCAACTCCGACAATTATTGTGGTTTATGGCATACATATAGGTATATATCTCAAATTGTTTGTAGCGCACCAAAGAGATCTTATGAAATATAATTTTCATTCAAACTAACTATCTTACAAGACGAAAGCCCGACGTTTTCAAATTGTAATCTCCAACGATAAATCTTATTCGGGACCTCAAAAAAAAATCGATTCATTATAAACAAGCAACGCAGCATTTCGATGAAACGATGTTTTCTTCCTCGCTGTTGGTTGTTAGCTGAACAAACATTTTTGTATGGGGATGAACGGTAAAACAACGATCGGCATATTGGTTCGCTTGTTAATTCGACTCTCCTCGTTCGCGTGGTGTACTTTCAATTTGCCCAAGGAAATTCTAATCATGAATATTGTTAGTAAATTACGCATGAAAATACCGTACCTATAGTTATATAAACCAGCAAACAACTTCTAGAAACTAGCTACGCAATTCTACAGTTAAACGTTTAACATTCAGCATCTTCATCATAATATTGTAAAACTTTTATGAAACCTCTCTATGATCGGAAAACAATTTTTACCTTACAACAAACACCACCTCAAACTAGCGTGTTGCTGTCACGACTCATAAGCTTAACATTAATTTAATACCCAATCCCCCCACCTTCTCGTACCCATAACAAATTTGGTTTAATTATACCATTTCTGAACCAAGCCCTATCTACCCCAAAAATTAGTAGACATCATTATAAGACTCGTTTTCCCGTTTTTAATTAGCTAGGTACCTTTACTGGCCCATGAAACCTGCGATAAATGCCTGTGTTATTGGATCCATTTCGTGTGGGTACCTACGTAAAAATCTTTTCAGCATTCTTTACAGTACAATAACTGGCTGCAACAGTCAACGGACTGGTTGAGGTAAAAATGTTGACGAAAGAGGAGGGTTAGACGGTAGAGGATTCTGGATTCTGGTCTGATAACGTAGGATCTAGCCAGGAACTTTCTCGTAGTTGTTAGAAGAAAAAAGAACGTCGGATTCGGTCCAGCTGGTCGGGTGTGAATGAGTAGGACTTCGACATCGACAGCTTGACAACAGAGGATAACAGAGGAGTGTGAATTGATCCCACAAAAAAGCCGAAATCTGTCCACCTGTAGGGAATCATAATAGTTTTACATATTAATTTGGGAAAAAAATTACATCAAGAACTGGATCTTTACTTTTTTGAGCTAAGTAAGTATAATGGCCACCATCTTGAGTGACACGTACCTACGATGATTTACTACTACAAGATTTTAAGTTACTATACAATGATTTATTTATTTATAATTACGGTCAATTTTTACAAAGTGAAAAATTGCTCAGTAGAATTAGGGACTATGATTTCATTTTCACTTACTGAGGTGCATAATAAGTGACCGCTGCAGTGTTATGTAGTGCGAGTTACAATAGATTTCTCTCCTCGACATCAAACATGGTTTTTCGAAATACTCGTAAAGATGTTGCGCTCATTTCTGCAAAAACTTTCATTTACTCAAGTATGTAAAACAACACGAAAAATACTGCCAATTGTTAAATTCACTTTTGTTGCACTAAAGAATGTAAATATTTAATTCTTAATTAAACAACCTATTGATGTTGATAAAGTCTGCTATTCCTAAAACTGCTATACGGGTAATATAAAAATAATTTTTAGTGATTTATTTTTCTTAATTACGGAAGTTGATTTTGTAGCCCCTTTGAGCACTCACTTAGGCAGTGCCCTCACGAATGATATGTCATGCGTAATAGTTTCACAAAGCTTTGCAGGCTTTCTTCACTCAGCTTCCACGTTGGACCATAAATAATACGTCTTCATTTCGTACCTATGCCTATGCTCATTTAGTATAGAACACAAGAGTGGTTACCCTAAAAAAACGTGTATCGTTTTTCAGGAGGGTTCCTGAGGAAAAGCGATGGTGTAATAATAAATAGATCCACTGATATTATTATTCATAAAACATTATTCAGTAGCTGCAAATCATAACTGTAGTTCATCAATGACCTAGAACATAAGAAGTTCATGAACCCACCAGAAAGCCATTTCCCGAATGCTCTCCACATTTCGGCTCAGATTAAATTTTTTGAGGAATCGTTTGCAGATAACCGGACGAACCTAGTTCAATATCGATTAATATGGGGCCTTGAAGACCGTTTTATTTTTCAGTTATGGAGAAGCGTATATAATGAAAATAATGAGTCGTAGTGGGAGAATGAACAGCTTTTTTAATTCAACGCCCCATGTACAATGCCAGTATTTTTTCCATTTCACTATCCAACCTCCTCAACTTGGCTGGTGCGAGTGGTTCAGAAACTTCTTTCTTCATCATCTTGTTCCACTCAATCTCTTGGGCTTCTTTCCATATTTCTTCTTTGAGCCGCTTCGTGCACTCTTCGTGAAACTGAATGGTTCTCGCTAGATCACTAACCGTCCTGGAAGGCTCCCATTTCCCGAACAGCAGTTTGTCGAACGAGCTCCTCGGCTTTTTCTTACTGAATGCGTACAGACGCTGTTTCCTGGTTTCCATATCTCTGGCGATGCCCAATTCGTCCTTGTCCACGAGCGCCATCCTCTGGGTGTCGAAGGCCTCTTCTTCATTGCTCCAGAATTTCGTGTCGAGGATCTGACACTGCTTCTTTAGTTTGACCATTTGGCGAAAAAGCTTGAGTTGTGTGTTCTCGCTCATTTCATAGAACTACCAAAAGAAACTATGATTATGAATTTGGTTGGTTGCGGTAGGTATCAAGTTTGATGAAAATATCTACCCATGATTTTTCAAACATTTAATCCTGTCACGAAACTGTATATTGCAGGAAGTCGATGAACGGTTAGGCTGCTTAGGGTTCCTTGCTTAAATTGTGTGAAGAGGGGATTTTATTGAAAAGTAGAAATGATATTTGTCGTGGTATCCTCCCAGAACCACTCCCTGTAAACTTTAGATCTCGCAAATAAACCTAGAAGTGGGGACGCAAGACGCAGGAGCACGGAGGAACCTAGTGGGGATCCCCACCATCCTCCACTAGCTGGAGGATGGAGGGAGATAGCCCTCAGGGCTATAAAAATTCGCCTCTTTCGCCTTTCTAGCCATTCTACGCTCTACTCTAGTCGCTGACTACTGTCTCACCTCGCTCCTCCTCTCTCTCTCCTTAACCTAAAAGATCCTGGATTTGGTGACATCCTTGAGTGTTTGAACCAACCAGACAAAGAACCCGAAAAGATCCCGGAATTGGTGACAGCCTCCAGTGTTGGAACCAGATGGGCACATATCCGAAAAGATCCCAGATATCGTGGTGACATCCTCCAGTGTTGGAACCAAGCTGGGCATAACCTCATACCTCTAGTAGTGAATTCACGCTACTAACCATTCACTACAATATTTATCAAACTTTTACCTACTAACATTCAACTTTTTTCATTCTAAATGTCACAAATTGAAACTTAATCCTATGATGATTAGGAAAAGTAAAAGGAAGTGACGACTTCTACTGTTACCTACCTATGTCGTCTGTTTGGCAGTTACTGGTTTTGGAACTTATTACATATTCAGCATCATCTGCAACAGTAGAATGAATAAATAGGTACATGCATAGTACTTACTTTAAACTCCCCTGTTGTAGATAAGGCTGAAGATGAATCAAGTTCCGAAACACCTAAGCACTAAGGTTTGCCATCCCCGTCGTGCTGTAAAAGCAAAGGTTCCTAGCCATTTCTGTTGCATGAAACATTACGAGATCAGTTAGGATTTGAAACAAGATTTTACAGAACTCTCAGAATGTAGCTGAGGTCCAACGTGTTTTGGTTTATTATTCTGTGAATAATACACCTATGTATTCGCTCAGCAAAAAATTTTTATAACACCCCCTCAAACTTTTTTCTTTTACGTTTCAAGGTGCGTAGATTCCAAAAATGCAATGTCCGTCCGCCGTACGCCGTCCGCCGTCCGCCGTCCGCCGTATCACGTGTACAGGCTTCATTTTCGGTCTAAAAAAATCGTTCTTTCGCACACATGCTCAATTTGGGCCCTAGTTGTGTCCCGAAACTTTTCAGCCCGATCGGAATATACCCAGGGGTGTTATGAGTGAAAATGTGTGTAAAAATAGGTACTTTTTACGTTTTAGCAACATATTGGTAACATGAGCTTCTGAGATATCGTTTTCTATGTTTTTGGGGACGAGAAGACCAAATATGAAGTCGATTTTGACCAAAGAGTGGAAAATTGAGTTCTACCAAATGTTCAGCTCCCAGAATTGATTTTTTATGAGTGAAAAACCTGGGAAATCGTCTGAAATCACCATCAGTTTGTATAATAACACTGGAAAAGTGTCAAGGCGTGGTTCAGGACGATTAAATGGCACTACCAATGATCAAAGATAGTTTAAAAAAAAAAGAAAAAAAAGAGCGTACCTAATTTGTGTTTTGGGGGCCAAAATTAATGGAAACCATCAGAAGTAGCTATTTCGATTATTACGCATGAAAGAAACAATTAATGAACAGCCAACCTTTCTGTAGGTATGTCCAATAGAATAATAAACCCATGTGACAAGGACTTTGCAGCGTTTTTTTTTTTCAGTACATTCACAAGAATGAAACACATTCGTGGTTTTGTAAGACGAAATGCACAAGTCGCTCTGGCAAGTTTTTCATATGGCATCAATCGAAGGAGAATATTTACATACCTACAGGAATAAAATTCATTCTACCTTCAAGATGCATCTAGGTTGTTGGCACCCACTAGGTAGTTAAATGCAAACATTCATGATGGTTTGCTTAACTCCCTCCAAAAAAATATTCCTTTGTATCAGTTTGGCGTTTAGTGTTAGATAATATACTCACAGGAAAAAATACGATCCTTCCTGTACTCGTGTCTACAATACCTGGACCGGAACAGTAAAGACCTCTGGGAAATTCGTACGCCTCGTCGACACAGGCAGTTATGCTAAAAGGTTTTTTCGTTCCTTCGTGTAAGAAATTGATGTGTTCCGCGAGTGACCGCGCTATCGAACCGCCAGATTTCGAGCTGGCTCTCAAACATATCTGAAACCCGTTTTACGTAGGTAAAAACACATGATCTCCTACTAATAAGTCTATGAGGCGAAATTCTCCAATATCAATCATTCTTGTTAGGGAGGTCAAGAAGTATGAATAGTAGTAAGTAAATAGATAATTTAAATGAATTCGAACCAGGAGTATGGCTATAAGAAGGCAAAGAAACAGCAGCTCTGGATGGTCCGATTCGAACGAATCTTGAGGAATACATCTTGAGGAATAAATCTTGAGGAATATGCATGTAAACACCCCGAAACACGGTCTTCAACCTTCGAAATGTTGCCAGAAGTTTTCCAAGGGGGCCGGACTTCATCGCCAACACGAAAAACTGTTGCTGAAGTGGATTCAACGCCCGGAAATGTTGCTCCACTCGCGGCAACTATTACCGGCAATACCAGGCAACACTCGGCAATATCTCCGAAACGAGAATAGTTGCCCGTCAATATGGAGCAAGATAATATATGGATAATATATGGAGCAATATATTATATTGCCGAGAGAAATGTTGCTAGTGTAAAGGTACCTTAAGGTATACACATCGAAAATTGAACCAGTGTTCCCTGTTTTTCACGTCATAGTTTCAAATTTTAGTATTTAATACTAAGTAATTTAAAGAGGTGGTCACACTGGAAAGACTGGTTTTTTCGCCAAAATATTTTCTGGGTAAGGTATATTCCAAACGCCCCAACCAGTCCAGATGTAAAACAAATCCCTTTCCACATCTACATTATTTTTGTTTTAATAATACAAACCTTAGGTAAGTACTTCATAAGCCAATAGTGGTTCTCGATCATCTCCGTGAGGGGCAGTATATTCGTCAATCTTCCGTTCTGATCGCACTGATAGTTATCTTTAACTTCATTCCCTTTCACGCAGCCTCTCTGGTACATTTCCAGTAAATCTTTCTCGTTGATTTTCTCCGATCCGTCACCCCTTTCCCGAATCTTTTTCGAGTTGAGATAAGAAGAAATCTTCTCCATGATTTCATCCTGGAGCTCTTTTATTGTTTGCTGTTTCTCGATCAATTTTTCTTGAGCTGCCTCTCCTGGCAAACATTCGTATTCCGAACCTTCCGAGTCATCGTTATCCTCCATTTGCTTCCTGCGCTGCTTCGCATATGCTGTAGTTTGACAGTACAAGCAATTTTTATTTTTACTTTTACTATCGTGATACAACTTGCATAGCTCTTCTCCGTACTCTCTATGAAGGATATACGAAGGATTGAAATTATAGAGTGTGTAATCAAATTCATCCTCATCCTTCTGTTGCTCCTGTTCTTCTAGTTTACGAGAATAGTAGATAGTGTCGATGGTGGCCATGTGGAAATCAAGGATATTTTCTCCCCAAACAGTTATCCCTTTGATTTGGTCTGGTGGAACCTACAATCAAACGTTGGCAAAGATCGAAATATTGGAAGGAATAGGTCTTAATTGTTTCCTGTCTACTTACGCGTAAGCTGTAGAAACAAGAATCGTCGAGTAATACAAAACTCTGCTTACCAGCCACGGTTTTTGACGATTTATTAAAGTTTTCTGAATAATTATATTTTATTTCACAAATAATTTTACAATTCATTTCAAAAATAATAACAGCAAAACCTTAAGAAATCTCCAAACACTTCGGTGGCGTTGGTTTTGTCAGACGACAAATTTAGTTTTCCACCTTTTTACATGCTTTTATTTGATATGAATAAAACCCATATTAGTGTTAATTACTGGCCCTTAAGGTTATTAATGTTATAAGAATTTCAAGCTATTTCAGACACCAAGCCTCCTATTACCTATTACCAAGGTATGCAGAATCTCCACAAAATTCCTAATGTAATGGACATTCATTCTTCAATAGTTTGGGTCAGAAAAACCTCTTTTAGGGCCATTATGTGGTGAGTAATCTCTACAGAATTGAAAGCTAGGTACTCGTGTTGCAGGAAAAACCGGTTTGCGGAATACAAAATATATTATCGTAAACAAACAAAGAATCTATTCTCCAAATTGGGGAAAATTGGAAAAGTGGTTGAATGCAGTCATGTGTGCGGTTGGCAACCAAATCGTGATAGAGTGAATCCCAACAAACTCCCCCCCACTAATCACGATTAGGTTGGCAATGCTCGGCAATTCCCAGTCTCTCCATGATCCTTCTGTTCTTGTTCCCTAGGAGTGGTTTTGTGAGCAGGTCTGCGTCGTTGTCTTCAGTTGGCGTGTACTCAACACGCAGCTTCCCATACTTGCACAGCTCTCGGACATAGAAGTATCGGATCTCTATATGACGGGAATGGGAGCTCACTCCATTGCCCTTTATGAACTGGATTGCCGCTTGATTGTCACTCAAGACCGTCGGTTCCTTCTTGACTGTGTATCCCAGTTCACTGAGGATGAATTCCAGCCAGACTACTTCCATGCTGCATGATGAAACAGCAACAAACTCTGCTTCCATAGTTGATAATGCAATACACGCCTGTTTACTGGATTTCCACACAATGGGCGTGCTACCCACCCTTACAATGAAACCTGTCGTAGATTTCCTATCATCTTTGGAACCTGCCCAGTCTGCGTCCGCATGTGCACTAATTTCATCTGTATCTCGTTTTATCCTGAGCGCAAAGTTCTCTGTTCCTTTCAAGTACCTTAAAATTCTCTTTGCTGCCGCCCAATGAGTTCTGCCAGGATTACACAAAAATTGCCCAAGTTTAGATACTGCAAAAGATAGATCTGGCCTGGTGGCTTGCGCCAGATACATGAGCTTCCCTACAAGTCTTCTATAGGGAACGTTGGCCATATCTTGTCTCTCCTCTGCGGTACTTGGGCATTGTGCTTTATTCAGTACCTGACTCGGGTCCATAGGGCTTGCGAGCGGTCTGCAATCAGCCATATTGAATTCGGCTAATATTTCTTGTTGGTATTTACGTTGGTTCAACAAGAATGACCCATCTTGCTGTTTCTTAACCTCAATTCCCAGAACATAGTGTAGCTCACCTAAATCTTTCATCTCAAACTTTTTCCGTAGCATCGACTTCATATCTTCCATTGCAGCAGGACAAGATGAAATCAGGATCAAATCATCAACATAAACAAGTATTATCTCTGTCTTGCTTTCTGTTTTCTTGAAATAAATGCATTGTTCAGATCTGATTTTCTTCATCCCACCTTCTATCAACCTCATATCAAGAGTCTCGTACCAAGCACGACCTGACTGTTTTAAGCCATACAAACTTTTGACCAGTCTACAGACTTTCTTTCCCGAAGCAACATTTTCAAGACCTTCAGGCAGCCGCATATATATATCTTCTTTCAAATTGCCATTTAGGTATGCTGTTTTCACGTCCATTTGATGTACTAGCCATTTATTCTGTACTGCTAACTTCAGAAACAATCTGATAGCAGAAAGACTAACAACGGGACTGTATGTCTCGTCATAGTCTACACCATGCTCCTGAGTGAAACCTTGCGCTACCAACCTGGCTTTGTACCGTTCCACACTGCCATCAGCATGACGTTTGATCTTGAACACCCACTTACAGCCTATAGGCGATTTCACCCTTGCTTACTGACTTTGGGGAAAGCCTTTCTGACATTTTTACCCCTCAGACATACATCACATAACTGTTTGTTCGACAGTGTAGTTCTTACATCTATACCTCTCACCATTGAGCGATCAGCCATCAACCTGATTCGGTATTGACGTGTCCAAATCGCTGATGCCAGCTAAACTTGAGGGTGCTTACATGAGCTAACTCAGTACTTACAATTCGGCATCCTTGCAGGGCATACATGTTTGATTCGCTGCGAGATGCTGTTAGTATCAATTTTTCTCCTTTAAAGACACTGCACCGTCCACCGCCCAAAGATATTTCGTACCCTTTAATGTCAAGCCTCGCCATTGATAACAACCTGAAGCGAAAATCAGGTACGTGATAAACATCGTTCAAAGCGATTTCGTATCGGCATGTCTCAGTTTCTGAAATTATGACCACTTTACCTATTCCAAATATCTTACAGTGGATATCTGAAGCCACTGTAACCATCTTATCTCCTTCTATGGGTTCATAACTGGTGAAATCTGTTTTATGGGGCGTAAAGTGGCTACTGGCTCCGCTGTCAAGCAACCATTCGCACGCTTCATGACTTCCAATGGACAAGCACGTTACTACCATAGACTGCTGCTCCGCTGATTTCGGAGGCTCGGTTTGCGATCTTACAAATCCCTTACTCCTACAAAATCGGGCCGTGTGTCCATATTTATTGCATTTGTAGCATTTGAATGGCTCTCCTTGGGACTTGGGTCTTTGCACCATCAGAGCCGAATCTTTATTTTCTTCTCTTTTCATCATCTTCCGTTTGTATTCCCCACATAAAAGGGATTCAAGTTTCTCTGGAACATAATCTTCATCTTTGAAAGTACAAACCATACTTACTGTGGTTTCATAGTCGTCAGGTAACCCATTTATGAGAACATTACATACCTGTTCATCGTCTATTTTCGCACTTCCGGCCTTCACCACTTCAGATGCATACCTAAACACCCTACTTACGTATGCCTCCATTTCCTCTTCTGGTCCCATTTTCGCAGTGTACAAAGCTTTTGATGCCTGAAGCCTGCGGAGTCGAGTCATAGGTTGGAACTTGGTTGACAGTTTTCTCCATAATGCTCTCGGACACTTGATGTCTAAAATCTCCTCTTGGATTTCCTCTGTTATCGCCCAGGCAATCAAGCGATATGCCTTCTTCTTTGTGGCAGGAGGGATCGTCTCATACTCATCGTCCTCTGCTGTAATGACATCCAATAGATCACGATCGTCGAGCACCATTTCCATGTTGAAACTCCATGTTTTATAGTTCGTTTTGTTGAGTTTCACCATTCCACTTAGTTTTACATTCTCTTCTCCTCGGACTTCTCGCGCCATTTCGAAGTGCTCTTGGCCCATAACCCTTGTTGCAGGAAAAACCGGTTTGCGGAATACAAAATATATTATCGTAAACAAACAAAGAATCTATTCTCCAAATTGGGGAAAATTGGAAAAGTGGTTGAATGCAGTCATGTGTGCGGTTGGCAACCAAATCGTGATAGAGTGAATCCCAACAACTCGCATAATTATATCCTGGTAAATTGCACGTCTACCTTATGGGAAGGTATCTTTCTTCCAAATAAACTTACATCCAATTTATTTGCTATCATATTTGTAGCCAAAACTTCGATGTGCCGTTTCAGTCCTGTTATCCTGTAGTGAGGAAATTTGAACATCTGCGATTTCATGATGTGGCAGAATAGACCGGTGTACGAAGGTGTCACTATAACTACCCAAGCAAGTGGGTTCACAAGTTCATCGATCTTCTGTCCCTAGAATTCATCTTTAACCTTAAGGAGCGGTACAGTTTGAATGTATGCAATAATAACAAATCAACTAATCAAAACTTTCGGCTGAAATGGCAGTTTGAATATTGAGGAAATACATTTTTGTATTGCCGGCAATCTGTATAAGTAAAAACTTCTCAACTTTCGCATATACCTTCAATTCGATAACTATCTTTGTATTTCAGTAATCTTGTAACAACGTTTACCATTAAAGAGAAGAATTGTCCCCGATCCAAGGCCGCATATTTGAATGAAATTTTCCTTCTACTTAACCGAGGGTTTAAAATGACGTAATCTGCTCCTCTTAAAGCTTCTTCCACAGTTTCTGGGACGATGATATCTGGAAATAGGATAACTTATTGTAGGTACCTTCCTACTATTCGGTTACTGTACCTTCTTACGGAATACTCAATTGAATATTTCAATTGAACGGCTATAATTATCTAAAACATACTTCGGATCCATAGAAACGCTGAAATGAACACATTAGCGGCAAGAGTTTCCAGACCTTCTCTTCGATCGGAAGAATCGAAGAAATAAACGTCAACCATGCAGTTTTCGCCAAAGACTCGTCCTTCACCTACATCGTAAAGGAACGGCAGGATGGTCGATTCTTGTACTGGAATTATCGCCAGCTTGATGTTCTTGAGATGCTTTTTTTGTTGCTATAATAAAACCGTAGATAGTAAAGTTACCTTGAGACGATAGTAAAGATTGCGGAAGGGGCATCTATACAGGTTTCTAATAAACCGTTGTGTAATAATTTGCAGCGTTTTTATTGTGATATAGCCGGCAATTCCAATTATTCAAGTCTCGGTGAAGATTCAAGTATTATTAGATAGATAAGTACCTTCCATAGTGAATGTGTCGATCGATCGACCATAAGAACTCCAACGGAACAACACGAAGTCAAGGATAGGTGCAAGTGAAAAGGCTTAGGAAAGGCCTTTTCAGTTGCATACCTCAGATCCAATCCTTGACTACATATCTGCTATATTAGATGTACGCATATAGGAATTGAGTCACGTAAGGTTGGGGAGGTGAAAAAACATCCCTGTTAGGTATTAATGCGGGGATGTTAACGAACTGCTCGGACATACTTAACACTAATACTAATTAATTCGTTGATTATACAACTAATATTCATTATGCAACTAACACTGTGCTTCGTGGCTATACAAAAAGATGCGATTATCACCCACCCATCTGTACCAACCTCAACCTAGTAGGTATATCTCGAATAGTTTCAAAGGCCGGAGCCTCACACAGATGGGCACATATTACATGAAGGGCTCCCTGCGGGATTTCTGCTTATCAGGGAACCCTACTTACCGCGCGAGGAACAGGAAGGAACTCATGTTTATCTCGGTTCGCGTCAATACCTGGTATGTAGAGGGGTAATTAACCGAGGTGTGAACTATTAAGTCGTACGGCTATCGGACTCACAGTTATCTACTGACATTGAACAATCATTACACCTATAAATTTATGTGCTTTTCACCTTAGCATTTACTGACCTACGTAGGTATTAGTTCCTCGGATTTTCGCTAAAACTAAAGTTTATATATCTGCCTACTTGATAGGCACATATAATAAAACCAAATCGAATTAATGTACGAGTCTTAGCAAGTGCCTACTCTATTGAGGGTAGGTAAGTTACGAGTATGATGATGAATGTAACTACTTCTCTAGGTAGTACCTAATAGTTATTAACAATGGAGTGAAACAGAGTTTAGTTTTAAGTATAATTTCCATCATTTTTGTTTGATACCTAGATTTTTACTTATTTGAAAGACTGATATAAAATACTGTATTATTTATTGTTTTCACAATAACTGAGGGAGCAGCTATGTAGCAATCCCTTCGCATTGTTTTGCTCCAAATTGAAACAAGGTTTTTTAAGGCCACCAGAACCTCGATTTTCCTGATTTAGTTAGGTAGGTACATAGGAGTTTCTAACTTTTTGAATGGAATGAATCATTAGCACGATCTTGAATTTCCAAAACCACCCATAATTGACCTAATAGTCGACATGACCTATTAGGTGTTTTTATCCACGTACAGTAGAACCCCGTTCTAACGAGCCCATTTCTAACGTAAACCCGCTTCTAAAGTAACACTTTTCGTGCCCCTTTGAGAAAACCTCGTTCCAACGTAAAAATCACCTACATTTTTGAAGGGGGAAAAATATGTTCAATCGTAATTTAGTCGTTTAAAAATATCGGTCTCGCAATCAGGACCACTGGTGCGTTTGATGATGGCGAAGTAATTTCCTCAGAGTGATGACGACGAAAAAGAAGATGCACTTACAAGAAACTACTGCTTTTATCCCCTCTGTAAAAGAAACAAGATCCTGACGAGAACTGCTGTTAATTTTCGGAAAGCTGCGAGGGAGTTGACGACGCGATTTTCTCTTTACTGGCTGCATGCCATTGACACGAAGGCTCCTCAGAAACTGAAGCAAACAACTTCGGACAATTTTTAAAATTCTATATAACACGTAAATTCAAAAATACTCATTTCCTGAATGCACGAATGAAACCTCGAGCGCGTGTACATTTTTTAAACCCGTTTCTAAGGTATTTGGTGGTCTGGGAACCTCGATCTAACGTCCTTTTTTCTAACGTAAACCCGCTTCTAACGTAAAAAAGTTGTCGCCCCTTGAAATAGGTATATGTTAGAACGGGGTTCTACTGTACCTAGCTTAATCAGGAGAATCGAGGCTGTGGTGGCACACCTAGTTGTAAATAGATTGTTAGCATATGTACATTTCGTTGATTGTTTGGAAAAGTCGAGAACAGGAAAAGACAATGAACTGCCAGGTACAAGAAACGGTGAAATATAAATTTCAGCAATTATGTCGCCATTTATCGATTTCACCGTCACGACCTGGAAAAAGGTAATTTTGAAAGTTAACCTACAGTTATGTAGTTACGTAAAACCCAACCGTTCAAACTAGACAAATCAGGATTCATGGTGACATAAGTACCTTGCCTGATGTTAGTTGGTGTTATATAGACCTCCCTACTGTGAGTATAACGATTATGAGGGGTATAACCTAAACTGCGAGTTTAGGTCGAGTTTCCACTGATAGCTCATGTGATGAATGTGTTTGAGCGTACATCCACCACGAGTGGTACGAGGGGAGATGTGCCCGGGCTGGTTATGGGCGGACCACCACCATTTCCCGGGATCTTCTCGGATGTGTCCGTTGGTTATTTATTTATTTATTATGAAACAGGCTGGTGCCCTGTTTACAACAGCAACAAAGAAGGTTATGGGCGTACCACCACCATTCACGGAGTCTTTTCGGGGTTGTTGCCTGGTAAGGTTATGGGCGGACCACCACCAAGACCAGGATCTTTTTGGAGTGTGCTCGGTAGGTTATGGGCGGACCACCACCATACCCGAGATCTTTTAGGTCGAGTTGGCTGTTGGTTATGGGCGTACCACCACCATTCACAGCATCTTTTGGGATAGGAGAGAGTGACGAGGTAAGGAGGAGAGAGAGTAGTCAGCGACTAGAGGAGAGCGTAGAATGAGGAAAAAGAGGCAGGAGGCGAGTATTTATGTGCTTGGGAGCTGTCTCCCTCCATCCTCTAGCTAGTAGAGGATGGTGGGGATCCGCAGGCTGGCCCTCGACTCTCGTGCGTCCTCTGTCCCCACTTCTATGTTTATTTGCGAGATCTTAAGTTTGCGAGGAGTGTGGGTTTTTGGATAACTCCAAATTTAAGTTTCTAGAACGTTATTCCATTCGTTATCTTTAGTTTATTCGAATTTCCAACCCACCTTATCCAAACTGATTGCAAGATGGTTTTGACTAGTTGGTGATTTTCATTATGAACAAGAACTTTACCATCCAAGGGTGGTGACCATTTTTATTTGATTTAAGGGCTAAAAAACCACACGTTCCCAACTCGATCGAATTGAACTTCTCTGTATACTCAACGCCTAGCGGCCATTTACGGTATTTACCCCCTCCACACCGTTCTAATTTTGTCGTACCGAGCTCAAATTTCGTACTTGCCCTTTCTGTACCAAGCTCTATCTCACAATTTCAGCCTTTATGAGCCCTCGAAGGGCGAAAGTCACCGTACTCTCATGTTTCTATCCTACGCTATACGTAGGAAACATTCTCGACCCTGTTCGACCCCCTGCTGTTAGTTAGGTACTTAGGTATATTGTTCTATCATCAGCCGTCGGCATTATTTAATTCAGACAGTCAGGTATTCACCACCTACGTTAGTTCTTGAGCTATATGCTGATAGATGTGCAATTTAAAGAGTTCTTCCTATAACTTAATCGTACAATATTCACATTACTCACGTAAGGGCGTAAGATCTTTCGATCAGCCGCAATAATTGAGTCGATCATCATCTTAGGGCAGCCGATCAACGTATTAAGTCACGCAAAAGAACTGAAATTAGGTACCTACTTAATTACAATGTTCGTTTTCATAAAATAAAGTTGGCACACAGAACAGTTTGCTCAACCTGACTATTTAAGATTTTGAATATTTCTACAAAAATCTCAAGCTATAAGATTTACGAACAAGACCATGTATAAACATCTCCAAGAACGCGGCCCATTTCAAGTTTACCTGCATAATATTGTTGGAAGACTAGCAAATTTAGGAATTTGTTACTACTTCTTCTTCTACGACACCACTATATTTCGTCTGACCTGTGTGTTCGACATATCAAGAGTACAGTGAAGCTGACAGAGGAGCTGAAGCAGGAAGTGAACTGAAGAGAAGCATAATGCTATTTTTCCTCATTGAGAACATTTCTCACAAAAGCTGAATGATGGATATATGAAATGAGTTGGAGCACACGTATAGGACCAGTAAATAAATTATGTACGTATCCCTATTTAAAAAATCACTTTATTGTTGAAAAATGCAATTCAACTTCTCTGTTCTACTCGACAAAATGACAAAGGATTATGATGATTAACAATTCTTTGTCCAAAATTCACTCACTCAAATTTGAATAGGTACCTACCTAGATATAATACTTAGGTAATATGTTCCTAATAAAATATTCTTCTGAGTAGGGGTGGTAGCTTTATTCTCGACTTTCACTGCAGCTCTTACTGAAGATCATAAATGAGAAACTTCCATAAGATCCCGTAAATGATAGCCGCTCCAAACATTATCCCGATGCCGATGAGAAGAATTTTAGCCCATGGTGGTAGAATAGACTGGGCTGGAATTGATGAGCACCATTATTATTATTCAGCATAATTTGGACAACAGTGTGTTGACTAAGAATAATTACAGAAGGTCCTACTTCATTTGTGAAGGTCTTATTTTGTTTTAATCAGAAGACTTGACTGGCGATTTTCTAGATAATCAACCCCAAATGAACAATTCATGACATATGGGTGAACACACTGTTTAATAATCTGCTTATTCAGTTTTTACCACTAAATGTGAGCTACAGTGTTTTGGATCTCGCGCGAGTGACATATTTTACTAGCTTTAGGATTGCAGTTATTAAAGAATAAAAACGGAGTTACTGAAAGATTATCTACTTCCACTTATACACGAAAAATACACTGTTATGCCAGTTTTGGTGATCAAACCATCGTCATAACAAACAATAACTGAATTTTGACTTTTTGGCATTCACTTCCATAGCCACTCGGAATCGACCCCCTTCACTTTGCTCCCTTCTCCTTTCATCTTCACAACCAATCCCAATCGACCACCTTTCATTTTTTGGCTCACCTCTCTCCAGTGTGCCTTCAGTTGTTGTTGTTGCTGAAGATGTTTAATCACCGAAACCTTGTGTTTTTCGTGTATTAGTTGAAACATACAACCTTTCAGTAACTCCGTTTTTATTCTTTGAAATGGGTTTCCACGACTTCATCGCGAGTGGTTTAGATTGCAGTTATCCCTGAATTACAGGAGATTTGGTTTACGAGATCTTAAGAGCTCTTTTGTTGCTTCGCTTAAATTTTTAAAAATTACTAAGTAAACGACTTACTGTAGTATTCTCTCGTTACAGTTTTCCTCCCTTGCAGTACCTTTCTTCTAGCTTCCACATCAGTGAAGAAGCTGCTTATCAAAACTAAAATCAAGAATAAATACCAAATGTGACAATTTTAGCGAAGTTCATTGACGAAATTAACCTTCAAGAATAAATGGCCTACTTCTTTGAAATTTAGCTCCCAAGGGGGTTCCTGAAACCTCGTACAGACTCATGGAAATGGACTTTCAAAATTGTAGGTAACACCCATATTTTCAAAACGCTCACAAATTTGCGATCAAGTAATAATAGGCACCTATCCATTTATTTCGATGTTTAAATAGGCTCTTCAAATATGTTTGTAATAGTCATTCAATTTTAGATAAAATTAGGTAGGCCTACCTAGCGTTTTGACCTTTGATTCATTTCGAAACTTGCCTATACTTTCACGATTGCCTTCGGGAGATTCTAACATACATAGGGACCTACCTAATTTTCATTTCATTCATCGATAAATCTCACTAGGTACCTAATTTGGAAGATACACCCAACTCCTTTGCCATTATTTATTATTTTTGCTCCTCTGGCATTATTCAGCCTGTACGAGGTTTTTTTAGGACGCCTCTCCCTAGTAGATTAACCAATTTGTTCGTGCCGTTATGATGATAGGCTTGAGATATGAACCTACTACTTTGTATTATGCGCGTCAGAACCTCAGAAAAGGTGAAGCACCTACCTGCCGCTACTAACTTAATTTAAAAGACCTCCATAAGCATCGTAGTTCGGTACAGCAGGGTACTACTTGCCAATAAATAAATAAATAAAAAATAACAAAGGTAATCCGTCATCGAATTGTGGGTAATATAAGTAGCTAGTAGATTCCTACAGCTACCTACCGAAGATTACCTATGTAGCTGTACCTACCTACCTACCCCGTATGCAAGTAAACCTGTTCGTGTTGCGGACCAAAGGGTCAATTTAGTTCTTGTTTATATCAAGTTTGGCATTTATTTATTATTAATAGGTATTTATTATTTATCTAAAATCGTAATTCTGTCTTTGCAGTATTAGTATGGTAGTACTCGGGTAATTCGTTTTGTACAATTTAGACGATTGGCACAATTTTTTTTCTGTCTGGGTTTGTTGCATCATCACGGCACGACCAAAGTGGATTAAACTTAGGTAATTATGTCAATCATCATAGAAACTGCGACCATAGATATTTCAATATTTACACCAGGAATGGGAGTTATGGGCGTTTGAGGAGGGGAGTGGGGACAGCGGATGGCTAGCAGTATTGATTGTTTGTACGTCAACATGTTGGACTTTCATTTATCCGTAATAAATCAGGAGCATAGTTCAGTTGCTTGGTAAGACCAACATTAACTGTGCTCTACCAACACACATACCCATCAACACACACTCTTCAATAGATCGCCCTACAAAAATCAAAAAGAGTATTGAAATGTACTTACTAGCTGCAAACGTGAAGTATGCGATAGTTCGAACCACAGACATTGCGCATCGGTTCACGAATTATTTTTCGGGAATCGACGAGACGAATAAATTTCGAACAAGCCAGGCTGAGGTGTGGGAGCAACTGATGCTTATCTCTGCTCAGGGAAGATAGCTGTTGACATTGCCCTTATCTCACCTGTTTTTGAGCCACTCCCAGTTTGGCTCCCCTAGTCAGAGCCCTGAATGACTCATTAAAGAAGTTATCGGAAACGTTTATTCATCCAGAAATTGTAAACCAGTTCAACCGGAAGTAAATTTAAAAAACCCATAATATTAGGCTTTTATTCTTCAAGCTCACGTTACTCTCGAGGTAGGTACCTCTTTCACTCCCACGCTAAATTTAGAAGGTGATCAACTAATTACTGACGATACCACTATCTATGACTCAATGCACATCTAATACTGTGTTACAAATAAGATGAAATACCCAAGTTGTGGTCTTAACGAGTAAGGGGGGTAAAAGTGATCGCCAACCATTTAGAAATGAGAATGTCAATTCAATGCCCCCAACAATGAATATTTAACATAAACAAAGACATGTAGTCTCATCAGATTCGATCATATCTTTACATAATATCTCTTCTGTCTCTTCCAAAAATCACATTCATGTTCAAATTTGCAAAGTTTGTGACTTCTGGCTATTTTTTAAAACAGTATTTTTTATGCGTCATTTCACCGTTGTATACCGGTTTTGGTAAATTTTCATAATCATTATTTCCTTGATCCATTTGATCAAGTTAGCCAGTTTTACTGATTTTTGACCCCACAACTTGAACTCGAACCCCTTTTTTGAGAAAAATATTTTTGATTTTGAAATAGTCTTAGTTCATCTCAGGTCACCATTCTATTCCACTTTTGGTGACTTTATAGCCATTATGATCCACAAAAACTCAAATTTGACTGAGACCCAGGATGTCTCGCTCGAAGGTTCCTTTGTTGGTCTTAGAAAAAGGGCAATATCGATAGAGAAAGATTAATCGCTGCTTTTATAGGGAAAGTTAATATTGTCATCACTTTGCGGAGGAGAAGGGAAACCAATTAGTCTCTCAAACCCAAAAGGTCCACTTTTGTTTTTCAAAGTGTGAATGAGATGTAGATTGAATGTAAACACATTCTATAGTAAAAAAATCTTTTGTCAAACAATGAAAGTAACAATATGTGAACGCATTCAAAACTCACGGATGGAGATAACAGAACATCGACTAAATAGGTACATGGCTTGTTTTTCCTCGCCTGTGCGTATTACGGCTCACACTAAAATCCGCTTTCTTAATAATCCAAACAGTTCGGCGTACAGCAAAAAGTGTAATATTGTGTCGAGAGAAACGGACACGGAGTTAGAACAGTCTTTGTGAGCGACGGAAAACTCGCAGATCGCTCTGTGACGAGAATATATCTGACGGTGTCATTTCAGAAGCGAGGAAACTTTCTCATAGTTGTCTGCGTGCCATTTGATGTTGAGAGCGGCGTTTTCAAGGCCTTGTTGAACAGCGAGTTTGGAAGCTTCGAACAACTGACGGTTCCCTTCGTAGATTGTTCTCAGCTGTAATATAGAAAAATTGAAAGTAAAGAAAAACTCTTCTTCTTCTATTGTGTTATTATTTCCTGTTAAATTCCAGTGTAAGTATACGCGTGCAAACAAAGATGAGGATATCGATGTTTCAAGAAGATGAGGTTTTTAATCGATACAGCTATCGCAGTAGGTGCGTGTGAACATGGTATATGGGCACCTTTGAGATGTATTGTAAGTATGGTACTACGTAAATGCGACGTTAAATAATATTTTTATTTATGCTGCATCGAAAGTGATCTGGTCTGGTCGGGACAGATGCTCGCAAATCTTAGAAACATTCATAGGTCTTCTTGGTTTGTGATCAACTCGTATACTGGGACTGTACCTTATTTTCTGCATAAATATAGTATATTAAAGAATCCCTTCTGTCTTCACACTGTTCTGTAAGCACTGCCCATTACTAATTATTATTCAAAAGAACGGCGAGTTGGACAAATACTGAGAATGTCGATGACTTGCGAGAAATTAATTGTAGATTAGACGAAGTTATGATTTAAAAACGCTGCGAAGTACGCACAGTTGAAAGAGGTTCGTTCGCACAGTTGTACGCAATCTTCTTGTAGTACCCATTACCACACGAATTATGTGAAAAATTGATGATAAAAGAGCCATTGGGTCCCATTTAAAATTCACCAAAATCCGAAAGCAAGCCTCGTCTGCGCATGTGCGAGCAGCCAAAAAACATCTTGAAACAACTACATTGTACCTCAAAGGAGAGAGTAGTTAGGAGCATACATCAGGCGTAATTAGCTATTCCAAGTGAAACTAGCCACCTTGATTTTACAATATATCTCGCTCATAAAGAATCGATTGGGCACTTGATACCAAAGACGAGACGTCACTTTAATTCAAAAATGAAAAAACTGTTATAAACTGCATAATTTTATCTTTGTCAAAAAGTGCAACATTGTCTTAAATTCCAATACACCTTTTTGAAACTTTTGAGAAAGCCACTTGAGTTGTTAAGGATAAAGTTCTGAATTCGCCACAAATAGCAGGTGAGCTTTCCTTGAGGAATATCGTCCTCATTGGTAATATGCATTCGAATTTAGCTCATTTCTTCATTATTTAAATTCTTTTTTTTTTCAAAATATAACTAGGTAGGTAAAATTAGTCACTGAAATCCTCGATAGTGACCTAATTTATTGAAATTGGGTACGTAGGGCAGTCTACAACTTTTAGGTCATTCGAATTTGAGTTATTTGAGTCTACAACTTTTAGGTCATTCGAATTTGAGTTATTTGAGCGAAGTTCGGGTGAGTTGGCCACGTATTCACATTTAATTGATTCATTTCAGGTGCGACACCTTTAAAAAATTCCAACAAACGGGCAAAGCATACCTATTTGTTTTAGAGACCTCCATGTGCATAACAAGTTTTAATGAATGAATAAAGAGTGAGAAATCAAGTCAGTATGCTTACTCTATCCATTTCGTCTTGCGACATCAAGTTTCTAGCAAGGACTTTGAAGTATTTTCCGATCTGGTTGTTTCTGGGTTGATGGCTGTAATGGAGAAAATATTATTATGACACACACAGGAAAATTTGTCGGTGGAAAACGAAATATCGACTGGCACTTTCAAACTCATAGATAAATAATTACAATTATATTCTCCGGAAGGATCTTTCAAGTATCCGTTACGGGTACCTATTTGATTTTACAGATCACTCACTATTTATAGATTTCATTGAGATTTCGCTGGAAGAAATCAAACGCCAAATAGAATCCTTCGTCGTGGCTGGCAACCGTTGCGAAAATACTAGAGGAATCCTGCTTCCTGATGGCGGATTTCTCATCCGTAGTCCATGCTAGGTACCTAAAAGTCATGGATTAGGTAATCTTAATGATCTTTCCTAGTAAAGAAAATTGCTTAACTATATGTTCTCAAAACAGGTATCTATGTATCTAATGTTCTCTACCTCTGAAGAATCCATACGTCTCGCGAACAGGCAAGGGCTTGGAGAATCAAGGATTTCTCTGATGCGGAATTGGACGTCAAATACCTCTCGTACAATTGATCCCACGTGGATTCCGTGCCGTATTTGACTGCGGTGCAAAGAACCATGCTCTGAAGATCCGCTGGGACGCTGCGGCGAAGTAGAAAATATTTAGTTTCCTAAACTGATGCCTGACTCCTCATTCAAAACGTTATCCACTCGTGTTACGTAGGTGAATTGCTTGTTAGCTGAACAATTACCAAAACCAATTCCGATATGCAAGTTCCACAGAGTGCAAGAAAAAATTAGCCAATAATCGGATGTATCAGTGCCTGACGTTTTGGTTAATTATCTTCAATAATGAACTTTGAAAACGAAATAAAAGTTAACCCTCCCTCAAAATTTGATGGTTTCTATTTCAACGTACGAGAACCCAAAACTTGATTTTAAAAAAAATTCTGTCCATCCACCGTACTTCGCACTTTCCTTAGTTGCCATGAACCAAAGTTAATTAAATCAGGTTTTTAGAAACGATTTGGGGTCTAGTCGGTCCGCGAAGCTCGGTGTTACTGTCACTCATCTATAAGTGGTGAAAAATAGGGGTTGAAGTTTCCAGGGCGCCGTTATGTCTAGTTTTTTAATGTTCTCAAATTGGTCTCGAATTGAGAAAGTTTTTGAGGCCACTCGAAGCCTTGTCCGTCCAGCCGTTTGTTCACAGAAGGCCCAGAAGTTTGCACCGAAAAGCTTCGTCAACATGATCGTGAAAGAAACTATATAAATCCAGCACAGATATCATCCGTTTCCGCATTCGGTGAACACCCAAGCTGCTGAAACTCCTAAGTCGTGGCAGCGGAAAACTCATCCTAATTGAAAAGTTGGCGTACAATCCATGTCAACCATAATCAGATTCAATGTATACATACGTATGTGTACATATAATATATGTTCATTATTATGATTAAAGGAACGGGCACAACAGGATGCTCCCTACATTTTCTTTGGGAGGAGGTTTTCCTGGACTTCAAAAATAACCCCATCAAATTTTACGAAAAATATGAAATCAAAAATTGTACCAGGATTTTTGAGTGCTCTTTAATTCTTAAAAACGTCAGTATAAAATAAGTGTTGATACCTCATTCATGCATTTCATCATTCCTACAAGTTTTTAAGGAGAAAACTCGAATCTAAGAGCAGAGCTGAGGCTTCTTTGTCGGGAAGAAAATGAGAACAGTTAAAATCTGCACGATCCCCCCCCCCCCCCCCCCCCCCCACCGATACGAACTAGTTAAAATGGCTCAACTTAGGGTGGGACCACAGGTTTTTGGTCTGAGCAATTTGGATCGAGGAAAATAAAGTTGGTCTACATTTTTGGGAAACCAGCGGTGCTATAATAAGAGTTCCTAAACTTAAAGCAGTCAGCATAACCGTAGTTTACTAAAAAGCAGCTTTCTTATTATGAATACTTGAAAATTACCTTGGAAACTAACTATTAATTAACTTACTACTTAACTAACTTAAAATTAACTATTTCGCATATTAAAAAAAATTAAGAATTTTAATAGATACTTTAACAGGTAAATGCGATAACTTGAAAGTTGACTTACGGGTTGTTATTATCAAGGTCAGCCTCAAGCCACAGTTGGTACAGCTGTTTGGCTTGTTTGGAACAATCACCGACTTCGAAATGACAGAACTTCCTCGACAGAAGGATATGTTTCTTGATTTCGTCGTTGCCTTGAGGCACGTCTGACAGTTGTCCATATTGCTCGTAGAAAGGAACCAAAATTTTCCTCATGTATTGCTGGAAATTGGCGTGGAAATATTTTAGTACTCTGATGAAGTTACAATAAAAAATTTCCTGAAGGTTTAAAAACCACCGTTTTAATAATCAATACTGGTTGAAGGGTGTGAGAAACGACGTAAATTAAAATTGTCTTCGTACTACACACTAAATTTGATAAGTATTCAGTTGGGGGTCCAGCTGGTCCGAGAAGATTGGCGTTACCGTAGTCACCTCTAAGAGGTGAAAAATAGGGTTGACATTTCCAAAACGCCGTAGCTCGAAAACTTTCAGTAGAAGTGTGGTTTTTTTAACGTTTATAAATTGATCTCGAACTTGAGAATCTTTTGAGATCACTAGGAGCATTGTATGTCCAGCCGTTCGATTGTACCGAAAAGTTTCGTCATTGTGATCGCGAAACGGTATGCCTACATCTAGCCCAGATATCATCGCTACACAATTGATTAAGTGATTAATCGCTACACCTGATTATAATCACGCATGGCTGAATGAAATGGAGTTGGTTGTTCCGTGATGTTATTTCATTAGAAAAACGCTGCAACCTGCACAACGGTTTATTATTTTTTGAAGAATACCCTTCTGTTACAGATCACAGCTCTCTGCATAGATAACGCGTCTATATTACATAATATGAACTATTCTATACATATTACGTATGTAGACCGTAGATCCTCCGTAGGTTAGTACCTAACCCCGTATTCGTTACTAGGTAGGTACCTAACTAAATCACGAGTTAAATCTTACTAAAATAATTTTGTCGATGACAAACAGTACCTAAAATGGCAAAAAGAAACGCAAATAATAAGTTCTGAAGGGAAATTTTTGATGTGGAGTGAAAAAAGTTGCAAAACTACATATCAACAAACTCATTTTTCAAATGAACTAATATCACGGAACAACCAACTCGACTTCATACTCCTTGATTATAATCAGGTGATCCCTAGCAATGATTTTTATCTCGGGCCAATTCCCGATTGTTAGCGCGTCCTAGTGATGACACGAGCTGAGTGTTGCTAAAATGATTCTGTCGAAGTGTCGATGAGAAACAGTAACTAAAATGGCAAAAAGAAACGCAAATAATGAAGTTCTGAAGGAAAGTTGTTGATGTGGAGTGAAATAGATGCCCCTTCGGCGTAGATCACTGTTTTCTGTGGTCAATACCTACCCTCGTGGTCAAGTATAATGAACCGTTGTGTAAAAACTTGCCCATCAATAATACGCCAACGGTTGTTCATGTTGCAAATGTACCAATCAACAAAATCCAGCCCCTTCTAGGTAGATGAACCGTTGTGTAATGATTTACCGTTGTGCAATAATTTACCGTGGTGTAATAATTTACCGTTGTGTAATAATTTGCCGTTGTGTAATAATTTACCGTTGTGCAATAATTTACCGTGGTGTAATAATTTACCGTTGTGTAATAATTTGCCGTTGTGTAATAATTTACCATTGTGTAATAATTTACCCATCAGTAATACTCCAACGTTTGTTCAAGTTTCACAAGTACCTACCAACAAAATCCAATAGTCCATCACTTATCAAATGAAATAATATCGCAGAACAACCAACTCGACTTCATACAGCCATCCTTGATTATAACCAGGTGCTCCCTAGTGATGATATCCGGGCTGGATTACTACCGTTTGATTCACGATCGTGTTGACAGAAGCTTTTTCGTGCACACGAACGGCTGGACGTACAATGCTCCGGGTGGTCTCAAAAAATTGTTTAGCTCAAGAAAAATTTAATAACGTAAAAAAAACCATACCCTTCTATCGAAAGTTTTCGAGATACGGCGTTCTGAAAATTCCAACCCCTATTTTGAACCCCTAGAGATGACTGACAGTAACGCCGTGCTTCCAGGACCAAATAGACCCCGAACGGAACCAAAAACCCGAATTTCATCAATTTTGTTTCATGGTAACTAAGAAAAGTGGCCAGTACGGCGTACGGCGGACAGACAGAAATATTTTTATTGCATTTTCGGATTCTACATCCCTTGAAACGTAAACCATCAAATTTTGAGAGGGGGTTAGAATTTTTTTTTTTCATGCTCGATTCCAATGGTTCATTATTGAAAATAATAAACCAAAATCATGAATTTTGTTGATAGGTGCGGTTTTAACACGGAAAACGTTATGCTTCATGAGTAACAACAAATATGAGTGATAGAATTCTTGAATCCACCGCATATTTGTATGAAACTGTCATTCCCCAACCGGCTCCAGTACTCGATTTAGGGCTTCCCTGGTGGAAGCACGAGGGTAGGTAGTGACCACAGAAATCAGTGATCTACGCAGAAGGGTAGATCTATACAGGTAAATAATAAACATTTGTGTAATAATTTGCAGCGTTTTAAGGTAACTACCTATTTACTGGGGGTAATGCAAGATAAGTACTTAAAATTAGTAGGTACCTACTTATAAATGAATGTTACAAGTTTCAGGCATTGAACTGAGTACAGATTAATATAACCCGTTTTATGTTTACTACATAGGTATGGGATGGTTAATAAAATCAGTCGATATGCATTTCAGATATTGGTACACACGGTTGCTGTGAACCATTTACCTAGAACTATTTTTGCGTAGGTAGATCATAATCTCTTTAAGCGTTTCTGCAGCCCCATTATTGTAAATCCTGTATTCCCCATTACTTTAGAATTAGGCATAACTCGATCAGCTTTCAATTTAGCACCAAAAATAACATTGTCAACAAATAAAAATCACAACGGTTCAAGGAAATTATAGCAAATAACTGGGGATTGGCGGATGTTTGTTGAGAATCGTTAGGTAGGTGTACTTAATCAACTAATGAAAAGCAGTGCCAAACCAATCCTTAGTTACTATACATCGAGCAAGAACCAACCTTATAAATTCCATAGTTTGGAGTTCGAGATAACTTGCCGCCGATGATGGAAAGCTCACCAAAGCCTGTAGATAGAGGAATAAATTCTGTTTCTTGCGATAAATAAGAAGACATCTTGAGAGCAGTCTCGTACGAAAGATCACCCCTGTTGGCGAAATCGAAAGCGTCCAGGAGAAGACCTGCACGGTTGAGCGTCCCGATCATGTTGTACTGCGAGCTCTTCAGTGTTTTTATGATCAGCTCCCAGTTATTGGTGTCATACATAACGCGAGCAAGGGCTGCAAATGCATAAAAACAACTGGTTCTATAAGAGTACAATAGAACAGAAATTTTAAAACTTGAAATCGCGCTAAAGTAAATTTGTTGCAAAGATATATTAACAGCCATTCAATGTTGGGGCTTGGCGTCCACCAGCTAGTAGCCAATCCTCATGGCTCGAGGACGAAGGACTGCTGGGGTTCGAATGGACGACCTCTCAGCCACCATCCTGATCCGAGCCACCGGCTCAATCGAGCTGATATCTGAGATCTGTGAGAGGTCCTCTTATAAATGTGAGTATGAAGGACATATAAAGAATCACCAGTCAGCTCGACGTTGACTATCAACCATTCATCTTCACGGATCTCCAGATTCGGCAGAGGCAAGTGTTGTTGCCCGCATCGCAGCCATTCTTTAGGAGCAGTGTTATTGAAATCAGCGGTGGACTGAGTTGTGTAGGTCAGTGGGAACCACCAACAGGTTTCATTGACAGCTTCGTCCATAGAGGGAGGGATCATCAAGAATCTCGCCTGAAAAATGAGAATTATGAAAAATCATTACGATTTACCTACCTTAATTTTCCGGATGCCAAAATATGTCATACCTAGGTATTTTCTGCGCTTCTCATAAGATGTAACATGCCGCTCCACCGTTGAAACTTGAAATTCAGCTGAATTTACAATACCTGTGAGATGTAAGCTGCTCCCGTACTGTAGTCTCTCTCGACGTAGAGAATCGGGTGGCCGGTTTGCAGGGTCCACGAATCCATGATCTCCTTGACGGTGAGATCAGACGGAAGAACGCCGTCTTTGTGCGCCTGCTCAGTCAATGCACCCCACAAATCGTCCTGCTCGGCGTTGGCGAACTTGTGCGTGCGTAGGTATTTAGTGACACCAAGCTTGAATGAATCCCCGAGGAAGTTGTGCATCATTCGAATCACTGTTGCTCCTAAAGAACCAAAAGTCACCAGTCAAAAGTGATAGGAGTCGAATTCTAGAATTCGATAATACAGCGTGTAAGAGGTAGGTAGGTACCACTTGATCACGATTCGGTCCATACCTTTCTTGTAGGAAATAGCGTCGAAGATTTCATTGACTTCCGAGGGAGGTCCGACTGGAACCGAAATTTGATGGGAGGATTTCAAGGAGTCCAGATCGTAAACAGATGCTATGTAGTTCATGGATGCTTCATTCAGGTAGTTCATTTCTGGAAGAACCTGTAATAGCCATAAATTTGCAAGGTAAGGACATTGAGGACAAGCAGGAGATTACAGGAAAAACATTAATGATGGATGTTTATAGATTGTGAATATTACAAAGACTATTGGAAGAATTAGTAATAAGGGATTGTTTGCTGTTGTTTTCGACCTATGTAAGTACGTGATTTGGAACAGTTTCCAATTTCATAATTATGACTGTTTTGGCTGGAGTTGACACGACTGTTGAATGATGAGCAACTGATCATTTCCTAAGAATAGTCAAATGTGCTTACATTTTCTACTCCCAGAGTGCCGACGTAGGTGGCGAAGCCTTCATTGAGCCATAGGTCCGTCCACCACTTCATCGTCACCAAATTGCCAAACCATTGATGAGCTAACTCGTGAGCCACCACATATGCAACTCTTTCTTGAGCATACACGGAAGGCGCCTTGTCATTGTAAAGCAGCTCAGTTTCCCTATTACAAGGTAGAACGAGATCATTAAAATTAACGATTCAGTTGGCAAGAAGAGTTGGAAGGTATTTAATACAGAAAATTTATTAAATTGTCCAATAGTAATTTATAATTTTCATGGAAAGTATAGGGAGGAGATATTTCTCCTACAGTTTCCCTTAACTTCCATCATAATCGGCTGACAACAGCACTATGAAGCCTCAAATATAGGAAGGAAACATAGGTAGAAACCATTCTGAATCACTTCTGCAGAAGATACATTAGTAGAGCGAGAAAATTAATTCGATGCCATGCTCATCAAACATTCCCCACTAATACATGCAAATGTCATAGGAAAATCTGGAAACACAAACACCCAGAAACCACAGGAAACAATAGGAAACAGCTGGTCTCTATAGGTGGTGTCTATGACTCAGGATAATTTGGAAATGAGCCGATAACAACACTATGAACCTTATACCGAAATTAATGTTCTACTGCTTACTATACAAACCCCAAGCTTCATACTAAGCACAGGTAAATGAAATGATTTTAATGCCGGAACTCATTTGAATAAGAGCAATCCAACGGGACCAATACGAAGACCGATTTCAACGTTCAACAGCTGCTATAAAAATTTCCAGCACCCACGCCCTGGGGTATTTTCTCCAGTCTTATCTAGGTACCTACCTGTAAGTGATCAAACCCCAGTTTTCCATTGCTCCAAAGTTGAAATCTGGGATTGCCGCCATATCTTGTTTGGGTAAAGGATACTTAACGTCGAACAGGGTTTCGTAAAATTCGAGAACTTTGGGGCCGACATCGGCAGAGAACCGAATCTGTGTAAAGTGGGATCATAATTGAGAAAACCAATGTTCAGCTTATATTTATGCTGAAATTTGAACAATAAATATTTCAACTAGTTTTTGGTTGATTTTGCCATCACGTGCGTCCACCTGTTCGTTTGACGTTTCGTGTTTTAATTTTAACAGTCATTCGTGAAAATTAAAAATATTAACAAAGAATAGGTAAAACACAAGGTTCGACCAAAATTTGGACCCATTCTATGTTCGAATTTGAATGATTTCATTTGAATGCTCGCGGGAATTAGGCTTGGAAAAGACACACAGCTTTTGGTTCGTCCGTCTTATCTACACAGTTCGCAATTTGAGACAGTGGTCGGTTAGAAGATCCTTAACAATACGTCTCAAGCAGCGGTTCACGAATACATGGAGTTGCTTTCCTAGTTTCTTCATCCTCCACGTTGTACTGCGTTACTGTACTCCCGTACAGTAGCACGTACTTGAAGTTCGTATTGAGGATACGGAATTTTACCTTTTCTTAGACGGTACGGTTTTTCCACAGCTGGTAAAAGCTGGACAAAGGCGCAGTTTGCTTTTATAATGTGGACTATCATGTCTTCTTCTGTTTCACCTCGGGTGGAAACAGTACTCCAGGTAGAAGAAACTCCCCACCCTTTCCACCAGGTTGTCTTCCACAGCCAGGGTGAGGTCGTCATTTGGGGTATTGAGCCGCATTCCTTTTGTTTTGGGGCCGTTAATTTTCAAACCAGCCTCAATGAGACCCTGAAACTTTGCCTCTATCTGGAGGAGACACACATCGTCTGCAAAGTCAAAATCCTCTAACCTCTAAAGCCCCACTGGACTCCTCGTTTCCTACTCCCTATCCCTGTTCTCATGATTTTGTCAAGCACCAGCGTAAATAGGGTCGGGGACAGCAGGCATCCCTGTTTCACCCCTGTATTTACTTTTATAGGATCTGCGAGGTTGTTGCTGTGCAGGACTCTGCATTCATATCCGTCATAGATGTCCTTGATTATATTGATTAGCTTGTTGGTAGCTCATATTCCTTCAGCATCTTCCACAAGAAGTCTTTGCTAATCGAGTCGAACGCTTTTTCGAAGTCCACGAATTTTGTAAAGGACTTAGTAACTCAAGGCTCTGCTCAACCAAAATACGTAGTGATTATGAGGTCAACACACTACGTCCTCTCCGAAACCCAGCCTGTTCTTTGTAAAAAGTAGGTATGTAAAATACTGAGTTCAACTGAAAACCAAATGCAGCACAATACCAAAACTCAGGGACACCCTCAGGCAATTGAATCTACATGCGATTCTGAATGGTTTGTTAACCCAACATAGTTACATAGGTACCTGATTCAGACTGCCTTAGGTACCTAATTCAGACTGCCTTAGGTACCTGATTAAGTTGATCTTTGCTAATCAACTGTAAAACGATTCGTAGAAAATTAAAATTGAATTACATATTAAGTTGATAAAGAAGCTATCTATAGCTATACTAATGCGCTTTAATTGTCTACCATTATTATCATTACAGACCTTGTTTAGATATAACTTCCCCTTTTTGACTTAAAGCAACAACATTGCATTCGCCATGAATAAGCCATAGGTACTAATACCGATTTCTGACCGTTACATCCGATTTACCTGTAAGTTATGAGACCCCAATTTTCCATAGCACCGGCACTGAAATCAGGAATAGCCGCCATGTCCTGCTTTGGCAAGGGGTATTTCACATCAAACAGTTGCTCGTAGAACTCAAGGATTCTTGGGCCGACTTCAGATGCAAAACCGATCTAGAAAATATTTTGAAACGCATTGTGGATTGGGGTATATCAAAACATGGTACAATAACTTTCTTTGATGGGGGTTACCCATGGTTCAGGAATTGCTGATTTTTTCTAAATTTGTTTTTTTTTTTGTCTGTTGATGAGTAAAATTAAATCAGTTTGCCAGAATAGCGTATTATATTTGATTATGTGGAAAACGGCAATGACGCCATAGTCGCTACTTCTTCCTTCATGCTTCCTTCATAATCTCGGTAGTAGTATCCATTCCCCAGTTGACAGCACCTATTCTGCAGGACTCTTTCGGAAGGTTCTAGTTTTTTTACGCCCAACAGATTATACTTCCTCTGATCTTGTGCGCAGAAATTAGTAGCAGAAAGTGTTTTTTTCCCGGAATGTGAGAATATGAAGGAGAGTTGGACAGCAAAGCATTTTGAAGATGAGGGCAAAAGACGAGCTATCATGGATGTGCTCGCCTCAATGTCATGGCAGCTGTATCCATAGAAATGTGGTAATGACGTCATTAAAGCTTCAGCATTCGATTTAAAATGATGACAATTCGGTTGAAAATGATTAGTCATTATAAATAGGAACCGAGAATTCATGTTACCTATGTAACTGTACCTGTTTCCAAACGAGGTAGGTAGGTACTAATGCTTCAGAGATTATGCTTTTGGAGAATTATTAATTCTGTTAATTGCTCTAAACGGCAGGGTGGTTTCAATCTACAATTAAGACGCCAATGAACATGAAAAACAAGCTTTTAAAATGGGGAATTATGTGGTTTGGTTTTCAAATTTATTCTGAAAACACAGATTATGTGAAGAGCGAAAGTAATGTTGAATGTTGGTTTATTATTTTCAATATTTTCAATAAGAAACCTTTGGAATCGAGCATGAAATGTTTTTAACCCCTCTCCCCCTCAAAATTTGATGGGTTTTTTCTTTATAGTTATAGAATGAGGACTTGATTCAGGGTAAAATTTGAGTTTTTGTGGGTGAAAATTTTTAAAAAATCCGAAAGTTTAATTAGGTAGATGTGGAGCGCAATAAATTGGCCTCATAGTTGAGATGGAGCTGGAGACAGACTGAAGACAACGAACCCCTTCACTCCTACTGGTCACTCGCCCACAAGAGTTAGAGCAAGCTAAAACTGAATAGGTACCAAGTTGTTATAGAAATCGTCAAACGAATGATGTCGCAACGCTTGATATTATGGCAATAATAATAATGATTCATGTATATTCCCATATATACATATACGTGAATATTCATTTTTCATGCATATTCACGTTTGTATTTTATGGCAAAAATAATAATATAATAATAATAATAATAATAATACATTTATATTCAAGTTTTTCATCTCCCACTTTTATAATAAAGTTAGTAAACTTTTTAGAACGATAGGTACATAATTATATTTTTAGATTTCTCACAATATTGTCTTAGCAAAATTTATTACCTACCTAGTTAATTTCCATTGAGTTATTTAGATCAACTGCCACATTGTGCCATAACGGTGTTTATTAGGACTATAGGTACTTACTTGATCTTTAGCCTCAGATCTGGCCCAAATCCTGAACTTCACGTTGTTGGGGCGCAGAGGTGCATCACCGTGGGCGAAATCACTTACCATCCAGGCCACAAGGTAAGTTGACATGGGGACAGACTCTTGGAATTCATCCCACGACCAAGCTTTCCTATTCTTCCTGAATCGAAAATAAAGAATATTGTATTAGGTAGTTCGAATAAAATAAAATAGTCCAATAACCGTATTTGGTAGATACTGCTTGGGTCACATTCTGTGAATCTATTGATTACCTACAATGCTCAAGTAACAATCTATTCTTCTAGTACCTATATTCGTTTCCAGCAGGGAATCTGAATGAACTAGGTATCACACAGAAGTAGTATCATTCGATGCTGTAAAGGAAATAGTAAATGTGATCTTACATAGGTACAGTCTTGACTAGAGGCATATTACTGACGGAAGACAACGAGTCCTTGCGAGCCAAACGGATTGAAAATTTGGCTTTCATTTCTGGCTCGTCGAAACATGGGAATGCTCTTCTGGCATCAGAGGGCTCGAACTGCGTTACTCCCAACCACCTAGAACCATTTCAACAGATTAATCTTAGTTTCATTTTCAAGTAGCTAGTGAAATTTACCTACCTCGTAGATAGAGCTTATCCACATGCTGCTCAACTATTAATCAACACTTTAAATATCATAATAATAAGTACATTCGACTCCAATCTACTCACAGCTTCTTTTTAATGCAATATTCATATCATCATTATAGCAGCTTAGTCGGAGTTATATTCACAATAAATTGCCTACTTATTTCATTTGGTAAATCTCATTTCAGTCATATTTAACGGTGAGCTGACTCCACTCGACATTTGGATAATTGGGACGGCTTAGAAGGGGATGTCAGTGATACAAAATAATTATGAGTATCCCTTTCATTCGGTTTCACAAAGCTGTTAATTGCAGATGTATTTTTGGGTTGGTGCGAGGCCGAAGTTGAATTTACCTGGCAAGACTTCTCAAACTTGACTGCGGAAATTGTTGGCATCATTATTATAATGCCTCAAGACAGGAAGCATTTCGTTAACCTCAGAGGAATTGGCTCTATAACATTCTGGTTCCTTCTACATAGATGCGCCAAAGTTTTGAAGGCTTGGAAATCTTTGACTAATCGAACAATATTTAAGGTGGTTCAGCTTTTCATTGCAACCATTCAAAACTTGGAATTATACTGGAAATCTACATAGGTACAACAATGAACAGTCACAATAAAATAATGATTGTAATTATGTCCAATGGTTTCAGAAATCTGCAGGGGAGGGAGCTGAAATTTCTATAGGGGAGGTTGCTTTTTCCACCATTAAAATACTTTTTTCAATTTTAGCATTAGGAAATAGTCTTCTTCACAGGCCTTTAGGTATATTTTACCATAGTTGTCATTAAGTCATACTTCCATGTTTTATTTTTTCCTGATAGTAGAGATATCTAGTTACTTTAACTGCACCTGGTTGTATTCGACGATTTTTCCAGATAGCTGCTTCGGTAGTACCCACTAAGGCTCGGTTCCAGAGTCCCACTGAACGGGATGTACACCAAGTATTTCCTTCCACTCTTCAAGTTCTGGTCGACTTTGATGATGTGGAATTCATTTTTGGGTACCGACATTTGCTCAACGACCTTGATGGGCTCGCCGTCTGCGCTCTCTGGGCCGACCTCCTTCACCATTACCGCACTCTGCTCGATGTCCAAGTCGACCGAGTGCAGCACGATGCTGGAAGTAGCTTTTACGCAATTTATCTGAGGAAAGTGAGTGACAAAATATCGAATGCAGGATAAGAAGGCATCCAGGTGCAAATGAAGATAGGTTGTATAGAAACGTCACTGATGAGGAGGTCACAGTCAAATTGCGATTTTGGCTCAATCATTACCTTTATCCATACTTCACCGGAGAACTTGAATTTGTCCAAGTCTGTGATCAAGTCCAGCCTGTAATGCGTTGGCTGTATGTGATCTGGAAGTCGGTAACTTGCGTGCTCCTTACCGGTCACCGACATGCTCAACGCCACCACTATTGCGATCCATATCATCTGCGTCAACAATCAAAACCACTTGAGAAATATAATAAATTTGATTAAAATACGCGGTAGCCCAGGTTAACACTATGAGGGCAGGGGGCGTACTATCCTCCAGATGCTTCATCATTATTAGGTTACGACTGCCAGAAGTTGGCCCTGTGGTCAAGGCGCTCTTCGATCACTTAGGACCGTTACGTAAGTTAATTACCGAGTTTTCGGCGCCCTTATCGACGGGTAGTTACAAGTAAAAACGTCTGCCAAGGAGATGCACATATTTATCTACCTTCCTCGTCACCATTACACTCGATCGAAATAACTATCGCAATACAAACTGCATAGCCAATCACTACTGAATTCTGATTATCCAATCCATTCTTAAAATCACATCAGTGTTTATACGGCTGAAAAGTATAGGTACTTAACCCAATGTTCACGGAAGACCGAAAATAATGATGTCAAAATCATCATAATCGGTTGGTCAGAACTTAGGGATATGGTAGCACGTTTGCGCATGCGCAGACGAAAGTTACATTCCTTGAAATCCCCTCATCGAATTTCAGCTCATTAACCTCCCTGTAGTTATGGGCGTTGCGGACACGCAGGCAGAAGGACTGACAGATAAACAAGGAACCGATTTTGTTAGAAAAGTGTAGGTATAACACGAGTGGAAATCTATATTTTGGAGGACAAACGTTTTTTCTCATAAAAATGATAACAATGTTAGGTACCTTTATTGACCCGAAAATCAGTTGTACGCGCTAAGTACAAGTCATACACATCCTCATTACCTTTCTGAATCAAAGGAAAAGAAAGAGATATCTACAAATGTTGATAACTGGTTCTCGATAAGAACAACACACCTACGAGTGAACAGTAGGTAGCGCATGGTAGGCAATTGCACAAGCATCACAAAACCTTGCGGCGACCATGCGCTGTTAAGGGATCCCCCCCCCCCCCCCCCCCCGGGAATAACTTAGAGACTACAAAACAAATAAAATTATTTTAATAGGGAATTTTCTCCAACTTTTTTGGTTTATTATTCTGTGAATAATACACCTGTCTATTAGTTCAGCAAACAATTTTTACAACACCCCCTCAAAAATTGTTCTTTTACGTTTCAAGGTGCGTAGATTCCAAAAATGCGATGTCCGTCCGCCGTATCATGCATACCGGCTTCATTTACGGTCTAAAAATTTCGTTCTTTTGCACGCAGGCTCCATTTGGACCCTAGTTGTGTCCCGAAACTTTGCAGCGCGATCGGAATTGAAAAATTGGTGTAAGAATAGGGTCTTTTGGTGTTTCAGTAAAATGAGCTTTTGAGGTATCTTTTTCCATGATTTTTAGGTCAAGAAGACCGAATAGGAAGTCGATTTTGACCAAAGAGTGGGAAATTGTGGTTGTATCGAAGGTTCAACTCCCAAAATTCATTTTTTATGAGTCAAAAACCTGGGAAACTGTCTGAAATCACCATCAGTTTGTATAATAACACTAGAAAAGTGTAAACAGGTGAATCAAGACAGTTAAATGGTGCTAAAAATGATCAAGGAGTATTTGAAAAAAATGAGCGCAATTCGTGTTTTGGGGGGCCAAAATTGGTGGAAACCATCAGAATTAGCTATTTCAATTATTGCACATGAAAGAAACAATAAATGAACAGCCAACAGTCCTGTAGGTATGCTCAATAGAATAATAAACTCATGCAACTTTGCAGGGTGTTTTTTTTTTGTTGTAATATTCACATCTCTTGGAAAAATTGTAGTTTGAAGCCCGTTTTAAAAATAAGCGATATTTTTTAAATGAGGGTGATTTAAAGTAAATATGCCGTATCAGTTCTATTGACATCTGATTGGATGCTGGCCCAAGGAGGCGGAGCAAAGCTCCGGAGGCGAAGGTGCTGCCAAAAACACAACAGTAGAAATGGCAAACCTTCCTGGCGAGCTTCAAGAACCTTTGCTGTGACTTTTCGTAAACCTCTTCTCCGGTTTGATTTTGAGGGCTTTTTTAAATTTCGCTGGAAATTCTCCCGCAGTTTCGTCCCACTGAGTATTTTGGTTTATTATTTTCAATAATGAACCATTGGAATAGAGCATGAAAAAAAAAAAAATTTAACCCCCCTCAAAATTTGATGGTTAAGGTATGTAGAATCCAAAACTGCAATTTAAATTAGGATTTTTGCGCATGTGAGCAAATAAACTTGCGCAACGCGCTCCAAATTTTTTATGGTGACTTTCCATCAAGGTATTGCGTACAATGCCCGGAGATGCATTTTGTCCATAACAATATACGCTGCCGACATTTCGCATTCCACTGCTTACGTAGGTAGCCATTCCTCCCTTGTTGCCGCGTAGGACACCATTCGCACGAGTAATTCGGTAAAGATGCGTATACCTTCCCATCGCCTTGAAAGAAACAACTTGACGTGAGAAGGACGGAATGGTCAAAACCCGCTTTCTCTCACGAGCCGT
The DNA here is from genome assembly GCA_954871275.1 of Leptopterna dolabrata. Classification (NCBI taxonomy): domain Eukaryota; kingdom Metazoa; phylum Arthropoda; class Insecta; order Hemiptera; family Miridae; genus Leptopterna; species Leptopterna dolabrata. The sequence continues at coordinate 28,738,810 of OX940982.1, read as the reverse complement.
GACCCGCGGCCAGAATAGCATAACAATGGATTTGTCACTCGGGCCCAAGATTTTTTTTCAAGAACTATCGAACTGTGACAAGTTTAGGGGGAAATGTCCATACACTGAATGAAACACGATCTGGGAAACCGACGTCATACCTACAATCGCAAAATTTCAATAAGATAAGAAGGTGCTGATGATTTAAAAATGAAAAGATGGAGAAGTTCCCAAGGTAAAAACGTATTATTTAAATTAATTAGCACATATCAGGTGTACGTCTTCTTGAAGGAACGGTAGGTAACAGCTTTTTGCAAATTCATTGCTGATGTCAGAAATTGATCAGAGAGAGGACGAGGCTAAAGATGTCACCACCATCAGCACTTTTGTTTGATCTATTCATATTTATTCATATTTATTCATATCACAGCTTTCGAAGAATATCACATAGTACAGCTACGAAAATCGTTAGAAATCGTAAACAACAATAATGACCGGAATCATTTCTTGTATTGAGACAAGGTTTTTATATAACAGATCTTATTTTTTAATAAAGTAACGAGATAAATATGTTAGGGAAAGAAGGGACAGATAAGAGGTGCAGTCTCAAGGCCTACGTACATACCATGCAAAGTAGCAAAAAATTACAATAGAATTGAATTTGAATTGCACTTTTCGAATTCGTTTACCATTTTTGTTCTTTTCCTTGATAGGGTATATATTATATTTATTCTTATTGGGAATCATGTTCATGAAGGAAATATCATTTAGCTACCAGACCTGAGATGTGAAACTAAATTCAAGTTTGCAAACTCCACGGGATCAGCTGCGAGCACCGTTACGAAAAACTGGTCGTAGAACAGGTTTGGTGATTCAATTTAACAAGCTCAACAGAAGCTCATCTTGACATCCAGTTATGCAAGTCAATTCGCCATTGAAACTAATTAGTCCTTCGAGGTTGATGTTAGTGATAAAACACCTACTTTCCTAGATTATGCAGGCCAGTGCCCTTGCAATACCGGGTTTAGTTTATTTCGCACTTGAACCTCTCAAGCTTCAATACCTTTTTATGGTCGGCCCCTCAAAAGTGGCCGAGGCCTCATGTTTTCGTTTTTACACTTTTTAGACAATTTTCATAATTTTTTGGGGGAAACATTTCAGCCCCTTCAGGTAGTTGAGGGAGTGTGTGTGTGTGTCCAAATTGGCTCAAATTTTGATGGTAGTTCGGGGTTAGGTCCTAGTTGGTCCCATATTAATTTTGTCGCATTCGGATCAGCCAGACCATTGACCAACAATCACTCTCGTATTTCTCCGCTCTGGGATACTATCCATGCTCCCAGATATACGCTGATTGATCATTGTTATTGGGTTATTGATTGAAATCCATGATGCAGCGAAGTATCTAGCTACCCATAGTTGACAAAACATTTGAATGGCTCTTTATTGGTTTACTATTAATCTAGATAGAAAATTAACTAAATAAATATACACAGAATATCATAATACGTAGTAATTTGGAAATTTGAAAATATTGCGGATGTCGACCCCAACTATAACCTCTTTGTGGTCTTACAGTGTGAAATTTAATACATATTGATTTTTGGCGATCTATTTCGATCCATAAAACCCGATCAACTCAGCTTCGACTCAACATCAAAAAGTTTTGGTGTCGCTGGATACATCGCATCAAGTTCTTTCCAGCACACACCACGACCATTTGACGCAAAACGTCGTAACTTTCCTTGGTTACAGACGTGTTTATCCAGGTTTCGTCGGCAAGGAACGTTCCTGACAAAAAGGAGGATTAGAGGATTCTTATTCTTATAATCGCCTGAAATATTGCCAGGTCTTTGCCATAGTTTTCAATCAAAATTGATGCAGCCGTTGAGCCTGAAAGAAGCTCACATATACCCATACTTGCCTATTATTATAGTAAAGAATAAATACACTAGATTGATCAGGTCAGTCATAACGCCGACTATGAGTCAGTCACATTGATCCTTACCCATATGGTTTCAAAGCATTTTCTGTGTTCTGTTTGCTCTGTCCCTACATACATTGTGGCGTTATGACAGGTCAGCTGCATTTTGTTTGCTTTGGTAAAACTAGTTCAGCCAATGACACGCCAGAAAGGGGGAGGAGGCACCCAATTGCAGGAAAGTAGCAATCTACCTAGACATGATTTGAATAAAATGCTTAGAATATGCCTTGGGGCAGCTCTATTTCGAAATTATGATCATCACATTATAAAGAATCGGGCCTGTCGGGTTTTGTCGGGCAGGAGGTGAGGGAAACTGGTTTGGTCCGATTTGACTGATGAATTGACTGAATTAACTACCTGTCATCCGAAGTGTTTGCGAAATGATTCATGAAATAAGTAGGTTGTTGATTTGATAGAAAAAGATCTGAGTATTCATTATCAAGAATTGAGTAAATAATTAGGTATGAAAATCAAGGCAGGGTTAAAAATTCATAGGGCAATGAAGCGAAACCCTCTCTGTATTAATAGGTTTGTCATTACGAAATAGGTATATTCCTCCATTAGGAATTTTTTAATACAACCAAGTTTCGGATATTGTCCTGTTTGATGCAGAGGTATTTCTAGTTGGTTGTCAAATAATGCTGAAGGCCTGGTTACTGCCTGATGGATAATGCCTGAGGAGGAAACAACTTCTGGTTCGCAATATCAAATTGAAATGTAAATAAGAAGAATCGCGACAATTATCAAAGTAGGTACCTAAACAATATTTAGCAGACCAATAACGCCTCAGTGTGCCTAAGTTGGAACGGAGCAAAACTTCATACATGCAATCAATGGGTACCTAGGTAACAGTTTGTGCGATAACGATTCATTTGTGGTCAGAATGACTGATTTTTAAACAAAATTATTCGTTTAGGTAGGAAGAATTAATTCGGTTGAGTTTGATGGTGTTTGAGGAACCATTCATGAAATGCGTTGGTCGTTCATTTGATGAAAAAATACCTACGCGTTATTAGGAGCTGGATGAATTAGGTGTCTACCTATTCAAAATTAGCCGGGGTTTAAAACTTCGTATGCAACTCACCTTAGCTCTTGCGAACGATGCTTAACCGGATATTCCTGTCCCGCAGGCAACTGAGAGTCGAATAAGAGGTGCCACCGTTAGCATACTAGCTATGAGCCCAATCCCCGCTCCCCTTCCCCTCCCACGATCTGCGTTCACCTTTCTACCTCATCCTCCTCCTCGATGAACCCTCAAGGGGAACAACCTTCCTGGATTCCCAAACCAAGAACAAAAACGAATCGAAGAAAATTTACTAGGGGCTTTCAGTCGAATTGGCCCTATCAACCGGATTAACCCTTTATAATCCATTCAATCCTTTCAGGGACGCCCCCGGGTGTTGAGAAATTAATTTTTGGTTATGAGGGATGTAACGGGGTGTAACCCAAATCTGAGAGACGGAAATAGACCGTTCAAATCCTTTTAAAATCCATTCCGAAAATGAAGTTTTGAGTGTTCAGCTGCGTACTCGTTCACACTGGTATCGAATCGACCCTCACCATCAGTTTGAAAGGATCCATGTCTTAGGTTTAGGTCAATGAAGTTGTCGAAAACCATTTTTGGCAGTACATTGTTGGCTTAAGATAGAAGAAAAGATGAAAGAGTTGTGGTATAGGTTGGGGGTTACGGTTGCAAGGATTGCCACGTGCTTCAGACTCGGTTTCTAACTAAAGCTATGGCTAGAAGAGAGCTGTGGGATTTTTCTGTTGCTTCCGAATCTACCGAACGAGCTGAAGCGAGTGATCACTTTTGGGAGGCCGAAGTATTTGATCCCCAAAATCAAAATTTTCTACTCGCGCTTTGCGTTTTATGCCTCTCTTTACGCGATACCTCTGCGCAAAAAGGGCGAATCTGCAATCGAGCACTGTGTTTCTAAAACCCCAAACGGCGCCGCTAGTTGTTATAACATCCTGTTCAGTTTTGGCAATTCTCCAAAATAAATCTGTTGAGGTGAAGCAACCTGGCTGCGTCTTCTCTTGTTTGAGAATATGCCTGTCATTTCCTCAGGCGTTTTGGGCGTTCTTGAAAAATTTAAATTTTCCTCGCTGTACATCTCTTTTTTCAAAAACCAATTTTTGAACTGTATTGATACGGAGCGCAGTCCCGTCAGCCATCTTTGGACGGCCATGCGGTCTTCGAAAGCTTTCCAATTTTTCCAGTCAAATAAATTTAGTTTGACAACTTCATACGGGAATGGATTGAAACGAGTGTTTGTAACGACCATCACCCTTTAGCTAGAAGCATTGATAGTATTATTTCGAGCTGCTGTCTCAGTGACCGCATGGACAGAATCAACAGTCCCCATCGTGGCGTCAGCCAACAAGAAATTCAGTTTAATTGTCTCCAAGTGAGTGTGTGTGTGTTTTCTTCTCAGGAAACTCGATAGAAAAAGCAACATTGCCATGTTATTTTGTTGGCCAGGGCAGTTAAAGCAACTTTTTTACTTTTCTCTGATCAAGCTGAGTCAAATACTTTTCCACACAAGAAGAGATTTCGTTGGAGCCTCTCTTGCCATCCTTCTCCCCCCACATGTAACAAAACACTTTCTGACCGTGGCTGTCATATAAACAGTCAGATTGTAAACTGTGTATTTACGAGAATAGAAAAAAACATACTTTTCCCCGCCGGAGTTTGCAAAACTTTCTGCAAATCGAAGGAGACAGTAGCAATAACAGTTTGGAAAACTAGTAGATACAGTACTTCGAATAGGCACTTGATTATTAATTAACAAATGATTATTGTAACAACCAATGTATCAGGTACACGTAGGTACTTGTCCAAGGTATGAGTTGAATCGTTTCGATGGTTAAGAGCGTGATTCAAAATTCGCAAAGATCTACTGCTCCTTTCGTTGAAGTTTTTAAGACCGCCTTTTGTTACAGGAAAAAAATCTGTGTTGTGTGTGGAAAAAAATTAAGAATATTGAGGAATTTCCTTTAAAAAAAAGAAGGATATAATTGAAAATTTCAATTTGAAAGCACACTACCAGCATACACGAGAGACAAAAGGGTCAAGGAGCAGGGGGGAAGGGGGGATGATCATTTCCGATTTCAGCTGGATGGTTTCTTAGGAGGCTAACTTAGGATCCCAGCTTCTGAAGCCGCGGTTAAAACACGAAGTAAGTAAGAAGGTATGCAGGTAGGTACCTAAGTACCTTCCAGAAGTGAATATAAAATTATCAGAAATACATAGTCGCCGCTCGGAGTTTTGATCATTGCAGATTCGCCCCCAAAGCATGGACAGATTCGCCGTTTGGAATTTCGATCATAGCAGATTGGCCCTAAAGCACGGGCGCAGTTTCGCCCTTTTTGTAAAATCGATTAGGTTCATATTCGCACTCTTCTACTTGTGAACGACTTGCAGATTCGCCTTTTTGCACCGAAGTTGACAGTCGCTAAAACAGATTCGCCCTTGAGCGAGAATTCAGATTCGCCCTTTTTGCGCAGAGGTATCGTACGGATTCGGTCCCGTCTCCTTCTGCCGTGACTCCGCAAATCCTTGCAAAGCTCATAACCAGTCGTAAAAGATGGCCTGCAACTTGGAAGGTCGGTGCCGTTGAGACCTACGGCTCCGCGCCGGCTCTACCGTTTACGGTCAGCCTATCTGTCTGTGTCGGCAAATCCTAGTAAAGCTCGACTGGCAGACTTGGAAAAGCGCAAAGACTGCGAAGTGCCTGGGGCAAGTGCCCCTGGCAGCAAATAAAGGAACAAATACCACTTCTAAACAATACCTCAACAGCGTCAGATTTTTCTATTACTTCATAGTTTACCAAGTTAGCGGAATGATCATTTTTGGAGACAACAAATTTTGTCCTGCGAAAATTTCCACTTGCATTTTGCGTTTTAGACCTTTGTGAAAAAAGGTCCCCGTCTGTGTTCAAAGCCTTGCAACACAAATAAACGTACGTTAAAACGGTTGAGCCCTAGATGATCCCGTGGGAATTTCATCAAAACAGGATAGCATCTTCTATGAATTAGGAAACGGGAAATCCTTGCAACTCCCACAGCTAGACGAAATAATGGCTAAAATGCGCTGAAAATGAGAGGTTAGGTGCCGGTCAGCCCTCTGATAACATTGAGCCCTAATATCACCAGCTACTCAGCTAGGGAGGATATTTTTTGCACTTCTGATATAGGTAACGTAACTTTCATGAATATACATCTTCCTTTGACTTGCTATACATATACATTTCACTCCAATTTTTGGTTTATTATTTTCAATAATGAACCATTGGAATCGAGCATGAAAAAAAAAATTCTTACCCCCCCTCAAAATTTAATGGTTTACGTTTCAAGGTATGTAGAATCCAAAACTGCAATAAAAATATTTCTGTCTGTCCGCCGTACGCCGTACGGGCCACTTTTCTTAGTTACCATGAAAAAAAATTGATGAAATTCGGGTTATAGGTTCCGTTCGGCGTCTAGTTGGTCCTCGAAGCTCGACGTTACTGTGAGTCATCTCTAAGGGGTTCAAAATAGGGGTTGAAATTTTCAAAACGCCTATACCATTTTTTTACGTAAATATTTTTACGGTTTTAAATAGTTCTTGAAGTTGCGAGTTTTTTAAGACCATCCGGAGCATCGTACGTCCAGCCGTTCGTTCATAGTAAGGCCCCGAAGTTTGCACCGACAGGCATTTTCGACTCCAGTGTGAATGAAATTGTATACAATTCAAACCAAATCTCGTAACCAAAGACGCGCCCACAATAGGAATTTGTGAATACGGCCAATCATTGGTAGGGATCACCTGATTATATTGGCGGAGTATGAAGTCGAGTTGGTTGTTGAGGGTCTGCGATCTACATAATATGTATAGAATAGTACATATCATATTATATAGACGGGTTATCTATACATAGAGCTGTGATCTGTAACAGAAGGGTATTCTATACAAAATAATAAACGGTTGTGCAGGGATTTGCAGCGTTTTTTCTCTTAAAATAAATCGTTTATTTACTCATTTTGCATAATACAGATATGTTCACAGGTAATCCTACATTGATTCTTCCTCATGTTGAAAATTGGCTTATTAAAAAATAAATCTCCGTATGATCTACTAAGTAGGTGGAATGTAGTTCAAATATACCTTATACCTACATTACTCCAAAAATTTGTGTATCGCAGGTTGAACTGCATGATAGCCGATCTTTACCGATATTTTCTGCTTACCTATCCCTAACGGTCTGAAGTGACTAGTCTTTGCAGAAAATTGTTGGTAAGACCCTTGGGCCGTACTTCCATAAATATAGGTACGAAGTTGAAGGGAAATCTGCTTCGGACACCCGTAATTTACGTTAATCGGAACTAAATAGGAACAATGGCTGTTTAACGTTAACATTAGCAGTTTATGAAATTAAATTTACAGGAGCAGTCTTTTACTATATTCTGCTCGTGTTATGAACATGAGGAAGCAATAAAACAAGACCGAGGCAGGTATTTTTTATGTGTCCTGCTGAACCAACTGTACACAATTGGACTAATTACCATAAAGACTTTGGGGAATGATAAAGAACCCATTGTAAGTTGAAATAACCTCGCTCATTTGATTATTTACATATTTTTGGCACTTGCCTATCGGGCGGCCGAATTCGAGTTTTTATCAATTATCCTTTCAATACGTCTTCAAGTAAATTCAGCGGTAAACTAGGTACTGTTAACCGACCTAGTCCCTCCGGCCATTGCACCGAGAATGGTTTGCACGGAGAAAGCAATGGGTTGACTTGGTCATTGTTCTTGAAAGGAAGAAAGTTGGTACATTGGGCCATCAAGTAGAAGGTTACCTATTGAGCCTAGGGCAGCAAAGTAATTCAAGTAGGTTGGTTATTACTTGCCATAATTTATACTACTCTAAACTGTACTCCAATTGCTGAATTGTAATAGTGTAAAACACCGACTTGCACTCACTGAGGTAGAGTGGAATCTTCTCTGTCTACCGAGATAAATTTAGAATATACTAACGGTAAACCCTCGCGTATGGTCAGAAAAATATAATTATAGAACCACGGAATTTCAATAGAAAACCCTAAATTTATAGCTGGTTTTTGCAATTAGCGGTGCCATAGTACAGCTGTTGTATATATTTGCCGGTTCAGTCGCATTTGGCACGGCACACGGCACGGCACGGGCTAAACCAATCAAAGGCTAGGACGAGCTCAGAGGGTGAGGTGGTGGGGTGGGGGGGCTGTAGCCAGAGCAGAGGACCCATCTAAGGAGGGGCGGGGAGGGGAGGGGAGGGGTGGGTGAATCATACGTGTAACGACGACGAGTCCGAGAAATAATATTTTAATTTTTAGCGTCGCGGTTCCCGCAGTTTCGAGAAGAGAGAAAATGCGATAGTGGGAACGCCGGAAATGTTGCCGTAGTTCGCGGTAAACGGGCAACCTTACTCGATAATTATTTATTAGACGGGACGACGCGAGCGTTGAAAGAGAAAAATATTTCCACTGACATATTCGAAGTAATTTCAACGAAAAAAATTAATAGGTCAAGTAGGTAGAAGGTAGGCAAACAGGGGAACGTTTGTTCAAAAAGAATGGTTTATTATTTTGCTTTATTATTTTCAATAATGAGCCATTGGAATCGAGCAAGAAAAAAAAATTCTTACCCACCCTCAAAATTTGATGGTTTACGTTTCAAGGTATGTAGAATCCAAAACTGTAATAAAAATATTTCTGTCTGTCCGCCGTACGCCGTACGGGCCACTTTTCTTAGTTACCATGAAAAAAAAGTTCATTTTTCAAAAATTGGAATTTTAATAATTTAATGCACGTTTCTTATAGTAGGTATATTTGCTGTAGAAACAATGATAACAGTTCATCAATTAAAATTTCATTGAACCTGCAGTTTTTCCTCTAAAGTTCAAATTTACTGAAAATTAGTGAAATAGTGGGTACCTACTTCCACAAGTTCCGTTCATATTCCACTTCATTTTTTTTAAATATGGTTTTGGCAACTATGCAACAGAAATACACCTAAAATTGATATAAATGCGTCGTTCGGACAAAAGGACTGAAATTGGAGTTTTTTTAAAATGAGAAAAACCACAATTTCCATGATTTCTTTCTATATTGAGACTTTAAAAAAAAGCTATATTGAGGCATACGAGGCTTTGATTAAAATTAATTAGGCGAAAAATGGTTTCGTAATAAAGGATCGAGTACGCTGTTTATTAATTAAAAAATGTTAAATAGAGTTGTTTGAAGGCGTTTGACGGGAGTCGCAACTCATGTTGTTCAAAGCGGTATATAAAGAAGTCGACATCCCATTCACTGATCATTATGAAAGTAAAGGCGAAACAAAGAGGACGTGGCATCGTAAATCGTTTGATAGACGCGCTACCTGTAGAATTACACCTTCCAGGGGGATATCAGTATTGTGGTCCAGGAACTCGCTTTGAGGAGCGTCATAATCTTGGTCAGCGTGGAATTTCCGCGTTAGATAACCTCTGCTATAATCACGATCGCACATATCACACTACGCAGGACGACAGTCAACGGTACACCGCCGATAAGCAACTTGAGTGGGGTGCTTGGGATTTGGCGAGAAACAAGCAATTACCACTCTCTGAACGCGTCGCTTCTTGGTTAGTTATGAATGCAATGAAGCTAAAAACTCGCAAAAAACCATCCAAGGGATCAGCCCTCAAATCAGCGAATAAGAAGAAGAATAAGGTAGATGTTGATAGATGGAAAAATGTATCTAACAAACAACGTAAACCAAAAGTTAAAGGGGGTTTCCTACCAGCTTTGTTAGCCGCCCTCCCTTTCCTCACTGCTGTGGGAAGCCTGGTGGGGGGAGGAGCCGCAGTAGCCAAAACAGTAATTGACGCTAAACGATCTCATGAGGATTTAAATGAAACAATAAGACATAACAAGAGAATGGAAGAAGAAGAAGCTCGCAAATCTGGACAAGGCCTGTACATCAGACCATATAAATTTGGTAACGGCAGTGGGAACGTGAAAGGAGAAGCTCTATATATTAGACCCTACAGGCAAACGGGAAAAGGTTTAAAGGTTAGAATGAGTTCAAAAAACTAACGATTGCGCTTCCAAATCGACCACTCACAAACATAGATTTGGAGCGCATGTGCAAAAGTGCAGACATTATTGGTTTTATTGGAGCGCGAATGAGAAATGATATTCCACACACCGGTCCTCAACAGATTGAATGTGCCATCATTAATATGGCTAGGAGTGATGATGGTTCGGGAGGAACTCATTGGACAGCGTATTGGCTCGATGGAAACAGGGTTTACTATTTCGATAGTTATGGTAATTTAGAACCTCCGATCGAATGGAAAGTGTATTTTGGAGGTCACAGAACTATACTATATAACACCGATCAATTCCAGTCAATCAACGCTAGAAAACAAACCGTAATTTGCGGTCATTTGAGTTTCTTATTTCTTTTGACGATCTCGGAGTATTATAAGAAGATATTGCACAAGTGAGGTTAACATCACTTCATCAATGGCTTCCTTCACAATAACACTCACTGAACGAGGAAAAAGTGAGTTGCATGCGGACTTTTTTCCACCAATTCAACTCGACTCATCCGACTGGGAGGCCGGTTTGATATCATTTGACTCATATTTCTCCATACCTAACTTGATTGAGGGTGTGAATTCTTCGTTATATCTGATCGATGATGGCATACCAATACATGACAACAGTGGGAAATTTTTCGACGCCTCCGATATACCAGCCCTATTTCAAAACGCGCTCCCGGATATGCAAGTCACGATAACGGACCATCATGCAATAATTAAAACTGCCCGAACACTTTTCAACACTAGTGATGACTCTGTATTGATACCTTTAGGGTTCAATAAGGGTAGAGTCTTACATGCTTCATCCACTGCTTCTTATGCAGCAGATCTGGCGCTGAAAAGAACATGGTCTGTAAGCTTGAAGAGACATGTTGACGGAATGGAATTGCCATCGGGGAAACAATATGCCCTATATCCTGGTGTTATATTCAAAGTTCCGACTGGGACATACGAGTTGTCAGACCTACGTCATCTGTTGAAAAGTGAACTGAAAAAACTAGATATCGATTTTGGAATGCTCGTTAACTTGAACACACAACGTTGCGGTATAAAATGCACCAAACGCATCGATTTCAATCATGAAGATTCATTTTCAGAACTACTGGGATTCAAGTCAGACGACGACTTACCAAGCGACAAATGGAATTGGTCAGAGGGTATTGTACATGTGTTCAACGTACTAAATATTGGTATATCTGCGTCTTGTTGTCAAGGTGATATTCGTAATGGAACACCAACACATGTCATCTATCAGTTCACTCCAAATGTGGCACCTGGTTATAAAATGGTAGAAAACCCGCAATCTGTAACATATCATTCTGTGCTTGGTGATAAACTTGAGGAAATTACCGTAAAAATAATCGATCAAGATGGAAACCTGATCAACTTTGGAGATGAGATAATATCGATCCGACTTCATTTCAGAAGACGGACAGTATAAAAGCAGAGGTTGGAACGTTCTACCATTTATTACTTTACAGCATGTTGATCTTTCACCGCCGTCATCATCAACGCCTACATAAAAAGGACCTGACTGCTGAAAATAGTATCAGTTCAGCTGATACCTGCAATCGGAGAGGATATCGACTAACATCGGCCAACTATTACTTTCTGAAAAGTTTGGGATATAACGTCAATCCAGCGCAGCATCAACATGTTGGACGTAGACAGAAAACTCGATTTTGATGAGAGATTGACCAAGTTGGAATATCGCCCACATGAGCCATATGCCTCAGCTAGGTACAATCCATCGGATGAGATTATAATTCCGTTTTCACAACCAGGTGAATATACACTACCATCCAAAAGTTATTTGTATGTAGAAGGCTCATTATCAAAATATGATCGGTACACTTTGGCTCCGAACGCGATCGCTCACGCTTTTGATGAGATTAAGCTGTTTGTGAATGGCGAACTCGTGGATAAAACTAACTACCCCGGCATAACATCCAACATGAAGGCGTACGCAAGCTTCAGTAAATCGACTGTGAATGGACTTCATCAGGCTGGATGGATGATGCCATCTACCACTTCAGCAATGAACCCGTGTGTGGATTCTGACAGTGGAACATTTTCAGCATGCGTACCACTAAACACATTGATGGGTTATGCTGAAGATTATCAACAAGTCTTGGTAAATGTTCGGATGGAACTCGTACTCAACAGATCGGCATCGGATGCTAACATGATTATTCCACGCTTGCCAGCGGCAGCTGGCACTCCCTCAACCGGCTCACCTGAACTTTCCATCAAAAAGATAGTATGGTATATCCCGTACGTGACGCCTTCCGATAGTGAAAAACTAGAATTACTATCGATACTTGAAAAAGATGAGCCTATTATTATGGGATTCCGAAGTTGGAACTTGACCGTCTACCCAACCTTACCAACGAACAAGGCGATTTCATGGACATTGAAAAGTAGTACCGATGTTGAAAAGCCTAGATACATCATCTTTGGATTAAAAACTAATTTACTGAAAAATGTTGAAAAAAATGTAACACTTTTCAATCATTGTCAATTGACGAACTTTCGACTTCATATCGGCTCCCAGATATTTCCTTACAGCATGATGAATCTTGATTTCTCCTCTAAACGTGTGCCAATACTGTATCAAATGTACGCAGATTTTCAACGATCATACTACTCCAAGGATTGGTCTGAGCCAATGTTAACTTACGATGAATTCATAAACCTTGCCCCAATCGTTGTGATCGATTGCAGTCATCAGGTTGAATCAAGTACTGGGAACAATGTAGTGGACATTCGCATAGATTTTGAGGTTAAGGAAGAAATACCGCCCAATACCACTGCCTACTGTTTGATGCTCCAAGATACAATCATTAATTATTTGCCATTATCCGGTATTGTTCGACGTGGAATGTAATTTATATTAACGTAACTAATGTATTTATATTGAAAATGTAATACATATATTTACGAAATTAATAATTGAACTGGTTCATTCTTTCTTTTACCTTCCCTATTTATGCGTGTGTTGTAATATAATGAAGTTAGTTGAGAAAATGCGGTTCTTGAAGCAACATGTAAGGCTGAAGATTAGCGATGAGGCCGAAAAGGAAAAACAAGAAATGGGTTATATCGATGAATCTTATTTACCCCATGGTTCATTGTTTGGGAAAAATCCGATAAGAGGACTTATTTGCGGGCCATCCGGCTCTGGAAAATCGTGCACCATTCTTTCTTTGTTATTACATCCAAATGGATTGAGGTTTGAAAACGTCTACTTGTTTTCACGAACGTTGAATCAGGAAAAGTATCAATTTTTAAGAAGAGTTTTGGAGCCCCTTGCACCTGCCATTGGATATTACGCTTATGGTTCTTCAACAGAGGATGGTCAAGTAGAACTATTGAGACCAGATGCAATAAAACCTCATTCTATCGTAATATTCGACGATATTATAACGGAAGACTATAAGATTTTGAGAGAATATTTCGCCATGTCTCGTCATTTTGCACTCGACATATTTTTCTGCACACATAGTTACGTTTTAGTGCCTAAAAATTTGATTAGGATCAACCTTACTATGATTGCGCTTTTCAAAATGGATATACTGAATTTACGTCATATTTATGACGATCATATACAGGGGGATTTAGATTTTGAACAATTTAAAACTATGTGTTCGCGGTGTTGGGCGAAAAATAGCTTTTTATTAGTAGACCTGGACAGAGCCATGAATGATGGTCGCTATCGAATGGGATTTGATGTATATATATTACCCCGGAGCAACTTAGTAGATCAGTCAAAATGAAATTGGAGGAGGTGAAACATGTCACAGCCCGTCTAGTAAAAGCGCAAAAAGCGGTAAAGGAAAAATATAAACTGCTGAAACAGGGGAAAATTGAAACGAACATGGCTTTAGATCCTTTGAAAGATCTGTTTAAAGAGGTTGTTCACCCTCCTACTACGATTAATCCACCTGCACCAACCATCGCCAGCACCAATATCCGCCCACGTTTTTTGGTGAAACGTAAGCGCATTAAACGTAAAAAGATATCTCCTCAGCCACCGATTGAGAATGCTATAGAAAATGAAAAAATGGACACAGAAGAAGAAGATAGTTTGCCTGAAACGGAGGGGGATTATATCAAAACGGAAGAAGATGGATCTCAAATTATCTTTTCTAATCCCGCCATTCAACAAAATGTATCATCAACACCGCCCCCACCTACAAGTACACCAAGAAGGGATACACTAATTAGAAATGCGTTGAAGGAAGCTAGTAAAACCCCGGAAGGGGAGAGGGAAATTGAGACACAATTTCGTCAATTTCACTCATTTGCCAGACCTTTCTTACTCGCTCTAATAACGGGAGACAAGAAGGGCTTGGATTTGGATACTATATATGGACCCAAAGTTAATGCAAACGGTACTCTCAGTTTAGGGAACCGGGAGCTACATCTTGATCGTGACTATATCTACTTGGACGATAAAGTGAAACACCCAATAACTGAAGGATTACTCAATTTACTTTTCCTAAAGGCGCCAGATCCAGATACATACACCGCCATTGATCGTGCAAACTACAGAGATTTGATCGTGCACAGTGATGTTGCTCGACAGGGTTATTCAAGATTGAGACCGTACAATGTGAGCGGGTACAAGTATAAGTATCTACTAAAGGACTTACTCGCAATTAAAAAGACTGGAAAAGGATTTATTCGAGTAGTGAATGAACGACCACGATACGTCTACTTTGATGATCCTAACGAATTAGTCGATCGCCTACGTCTGTTGCTTGCTTCAAAACAAGCAGGAAATACTTCTCACGACCCTGAAATATTTTCCTTAATTGAAGAATTAAAAGAGTTGAACATAATCACTTGATAACCATTATCATGTCAGCGATCAGCAGATTTGGATCTCAACCCATGAAATTGTCTCCTCGCTCTACGGAGTCAAATATTTTGAACGAGTTGGTGAGCGAAATAATTGTAAAGGAACTGGATTCAGCATTAGAGGAACTAATAAAGAAAAATCATATTATATCAGCCAAGCCTAATGTAGTTGATTTTAATGAAAAACGATTGATTAATGTGAAACCTCCAATAAATACGTCAGATGTTGTTACACTAGGCTCACTCCCCTTCGTAAGAAATGATAAAACTCGAACTCTACATTTTGGAACATATCGTCTACTTGGCACCGGGGAGGCCAATTCACCTCAAGATTATGTTACCATATCTTACGCAAATAAACACTATGAAGCTAAGAAATAAGAAAATAATTTGCTATTGACAGCAATGGGGACGGGATGGTTGATTATAAAAACACGGGTCAGCGAGAGTAAGCCACTAGTATACAATCGCCATCGCCATCATCATGGGCTCGTTAATGCTCTCCAGTACATTCAACATTGATAGCGCGAAAAATCTACAGTTGATCGTTGGTCTGTCTGACTTGACTACAATTGTGATTGTGATAAGAAGACCTCGTGGGGTGGCGTTCTACATTTCTATTGATGACTGGGAACTGTTCAGTGAGAAGCTGCAGCAAGCAGATCGTAAAATTGATGCTACGTTTTTTCATGGAACACACATGTCTGCGTGTAGTACTCCGCAACAGCATTTGATACTAAGTTACCATCCGAACTGGCTGGATCGTCTCCTACATACTGAGCCTTCTACTATCACATTAAGTGCAAAGGCCACGTCCAGTTTGATCACTCTGATTCCAACTATAAACTGTGTTATGGATAAAATGAGAGACTTGACAGCTGTGAGTGGAGTCCATCATGATTTGGGAGCCAGCACTGCGAGTCAACCCCCACTAGATATGATTCAGATAGCGGGGTTTTATACGGAACCTGACCAACTAGACGTTTCCTCGCTTCAAAACATTTGAAACATCATCATCATCATGGTCGGGAGAAACTCCAGTACTTAGAGGATTCTTCAATCACAAAAGATGCGGGAATATATTTCAGCGCGTTTATTGTAATGAGCTACATACAGAATATTCAGCATTACACCACAGATGTTTGCCATCCAATATGTGAATAAATAGTGAACATTGAACTGTTTTCATAGCTCTTTTGCTTCACCCCATCCATTACTGACATTTTTTTCATGGAAATACGAAACTTTATTATAAGGAAACTTTATATTTTTCATTATTATATTTTTCGTTATTGATATACCTCATACAATAGTTTGAAATGATTTGTTATCTTCCATCGGTATTTTTTTCCCTTAATCGATAAATGCCGTAGGAAACTTTATCACGAACCTTTATTAGGAGATAGTTTTCATTATTCATGGTTAGTGGTATACCAGCTTACAAACGCGGGTAATAATGCCTTAGGTACTTGAGTATTAAACGGAGGCCACCATTACGAAACGCGCCGCGGCACTTACAGAAGGTTAAATTGTTATAGATGTTGTAGTAGAACTATTCTAGTATTGTTGTGAGTCGAGCGTTCCATTACATTCCACTAACCGAAAAGTATCTACCGAAAAGTACCTACTGCTCGCTGCCGCTCGCATTGTCAAGCGATCTGGATGCTCGCTAGCGCTCGCATCTCAAAAAAGATAAACAATCCCAGAAACTATCCCGTGAATGAGCAGGTTGTTTGGGACTTCTGAATAGATTAGTGGAATGTAATGTTAGGTATAAAATACCAGAAAACAAGACAAGTAGAGCTGGGACGGTGGGCTCTTGACTGGGGGGGGGTATAACCGAAAAGAACCATATTTACTAACCAATACTAGCAAAAATATTATTGATTTCTGGTGAGCCACCGGTAGGTCTAGTAATACCTACTTAGGGATATTAGGTGTACCTACATTGTATACCTATACTTAGGTATATACCCCCTCAAAACTAGTGGCCTCCGTATAATACCTAAGTACCATGCCTTATTAATGGGTCTTTCTTCTTCAAGGAACGTATTTATTAACATGTTTCTCATGTTCCGTTTATTCTTTAACCCCTGTAGAATATTTACGATCGATGGATATTTTCCAACAGTAGACAACGTTAGTCTTACATGAAAATAATAAACTTGATGGAACCTCAACAATGGTACATGTTTGGATTAAAACGTTATTTTATCGAACATTGCTCGGTACCTACGATGCTAAAAACCGCAAGATTGCTCACGTTGCCGACCCTGTGTCGGAACCGTGACCTTGAAATATCTGAGAGGAGAGCTGATTAACTTGAAAAAGACCTTGATAGCCGAGTTGAGTGACAGTTTGAACAAAACGTCGGCGCCGACCGTTACCAACAGCAATGGTGTCAACATCGGTAAAGAAAGAAGTGATTAAGGAATTGCTTAAACCGGCCCGTATCAACTATCCCAGAAGATGGATTTTACCCAGAGGCATTAATGATCTATGGCAAATAGATTTGGTTGAGATGCTCCCTTACGCGAAGTTTAATAATGGTCACCGATACATTTTAACGGTGATCAATACGTTTTCCAAGTTTGCTTGGGCGGTGCCCGTGAAAAGGAAAAATGCGGAGGATGTCACCAAAGCCATGGAAAAAGTACTTTTATCAGCTAAAGTGGCTCCTGTCAACATCCAATCTGATAACGAGCGTGAATTTTTCAATTCGCGTTTTCGTGATTTAATGAAAAAATGGAAAATAAACCATTACGGTTCATTTTCCAAAATAAAATGTTCGGTCGTCGAACGGTTTAACCGAACTTTAAAAACGAAAATGTGGGCCGAGTTTCACGGTAGAGGAAAATATAGATTCGTAGACATACTTCCTCGACTATTGAACGATTACAATAACACTATTCATTCTAAAATAAAACGTAAGCCGTCGGAAGTCGACTCGAGCAACGAAAAATATATTTTGGAAACATTTTTTACGAGACCACCACCACCACAGACGTCTAAATCGCATTTCAAACTTGACGATCCTGTGAGAATATCGAAAGAGAAAACAGCATTTTCAAAAGGATACATGATCAACTGGTCCCCCGAGATTTTCCATATACAAGCTATACACCATACTGTACCGTACACTTATACGTTGAGAGATAAAAATCTTCACATCATCCAAGGGAGATTTTATAAAGAAGAACTACAACCAGTCCGTCATGACGAAATATATTTAATTGAAAAAATTTTACGTAAACAAAAAGATAAAATATACGTTAAATATCTCGGGTTTGATGAAAAAGGCTGGATTCCTCGGACGTCGGCGGCTGTTGACCATTGAAGAAGAACACGTCAAAATCCAACAAATGTGACAGAAGAATGCAGCCACCACGGATTTTTTTCGTCGATCAACAATTTCTTCCTTTTATCCGTTTGTAAAGTTATCGTTATCTCTGACGAATGATACAAATTGTATTGCGTCTTTTCTCGATTCATTAAATAATGTATTATAAACTTCACCTCTTTTTTCAACACATCCCAAATCCTCTGCAGTCTGCTATTGTCTCCAGAATGGGGGGTTACAACGAGTAAAACACATTATATATCACATTCATTCTTCTTCTTCTTCACTTATTGTTAATGGTGGGGTTGAACGACCGTTAATAATAGCTGATAATCGTTTTAAATCTGGTAAAATCAAGCGGACACTCCACCAAAATGAAGTACATCTGCAACAACACGGGACATCATATTCGCCCGTATTAACAGCTTTAAGTTCCCAACAATTTGCTAAATGTCCCCCGTCGACTTCATAGTCTCCTTCCAATTGGTCTATCGTATCTAGGATAGCATCATGCCTTTTAATAATATTCAACAACATTTCCACGCGTTCCTTGCTGGCGAGTAAAGGGTTGTGTCGCCGTAGATTAAGAAGTTCTTTGTATTCTTGAGACGAAATCAAGTCTTGAAACGTTTGCATCGTTGTTATTCTCATCGCGCTGTGGTACGGTCAATGGTTGGATTCATACTAAACTAGTTTCAACGATAATATTGCCCAGTTTTCTCTTACCCCTCCCTCCTCTTCCTCATCCATAACTGTCTAGCTTTTACTCCCTCGAAAACCTCCCGACTTCTTACTGGTCCTTGACGTTCGAAATATTATTTCTCGGACTCAACGTCGCCGTTGTATGATTCACCTTTTCGTATTTTTCCACTCACCCCTCCCCTCCCCTCCCCGCCCCCTCCTTAGATGGGTCCTCTGCTCTGGCTACAGCCCCCCCACCCCACCACCTCACCCTCTGAGCTCGTCCTAGCCTTTGATTGGTTTAGCCCGTGCCGTGCCGTGTGCCGTGCCAAATGCGACTGAACCGGCAAATATATACAACATACAGCGCCGGCACCGTGTTACTGCACGATATACATAATATAGCGTTGTCGAGCTACCAAAATCAATGCAGCAAGCTGGATATTGGTGGTCCAACAAGTAGACTCCATTAATTCGAAAGAGGATGGAAGGGCCCGGGCCGTCAGGTGGTCGGAATTCAGAAAGAATGGCAAATAAAGAAACGATGCAAATTATTACACAGCGGTTTATTATTTTCTTAAAGCTGTGTGTATGGTTCACCGAATTCCTATTAGCGTAGGGTCGTCCTTTGCGGTGGATACTTACCTATATCCAGGCATACATAAACACACAGGTACGACAAAAATACCATCAGTGCCGAAGCATCAAAGCTCGCAAACTTTCGGCAATTACATTTACATAAAATATGAATATTTCCACCTCCCAATCTCATGTAACCTCCCCCCCTCCCCCCGGTCATCACTGAAATTCTGATGATCGCTGAACCTAAGTAGGACCCTCGACATAATGATTTTCGTTTAGAATGGGCTAAGTATGTAAAAAAACTAAAACATCGATGTTTTGGCTATCGATACTCAGTTATCACTGTTAGGGGCTCTGTGACTATAGGGAAGGTATCGAAAGCATGTTTATAAGTCTAATGTGAAATTATAAGCTCGTGCTATAAAATAAAATGTGCGAAGTGATTGTGACTGCGCTCGCCTCAGATACACCTACTTGTAGGTGAGGGACGCCCACATTTTGTATCAAATTGCAATCCAAAGCCGTACCTAAGTTTACCTACCCCACGTTCTAGTAATTTGTTCAATTTCATTCAGAAAACACTCCGTTGGTACAAAATTTTAGTAATCGAAGATTTTCTGCCAGCTTCGGGCTATTTGTATGAATTATGATTTTCCGAAGACCACGTGTAGGTAACTATCTTATCTCAAGTTTACTATTACCTTGACGTGTAGAGTTTTGAGCATTGCAATTACTGTCACCAACTGCAATGGATTTTGTCTACGAAATGAAATATTATATTCGTTACTTTTCAAATTCTCTTATTATTTTTGGTTATCGTCCCATTCTCCCAGTGAAACTCACAGGTAACTAGCAGATATTTGCTCCAGTTTATGAATTCTCAGTTTATGAACTCCTGGTGGCGGCAAATAATGGAGATCGTTGTTTAAATTTCTAAATGAATAAGTACCTACAAGTAGAGCCCTAGATAGATACCTAAAGAAGATTCGAATTTTGGTGGCCAAATGTTCACCTAATTTGGATGATTCGTTTGGCCGTGGACTTGTATAGGAGAAAGTGAAGAAATTTCTCTACCACAGCCCTGATTCAGAATTCGATGGAAGTTATAGAAAAAACATCTCCAGTAGTCAATTACAACTTTTTAGTAGATATTCAACTGTATAATAGTAAACAACGATTTACAACACCCTTCTAAACGGCGGTATTACCTAGATTTACCGCCATAGAAAAAGAAGGAGGGAATGAAGCTCAGCCAATTCAGAAAATTGGAATTCAACGATTTATTGAATTGAAAAAAAAAAATAAAATCATTAAGTGGGCACTTGGGGTAGGCACGTATTTAGGTACCAACTTCGGAATTAGATTTTCCACCGCTTAGATAAATTTAGTAAAATGTCCATCCTAGGTAACTTCTCACTGTGTTAGGAGCTCAATGGGCAATTTTACCGGTTTTATTTTCTTCTCGGTGAGTGGTTTCTGAAAAGGTGCTATATGAGGGGTAACAGGAGATCAAAAGTGGGCGATAAACCAGTGGAAAGAAAGCGAAATGACGTCATAGGTAAAGGCTCCTCACCGCGTCCGCCTGGGGGAACCCTCAGCGCCATCCACTTATTTATGACGTCATTTCGTTTTCTTTCTATCCGTCTGTTGCCCAAGCTGTACGGGGTTTTGAGATGAAATTGGCAGTGTGGGGTTTTCAAGGGTGCTAAATCCGATTCTGAGATCAAGAATAAAAAATTCCTAACCAAGAAAATTGCCAGTTGGTAAGAAAAAAGTGGGTAGGTTCATTAGAGGTTACTAACAATGACCACATCTGCATAGTAAAATTGGAACAAATATAAAATACGTTATTTTGACGAAATTGATTGGCAAATTAACAAAAAATAATAAGCGTACCATTATCTCTATAAAAAGCGTATAAAGTCTATAAAAATATAATAAAAAAACCACAGTCATGCAGCATGGCTATAAGAGCGAATTTTCGAAGAAATATTCGAATTAATGGCTATGGTTTTGAATAAAGGAAAACTTCGGTCTAAAATTTGGTTTTCTATGTATATTCTCTTCGTATTTATTTTAATTTGTACGTTTTGTCCATCCTGATTCTACCGTTTGTTTATTACGTAATTGTACTAAGTGCTTATTTATTTGATCGCTGTGGGTAAATTCAAGGAGTTGTACTAATCGTTTGCCTCCCCCTTTTTTGCTTCGAACTCTCGTCTTCAATTAATACTTCTCACATATTTCAATCTGACCACTCTAAGGGGGTGGGGGGGGGGGGTAAGAGTTTAAAGATTATCCTAGTTTTGGGTAATTTTTGCGCACTTTAAATGCTCTAATTTAAGAACGGATTTAGATATCTAAAATCCGATTTCACTATCGTGTTCAGCGTGCAAAAACCTTTAAAATGAGGGGTCACTTGTTAGAAAATAACATTTTGGGGATTTTTGGGTAATTTTTGCGCACTTTAAATGCTCTAATTTGAGAACGGATCAAGATATCTAAAATCCGATTCCACCATCGTGTTCAGCGTGCAAAAACCTTTAAAATGAGGGGTCACTTGTTGGAAAATAACATTTTGGGGATTTTTGGGTAATTTTTGCGCACTTTAAATGCTCTAATTTGAGAACGGATCAAGATATCTAAAATCCGATTCCACCATCGTGTTCAGCGTGCAAAAACCTTTAAAATGAGGGGTCACTTGTTAGAAAATAACATTTTGGGGATTTTTGGGTAATTATTGCGCACTTTAAATGCTCTAATTTGAGAACGGATCAAGATATCTAAAATCCGATTCCACCATCGTGTTCAGCGTGCAAAAACCTTTAAAATGAGGGGTCACTTGTTGGAAAATAACATTTTGGGGATTTTTGGGTAATTTTTGCGCACTTTAAATGCGCCAAAACCCTCCTTAGAGTAGGCCAATTTCGCCCATCTTCGAACTTAGCCTTTCGATTGCCAAGATAGATTTTTTGTGCAAATTTGAGCTGTTTATCTCAATTCTATCGAGAGTTATCGTCTGGAGTGACACATATATAAATAAATAAATATATATATAAATATATATATATATACATATAAAAAAAAACCAGTCATGCAGCATGACTTAATGAGCGAATTTTTCAAAGAAATATTCGAATTAATGGCTATGGTTTTGAATAAAGGAAAACTTCGGTCTAAAATTTGGTTTTCTATGTATATTCTCTTCGTATTTATTTTAATTTGTACGTTTTGTCCATCCTGATTCTACCGTTTGTTATGAGTAGATTCCTTGTTCCTTCTGAATGGCCTTTCCTCTTGACTACGATTTCAGGCCTGGTATCTAAAATCAGTTCAAGATTTGCTCTACTAGGTAGGTAGATCCTTCCTTCTTCATTGATATTATTTTTATCATGTTAAGTACCTACCTACCTTTGAATATCAAATATTCGTATGATACTGATAATAAATTGATAAGATACCTACCTAACCTTCTTCCTCCTACTGTTAGTACCTAAATTGAATAATTTGAAATAGATTTTTTCTTTCGTCTTCCTTCTAGTAATACGTGGGCCGGTACTTGTCTATCTATGAAGGTATCATAACAATTATATGTCAAATGGGAAATTCAAGGAGTTGTACTAATCGTTTGCCTCCCCCTTTTTTGCTTCGAACTCTCGTCTTCAATTAATACTTCTCACATTTTTCAATCTGACCACTCTAAGGGGGTGGGGGGGGGGGGGTAAGAGTTTAAAGATTATCCTAGTTTTGGGTAATTTTTGCGCACTTTAAATGCTCTAATTTAAGAACGGATTTAGATATCTAAAATCCGATTTCACCATCGTGTTCAGCGTGCAAAAACCTTTAAAATGAGGGGTCACGTTAGAAAATAACATTTTGGGGATTTTTGGGTAATTTTTGCGCACTTTAAATGCTCTAATTTGAGAACGGATCAAGATATCTAAAATCCGATTCCACCATCGTGTTCAGCGTGCAAAAACCTTTAAAATGAGGGGTCACTTGTTGGAAAATAACATTTTGGGGATTTTTGGGTAATTTTTGCGCACTTTAAATGCGCCAAAACCCTCCTTAGAGTGGGCCAATTTCGCCCATCTTCGAACTTAGCCTTTCGATTGCCAAGATAGATTTTTTGTGCAAATTTGAGCTGTTTATCTCAATTCTATCGAGAGTTATCGTCTGGAGTGACACATATATATATATATATATATATACATATAAAAAAGTGTTAAATTTCAGGAATCGTTTTAGAATGGTCTGAAACGGATTTCTATGAAGAAAATTTCCAAAAATTTATATTATTTAAATTTCGAAGCCATTGCAATAGCTTCATTTTCTTTGAAAATTCGCTAAAAGTGTTAAATTTCAGGAATCGTTTTAGAATGGTCTGAAACGGATTTCTATGAAGAAAATTTCCAAAAATTTATATTATTTAAATTTCGAAGCCATTGCAATAGCTTCATTTTCTTTGAAAATTCGCTAAAAAGTAAAAAATTTAAAAAATAAAAATAAAAACCTCTCACGAACCATAATAATTTCCTGTTCTTACACGGTAATATTAATTTTAGGAAGGCAGGTAGGCGCAGGGGGTAGGTACCTAGATGCTGAATAATATTCAGTAGGTTGGCCGGTTAAATAATATATTACGATTAGGTAAACAAAAGTATAGAGCTAAGCCAATTGCCGGCATCTAAATTGGTTATTTTTGTTGTTTATTGTTTATTGTTTATATACGGGCAAGCCCAATTACAGGAATTAACGGCCTTTGTTGATGACAGCAAGTTATTTTGCGTAGGTACCTTTTCCATATTTCATTTAATAATGAGCGTGAGTTGAATTTGATCTCCACTACTTGATTCCCCTTGAGATGTTAATTCGAAGCGCGAATTTCAATAAGGCAAATTATAAAGGGTTAGAAATGTGACATAACTCCAACTGCCAGTGACTTTGAGTGAACAAAACTTTTTAACGTCGTTTGGCAGACAGTTTTAACACATGGAGTGTTGCATCGTGATCATCTGCATTCAACATTTGATGCAGAGAAGGATTACATGCATGACGTTATATAAAACATGCATCTGTTGATTGTATACAATAGGAGGGGTCACACAGCCAATCTATAGACATGAATTAAGTAAGATTGTGACGAAATTGGTAAGTGTCCTAATGACTCCATTGTTTGAACACTATCAACTGAGATTTGACACCAATCGCTCTCGGACTCTGAGCTACCACCTATACGATTAGAAAAATACGATTTAAAATGTATGGGTAGGTACCTACTAAAATTCCTGTAACCCTTTATACTGTTACCCACTGTAATTATGAGAACCTGTCACACAGTATTTTTGAAAGTATAGATTTGCAGTGATTGTTATATCATTCCAGTCTGGCAACACAGCACAGTAGGTACCTACTCGGAGACAGTTTGGTTTTGGGTAAAGGAAACTCGATTACCTATACATATAATATGCGAAAATGAATTAGAAATCGCTGTCTTTAACTAGCTTCTATATACCAGTCATTAGACATCAATGACATTTACTAACCTTTATATACTCCGCCATGCCTGCTTCCAGAACGTTGAAATTCAAAACAAAATTCAATTCCAGGTTTCTGGTGAAAAAATCCCACGAAAATCACTTTGATAACACACATGAAATTATTCCCGATAACCACAACGAATCAGTAATTTGTAGAGATTTGTAGAGAGACAGCTAATTGAAAACCAAGTGCAATGCCCTTGTTTTGCTGAAACTATCTGCATCCATGTTTCGATGCCTCGCGTAACACGAACGAACTGGCCATGTCCCGAAAAGAAATGGGACCTGGTGGGGTCACCAGATCACAGATTATCTTATTGTAAACAAGATTATTCTCGAAGGAGTGTCTTATGGGTTTTGTTTCTTCCTCATTCTATTCCAGGCCACCGAGATGGGATGTGTCGATATTCCACCTCAGATTCGATTTTGTTCAGACGATGCAGGTAGGTATGTACTTGTGGGACAGTACCTGCCACGAAAAATGTTTGGGTCGGTAGCAGTCTCGTGCTCTGATGCTACGTATTGTTGGTGTCTGTAAGTGATATGAAATTGACGGTGTTTGTCTCACATCACAATTATAGGGTTTTGGGTCGATCACTCCCCAACTAGCCTCCAACGAAATTTTTTGTCCTTTTGTTCTTAGTCGATAAATTACAAGTTTGATTTTCCGCTCCAGTTATTGAGTTCTTAATGAGCAGTTTCCAAAATTAGGAATTAACCAACTAACCTGGGGGCCTATTCACTAAGCCAAAGAGACATCTCTTTCAGGTCCGACTCTCTCTTTGGGCCAAATAGATTTTTATAGTATCCATGACAGGGTTATTCAGTAACTTTTCAAAGAGAGAGTTGGCGGCCATCTTGGCGTTCTCGATCTCTTTCAGAGAGACACCTAATTAGGTGTCTTCCCTCGAAAGAGAGAGTCTATTTCTCGTTTGTTTCACAGTGATCGTGTAGGTAATATCCTCCTTCATCCGTGTAATATCCTCCTTCATCCGCAACCACATCGGTACTTTTGATCGTTTATTCTTTCATTTCATAAAGGTAAGTCAATTTAAATTAAAAATATATACATAATCATTGATTCATGAGTAAAAACGTCCAAGTACGGGTTGAGGTAGGTACCTACCTACCTAAGAGGTTCATTAGGTGCAGATATAATACAAGCATTAAGCCCCCTAATTCGACTTTTTCTGTTTATAATTGAGACTTTTTTCAATTTCATTTAAACTTTTATCCGATTCGTGTGTAAAAACGTCCAAGTATGGATTGAGGTAGGTAGGTACCCATTGAATAGGTATTAAGAAATGCGTTCATTATTAAGGAATTGAACTCCCGGGGGCATGAACATCTCGCACTTCATGGATACTATGACATTTTCGTGTATTAGGATCCATATCTCTTTCTCAAAGTCTCTGGAGCTATTCTGTAAAATAGACGAACCGGGAGACATTGGAAGAGACTGTCTTCCCGGGGGAGACTATCTCTCGCGGGAGATTTTCAAAATAGATAATCTCTTTCCACTGTCTATTTTAGTGAATAGGTGGTAGTTCGTTCATACTACCTACCGACTATAGATACCAGTCGACTACTGCACATACTTAAATTCATAAATCGACAAGATCTTCGTGTGCGCCATAAACATGATCACTTGATCACACAGGTACGTTGCTCGGTCTTAGTAAGCATAATTATACCTACTAAAGGAATTCTGGGTCTCCTTACCTTGAACATGACAGCCACCGTCGGCTCTTGACGCCTCTCAAGATCAAATCGGCCAAAAGGCTGGAATCAGCGACTCCCATAACACGTAAGATCCGTTTGATAACAATAACAAAGTAGAAATATTCTCAATAGCCTTGTTGATTCTGAATTTAAATGTATAACTGACGGATTCACGACGTAGTTTGATACTCCACTACTAAGGCGAACATATATCACGTATATCACTATCACTTGTTTACTGAGTTGACTCCCAGTTAAACAAAAAGTAACTAATAACCTGGACGGATTTAGTTTTTACATTTCTCATGCCATGAGCGTTTACATGGTTCCTCATAATGTATCTAGGAATTAAGATATAAAACTACGTATACGTACGCAAGTAGATATGAAATAATTTATTATTTTACAGAAATGAAGCATTAATTTTGACAGGACTGGCCGTGAAAAACGACTAATTTATAAGAGTAAATGCGGTGCATTGTGTATGGGGTCCTTACTCCGAAAAAGATAATAATATGGTGGTATATACTAGTCGGCTCTAACATCACCACTGCTACATAAGCAGTCGGTAAAACTAGATTTCCACCCTGAACCTGCCCTCATTCCATTTAGACACACATATCCCCCACTTATCAATTTGAATTGTGATACCTAATCTTATACCTGGAGCGTACGAGGCTCGATGCGTTCTTGTAGTTCCGTTTCAAACTGGTACATATTAATTTATTGTAGGTAAGTAGAATGAATATTTATCTCGTGGATTACGCTTAGTTGATCAAACAGGGAAACGTAACTACACCAAGTTGGATCCAATTTCTTATTCACATAATATATTAGGTATATTATTAAATTCCTAACCGTTTCATAGGAAGTTGAAATGCTCATCCAACTAGGGGGTGCCGATCGACGTCCGAAGTTCAAATTATTAAGGTAAAAACTGACAGTCCCTTCAGATTTAAAGGTTTCTTTGTTTTTGTTGTAAGTATTATGAGGGTCGCTCCACAACTGCATTCCCTGCTATTTCCTATCGAGCATATTTTCTTCCATGAACATTATGGTAATGACTTGTTCTAAGTACTTAACGGGCACTATTACTTCATAATTTGTTACCATCATCCCTTACCAAACGGGTAAACCACCGTTACTTACCGCCTTACCATTAACAAACAAGGAAAGTAAAAATAAGAACAAATTATTCATTTACTTACTGTCGTAAATACGAAAATAGCAAGTTTATACATCTTGGGCAAGCGATCTGCACTTTGGGCTCTTATAAACGGGGGTAGGAGTCTCGATAGGGCTTGAGTATAGGCTCGATGGAATTAAACTCGCAATGAGACCAGCTTTATTTGTAAATAAATATGTTGAATGTTTTTTAAAGTGCACTGTTATACTAAATTCTACAAAAATTACAACATAAATAAATTATTAGATCGTAAATAAATTATAACTTAGGTAGAGAATTTTTTCAACAATAAATAAACAGCATTAAGTATGTAACTCCAACTTTTAAATAGTCACAAGATATTTGACTAGAACTAAAATTGTTAAATCTCCAGTCCATAAAAATTTCCTTTTCTAATAGCCACATGACTATTAGCACAGAGGTTTGCATAGAAGACATAACAAGATTGAAATAGGTAGATAATCTATTGATTGAGCACATATTGATAATAAATACGATGAGTACAATATTGTGAGCATCATATATGAGCTATTTGTTTCCATACTCTTCTGAGTCATATAGGTATGTTTTTCACAATAAGTCGGCATGAATTATCAGCCAACACGTGGCCCCAGTAGTCTGTGGAATGTTAGTGACTGTGCTGGAATAATTGAGTAATGATCAGGCTTCATTCTCCTCACAGCAAAGATGTTTGTGTCAGGTGAGTATTTTGATACCTACCGGCAAAACTCATCGAGGCTTCAACTTATTACGCCTTGACAGATTTTTTGTGGCTTATCAGCCAGGCTTTCGTCTCTTCCATGTTCCTCTCTAGCCAGTCAACGTTAGACTCGGCGAGCCTAATCAAAGCGCTGCCTCCGAGCTCAGACTTGAATTCGTCTTTACTAGACGTCAGCACCGCCTTCAACTAGAAAAAATTGAGTGGAAACCCGTTATTACCTTATAGTTCAGTACGTTGAGCAAACAAAAAAACTAATAGGAACGCTATACCGAGATTTCAACAACTAGATAGGTACACAATGCTACCCACTGCTTACAAATTTCATCAAAAGAGAACTACTTGTTTACCACAATTTTAAGGGCTGAAACCCTCCACGTTTCATCAAAAATACTACATACGTAACTATTTTATCAAATAATAAATGTATTATTTGATTTAAATTAAATTATAATAATATAGGTACATTATGATATCCCATATCCTTACATTTTAATCGAAAATTGAGCTACAGAAGTAAAATATAACTTTTGGTGCCCACTTGGTACGTGATTAAGGGTTACCTACCTAATCTTAAGTTGGTTGAGGTTTTTGTTCAAAACTAGAAAAAATCTGTTTTTCTGAAACAACATCATCGTTACGCATTGTTACTTGATTGAGCGATTAATTCCAGGGATCTAATTTAATTTCGGTGTCGATCCCACATCCCTCGCGGACACGGAAGTGGGGACACGGTGTTCGATTGTCGGTCCGAACATGCGGAAAATTGAAAACCTTTTAAGCACTGCCTCATTTAGGCAACAATATGTAGTTGAGGAGTAGTCCATTTATGAATCAATCAATCAATTTAGACCTACCTACTATATGAAATCCACGAACTAGACATCAATGAATCCATAAACTATGTGATACACTTATAATTCCCCCAATGAAAGTACCTAGATGAAAATGAACTTTAGTGTGAAAACATAAGGTGATACATACTTTCTTTAGTTGTTCCTCATTGTTCACCTCGACAGCAACATGTTCAAGCAGTTTTTTCCATCTCATATTCCTCCTATAAAACAGAGAGTAGTTATTCCCAAAGAATTGACGGAGGTAGAATCATTATACGAAATCCAACGGACAGTACTCAAATCATTATTTATGATAGATCGAAATGCCTCGAAGAAAAATGTCAACATAATATGAAATAATTCCTTGGTAAGCATCTTTCTATCGCCATTACGACAACTTCATTTCTCTCGAGACACATCTTGATGTGTCTATTGACCCTACCAATCATTGGAATCATAGTCGAAGAAGCAAATTAACGTTGCAAAAATGTGTAGAGGTAGTCAGTTGCCTACCTCTTGAAAGAGCTCCCCTTGGATACCAGCGCCGAGAGAAGCATGTCGGGGTCTCTTTTAGCCAACGCCTTGAACATCACTGATGTTTTTTTGAGTCCTGGTCCTCCTTTGCTGGGTTCCATTGCCCATGACAGGTATCTGTTGATTAAATTTACATCAAAAACATGATTCTAACTTGGCTTTTCGGAACTAAAATGTTTTACCAGAAGGTTTTAAATATACAGCAAAAATATGATGATTCTAACTTGGCTTTTCGGAACTAAAATGTTATACCAGAAGTTCAGTTTGCAATGAATTCTATAATTATTATTATTGAATTGGGATTTTAATGATCCATGCCTGCATGGTTTTTTCCTGGGTTCATCAGTCTCGATGAAGCTTAATATTAATTTAAGCATTTATGCAAACCGATTTCCATTTCCTTTTTCTTTTCGATCCTGATCCCCTAAAAGGTATGTCCGAGATAACAAGATTCCGAATTTCATATTCATGTTGAATCTACTGAACCTTCAACGAGTTTGACCTCGATGGTTTCGGTTGGTTAGCTTACTAGGCCAAACTTTAGAAAGGGCAAAAATAAACTTTGGCAATTAGCGAATTATTTTCTCTTACTTGGATAGTAACTTGGGGTCCTTGGTGCAGGACAAAGCTCTCAACAAATCTTTTTTGTCCTTCATGTCCGTCGTTGAGGCGAACCTGGAGTTGACCAATTGCCACGTTTTACTGTCGCCATTCGCCACTCCATAACAATACACTGAGTCTCTCACGTCGTCTGGAACTCTGAAATTACACGAACAAATAACATGAGCAACGATTGTTTCAACTGTTACAGAAAATTATGAATCTCTTTCCATACTGGTCTACCCTACAAATTCTAATGACTTGAATGAATGGAATCTCTTTCCATACTAGCCTACCCTACGAATTTGAATGACTTGAATCTCTTCTCATACCGTTATACCTAGAAATTTGAATAACTTGAATCTACAAACCAGAAATTTGATAGGAACAACTCAGTACAATCAAGTAACCATCAAGCATCATCCACAGGATGGGTACTGAATAGTCGTGATTTGAGTCTTTTAGCGAATTTTCGAAGAAAAGGAAGCTATTGTTCTCGGTCCAAAATTTTTAAAACTCGAATTTCCGAAAGATTTTTATACCAAAATCCGTTTCAGACCATCCTGAATTCACTGCCGAAAGACACCAAAAATTATATGTATATATATATATATATTTATATATATATTTATATATATATTTATATATTTATATATTTATATATTTATATATGTATGTGTCATTCCAGACGATAACTCTCGATAGAATTGAGATAAAAAGTTCAAATTTGCACGAAAAATCTGCCTTGGCAATCGACAGGCTAAGTTCGAAGATGGGCAGAATCGGGTCACTCTAAGGGGGAGTTTTGGGGAATTTTAGGGGGGGAAAATTACCCATAAATTCCCAAAATGAAAAAGTCTGACAAGTGACACCTCATTTTAAAGGTTTTTGTACGCTGAACACGATGGTGAAATCAGAATTGCGATATCTCATTCCATTCTCAAACTGGAGCACTTTGAAGATGAAGGAACGTGGTTATTTCTTGAGATGTTCTTCCTGGTTCGTCTGCTCTAATCTGATAACGGAATGGGATATCGCAATTCTGACTTCACCATCGTGTTCAGCGTTGGAAAATCTACAAACCGAGGTGTTACTCGGCAAAAAATGGAACAAAAAATTGTTACGTATCCAATACCTACTCTTCTGGTATTCAAAACATTTTTGATTTCCCCCTCCCCCTCCTTCCACCCCAAATTTTACTTTGCGTAAAACTACTCCTGTTTTAATTTTGTATGGTATCAAGTTGGGAAAACATTGGCCGAAAATTAATTTTCAGAAAATTTTAGGCGGAGGAGGAAGATGCCGAAAACTTCGAAAATTCGCTCTTATAGCCATGCTGCATGACTGTGGTTTTTTCCTTGTGTTCGTGTCGAGTTATTTAATCACTGCATGCTCGCAGTAAAACTAGGTAATCTACGAAGAAACTATTATCTTGCTTAAACATCAAGCTTAAGTTCATCATCATGTTTCGTCGAATTATGACTAAAGGAGTCTCTTAGGTTGTTCTCTGGAGTATTTTTGTCGAAGGCTTGATGATTACTTACTTCGATGACTTACTTCGAATCCCTCTGTCACCACTAGTGAGGTTCGGTTAAGAAATTTTCCGAATAAGTTATCGCTTTTTCCAAGCATAGCAATTCAATTCCCCATCTGACAATCAACCAGATGTTTGTAATACGGTCCCAATTCAAGGGATAAATTATTTCGTATTCCAGCACCTCTAACCTGAAAGATGGATCTTCCGCCCATTTTTTGAAGTTCTCTTTGGCCATTTCAGTACATTTCGTGACTCCGATCTCGCAGGACAATGACACCAACTGCTTCTTGTGAGGGTCGTCGTCTTCCACCCTGTTCATCCCAGCTGAGAGTATTTCGTTGAGGAATTCCTGCAGCGAATTGAGTAAATACGAGAGCAATTAAAGAATAGTATCGCTATTGTGATAGTACTAGTACCATAATATTGCACACTTCGCACTACGTTAATGTACAGTAGGTACCTACTTTTGTAATTAGTATTACGCTGCAGTAGCAGGTAGTACCTTATATTAATAGCAACCGATAGTACGAAGTATTGGTAAGTCTCATAATTGAAATTGAACGTTGGTTATTATGAAGGTTCAGTTCCCGAGGTTGTTAAGAATTCTTGTGGTACGCGTACTACTCGAAGAGCACCCATAAAACAGACTTGGCAAACCTATTCTCATACTACCTATTCTCATACTATACCATTTATACTTTCAGCATCTAAAAAAAGGGGTCTTCCACGTATTTAAATGTTTCTATCGTAGAAGAAGTATGAATTAAAATCAAAATAGTTTAATTTGAAATCTAAAACTCCCATATTTACTGGGGGACAAAACGTTTAGGACGAATCCATCAAATTCCAGAGAGAGAATCCAAGTAGGAGTACTAACAATATACCTACTGACTGCAACGATCGATATAATCACCGACCATAAAGTTGATTTCATACCGTCAAGTTGTTAATGACGATTCAAGACTGAAAACTTTAATGTTATACCATCGCTAGGAAAGTTTTACGTTTCGGTTTTTTCTTCTATGAAAGTCCCGTTAACTTCCGGGAAAAATCTGTATAATCATCATTCGGTTTACCGTGAACATGTCCTCCAGTTCGGTTCCCTTGAACAGCGACAACGTTTTATGAGCAGATCCGAGGAGGGCGAGCCAAGGGTATGGCGATATCTCGTCTTTCAACCAGGACATGGCCTTCATAGCATCTGCCACGGGAGAAAATCCAAGACGGGCCAACTCTACCATGTCGGACACTACTTGCACCCGGTCATCCAACCACAAGTCGCTTAGGTCATTCAAGAGATAGCCGGCATTTTCACGGTCGTATCTGACACGGTAGTAACCTGGAAAGCAAAATGCACAATAATGGAAATGAAAAGTAGAATACCTACAATGTGCTAATAAATCCTTCATACTGAATGGATGGTGGGCCGAAGGGGCACAAGTCTCTTAATGATGTGAGGGAGGAAAGATTTTTTTTTTTAAGCGTTTATTTATTTTATTATAACAACTAGTCAGGTACATCGGTAACTATCTAGTTATTTAGATTAGACAATAATTAACGCATGTATCCGTTATGGTGAATGTCCAGTGACTAGCACCACACATGAGTCCACAACACTGTACGTCTTCAACAACACTGTAAGTCCAAGGGCTTGGTCCTCTTCAGCCGCCGTGTTACTGCAGAGTTGTCCAGAAGCTGAATGGCTGGGAGGAAAGATGATAGTAGATATAATAAAGACGTTCTGGCACACGGGCCAGCCTTGAAGGCATGCGATACTAAACCCGCACAACACAAAACCCGCAGCACATTACGAATTTTTCGAAATGATTTACTTAATTTTCGTAAATTTTTGTATTACCTTCAAAAATGTTTGAAAAATGTACGAAATTTTCAAATTTACGAAATTGTCAAAAAAATGTGTCAGGTACCTTCAAAAATGTTCAAAAATTTCTTAAATTTCGAAAATTTTCAAAAAACAAACATTTCCGTAAATTTTTTCAAACATTTTTGAAGGTAGGTAATAACAAAATTTACGAAAATTACGGAAATGTTTTCGAAAAATTCGTAATGTGCTGCGGGTTTTGTGTCATGCGGGTTTAGTATCACTTGTCTTGAAGGCTGGCCCGTGTGTCAGAACGTCTTTATTATATCTACTGATGATTACCTCTTCTGCTGATAAATGTTTATTATGGAAGACCGGGTTAAAACATTTTTTAAACACATCTTTTAAACCGGCCTCCCATAATAAACATTTATCAGCAGAAGAGGTCATCATCTTTCCTCTCTCACCTGAAATCCTTCATAGTTGACGATATGGTACCTACTTTCAACACTGACTTCGTATTTTATATCCTACACTGTAACCTTTGCCCTCCTGTTCTTGATATATAGAACCGTTGGCTTTTAGTGTTCGGGATTATCAAATATAAGGAGTATGTAGTTCATGGCTTGAGAAAAAGGAGAAAAATTGCTTCCCCGATGAAATACTGGTCGTGATGATCTGAGATCTGGAGTTTAGCGTTGCACCTCAAAAAGTTCCATGCATATTTTACCATCTTCTATGAGCTTGGTGAATCCATAGGAAGCACTAGACCAGATGTTTAATTGAAAATATACTACTGTCAGTCAGTACTGAAATACGAGTAACTGTATACTTAGGAATTTCCATTAATACATTTTCGTGATCACTTCTTTCTAAATAGAACTAATTGTGAGCCTGATTGAGATTTTCAGCCGAAATTCTGTATT
Source organism: Leptopterna dolabrata (assembly GCA_954871275.1). Classification (NCBI taxonomy): domain Eukaryota; kingdom Metazoa; phylum Arthropoda; class Insecta; order Hemiptera; family Miridae; genus Leptopterna; species Leptopterna dolabrata. The sequence goes on along the minus strand of OX940982.1, from coordinate 28,703,856 downwards.
ATTCATTTACACAACCAAAAAATTGTCCCTACATCTCGCTGTCAATCATTCTCACTATGAAATAACGTTTTCACAATTTTTCATGTTGATTGTGGTGGAATAGTTGCCTCTATGAGAACACGAAGAAATGGAATAGTAGTTACAATTGGGCATACGAAAATCATGTAACCTCTAGCGGGCAGTTAAGCACTAGGTATGTGCTTCCTTGATCGTATCATTCAACCGACCAAGAACCATCAGGATTGCTGGTCACCAATGGTGCTTTCATCATTGTAACTATGAAATCCAGAGAACACATTGGTGTTACATGGCACTATCATCAGAAAAAATGTGGCAAACGGGTATGCAGCACTAGCATTAGTACTATTTCCTGGATCTTATGATGCTGAACTCTTGATACAGTAATTCTGAAAAACGACCATGACTGCTGGGTGACCTTGTCAGGTAGACAACTTGGGAGGTAGTAAACTGTAGGCAACAACATTGGAGTTGGAGGTTGAGTGTAATGAGATTAATTATTCAGTATTTTATACTGACCTGCTCCGTGCAAGTTAAAGAGAAGCCACCTGTCCGAAGGTGCTGGGTCGGGGATGGTGGTGTTGAATTCCGACGGATCCAGCCACAATTTTGTAGAAGTCGTTGTGCCGTTCTCTCCTTCATATGTGAAAGTCAGTGGAATCCACCAACCTCCGCCAGTCTCTTCACGCGCTGGCGTTGTTTCATCCTCCTTGTCCAGTATACTTCTCTATTGAGAACCAACAAGGACAAAACGTTTATTTGCCTGATAGGTCACCTTTTGATTAACTTGGATATTTATAAACTAGGTAGGTACCGTAAGATTGTAGAAGATTTCTACGATAGACTCTCAGAAAGATGAAGAGCATGAAGTAGGGATTTCACATCCATCCCCAACCAACGTGACAATTATGTACCCACTTGATAAATACAGCAATACCTACAGCAGAGTTCCGCTTTTTCTAAGGGTTATATTGGTTTATTATTCTGTGAATAATACACCTATGTAATCGCTCAGCAAAACATTTTTATAACTCCCCTCAAAATTTTTTCTTTTACGTTTCAAGGTGCGTAGATTTCAAAACATAGGTGTATTATTCACGGAATAATAAACCAAAACGCTGCAAAGTCCTTGTCACAAGGGTTTATTATTCTACTGGACATGCCTACAGAAATTTTGGCTGTTAATTTATTGTTTCTTTCATGTGAAATTTTTTAAATAGATATTTCTGATTGTTTCCATCAATTTTGGCCCCCAAAACACGAATTAGGTACGCTCCTTTTTTTCAAATTATCTTTGATCATTGGTAGTGCCATTTAATTGTCTTGATTCACGTGTTGACACTTTTTCTAGTGTTATTATACAAATTGATGGTGATTTCAGAAAATTTCCCAGGTTTTTGACTCATAAAAAATCGATTTTGGGAGCAGAACCTCAATTTTCCACTCTTTGGTGAAAATTGACTTCATGTTCGGTCTTCTTGTCACAAAAAACATGGAAAACGATACCTCAAAACCTAATGTTACTAACATGTAACTAAAACACAAAAAGTACCTATTTTTAACTCATAACACCCCTGGGTATATTCCGATCGGGCTGCAAAGTTTCGGGACACAACTAGGGCCAAAATGGAGCCTGTGAGCGAAAGAACGAATTTTTTTAGACCCAAAATGAAGCCGATATACGTGGTACGGCGGACATTGCATTTTTGGAATCTAAATGCAAAAGAAAAAATTTTGAGGGGGCGTTAGTATTAGTATTATTGGGTGTGTTAGTATTAGTGTTAGTATTATTCACAGAATAATAAACCAAAATGCAATGTCCGTCCGCCTTATCACGCGTATCTACTCTAATTTCGGTCTTAAAAAACTCGTTGTTTCGCAAACAGGCTCCATTTGAGCCCTAGTTGTGTCCGAAAACTTTGCAGCCCGATCGAAATATACCCAGGGGTGTTATGGGTGAAAAATGGGGGTAAAAATGGGTTTTTTGGTGTTTTAGTAAGAAGAGCTTGTGAGTTCTCGTTTTCCATGTTTTTAAGGACGAGGAGACCGAACATGAAGTCGATTTTGACCAAAGAGTGGAAAGTTGAGGTTCTAACGAAGTTTCAGACTTAAATTTACGTTACAATTTGGTCAAAACCGTCATTCTTCCGCACAAGGTTGGATCCCCATTTGGGAACACATTTGGCTCCTAGTGCTCCGAAGATCCGTAGCCCGATCGGCATACACCCAGGGGTGTTACGGGTGAAAAATGTGTGTACAAATAGGGGTTTTCGAGGGTTTTTGAGTTTTAGTGAACATGAGCTTGTGAGGTATCGTTTTCCATGTTTTTTAGGGTGAGAAGACCGAATATGAAGTTGATTTCGACCAGAGAGTGAAGAATTGAGGTTTTAACGAAATTCAGATCCCAAAATTCATTTTTATTTTTTTAAATCCTGGGAAATTGTCTGAAATCACAATAACTTGTATAATAACACTAGAAGTAGTATCAACATGTGAGTGAAGAAAATTAAATGGCACTATCAATGATCAAAGAGTATTTGTCAAAAATAGGAGCCTCGTGTTTTTGGGGGCCAAAACTCGTGGAAACCATAAAAAAAATATCTATTTCAATTATTGCACATGAAAGAAACAATAAATGTATTTCCAGCATTTCTGTAGGTATGTCCATTGGAATAATAAGCCCATGTGACAAGGACTTTGCAGCGTTTTTCTATTCATAGGTACCTAAGTTACATGTGGATTGCAAAAAAATCTAATAGGACAGCCCGCACCTAGTTTTGACATTGGATTTACGAATTTCTCAAGTTTTAATATGCATTATACACTGTGAAGTCTCGACAGCATTCCTGAACCTTCAACTTCATTATAACCTCTCTGTTAATATGTCTCTGCTCCTTTGTGTAATATTTGTTACTAGTCAGGTATACCGTTTGCTTCGCAACTGTGATGATCTTTGTAATTGTTCGTGAACCATAAATACCCATTTGGTAGGTACCACCCAACTTATGCTTACATTTTCCGCCTGTTTATTGTTTAATACTCACTAAAACTTCGTACGACTGCAAGAATCTGAATCTTATAACAATTAGGTACCTGCGATATAGTAACTTCACCAGTTTGGTAATCTCGAACGACTGACACGACGGGGTAACCACGCTGATTCATCCAACCGCCCATCACCTCGGACAAGGTGATGTTCTCAGGAAGGGTATCGTATTTCCTCGCAGCATTCTCCAAATTGTTCCATAGTCGCTCGTGAGAAGCGGTTGAGAAAGCTCGTTCCTTCAAATAGGTCCTAAGCCCTTCCTTCAGGGCCGATGCGCCAATGGTGAAGTTCAACATCCTCACGATACTCTGACCTGAAATGTGTAAAAATACACACCTGTCATCTTCGGTAAGTGTAAATTGACTAGGTGTACGTTGCAACACAATTTAGTTCAGTGTTGGTTCAGTCGCTATGTAGAAGAGGCCAGACGATGGCTATTTTTCAGTCGCCCTGTTGGCTAATAACGCCTCAGCTCCCAAATTATTGGCGAATAATGTATTTTAATTCCACAAACACAGGATTATCAATAGCCCTCGATCTAATTCAAAATAAGTAAACATGTAGTTTCGGCAATGTTCTACAGTGAACCTATGGTGAGTTAGTGAAAAATATTGGGTTTGATTCCTACCAAGAATCTGAAAATCGTTTCCAGAATTCAGGATCGTGCAATACAGAAAAAAATGTTTACATGAATAGTCTATCCTGAAGCCTTATGAATCTTTTTATAGCCTCATAATGACTATGTCTTATAAATCAACTGCCTCTCTCCTAATCTACAGATCTAAAGCCTGAAGATTCATGATTGACTTACTCAATTAGAACGACTTCTAAAATTCAATGTACAGACGAGAAAAGTGTTCTGTATAATTTATTGCATGTAACGAAAAACTCCCTGTAACTGTAGTATCTTCAGACTTAAGTTGTTAGGTATATACTTTATGACTGAAAAAGGGATTGCAGATTTAGCTAATCTATAATAATGTAGCGGCACCAATCCAGAATGAGTCGGACGATGGAAATGTTATGAAACTACACACCAAATTGATAAGAAAGCTGCTAACGTATTTTTACTTCGTAATTTATTCAAGAAGTACAGGTATTAATGACCGAAATAAAGGGAGTTTTGTATTGGTACATTGACCAAAAACGTTGTGTCCTCCAAAATAACAATTTCCACTCTGACTTTGCGTTACTGTCACTTAAACATATTTAATAGTACCTTCCTACAAGGGCCTTTTTTGACACTCATTCTGGACCACTCGCATTTTCCGTTGTAGAGGTATACTAAAAACCCGCACGACATACGTGTATTGCAAGTTACATATTCATCCTTCCTTTCCCTCACAGTCACAGGATGATAATCTTCGAACCAGTAACCAGTAAGAGTAATACTACTGTCGACATTAATCACACGAATTTTATAGTTCTCAATCCATGCAAATAGAAAAGTGGATGGACACTTTCATAGGTAGACGTATTATTTTAAACATTCACCCAGCGGCTACCCATATTTGAGAAGTATCAACACGTGATAGGTACCTTTATGATAAATGATTTGATCGAAGACTTCCCTGAAGCCTGAACCTGGGATCACGTCTGGTCGTAAAGGGTGCGTTGTATCTCGAGCATCAGCTTCCATCGAGTTCTCACGGGCCAGAATCCAAGAAGCAGTTTCATGCCCCCAAACTGGATACACCTCAAAATTTAAAAATGACTAATTTGTATTACTTTGCGAATGAGATAATGGCTAAACACTGAGGTAGAATGAGAAGAAAGCAAGAGGTTTCGCTCCCTTCGTCTCTAAAGGTAGGGTCATATTTAGCCTCGTGGAGATACTACCTATATAGTCCTCCGTTTTGGAAATATCTAGTCCTTCTTTGTGTCATCTATATGAACTGAGCATGAAAGATGTACGTGTAAATTAGGTTATCTCACCAACCTTACTAGTTGACAGTGCGGCGAAGTAAGACGAGAAACCCTCACTCAGCCAAATGTCATCCCACCATTTGGGAGTAACCAAATTTCCAAACCAGATGTGGGACAGTTCGTGAGCTATAAGATTACTGGCTCTCAACACTACTTGCTTGTTCCTTCTGTATCTTGGGTCAAACAGCACCAGTTTCTCACTGAAACATCAATGTTAAACCTGTTTTATGTACCTACTTACTTCAATAATTTAATCACAAATACCTTTGCATCACAATTTAATGAAATTAACAATCAACAAGAAACTACCAAAATTAAAAACTTTTGGTAATAAATACCGTACCAAAATTGATCGCGCGTTTTATGAACTGCGAATTAGTCAATAAGTAGATACCTACCTACCAAGCATGATAATAATTATAGATTCTTACCCAAATGCGAAGAAAGGTTTATTTTTCCATGTAATTATGTGGGATTCATTATTCTTATAGAAGCATGAACATTTCATATAGGCACCTAGTTTTCATCCGCATATTGATTTTGCAACTTACTCGTAGCTGACGATCCCCCAGTTTTCAAGTCCTCCAGCAATGTAATTCCGGACGGTCAACATGTCTTGTTTGGGCATAGGATCTGGGAATCTGAAAGCAGTTATGACATCTTCATATCAAATTTCAAAGGGTTTCTGTTGGTAATGAGAATCAGTATGAATCTATTCGAAGGAAGCTCCACTTCAGAACTCTTTGCAGCTCGAAAGAAGAACACTTCCTATTAAGGCATGATTATGTAGGATTAATAATGTAGGATTATTTAGGAGGAAAAGAAATAATGCAGAAGCAAGCGCTAAATTATTATATTTTTAAATGTCAGTCATCATAATATATAATATAATTATGACACTTGTAGTGCAGATCTTTCGAGATCAAATTTTGTTAGGACCGGCTAGTGGGAGAATTTTTTTTTCCCATGCTCTATTCTAAAGATTCATATCATATTATCATCATTGAGAATAATAAACCAAAAAGCCTCGCTGTATAGAAACATCACAAAATACATACATTGCGTTCATACTTGTTCTCGAAGTTATTTCTCGTAGAACAGTTTGGAGAACCCAATTCGAGAATATTTGCAAATCAACGGTTGTCAAATCAACAGAAAAGAAATAATGCAGAAGCAAGCGCTAAATTATTATATTTTTAAATGTCAGTCATCATAATTTATAATATAATTATGACACGTGTAGTGCAGATCTTTCGAGATCAAATTTTGTTAGGACCGGCTAGTGGGAGAATTTTTGTTCCCCCATGCTCGATTCTAAAGACTCATATAATATCATTGAGAATAATAAACCAAAAAGCCTCGCTGTATAGAAACATCACAAAATAGGAAACATTGCGTTCATACTTGTTCTCGAAGTTATTTCTCGTAGAACAGTTTGGAGAACCCAATTCGAGAATATTTGCAAATCAACGGTTGTCAAATCAACAGAAAAGAAATAATGCAGAAGCAAGCGCTAAATTATTATATTTTTAAATGTCAGTCATCATAATTTATAATATAATTATGACACTTGTAGTGCAGATCTTTCGAGATCAAATTTTGTTAGGACCGGCTAGTGGGAGAATTTTCCCCCATGCTCGATTCCAAAGATTCATATCATATCATCATTGAGAATAATAAACCCAAAAGCCTCGCTGTATAGAAACATCACAAAATAGGAAACATTGCGTTCAGACTTGTTCTCGAAGTTATTTCTCATAGACCAGCTTATAGTTTGGAGAACCCAATTCGAGAATATTTGCAAATCAACAGTTGTCAGAAAATAATGAAACTGTTTTCTGTGTCAAACTACTCGAAGATATGAAAGGACCACTGCAAGTGAGTTCTTAAAGGTTTAAAATAAACTACAACTATCATGTGTCCTAGTAATTTCCCAACGTATTCCACCAACTTACGAAGTATACTCTTCCAGGAAGTCCATATGACGATTGGCCAAACGCATTGGGAGATCTCCGTACTGGACTCGGCTCGGATGCCCCCAAATGCTCACTTTTCTACCTCGTGATAATTTAGAGTCGAGATGAGCAATATTTTCGCTAACCATCACCCCGATGAGATAAGGAGCCATTTTTGGAGTCGTGTGGAAAGTGTCCAGCCTCCAACCCTCTTCTTCCCCATCGTCACTGGAAAGTATAATAAATATAATACACTTGAATGGTTTGTATTAGTATACAACTTAAACTGAATACGTTTTGGAGCTATCAGACTGCTGGAATTGGCATTATACGCCTAATGAAGAAGGCGATCTACCGAGACTGTGAATCGGCTGCATTTGCATTTGGATGCCAACCCCAATACCAAGAGTGCATCTATATCGTGTAGGAAGCTGTTTTTAAGCGATATAGGCCATGGAGTGTTCCAACATGTTTTAGGTAGGTAGTTGCCAAGATCGACCATCAGAGATATATGTGCCAACTAATCAGATATACATAGTTGCCAAGATCGACCATCAGAGATATACATAGTTGCCAAGATCGACCATCAGAGATATATTCTGCTACCTCATCATATATCAATAACTAACCCATAATAAACCGAAACTAAGATGAGTGAGTACCTACTTAACTAATAAGACGATTTGTATATAGAATTTATCTTCAAATTGAATTTTTATTTATTCAATTGTTTCAATAAAATTCACCATTCTTTAATCGCCACACACAGTTTAGCCTGGGTGATATACAGGGGTCTAATGAATGGGCCTACGTTCCTTGAGTTATTGGAGAAGGTTGCGGTTCGGTTGTCGCGAGCGAGTGAGATTGTGAACTTGGCTTTGAACTCAGGTTCAGCAATCAGCTATCAATCACTAACCCAAACAATTACAAACCCAAACCAATATGGTAATACGATGATTTGTATACAGCACTTTACCTTCAAATTAAATCATTTTGTCAGTCAATTAAAAACTTTTGTCAATAGACCTTAACAATCTCGTCAACATTAAAGCCTTCTTCAGTTGATGCAAATCCTTCGGTTAATTTAGCTAACCATTGATTGGCATTGTCTGGCCATAACCATTGACTGGCATTGCCATAACAATGATTTGAACTTACTATGGTTTGGATTCCTTTAGTGGCATATTGGAGAGTGTCACAGTTTGGTTGTCGTGAGCGAGTGAGATGGTGAACTTGGCTTTGAACCCAGGTTCATCCCAACAGGGGAACGCCGTGCTTGCCAAATTTGGCTCAAAAGCTGATGCTACAAACCACCTGCTGAAAATACCAAACAAATAGACCTTATAATTTTTATCTCAGAAACAGTAAATAAACAAAAAACGTCTGCCAATTCGAGTAGGCAGTATAGCTTCCTACTTGAATCACATGAGCGTATAGCATATTTGGGTAGGTTCGTTTTGATACGGGACTATCTGCGATCCAACCCGCGCGTACCCTCAAAATGTCAGCTCTCTACGACTATTTTTCGCGTAGTTAGATTTCATGTTCGCGCATGTGCAAACGAAAGTTACAGTACGATTCCAATGAAATTCATGTGGAACTATCAAAGTATTACTCCTGATCGACCCTCCACATCTGAACTCATTTCAACGTTATTTAAGGTAGTTACGGGCGTTTCAATTATTTCACGTTTGCGCATGCGCAGACGAAAGTTACCGTACTTTTTGAATGATTTTGGTATGGGACCATCTGTGATCCAACACACACGTACCCTCCAAATTCCAGCCCATTTCGACTGTTATTTCAGGTTGTTATTGGCGTTACAAAGAATTACCACAGACAGACAGACACAGAACCAGAAATGTTCCTGGGTGTTTAAAACGCAAAGCGGTAGTGGAATTTTCATTTTTGAGGACATAATTTTATTGGTTTTTCAATAATGGACCATTGGAATCGAGCAAGAAAAAAAAAATTCGAACCCCCCGTCAAAATTTGATGGTTTAGGTACGTTTCAAAGTATGCAGAATACGAAAATGCAATAAAAATATTTCTCTGTCCGCCGTACGGGTCACTTTTCTAAGTTACCATGAATAAAAATTGATGAAATTCGGGTTATAGGTTCCGTTCGGGGTCTAGTTGGTCCTCGAAGCTCGACGTTACTGTCAGTCATCTCTAAGGGGTTCAAAATAGGGGTTGACATTTTAAGAACGCCTTATCTCGAAAACTTTCGATTGAAGGGTATTGTTTTCTTTTTACGTTATTAAATTTGTCTTGAGCTAAACCATTTTTTGAGACCACCCGGAGCATTGTACGTCCAGCCGTTCGTGTGCACCAAAAAGCTTCGTCAACACGATCGTGAATCAAACGGTATAAATCCGGCCGGGATATCATAACTACGGAGCACCTGATTATAATCAAGGATGGCTGTATGAAGTCGAGTTGGTTGTTCTGTGATATTATTTCATTTGATAAGTGATGGACTATTGGATTTTGTTGGGAGGTACTATTCCTGATCGATCCTCCAAGTTTGAACTCATTTCAACGATATTTAAGGTGCGCTCCAAGTATTTCACGTTTGCGCATGCGCATGCGCAGACGAAATACGGTACTTTTTCAATGATTTTGGTATGTGACCATCTGTGACCAAACCCGCGCCTACTCTCCAAATTTCAACCCATTTCGACCATTATTTCGGGTAGTTATGGGCGTTACAAGGAATTACCACAGACAGCCACGGAACCAAAAATGTTCCTCGATGCCTGAAACGCAAAATGATAGTGGACATTTTCATTTTGGAGGACAAATTGTTTTACTCAATCACGAATCCAAGGCTTCTCTACCTTCAGTAGCGTGGAAGCAAAAAATACGTTGGTAGTAATTTAATGTTTCCCATGTTTACGTATCTGCTAAACTCGAATCAGATAAGCCAGGGTTAAGCTGGGGACTAATTTCGTCTTATTGAAGTCAGTTTTCATTGTGAATCTTCAAAAATCATTCCGAGCGTAATTTCATAGCTCGGTCGCCTGCTATAATAGTTGGAATAATTAACCAAAAGCTTATTTCTTCCACATTGTTGCTAAAACAATGCCACCAAACCATTAGACTAATAAGGTGAAAGTGAAATTTCCCCAGGCAGCTTCTATCGTTGTTTCGAACGAATTTAAAGCCTTAGGCCAAGGCTGCCCGAAGAGTAAAAGTCAAGTCCCTTTCTAGTCATCTTTAGTAGCCCAGTGGCACACTGAACCAGTTCCGAGTTACCTGGTTCGATTCCTGTGTCTGGTCCCCGTGCAGTAGAGCCCGAGGGTGCGACGGGAGTTCATGGTCCCGTTAAAAGCCATATAAAGTAAGTATCTGCCAGGACTTTGTAACGGTTCACCTACTCCCAGTGTCACGAATTCCCGATCGGGAAAGTCCAGTGTGAGATTTTTATAACCTTCGTCCGAGTTGTAATTCGTGTCTCCGAACTCTTTCTGAAAATTTAAAAAATAATCACTGACATTTTTGTGGTCTTTACTAAACATATCTGGATACTACAAGGGAACATATTTGGATAAGAAAAACTAGTCTGATGGCAATGAAGCAGTCCAACAGAAGTATATTTTTGATTTTGGTTTGGCTCATACCCAAAACAAATGCCGGGTTGCAACGTTCAAAACTCGATCTTTGAGTTACTCAGAGCAAAAACGCTGCAAAGCCTTTGTCAGATGTGTTTATTATTCTCCTAGACATGCCTACAGAAACGTTGGCTGTTCATTTATTGTTTCTTTCATGTGCAGTAATATTGAAATAGCTAATTCTGATGTTTTCCACCAATTTTGGCCCCCAAAAACACGAATTACGCCCCATTTTTTCTATGTTATTATACAAATATGATTATATTATTTCATTTTCGATCTAAAAAATTCGTTCTTTCGCACACAGGCTCGATTTGGGCCCTAGTTCTGTCCCGAAACTTTGCAGCCCGATCCGAATATACCCACGGGTGTTATGGGTGAAAAATGGGTGTAAAAATAGTTTTTTTTTTGTGTTTTAGTAAAATGAGCTTTTGAGGTATCTTTTTCGCGTTTTTAGGGCGAGAAGACCGAATATGAAGTCGATTTCGACCAAAGAGTGAAGAATCGAGGTTGTAACGAAGGTTCAGCTCCCAAAGTTCATTTTTTATGAGTTAAAAACCTGGGAAATTGTCTGAATTCACCGTAAATTTGTATAATAATTCTAGAAAAAGTGTCAATATGTGAGTCAAGACAATTAAATGGCACTATCAAGCGAGGCGGTAGCCGAGCGATGCCAAGCATGAACCCGCGCCCGGCTGCCCCAGAGCCTAATATAACTGAGCGAAGAATCGGGCCAACTTTGGCCCCCTCCCGGGCCTTCCCCGTTATTTCTATATTTTATTCGCGCGTATATATTTTGTGGGGCAAACACCCTGAGTCGTCTGACACCAAATTCGAAGCGGTAGGTGTTTCGAAAACCTGCGAAAAATAGGGCTCAAATTACGTGTTTGGTGACTTTCTTCCCATTTTTTTTTCCACCCATTCTTTATCACGCCACTTCTACCGTTTCCCCTCGACCGATGTTTATGAAATTTGGTATGTAGATCAGGTTTGGCGTGGTGAAGTACCTTTTGGGAGTTGTAACCGTTTTGGCGGAAGCAAAGGGGGGGTTCCGGGGGATGGGGGCTTGTTTGTTCCACCCATTCTTTGTCACGCCACTTATATACCCTCTTCCCTAGACCGATCTTTATGAAATTTAGTACCGATCCAAATCATGTTAATGCGTGAAGTGATTTTGGGTGTTTCCATCAAAACGAAAATTAAAAACTGTAACGCCGAAGTGACATGGCGAATAACGGGAGGTCTACCCTTTCCAATGTGAAGTGTCAAGCATTTTTAGCATTGCTTGTGTGAGAATATCGTCGTTGCACCACATTGATTCAGGCTTCGGATCAGATATTGTTGCACCACATTCATTCAGGCTTCGGATATTGTTGCGCCACATTGAGCCACATTGATATCAGCTTCGAAACTTACTTGCGACCTTTCAAAATTTGTGATATCTCCTAAAAAAAACACTCCCAGTAAAAAAAGATGCCAAGCTACAAAAGGTGTGATATCCAGGTTGTGCCAAGCACTGTGCCTAATAATCTTCCGTCCACATCTGACAGTTCATTTTCGACGTTAATTTTGAGGTATAGACCAGACTTAGCTAACAGGGTGAGGAGTGAGTTAATCTTTATAGGAAGTGTACTGCTTGGCCGGTCTAGTTACTGATCTATTCAGTTCCTACACGAAGGATTCGAAGCCATCAAAATTAATGATTCACATGCTATGTGCCTGATATGTCATAGACAGACAAGCAGCACACTTCCTAAAGATTAACTCACTCCTCACCTCAAAATTAACGTCGAAAATGAACTGTCGGATGTGGACGGAAGATTAGTAGGCACGTAGAATTTGAATCATTAATTTTGATGGCTTCGAATCCTTCGTGTAGGAACTGAATAGATCAGTAACTAGACCGGCCAAGCAGCACACTTCCTATAAAGATTAACTCACTCCTCACCCTGTTAGCTAAAAGTCTAGTCTATACCTCAAAATTAACGTCGAAAATGAACTGTCGGATGTGGACGGAAGATTATTAGGCACAGTGCTTGGCACAACCTGGATATCACACCTTTTGTAGCTTGGCATCTTTTTTTACAGGGAGTGTTTTTTTTAGGTCAATTATCAAAGATAATTTGAAGAAAAAAAGGAGCCTAATTTGTGTTTTTGAGGAACAACATTGGTGGGGAACAAGATTGGTGCACATGAAGGAAACAATAAATGAACAGCCGAAATTTCTGTAGGTAGGTATGTCCAGTAGAACAATAAACCCATGTGACAAGGACTTCGCAGGGTTTTTCAGTTGGGTTTTTGGGTTTAGTACTTTCAGTTGGTGAAGTCGGAATTTTGACAACGGGAAACGGGGAAACGGAAGCTAGACAACAACAACAAGGCTTCTAAAATTGGGTTATGGTTCTAAACGTTGTGGGAACGAGCTCAAAGGAAGTTGATAAGTTCTTTTCCGAAGCTGTTTAAGGAAAAGAGGTTTAGCTTTGTGGTTTAGTTTTTCAGTGGACGTTCAGGATGAACCAGCATACAGTAGAGATAATTTCGTGATAATGAGAACGATACCTACTGGAAGACTCCTTGAGTATCCGTGTATGATGCAGAGCGAGTACATCGATTTATTTATTTTATGAACGGGATATTTGCTTGCATTAGTTTAAATGGAAGTAGAGGTCGAACAAAAGTTTCGCTCACCTCCAGTTGTACGACATCGACTTCTTCTCCATCGTTTTTCAGGCTGCTCAAAGCTACAGAAGAAGGCTCGATGGTCAGTTCACGCGAGTTGAACTTCAACTGGTCAGTGGCATTCCGCACGTCCAGCTGAATGGCAACCTGTAAATCAAAAATACCGTAAAATAAAATGAGCTAGTTCATACCGAATAATGAAAGGAACTACTGATGTGGAGTGGCAAAGTTATACATCGTGGGGGCATTTAAAAACATATTTATGTGCGAACCATAAAGTCGTTATTGCGCGGAATTTCATTGCTCGCTTTGGATTTGAATGTATGAGTGTAATAAGCGTAATTATTTTTCGTATCTACTACCTGTTTTGATATAAGCTTGGTAGGTAAACACGCGGTGGTGGTGTTGATGCGCTTAGTAGGTACTCGCAAGAATCTGTATAACAGTCGAACTTACTTTCGATCCTATTTATCACTATTTTGGAAATGTGGGAAGCGTAAAAGCGTACTTTCACCATGGGTCGATATACTGAAACTGCAGTTGAATAAATGATGAATGGTTTCAGATGAATAGTTTCCTGCAATGAATTACGAGTATGCGCAAATTAAAAAATGAATTAAAATAAATCAGGTAGCCACATCTCGAAGCATTTAAGGGCGCCTTCTTAGACAATCTAACAACTGCGATTTCTACGTCACATTTGGCATGGAATAATCAACATTGCGCCTGCGTTATGGTGGTAGTGCAACTTTCTAATTTCAGAACTGTCATTTTGGGATACCTAATGAAAAATTCTTTCTATATTTTTTACGGTAGGTACCTAATTTGTATAATGCCATTCTAGCGGAATTTATATCTGGACTTCTATAGTTTCCTACGCTTGAGAGATTAATATCGAACTCGTAGGATGGTCAGACAGAATGAGGGTCATTAAACAACGATCGTTGTATGGGCCGGCCCGGAAAGCGCAGGATAGTGAGGATGCATTCAGTCATTTCCCTTGCCATTTCCCCGTCTGTCAGGTAGCCGTAACGATAGCTCGACAGGCTGTTCCGATAAAGACTTTGCTCTGAACAATGCTATCATTGTGCAAAAAGTCCAGAGTAGACCCTCCCTCTGATAATTGGTGATTTTTTTATTTATCCGTTTTATTTATGTTTCCTCGAAGTATACACTATACAGAAGGTTCAATACTACGAGTAGAAAGATAATCACTGATTGTGTTGCCCCTCTTTTTCACGTTCCGCGAACAGTACAGACAACGACCATTGATTGCTACAAATTATCAGTTTTAATACAAGATGGTACAATAGGTATGTAGAAACAAATACGAGCTGCGGAGTGGGAATCAAAAAACTTAATATTTACAGAATCCTAATAAGTACTTACATTCCAGCCCTTGTCACCCTGGGTCAGCTGCAAAGGGAACTAATACCCCGCTTTACCAAATCCATGTCATATTTTATACAGCATGGTAGCCTCAACGCCAGAGGTTGCAGGAGAGATTTATTGTGGGTATTGTAGGTACGCTTATTGAAGACTGGGTAGGGTAAATCAAGAAATAGATCTGATGGGAGTTCTAACAATTTCTTCTACCCGTACAACACACAGTGCCCTTTTAACACAGAACTAATTCATATTCATTAGGTATTCGTTTACAGCTACCTACCTGCTTGTGATTTTCTCGACTGTCTATTTACCTAAATAAGTAGGTGCTTGTTTTATTTTCACTAAGTAATATTTTTCTGTAAATAAGCTAGGTTTTAAAAAATTGTTGTCAGTTCTTCTGTAAACTGTGAGTAGATTTCTCATGTCGTTGTACTTGATTGGCGTATCCAAGATTTATTACTACGTATACAGGACTGAAACTTAATAAACCACTTCCAGCTATCTCGTACAGATCAAAATTTGGTGAAACAGGACGAGTGTTATCCATGAAAAGTGAGCATATAAAATAGGAATCTCGAGCAATCGCCTATACAGTCAAGACGATGTCCAGACATATAATTGTAAGACTCTCAGCCTCAAAAATCATCAGAATCAAGCCCATAGATCTCGAAATATGAGGGTTACAAGCACAAGTATTTCGTTTCAAAGTTTACGTACATGCAGGCGCTAGGACCTATACCTATCTGTCATTCCCAATATTCATGTATCCTCCAAATGTAAGATCAATTGGGTGGTTCTTGTATTAAGATAAATAAGCTGATTGCAAACAGGCAGACAAAGGACTGCATTTTGTTCCTCGGTGTCTGAAACGGAAAATATTAAATAAAAATTTTGATTCAGGAAATTTTCATGAACTGAAGATAATTCTGTACCGCTGAAATTGAGAAACCAACATAGATAAGACACAAGAATTACCTAAAATACATTTCTTCACGTTATCAACATGTACAAGAAAGATGCTCCTGCTGAGAATGTCATCGTAGGTACCAGGGCAAGCCTTCAACTAAATAGTTCTGTATGCCTTTGGAAAAGAATGGAAATTATCTTCAAGGAATATCGAATTATTCACAATACGAGTATCAACTTCCGATAGAACGGTAAATTTTAAAGGTTTTAATAATACGCTTCCTCCATAGGGTACCTACCTACACTAAGTAATAGGTATCCCTTATGATTCAAATGTGCTTCAAGCTCATCATAACAATTTCTGCTTAAATCAAAATTCTTATGGGGGTATATGGATATGTATATTTGAATATGAACATTTTCGATCTGTTCATGTGGCTAGGAAATTTTCAATTTTGAACAAAATCATGTAATTCGCCATTTTTGAAGATTTTCTGTTTTCATTATGGTTAGTTACTGTTATCCAAATCCATTGCCGATGCACCTACCATGATAAAAATGGAGTAAATATCTGGTTTCAAGAACTAGTACTTCTAAGAGTAATCTCTCTTCTTCAATTTATTGGTAATATCGCTATGGGAGATTATTATAGTGATCTTAGTAAGATTATTGTAGTATCTTAGTTTCTTACCAAGGTTGGCCACAGGGTTGGATTCTTTAACATCCCAGAAAGTTGGAGGTACAGACTTACCCGCTTATCAATTTATGTAACTACTAGGTACCTCAGTGCCAGTATTTTTTTTTCTAGATCGATTTTATGGTTATTTCGTTTTCTTACTGTTCCAGAAAAAGTGCAGTCTCTTTTGGGAACGAGCTTAACGTGGTAGTGGAGCGGCACAACGTCTTCGGTGAGTCGGAAAGCCGGGACCCGGGACTTCTTGGCGAAGGTGGGACCGGTGGAGGTCAGAGCCACGACCGCGATGACCCACGTGAACATGACTGACTGACTGACTGACTGACTGAACTTTCAAGTCCGCTCTCCTTCCCTCGCCCGGCTGCCGGAAGGCTGCCCTTCCTTTCTGCATCCTGGACAAGACGAGATCGGGGTCCTCCTGTAATTCACGTGATCGCTCGAAAGATAGTGAAAAGGAGGGAATTAGGCTGTGAAACCCCAAGTGGTAGGAATTTGGAGATTTCCCTATGTGTGGGAGCCTCGCTCTAGGTGGGTATTTCAAGTACTGATGATGAGACTCGTATTTAAAAAAAAATTATTTTTATAGTTGAAAAGCATTTTTAGGTCGCTAATTGTGGCTCACCAATAGCCAAGATAAATCAAAAACTAGTTCGGGATTAATTGGTTTGGCTCTTGGTTTCAAACAGAGACGCAGGACGCCTATCTTGGCTACTAAGGCCTACATAATATTAGGCTATTTTAGACTTCTGTCACTCCTCACTGAGGAGTACCCATGACTTCTGTTTATATTACTTTCCCATTTTCAAATGAAAGTAGGTTTCATTCTAAGAATTTTGTGACCAACCGAACTCTCCTACGATAAATAACTCTTTTGGTTTATTATTCTGTGAATAACACACCTATGTAATCGGTCAGCAAACATTTTTTATGACACCCCTCAAAATTTGTTCTTTTACGTTTCAAGGTGCATAGATTCCAAAAATGCGATGTCCGTCCGCCGAATCATCCATATCTACTTTAATTTCGGTCTAAAAAATTCGTTCTTTCGCACACAGGCAGGCTCCATTTGGGCCCTAGTTGTGTTCCGAAACTTTGCAGCCCGATCGGAATATGCCCAGGGGTGTTATGGGTGAAAAACGCTGCAAAGACCTTGTCACATGGGTTTATTATTCTACTGGACATACGTACAGAAATTTTGGCTGTTCATTTATTGCGTCTTTCGTGTGCAGTTATTGAAATGGCTATTTTTGATAGTTTCCACCAGTTTTGGCCCCCAAAAACACGAAGTAGGCTCCGCCATTCCTTTCAACAGATTATTTTTGATCATTGATAGTACCATTTAATTGTCTTGACTCACCTGTTCATACAACTTCTAGTGTTATTATACAAATGTATGGTGATTCCAGACAATTTCCCATCTTTCTGACTCATAAAAAATAAATGTCGGGAGCTTAACCTTCGTTAGAACCTCAATTCTTCACTCTTCGGTCAAAATCAACCAAAGCTCAAAGATTTGATCCTTAATATTAATTTGGAATTTTTTTTTTTTTGGTTTGTATAAAGTAGATATGAAATCTGCAACATTAGAACAGCATTCTGATACATGAATCCCAAACTCTTTCGAGGGTCATTCGTAGCTTTAAACCCGTCACGTGTTTTATGGTACCAACATCTAGGGAGTGTGTAAAGAAGACCCGAAACTCTTTATAATAGTTTATATTCAAGTAACAAAAATGTATACCAATTTTCTACGTAGAAATTTTACAAATCATACAGTTCGAGGTACTGAGTTTTTGTTCGTTACAGGAAAGAAAACGCAAATCTAAAAAAAGGCCAAGATCACCTTTTTTTCATTTTAGGGCACAACATGCCTCAATGTCATTTTGTCCTTCGACCCAGTAAATGCTATAAGATATGTCGTTGTGAAGCTTAGGCCTGGATGCGTCGAGCATAACTAAGAACCTTTCAGACAGATACCGGAAACCGCGTTAACAAACTTAGACTCCTTCAAATTTAATATAGATCAACATCAAACCAAACGAAGCAGCGCTAAACAAAACGCGCAACCATTTATCAATAACATCCGTTCAACATCAAGATCAATCAATATATCGAAAATTTGAGTTTTTTCAACACTCATGTAACAACAATGGGAAGATCAACTATAACTTTATTCTAAGTTTATAATGGGATTCGGACTTTCTCCCAGCCATCCTAATGCGATTTCTAATTACTTCATTTTTGCACTACTTGAATACGAAAACGACTATTAGGTATCCATTAACATGATCCAACAAAATGTAGAATTAATATTGATAAATAACAAACAACCACCCATAATATTTTTTATTCGCAGAGAAAGTGATTTGTAAGTAGGTAGGTACCATATCATGTTTTATATGATACGATCAGCTATTTAAGAGTTGGTGCTTTTCAATGGGATCAGATTTGTTTGAGATACAGAAGTAGGTAATATTAAAATAATTTCGTTTTCAAGTAATCAAATAAATAATAATAATTAAAAAAATAAAAATAAATAAAAATACCAGTTCAAGATGAAAATAATCAGAGAACATCGTAGCCGGAGGGCACATACAATAAACCACGTATTTTAATTACGTACATCAACTTTCTGTGTAACTAAGTTCAACAAAGAATAGATACAACGAACGTAACATGAAGTAACTTAGGTAAGCATCTTCTAAAATACTCGTAGAGTAGGCTCCAAAAATAATTTAGGCAGTGGACCCAATAGCGCTAGTACGTACATCGACCAAACAACTAACATGAGCGAACAATTATAAGTACACCGATTCATTGTAACATAAACATCATTCAAAGCCCAATCGCCAAAATATAAATAATAACCTTCTCCCGTTGCACAACAACATAGCTATTATTCTCCATTTATGACCTACTTACAATAACCCCGATAAAAACTACTGTCTTCATTACTTTTCAACAATCAGGAAGATTTTTCTTAAGGCATTCATACAATTTTACATGGCACAATTATTTATGTAAAGGCAGATTAATTATCATTTTCAAAATTGTTACTATCTAAGCACCGGAATGAATCAATATCAAGCTAGAATAACGAAAGCCGATTTTCAATACGTAATGAATTCTCAGCCCTAGACAAAACGATCTTTGCTCCTAGTTGTTTGTTCAAATTTAGTGACATTTAACCAAAATATAATAAACCTTGAAAAATGGCAATACTGTGGATTCTCACGAGTATGGTGTTATGAAATTATTCAAGAAATTTTGTTCAAGACACGTTCTGTTATGTCATTTTTAGATCGCAAAAATTATCATTTCACAAAATTGCATAATAATTACATTATTTATTTTGAGCAAGATTTTAAAGTGGCATTAATTTATTACCATCTCGATGTCACAAGAAGCATGAAGGAAAATGTAACTGTATTTAGGTGAGTAGGTACTAAATTCATACAACCCAAGCTCCTAATTCATTCAAATATTATAATTTGATTTTGTATGAAAAACTCATTGGCATATACATTTTTCAATCTTGAATGAGTCTATAATGCATTACTTTTTTGCACACGGAATAAAATGAATACTCAGGTTTTTATTACACTTATAACGTGGTAGAAATATAGTGTACACAAATAAGTGTTATTTTGAAGCTTTGGTGCGGATACATACACAAAGCTATACATCAACCTATATACATTAAGTCTGCTTCAATTTTGAACTAATTTTTTTCTTCAAATTTTCGCCATATATTCATTTGATTATTTTAATTCTGTTTTCACCCAACAACAAACTATATCGAATCTACGATGACTGGATCACCAGTAATCATTTTGATGGTGTCCCATCTAAGTCTTGGGTCATCATCATCTTTCGGTAATATACGAGTAGGTGTCTCACCTGATAATTTGTTTTCTCGTCTTTTACAATCATCTGCTGTTCATAGGAATAAAAAATAAAGTCAGATAACACATAAAATAACTGGTAGAAGCACAACGTAGATTGATTGTGATCTACGTCTGGAAAACTTATTGTCTATCGTATCCCGTTTCCGGGCTGTAAAGATATAAAATTAATGGGAAAGAGCACTAAGCACAATGAATATAAAGAAAAGCTCACTTGTTGAAATAAAACGAGGGTTTGGAAAGAAGATGATGACATAGAAACAAGAGATTAAAAGTAAAGCTTGTGCGCATCAATTTACGCTGCACTGTTGACCTTTTTCAAAAAAACTTCTGTTATCCTTTCGGAGGGGGAAGGGAAACAACGGAATCGCCAGCTTGGAAGATGGCAGGCAAAATCTAGGCGAAACTGGTGGAGTATACTCAGCCCTTGGAGGGGAAAATAAATATTTGTGTGGAGAGATGGATTTAGTCGTAGTTCTCCGACTCTTGTTGAACGAGTTTGAAACGACGGGGGCTCTTGACGCAGGGCGAGCCGCAATACGAGTCCATGAATCGCCCTTTGGTTTGTAAGAATTTCTTGATGTAGCGGGAAACCAATTTCTGAGGGCGCTCCTGCCACTCGTCCAAGACTTCTTTCGGAGAGTGGATCTGCAAAACAGGTGGAAAATTATCGGTTAGACCTGTGCAACCAAGATGAGCATTTCTAGATACAGTAGATGCCGGTTTAAGTGTGCAGTGGCAAGAATCCTCCACTTTTTGATACCAAAATCAGCAGGAACAGAATAAACAGACATTTACAGCATTGTTCACCGCTCAGTTTGGACAGTAAACGGGACGGGGGGAGCTGTTCGTGGAATATTTTGAGTGGATAAATCATTATTTGGAGGATTGTGCTTACCTACCGACTTTACAACAAAAAATGCAGACGGGCCAGGTGAAATTGTGGAAAGGTTATCTGTAGGACATATTCTGATGGAATAATAGTTATTCGTAAAATAATGTTATGTACGTATTCAGGGAGTGGAACTAGGGCCTTGATACTATGAATCCAGCAATCTATACTCTGCTTCCACTTAAATTAAATCTCTACTGATTTGCCCTTAGATAATTCCTATGAATTCGGAGGAAAGGTCCCATGCGCTAGCGTTTATACTAAGATCGTACCCTAATATCGCTCGCCCGATGTCTCTTGAAATAGGTAGCTGGGCAGGTCTACTAGTGGACCAGATCAGGCCCAAAATTTAAAAAAAAAAGTTATGTTACTCAGGAAACGATGAGATTGACAAATATGGGAGGTTTCAAGGGCTGAGAAAAGGAACGTGGCATTGAATGCGCCCAGCCCAGAACTTGCGATTTCATCCTCGAAACCTACAAAGTCTCTAAATTGCTGAGCTGATTCAAAGGCGGATTTTTTAATTTGCTCCAGTTTTTGCTCTCTGGCATGTGTATATGAACTTTTGGCCTTTTGCGGATGTGAAACGGTGTCCCGAACGGCACTGAAGTGAATCGGAACAATCTCACCATGCATTACTTCCCAATTACCACAGGAGATGAGACCCATTGTGTTCGAAGTTATCTACTTCACCCACCTGATCTCCCTTCAAACGATCGACGATGGTCACGCAAATAACGGAGCTCCGTATGCCGGCGTTGTGCGTGAGAGCCGCGAAAGCGAGAGACTCCATTTCCATGTTGACCACGTTCGCCTTTTGAATTTGCTCCAGGTAGGCCATCTTTTCGTTCTCGTTGAAGTCGCAAAAAGCCCCGTCTAGACGACCTTGCCCTGAACAAAATTTGAAATCATTCACATTGATGACTGGAGTTGAAAGCAGAGTTGATGACAAAGTATTCTACGTTGGGAGAAGATTCTGGTAGGTAGGTATTTATAATTAGGAAGTCTGATGATGAACCATAAAGAATCTGTAGATAATTTGTTTAATCAAAATTGATATTCCACTTCACGGAAAAACGTTGAGCCATGGATCTGTTTTGAGACTAGTTTTTGGCAACTGGGGGATTTTGTCAGCGTGATTTTACTACAACGCGAGAGCTTTCCAACGCGTGATTAACGATTTTCGTGGGATGTTAACTAAATTTACAATTCCCTCACTACGGAATGAATATACGGATAGAAATATGATTAAGACAAAATCGGTCTTGTCGCAAAATTCGGTCTAGCCCTCAAGAAAAACACCGAATATATCAGTGTAAATTTCATTTAGCCCTGGCCGCATCTCGACGAAACAGAATTCCCATATCACTAATACTACTCCCGAAGAACCGTTCCAAATTGCCTAGTTACAAATTACATTCATTCAACAATCATTTCAGAGATTTCTCTACTGTTGGGTTTCTAAGAATCATTGTACCAACGTTTTAATCTATAATCATGTACTGAAATCATTATTCTGTCCGTTTCTTCACTGATCATTTTCACGACCGATTCGATCACACCTACCTATAATACCTATTTCTCGACGGGCCGAGTTGAATTTTACATCGTGAACTTCTACCATTCTATTTATGAACGTGAATAGGTACTAGTACCTACTTTCCGGCGATTTCTATCAAATTCAAAAATCCTAACCAGGAGCAGAGGGTATGGAAGGCGTACTTCTGGGACAAGACTCAAGATCATAAATATGTGTACATAGTCCGTTCCTACAATGAAATTTCGAGAATCCACGACACAGGGTTTTTACTTGAATTTTGACAAAGTGTTAAACTACTCTACTCCCTCACCTACGTCTACCTCCCATTTCAGTCTCAAATGAGTAAACATTTAATATGAAATTGGAAATAGAAAGTGGGGGGTTGGAATACCTAAGCCAAATTTGCTTGTCATTTTGTCTATTAGTGGCTTGAATCACTGGGTTGCGTTATTGTTAGTAAGAAATGTGTTGTGGCTGCCAAAAGATGTTGAATGGCTTCCTTTACCTCCGTAATCCTTTTCGCTTTCGAGCTGAGGATTAACGGCTTACGCCCCGTCGATGTGACAAATAAACATGCTAAAGGTAGGTATGTTTATACAGTTCTGGGCCTGTGAAACTTCCCCGTGAGCAGCTGATAAGATCTGCTTAAATGCTCTAACTCCTATGTGATTACGTCGTTCGTCTGCAGAGCCAGAATTATTGTTATGAAATTTAGGTATCCAAATAGATGACCACTCTATTATGTTCCAGGACTCGTATAAATACTGGATTTGAGGACTAGAACGTTGGTGCGTATTCTAGCAACGGGGATAATATTTTGATTTCTAATAATTGCAGCAGGTGGGTCTGTGCTAGGATGAAGTGCTGTACTAGATTCAGTTGACTCATGTAAACTACTAATAAAAGCACACTATGATCAATGATCACACGTTATGCTCAAGTAAAAGGAAGGTAGGATGTATTATGTTTCTGCGGTGCGTATCACATTATATTATTGGTAGAGAAACAAGAGTGAGGAACATCTCTTTATATTAGTAAATTTCCCAAAAGTATCTTAGTTGGTCAGGGACAAAAATGCTTCATAGAAGGTAAGGACACCATCATCATCAGGTCGCTTTTGGCTAAGTATTTTCATGGCATTCCATATCCCTAAATTCCATCTAGTATTTCGCATTTTTTTATCTCGCAAACAAAGGTAGGTACCAGCAGAAACTCAAGTTGAGAAATATGCTTGGCAAAATTATTAAATTGATACATAACTTAGTAAGTACCTTCATAAAAGTCTGTGGTGCACAGAGTTTTGCCAGTTACGGTGTCATAAGGGTCCTCAGGGTGGTGGAGCGCCTTGAGCTCCCTCACAAGCTTTTTGTCCAGTAATGATGGCCTTTGAACAAGCTTCCCTAGCACGGGCTGAAATCAAGAGTAACCCATATGATTCATATAGAACATCCTATGTGCTGTAGGAGGTTACCACAGTTCATGCAGACGACTGCTTTATTCTTGACTGTATCCTTGCAAAACAAAATCACAATTATTGCTCTCACCAATTCGTAGTATGGTCGGAGGAGACCATCCACGGCCTGTTCAGAAATGACGACGGTGCCTCCTTCCAAGCCGATACCTCCGCTAGTCCCGATCCTGAAGAAAACGGGATCTTTCACTTTAGCGTGGTACATCAACTTTATCACTTCGTGGAGAAGTATGCCGATGGAAGGGATGCCCATACCGTGCTGAAAATAAGGAATCTGAGAGTTATTCTATTACAAATGAAGCCATCGGTAAGACCATTTTACGTACACTGTAATAAAATTATTAATACTTCCCCAAAGTTTGACCAACCCGTAAGATATGCGAATTGGTGAACACTCATAAATTGCATGTCTTGAGAAGTATTATAGTGTAGAAGTAAAGTAGTGTAGTTGAACAGGTACAAGTAATACTCACGCTTATAGAAAGCACTGGTCCAACTTTGTACATGGAGTAACGATATGAATAATGGGAGATGTCTTGAAGCATAGTGCCTGTTGGTAGCTTGTGTCCAATTTCTCCCATGATGTAGTACGCAAATTGTTCCATTCGCTTGGGCGTCCCTCCCATGCACACGAACTACACCAAGAATGGGTTCTCATTATATAGGTTGCATGCAGTCAACTACAGAATATGGCACATCTATAAACTCTATCATCCACAAGAAGTGAACATCGCGTCATAAGCAATCACGTATATCAAACATCAAATCTCCTATGTTGGATGGCAACTAGAATATGAAAAAACTCCAAGACCTGGCAAGTAACCACCACGTAACAATGTAACATGTGAGATGAATAACAATACAAGCGTCAGTAGCTTGAATATACGTACCTATAAGCTCTTTACCTCTGGTTTATTTGAAGGTTATCCTTCGAATTGAAACTAATCCTATTCGTACATTCCCGCGTGGGTGCGACAGACTGCAGGCCTCGCTTCGTATAAGACCGTCCAATGGGGGTTTCCATACGGAATTAATGCGGGTACTTTTTGGCGGAACGCCTTGACACATTATGCAATTTTACCGTTACCATTCATCATTGTTACTGCCTGCGATAGCTCCTCATGAAAAATAACAACTAACGTATCAGAAACGAATGGAGTAGATTCGATTGACGCGAATATTATTCAATATTTATTATGCCATATCTATCGAAAATATTGATAACGTTCTTACCACCATATCATACCACCATTACTTCACCAGAACCTTTCGTAAATGAATTCCCTCACAACACCCCTTGGTTTTTCGCATAGTTCAGTTATCACGACTAATTTTTTTTAGGTAAGTTGTACAAGTAGATAGTACAATCATTTGGAGTTCGTTCCACTTCACTGTTGTGACATACACAGACATACACCCCACGACAATGGGGTTTGATTTTCTGGTGCAATTGTCGGATTAGTTCTTGCATTAATGACCTGATGACCAACGTGATTTGGCAAAATTACCTATTTATATTTTTCGTGTGTAGGCGGGAATAACTCGTTCATTTATCATCGTAAGTAGTTACTTATATACATACCGTAGTGATACGAACTAAATCACTCGCGAAGAAATCGTGGAAACCCATTCCAAAGAAAAACGGATTTATTGAAAAATAGCCTATTTCTACTACCTAATACTAATTCTAATAGTAATAACTAACTATACTATACTAATACTATAGTATAGTATAGTATACTACACTATGTATATATAGTATGTATACGATACTATACTAATAGTATTAGTATAGGATTGGATTGGAAGGAACCTAGTACTAATACGCGGATGTACCAGAGCGAGTATTAGGCGCCTGAGTATTTTGCTAGCACCCCGCGGATGAACCACAGCAAGTGCAGGAGAAGGGTAGGAGAGAGAGAAGTCGTAAGTCGGAGAGTGATCGGTCGAATGACGAGCTGGGTCAGAACCAGAAGGGCTGCTTATAAAGGGGCCTTTCCACCCGTCCCCCGTCCACAATCGGCCATTATGACCGTTGAGGGGCGATGGCAGTTGATGGAAGGAACCCTTCTCCCTTGGCGCTACCCGACTCGTCGTTCCCTTTGTTTATTCGATTAAATCGTTCTATACTACATAGGAGTGGTGAGTGCAGATTTTGAGGGGAACCACGTCATATAGTATTAGAGTAGTATTAGTAACTAACTACTACTAACTAGTATTAGTGGAAATATACTATTTTTCAGTAAATCCGTTTTTCTTTACATAGGTAGTCATTATGTTTTTAAGAGCAATGTGGTATAGAATACTTTTGTTTTTGTATTACTGCAACACCTAGTTACTTGAACTGGGAAAATAAATTGGATATGACCGTAGCCTAGCGTTTTCCCGGTGGTTAATAATCAATAACCAATAAGGCCAAGTCTCGAGTAATATGCCCTTAAATTAATTCAAGGACGTAGCATCATCTATAGTAAGTTATTAGTAAGTTAGTACCTACATGCCTATATGGGGCAAACGAACTGGTGCACATAGAAGGACAAAGCAAAATCAATCCGTACTAAGCTAACTGACTTTCATTGATTGATGTACCTCATGCAACTATCAGGTTGAATGATCACACAGGTTTACGAGTAAATATTATATATAAACTATCTACGAGTACATATTATATATAAACTGTGGAATAATAGTTGACACATCCACTTTATATTATTATCATTGTGCTGTTTGATCATATGAACGTAGCTTCTCAATAACTTCTACATCTTTTCATAATTATTCATACGTGTAATTTCGAACTGAATAAAGCCTTTAATAATGTTCCTTTAAACTAAAAGGTTTACTTCGTAACATAAACTATCTATAATTTTGAACGGGAACTCACTTTGACATCGCCAAACATTTCGACCAGGTCGTGAGAACCGCTCCCAAGGGCCAAATGATACAAAATATCCTGGTCCATTAGCTCGATATTGGCGTTTTTGAGACGAACAGTCCCATCTTCGTATCTAGAAAAGATATTATAACTTCTGAATCTGGTCAAATCGCTCAGCAAGGTCTGCAACGACAGGTGCCATTCCTTGGACACGTTTAATCGGAGAAGATGGGTCAGTCCTTTTTTGAGGATGGTTTCACAAGGTATACAAGCATGGTGGTATAAGGCTGAGGATATAATATTATGTTGCCGAATACAAAACCACAAAAGATTTAAAGATAAGATTCGAATCAAAGATGGTGTAACATTGGTACATAACTATCACAGTTCTCAAAAATTAGCGATAGGTTAAACATAAAGTGAAATTCCACTTTGCTCTCGATCACTTTGAGCTAAGCGTAGCATGTTGGCAGTTTAATTATAATCGATAATGTAAAATAGATAAAGCAACAGTGATGGGAAAGCTTAAAAGTACCGTGTCATAAAGAACGAGTCATAGAAAGTTTGGGACTTCAAAGTTAGGGTGGATTATTTTCTGTTCGGGAAGGAAATTAATATTATAGAACTGGTATGTATAAATAATCCTAACATATTTGTCTTTTTTCCTAATGAATTACAGGAGAAATTAAGAAAAACGGTAGGATTTAGGAAGTAGGAAGGCTTATTATCATATTATTTCCCGATGAAAAACGCGGTATAGACAGGCGCCCATAGCAACACTAATAATCAACGGATTCATGTGTCAAATAAATATCACGATAAGCTCATCATTCAAGCCTTCAGATTGGTATTGCTTTTTAAATTGCTTGCCGTAATTCCAAGATCAATTAGTGCCATCTACACATCAAGGTGTTGATTTTTATTTGTCAATAGATACAATCTTGTAAAAAAGAAGACAATAAGCCGCTAAAACATGTCTGTTTTCATTTGATGATAATAAAAACGTGAAAAACTACCTTGGTAAATCATGTTGCAATAGCTCAATGATTGCGATTTACACTACGGCAAATCAAGAAGAGTTAATTTATTTATCCCTCCATTGTCTAAGTACCTACATGGGATACCTACAACACTAACGCTCTCCTCCACCGGCTCAACCTTGTTGCTATGGATGCCTGGACTGCCTTCACAGTAATTGATTCCCACTCTTATTATAATTATTATGTGTTTTCTAAAGAAGCTATCAAGGTCAAAGAACGGCGAGTTTCAAACGTAAATGAGGGAGCAATCTTCCTATGAACTGAAGAAAACTAATGACTAACACAAATTATGTTCGTTGAAGATACCATTCATCAGCTGGCAATTCATCTATTCAGGGCTCGTCCAAACATCCCTTCAAGCACGAAAAAACCTTACAACTTCCGAGACTTCCGATTCAGCTTTTTTATAAGGGGTATCTAGTTACCTACCTACTAATAATGTATTTAGTTAATCTTGATCTAGTCATATTTGGAACGACCTATCCATGTGAAGAGCATCATTCTGGCTCAAATTTTTGTGTGAGTGACTAAACATGGAAATAATGTTAGATAAATTGAGAGTTTTTGAAAACGGCTCTGTGAAACAAGCAATATGTCAAAACGAGCAATTAGAACTGTTTTTTGTAACTCACTTTTATCCTAAAAGGAATTAATTTTTATGGTACACATTTACATTTGTGAGCTCACGAGAAGAATTTCGGGCTATCCTTCACATTTTGCCAGATTAAACTATCGCAAGTTAGTAAAAATGGAATAAACTGAGAAACTTCGTATTTCTAGTTGAACCCGCTGATTATACGTCTATAAACCCGTCGATAACGTTTGTCGTAAATATCTCGTTTCTAAAACTACCAACATACTCCGGGAAATTAACATTTTCTATCGCTTTTTTTTGTCGTAGTACCTAACTATCTACGTAGAAATGTTATTGAAAAGCCCAGGCAGCTAATATCAAAGAGCAAAATAACTTCATTGCTCTCTTGAATTTTATTAATCAACAGATTTAGTTTTTTCCCATCGCAACTGTGGGTGTAGGCGTAGGCAGAAGCTGACAGAATATATGAAAAATAAGTTGCTGGTTGTTATCAGACATGATATGCAAACGAACCTAATCCCATGTTGAATTTTCCCATGGACTTCAGAAGGACACCCGGATTACCTCACTCTCCACCTTTCAAGAAGTAAAAAGAAATTTAAGATCATGTACAAATCAAATTGGCAGTATCACCACTACATGCAGACTTATTGCTGTACCGACCCCCTACTGATGTACGTTTAGATGTTATTATGCCCAGTTAGAGTGCTGTATTGAGTTATTGAGTCGATTAATGAATATTACGCTGGATCGTTATTAGATACCTGTTAGGTAAGAACAAACCTATGTTGCATTTTCCCTGGTACTTCTGGAGGATTTCCTCGAGCAGAACAGGAGCACGTCATGGGGTCGTCCTCGTAGCACGAGCAGCACACCGCGTCTTGCCGCTCCATCTCGCGGAGGCGGCTAAACTGACGAGTGACGACAATTGTTTCTACAGCCGACCCGACTCCTATCAGGACTCAAGGGCAATTACGACAACAGGCGACTCATAATATGGCGGCAGTTCGCGGGAACTGGGGTTTAACGCGGTGATGAATTGGCTATCTCGTGACCATCAGACAGCTGGCGTGACGAGGGGATTCAAACGAAAATCGGAACACATCCGCGGTCAACGTTCCCAAGGTTAAGGTCGGATGCCTAATGTATCTTTTGTAGTTAGGAAAAAGCCCTACCTAACGTCCTATTCGGGTGTTGCATACAGACGGAGAGATGCTGCCCTATTTGGTAATTGATTGAGTTATGTCTAGACGACAGATGGTTTCGTCTTGAGCAACGTAAGAAATCGCATCTCTAAAAGGTACTGAATTCATCATAATAAATAGGTATTTTCTCGTTTAGCCCCGGCTCAGAGAGACTCGCGGAAAGGTACCGGCTGCTGGCAGACGGTAATTTGGCCTACCATCATCTTAACACCCTTTTTCTACCACAGACCAACTAACCTTACCCTTGTGTTGTACAGGACATAGAATTAGTTACGTTTTATTTATATAATAGGAAACGCATATACCTGTATGTAAATTCATACTAACTATTTCAGTAGATTTCCCTAGTTCCAATAATCGTATATCTATTCTAATGGTTTGTCTGCGCTCGAACAGTGAGTACTACCTTGCTATTATTAGGAGTTCGAGGGAGTCGATATTGTCTTCAAGTTGCTCTAAAATCTGGCCAGCCATACAGGTATTTGCTCTTTTTCATGAAAATCTGCAGCCTTGATGCACACGCAAGCACTCTAATGTTCACCCCCCCCCCCCCCCCCTCACCATAGTTATACACCGCACCATAGTCCTTATTCACTGGAAGCTAATATTGTTATTGATAAGTTTTGGAGCATTATCAACATCCCTCACAGGACAAATTAATACCGCAATGGAAAGTCACAATAACTTACAAGGTTCCTACCAACAAGTTGTCTGATTCAGTTAATTTGGGAACCGGTTTAACACGCTGCCTCAAAGTTTTGACTCATAACACCTTCCTACGTGGTACCTATGTACTGCGCACAATAAGTCAACCGCAGTTGAATACAAATCTGTCATCTGACGCTATGATATACGAGTATCAGTATAGTATGATATACGAGTAGTGACATACTCGTAGGTATGAATTTGATATTGAGTCAGGTTGGTGGCTATCCTAACTTGAAGAATATTTCCTCTTAAATCTTTCATATTACCTCCTGCGTCCTTTTTATTTTATTTCATCACTGCAAGAGCATTTCATCACTTGATCACTTCTACATGGCTGGCGCGACAGGCGGTGCCTTCCTGATAATCATGGTCGCAGTGTCTTCATTAAGTAAAAGTTATGTCCTTCTCGACCGGTCACGTTAAATGTGAAAAGTGATGGCAACTTTACAAGGGAGATAACGTAAAAACTTCGACGATAAAACTCTTGAGACGGCTGTCTGGGTTGGATGCAGTGTTGTCCTAGGTATTCTTAATGCGAGTCCGTATTCTGCATTGGTTAAAGTCTTGTGTCCTCATTAAGTAAAATAAGTTCACGGAAACTAATTTTAGAAGTTGAATTTCAAGGACTACCGGTTACTAAGGCACCCGCAAGAAGACCAGGTGGATAAGTACCTATCTATTTATTCCGAGCACCGTTAGGAAACTGCAATAGGTACCCTAGGAAGGATTTATTGTAAATTGCGCATTGACGAAAGCACCTTTTCGAACATCCTTAGCAGTGCAAACTCTTGAGAATCAAACCATTCAAACTAAATTCCGCTCACACGACTGGGAGAAGAGACCATTACTTCGACAATAGTGCCTTTCTCCCTAAAGATTCGATTACGATTATACACGAATACCTACATCGTCCGAATCGCACCACAGCCGCATTCGTTCGACGTCTCATTTTTCCCCCAAGTTCGATCTAGCAGGTCGAAAATATCCTACTTGCCAATTTTGTAAAAAAAGGCAAAAAAACTCTGATTCTGGATGCACCTACCTAAACAACTTATAAGCTGGAAAATCCTCAGCTAAACCTTCGCATACTGTCTCGGTTCGATTCAGCTACATAATTACAACTGAATTTTCAGTCACCAAGCCCCAAAAGGTCTCAAAATCGTGTATTCCACAGTTTGCTAGGTTAAAACTTGAAATATTACTAGAATGCTTTTTTTCATTTCTAACCCTGGGATTTTAACCCTTCGGGTATATCCCGGGGGAACTTTCCACTCGCAAGCTTATCGTTATTTGAACCTTTAGTCCCTGTACGCTTCATGTGATTCTGATCAGAGGTGAAGAGCTAATCACTGGTCGGGTAATCACATGCGAGCTTTTCAAAGATTGTAAGCGCCCCAGACGAGGACCAGAGATGCCTCGAACGTTTGTCCCAAACGGAGATAAATATAAAGATCGGACGCTGTAGCCCGCTCGGGCACCCCCGCCCCCCCTGGGTCAAGTTTAGTTGGGAAGTGGTCAATAGGTAGTTGGGAAGTGGTTAATTCATGTACCTACGGGTCCTGCTGTATAGTAGACAATATAGGTACACCGACTTATTAGGTATATATGCATTATACTGACAATGGAACCCATCCACTTGATAGGCTTTCTTCTAACGTTTTTTGATGTTGCCTTTTGATGAGAATGTTAGTTGTTAATGAGCGTAATGTTATTCAGATGGCAGTTTTTTTTAAATGAATAAAGGTAGGTAGTTAAAAACTCTGAAGAACAGCGTACCTAACAAAGTTATGTTGGTGTATTGGAAGTACTCCTAAGTATATGCGGAACGTTTCCAGTTCCTACTTTCATTTGAACTGGATCTTTATGGTTTGATGTTTGACAGTAAAACATCAAGTATCTACCTATATGATGAAATATAAAGCTGGATTTTATAGGGCATAAAGAAGATGGACTTCCGCATCAATTACAGATCATTTCAAATTATACAGCGGAAGAAGGACTTGGTTTACATTACAGTACACATAGTATGAGAAGAAGCAATCGCCCGTGATATAACTAACTGTATACAGGCACATTATTTTTTTTATTCTAGTCTATCCTTGATCCTTGACGAGGAATAAAACGTCAAGGATCTTAGGAATACAATCATTCTTTTCAGAATAATATTGCCTTGAAAATGAAGAAATGTTCAAAGATAGCTCAGTGTAACTTGGAAAGGCAGTCGATGATTTTTAGGTGCAGAGAGGTTTCGGTTTATGGGCAATTGAGATGGGGTTCGGCGATCGTAAGTTGCTCTCAATGCCTGTGAATTTATCGATCTCCCACAACAAGGCTACCCTCTCACAACATCCGCGCCTCTCCCCGTGTCTCTCTTTCTTTCCCCTGAAAGATGCGTACAATAATTTTATAAACGAACATATCTTTTGATAGGTACCTAACTGTGAGAAAGCAAAACCTTTCGTCGGACTAGGTAGTTTATTGAAATCAAAACCAATGACTGGTGAAAGATTGAAGCTAAACTTCTACAACCATATCCTGTTTGTTTTTTCTTGTACCCTTATCTAGCAGCTGGTTAGTCGTACTACAGCCCGAACGCCGCCAATTCCTCCACAAAGGTCATGAGCAGACTTGGAATTGACTCACTGGTGAGTTCACGAAATTTCTAGTTCCGGACATTCGTGCATTGCAATAGACCCGTATATCTTCGTACCACTGAACTTGTCATCAATTCCTATCGAAAAGTACGAACCAATCAATACCCTAACACCTGGCCTAACACCCAGAGAGAATCTCAGGGCAACGAACTAGATTTCATAAAATACGCTTGATTTGATTTGGTCATTCCCAGGGCCGTCCCTCTATTCCATATCCCAATATTTTTATGCATCTGAATTTATTGTCTGATTTCTCACTCATTCACGCGCTACTCCAAATGATATTCTTGTCGATGTATGATCGAGAACTGATCCCTTATATATATATTAACTTACGATTACGAGGTAAGTATACGTCGCCCAACACATAAGTTATATCATCACCCTTTTGTCCATTTCCAGACTGGACTTATAGAACAATATAATAGCTGGATGCATAGATCAGGATATTAGCAATGGCAAATAAATTCGAAGGATGAATGGTCAAAAATTCGTCGGTGAGGGGGGTATATGGCATAAGTATTATAAGGGATCAATAATTTGTCGATCACACAACAAGAAACACCATCACTAATCATGTGAACAGGTGAGAAAGTGATAGGTTTGAGGCGGGAGGGGGGGGGGGGATAATGCGTAGATAAGTTCCACTAAGCAAGTTCATTATCACACCTCCCATATGAATTTCATCAAAATCTAACTGCGGCTTAGTCTGCGTATGATCAATACGCCATTCCTGACAGGTACAATTCGATCGATTTAGATGACATTTTCACGGATCATACAGGCTGAGTCCCTAACGATCCCCAGCGATTTGCGATGCAATTGGAATTTAAGTACCTAGCAGCAACAATAAAAATTTTGTCACACTCAAAATCTCCAGTTCTTTTCAAACGATTTCAATGAGATTTCGGGTTACCTACCTACGTAATTTGAGTCCCAAAAGTGGACCCTACGAATAAAATAATACGTACCAGTTCCAGTAAGTAGTAGGTATTTGCTCGTGCACGAACACGAAATCCCAGCCCTATGGATCCCCCGGCGGTCGCAGTAATAACCTCTGCGCAGAGTTGACATCCTACTTACTATTATATGAATCATGCAAATGACGTGAGGAAGCTTTATTGCCCATACCGCCCACCCAATTGGCTTTTATTTTATTTGCGTTACGTCAGTGATTCCTCTCGGGGATTTCGAGTTGTGGTAAACGCACTCGTTTCGTCTAACGGTGAGAAAGTACAATTTTTAGAAAGAAATTAGGCAAGTCCCTACTGGTAATCTTATTTAAGTATGGTCTTTTTTGCAATGTTGATCGAACAAACCTGGTTTGTAATGAAATCGTTTCTGAATCCTCGTATCCGTTCCGGGAGACGTTCTTCTTTTGAGTTTCTTCGTGGTCCATGACACGGATTCGACGGGTAACTGGCGATGGAACACAACTAATGCGAAAAGGAGGTGTGGTTTCAATTGAGAACGGCGAAGCCTGCTCAGGAATGAGACGTACCCGGATGATCAGGGAACCACGGGGAAGCTGCGGCCAGACTGGTGCGTAGAGGGGGGAATCGAAATTTTACGGATTCGAACAAAAGAACCCCTGGAATGAGTTCCGAAGTGCAATTTTGTCACCTGACCATTCCCGAACAGCTGTCGGCTATTGTGTACAGGCTATGGTCTCAAGGTGAGAACGGAGGGACTGGGGATGTTTGGAGCGAACAAGGACTTCGCTAATATTTTCACAGCCGAATCGCACCCATACCGGTGAACATGTGATTTCTGACACCACACAGCTACTCATCAATATTCTCAGCTGCTCTCCCCCCCTTTATACCCGCTGCCCCAGATCATTGAGAACGTTGTTTTCTTCACAAACACACATGATAGTTGGTCATACTCCTAATAATTCCATGAAAGCCGGGGGTTTTTTGCTAAGGAAAATTGTGGAGTTTGAATAATAATGCTGATAATCTCCATGAAAATAAAGTCGCATGATAAACATCGACATTTTGATGACTAAGTACAACCAAATTATAATGACTAAGTATGACTAAGACTGTTCTGTACAGAAACACCTATAACTATTTCAATTTTTAATTTTAGTTTTTTAAGAAGGTAGTTATGTGTTCAAAGATATGTCAAATCAAAGTTAGATGTTCATATATCTGTTTATTTGTATACAAAGTTTGAGGCATCCAGTATAATTATATTATTATTGTAAAATCCCACCTCTAACGGCGGGCACTGGCTTACGATGAAAATAAGCAAGATGTAGCAACGGGGTCTGCAAACTTTCATGTTGAGCATTTTGACACCAACGGCAGTGTTCTATGATTTTTCAAAAATTCCAGAGGTTCCTACGTCATTGCACCTTTTCGCCCGGATGGGAGGGACCAGCAGCGACGTAGGAGTAGGAACCTCTGGAAAATTTGAAAAGTCAAAGAGAAAGAACTATAATAATTATATTATAGTACCTAATATATTATATATTATTATATATTATAGTAATATATTATATATTATAGTAATATATTATATATTATTATATATTATAGTAATATATTATAGTAATCGTAGGAAAGTGCAGTTGGTGTTGAAGTTCTCAGAATGGAATCTAGTTTCACTAAAAAATAATATAAACCTCTTATGTGACCCATGCGCATACCCCATCGAACAATATTTGTTAATGTGACCTTAGCTAAACGATAAAAATATCATAATTTCGCCAAAATGTTAGTCCTTAACAACTGTTAGGAGTATGAGTTGAAGACCAGCGACTTTCGTTTGGTTTACTTATCTAATCTAGAAGAGTCAAATTTTTTTTTTGCCAGCACATAATTGATCAAAATCGTCAAAATTGCTATAATAACTAACTTGGAAATGATACTTTGAGCAAGGCTTATTTTTGCTGAAAGAAACTGAAATTGAACTGAAAGAAATATCGCACTTAATCGACGACAAAATCTAATACTTAGGCATGTTTTTGGTTCAAGATACAGTAAGTTTCCTACAGTTTTACCTATTTCGTTTCTACGTAAGTGCCTATATTGGCTGGTGGTCTTTTTGAATTGTGTAAACCAACGTACTCAACGTCGTTACAGTCATCCCCCCGCTGGTGTAATAAAAGTTTTTCATTGTTTCAGTCCCAATGCAACGCTGAATTCCCAACCTTTATACAGAATAGAGATAAGGCACGGATCAGCTCGAAGTGAAAAAGCGGATTTAAGTAAGTATCCGAGGTCGATAGAGAGCCAACCAGCCCCTTTGTGTTGAACAATATTTTGAACTTTTAGAGTATTTCTATTCACGAAGATTTCGAAGGCGAAAATCCCCGATTCTACAGCCGTTTCGATGAGAGCTAATAGATGCCTATATTGGACTTTGTACCTAATCTGGCCAACACCAACTCAATTATTGAACTGCGAAATTCCTAGCGCAGTGTTTCCTACGAAGTAGGTGCCTAACGCTCAGAACCAGTACCTAATTGGGATTTACCAAGTACGGTAAAGAGAGTACGAATATTCTCGTAAATGTTTTTCCACTGCGGATAGCTTGGATGAGTACCTTTGGTAAATCCCAATTAGGTACTCATCCAAGTTATCCATGACTTTCAGTGGAACAACGTTTACGAGAATATTCCTACTCTAACGTGAAATCGGTTTATGTAAAATTTTTGAATGACTTCGGTTTTAAACTTACAAAGAAACTGTTATTCAAATAGGTGGGTACCAGGATCTTTTGGGTTTGTTCCACTACTATAGGACTCTGCATCATGTCGCAAAACACGATGCAAGTTATACAAACAATAATGCAAGTTATACAAACATATACACACACTGACCAAAACGCTTGACTATTATCAGGCTCTTACAGCAAAAACTTGCATAACACATTGGATGATCTAACCGCGTTACCTTTCCAAACAAAATTTTCTCATTTCAAACTAATCTCTTTAGAACCTAATAGCAAAAACAACAAAAGGAAATTTAGTGAAACCTTTTTTTGTCCACAAACCTAAGTATAACCCCTCCGTGGGGTTACTTCTACTTTGGGGATTTCTCTTTCTTCTTTTCCGCCGAAAGGATTGGCGTCGACACATTATACCTATTGCTGGGCGGTGCACCAAAATAACCTGTAGATGGTTATTGTAAAATGAGTGCCGTTAATTCATTGTGTTTAAAGTAGTGTACTTATAGTAGTGCACTTATTAGTGTATTCATTAAAGCTTTCACGAATCTGCGCGGGACAGGTACACAAACTTTGATTCGATTGGTCGATATGGGTTGACAAGTACAGTAATACCTATGTAGTATTATAGTAATTATAGTAACTATATTATTATAGTTATTATAGTTACTGTAGTTATTGTAGTAATTATAGTTATTATAGTTGTTATAGTTATTATAGCCCTACATAGCGAAAAACTACTATGATTTTTCGATATGTTGGGCCCACAAAAACTCACATTTGATCCAATTTTTATTTTGGAACCGTCTCTTTCGTTTGCCATTACAAACATTTAGGAGTAATTTTTTAATCTTTTCTTTTGTAGCCAAGGTCAAATATCGTCTGGAGTGACACTAATACATATTTATAATTCCTATATAATAATATTTTTAAACCCAAGGTGTGGATTTAGAATGCTCTGAACGGAAAAGAATCGAGATCATTTTCAAAAAATTCAACTACCAACTAAAAAATTTTAGACCCATCGCAATTAGTGTTCTTCGAAAATTCGCAAAAAACTAGACAAGGTCTTTATCTGTAAACACCCTCACTCCATTAATGAGACTTCTGCACCATCTGGCACATCGCCTATCTAGGACCATAAAAACCTCAAGTGTATATTCTTGTAATATCTTATCGGGAATCGGAATAAGCTATAAATAAATCAGAAAAAATCCATACTGGATATTTGTACATAGGTATTGTATCCATACATTTAAATATTATAGCAGTGCGTATAGAAATTCTGACGTTATCCGATCTGATGAAGGTATATAACACCACCTAGGTATATAACATTATGCAAACGCACGACTGAGTAAATTAGGCCAAAGTTGAGCCTGTTCCGATTCACTGTGTAGGGGAAATGGCGGACATATATGGGTGTGATACAAATAGTACAACCTTGATGAATCCGCATTTAGCAAATTCGACTATTACTCTTACAAGAGTTTGCTTCGCCTACGTGTTGCACCGCATTAATTATCCTTTATGACGGATAAATTGACTATACTTACCTACTGGAATGTAGCGAATAAACTAGTTTTGTTGTAGCATTAGGCTTGAGCGGTCGATAATATGCTTATTTCGGTATTCGAAGAGTTATGAACATCAATGAATGATTGAAGAATATGGGAGGGAACAATGGAAATCAATGAGGCAATTTTCTTGGGTCGGGTAAAGTTGTTGCTAGTTTCGTTGAAGAAAACGAAAAGAGTAAGGCAATAAAGGAATTGAGTTCTTACAGGAATTCGTCGATCTCTTCATCTGCTCCGTTGGACATTTTTCGACTCATCATCTGTCTGCCGGATGAATATGAAGGAGCTCAAGCTGGAAAAGTGCGGGCTCGAGTCGAGGAGTTGGTCCCTGTCCGGTCGGAGAACGCCAAGTTCAATAAGTTGGAAGGAAAGGGAAGGGTGTGTTTGTGAGGGTGTATCGCTGGATGGAATCGAACTTAGGAAAACACCCACATGGGGGCGGTGGTGGGGGCGGGCAACGGGGCCATGACAACTGGGGGCGATGAGAGCCGCCTCCGCGCAGCCGCTGGGATCCCAGTCTTCAATACATCTCAGTCGTGCCATTCCAATGGCGAATTTCCTGTTATAGAGCCCAGTTTTACAGGATTGCCATCAAAAACTGGTTACCTGTTCGACAACCGAAACTGGCTTTTTATTGGTATCTAGGCGTGTATCCAGAAAATGTCTCTACTCGAACAGAAGAACCAAAAAGTGGTACAAATAAATAATCCTGCATACATTCACATAAAACTAATGGATAATCCACTAGATCTTCTCATTAGTCGTAAATAGTTTATTCACGTTGCCCCAACTTATTTTCAGGCTTAGGTATTGAAATTCTCATAAATCATCATTCTTAGGTAGTTAGGTAGGTATTTCATCAATTCGTGAAACCAAATACAACGTTTCTGGACTGTTTTGAAAAGCTGATAACTATATATAATGGCAATGGCGATTGGAATAGATCAGGACCTTATTAAATCAGTAACAAATATCATTAAACGTACAAACAGCCTAAGTAACTTTTTACATCAAAGCAACAAATATTACTAAACATACATACATCCTAAGCAACTACCAGAAACTAAAAAAAGCTGCGAACACTTCCACGGCCGTTTTAGCGAATTTTCAAAGAAAATGAAGCTATTGCAATGGCTTCGAAATTTAAATAATATAAATTTTTGGAAATTTTCTTCATAGAAATCCGTTTCAGACCATTCTAAAACGATTCCTGAAATTTAACACTTTTTTATATGTATATATATATATATGTGTCACTCCAGACGATAACTCTCGATAGAATTGAGATAAACAGCTCAAATTTGCACAAAAAATCTATCTTGGCAATCGAAAGGCTAAGTTCGAAG
The DNA here is from genome assembly GCA_954871275.1 of Leptopterna dolabrata. NCBI lineage: Eukaryota > Metazoa > Arthropoda > Insecta > Hemiptera > Miridae > Leptopterna > Leptopterna dolabrata. The sequence continues at coordinate 28,664,143 of OX940982.1, read as the reverse complement.
ATGGGTGAAATTGGCCTACTCTAAGGAGGGTTTTGGCGCATTTAAAGTGCGCAAAAATTACCCAAAAATCCCCAAAATGTTATTTTCCAACCAGTGACCCCTCATTTTAAAGGTTTTTGCACGCTGAACACGATGGTGGAATCGGATTTTAGATATCTTGATCCGTTCTCAAATTAGAGCATTTAAAGTGCGCAAAAATTACCCAAAAATCCCCAAAATGTTATTTTCTAACAAGTGACCCCTCATTTTAAAGGTTTTTGCACGCTGAACACGATGGTGAAATCGGATTTTAGATATCTAAATCCGTTCTTAAATTAGAGCATTTAAAGTGCGCAAAAATTACCCAAAACTAGGATAATCTTTAAACTCTTACCCCCCCCCCCCACCCCCTTAGAGTGGTCAGATTGAAAAATGTGAGAAGTATTAATTGAAGACGAGAGTTCGAAGCAAAAAAGGGGGAGGCAAACGATTAGTACAACTCCTTGAATTTCCCATTTGACATATAATTGTTATGATACCTTCATAGATAGACAAGTACCGGCCCACGTATTACTAGAAGGAAGACGAAAGAAAAAATCTATTTCAAATTATTCAATTTAGGTACTAACAGTAGGAGGAAGAAGTTTTCCTTTATTCAAAACCATAGCCATTAATTCGAATATTTCTTTGAAAATTCGCTCATTAAGTCATGCTGCATGACTGGTTTTTTTTCCGTCTAGATAATCCTTCAATACTAACTTACAGATCACTAATTAATAATAAAGCAGAAAGGGTTTCTCTTGATTTTGTGTAACAATCGTACATGATCTAGTTTTGATTAATACCACGGAACACCTTTTGGATTATCACAATTTTTGTAAAGAAATTAGAAAACTGTCACGAAAATTGTGATAATCTAAAAAAAGGTGTTCCGTGATATGAATCAAAACTAGATTCAAGATCATGGTACCCTACACAAAGGTACCCTTGAATGAGAAACCTGTAGATGCCTTAATAAAGGTGAGTTGAAATGTGGAGGATAGATTCGGGTCGGTCCCATCTGAAATTAGTCAAAATCCAACAGCGAATTTCGCCTCTTGCTTGGAAACCTACCTATTTTGTGCCGGTGGTAGGAACGGGCTCGATGACGGGTCCATCATGTAGTAGGTACCTAGGAGATTCATGAGTTGAACAGGTGATTCATGAGTTGTAGGAGACCCCGAGATCCGACGATTTGTCTGCGTACTGAATACTAAGCATAATTATTAGGTTTTCCAAGTCAAATTAGGAATTTTCTAAACTAAAAATCAGGCTTGTGCAAACCAAATTAGGAATTTTCAGTTTTTCAATTTAGGAATTTTCCATTTAAAATTAGGGGATTTCCATTTCCAATTAGGAAGTTTCTACGAACTAGGCGGTCTGCAGTGTTTCTCCGTTTGGCTGTCTCACAGAACCTCGGAACACTTCTTATTTATGTCTTCCGTGCACACAACAGTCCGCAATAATTTTGACTACTTGTCTATGTTTGATTGGCAATCCGCCTCGATGTAGAGGCTGTAGCGATCGCTGTAGACGGGTATCAAACAAGCTATCCGTCCACTCGTATCTCTTTGGACTTTGCCCGTCTTCACTCCCTTCCCACTCATTATCGGTAGGTACCATCTTCCGGAAGACGGTGAAACGCGAAACAAGAGACAATATGTTCCATTTCTAAGGGGCCCGTGTGGTAAAGTGAAGAAGTGCCTAGGTCAAGTACACCACCGGTAGTTGACCCATTTAGTTCAAACCTGTTATTTTTCAACAGCAGATGGTGTTGCCGGTTGATTAGGAAAAATCCTGATTTGAAACAGAAAAGTCCTAATTTAAAATGGAAAATTCCTCATTGAAAATGGAAAATTCCTCATTTAAAATGGAAAATTAGTAGGTACTCATTCGGTTTGGGAAATTCCTAATTTGGTTTGGGAAACTCCTAATTTGGTTTAGAAAAGTCTGAATTTTGTTAGGAAAAATCCTAGTTTGGTTAGAAAAATCCTGAATTTGGTTAGGAAAAATCCTAATTTGGTTTGGAAAATTCTGAATTTGGTTAGGAAAAATTCTAATTTGGTTTGGAAGATTCCTAATTTGACTAGGAAAACCTATAGTATCCAAATCTTATTAGATAACAAGCTACTAGACGTACTATAGCATCGTAGTAGTGTCTCTTGTACCCTTAGTAGATGTCCTTAGCATATTTACATATCTACATCTAACATAATAAAGGCACTATTAGAGAGGGCACTATTACCTTCCGAGAATTACATCACATTGGTGGAAAGTGCTCAACTAGGCGTTACAGCTGTTGTTACACAGAGGAAAAAGGTGAAAAGCAATTGAGGCGTAGGTATTCTCCCGTTGAGTTTTCGAGCTATCCCGTACTGAAAATTGCTGTCAAATGTTACTTCAACTAGGTTTACCTAAGTTCCTAGGATCTTCCTCGATTCAAACGGAGCCCACATAGGCACCTAGGTACTGAATCTCAAGGTTCTACGTACGAGTAAGAACGTTCTTTTTTCGTTTGTGAAACGTGAAATATCACATATGGAAATAATATGGGACTTACTAAGAAAAACGGAGTTATTGAAAAAACGCTACAAAGTCCTTGTCACATGGGTTTATTATTCTATTGGAGTTCTAGAGATTCTTGTTGGCAGTTAAATTTATAGTTTCTTTCATGTGGAATGATTGAAATAGCTATTCCTGATGATTTCCACCAATTTTGGCCCCCAAAACATGAAATAGGTTCACTTTTTTTCCCCCCAGATCATCTTTGATCATTGGTAGTGCGATTTAATGGTCTTGATTCAGCTGTTTACACTTTTTCTAATGTTAGTATACACATTGATGGTGATTTCAGACAGTTTTCCAGGTTTTTGACTAAAAAAAAACCAATTTTGGGAGCTGAACCAATGGTCAAACCTCAATTTCCGCGTCTTTGGTCAAAATCGACTTCATATTCGGTATTCTCGTCCCCAAAAACATGGAAAACGATACCTCAAAAGCTCATTTTACTAACATGTTGCTAAAACGCAAAAAGTACCTATTTTTACACACATTTTCACTCATAACACCCCTGGGTATATTCCGATCGGGCTGAAAAGTTTCGGGACACAACTAGGGCCCAAATGGAGCATGTGTGCGAAAGAACGACTTTTTTAGATCTAAAATGAAGCCTGTACACGTGATACGGCGTACGGCGGACGGCGGACGGACATTGCATTTTTGGAATCTACGCACCTTGAAACGGAAAAGAAAAAAGTTTGAGGGGGTGTTATAAAAATTTTTTGCTGAGCGAATACATAGGTGTATTATTCACAGAATAATAAACCAAAAACGCTGCAAAGTCCTTGTCACATGGGTTTATTATTCTATTGGACATACCCACAGAAATGTTGGCTGTTTATTTATTGTTTCTTTCATATAAAATAATTGAAATAGCCATCTCTGGTGGCACCAATTTTGGCCCCCAAAACGCGAATTAGTTAGGTCTACGCTCCTTTTTTTTTCAAATTTATCTTTGATCATTGATAGTACCATTTAATCGTCTTGATCCATCTGTTGTCACTTTTTCTAGTGCTATTTTACAAATTGATGGTGATTTCAGACGATTTCCCAGGTTTTTGACTCATAAAAAATCAATTTCGGGAGCTGAGCATGTGGTAGAACCTCAATTTTCCACTCTTTGGTCAAAATCGACTTCATATTCGGTCTTCTCGTCCCCAAAAACATGAAAAACGATACCTCGAAAGTTCATTTTACTAACATGTTACTAAAACACAAAAAGTACCTATTTTTATACACATGTTCACTCATAACACCCCTGGGTATATTCCGATCGGGCTGAAAAGTTTCGGGAAACAACTAGGGCCCAAATGGAGCATGTGTGCGAAAAAGCGAATTTTTTAGACCGAAAATGAAGCCTGTACACGCGATACGGCGGACGGCGTACGGCGGACGGACATTGCATTTTGGTTTATTATTCTCTGAATAATACACCTATGTAATCGCTCAGCAAAAAATTTTTATAACCCCCCCTCAAACTTTTTTCTTTTCCATTTCAAGGTGCGTAGATTCAAAAAATGCAATGTCCGTCCGCCGTCCGCCGTACGCCGTCCGCCGTATCACGTGTACAGGCTTCATTTTCGGTCTAAAAAAGTCGTTCTTTCGCACACATGCTCCATTTGGGCCCTAGTTGTGTCCCGAAACTTTTCAGCCCGATTGGAATATTCCCAGGGGTGTTGTGAGTGAAAATGTGTGTAAAAATAGGTACTTTTTGCGTTTTAGCAACATGTTGGTAATATGAGCTTTTGAGGTATCGTTTTCCATGTTTTTGGGGACGAGAAGATCGAATATGAGGTCGATTTTGGCCAAGGAGTGGAAAATTGAGGTTGTACCAGATGTTCAGCTCCCAAAATTGATTTTGTATGAGTCAAAAACCTGCGAAATCGTCTGAAATCACCATCAGTTTGTAGAATAACACTAGAAAAAGTGTCAACACGTGGATCAAGACGATTAAATGGCACTACCAATGATCAAAGTTAATTTGAAAAAAAAAAATCGTACCTACCTAATTTGTGTTTTGGGGGCCAAAATTGGTGGAAACCATCAGAAATAGTTATTTCAATTATTTCACATGAAACAAACAATAAATGTACAGCCAACATTTCTGTAGAATAATAAACCCCATGTGACAAGGACTTTGCAGCGTTTTGGGATCTATACGCACCTTGAAACAGAAAAGAAAAAATTTTGAGGGGGTGTTATAAAAATTTTTTGCTGAGCGAATACATAGGTGTATTATTCACAGAATAATAAACCAATAGTCTATTTCCACTAATACACGAAAAAACGCGAAAAACAATATTGTAAACAGTTTCGGTGATCAAAACATCGTCAGTAACAAAACAATAATTTATTGTTTTATAACTTACTATATTATATATTGTTTTATAACTTATTGTATTATAACTTACTTAGTTATTGTTTTGTTACTGACGATGGTTTGATCACCGAAACCGGTATAACAGTGTTTTTTGCGTTTTTTCGTGTATTAGTGGAAATAGACTATTTTTTCAATAACTCCGTTTTTCTTTGAAATGGGTTTCCACGATTTCGTCGCGAGTGATTTAGTTCGTATGGGACTTACTATTGGATACAAGTAAACATACTTACATACTACGAGTATATACAACTTCCTGGGGATTCGTGACTGACAAGGGTCGATTCTTTGTTTGTTTTTTCCTCCTTCTCTTCTATTACGCGGCCTTGAGGTTTTTTTTTTTTACTACACTCAGCCCTCTCATCATTACTCGCACATAGATTTCAAATAAGAGAAATATTTTCAAATAAGATGAATATTATTTTCCGTTTAAAACCGAATAGATAGCAGTATCTATATATGTACGGCACTGATTGATTAACGGGTGCTGGCCTCATGTGGCCAGGAAAGTTCACCCAGAGTAAACCACAAACCAACAAACAGAAAAAACACCTATGGCAGATAGGGGTTGGGTGCAGACAGCTTCCTCCTATACCTTGGGTTAGGTAGGTGCTCTTCTCCACCTTGGGTTATTACTAGTAGACTACACACAGTCATCTAAAGCTTTGTCTTATTACCCATGCTGACATAAGATTCTCAACTTTGCCTTGATCTTGATGCCAGAATTTAATCTGCACCTAGTTTATTATAGTTTCTTTTAACTCCTATAAGTATTAGGTATTAAATCTAAAGGGTTATTTCTGCTAGGGGTTGTTAAGGCTTAAAATAATTGAGATCGTTTACCGGAGTTTCCTCAAAAATCTCCTCTCAGAATTAATAATCCAGTTATTTCGCTGACGCGAAGAATGCTTGTCGGCTATCTGAACATAAACTACCTCATTTCAAATCAAATTGACCGCCTGCCATTCCCGCTTCTACGGTCTGCGCCCGATGGCCCACCTGCTCTGCGCATGCGCACAACCTATATGATACTGTTATCTCGTTCGCTTCCTTGTTCCTCGAACTCGAACTTATGCGTGGTTGTCCTTTCCTTTGTATCGCAAGAAATCACGAATTTTCTTTCCAGTATCGGGAAAAGGTTTTCTTTATGACACCTGGGTAATACTGTGAGTGACTTAGTTTCGGAAATGTGCATGTAGTAGGTAAGTTATGTTGTTTGTTTTGAATCAGGCATTCAACATGCTTTCCTAGATTCTCTTTGTTGGTGAACGCTTAATTCCTGGTATGTATTCTTGTGCAGTATTTTAGTAATTTCTTTGTATCATTGTCTTCTTTAATTATGATGTTATGTAAATATTCACGTTCTAATGTAACGTCGCGACGTCGGTGTTTACCTACGTCATATAAAATACGCACCCGTCTTACCTAATTTTAATCTTGAAACGCACTCTGGATCATCCATCGCTACGTCCTACTACGTCCATCTAAGCCGATGTTTTTTTTCTTTCAGATTCCGTTCCATCGTTTTTCTGTCCAAATTTCGGATTGGTAAGTAGATTTTTGAATGAAATCCTACTTAATAAGGTTTTTTTGAATCCTACTTAATAATAAGCAAAGTTGACTCCGATCCTTTTAATCGCTCCAAGGCTCCTTGAAAATTGAACGTGAGCTGTTAACTTGCCTGCACCATTCTCTTATGAGTAAATATTGTAAAGTATTGTGAGATTATGTTGAAACTATGTGGACTGCCATGCCCGTTTCTCGTCAGTTGTCTATCGTCCTAGTTTCGGAACTGGCGATTCACATTTGTGTTCCGGACACATTTTTGTTGCTAATCAGCATGAATGAAAACGCTTACGAAGTAAACACAAATAATGAAATGATGGAAACCTTAGTCTAAGATAAAACGGAGTTTATTCAAACGTCGTCTGTTTCCACTAAAAATTAAGGTGTGTTGGAGCACTATTTTGTTTGTAGTTTTGATGATCACACCATCGTTAATAACAGTGTACTGGAGATGGGTGAACTTAGGACAGTGAAAGGAGGCTTCCTGGGAGCTGTTTACGTGAAAGGGATGGTTGGGAGGAAAAGCTGTTAGATGAAATAATTCATCTCGGGAGAAAAGGACGCAAAACAATAGGGGAAGCAAGCAATTCCTGAAATGACGTACACGCAGTACCTGCTGTAGAACAACTCGAAGGGATTATCATCGTTCATATGTTTTACGAAACCTATAAGTTCAAACCTGTAGGTACATAGGTAAAATGAAAGCTGCTTCCACACGGCAAAAAGAAGAAAAATCATCATTAGTTTAATTTAATTTAATTTAATGACATGAATTTAATGAAACTATGAACTCCCTTCCATTGGGGATTCGTGCGCTCACCTCCTTCCAGTCGTTCACCGAACATGCTAGAAGACATCTTGACAGTCGGTGAACCTCTTCTCTTCCCTTCTCCTTCCTTCTCACTATTTTCTTTTCTCTCTTTCCCACAATAATGGCCCACAATATTAAATAACAGTGTGAACACGTTGAGTCCCTGTTTCAAAATTTTTATTTTTATTTTTGCTCATTAGTTCCGTTACACTGCGTGGATAGCTAGGAATGTTCAAAACTCGGCGAAAAATTCGGAGTAAATATATAACTGGTTTTTCTCGTTTTCCCACAACTTCGGTTTTCAGGACACGTCGGGTTTCCCAAACTACGTAGGTACTGGAAAGCCAACATGTTCTGAGCCATCTCTTCTACTCAAGTATCCATCTTCACAATAAGAGATTTCAGTTAGGTTTGTGCACGGGTCAGAATATTGTATGCTTTTTTCTCTGGGCATTTTGAAGTGAAAAGAAGAAATGAGCCCCTCGAAAAATCCTTGTTTCAAAGCCAGGTAGGGGTGTGGCTTCTAGTGCAGTTGGGATGAGACCAACTGCATCCAGTTGTCAGCCATGGACAGAGTGTTTTGCACACCAGCATTGAGTAGGTATAAAGCTGGATTCACATAGATGTGTAATCTACATGAAACGCAAAGGCACATAAAGGATTGCATGAAGTTCGTAAAAACGTCAAACCGTTCACATGGACAACACCAGTTACGGATGAAGAGCACGTAGTCGTCGAGATATAGCCCTTGCTTTCACCTCCAACTGCGCAGAACCCCATGCGCAGATCCGTAAACTGTGTAAGTATCTAGATTTTTTCATCTTGTACACTCTGGTTCAAAAGTCGTCGCGTGTAAAGAGCACAAACCTGATGTGCCAATCAAATTCAGTTGCAAGTTTGAGGTCGATCGCGTCAATGTGAACCCAACTATAATAAGGTGGAGAGGTATTGCCCACCTTTTCGACATTGTAGAACTTCTGAGCAATACGTTTTGGGTTTTCAAACCCCACTTGAGTTGGCACTACATTTGAATGTTGATGATGGCTGTTGGAACATCCATCGATTCAGGATGAAAATGGGCTATGCACATGGAAAATAAACAAGTTACAAAAGTTCCTATCAACAAAATCCAAAAGAGCCATCATTTTTCAAATGAAATTATATCACCAACTCGACTTCATACAGCCATCCGTGATTATAATCAGGTGCTCCCTAGCAATGATTATCTCGGGCCAGTTCCCGATTGTTGCCGCATCCCTAGCAATGATATCTGGGCTGAATGTATACAATTTCATTCACCCTACTGTTGAAGAAGCCTGTCGGTGCAAAGTTCTGGGCCTTACTGTGAACGAACGGCTGGACGTACAGTGCTCGGGGTGGTCTCAAAAACTCCCAAGTTCAAGAACTATTTAAACATTTAAAAAAACTCGAGATAACGGCGTCCTGGAGATTTCAACCCCTATTTTTCACCCCTTAGGGATGGCTGACATTAACCCCGAGCTTCGAGGACCAACTAGACCCCAAATGGGATCTATTAACCGAATTTCGTCAATTTTGGTTCATGGTAACTAAGAAAAGTACGAACTACGGCGTACGGTGGATGGACAGAAATTTTTTTTATTGCATATTTGGATTCTGCATACTACCTTGAAACGGAAACCATCAAATTTTGAGGGGTGTTAAACAAAATGTTTTCATGCTCGATTCCAAAGGTTCATTATTGAAAATAATAAACCAAAAATGAAATAAGTTCATGAATTATGTTATTTTAGTATGCAATCACTTGGACCCACAAGAAAAAAGTTACTGAGTATGGGTTGGTTTGAAGCTGGCGCGTGTTTGGCCGGGGCCTGGCAGACCAATTCATACGTCATCACACAAGAAAGTCATGTGACGTCCTCCCTGAAATCGAGGGTACTGTAATGCCGCCAGCTGATAGGGCATCTGGTAAAATCTAGCGTTAACAGTGACTTTTGCATGAGTGGTGAGTTCAATAAAATTTCCGCTTCCGTTTTTTGTGTGCCGTTCCTCTGTTTTTGTCTCCTCAGCTCGTATTGGTTTGGTAAGCTATTGCCGTGTGGATACAGTTAACCCAGTGGAATGTTGAGGGTTTGCCACGTGCTGCGCCCATCGGCCAATCAGAAGCTTAGCAAAATCCATAGAGCCAAATTCCCCTTTTTTCAAACATCTCAAATTTATTTAATTCTAGTGGTAATTTTTCCAGAGTGATAGCTTTTTTACAACTTTGCCTCTATCAATAAAAAAAATACCACTGAAAATTATGTGCATAGCCCATAAGGGAATCAAAGGTAAGTTTTATTTTAAAAAGTGTTTGTTTACAGATAAGTCTGTGGTAACCCATTGATCTATGGACAAATGTGCAGGGTTGACTTTCTTGATGCAGAGCTTCAACATGGATTTGAAATCACTGACATTTGAACCAGTAGGAATCCCTCCATCCTATTTATACAAGAAGCTGCTCATTGTTCATCAGCCACTATTGGGTTGTCTATTTGGCTTACACCTTATTATTTTACTGTTAGGAATGTGACTCCGAATCAGACCATTTATATCAGATCTGATGACTAAAAATTCCTATTAATTGGATTGGAGGTATCTTTTTCATTAATTCATGCAGTTTTCCGATTAGAACCCAAATAGAAATAGTTGACTGTAAACATCAGGAACTCGATTTGAGGTACAGTTCATTCGTCATACAGATAGAAATAAATGAACAAACTCGGTCAACGAGAGGTCGCTTATAAATGGAACGATTGGCTTTAGAGCAAGGGACGAGTTATCATCGGTTGATTGCAGTTGATCTTGTCGGGTAATGGCTCTCTGTAAGTATTCACTGTCACTAGCGTTCAACCAGTCATTAGGAAATCTGCTGCAAGCTCCCCCTAAGAGCTCTTACTCGTATTAGAAATGATTTTGAGTCATATGGGCTGCATGAACTCTCTGTTGACTCCGTGAACTATTATTAGAGACCCTTTGCAATGGAGTGAGTCCAAAAATAGGATTATTTTTGAAATATTTTAGTTCAGGTAACTGTGAAAAGGACGTCGAGTGTGGGGTAAGGTGATGATTACGTAATATAAGGAAGGAAATTGAAGATATTGGATGTTGAAAAAGCATGGGTCCTAAGTCTGCCCGCACGTCCAGGCAGTGAGGGGCGTGTGCGTGTGATCTTTGTCATCAAGGTCTCCACTCAGTCTGTCTGAGGTTACTTAATAGTAGGAGGCAGTGAATTATCTCTACGTCACAGCCCGCCTTTTTTCAAACTCCTAATTTCTATTTGGTTCTCTAATTTTATGATAACGTTTTCTAGACGAACAGACTCGGTTTTCGTTATTCCCAAGCAATATACTTGGGAGAATCGCAGTTTAAAAAAAGAAAGAAAAAACGACTGGGCTACCCCATTCCTACGCTGCCCCCGTAAGGAAGAACGTCCTAAGTCCATTTTTTCAGTTTTTGAGTTAAGGACATGGCCTGGTAGAGCTCGACGAGACGCGTTTTTTGAGCTAGGTTAGAACGTCCTACATGTAGTAGAAAGCAGTGAAAAAACGCTTTGTCCTAAGTCCATTTGCACCACTTTGCTGTCTATACTAGGCTAGAGTGTCCTATGTGGATCATATTAGGTTAAAACGTCCTACTTGGGGCTGAAGTCGGACTTGAAACGATCTAGCGTAGTATTATACTACGCTAGATCGTCCTATGTCCGACTTCAGCCCTCGAGGTAGGACTTTTTAACCTACTAATTTCTACTTAGGACACTCTAGCCTAGTTGGGCAGCAATAATTGCTCAACGCAGTTCTGTCCTAAGTGGCATTTCTTGGCTAATAATATTGCGAAATGTCTTAGCAGTATCATGGTAGTTCCTCCAGTGACCATCCTCCCAGTGAGTGGGGTCAGAAGTGGTCATTCCCCATTGCCAAGGCAGAAGGAAAGAAAGACAGGAGGGATAACTTAATTACAAAGTTGAAGGCAATTATTCCAGATTGTGGATTGTCATTGCCAGTTAGCAATGAAGAACAGTCCCTTGATGATGCAAAAATTGATGTTACCAATTTAGACTGATTAGCCTTCGTGACCATTTTCAAGTGTTACCACATTTTTTAATGATACTTCCAAAGTAGTATTTTTCTATATTATAAATACTTTCATTCTTTCGAGTTGGTTAATGTACTAGTACATTCAGTGACATGATAGATAGGCACGGTGTCAAAAATAGTTTAATATTAAAACTGTCATCTTTTATGACTTAGACTGATATATATTATTTTAAAAGGTTCCTCAGCAATTAATAATTATATTGATAAAAATATAATGTTAAAAACGCTGCAAATCCCTGCACAACGGTTTATTATTTTGTACAGAATACCCTTCTTTTACAGATCACAGCTCTCTGTATACATAACCCGTCTATATAATATGTAGGTACTAGTCTATACAAAATATGTAGATCGCAGACCCTCCGTAGGCTAGTACCTAACCCCGAACTCGTTACTAGGTACCTACTTAAATCAAGAGTTGAATGTTGCTAAAATAATTCTGTCGATGGCAAACAGTAACTAAAATGGCGAAAAGAAACGCAAATAATGAAGTTCTGAAGGAAATTGTTGATGTGGAGTGAAATAGATGCCCCTTCTGCGTAGATCACTGTTTTCTGTGTTCAGTACCTACCCTCTGGTCAAGTATAATGAACCGTTGTGTAATAACTTGCCCATCAATAATACTTCAACGGTTGTACAAGTTGCAAAAGTACCGATCAACAAAATCCAGCCCCTTCTTGGTAGATGAACCGTTGTGTAATAATTTACCCATCAATAATAATTCAAAGTTTGTTCAAGTTTCACAAGTACCTACCAACAAAAGCCAATAGTCCATCACTTATCAAATGAAATAATATCGCACAACAACCAACTCGACTTCATACAGCCATCCTTGATTATAATCAGGTGCTCCCTAGTGATGAAATCCCGGCCGGATTTATACCGTTTGACTCACGATCATGTTGACGAAGCTTTTTGGTGCACGCGAACGGCTAGCCGTACAATGCTCCGGGTGGTCTCAAAAAACTGTTTAGCTCAAGACAAATTTAATATCGTAAAAAAAACCATACCCTTCCATCGAAAGTTTTTGAGCTACGGCGTTCTGAAAATTTCAACCCCTATTTTGAACCCCTTAGAGATGACTGACAGTAACGCCGAGCTTCGAGGACCAACTAGACCCCGAACGGAACCTATAACCCGAATTTCATCAATTTTTATTCATGGTAACTAAGAAAAGTGGCCCGTACGGCGTACGGCGAACATACAGAAATATTTTTATTGCAGTTTTGGATTGTACATACCTTGAAACGTAAATGAACTTTGTTTCCTAGAAGAATTCTAATTTGTTAATGATTTGGTTACCTTACCCAGTACTACTAAAGGTGTGGAACCAGAGAAAATAGGTATCTATTTAATATGAGGATTTTATGTGCACACTTATATTTGAATATGAGGTAAAAACGCTGCAAATCCCTGCACAACGGTTTATTATTTTGTATAGAATACCCTTCTGTTACAGATCACAGCTCTATGTATAGATAACCCGTCTATATAATATGATAAATGTACTATTCTATACATATTATGTAGATCGTAGACCCTCCGTAGGTTAGTACCTAACCCCGTACTCGTTACTAGGTACCTACCTAAATCACGAGTTAAATGTTGCTAAAATAATTCTGCCGATGAAAAACAGTACCTAACAAAAAGAAACACACATAATGAAGTTCTGAAAAGAAATTGTTGATGAGGAGTGAAAAAAGTTGCAAAAGTACCTACCAACAAACTCCAGCCCCTTCTACGTAGATGGTATAATGAACCGTTGTGTAATAATTTACCGTTGAGTAATGATTTACCGTAGTAATAATTTACCCATCAATAATACTTCAACGTTTGTTCAAGTTTCACTACCTACCAACAAACTCCAAAAGAGCCATCATTTTTCAAATTAAATAATATCACAGAACAACCAACTCGACTTCATACTCCGCCAATATAATCAGGTGATCCCTACCAATGATTGGCCGTATTCACAAATTCCTATTGTGGGCGCGTCTCTGGTTACGAGATTTGGTTTGAATTGTATACAATTTCATTCACACTGGAGTCGAAAATGCCTGTCGGTGCAAACTTCGGGGCCTTACTGTGAACGAACGGCTGGACGTACGATGCTCCGGATGGTCTTAAAAAACTCGCAAGTTCAAGAACTATTTAAAACCGTAAAAATATTTACGTAAAAAAATGGTATAGGCGTTTTGAAAATTTCAACCCCTATTTTGAACCCCTTAGAGATGACTCACAGTAACGTCGAGCTTCGTGGACCAACTAGACGCCGAACGGAACCATAACCCGAATTTCATCAATTTTTTTTCATGGTAACTAAGAAAAGTGGCCCGTACGGCGTACGGACAGAAATATTTTTATTGCAGTTTTGGATTCTACATACCTTGAAACGTAATCCATCAAATTTTGAGGGGGGGTAAGAATTTTTTTTTTCATGCTCGATTCCAATGGTTCATTATTGAACATAATAAACCAAAATGCCTACATTAGGGACTCCTGGACTTTCAATTTTAATTCAGGATTCATGGTGTCATTGAATGATAAGTTATTGGAGAAATTGTTTTTATACGGGGCAATAATAGCATTTTTAAAACTGAATGAAGAGAACTTTTCCCTGTAGATAAGACGTTCTAACCTGGTACCATATACGTTCAAGTCGTCCGATGTAGTGCATACTAGGTTAGACCGTCCTATGTCCGTATAATTGCGCTAAAATTGATAATTATCGTCAAGGTAATTAATTGCATGGTTGAACAGTATGTGGATGAGTTGGGGGAATAGATATGAGACACGATCGAAAAAGTTGGGCTTGAATTAATTGAACTGGGTGGATGGCAGAAGAAATCTCGTTTTTCTCGAAATCGCAAAAATGGACTTAGGACGTTCTTCCGTACGGGGGCAGTACGGCTTTCAAAGTAGTTAGGACTTCCTTCCAGTCGTTGATAGTGCCTTACCAAACCAGTTCATACGTGGATTCCTTCCAAACAAGCATAGGTTGTGATGAGCGGAATTTATATCTTGCCAAAATAGTAACTTTTAGTTTGGCGTAGGTCAACAAAAAATGTGAAATTTGCAGTTGGATAAGCACTAGGATTTTAATAAACAGTCTTCTGTGTGGAGAATAGTAAAATTAGGTTACACTAATAAAGTACCTACCTTGCTATGTACATTTCATTGTCATATAATGCTTCAATCGTGTTTCTATTGTTGATTCGTTAACAGCAACCTACTGAAATTCACAATGCATTGTTTGGTTAATAAAATTGATTCACTCCCACGTTGCTACGGTAATTATAAAACAAGCTATTGGACCTCCCAGGCTCATTTTCCATTCCGTTTTTCCAGCAATGTTCTTCTCTTTCTGTGGCCTATGTTGATCAGCCCTTCTTTTTGTAATCGCTTATTCTTCCGTGACTGAATTTGACGGTGAAAATTCTTCGTGAGCCCCCTTTCGGATACCATAACTAAACCAGTAAGGGGATGACGCGGGTTGACGATAGTTCGGGAGTTCATTTGCCCAAAAAGAAATCATTGCTGGAGAGATTCGATTTGCCCCTTCACCATCTAGATTTCGGATATGTGAAGAAATGCAGGGATATCAAGGAGTTAGAGAAAATTCTCAGAGTACTGAGGTGAATAATTTGTCTTGATAGTTCTAGTTGTAGATATGGTTAGTTTGGGTGTTACACTTACCTTCCGCTACACTTTTCATTATGCCTAAATCAGAGGTAGAAGTAGAATAAGGCTTCACCGTGTGAAGCTCATTGAGATTCCAACAAGTTTTTGTTTAAAAATAGATCATCTTCGAATTCAGTTGTTCGTGTTTAGCGATGCATAATCTGCATCTACTATGTGAAAGGATACGATGTCAGATGTATGTGAGGGGTCTTGAGTTACTTTCGTCAATTCTCCTTGGATGGAGACTTACTTTCTCCTTTCGCACAGTGGTATACTTTCTATTTACATTTATTATGATAAATAGAAAATCATCCAGCTTCGGAATCTAATAGAATGTTCTCAATATCCCATTTTCAGGTCCAGAGAAGAGGGATATTACCCTGATCTTGAGTCATGCACTGAATCTCAATTGGCAGCATTGGACAGTAAGAACAGGCTTCTTAGGAAAGGAACCAAAGTCATGACCAAAGCAGATCTGTCGAAAGAAGATTGGAACAACATCACGTCCGATTTACTGGTTAGTTGTAGGGCCAGTACTTGAGTTATTCTCGGCTTGGTTCTTGAGTCTTGAATAAACGGGGATTAACGATCGAAGTGCATGTACGATTTTTCTCAAAACCAACTTTAATCAGTGTGGCCCTTAGAGTTGTATGGCTTCAAAATTCCTTTCAAATTCCGGCAGTCACAAAATGCTGTCCCCATACATATCATGCATTAGGTATGGGTGTGGTAGCTGGCCTCTTTTTCATTTATTGGATTCTATATTTCGTTCACCTAATTCTCATATTTATCTTTTACCCAAATTTTAAATGTATGCTTTCCCTAAATACAATGCTAGATACCTACTCAAGGTTATTCTTCTTTCTGTATGTACCTTTGGTCTTGGATATCTACTCGACGAAGTGCAGCCATATAATGAGTGCAGCTGAGTACTGAAAACTCAAACTTATTTCTCTGGAATTTAGTAATACTTTTCTTTTCAAGGATTGGAAAGGAGGAGTTGAAAAAAAGAGTTCGAAAATTCTCGAATCGAAGTCTCGTCCGACTAATGGTGAACTCCCTAACATCAGAAGTTCTACAAAAGGCTTCCAGAAACCTAATAAAATGACAGTGAGTTACTTCCATTACTTTATTACTTACCTATCGTAAGAAGGCAGACATTAATTTCACTAGTTTTTCTCATCCCAACCAAGTATGATTTGCTTTCTAAGGGGATAATTTTAATGTAAAACCCCTTTAGTCTAGCTGTATCCACTATGTTATTGTGAATCCGATGATTTGTTGGAGAAAAAATACAGAAAGATGGCTGGAAAAGGTGTATATTTATTTTAACAAAGAATCAGCAGTGCAGGAAAAGCTGTAGTGACGGACTGGCAGAGAGACCTATCTTTGCAGTATCCCGCCTTTTTGTAGACGTCATTACAAATTTTCTGCCCATTGATTACAACCGGCTTCAGCCCGCCTAAATGTGTGTGCAGACGGGAATTTCACAAATACCAAGAAACCCAAGAACTCAAGGATGTGCACATGAGTTGGCCTGAATAAACAAGGTGCGCAAGAATAGGTAGGAAGTCCATGGTGCACCGCTTCTTGCAGTGGTCTTGCACGCTTTGTAAGTTGCTTGGTTTGGGTGAGTATTGGTCATATTGCATCTTTAGGATGTTTGTCATTGGCCAACCCAATAGACTCATTTTGCGTCATGGAGTGTGGAACACTACCGCCCCCCTCCCTCCCCACCAGCTTTAGACGTGACAGTGAGCAAAATAATTGAAAATTATTATTGAAAAAGTATAAAAAATGGCTTGGTAATTAGAAACGAAAAGCGATATGGTACCACTTATTACTCAGAACGTTTTTTCATCAAAAGATAGGACGAGAAGCGGAGCACTTCAATTTTGAGTCCGTAATGTACAAGAAAAAGGACTTCGTGATTTAGGCGACGGATGGTCGAAGCACGTCGCGTCGCCCCGAGACAGTAGTTATTTTTGCAAAACAGAGCTTCATCATTGCGAGTGGAAACGCTTTTCTTGCGCACTATGAACCTCTGCTGTCCTTGAACATATATGTTCAGCTGCCTCCTGAATAACTTCATTCATCAATCAATCTCAGATTTCCACTGGTGCGGCATTGCCATTCTACTATTACTACGAAACCCAACTATAGCTTAACACTCAAATCTTTATAAATAGGCATTTATAAAGATTTGCAAAGGCATAGGAATAGGCATTTATTGTATTGTGTTATTGGTACAAATGTGCTGATCATTCCACGTGAATCATGACCGAAATGAATCTGATGGAGCCTTGTACAAAAAACTAATGGCATCCTTTATTTTGTCTTACAGGGTAATAAGAATGAGAACCCTCAGCGGATACACAGCCTGGACTACAAATCTTGGGAAGCATTCAACGTTGAGGAGGAGTGCAAAAAGATGGATATAGTCGAGGAAAAGAAGGTTGTGGAGTCCGAAAAGAGGAGAAGCTCGGAAAACAAGCGCATGAACACCATGTCGATCGAAGAATCGGCTATCAAGTCACTCGGCAATATTGGTGAGATTTATTTAATCATTGAAGGCAAAATGTGAATTTTTGGGTCGTTTTCAAAGTTTTTTCTGGAAAATCACCTGGAAGATTTTGGCCAAGTATTACCTGACATGAATGTGCTTAAGAAAAAACCCGAATTTCAGTATAGGTACTTGAAGCTCTAAGAAAAAATATGAAACCAACTTATTGGTTGATTACCTATATCATGGAACTTACAAGATTTTGAAACTTTGTAGGTAATTTGTCTCAAGCTGAGAAGGAAGTGATGGCACTGAAGGAAAAAGATATTGGCAACGAATTTTATAGAACAAACAAAGTCGAAGAATCTATCAAGCACTACACTAGGAGTATCCACCTGCATCCGACTGTTGGGGGATTGAACAATAGAGCTGCAGCTTGTAAGTAATTGATCGTTATCAAAGTATATTCTCGTTAAGTTCTGTACGGTGTATGAAACTTGAGTTAAGGTTCATAATAAATTCTTGCAACGTGTATTGATATCTACTACCTCAGCTGGAGAAATTGAAAAGGAAGTCACCTGAAGTGTTCAATTACGTTGTATATTGCTAGGAAGAGCTTGGAAATAGCTACTTTATCCCTGAAGTGCCCAGCGCAGTACTGCGCATGCCAACGCAAGATTCAGGCAAATAGGTTGGATTCGTGGTGAGGGTGAACAGGATGTTCAATGATCTCAATCCTCCTCCCTACCCTTTGTCGCCATGGATGAACTATGTACAGTATCCGTGTTGCTGCAGTGCCTGCACTGCTGCAATGTCTGGATGTTTCCACATTTGGCCCTTTTGATCTGGTTGCAACTTGCTCATCGCCAGATCACTGAGAGATGCACTCAGGGGCCTCCCCTCCACAGAACAGAAGCACCAGCGATCCTAGCGGATTCTTCAATAAGGTGGTGGGAGTCCAGAAATACTAGGTAGTTAGTAAAAACCACAAAGTGCCAGAAATTCATGGCTACAGAGTGAGGTGACACTGCAAAAGAGTAGTGTCACTAACCTACTTAGCATTACATGGTAGAGGTTGCATTCCTACTATGTACTGCATTTTACAATGGAGAACGTGCGTTGTATATTGTGATGAGAGGATTCTGAAAATATGCACTTGTGCGTACACAACGTCTGTGCACTTATCTTACTTGAACTCACTGGCGCGGGTGGTACTCTGTTGACTGCTCTTTAAGTTTTTAGCTAAACTAATCAGAATTTGTATTATCTTCAAGAGGGAATGGAGCTGACTCTACGTTACAACCCATGTATATTCTCATCCAATAATTTCAAGTCACTTGCATCAAACTGTATGATCAAAATTCACCTTTCCTGCAATTATTTCGTCTTCAGATTTGCGGCAGTGCGCATTCAACAAAGCTCTAGAAGATTTGAATCAGGTGCTTGAAATAGATCCGAAGAACATCAAAGCGAGATTCCGTAGAGCGCAGTCGTTCCAACACAAAAACATGTTCAGTGAGGTATGTATGTGTGCAAACATGATCCTTCCTCGTGTTTAAAGTAAGTATGGTATTATGGTATCTCGAATTATAATCACAGGTAATTTGTATGGTGTTCTAGGCTCTGGATGACATCAACGAAGTACTCGTGAAAGAGCCCAATCACCTACTTGCGAGGCATATCGCTGATCAACTGAGAGACAACGTATCCAAACTCCCTAAAAAACACAGGTCAGTTATCCGAAACATGACGGAAAGAGACGAATGACGATATAGTTCGAGCTCATAATGTACCACATATGTCTCATTGTATTTACTTTGGTATGTTTTGGAATTTACTTTTTATAATTGTACGTTCAAGTTTTATAGTATTGTTTACCAACCCCTCCCAATTGAATGAATCGCTCATTTTGGGGTGGTGGTTGCATTGGATTGCGTAGTCCCAACGTCATATCTGCTCAAACTATGCCTTGAAACGATTGCAGCTCTGTATTGATTCGGTCTTGCCTCCAAAATCAGAATTTCCACCCGCGTTTTAGAGCTTTCTAAACAAATTTGGTTCGGTGTCTGTTCGTCCATGCATCCTTGCCACATGCATAACTCTTCCTCAGTTCGAATCCAACATTTCCAGTGATCTCGTTGGTTGGGCCCTAGAAGGTCCCATATGAATTTCAGAAGATCGGATCATTGGTATGGCCACTGCAATGCGCAAACGTGAAATCCTAGGTAGGTACTCAGTTTCTCACGAATTAATGGCCCGATTTTGTTCAGATTCGATGGGTAGTTGGGGTGTAACTCCTAGATGGTCCCCTATGAGTTTTATCGCGGAGGGATGATTGATATAGCCACTGCGCGTGCACAAACCTTAAACCCAATTACCTATACAGTTTCCCCTTCTCTTCTCTCTTATCTTATCGTGGGGGAAGGGGTTGTGTGTGTTAGTGATCTATACGGTCATGTTATCGATACGAGGAAGCTGTGGTCTCGTGCCATTAAACTTGCGAACAACGAACTTCCGTATAGCTCTGTATTTTCTTAATTTAAATTTAAGAAGAAGAAGAACTTCTATTAAATCGTGTACGAATAGGCTCTTGGGCCCTCATGGTATGTACTAGAACAAATCATTGTACATTGGCACGTGAGTAAGAAAATAAATTACATTAAAACTAAGATATTTTAAATTTGTTGAAAAAAATATGGGGACAAAATTGTTAAAACATAAATATAAGAGTTAAGGTTGGTTAGGTATAATATAAAAAATAAAAGTTGTGTTATTGTTTCTTTATGTTATTGCTATAATGTATAAAAGTTATGTTATTGTTTCTTTTCCAGGATCAAAATTCGGGACAAAGAAACTGGAAAGTCTATCATCAAAACCGTCTCCGAAAAAGAAATGCTGAATGATTACAAAGACGAAAAGTTCATTGAGGTCAATGAATGGGGATTTCCGAAAATTATGTGCAATTGCAACGGCAAGCACACAAACGACCCTGGAATCAGGCATGAAGATCATATCCGGTATCAGCATCTCTCAAACCCGCCAACAAAAAGAGTTGTGAAGAGACGGTTGGCGAAACTCGTGCTTCACAACCAAAATCGCGAGCCGCTGTCTTCTCTCGAGGCGAAACCGTCGGGTTCCGGGGAGAAGTTGGAAATCGTTGAAGCTGAGAAAGGTGCTGAAGAAATTGAACCGGAGAGCATGCTCTTGGAAGAAGTGGAAGTCCAGAGTTCGATTAACGATCCTGACTCGAGTGAAGTTGAAAATAACAACCTCTTGGATGGGGCAATAAAAAATGATTTGGAAACTCCAAATAATCAACCTGAGATGATATCCAACGACCTGAAGCCAACCTCTTCGTCTCTTTATTCTGAGGATGCAAGACCGTCAATTTCTGAGGCTAAGATGGAATTTATCGAGCAGGAGAAAGGATCTGCAGGTACCAGCTTGAAATTCTTTGGTTCTAAAAAAGCGGCTGTCAGTGGCCCGTCCAGGGAATCGAATTCATGTGTGGTAGCAGATATGCGAAGCTCCAAAACATGTTCGCTGCCGATTGGCATGAATGAAAAATTTCAAAAAACTAATATTAACGATAAAATCAAAGACACTTCCTCAAATGCAGAAACTGCCTCTCCTAGTCAACTTGGTAATCAAGGCTTGCCCGTTGATCAAGTGAAGGAAGTCAAAACAGACAAAAATATTATTATACAAGACAACCGATATGTGAATGAGAGGCTGGAGCTGAATCAGGAACGTATCAAACTTGGTTTCGACAAACCATCAGCTGTGACGAGGTCATGTGATTGTCGAAGCCACTTCGCCAGTTTCCAGTTCAAGACAGAATGGAATGCGCTTGTAGGACCCGATTCGCTCCTACAGAAAGCTGATCTTTTGAAATCTATTTGTCCGAAGCATCTTGTACAGGGTGAGTGATTTTCACTATGTTTATATTTTCAAGTGATTCTGGCCTGCTCTATCTAATTGGTTTACTTTTTAGCCTGGAAAATTGTTCTGTAACCAGGTTTTGCTATGTTTTACTAAGTAATGGCCTGAGTAATTAAAAAATAACTGAATACATGAGATGCATCCAGGACCTGTTTACTTTTAGGAAGTGGAAATTGTCCTTCCAACTTCTAAAGCCAAGCTGTATAGATACGTGTCTGGCTCATCGTGTGACAACTCAGATGATTTGAACCCTGTCACATCTTTCGTAGGCCAATAATCGATCAGTTCTTTACCAAGAAAGAGTGTATTCCCTAGATGGTCAGTCAGTATATCGCTTGTATCTTGTGCACCATTTTACGATTTAACACGGAGCTACCTATATAAACCAGTCCTGTACAATATAATCGAAAACCTACCTATTTAATGGATGCTAAAAGTTCTAAAAAGCCTACCTATGGAAAACAGTGAATCCCACTTGATGTGCATTATGGTGGGTTTGTTACAAGTACCAACCATCATGCATGTTTTTCATAAAAACTATTTGAAGACTTCACAATAAAACTTGGCTCACCTACAGAATTAATTTAATTTAATTTATTGGCTTTGTGATCTGGTATTGGCAATGCGTTCAGCAGTCCTTTTGGCCAATGATAAAGGTTTTGCGTGGACATTATCACTTTCTCCAGATATTTACCAGGCCTTGCTCTGGGGGTTCGGAGAACACCTTTCCCATTGGAATCAAGTCCTCTTACTTGTGTGATGGGAGATGTCTGGTCACCTCCTTGTTCCAACAAACAGTAGATTGATAAACTTAGCGAAACGATAACTCCGAATCATTTGATGACAGCTGGTCGCGTCTGTGACGCCGTAGTCAGATATGGACTATATCTCCACCTGAAATAGTAGTGGTTATATACTCCTTGTTGTTAAGAATTGATATGTAGAGGTTTCTAGTTTCCCTTCTTTCTTTGCAGCATTTGGAAACTTCTGGGAGAAAGAAATGTTGATCGACGTTGTGAAGTGTTTGCTCTACCACTTCAACGAAACCGAACAATACAGGGTGATCGAATACGTGAAGGCCTTGCCTCAACTCGAACGTTTCAATATAATATCGATGTTCCTTGACCAAGATGAAAAATCTCGTAAGTACATATTACTTATGTATCTATTCGTTTCACTTGGTAGGTACTCTACCTTCTATAGTCGCCAGAGGGTTAGGCACCGGATACTCCACAAAAGAAACCACATTTTCTCCGCTTTCACAGAAAACCATTGAATCATGGACAGGTTTTTGGATGATAAGATTGGCAGTACCATATTGTATATCCACACTCATGTCCACAATGTTTTTCCGTGAAAGCTGAGAAATGTGGGTTTTTTTCATGCATTCAACGGAGAAATTTTGGTATTGAAGAAAGGCTCCCTCAACTGATTCGGGAGACGTTGTCATTCTTAGTCACCAGTCCTACAGACTCCATTTCGAATCTCATCCTCATAGGTCAAAACAGGAGTGAAATTAGCCTCAGGGCTCACTTAGCTCATTAGGGAGGGTCCTCAACCTCTTCCTTAGCCACCAGTCCTACAGAGGCTCCATTTCCAATTAGACCCTCGTAGGTCAAACAGGAATGAAATTAGCCTCAGGGTTGTCACTTGTCGCTGCTAGTCAGGGAGGGTCCTCACCGCGTCATTGTCACTCAGCAGCCCTACAAAGGCTCCATTTCGAATTTCATTCTCGTAGGTCAAAACACGAGTGAAATTAGCCTCAGGGCTCACTTAGCTCATTAGGGAGGGTCCTCACCTCGTCGTTTTTACTCGCCAGTCCTACAGAGGCTCCACTGCGAATTTATCCTGTTTGTCCCCATTAATCCAAGGAACTGGAATTTTGCATGTTCCAGCCAGTTTTATGAGTAGGTATGTTGTAACTGTGCCTTCATAAACTACTTTCAATGTAATTATAGCGCAACTATGACAATCTGCTATGTACTAATGTACTTGTATACTTCTTACCGTGTGATCCTTCTTGTTCGTCGAATAATTATACTTTTTTTCTATACCTAATATTTTCAGTGATGCAAGAGCTGATGAAAAACTGTCCACGGAATGCCAATTCAAATACCGTCAACGCTTTTCTGTCATGACTGCCTGGCTGCTACCGCGTTTCCTGAACAGCTTACTAGCCTGAACTTCGGATTTTTCTTGTATATAACTCTAAATATGGTTTCCTGAATGAATTTCGTTATTCTCACCCGGTACTCTTTACTTCCTTCTGCCCTTAATTGATTGCCTCACTTCAAAATGTATTGAACAGATCAGCAAAGATGAGTTATAAGCATTCATAATACATTCCCCAGGAATGTATACTATTATTTTAACCTGACCCTTCAGGTTTTTGCGATGGGACCCCCCGCCGAAAAGCGACAGGAAAAAGTGAGACCAAATAGTGAGACAAAAGTAGCGCGTATTTTAACAATGATTTTCACTTACAACCGAGTAGTTGCTAGGGAAATGAAACTTCTTTCATTTTCTTCGGACAAAAATCGTTTTCCATTCGTTGGAAAGCTCTTGATTTATCACGAATGTATTTCGTATTTGTTCTTGGTATTTATATCCTAGTTTCATAATATAACTATATAAATGAATGTTGTAAATGGATAGTAAACAATGACGCTTGTTTGGTTGTCACTTGGTTGGTAAGAAACAGCCGATCTTATATAATACAGCGAGGGGGACAAAAACCTGAAGGGTCAGGTACACCACATTTTAGCCGTCAGGCTTTAAGCGGAAGTCATCCAGGGGTGCAGGGGGCGAAGCCCCCGCCGAGTTTATAGTACACAATGGTGCTTTGGTTCAGTGCCTGAACCAGGCCCTACCGAACTCTGCCAGCCTACCATCAACCAGATGCCAAACCGTTCTAGGTCAACTTGACAAAAAGAGCAGTGAAGTGTTCTGAGTAGATACGAACGTAGAGTTGAATTAGTGAGGGAGAGCTTTACAAAAATTTGTGTGGCAGGTTGTGGACGCTTTTTCAGATGTTCCCACTCACCTGTAACTCTCAATAGTCGAGCTACCTGCGCTTCTGGCTACAGTACATATAGGTTGGCGGCCACTGACTTCCTTCTCTCAGTCGCTGCTGAGAACCCTTGTTTCATTCGTAACCTACTTTGGTTGGAATCCTTGCATCGCCACATGGCTTTTAAGAAAGCCCCTCTGGGACATGGGCTTCCATGGGGAGGTTTGTGACTGTCCCTTAATTCTTGTTCAGAGCAACCCGTACATGCACATCGGTAGTGGTGCAAGGTGTCGTCTACAGGCCCAAGAACAGATCGAGCTTGCCCCAGCACAGGCCCAGAAGCAACCACTAGTGCCCTTTTGCATGAAGCGTCTCGCGTTACCGTAGCCTCCTACAGGCGCTGGAGAGGGTACTTTCGCATTCCGCGTCCAGATTTCCGTCAATTCGTTTATCGCTTCGAATCAGCAACATAAAGAAACGTAATCTTGCCACTTTTGTTAGAAGACAAAGAATTTGAGTTCTTTCTGTGTACCGAAAGGGGACCAGAGGCCCCATTATTGAAAAGTGTAGTGACTGTATTCGACACGTAAGTATAAATTCCACTTCGATTAAGACGAAGAATAATTTAGAAAGTTTTTCAGGTTGATTTTTGAACAATTCTGTTTTGTACATTAAGGTACCACGTCATTTACCTATTAAAAAGAAACAACCAGATCTGGTGGGTACCAAAATTTGGATTTCATATAGTACACGATGAATTTGCCAAGTTTCTGAATGGAGGGGCTTTTTCATGGCAAGAAAGCCGATTTTATGTAACTTGTCTTTG
Source organism: Leptopterna dolabrata (assembly GCA_954871275.1). Lineage (NCBI taxonomy): Eukaryota > Metazoa > Arthropoda > Insecta > Hemiptera > Miridae > Leptopterna > Leptopterna dolabrata. The sequence continues at coordinate 28,638,735 of OX940982.1, read as the reverse complement.
AAATCCGTATTGTTCTGACATAGCTCTACCAGTTTTATTTAATACCTACCTACTATAATAGTGAAAAGCCATTTTTCTAAAATTAAGTTTAGTTAGGTTGTGTAAGTACATGTTCTGTATCTTCAACATAATTCAATAATTTAGGAAGTAGGTAATTAATCATATCCCCGACCCAATCCTACTGTTTTTCTTATAACATCTTTATAATCGTGGCCCTTTCGTAATCATTATGTAATATTTGGTAATCTTCTACCCGGGGATCGATCAACAATGGGGAATTTGTCAAAAAATTTAAACTCTTGAATAAATGGTAGGTAGTTTGAGGGTGATTACAAATAAAAACGAGGCAAAAAATTAGGTGTCAGGTCTATTGACATCTAATTGGCTGTTGGCCCAAGGAGGCAGAGCTTAGGTTCTCAATGCTATTGGGTTGCTGGCAAGGTGCCAACAACCCAACATCAGAAATGGCTAACCTTTCCCTGTCTGATTTTGAGAACATTTTTTAAATGTATTAATAAATTTGCGGTTCCATCCATTGTTGTTCTGTACAACGTTTAAATTAATGCACTACACACGGGATTTGTGTTGAACTACTCGGCAATTTACCTGATACGTCATTTCTAGTGGAAACCCAAAAATTCACATTTCCCACTAGTTTTCTAGACTTTTCCACGTAAACACCTCATTGTATGGTCAATAGGGGTTAATTTCCGTTATTGAGCAGAACGAGGCATAGGAAAGGAGAATTTGTAACCCACGAAAACTTCCTATTCGTCTTTTAGCGAATTTTCAAAGAAAATGAAGCTATTGCAATGGCTTCGAAATTTAAATAATATAAATTTTTGGAAATTTTCTTCATAGAAATCCGTTTCAGACCATTCTAAAACGATTCCTGAAATTTAACACTTTTTTATATGTATATATATATATATTTATTTATATATGTGTCACTCCAGACGATAACTCTCGATAGAATTGAGATAAACAGCTCAAATTTGCACAAAAAATCTATCTTGGCAATCGAAAGGCTAAGTTCGAAGATGGGCGAAATTGGCCTACTCTAAGGAGGGTTTTGGCGCATTTAAAGTGCGCAAAAATTACCCAAAAATCCCCAAAATGTTATTTTCCAACAAGTGACCCCTCATTTTAAAGGTTTTTGCACGCTGAACACGATGGTGGAATCGGATTTTAGATATCTTGATCCGTTCTCAAATTAGAGCATTTAAAGTGCGCAAAAATTACCCAAAAATCCCCAAAATGTTATTTTCTAACAAGTGACCCCTCATTTTAAAGGTTTTTGCACGCTGAACACGATAGTGAAATCGGATTTTAGATATCTAAATCCGTTCTTAAATTAGAGCATTTAAAGTGCGCAAAAATTACCCAAAACTAGGATAATCTTTAAACTCTTACCCCCCCCCCCCCCCCACCCCCTTAGAGTGGTCAGATTGAAATATGTGAGAAGTATTAATTGAAGACGAGAGTTCGAAGCAAAAAAGGGGGAGGCAAACGATTAGTACAACTCCTTGAATTTACCCACAGCGATCAAATAAATAAGCACTTAGTACAATTACGTAATAAACAAACGGTAGAATCAGGATGGACAAAACGTACAAATTAAAATAAATACGAAGAGAATATACATAGAAAACCAAATTTTAGACCGAAGTTTTCCTTTATTCAAAACCATAGCCATTAATTCGAATATTTCTTTGAAAATTCGCTCATTAAGTCATGCTGCATGACTGGTTTCTTTTTTTGGTAGTAAAACTGGCCATTTTACTAGAACGGGCAATCACCCAGTCACTGACGTGTAAAGTTACTCGAGCTTACGTGTGCAGTATAATCGCCATTATTATTTACAACTAGCTGTGTACCCGCGCTTCGCAATGGTAGAACAGACACCCCCTTTAGGGCAGGCCCCACTCATAACAGTTTTATGATGTATAGCTGTGTACCCGCGCTTCGCAACGGTAGAACAGACACCCCCTTTAGGACAGGCCCCACTCATAACAGTTTTATGATGTATTATACTATTTGAACCGACGCGTGTTGCTGCGATTTAAATAAATGGAGCCAACGGTCATGTATTTTAATATGCCTGTATTCCCCCCTCCTCAACTGATCAGAAACCTTCCTCAATGTTCACACAACAAATTCCCAAAGTTGCACTCCAATTGGTCAAGTAGTTTTGAAATTTCTGTAGACCCCCCCCCCCCCCTCTCATAACCTGTACCCCCCTCCCACTAACATCCTGATTGAAGTACCACTTGAATGTACTCGTCGAGCTGAATCCAGAATCTAATTACAATCGGATTTACGTCCAACCGTTCAAAGTTATTATAAGCATAAACGTCCTCATAGAAGTGATTATAACACGTTTTTTAGTAGTATTTCATTCATAGCGTTTCAACGGATGGACAGATTCAAATGCGGATTTTTCATAAACCTTCCCAGATAAATTCTGCGTCAAATGGTACCAGCCGCAACTTTCTACGTTCAGCCGTTCTCAATTGATGCCGAGACAAACAAACAGACACTGTTTTATTATATGTATAGATAATAATGGCAGTATTTTAAATCTGTATCGAGGTTCGACCGACTTTTGCACACTCAAACTTACAGATTATAGTGCTAGTAGGTACTTACCTTTTTCAAAAAAAATAAAACTACCCTGATAACTGAAAATATAAATGTAGAATTACAGAAATTCTTTCATCCAATATAATCAGAGGCTACAATGACATTTTGGTTTATTATTCTGTGAATAATACACCTATGTATTCGCTCAGCAAAAAATTTTTATAACACCCCCTCATAATTTTTTTTTTTCCGTTTCAAGGTGCGTAGATTCCAAAAATGCAATGTCCGTCCGCCGTACGCCGTATCACGTGTACAGGCTTCATTTTCGGTCTAAAAAATTCGTTCTTTCGCACACATGCTCCATTTGGGCCCTAGTTGTGTCCCGAAACTTTTCAGCCCGATCGGAATATACCCAAGGGTGTTATGAGTGAAAATGTGTGTAAAAATAGGTACTTTTGGTTTATTATTCTCTGAATAATACACCTATGTATTCGCTCAGCAAAAAATTTTTATAACAGCCCCTCAAAATTTTATCTTTTTCGTTTCAAGGTGCGTAGATTCCAAAAATGCAATGTCCGTCCGCCGTACGCCGTATCACGTGTACAGGCTTCATTTTCGGTCTAAAAAATTCGTTCTTTCGCACACATGCTCCATTTGGGCCCTAGTTGTGTCCCGAAACTTTTCAGCCCGATCGGAATATACCCAGGGGTGTTGTGAGTGAAAATGTGTGTAAAAATAGGTACTTTTTGCGTTTTAGCAACATGTTGGTAACATGAGCTTTTGAGGTATCGTTTTCCATGTTTTTGGGGACGAGAAGATCGAATATGAGGTCGATTTTGGCCAAGGAGTGGAAAATTGAGGTTGTACCAGATGTTCAGCTCCCAAAATTGATTTTCTATGAGGCAAAAACCTGCGAAATCGTCTGAAATCACCATCAATTTGTAGAATAGCACTAGGAAAAGTTTCAACACGTAGATCAAGACGATTAAGTGGCACTACCAATGATCATGGATAATTTGAAAAAAAAAAAAAGATCGTACCTACCTAATTTGTGTTTTGGGGGCCAAAATTGGTGGAAACCTTCAGAAATAGCTATTTCAATTATTTCACATGAAACAAACAATAAATGTAGGTACAGCCAACATTTCTGTAGAATAATAAACCCCATGTGACAAGGACTTTGCAGCGTTTTTGCAACATGTTAGTAAAATGAGCTTTTGAGGTATCGTTTTCCATGTTTTTGGGGACGAGAAGACCGAATATGAAGTCGATTTTGACCATAGAGTGTAAAATTGAGGTTGTACCAGAAGTTCAGCTCCCAAAATTGATTTTTTATAAGTCAAAAACCTGGGAAATCGTCTGAAATCACCATCAACTTGTAGAATAACACTAGAAAAAATATCAACAGGTGGATCAAGACGATTAAATGGTACTATCAATGATCAGAGATAATTTATTTTTTTTAAAAGGAGCGTACTTTATTCGAGTTTTGGGGGCCAAAATTGGTGGAAACCACCAGAGATAGCTATTTAAATTATTTTATATGAAAGAAACAATAAATAAACAGCCAACATTTCTGTAGGTATGTCCAATGGAATAATAAACCCATGTGACAAGGACTTGGCAGCGTTTTCAATTATACATCTTCTTCTTCGTTCTTATTAATAGGTATAGATAATTTTGAAAATATCTACATCCTTTGAGTGAATCACAGTAATGTTGCTGAGTGTGATCCACTGGTTTTTGGTTTATTATTCTTTGAATAATACACCTATGTATTCGGTCAGCAAAAAATTTGTATAAAACCCCCTCAAAATTTTTTCTTTTCCGTTTCAAGGTGCGTAGATTCCAAAAATGCAATGTCCGTACGCCGTATCACGTGTACAGGCTTCATTTTTGGTCTAAAAAAGTCGTTCTTTCGCACACATGCTCCATTTGGGCCCTAGTTGTGTCCCGAAACTTTTCAGCCCGATCGGAATACACCAGGGATGTTATGAGTGAAAATGTGCACAAAAATAGGTACTTTTTGTGTTTTAGTAACATGAGCTTTTGAGGTACCGTTTTCCATGTTTTTGGGGACGAGAAGACCGAATATGAAGTCGATTTTGACCAAAGAGTGGAAAATCGAGGTTCTACCAAATGTTCAGCTGCCAAAATTGATTTTTTATGAGTCAAAAACCTGGGAAATCACCATCAATTTGCATAATAACACTGGAAGTAGTATCAACACGTGGATCATGAAGGTTAAATGGCACTACCAATGATCAAAGATAAATTGAAAAAAGAAAGAAAAAAAGGGAGCGTACCTACCTAATTCGCGTTTTAGGGGCCAAAAATGGTGGAAACCATCAGAAATAGCTATTTCGATTATTTCACATGAAATAAACAATAAATGAACAGCCAACATTTCTGTAGGCATGTCCAGTAGAATAATAAACCCATGTGACAAGGACTTAGCAGCGTTTTCTCCTCTTGTCGGTTTCCGTATCCCTGACACAAAGGGAAGCATCTGGCCTGGTCGTTAGACGCAGACACTCCATGCCCGTGGTCTGTTGTTATAAGAGTGGTAAGCGTCTGGACGCCGCTTCTGCTGGATGCATACACTCCATGCCAAAGCGTACTTTTACTCCGTTTAGTGCACTCTTCTCCCAGCTTCATGCTGTCCTCGGAACCAAACTGCCCCTAGTGCTAAACTTATTCAGTTCAGGCCGCTGGAACAAAGCTACTGATCTATAACCATGAACAAACACTAAAGACAGGAATGGCTCAGCTGAGCTACATGAATACAAAATGTTTATTTAACTTTCAATACAATTTAAAAATAGTTGGGTAATTCAGATGATCAGGAACTTCTTTAATCATCAAGATCTACACATTCAATGTCATTACTTTCTAGGTCATTGAGTAAAGAGTCAGGTATGTTATTGTGCCCACCAAACATGGCAGTCATCACAGGAACTACTAAAGATTGTTTGCTGAATTCACGTTCTGCTCTGATGCCCCACATGAAGTATCCAACAGGTTCGCCGTCTCTGCTCTCAGTTTCTTTAGTTATGTAAGCCTAGAAACGACAATTTTGTTATTACAGACTCACCATACACACGGTGTAAAGGCCCCTATACACAATGGCCCATGCTACGCCAGCCATGTGTAGACATGCAGTGACCTTGGAAAAGCTGGTGATGGCCGGTGCATGCTGAGGCTGGCCAGCAATCACCTCTGTCACGGGTTTTCACGAAAGATCAAAGGAAGCCAGCGTGGGCCAGGATCTGCCATGCGTACATTTTCGCGTCGCTGTGCACAAGGGGCCATTGTCTCATTACTCATTTACGGTCCCAACAGTGGCCAGTGTGTGGATGAGCGACGCTGGCACATGATTTCGTCACCATCGAAATTTACCAGCTCCGGTGGCCATGCTAGGCCAGTACAGGCCACTGTGTAGAGGGGGCTTAACATCGATCACATGAGAAGCAAGTCATATTGACCAGGATAATATCTAACCTGCTGTTCGAATTCTTGGATCAACTTGTCAACATTTCCAAAATAAGGGTGAGGAATGGCGGTCTTGATGTCGGGGAATAGTTTGGGGAGCATCGTATTTTTCATGTACTCTTCAGACAGACGTCCTTTTTGAATGTATATAAGTGTCAACACAATCCCAAGCATGGAGGAAAAGGCCGACGGTGCCATTCCGGACCGAGCAGCTAAATCCTCTCTGAAAGGTGCCGTTTTAGGCACTACCAGTATGTACTTTCCACTTGACACTTCGACTAGCTCTGTCCCATAGATTGTTTCCAACTTTTGTTTAGCAACTGTAATCGTTCTTTCGATCTGGTTACGTTTTTTTGCTCCACTACCATGAAGTAGATCTGACCTGAAAGAAGCAATAAGTACATAATTTTCTCAAGTTCAGCATAACACAATGAACACATCTTCACTGGGTACGATATACACATACACACTATTATAGGGCTTATCTATACTTTAATTTAACCTAACCCATAGTTAGCTATTACTTTGTGCACCTCTTGACCTACAAAAGACAAAGATCAGGAAGTGTACCTTACTTTTTGAATGGCTTCCCACTTGAAGCTAATCGCAGAGCAGCTCTAACAGCCAAAGTGGCTGAATTCTGTATCAACTCGCTGTCCTCAGTTTGTGATTCATCTAAATCTTGACTCCCTCGGGCAACTGCCTGAGATGCAAAATGAGGTTCAGACCTATGCAAACAAACATTTTTCTGTACCCCACAACGAACGGCAAGCACACAATTGTATTTCGTGAGCAGTGTTCAAGTGACCTTCGAGAGGTAAGGAGAGGTTGGGAGAAGTACTCTTGTTTTGTACTGCTCGATTTTCCAGAAGGGGGAAACAGTTGGCTGTGATTCCTTCGTCCACTCATCGTAGATACTGTTACAATTTACTGTCGAGTCTGTTCTCTGAAATTTAGGCGATTGATGGTGAAAAGTTCACATAACACAAAGAAACCTCATTGAATTATGTTAGTACTGCACTACCTATCATCATCATTATCATAAATCAACCGTTCACTTATTCTAGGTTGAAATAAACTAAGGTAATTCAGTTCACTTCATTGATGGAAAATGGTATGGTATGTACATTAGGTACGTATTTTATATATCATCACTTTGGTAGTAACTATAAGTTCTAAAGTCTATCGAAAATCTCACAAGTACTAAAGAGAGAGAAGTACAGAATTTATACTGATATACAAAGCTGAAATTAATGGAACGTCTTGGTTTGATTACTGGGTGTAGAACGTTTGGGTTTGAAACCAGAGATAATTACACTTTAGTAGGTAAACATTTGTTGAGACACTAGTCTACTGTACATTGATAAATAACTAGATAAACATAAATTGGAAACTTGAAAATCGCAGATCAAACCAATACATCGGTAATACTCAATAATAGCGATAAAAATGCATAAAACGATAAATTTCCAGTGTATCACTACCAGTCATGCCACGCATAAATGTATTATTTAATATTAGTTCCAGCACTTACAAATTAGAGCGGCTTGGCTTAGAAGGAATTTATATAGCACTGGCACTTCCTGTTCCCGAAAAAGCGAAAGTTCATAATCATAAGCTACCCTGTGAACACCAGCTAAACAGTACAGCTTACTAGTCTAAAGTATTATAGGTCTACTTGTTTTCTAGTCTCGTTCTGTTATCAGTTTATCACTTCAGAGAGGGAAAAAATAATCCCGCCCATTTCAAGATCCACGGTAGTGGAGTGAAGTTCTCAGGTCAGCTGTCCTCTGTAGATGTCGGACTTGAGTGGTATTCCTTTGTAGACGATTGTGGATGATGAGTGATGCTGCTGGTGTTGCGAATTTGCGATGCATTTGTATCCATGAGAATGAGTGTTGACGTATGACAGGGATTGTGTGGGAAGTGGGAACGAACTAAATTATGAATTGATAGTGGGGAGATATATATGAATGAGCTAGGATTAAAAGGTAACGTTATTGTCTCTAATAAATGTCTTGGAGGAATGTTTAATTTATGGTTTTGTATCAGGTGGTTTTGGATGGAGCCCGTGATATGAGTTGCAAGGGAGAATTTGGAGCAAGATCCACGGTAGAATGGAAGAAAAATGTAATCATGAAAGAAAGGAATCCTTTTCTTCAGTGAAATATAATTAACCTCCCACTACTATTTATCATTTTTTCGTGGTAAGAGCAGTGATGCCAGGAGTGAACGGCGGATTTTGAAACTAATGATCCTAGATTCTGAAGTTTTCAAAATCCAAAAAACTGCTTTTAGCGAATTTTCAAAGAAAATGAAGCTATTGCAATGGCTTCGAAATTTAAATAATATAAATTTTTGGAAATTTTCTTCATAGAAATCCGTTTCAGACCATTCTAAAACGATTCCTGAAATTTAACACTTTTTTATATGTATATATATATTTATATATATATGTGTCACTCCAGACGATAACTCTCGATAGAATTGAGATAAACAGCTCAAATTTGCACAAAAAATCTATCTTGGCAATCGAAAGGCTAAGTTCGAAGATGGGCGAAATTGGCCTACTCTAAGGAGGGTTTTGGCGCATTTAAAGTGCGCAAAAATTACCCAAAAATCCCCAAAATGTTATTTTCCAACAAGTGACCCCTCATTTTAAAGGTTTTTGCACGCTGAACACGATGGTGGAATCGGATTTTAGATATCTTGATCCGTTCTCAAATTAGAGCATTTAAAGTGCGCAAAAATTACCCAAAAATCCCCAAAATGTTATTTTCTAACAAGTGACCCCTCATTTTAAAGGTTTTTGCACGCTGAACACGATGGTGAAATCGGATTTTAGATATCTAAATCCGTTCTTAAATTAGAGCATTTAAAGTGCGCAAAAATTACCCAAAACTAGGATAATCTTTAAACTCTTACCCCCCCACCCCCTTAGAGTGGTCAGATTGAAAAATGTGAGAAGTATTAATTGAAGACGAGAGTTCGAAGCAAAAAAGGGGGAGGCAAACGATTAGTACAACTCCTTGAATTTCCCATTTGACATATAATTGTTATGATACCTTCATAGATAGACAAGTACCGGCCCACGTATTACTAGAAGGAAGACGAAAGAAAAAATCTATTTCAAATTATTCAATTTAGGTACTAACAGTAGGAGGAAGACGTTTTCCTTTATTCAAAACCATAGCCATTAATTCGAATATTTCTTTGAAAATTCGCTCATTAAGTCATGCTGCATGACTGGCCTTTTTCTGCTCAGAATCGAGTAATCATAAACCAGTACTAACAATTTTATATTAAGGTAAGCGCACACTAAATTCCCGGTAAACCAATCGTTTACCCTATTTAGCACGCTCAAAGAGCTCCTCCCATTGGGTCCCCTCCGTGATAACAATCGAGTCGTCAGCAAATAGAAACATTTTGGCGGGAATATCAAATTCAAAAATACGATCAATATATAACAAAAACGCTGCAAATCCCTGCACAACATGCTGTTGGAATGGAACAGGCGCATTTTTCTGCCGTGGTTCGACCCGTCCCACCCCAGCACTAGTGTGTGCTTACCTTTGTAGTTGAACAGTTTCAATTTGGTCAAAATTTCGATTTTTTTTTAAATTTACTGGTAGGTGGAATTTTACAGGCAAGGGTGCCATTTTACAGACAATAAGGAAGGACGGTACAAGTGTAGATAACTAGACTCATAACTCCTTATGGGGGGGGGATTCTTCATAATACATTAGAACAAATTTCTAATGACTAAATAATTCAGAATCATGAATTTTGTTGATGGTGTAGGCATAGAGTGCATAGGTAAAAATGCTTACATAATTATATAACTACGTATTGGGGGGGGGGGGGGGGGGCTTTTGCCATTTATTTTGAATACCTAACTGTCAACAGGTTATTTGAATCTTGGACATCTTCGAAAAGGTGGTTGGTAGGCATTTTTATGGTCATGAGATGAGGCGCCATCAGTGAGAAATGCTGTGATGTGCATGCAGATCCTTCAAAGAGGTAATTGGGCATAAATGATCGAGATCGGAGTGCATTATATGTGGAATAAATTTTTTCCATTAGGTTGCAAAACTTGGAGGTGTTTTCATGACCAAGAGGCTCTGGATAGTGACAGGTGCATGAGCGGATCGCACAGATCTCAGGAACTCCACCCTTCAGAAAGTCAAGCTCTCAAAACTCCGAGACATCACCATCAACAACTGATTCTCTGAAAATAGATTATGAAAATGAACGTGTCTGACAATCTACTCTGCTTGTGGCTACCTTGATCCTTGACTAAGCTAAAGAATGGAGAAGAAGAATAAGAAGGTCCTCGTATCACTGTTATCAATTCCATGTGATGTTTAGTTCAGCGGATTGCTGCCATGTGGTATTGGTGCTTGTAGCTTTGTTCGAATGATTTTCAACTGTGATCTTGAACACAGTAGTTGTTAGCGTAGTTATCTTGTTGTGATAAGGTGGAAGAACGGACTTCGTGTTAAGAACAGATCATGGCAGTTACACGTAAATTGGTAAGTTAGCTATTATTTAGTTAGGTAGGTAATTCATTTCTGATCTCGAGCGTGGCTCATACGGTTCTGTATCGGAATACAGAACCGTATGAGCCACGCTCACCTTTGTTGTCTCAGAGGTAAGCTAAGTCATCATACAGGTATGTACCTAAGAAAAATCGCCAGCAAAACTTGAAAAGCGAAAGTCCATGAAATGCTTTTTACCAATGTACTTCCTAGTAACTGCAAGTCCCGTGTTACAAACTAGCGTTGTGTTCAGTTGGGAGGACTTACATGGTTTACCTTTTAGATAGATACTCAAGCAGGGTTCACATCCATCCGGAGCCGTCCGGAAATACGGATAGGGGAAGCTAGTGAAAAGCAGTGGAAGGGATGGAGGGGAATCGCGGAAGTTGGGAAGGCGTTCATAACCATCCGGAATTTTGGCTGACAACTCGTTTCCCGCGATTCCTCCCACAGCTGTTTCGGTTGCCGACGCCATTCTGTATGCGCAGTAGTGAACTGCGCAGATGCGGAGCGGAAAATATCTGAAAAATCAGATGCGTACAGTTCGCTTCAAAAGTGCTTCTCCGGAAAGAATATTCCCCCCTCCCCAGCTGATGTCCAACCAATCAGCTGCTCGTACGCACGTTCCGGATAGCTTTCCGGATGGATGTGAACCCTGCTTTAGAGACCAGAGGTTTAACCTTCAAGGGTAAAAGGAACGTTCGCTTGAGAGAGTGTCAAAGCTGGCGATCTGTAATGGACAGACGTAGGTATTGTAACAACCTGAGTACACCAATATTGAGGATTTTTGACCGAATTTTCTTCCCGAACTATGGCAACAACGACGTACCTATCGGCTACTGCCAAATAAAATGTTTCTCCAGTTTTGGAGATCCGAGCAGTTGGAGTCCTGACCAGCGATCCTTGCAGAAGACTACCTGTTATGATCTGCCTATCCTAAACGAACATTACGATGCCCTAGTAGAGTAGGTAGTTGTGTACTCGATGACAAAATCAAACTTGGTTGAGTCGGCCATTACAGTGACTTCCTTGTGTATGCGTTCCCCACAGTGCACTGTGCAGCGTATAGGTGATATGGTGCAGATGCTAACTAAATGTGATCAAGACGCAGGGAAGGATGAACGGAGTTCAAAGCCTGGTCAACACCACGTGCAAAAACACGAACTCCAGCAGCGTGTTAGGAGTGTTGTTGGCGTTGCTTCCTCCAAGTTAAAATCATGTGCCATACAAAACAGAAATGCGGGGTTTTCTCGACGCATCAAAAACTTGACGTGGATATGTTGTGATATGATGTGTAACCTTTGCCTGCCAACCTTTAACCCTTGCTAAGTACATCATTGTGGATAAGGGATCAGGCTTTGAGGATGAACCGTATTGGAAAATGGCACCGTATGTAAGTAGTATCCAAAAGCCAATCCTGGCGCACTCCCTTAGATCTCTGATAAAAAGTTTTAACATAAAAGATCAGAACACATATTTTCACTTGAATCCTTGATGTTTTTTATTTTCACTTGAATCCTTGATGTTTTTTATTTTCACTTGAATCTCTGATAAAACTTTTTTATCACAAAACATCAGAACCAGTGACTTTTTCATTTTTAGCGACTTGAATCTCTGATAAAATTTTTTTTAACACAAAACATCAGAACCAGTGACTTTTTTAAAAAAAATATTTTTTCATCAGAAACTCTAGTGAAACTCTAATAATTTTTCAATCGTAAATAAAAATGTAAATTTAGGACTATTTAGGGGTCGATATTTTCGAAATTTAGCTCTCTCTGATGTTTTCACTAGAAAAAATAAAAAAATTAAAATAACGTCACGCTAAAAATATTTTTGAATCGTCTTAAAATAAAATGATATCGTCTTAAATTAAAAAGACGAGACGCTAGATCTCTTCTGAATTTGTGAATCCCAATCTATTTAAAGGTGGTGTCGAATCGACCCCACCTTTAATAGAGAGGGTCTCGATTTGATACTACCTTTAAGAATTCAATTCAAACAGGATAAATAGTATCCATACAAGAATAGACAAAAGAAAAAAGTGGGTGGATAATAAAAAAAGTGAGGGGGGTAGTTAAAAGAATAACTTTTATAATAAAATGTCAGTGATTGAAATATATAAGAATGCCGCTAAAAAATCAAACTACTCATCTTTCAAGGATATTAAAAAAGGAACTTATACCATCTTGGAAAATTTTATAAAAAATTCGGAATATGGTGAAAGCGTTGTCGTTAAAATTGATTATGATGATGAAGAGATATGTTTGTTTTTACCTAAAAGAATTTCACGTCGACTTCTTAATCACGTTAGAAACAATCCAGAAAGACATCCTGAAAAACTTATTTATAATGGAACAGATAAAAAGTCAAATGCCTTTCTGATTGACTTTGAGTAAATATTATGCTTTTCAAAGACTTAGTATCTATTACGTTTTTATAGGGAATCTCTATAAAAACAAACTTAAAACCTATTTTTTTCTTACTCATATTTAACGGATAACACACTAGTCTTTTTTATTGTTTTCTTTTATTATTTCTTCAAGGTGAGTTTTAAACTTGTCTCTACTTATGTTTATTTTATAGTGGCCCCAAGCCAAAGTATTTATGCCATTTTTCATTATAAATCTTTTATCATCATGAGCGGAAAGAGCTTTCTTATTCTGTTGTTCTGTGGTCACATCGTGTTTTTTCGATTTGAATAATATCTGTTTCTGATAGTTTGGTTCTTTAAAGAATAAGCATCTTTTATAATCCTCTATACTTAAACCCTTATTAACGACATTTTTCTTTACTCCTTTAGATTTTTTCGTAACATCATTAGTTTCGAATATTTTAAAAGCGTAGCACTTTGGACGAAGTCCAATAAACTCATTCATAATCTTACCTTCTAACTCATCTTTAAATTTCCCCAACACTTTTTTATTAACATGTGGAACGTTGTAAACATTATTTTTTGGATACCTAGTCGGAAGTATCGAAATGATCCAACATATTTTTCATATCATTATAAAAATCATCCGTTTTTATTTCCATTATTAAACTATCTGTATCTCCGTATAATAAATTTACATCACTTTTATATTGTTTTTTAACCGTGTTGTAATAAAAATCATACATGCAAGTTTTGGAAATGTCTAGAATACTCATACCAATGAAAATTGGCTGTTTAAGTGTGATATTTACTTTTTTCATGTGTACAGCCGCTAAGTTTTCGGAATAAATAGTTCTACCTTTAAAGTTTGGTTTTGAAATTAGTTTTTCCAATTTCAATCCATCAGAACAAAGCCTAATATCCACATGTTTACGCACATTCATCATTGTCCTCCCAAATACACTATTGTTCATAAGTTTAAAAAAGTCTTTTTCGAAAGGTGTTTCGGCTTTTGCTCTAAGATTTGTATTGTAATCAATATAGATTTTTAACCAAGCACTTTGGTCAAATTCTAAAACCTTATGAATTTTTTCTAATTTCATTCCTAGTTGTAAATACTGTTTTAACGTAATGTAATGGATAACGTATTTTTTCTTATCATACAACGTGGTTAAAAGTTTTGGTAGTTTTTCATCTTCATAGTTATTTTCAGGGGCTAAAGGAAAATCAGAGTGTAAATCGTGGAGTTCTTGAGGATATTTTAAATCAACTTCTAAAATATAGCCCTTGGGTGAATCATCAGGAATGGATTGTATATCGAAATTATCTAGATCCATTTTCCATTCAAAATTTCCATAAGGTAAAAATTTACTCATCGCCCAACCGTAAAGATTATTTGCATCCAAATACTCAATGAAAACAGATTCTTTTTCTTTGTTGAATTGATCTCCCATATATTTATTATTGGCTTTCGCGTATCGTTTTGAACATAGACAAATTCCACCTCTTATTCCATTTTCTACGAGTAAAATCTTATCATAATCTGTTAACAATTCTATCTTTTGTTTGGTCATTCTCAACATACAGTCCCAAGCGAAACCTGGTGTTGTATAGTACCAAGCGGGGTCTAATTTATATTTTTCTAAAGATATATTTCTAAAGTTTTCCATGATATCTGCTAACAAAAGAACATCAATTTTATTGTAAAGTTCTGTAAATTCTCCCAAATTTTTAATTTTGAATGTAGACCAAATTTCTAGAGCATTTTTATAATCATTTTCTTTAACATTTTCTCCAGTGAGTTTACTGTAGAATTTCTCTATAGGTGGAAGGTTAGTTTCTCGATATTTTTCAACAGAGTCCATATACTCATATGGATAAGCTAATTTTCTAGTAATTAGTTCGAGATGTTCTTTTGGGAAATACTTTTTTATTTCCTTAAATTGATTTTTGGTTAAACTTTTAGCTAAAGAATATAAAGAAGCAGAAAGAAATTTAAAAGAATCTATGAATCTCAATTCTATAGTCTTTTTCTTTTTGTTACCATTTTTATCGAGTTCATTACTTTTATAAGCTACCATTTTAGAAAAGGAAATGTACTTCTCTTCACTTTGTGGTAAAAGTTTAATATCGTAATTATCTTTTTCAAATTCTTTAATAAATAGATGTGCATCGTAGCCAGAAAGATTATGGAAAAATACTGGAATAAACTTTGGATTTTTATATTCTAAATTACAAATCGAATGAGCTGCTCCTCTGTACATTCCAGTCAAATGTGAGTGATCCCTTACTTTTATACAATTATCAGGTATATTTTCCTTCGAAACTTCTAATTCTTCAATATATTCATCTGCTTTAACATCATTTTGTTTATCGATAAAGTGTTTAATTGTTTTTCTCAGTACATCATGTCTATTTTCAATTATAGGTGGAAGTTCATTAAATTTTCTTTCACAAATGTGGCAACTCTCAGCACTATCGTATTCTCTTTGTTGTTCTTCGGTTAAATCTTTCATGGGAATATTAACGTCATAGTATTTTTTCGCCACCATTAAGGCGTCTTTTTTTATTTTTTCGTAAAACACTTTTACCACATCCTGTCCAGAATATTGTACAAGTTTATAATCGCCTACATAGTTTTTCCTACTTTCGTCTTCGGCATTTTTCATGAAGTAAACAAAACTGTACGGTTCATGTTTTTGAATGGCATTTGTATAACATTCATCGGGATTTGGTTTGCAGGTATCAATCTTTTGTAACGTACATTCAAAATCTGCATAAATTGTAAAAGGTACTTTTAAAGAGTGTCTATAATTTTCAAATTGCAAAATGTTATCATAAGGTTTTGGTAGATCTACTTTAACAGCTTTATGAACTCCGCAATATTTTTTATGGTCGTTTAGTTTATCTTGAGTTCCAAAGCTATTCAAACACATTTTACATAAAAATCTTTTGTGTCCATTCTTTGTTAGCTGACTATGGCCAACCAGTTTCCAAAGATTCTTGATCCAACAATAATGTTCAGTTTCCTTGTTTTTCAAGTACAACAAGTCAATGTGCCTTTCCTTTTCATCTTTCGTTATTTCCAAGGGTACTATAGTATTTCCTTCATTCAGACAGTAAACATTAATGGAAATCCTAGTTCTTTTCTCAAACTTTTTCACATCGATAAGTTTCATAGGAAAACTGATATCTTTCAACGCTTCATCAAACTCATGTTCCCATGTTATGTACTTTCCTATTCTATCAGAATCGCGGTCTGCAGGATGTAAAGCCGAAAGAACAGCCCATAGGAAACATTTATTATCATTATTTTGTACATTTATAATTGCTTTCCTACTTTGTAGAAACTTAGGGAGTGGGATGAAAGATGATCCTCTCAAAGGAATGTACTTGTTAACGTTCAGTTCCAAATGTTTGATTTTATGAAGTTGCCATTGAGATCCTTTAATTTCGAACGATTCCATTTCATTTAGAATTTTCTGTTTCATTTCAACGTAACAGTATGCAACTTCTGCTGACTGCAATATTATTACGTTTTTAGTTTTGAAATTGAGTTCCTGATACTCCATGTTATTTTTGTTAGTTCCTTTTTTAAATTCTGCGATTAAAACTACATTAACTTTTAGTTTCATTTTTCTAAGTTTCCATTTGATTAAACCTGTTACGGTTCTTTTAATACTGTTCAGAAATTTGGAAGCATCTTTAAATCCTTTCGTATTTTTAATGTTGTAAGTCACTAATCTAGATTCAAATGCAGTTTCCTTTTCAACAACTTCCGTTTTCGGTTCTCTGTTTTTTTCAAATACTTTTTCACTAAAATTAAATACTTTGTGTAATTTCCTCGGATTTACAAATACAGGTTTCGCTTTTCTAGGTTTTCTGATAGTCATTGTCCGGTCCGGGTCGTTTTTTCCATGACGCTTAGACTTTAGATGTCTAGCCCAATTTTTATAAGTAGTGCTAACATTGCACTTTTCACAATGTTTTTTAATATTATCCATTTTATTATAGGATATATAATTTTTTTTCGTATCGTTCATTTTTATTAGAAAATAGATTCTTTTAACTAACCCCTCATTTTTTTTTATCCACCCACTTTTTCTTTTTGTCTATTCTTGTATGGATACTATTTATCCTGTCTCCCATATCATCCTTTTAACTAACCCCTCACCTTTTTTTTTTTTTTATCCACCCATTGAATTCTTATTGGTGGGACCCATTAAATCCAATTATCAAAGGTGGCGTCTACTAGACGCCACCTTTAAAGGCAAATACAAGTCAATTTGATTTTTTAGTCATAAGAAAATCTCGTGCGTTTACTTGACACAATCATGGTCAAAAGTTGATAAACAACTCATTAGAAACAATATTAATTTTTTATGTGTATTTAGACAAGGACCAAGATACATGCGAGATATTTATGATGAATATGTGGGAAGTGATTTCACTTATGGACAATTCAAAGAATTATGCTATTCTTGTTGGGATGAGGACTTTGGTTTTCTAACGATTGACCTAACAAAGAAACGCAGTAACGGACGTTACCGAAAGAAATTTGGTGAAATATTTTAGATAAAAAATATAGATTTTAAGTTTGCCTTAATTAGGAACGGCGAATTACCGGCCCTAATTTTTATAGGGATTCCCTATAAAAACGCTACACGGATAACTTCAAAAAATCACATTGGGAAACGCTTCAAAAAATCACATTGGGAAACGCTTCAAAAATCGCATTGGAAAACGCTTAAAAACGCAAAAATAGCGTTCCTAAGCGTTTAAGCGTTTAAGCGTTTAAGCGTTTAAGCGTTTAAGCGTTTGAGCGTTTTAACGTTTAACCGATTTTAAAAAAAAATTTTCCTATAATAAAAACATGACAACAAAAATTACTTTAGAACAAGCGCTTAGACAGAAATTCAAAGAAGCGCAAAATGAAGTGATGAAGGAAAAAGAAGTCAAACTTAGAGAAATCAAAAAGATTGATCAACCCTCTGAAGATGAACAAATAATTTTCACAAAACGAAAACGTAAGCCCATGACTGTGGCTGAAGCTAATAAATCGATTAAACTCAAGAAAAATTTACAGAAATTAGCAAAACAAGAAAGGGTTAACCAAGCATCTGATAAGGAAACAAGAGAAAAGGCTTATGAACCTATAACTTCACGATTAGATAAGGTAGAAAAAGCAGTGAAACAGACTGATGAAGATCTTGGTAAAAAATTAGAACTCATTCCTGTAATAAAAACAATTAACCCCTTGGCTATCAGTTCGCCTAAAAAAGTTACTTTTAAAGATGTTGATACCGAGGCCCAAGGTATTGATACTGAAGATACATTAAATCAAAGCTTTTCAAGTGACAATGTAGATAGGGATTATGAAATGGAAACAATTTTACAAAAAAGTGTTAAATTACCAAACTCTTCTGTAGGTCCTTTAGGTATTGGACCAATTGCAGAATTATATATTCTTCATCCTGATAGACAATTTGGAATATACCCTTTAAAAAATCATATCTTTATTGGAAATAAACAGATACGAGTAAATGGAAATGATATTGAAATAGAAAAAATGAAATATTCCGGTACTGAAGGCTTATGGAAGCTCTTAACAAAACCCATAGCTTCTGATATTCCATCCAAAGATGAGTACACTAATGAAGACTTTAAAGCTTATACAAAAATCCTCATTCAAACAGATAGCATGTTTCAAAATAATAATCCCGAATCTAAACAACCAAAATCAAGTGTTAGTAAAAAATGGAAAGAAATCATAAAACCTATCTGGGAGTATAGTAAAAAGAAAAAGATTGGCACTGGGTTGATTAAATATACTGAAAATCCTGTAGAATTTAAATATATAGATAATTTGAATCAACTTACACAAAGACTATACTATTTGTATGCGCAAGAGCAGGCAGGAAATAATAATTTTCACAATGAAAAATTGGGAATTATAAATTTCATTAAAGATCAACTGGAGAAAGATATTGATAAACCCAAAGGAACTGAATACTTGATTAAAATTATTAATAATTTACCCAAAAATATGATAAAAAATGGTTCTGGTATTTTCAATACTATTCTTAATAAACTTGGGCCTGTTATTCCAGAAATGCATCTCCCAGGTGGTTATCAATATTGTGGACCATTTACTAAATTGGATAAGAGATTAAATAGAGGTGATGAAGGTATAAATAGTCTTGATAAAGCCTGTAAACAACATGACATTTTTTACAGAGATCATGAGAAAACTAGTGATAGGCATCTTGCTGATAAAAAATTGGAAGTAGAAGCTGATAAAATTATGAAAAGTTCAACAAATATCAGTGAAATATTGGGAGCTGCTATAGTAAAAACTGGTATGAAAGCCAAAAGACACTTTGGGATGGGTGTATATTAATTTTTTATAAGATTCACATCTTATAAAAAAAAAAAACTTTTTTTCCTATAATAAAATGATTACACATCAAATAAATTTGTCAGAAATACAAATGAAAAAAATAAGATCTGCTTATAAAAAACGTGTTCCAGTAAAAGTACGACTGGCTTTTGCAGATATTAGTGGAAATGGAAATCATAAAATCCTGTTAAATGAAACTCAGAAAAAAAAGCTAGATAAATGTATCAAAAACAAAAAAGGGTTGGAATTGGAAATGAATTATGATCAGTTGCAAATAAATCATTCAGGTGGGTTTTTACCCTTACTTTTTGCAGCAATGGGAGCAGCTGGAGCGTTAATGGGTGGTGGAGCTGCAGTAGCTTCTAGTGTTATAGACTCGAAACATAAGGCCGCTGAAGAAGCCGAAATAAAACGTCATAATCTCGAGATGGAAAAACTAGCTAAAAATGCAAAAAGTCTAAGTATCGGCTCTGGAATGAAGAAAAAGAAACCTAAAAAGAAACCTACCAAATCAAAAAACTAAATAGCTTCCAGCCTCTTACCAATTTTGATATTGAAAGATTATCGAAAGAAATGAAAATTAAAAACTTCAGAGGAGTTTTCATGAAGGATGATTTACCAGAGAAAGTGAACCACACGGAATGTGGTATTATAAATCTAGAAAATTCTGATGAGGCTGGAAGCCACTGGACTGCATTTCATAAAAATAACAATTTAAAATATTATTTTGACTCGTATGGAAATGCACCACCACCAAGAGAACTTGTTCAATATTTAGGTTCAGAAAATTTATTTTATAATGAGGAGCAAATCCAAAACCAATATGATCCGCCTATCTGTGGACATTTATGTTTATTAATTTTGAAAAAGCTATCAGAAGGACACGATTTTGTAAATAGCATGAGAACATTGAAGGAAAATCTTAATTTCTTTTATTAAATTTTATAGTCTTGATATTTTTATAGAATTTCGATTCTATAAAAAAAATTTTTTCTATAATAAAATGATGTACACAAATAATAATGAAACACCTTCAGCCCCTGAAGAATTTACTCCAATAACTCATCCTAGATTATATCCAAAAATAATTTTTCCCGAGTTTAATGAGAACAATTATAGAATCAATCGAATTATCAATCAATACAAATTTTTAGAAGATGAAGTGAAAATGAGAAATGGTTTGAAAAAAAAATATGGAAAAATATCCAGTACTCTTTACGGTACTGAATTTTTATTCGCCCTCTCAGAACTCGGACTGGTTGGTACTTCTATAGCATTACCAATAATAATTCCATTCAGTGTTCCAATTTCTACAGGATTGACAACCTTATCGATAATATTAAGGACTTCAAGCGGATTTTTCAATAAAAAAATTAATAAACACAAAGAAATTGAGCTTTTGGCAAAAGCTAAATTAGATTCGATTGAAGAAAAGTTCAGAAAAGCAATTAAAGACGGTAAAATATCTGATGAAGAGTTCAATGATATTGAACAAGAAATAAAAAATTATATAAATATGAAAAGTACTATTCTAAATGAATATAATAAAAATAAGAAAGAAGTTAAAAGTGTGGATCCTATCAAACTATCACTTTTGAAACATGGGGAAGTTTTCAGAACTGGATTTTAATATTTTCTATTCCACTATCTTGATATTTTTTATAGAATTTCGATTCTATAAAAAAACTTTTTTAAGAGTTTTAAAAGAAATTTTTAAATGTTCTCGACTTGTATTCGACTTTACCGTTAAAGAGGGGAGGCGATTCGCCCCCCCTCTTTAAGAGTTTTGAAAATCTTCTTTAAATGTTCTCGACTTGTATTCGTCTTTTCATCGGACCCGTCTGGCAGACGGGTCCGATGTATTTACTGTTAAAAATCAAATTGACTTGTATTCGACTTGTATTCGACTTCATAGTTAATCATCCGAGAACGACGATTTAAAAGGTGTTAGTATTATCGGAATACTAATCATGTGCTACTGACTTAGATCTCTGATAAAAAGTTTTAACTGATATCAAAAGCCGCAGCTCACATGTGAGCCGCGGCTTTAAAAATTTAATACGAGATCAAAGGAGACAATAAACTGAAACTACCTAAAATATATCAGAACCAGTGACTTTTTCTTTTGGATATTCAGTGTGAATATGACTAGACAACCACAGTCCATATCTGGACAAAAAAGTAATATAATTTTACGAGCAGATTTTGAAAAGAATGTGCCAGAAAACACTTTTGCTTACGTAATTTTGGTTTCAGAAGTCACTCTCAACTATATACCACTTAAAAATATTATAAAAGAGGAAATCTAAAACTCACCATGGGAGGAAAAAAAGGATAAACAATATAAATAACAATTTTTTTATTGGGAACATTCTCAATAAAAATATATCAGACACATTATTTTGCTTCAACTCCAACTGGTAATATTTCCTCAGATATCCTTCAAGAGGCTCACGCGTGAGCCCTCTCAAGGTTACAGGCTGATCTTAATATTACTGTAGTTGAGTCCAGAATATTTCAGCTCAGAATGTTCTCTGGAATGACCTTCTAAGAGCTCACGCGTGAGCCCCCTCAAGGTTAACATTCACTATCACTGTAGTTGAGCCCAAAAATGAAATACTCAACATTTTAAGTTTTTGATGGTCTTTCACAATCACTCCAACTCTTCTCAACTTCTTACTATAACTCAAGGACACATGTAGCTTTTCTTTTAAACAGAGATTCCAATCCTCTCCTGTGATCTTCATATGTTGAAAATACACTTCCAAGTAGTATCCATAAACAGCAGTAGTATAAAAAAGTCTTGATGTTTGCTTCTTTATCAAATCACCAGATTTAATAAGGTAATTCTCTACTTCCATAATGTTATTTTGATTAGGAAGTTTCACCTTTTCCATTTCATGGTCAAATACAACAAATTTTTGTAGGTACTGATGCATTTGATCTGGAGTTCTTGATATATTAGACACTTTTGGGATTTTCAAAAGCTTTTGAAAATCACATTTTCTACTACCTGGTAGACTCACATTGTTTTTCGTGATTAGTTCTCTGGCTTCACTTGCACTAACACAATTTTTCACTTTCTGCACGAAACTCAAACATTCCTGGTGATATTGTTCCACTTTTAAAATTTCTTCACAGAAATCATAATCATCACAATAAGCTAACTTTAAATATTCAGGAGGTTGTGCCATGTTGAACAGTTGAGGACAAACTAATTGTGAATATGGAGATAGGAATTGAAAGCGAACTATCTGAAATGGGAATGCAAGGTCAACTAGCTGGCCTCCTTTGAGATAGTGTACGGAATATTAATCTCGCATTATTTATCATTTCCTTTAGTTCACACGCAACAAGCTAGATAGCATGAGGCTCTAGAAATCCTAAGAGTTTTTTAATTTAAAAAGGTGGCGGCGATTCGCCCCCACCTTTAAATATATTGGGTTTTAAATTATTTTCGTACTGTTTGAAAACTTTTAGACCCGGTAATTTACCGGATCTAAAAAAAAAAAAATATTTTCTATAATAAATAAAGAGATATGGTTTTAAGCGATGAGGCATTAGATATATGTGATGAACATGGAGGTTTCTGGGAGTTTGTAAAGAAACCTGAATTTCGATTTTATGATAGAAACTGTGACGCACTAGACGAGATTCAACGTGCATTGAGGGAGTATAGATTTTCTAAACGGTTGTTAAAAGAAAGTTTATTTGGTGTCGATGGTAAACCACCACTCCTTTCAAAGAAGCAAGTAAAGACATGTCTTAATGAAAAAAAGATTAAGGTTCCTAAAAATGCTACTGAATATCAACTTAGAAAATTGCTTTATAATGAGGATAAAGTCACACTGAAGAAGGATTTTGAGTTTCAGTTTCGATACTGTTGCTAAAGCTCAGAAGTATTAAGGAGATTTTATTTTTAATGAACACTGCTCATTAAAAAGTTCTTATGCTACTAATTAGCAGAAATATTTTTTTAAAGACGATTCAAAAAGTTTGTTTTTATAGAGATTCCCTATAAAAACGTAATAGATACTAAGTCTTTGAAAAGCATAATATTTACTCAAAGTCAATCAGAAAGGCATTTGACTTTTTATCTGTTCCATTATAAATAAGTTTTTCAGGATGTCTTTCTGGATTGTTTCTAACGTGATTAAGAAGTCGACGTGAAATTCTTTTAGGTAAAAACAAACATATCTCTTCATCATCATAATCAATTTTAACGACAACGCTTTCACCATATTCCGCATTTTTTATAAAATTTTCCAAGATGGTATAAGTTCCTTTTTTAATATCCTTGAAAGATGAGTAGTTTGATTTTTTAGCGGCATTCTTATATATTTCAATCACTGACATTTTATTATAAAAGTTATTCTTTTAACTACCCCCCTCACTTTTTTTATTATCCACCCACTTTTTTCTTTTGTCTATTCTTGTATGGATACTATTTATCCTGTTTGAATTGAATTCTTAAAGGTAGTATCAAATCGAGACCCTCTCTATTAAAGGTGGGGTCGATTCGACACCACCTTTAAATAGATTGGGATTCACAAATTCAGAAGAGATCTAGCGTCTCGTCTTTTTAATTTAAGACGATATCATTTTATTTTAAGACGATTCAAAAATATTTTTAGCGTGACGTTATTTTAATTTTTTTATTTTTTCTAGTGAAAACATCAGAGAGAGCTAAATTTCGAAAATATCGACCCCTAAATAGTCCTAAATTTACATTTTTATTTACGATTGAAAAATTATTAGAGTTTCACTAGAGTTTCTGATGAAAAAATATTTTTTTTAAAAAAGTCACTGGTTCTGATGTTTTGTGTTAAAAAAAATTTTATCAGAGATTCAAGTCGCTAAAAATGAAAAAGTCACTGGTTCTGATGTTTTGTGATAAAAAAGTTTTATCAAAGATTCAAGTGAAAATAAAAAACATCAAGGATTCAAGTGAAAATAAAAAACATCAAGGATTCAAGTGAAAATATGTGTTCTGATCTTTTATGTTAAAACTTTTTATCAGAGATCTAAGGGAGTGCGCCAGGATTGGCTTTTGGATACTACTTATGTATACCTATATGACCAAATATGCGTAATCTTTTTGTAATGTTTATGTCTTATCATTCTTTCAGAAACGCTCTGATGCTCCAAAAGATGCGCCCAAAAAGAAGAAAATCGTTATACGTCGATCGAAAAAAAGCGTGACGGAGACCACTACGGTTGAGCAGCAGTCTCCAAAGAAAAGAAACTTAAGACCCAAACCAACGACAACGACTGACAAGAAATCGAAAAAGAAAAGGAGGAAATCCACCATTTCCAAGGCTATCGAACTCAATCGAGGCGTCGTTTACTTCAGTAATTTACCGCACGGATTTTATGAGAATGAGTTGAAAACTTATTGCTTACAGTTTGGTGCTGTTACAGGAGTCCACATTCCACGCAATGACGTGAGTTTATTTTGCTAAAGTTTTCATTTTTCTTTATCCAAGAACCTTTAGATACGAGTAGGTACCTGTTTATAGTAGTACCCAATCTGGTTATTTTTAATCAAGTTTCATTCTGTCTAGTTGCGAAGAGTTCGTTAATTAATTTTTCGAGAGTTTTCTGTGCTCTATTTGTACTTCCTAGAATTTCTAAATTTCTAAAATTATTCCGTTGATCATCATTCAACTCGGTCGAATTTAAATTTTTTTGACCGGGGGTTGAAACATGGCTGAGTTAGGCGCGCACATTAGACGTTACAGAATATTGAGGTGCGCAATTTTAGTTAATATTGCAAACCAATCAGTGTCACGTTTTCCATCGAGATAGGTACCTACTCAACTGTTTAGTGTTGAAATCTTCTTCAACTTCTTCATAGGCTCAATTTTTGGTTTATTATTTTCAATACCTAATGAAACTGGAATAGAGCATGAAAAAAAGTAACCCCCCCCCCCCCCCCCCCCCAACTCATCAAAATTTGGTGGTTTACATTTCAAGGTGTGTAGATTCCGAAAATGCAAAAAAAAAAACGCTGCAAATTACGCGAAGGTTTATTATTTACCTGATAGATGCCCCTTCTGCTTAGATCCCTGTTTTCTGGGTCAATACCCTCGAGCTCCCCCCAGGAAAGCCCTAAATCGAGTACTGGAGCCGGCCCCGGAATTAAAGTTTCCCACAAATTTGCGGAATTCAATAATTCAATCATTAATTATTTGTAGTTATTCATGAAGCATAAGGCAAATAATAAACCGCTGTGTAATAATTTACCGGCATAGATGCTCCTTCTACGTAGATACTGTATTGAACCGTTTTGTAATAATTTACCGTTGGGTAATAATTTGCCCATCAATAATACTTCAACGATTGTTCAAGTTGCAAAAGTACCTATTAACAAAATCCAGCCCCTTCTACTTAGATGTTGTAATGAACCGTTTTTGTAATAATTTACCGCTGTGTAGTAATTTCCCCATCAATAATACGTCACCGTTTTTTCAAGTTGCAGAAGTACCTATCAACAAAATCCAAAACAGCCTTCATTTTTCAAATGGAATAATGTCGCAGAACAACCAAATCGACTTCATACTGCCAGGTGCTCCCTAGTGATGATATCTGGGCTGAATGTGTACAATTTGATTCACCCTCCTGTTGACCAAGACTGTCGGTGAAAACTTGGGGGCCTTACTGTGAAGGAACGGGAGGACGTGCAATGCTCCGGGTGGTCTCAAAAAACTCGTAAGTTCAAGAACTATTTAAAAACGTAAAAAGATTGACGTAAAAAAAATGTATAGGCGTCCTGAAAATGTCAACCCCTATTTTTCATCCCTTAGAGATGACGGACCGAGCTTCGAGGACCAACTAGACCCCGAGCGGGACTTATAAATCAAATTTCGTAAATTTTTGTTCATGGTAACCAAGAAAAGTGCTAAGTACGGCGTATGGCGGACAGACAGAAATTTTGGTTTATTATTTTCAATAATGAACCTTTGCAATCGAGCCTGAAATTTTGTTTAACCCCCCCTCAAAATTTGATGGTTTCCGTTTCAAGTTATGTACCTAGAATCCGAAAATGCAATAACAAATTTCTGTCCGTCCGTCTTACGCCGTACTTCGCGCTTCTCTTAGTTACCATGAACCAAAATTGACGAAATTCGGTTTATAGGTCCCATTTGGGGTCTAGTTGGTCCTCGAAGCTCGGCGTTAACGGAAGTCAAACCTAAGTGGTGATAAATACGGGCTGAAATCTCCAGGACGCCGTTATCTCGAGTTTTTTTACGGTTTTAAATAGTTCTCGAACTTCGGAGTTTTTTAAGACCACCGGAGCATTGTACGTCCAGCCGTTCGTTCACAGTAAGGCCCAGAAGTTTGCACCGACAGGCTTTTTCAACAGCAGGGTGAATGAAATTGTATACATTTAGCCCAAATATCATCACTAGGGACGCGCTAACAATCGGGAATTGGCCCGAGATCATCATTGCTAGGAAGCACCTGATTACATTCACGGAGTATGAAGTAGAGTTGGTTGTTCTGCGATATTATTTCATTTGAAAAATGATGGCTCTTTTGGAGTTTGCTGATAGGTATGTAGTGAAACTTGAACAAGCGTTGAAGTATTATTTATGGGTAAAGTATTACACAATGGTAAATTATTACACAACGGTAAATTATTACACAACTGGTCATTATACTATCTACGTAGAAGAGGCTGGAGTTCGTTGGTAGGCACATTTGCAACTTTTTTCACTCCACATCAACAATGTCCCTTCAGAACGTCATTATTTGCGTTTCTTTTTCCTATTTTAGGTACTGTTTGTCATCGACACAATTATTTTAGCAACATTTAACTCGTGATTTAGGTAGGGACCCAATCAGGAATACGGGCTTAGGTACTAACCTACGGAGGGTCTGCGGTCTACATAATATGTATAGATTAGTAAATATATTATATAACGGGTTATCTGTACGGAGAGCTGTGATCTGTAACAAAAGGGTATTCTGCACAAACCGTTGTGCAGGGATTTGCAGCGTTTTTTATTGCATTTTCGGATTCTACATACCTTGAAACGGAAACCAACAAATTTTGGTGATGAGGGGGGGGGGGGGGGGGGGGGGTTAAAAAATTTCATGCTCGATTCCAAAGGTTCATTATTGAAAATAATAAACCAAAATT
Organism: Leptopterna dolabrata; assembly: GCA_954871275.1. Taxonomy (NCBI): domain Eukaryota; kingdom Metazoa; phylum Arthropoda; class Insecta; order Hemiptera; family Miridae; genus Leptopterna; species Leptopterna dolabrata. Next base: position 28,611,202 of record OX940982.1, on the reverse strand, counting down.
TCTGTCTGTCCGCCGTACTCCGTACTTAGCACTTTTCTTAGTTACCATGAACAAAAGTTTACGAAATTTGATTTATAGGTTCCGTTCGGGGTCTAGTTGGTCCTCGAAGCTTGGCGTTAATGTCAGTCATCTCTGAGGGGCGAAAAATAGGGGTTGAAATTTTCAGGACGCCTATACCTTTTTGTTACGTGAATCTTTTTACGTTTTTAAATAGTTCTTGAACTTGAGTTTTTTGAGACCATCCGGAGCATTGTACGTCCCGCGTTCCTTCACAGTAAGGCCCCCAAGTCTGCACCGACAGTCTTGGCCAGCAGGAGGGTGAATCAAATTGTATACATTCAGCCCAAATATCATCACTAGGGATGTAATCACGGATGGCTGTATGAAGTCGAGTTGGTTGTTCCGCGATATTATTCCATTTGAAAAATGAAGGCTGTTTTGGATTTTGTTGAGAGGTACCTACTTTTGCAACTTGAACAAACGGTGAAGTATTATTGATGGGCAAATTATTATACATTGGTAAATTATTACGCATCGGTAAATTATTACGCAATAGTTCAATATAGTGTCTACGTAGAAGGGGCATCTATGCAGTTAAATTATAACACAACGGTTTATTATTTGCCTTATGCTTCATGGATAACTACTGATACCTAATTAATGATTGAATTATTGAATCCCGCGACTTTGTTGGAAACTTTAATTCCGGGGCCGGCTCCAGTACTCGATTTAGGGCTTTCCTAGGCGGAGCTCGAGGGTATTGACGCAGAAAACAGTGATCTAAGCAGAAATGGCATCTATCAGGTAAATAATAAACCTTCACGTAATAATTTGCAACGTTTTTTCAAGTAGGTATGTAATTAATAGATTCAATTTTACCATTATTAGTTAAGGTAAGTTCTGTTGAGCTTAAAGATACGATTGAATGCTAATTATTTTTCGGGACGCTTACAGAAAGGCAACGCAAAAGGGTTTGGCTTCGTTGAATTTAAGTACCCTGAAGTAGCCGAGGTGGTTGCTGAAACCATGAACAATTATCTCATGTTCAAGAGACTCATCAAAGGTAACATAACATGTAATTCTCAATCACTGAAGGGAAAAGGAAGGTTCAGCGGATTGCTAGATAAATGTCTGTTAGTACATATGCTATGCTAAACGCCTGTGGTCCCTTGGAACAATTACTCCATTTTATGCCCCCTTCCATTTGCTTATGTAATTTTGTGATTGTACCGGCCACAGGCAAAATACGATTAGGTAATTTGCTCTTGAGGATCGCCTTGCAAACTTCCTTGCCATTGGTTTATTTAGCATGTTGCGACCTTGATGCTGTCTCAAGTGGTTTATTAACTTAATAAAATCTGTGTTCATGGATGCATGATTACAGAAACACAGATTTATCACTATTGAATCACTACATCAACCATGTGCCACCATCTATTAAATGTGTTCCCACACCTGTTTGGGCTGAATTAACCAATGGCGTGGCCTCCCGTGTTGAATTACCAATAGATAGGAGGTTAACCTCTTCACCCCTTGATTGAAATTAGTTCTCAGAGGCCACAGCAAGCTGCAAAAACTAGTATGTATTCATGTTCACCTAACACAGGCGCAGACCTTCCTTCTTCCTTGCCAATAAGAACTATTATTATTTTCAACTTCGATTCTTTGTTTTGCTAGCACTGTCTTCATTGTTTTGATAATGATTCTGTCTGGCATTGGAATTCTCTTTGATACTTGCTTCGAAATGAATTATGAAAGTGGAATGAATGATGCGTGGTGATGCGTTGAATATTATCCATAAGTATTTCATCAAAACCACTGAATTATTAAATTATTCTTGTTTTTCAGCTAAAATAGTTCCTCTTGAAGAACAGAAGCCGTGGATATTCTTGAAGCAAAAGGACTCGGCAAAACTAGCGAGGGAAAAGAAAGCTTTAGCACATTCTGCTAGACAAAAGACTCTCACACCAGAAGAAGAAAAGGCTTACAAAAAGAGGGCACAAGCTAGAGTTCAACGGCTGAGGAACAAACTGAAGGAGAAAGGCATAAATTATGAATTTACGGTAATTCCCAATGGAACGATTTAGCATTTATATCTTTCTGGGTGCAAATTATTACAACAGAAATCATTCTCAAATTTTTCATATGTCATTAGCTTCTGAACTTTGGCCGGTACCTGTGTTCTAACTGTATCTTCTAAAGCCTTAGAATCGTCAGAAATTGACCGATTTTTCTCGAATCCCATTTTGCATTGATCATTGATGGGAAAAACCAAACAGGTTTGTAGAAATATCCATTATTCATCTAGTTACCAAAATATCTAACCTTCAAACTTACGACGTCGCACAGTGAACATTGTGATGAAGCATCGGAACAGGTGTATCTCACTTAAGATCCATGCAACTGCAAGGCTGACCGGTGCCTACCTTGCTGGGCTGTGGTGGTACTTGTCCCTAAGTTCTCTAACCATTTTGATGCAGAGGGCAGTGCGATAATTACACTGATAAATAACTGGTTCGTACCAATTCCTCATCGCTGGACTCGTCAGGGACCTGTTATAGTTTGTTACTCGGTGCTAGTTACGTACCAACATACAAACTTACATTATATCCTTACTCCCGCGAAGTTTGAGCAACACTTAGTTTGCATTAATGAGATAAAACTCCAAAGAAAATCTCAAAATCGACACTAGGTGCATTTATGCTAGTATGGCTGGAAAATACCCTTTCCGCTCTACTACCATTATCAGTGAATTTACTGAATGCACGAAATGATAACTAGGGTAGAAACAGTTGTGACATGCCTAAGAGCAACTCACGGGTGATGTTAGATTGTTAGCACAGCAGGAGACCAGTTGGTTCACTTACGCTATTCTCCTTCCACTGCGTGGACGCTAATACTTGTAAAACCTACCAAGGGTTTCCTTGGTTATTTGAAGGTGGGGCAACTTGAGGCGTCCCGAACAATGACGTTATCCCATCTTTCCAAAAAAACAACTAAGATGTTCCACACCAAAGCAAAATAGGTTCGATCTCGTTTCAGTCTCTACTTTCAAATAAATAAAAAAATACGTGGGTATAGCCCATTCTGTTTGTGCAATAGATTTCTATCAGGTTCCCAAAGCCGGCCAAATCACAAACCGTTTGTTTGTGATTTGGCCTTTCTAGTGACAGATGTTTGAAATTTATTTTGGTAAGTAATGCCTATGGCTATGAGTCCCACTCGTATAGCTGTTAGTGCAACTATTTGGAAGATATTATACCGTAAATAGATTTCTATCAGGTTCTCAAATAAATCGTTTGTTTGATTGGGCCTTTCTAGTGACAGATATTTATAATTTATTTTGGTATTACCTAATGCTTGTGGCTGAGAGTCCCACTCGAGTTCGATTTCAAAATAAATATCCCCAATTTTCAACATCCCCTTCTCGTAAATGATTCGGTCATATCGCGTTCAAATTCACATGTAGCAACATTGTGTCCTCTCACAAACCTGTAGGGGCGATGGGCGGTAGAAGTCCGCACTTTATGGTTTGTTCAATTTTGATTAAGTAGATCGTCCAAAATTCCCCCTTGTGCGCGAGTTTCTCGTAGGCGAGGATCTTCAGTGTTCTTCCCATCAATTTCAGACCAATATTTAGAGGAGTAAATAATGTTGAATTTTCGCAAGAGTGCTAGCATAAGAGTAGTAGGGTGAGAGCGAAGAGTGCACCGATTCAATATTGTAAATAATATGTTCCTAATAATAGAAAACGTAGTGAAAAATATAGATATAGAGATTTTGAGACTAACCACACTCTTACAGTGAATAGTTCTTTTTCTCTGAGCTTTCCAAGTTTCGACAACAAGAACAGTTCATCGTAAAAGCGTCCAGTTGGTCTCAGTATTCTTAGAATGGAATCTGCTTGCATTAAAATATGAACAGAAGTCATGGGTACTCCTCACTGAACGATAACGACTTGTTAAGCTGGGCGTCCACTAGGTCGGTGAGGCGATGCGGCGCCGAAAGCTCGAGGTCCGTCAACTATAGGGCGAAACTATGGGGAAGATCTGGTCGGCCCCCCAACCAGCTTTCACCCCCCAACTTTTCACTAGTACCACATTGATCTTCGAGCTGTGCACATCTTGAACGAAATGTTTTCTGAAGATGAAGAAATGTTCGTATTTGCAGCAGCAGTAGAATCTGAAGAGGAAGAAGATGGGGGCAGAAAGAGGAAGAGGAAATGGGTCCATGAGGTCAATTTGGAGAATTTCTCCATCTTTTTGAAGACCAATTGAAAGACAGGAATAAGTTCATGAAATATTTCTCAAGTCGCGAAAAGCCGAGTGTTACCGAGGATGGCCGAGGTCGGACATTTTCCGCCCTTAGCTCGTGTTTATCAGGTCGGTGGGGTGGCCCTGTGCAAGTCGGCGTTGCGCCGCACTGCGCTCAAGCAGTTCCTAGGGCGATCGAGCGCGGAAAATTTTCGACCGCCCTGCACCACGCCGCTCTACCGACCCAGTGGTCTCATTCATTTTCCATTATAATTCTAGAACACGATTTCGGCGCCGCGTCGCGCCGCACCGACCTAGTGGACGCTCAGCTTCAGCCCACAGAGGTTGCAGACTCATTCCCGGTTCGGCATGTTTTTCGTTTTGGTCTCATTTGCCAAAACAGAACGCGTTCCAAGAGACAAGCACCTTTGGAAACGCCTCTCAGTCCTGTTCTAGTCACCATTAAACCGGTTTCCAGTGAAAACCCGTATCAACTATTTGGCTACATGAGAACAAGTGGGGTATGCGCATGGTTCACAAAAAAGTTAAGAAATAATATAAAATCTTTAAATAAAACTCAGTGGGTTGACGTCAGAATTGGATGAAACTTTGAAAATCATAGAAAAAGAGCCATCTATTTAGGACAGTGCACAGTCATAGGACAGTGCGGTTGTTATCAAAATTCTCAGGATTTCATTCAAAAAATAAAATAAATACATGTACATACCCCATTGAAAATATGAAATTTTTTTAAATTGGGACATGGAAAACTCGCCTCGTTTTGTAGATACACTCCCACGATTGTCCATTGGTAGCTGAGAAGCACACCGCATGGTTCAGGTCGGTGAAACACTTGGTCAAACGGGTCCTGCTGACTTCTACCCCTACCTCCCATACTTGCACTGGTTACAGTTAGCGGATTTCAATTTAAGATAAGCTGTTGCAGTGGGGTCAAATATATTTAAAATATGAATTTTTGTTACATTTTTCGATTCAGATTAGTGTTTTTGTGGGTAAAACTGAAAAAAATGTAAATGTTTAGTGACTCCTCCTAACTCGCCACTCGACCCGCCTCACATTGATCATGACAGTTTCCGTTAAACCTACTTTAATTCGAAAATTCGCTCATCGGTCATGCTGTATGACTGGAACTTTCTGGCTCCAGCCTATCACTTTATCTGGACTCATATTTCGATAAATTCGACAGCACTATTAAAACCACACAAAAAGCTACGTACCTACTGTGTTGAAAACTGGTCTGTTTGTTGTAACTGCCAAGTTTAACATAGCAAAATAATATTCTGGATGTGGCATCATCCTAGTAATATTTCAATTCTCCAACTCTGTCTTATCCAATGAGTGAGATCTTTTGTATACCTACCCTAATTTGTCAATTTTTTTTTTTTTTTTTTTTTCATCGCTAATAAAATGACGTCTTTTATAGGTATCTTCGTGAGTTGGGAGTTCAGTTGCTGGGCCTGAATCTATTTCACGTGCGGTCGAGGTTTCACCTGGGAAAACGCTATTTTCAGCTTTGTACACAATCTTTGGTTTCGACTGAACTTGGTGTTTTTAATTTCTTTGAATTATTTGTATCCACAATACATTGTGTTTTAATTATATGCAGTGGTTTTTTTTCCACTGCCTCAAAATAGTTTGTATCTACGCTAGCAAAGACATACGCGCTACCCATTCGAGTAGTTTCCTGAAGCAGACCTAAGAACTACAGCTTGACCCGAAGTGATACCAGTAGCATGAACTAGCATCGTTCAGTGGACTATTTAAGACCAAGCATCAACTTTCTAAGTTAATTTTATTCCAAAAACAAAAACATTGGGTCGACAGCAAGATAAACCAGTATCTAGATTATTCAGAAGATGTTATATTTTAATATTCAACATCAAAATCAATTCTATTAAGAAAATAAAATGAAGATTGTAAGATGGTATCATGGGCATACCTTGATTTAAAAAAAATACAAATCAAAAAACAGCTAATAAGTATTCAAGAACATTTGCTGATGTATTACTCTCTGTGGTTTTCTTTTTTGGTCTTCATCCTTCTGTTTTGGAACCACACTTTGATCTGGAACAGAAAGATGGGGAGTTGAAACATTCGAATCAGAAGTAAAAATAGGTAATTATCAAGTTGAAGTTTTCAAAATGAGCGGACATAAAATTTGAAACGTAATAAATAAAAAACAATTCCCTATCATTCGAATCACAAATACAAAGTGAGTTTACGGGAAGAGCGGACAAAAAATTGGATTGTAACAAAAAATGTAAAACATTTACTATTAAAACTATTCACGCCATATTACAGTAGCAGGCTTAGGGGTTGTAGTTCCGTATGTGTCCCCACTTTGAAACCAATGGAAATCTGTCATTATCTATGAAGAAATGAATTTGACCAGTGTTTCGGAAACCTCAGAACTCCTCTTTCCCATGGTTTCATGACGAATTAACTTTCTCCTGCGCGTGCATGAGAAATATGGAATTGGAAAAAGGGGGGGACACATACGGAACTATTACCACAGTCAAGAAGTTCCGTATGTGTCCCCACGCTGTTCCTGAGTCAGTAAGTGAAACAATGAACCCTAAAACCCTTTTGCAGTTGAACTTCGATCAAACATCATTGATGTTTATATTGTGTAGGATGATACAGACTCTTGAATAAACATAGGATAATGACTGGTTTCAAAGTGGGGATGTATACGGACACCCGGCTTAGGTTTGAAAAAAACAAAAAACTAATTAACGGGAGTATGACCAATTAGTGATAGCGGTAGGTCAGACTCTGTACCACCAAAACACATAGTACAATGTATTTCAATTGATAGGAGGAATGTTTGAAGGGACTGGGCGATTAGTTCGAATTATCTAGAAGCGGGCTGTAGCTTCAGAGAACAGCAAGAAATATGTGTAACCAGACGAGCAATCGGAACTATAACGGCTTCACTACAAGCAACGAATAATAGTAAGGTTTTGAACTGTCCGCCCGATTTAGTGATTTCAACCAAACGTCGTCAGAACTCAGAAGTGTTACTGCTTTACTATTGTCCATGGTTCGTGATGGCTGGCTACCACTCAACTTGGGGTGTTCCTAAAGGTACGATTACAACAATCAACATTAAGGTATTGAAAATGTAGATACTTATTCCGGCACAATAATATTCGTCAGCTTACAAGTGAAGTCCACTAAGTCGAAAATCGAGTATGACGTTTTCAGTTTTTGGTTGAGACGTCACTACCGGAAGAAATTGGGTTAGAGGGTTGAAATTTGGACTGTAGCTGCCTTAGGGTGTCTAGTTTCCACCCTGTGAACCTCAAGGGGTTAGCTGAATTCAGAAGTACTCGTAATGCTAATTTTCCTATGAAGGAACTTGACTTAGTGGATTTCACCAGACTAGCGGCTTTTCGCTTGACTAAATCATGAATAGTATAGTTTTTCTCCATAGGAATTGCCTCTAATCTTGATGAGAATTGAGTGAGAGGGTCTTAGGAATTACGAAACAAAAAAGTCTGCTGGATGAAAATTCCTTTTTCTTTTTTTTTCAATTATCGTGGTTATTCTAAAATTTAGCTTGGTAGCTATCACGAAAATTTCATTCAACACTGAATTGGATGCAGATCTGATTTGCCAAGGACCAAGGACAGAGATTGGTGGCAGGGACAGGGACAAAATGAGTAAGGAGAGCTGGAAAAGAAGAGTGAAGAGTGAAACGAAAGGCAAATCAGCTGGAAAAATATAACCCCAGCAGATCTGATCAAACGACAATAATGTTTCTGGAACCGGGCTGTACCCAGCTATTAACTTCAGGGGGGCGTAAGTGAAAAACGAAGATGACGGTGGATTTCACATCTGCTCTTATTATATGCCGCATCTGTAACTATCAATTTTTAGTCTGGTGAAATCCATCAAGTCACTAAAGTGGATTTCACCAGACTAGAATTCGTTCGAGACTGACTTAGTGAGAAACAATTTCGTGGTTTCGCCGTTGCTGCGATCTAAAAACAGACCTCGCCAATCGATCGGGCGTAAAAAATACATAGGATTCGGAAAAAAGACTTGTGAAAAAAGTGACTGGATTTCACTTGTAAGCCGACGATATATATCGTATACAGGAAAAGTAAGCAGTAGATTTATCGACCGAAACTTACCAAAAATCAAGATCATCTTCGAGTCCGCAAAGGGACTCACAGCTAGAGACACTGAAGTTGAGGTGGTTGTAAAGTTCTCCGAGGAAATTCTGTAGAAGGATTCTAAGAGGCGGCTAATTCAAATAAGGTCAGCGACATTCATAGGCATTTCGTCAATCTGCGTTGAGTAATACTGTTCAATATCTCTCAAGATTCTGATGTCGTCGCTCTTGACGAAGTTGATAGCAACACCCTTTCTTCCGAATCGGCCTGAGCGACCGATACGGTGAATGTACAGCTCACGGTTGTTGGGCAGATCGTAGTTGATGACAAGGGACACTTGCTGCACGTCAATACCTCTGGCCCAGACATCTGTAGTGATGAGGACTCTGCTTTTCCCTGATCTGAACTCCTTCATGATGGCGTCCCTTTCCTTCTGGGGCATATCCCCGTGCATAGAGCAAACGGTGAAATTTGCCTCTCGCATCTTGTCGGTTAGCCAGTCGACCTTTCTGCGCGTATTGCAGAAAATTACTGCCTGAGTGATTGTCAGTGTGTCGTACAGATCGCAGAGCGTGTCAAATTTCCATTCTTCCCTCTCGACAGCGACGAAGAACTGTTTGATGCCTTCGAGCGTCAACTCGTCACGTTTGACCAAAATGCGGATGGGATCTGTCATGAATTTGCTGGTCATTTCCAGAATTTCGTGAGGCAATGTGGCCGAAATGAGGCATACCTGAGTGGCTGGAGGTAAGAATCTGTAAACATCGTATATCTGTTCTTTGAAACCCTTATTCAACATCTCATCTGCTTCGTCAAGTACCAAGACCTTGATACCTCGAGTTCTCAGGGTACGACGTTTGATCATGTCAAACACACGACCTGGAGTACCACTAACCACATGCTGCCCGTAATCCAACTTTCTGATATCTTCACCCAGACTTGTACCTCCGATGCAAGCATGGCACTGAACATTCATCAAATCCCCCAAAGCCAGTATGACCTTCTGAATCTGCACGGCAAGCTCTCTCGTGGGAGATAAGCACAAAACCTGCGTGTCCCGAAGAGTGATATCCAATTTCTGCAGGATAGCGATGGCGAACGTAGCAGTTTTGCCTGTACCGGATTGAGCTTGAGCGATTACATCGCGCCCCTTTACAATCGGCACAATAGCTCTTTGCTGAATCGCAGAGGGTTTTTCGAAACCGTAAGCATAAATACCTCGCAGAAGATCCTCTTTGATGCGCATCTCCTGGAAGGACGAGATGACTTCCACATTCTCGCTCGTTTCAAATTCGACGTACGAGAGATCCTCTTTTACAACGCGCCGATTCTCGACGGCCATTTCGAACCAAGAAAATCTGTCTTAAAACAGAAAAAATCCAACTCTTTTACACCACAAACAAATCGCTAACACGGAACACGCCTCAAACACAAAACTTCCCCAAGCGAAATTAACCAACATGGCGTTCAAACTCAAACGTTGATGAAATCAAACCAAGGACGACAGCCGAATGGATCAATGACGCGTTTTTACCTTTCAGTAATTTACCGCACTCTCTGCGGAGGTTTTCGTACTACCTGGACCATGTTTTTTTTTCCGGGACTTTTAGTTACCGCCAAAATGTGAATCCTATCTTCATGATTTCAACTCTCCATATTTCTTTACGTTTCTACCTCCTTATGTATGTGTAGTTAGTCGTTGCTCGCACAGAAAACACTAACACTACTATCGTATAGTTTTCAAGCCAGGTTGCTCGCTGGCTAGCCGTAGTTTTCCCATGCCATGGAACACCGCACTTCGTAAAATAGAATACCTTACTTCGTACTTTTGAGTTTGGTGAGATTCTTTTCCATGGAAGTAGAAGTACACGCAAGCCCACTACCTAAAGCCGGTTGCTCCTCAGAACAGGTAACCGGGACCTGTACGAGTAGGTAAGTGCCTACTTGATTTTTTCCAGTCTCGTTAACTTTAGGTACGTTTATTGCGATGTTTCAGCTTTGATTTCAAGTTGAGGTAATGAAGATAAAAGGATAAGGGCGACAGTAATATTATCATATAAATAATTGGATAGTAATGGACAGAACATCGGAATACTTGATATTAAGAAAATAAGGTAGGTAGCATTTAGGTTTAGGCAGTATAAGACTGTACAGTTATGTAGGCCAATTAAGTTAAAATTGGAGCTTCTAAACTAGGTACCTGTCGTTCAGTGAGGTCCAGTGCCACAGCAATTTCATACCTCCTCAACCGTGTTAAATACTTGGAAGCTGCAAACTCCGCTTCTAAATGTTCGAGTTGAGTTTTTGTGAAAGAAGTCCTCTCGTGACGACTGCTCTCAGGTCTTTGAGGCTGCCAATCTGGAAAACCACACCACTTATGCCTATTGATACGTGTAATCGGTGCTGAGTCACCAAGAAAAATACCAACCAACCCGTGAATGTGAGTCATATTACATTAAACTGAAGGCATGAGTTGAGTAAGCGTAAGTGGGTAGGTAGGTAGGTACCTGCATTTTGGTACCATCAGCAAGGCATTTCATCAATGAAGTAGGTACCTAATACCCAAAAAGTAGTAGGTACCTCCTCCATTACTGCTGAAATGCAAAAGCAAAATTAATTCACCAGGTAACTCCGAAAATGCACCACAGAAATTATTAGTAACCAGAAAACTGTAAAGGTCAAAAACATAGGTCTCCGAATTATTCAATGATCTTTTCAGCCCAAACCGAAAACTCCTTTCAAATTTTGAGTGTACGAAGCTAGGTAATGAAAGGCTGGACAAGTATAAATCTTGAGTGGTTTTACTGTATGTGGATCGTATGTTATCAGTGGTGATTGGCCTACTAACTTTTGGAGTAACCATACCAAGGTGAGTTGGAACATACTACCTACTCAGTGAAATAAGTCGTATCAAAAGAAATATGAACCGTACAATTGAAATGAGAATGGAGAGGGGTGGAAAAGGCCTGCAAATTCTTGAATTCCCGCAGGAGAGGGTAAGATGATTGCGTCCATGCCCAAACACGAATCGTGCATCTCTATTTTTGCCCTTACACCGAAATCACTTTTGAGATAAATGAATTGCAGGTTCATGGCCCTTCTTATAATAGGTAGGTAATTAGTGAAATATCACCTTTGGAAGGGTAACAGTGCCACCCTTGATCACCAGTAAATTAGCATGATCAGCTCTATTTTCAATGTTGACAAGTGGCTTGTAAAAACTACAGTAAGGTTAGTAGGGATTATTGATTATTACTTTATTAGGGACCGTGCGCAGGCGTTGCGCGAAATAGAAGTTATTGGGAAGCACGTTCCTACCATTTTTTCCTACTCCCACCAATCTTAATCCTGCCACACTGTTGATATATCCACTAAGTGCTCGGAGGAGTTGTTGAAGAGTATGCTCGTTCAACTCGAATGGTTCATTGTAAACAGGTTTTATTGGACCCTGTCTTTGTCGGTTATCACCGTTAATCTTGATCGATCAATCCAAACAGTACAATTCAACCAAATTCGCCAGAGCAGGCATAGACACTACACCGTTTTCATTGCACCCACTGGAGAGTATGTAACTAAATCTGAACATAACAAAAACCAAAGATACATGCATACACTAAAATTAGATGGGGTTATCCTAATTTCCCGTAATCAATAAAGGGAGCACAAATGAGGAAAGTAGATTCGTAGTCTGCCAAATGAAAACTCGCTATATTCTCTGATTGTCCTTTTCATTTTACAGGTTTGAAGCCTACACTAACTGGAAGAAAACGGAACTGAATTCAACAAACCATCATTCCCTTATAGAAAAATTAGAGAGGCCACCTGCTCTCAATAGCTTCACCAACCAACGCACCATAGCAATACAGAGTTATTTTTCCAAAGGCAATGACACGTGCAGGGGTAAAATTTATGAACCCAAAAAAAATTTCATATCGCCCGCTGGTTGGAATGTCCGGAACAAAAAGACCGACTTTACTGCCAAAGTTTTTCGAGCAAGCAAATTATTTCGACCAAAGTACAGATCTCTCAAGGACACATGTGACCGCACTCTTTACAAAGTGTACTCGAACAATGAAAAGTCCGCCATGTTTAGGAATAACTACGAGTTGTGGAACATAAATTACTTCCCTGATTCCCTGAACCACAAAATCCGGCGTTCTGAACCAGCTGATGAGTTCAGTGATGATACTCATTTCATATTAGATGATGACTATTCGCTGCTAAATTACATTGATAGCTGGAAAGGGATCAAAAAAGTGGACGAGGAAGGATCAAATGATGAAAGGGAGACTATAAAGAGAGGAACGCTTAGGAAGGGGAAGAAAATGTCAAAACGGGAATCCGTCGATAAGGAATTCTCTGTAATGTTCCATTCTAGAAAGGACCATGAGTTCCGGGACACTTTGCCAAATAGCTATGATTTTTATAAAAATGGAAAGAAGAAAAACATGCTTCATTTGGAGAAAAAGAAATACAGACATGATTTCGGATCAAAACTTGAGAGAAAATTGAGCTTTATGGAACGGCGCAATAACTTGAAAGAGTCTTACGATCATGTAGCGAGAACTTCTCTAAATCTGAGGTCATCGAAAAAGAAGTATCCATTCTGGTCAAGTAGAAAAGATAAAGCTGGAGCAAAGCTCGATACTTTGAGGAATGCCTTGTTGACAAGCTCTAGAGGATCCATGACCTCACTAGTCCCTCCGAGGAGTGTGCTGCACTGGGCTACAACACGAAGTTACGTAGCAGCAATAAGCCAACAAAATCGAATCCCACAAGCATTTATGACATCGAAAGTACCACTTGTCGCACCCATGCTGATTCCTTTTTTGAATTTAACCGATTCAATCCTTACAGCAAGAAAGAGTGATGTAAGCAGTTCCCCCTCGCCTGTATCAATCAATCAGGCGGCTGTACAGGTGAATCAAAGCGGAAGTCCACAGTATCTTCGTTTAGGGAACAACCACCTCGACTTAAGGAACATGAACCCAAACCTGCAGTTCCCTTTTGCTTTCAACATTCCTATAGCCAAACAAAGTGAACATAATGCTGCAGTATATGGTCCACCAGTCCAAGTGACCACTCCAGTGGTATTTTTCTTCAATGCTCCCACTGAGGGCATAAATCCACTATGTAACCACTTGGACACCTTCAAAAATACAACCACTTGGAACACCAAGCAGGGACCTCCTTGTAATCTCAACGCTTTGTCAAGTCTGATGAATTTTGTCAACTACCAAATAGACGGAACTGGCAACTATAATGAGAGCAATAGCCGAGTCGAACAAGGGCTACAATTTCCACGGCATCTGGATAAAACCCAGAAAAGTTTAGACGTAGATGTACAAGGACTGACGCCACCGACGAGGCGAGCACAGTATGTCCAAGATACAAAAATTGATCCAATAACAGTGGATCCTCGACCTGGACCAGACGTCACTCCGGGACCATTCATTGGGGCTGAAGCACTCGTACGCTTCCTACAAAACGCGCTGCTACCACCTCAAAATTCAGTTTTCAACAAGTTGGCAGTGAGTGAAGCTCCAAAAACGATAGTGAGGTCGACTTTGGAACCCACCACTATTCGCGAGTTGCCAATTAATAATAATCTTATAAGAATTCTGGCTCCAACCAGGGCAGTTCTAACGGAAGTTGCTCCACTGCTGCCCCTCTTCACAACTCAAGAAACTCTTATGAGTAGATTCAGCGATATCATAAGTCAAAATGCAGATAGGAAAATCCCAATTGTCTACGACATAGAAGAAGCTCCCCAGTTAATATCGAAACCAACTAAACTGAACATGACAATTTTAGGTCATGTTTTGCATGAAATGCCTTTCAGTAGGTTTCAAAGAAATATCATTGACTCTAAGGCCAGCTCAAATAAGACAAGTAAAACAAGAAAGAAAAAGACATCTGCAAAACACAAGCAAATTGAAAAGCAAACCAACTTGACCACTGCTTGGCTTTCTCATATACTGACCACGACTGAAAACATGCTTTATTCAGAAATTAAAGTACAAAGCCAACTTGAGTCAAACAAGCCCAAGTCTAAAAAAATCAATTTACTATTCAAAAGCAAAGCAAAGCCAAACAGGACATCGGTCACTGGTAAGCCTGCTTCAAAACCAAATGGGAGGATGACCCAGAACCTGACTTCTGCTGACTCAAAGGAAAGAAAAAAGAAATACATCACTGAACGTGCAACCAGTGTAACTGAGGTATGGATGGTGATAAGTTCAACGTTTTCGAATAGGCAGGTACATACATAAGAGTTAAAAATGTCAAGGAGGGATGGGACTTTCTATCACAAATGTAGATGGATCGCTGCTAGTTGGAGTCCTTATGCCCCAATGTTGGCTGATGAGCCAAACACCAAAACGAAAAGTATGAAGGTCAATATCCTCCTCCGCTTACGGGGTACATAATTATATGCCTGCAGTTCTATGATTATGCTGAAAAATTCCTGTTTTGGTCAACTATTATCAATAATGAGCCTTTGTAATTTAGGTTTCAGATGCTAATTTTTCCGTTAAAAATATGGGTAAATTTGATACTTTATGGGCTAAGTAAGTGATATTTGAAAAACTCGCGAAAATTCACGTTTCGAATGTCAGTTTATCTCATCGGAATTTTGAATAGGTACTGCACTTTGATGGAAAGTTTACTGTAGCGTATTGGAAGTTGCGAGCTGTGCATGCGCTGTGCTGTGAGGTTTTAGTACCTTTAGTTAACTAATATGGCACAGCTGATTCGAATCACGCATTTTTAAAATAAAATTGAGGCCCAAGACCCAACCTAAATCTTATAATCCACTGCAGTGCGTGTGGTCCCCAATTAAATTTCATGGACTGGCCAGTGAGCCGAACTACTGTCAACATTTTAATTTTTTTTTTAAGTATTAAAACAGTTTAATTTGTAGAAAATTAATATAATAGGAAGGAATGGAAGGATTCATCAAGTAGTGTTGATTTTATTGATATTTATGTTGGCTATCAATTCTTTGGGAAGTGTGTACATATGAGGAAGGTAGGTACCTACCTAAAGACGATGTTGTTAAAATCAACTTCTAAGTTGACAACATAAGTAATAATGTTCCAGGAACTTGATAGGCATTGACGTGGTTGATATTTGTAACTCCTAACAACATATTTATCTTTATCAAATGCTAATTTTTTCATGTCCCACTGTGTTGATGAATAATCAAGGAAGGGTGGCTAAGTGAGGGATGGTAGTGGTAGGTAGCTGCTCCTAGGGTGAGAGCCATCTAACGGAAATCTTGTCAACTGTTCCCTTGGTGGCATGGCCAATTCCTTGAGATTCAACGCACCTCCTGTTGTGGACAAATTACGCATAAACAATTGATAATAATTAGAACTTGAACCCAAGATATTCGTATTCAGCAGATGGTGTTTCTGTGGGCTCCTCTGTCTATCGATTTTCGAACTTCCAAACCGTATATTGACAAATGAGTGCGACTGTACTAACTGGTAGAAACATATAAAACAGGAATGTTCATTGCTGCACTTGAAAAATTCCTGTACCATTTTCCTTAAATAACCAAAGAAATTATAGGAAATTAAATCACTTGAATCGGTCTGTAATAGGCTTAATAGTTAGTCAGAAAAAATGCATTGGTTAGCATAAGAGCCAACGCCAGAGTCTCACCCCCTGATGGCAACTGATTTCTACGAGCTCTCTGTTAGATGATGTTTCCAACGGTACCTACTGTTATATTTGTCACAGTTGAGTTCATACAGCCCATCCGACTCAGGATCATTTCCGACATGACCAATTGCGCCTAGAACGACCATGCAGCAGATGCTAACCTTAGTGATGTTGTATATGAATAGGAAGCTGCTAGGTGTCTGACAAGATCGACCACAATCAATATGTCGGAACTATTCCTTTTTTCTTGTTGACAGAGTTGTTCACTGCTCAGTTCTGCTTTTATGAGGATGAATTGTACACCAACTCGAGTTCCTGACACGTGCAGTCTGTCATTACCACAGAGGGTTCCTTTCCCCTATATCATGAATCACCACTCAGAAGTCTGCATGAGCATGAACTCTCCAATAATGGCCAATGTAAACCACCGCTTATAAAACGGTATTCAACTCAAATTTTCACACTTTTTTCCCTTGTTTTTCAAGACAGTCCCTCACCACTGAAGAAACAGAACTCTTAACCAGAGGCAAGTGCTGCTGCTGTTGTACCTGCTGTTATTGCAAGGATGGAAGGGGCTCGAAGATGGACAGACGCGGTTCGACGTGCGCGTATTCACTTACGTTTGATAACTGTGGCACTAAGCGCCCCACTCATACGTTGGAGCTTATGACTCCAATATCCTGCGAACCTTACAATATTTCCATGGGCTCAATTTCCTGTCCGAGCTGTCACCACGAATTCACCTACAAGCTTGGGTTCAAGAACCTCATCGTATGACCTATCATTGGGCTGTAAATAAGAAACATTTTTTAGCGCACAAATGACTTCAAACTTGCTTAAATGAATGATCACTGTTCATATTTATTATAGTTTCAAGTCATGACCACCCAGCTATCAGATGGAACGAACATTTTTATAATGTTAGTATCAATTAGGGAAGATCCTGAAAGATAGGCCCGATCCGTCAAGATGACAAGAATAACCTTGTTGCATAATATATACCTTATTTAAAAAAAAAAAATGAAGAAACGGGACCGGCCAAAACTATTATTATAATAATTATTATTGGGTTATGATAATGGAGGCCATTTGGGGGGTCTCGAATTTGAAACTAGAGTGCATGTTATTAAGAAAAGGAGGAATAAGGGGGAAACTAATGTTGTCAGGCAACATAAACAACGTGTAATCCCTGGATTGTCCGGGTGTTGTAACTGGAATTGAGTTTTATGTGGCATCCAAGTCATTCTGGATAAGTAGGTACCTACCTTACTTGGTTTTTTTTGTTTGTGTGTGTTCCCATGTACAGTGAGCGCTAAGCTGCAGTATCCTCATGTGTCCTACCCAATACCTACTCCCTAGTATTCATGAGATCGATACAATACCTACCTACTATACAAAGCGACATGGACCTATATTTTTTTATAGTAAATGTAACAGTTCTTGCAAGCTGTTATGCATCAAAGTCAGATCCTCCCACCAACAGGAATTCTGTAAGTTTGAATGTTCCTATAATTCAATACTAATTATGAGGTTGAAAAGGAGAACAACAGGATTTAATTAAAAATCCTTGCTCAGGGGATTAATATTGCTATGACAATTTAATTTCAAACCATGCCAGGTTCATTGAGATTATATTAGGTAAGGAGATGACTGTCAGTTTACTGGCAGCAGGCATTGTATTTCGTTGCATTTCACATCATGAAATGCCTGCTACCAGTGAACTAACAGTTATCGACCTACCGCCATATAATCGTCATGGGGAAATAACAGCTAGGTGTAGAAGTAGGTAGGTACTGAAGATATTAATATTTACGGAATTGTTGCCATCAGACTTATCAGTATGTCTGCAGAGGGTGGACTTACGTGTCTCAAGGGGATGTACCTATATATCAACTAGTGGGTCCACTGACCAGTAGCCTCACGTATCTCCAGTAAAACAAATACAACACATACTTACGTAGGACAAATAAGCTGTTCTAAACGCTAGTAGGAGTTAGTGATCTACGCAGAAGGGGTATCTATATAGGAAAATAATAAACCGTTGTGCAGTAATTTTCTGCGGTTTCAATGTAGAATTCGAAAAATAGCCCTAGGTCATTTTGGATTAAGGAACGTCAACAGCCACCCACCTGCCTTCAACAGGAGATCATACTCGTTGCAGCAATTTGAATAATCTGGTTCGAACGCGTTCACCCAGGGATCGCAGTCCGCCCAGGCTGCAGACGCGTCAGTGGGGATGGACCAGTCAGTTGTTCCGTCCATGGTGAAGATTTTATTACTGAAGCCGCTGACTGGAATAGCCAGCTTTTTTATACAGACGCTTTGACCCTTTGCCAGTATAAAAACAAGCTGGCTGCAAGAAAAAAAACCTCTTCGCCTTCTAAGTGCACCTACAGACGATGATCAGAGCAATATTTTCTGTGACATTAGAAATGATATTACCTATACTTACCTATTTCATGAAGATTTGATTTTCTATATTATTGCTGACAGTTACTAGGTACCTACCTACCTACCGCATTTCTCGCGAAAATGCAAAAACAAATTCAAGTTGATAAAACAACTATGACATAAATATAGGTAAGTCCTTGTCTATCTAGAGGTAGCAATCAAACTACTTTATTTTCGGTCTAAAAAATTCGTTCTTTCGCACACAGGTTCCATTTGGGCCCTAGTTGTGTCCCAAAACTTTGCAGCCCGATCGGAATATATCCAGGGGTGTTATGGGTGTAAAAATAGGGTTTTTTGGTATTTTAGTAAAATGAGCTTTTGAGATAAGTAAGTATCTTTGTCCTTGTTTTAGGGCGAGACCGAATATGAAGTCGATTTTGACCGAAGAGTGAGGAATTGAGGTTGTAATGAAGGTTCAGCTCCCAAAATTCATTTATGAGTCAAAAACCCGGGAAATTGTCTGAAATCACCATCAGTTTGTATAATAAAACTAGAAAAAGTGTCAACAGGTGAATTTAGACAATTAAATGGCACTATCAATGATCAAAGATAATTTGGACAAAAAAAGGCGTGTCATGTTTTTGGGAATATTTGTGAAGACCATCAAAAATAGCAGACAATTAGTGCACATGAAAGAAACAATAATGAACAGCCAAAATTCCTGTACGTATGTCCAATAGAATAATAAACCCATGTGACAAGGACTTAGCAGCGTTTTTTCTTGAACATAGAAACAACCTTAGACAATGTTGCTAGTACCTATTTACTCAGCAGTTCAGGAGGAGTGGGTACCTAGCGTTCATGATTTCGGTTCATGAAACTAATGAAATGATACACCGCAACGCAGCAAAGAGATCAGATCTAGCAAGAGCGTTTGATAACATCAATTTTTTTCTCACTCCGGATAACTCGGCTGTCACCGTGGCGACCTACAATGATTCACGAGGCGGCTTTGAAAAAAGCTTATATATCTAGAAGCACTGAGGAATGGATGGTTGATAAGAATTAATCCTATGTGAATGTTAGCCAGCTATATAGTAGATAATCCCAAGGAGGTAACTACTCTTTAAATATTGCGTCTTCTGGAATCCGGATTACCCATACTACCTACTTTTTGTTTCGTAGGTAACATAACCAAATAAATACTTGTCCACCAGATAACCCGAGTAGTTACCTCCTCGCACAATACACTAGACCAAGAAAATAAGGAAGGTATCAATGGAATAAGGTAGGAATATTGCTGTGGAGTTGAGGTAGGTAGGTATCTGTATTCAGACTTGCACATTATTTATTTATTTAAAATTTACGGGTAGGACCCATTTTACATACAATAATTAAAGATAGGATAATGCAGTTAAAATTCCCTACACAAATAAACTAGGTAGGTGCAAAATACAGAGAACAGCAATGAATGTGCAAAAAGGATAATAGATCAAGCATAAGTGTCAAGCGATCCCCTCAAAAAATATTTAAATTTAGAAAAGGATAAGGAGAAATCTAGATCAGGACAATTTAACAAATTAGCAGAACGTTGCATACGGGGTAGGGACGTTGCATACGGGAATTTGTTGACTGGAAAGGAATACCGAAAAGTTTGGGGAATCTACTAGAAAAATAGGGGATGTGAAAATTCAAAGAATTTAAAATGTCCGGACAATCTAACAAGTTGTTAATGATTTTGAAAAGGGTGATCAAGCCAGTGAAGCTGCGACGCGATTCAAGTGAGGGTAAACCAACCGATTCAGCCAACTCAGCGTAATTTAGATCATCCATCCTAATGCCCCGACGAAATCCCAAAGTACGAAGAAACCTATGCTGAACCCTCTCTATGTCATGGATATCCACCAGATAATATGGGGAGCAGTACTCTACCCGAGATCTAACGAGAGTAATGTAGAGAAGCTTCAGCACAAATTCATTAGTAAAATCACTAGTGTTTCTACAAATAAAACCCAACATTCGCAGTGCACTGGAGGTGATTTGGTTGTAATGTTGTTTAAATGTAAGGCCTGAATCGAAGAGTACACCCAAATCACGCACAACTTCACATCGGGGGACACAGAATGAATTTATATTATAATCAAATGTTAAAGGCGAAGTTAGCTTATGAAATGTGATCACGTGACACTTCTGCAGATTCAAGTTAAGACCATTACTCGAAACCCAATCAACAAATTTATCGATATTAGACTGTAACATGGTGGAATCATCAAAGGTAGAAACACATTTAAAAATTTTCACGTCATCAGCATAGATCAAACAATGTACATCGGAAAAAATTAAAGAAACATCATTAATGAACAACAAAAACAAAAGTGGGCCAAGGTGAGACCCATGAGGAACACCTGATGGTGCACCAAAAGGATCAGAAAAAGAACGACCAACCCTAGCTATAAGAGTACGACTGGACAGGTAGCTATGCAGCCACTTCAAGATGCCTGCAAATTAATATCGGAAGGCAAAAATACTAGTTTCAAATGTATACAAGGTTCTACAGATACCTACATCTCTATTTATGCCTAGAGCTATACAATAAGCAGAACCAACCTACATAAAGTCGACGTGACGACCTTGTCGCTCGGTGGTTTAGGTAGGGCGATAGTCGCATATATGTACATATATTGCTTGGTCTCTTCTGAGGCCAGCTTATCCATACTCGTGGACCCGGGCACCCCTTGAGTGGAGGGTGGTGGTCCCATCAGATTTTCCTGTGGTACCTCACCTAAAGCTTCGGGGGTGGTGAATGACCCTCTGGTGGGGAAGGGGGGGACTCATGCCAATGGGCTCCCCGTCCCTCCTCTCACACGTCTCCTCACTATGACTGACAATAACTGACTGGCATCATAGCCCCCACGGCCCATTGCCACGCGGGGTTCTCGGGGAGACGTTCAAAGGCGCCCCAGGCAGGGGTGTCGGCCTTCCTCTCCTTCTTCGTCCCACCCCTCATCCTTATCCTCTGTCCAAGTTAATACCTACCAGTGTGCCTATTATGACCGCTCATTCGGATCCAAGTCTGGCCTTGGTCTCCACGTCGGACGGAAGCATCCAATAGAGGCCAATGCAGCTATTGATATAGAGCGTGAGATGCCTAGGTATGCTTCCGAGGATTTGCGGTGGATGGCGGCTCAAGAAATGGAGGCATTGAGCAGAGGGGTACGGAATATGAATGTTTATTTGTATGAGCAGCACCCCTCGCCTATGAGCTCCGCTATAAAGAACATATGCCTGAGGCTCCACTATAAGCAGCTTGCCCAGGAAGCGGTCCTGGCAAATAGCAGTGGGGCCTCCCCCGCATCTCCCTTTGCTGACATGGGGCAGCAATCCTCCCCCGGGTCCTCCGATCTTCTTGGTAGTTTGAAGATCGAGGTAGAGAGGCTCGGGAAGCAGGTAGGCAGGATTGATGGCTATAAGAGCACCTACCTGCAGGTTCTGGTGAGGCGGGCTGATGAGGGGATTCCAGGCTTGGAAGACGAAGGCGCTGCCTATGTAGGGCGCATTTTCCTGCGGTTTGAGGTGGCGACCGTGGCGCGTAGCCAAGCGAGCTAGGAGGCGGGAGTACCAGCGGGTTCAGAGGGTGTGGAGGAAGTATCCGGCCCGGCTAGCCGCAGAGGTACTGGAGGGAGCTGGAGTAGTGCCTACCATCCCGGAGTTTGTGGAGTACTGGGAGGCTTTATTAAGTGCTCCCAGCCACAACCCTAGAGAGCCTGTGAAAGTCCCAGCCCCCACCAGGGTAATACGTACGTAATTCAAGTTTTGGGGGCCAAAATTGGTGGAAACCACCAGAAATAGCTATTCCAATTATTTTACATGAAAGCAACAATAAATGAACAGCCAGCATTTCTGTAGGTGTGTTCAGTATTTCGTTTCAAGGTGCGTAGATTCCAAAAATTTTTTGTGGACGAGAAGACCGAATATCAATCAATCAATCAATCAAATATTTATTACAGAATGTAAAAGGACCTAGGTCCCACCTAGAACATTCCACATAGTATCATATTATATAGGAACATGGCTCTTGAGTAATAACATTAGTAATATTATAATAGTTATAACATTATAATATATCTGGTACCTGAACAAAAAATATAGGAGAAGAGAGGAAACAGAGAGAAATCAAAAGCAAGAAAAGAGGGAAAGAAAACTGAAGAAAGATTTGAAAAAAAGAAGAAGAAAGAAAAGTAGGGGGGAGAAAGAAGTTATTGTTGGTAAAGTGCAGACTCTGACAAGTAGGCCAGGCAGCGCCTCCGAAAGGCGGAGTATGAGGGGCATTCGCGAACAGCTCTGGGAACAGCGTTCCAATGCCTGACACCTTCAACACTGATAGAGTGGTTCTCGGCACTTGAGTGGGTTGGCATAAGGAGATTATTGGACTGGAACAACTGAGTGAGGCTAAACAGAGTGTTCAGGTAGGGTGGATTGAGACGTTTAAGATGTTTGAAAATGAAACAGAGTAGATTGAGTTCTAGATATTTCAGAATGTTGCAGCCAAAGAGAGAGCCATAAAAAGGGGTGATGTGTTCTCTCATCCTGACATTGCAAATAAAGCGAACGCAAGAGTTAAAAGCTACATTAAGCCGTTTTTTCAGCCCACAGCCCAGACCTGTGGAGAAAACTATATCGCTGTATGTGAAGTATGGTATTACCAACGAGATAATAAGGGACCGCTTGAGCGCAGTTGAGATAAAATGTTTAAATGGTCTTAGCAAAAATAGGGCGTGATGAACTCTGGAGCAGATCATGGAAACATACTTCGACCAACTGATCTGACTGTCAAAAATAACGCCGAGGTTTCTCACTGAGGGGCTATATGGAATTATAGTGCCATCGAGGGAGGGCGCAAGATTAGCAGCCAAAACAACTGATTTCCTAGAGAATAGGATAGATTTAGTTTTTGAAACGTTTAGCGCAATACCATTGACTGACGCCCATTGACTGATGTTGGCAAGATCTCTATTGACTTCAGCTAAAGCAGCAGTCATATCGTCAATTTTGCATGGGGATAAGATGTATTTCGAAAATTGTATTGTCTTGGGTAGATCATTTAAAAAGAGGCTGAAAATTAGAGGGCCGAGGATTGAACCCTGGGGAACACCAAAACCAGACGTAGGGGGTCCGAGAATGAGTTTTTCCCCATAACTATTGGAAGCGATTAGAAAGAAAAGATTTAATCATAGAGCAGAACGTCGAGCCAAAGTTATAGAAATTTTTTAATTTGTATATCAGGAGATCATGACTGACCGAACCAAAGGCATTCGCAAAATCTAGTAAAACATTAATAGTGGCGGAAGAATCAGTAAAGCCTTTGCGAATGTCTTCGGTCAATCTGAGGAGAGCAGTCGCACACCCAAAGCCATGGCGGAAACTTGACTGATTGGCGTCAAGGATATTGTTTTTGGTGACAATAGAAACGATTTGTTGATACAGTAAAGTTTCAAGACCCTTACCCAGTAATGGGAGCACACTAACAGGCCTCAGCCCATCAGAGGAAACGGGGTTATCAGTCTTTGGGATTGGCGTAACCACTGCACGCTTCCAACGGTTCGGGAAAGTAGAAGAAGTGATAGCATAATTATATATGTAAGTAAGGGCGGGGAGGATACAAGGGAGGATCATCTTAATAAAACAAAGAGGGAATCCATCAACGCTGGAAGAGTCATTGTTGATATTTTGAATGGCTTTATTGACATCATCAGGGGTAACATTGCTGAAGGAAAAATTATCAGAGCTGTTAAGGCCAGTGGGTACTACCACTTCATCCAACTTCATCTTACTTAGGGGTGGTCGCACAAAATATGAATTAAGAGAATTTAGAGAAATGTCAAAGTTGAATTTGTCATTATTTTTTGTTTTGGTCTTCAAGCCGAATTGATCGATATTGTTCCAGAGTGTTATGGAGGGTAAGGTGATGTCGAGTTTGGAAGAAAAGAAGTCCTTCTTAGCCTTTTTAATCATAGACTTGGCTCTATTTCTCAGTCTTGTATAAAGATCCTTAGCCTTTGGGTCACGAGTGTGAACCCATATTGAGTAGGCACAATCTCTTTGGCATAGAACTAGTTTAATGTCAGAATTGAACCAAGGCTTGCTAGGATGACGAATCTTGATGGGTCTAAGGGGTGCTACGCTATCAAGGAGCTTTAGTAGTTTATCCTCAAAATTTTCGACCATCAGATCCACATTAGTCATACCTTCGACCTCAAGAAAATCAATATTCATAGCCATACCCAAGACCATATCCTTATCAAGTTTCGAAATAGATCTTGACAAAACTGTGAGAGGTTTACGTTTAGGAGTAGGAATAGACAGGGTCACATATAGCATCTTATGATGGGAAACGCCAGGTGCAAACATCTGAGAGAAGTGACCGACAGTGGATTGGTTTTTAACAATACACAGATCTATTAGAGAGTCGCGATTGACACTGACATGAGTCGGTTCGGAATCTAAAATGGTCAGCGACAATGAAGAGCAAAGACTGGATAGAACCTTACAGGGCCTCGAGTGAGGCTGTAGCAAATTGATATTGAAGTCTCCCATAAGTGCCAAATTATCGTATCTAGATACCAATTCAGCCAGCATAGGCTCAATACAGGATATATCCGAGTAAGGGTTAGGGGGCCGATACAAAACTCCCAGCACAATCCTTTTAAAGCCCAACTTGACCTCAACGAAAATAAACTCGATAACACTTCTGGGTGGTGATTTGAACAAAACTTGAAATTGTAAGTGGTTACGTAGATAAATACCAACACCGCCACCCCTCTTGCCGATCCTATCATTCCTTATAAGAGTAAAACCAGGCAAATCAACTTTAGCGGAAGCAATACGACGCGTAAGCCATGTTTCTGATAAACAAATAGCACTAGCACTCAAAGTACTGGTATAATACTGAATTGAGTGAAAATGAGACAGAAGACTTTGGGCATTGAAGTGACAAACTGAAAATGAATTTGATACGCTGTTGTTTGCAATGACAGGAGATATCGGCACAGGGCCAGAGAAAATATCATCACTCACGGATCCAGAAGATTCGTTAAGGCCTGTAACGTCCAATAGTGAAAGAAAGTGAGAAGGTGCAGGCGAACAATCATCAGATGTCATGATGATTCAGGCCCCCTTACTCCCCCAACAGGGAGGCATACCAGGTACCACAAGCCAAGAAAAAAGCTGCAACAAAGAACAAGTTTGAGACGTAGTAATAGTGAAAGGGAAGGATAGAGAACAATGTGGGAAGGAGGAAACGTATGAAGAAAGAAAGAAAAACGTAAGAGATGAAAAAGATAAGAGAAAGAAAAAACCACAGTCATGCAGCATGGCTATAAGAGCGAATTCTCGAAGTTTTCGGCATCTTACTCCTCCGCCTAAAATTTGCTGAAAATTAATTTTCGGCCAATGTTTTCCCAACTTGATACCATACAAAATTAAAACAGGAGTAGTTTTACGCAAAGTAAAATTTGGGGTGGAAGGGAGAGGAGGGGGAAATCAAAAATGTTTTGAATACCAGAAGAGTAGGTAGGAGGTATTGGATACGTAACAAATTTTTTGTTCCATTTTTTGCCGAGTAACACCTCGGTTTGTAGATTTTCCAACGCTGAACACGATGGTGAAGTCAGAATTGCGATATCCCATTCCGTTATCAGATTAGAGCAGACACGAACCAGGAAGAACATCTCAAGAAATAACCACGTTCCTTCGTCTTCAAAGTGCTCCAGTTTGAGAACGGAATGAGATATCGCAATTCTGATTTCACCATCGTGTTCAGCGTACAAAAACCTTTAAAATGAGGTGTCACTTGTCAGACTGTTTCATTTTGGGAATTTATGGGTAATTTTCCCCCCCTAAAACTCCCCCTTAGAGTGACCCGATTCTGCCCATCTTCGAACTTAGCCTGTCGATTGCCAAGACAGATTTTTCGTGCAAATTTGAACTTTTTATCTCAATTCTTTCGAGAGTTAACGTCTGGAATGACACATACATATATAAATATATATATAAATATATAAATATATACATATAATTTTTGGTGTCTTTCGGCAGTGAATTCAGGATGGTCTGAAACGGATTTTGGTATACAAATCTTTCGGAAATTCGAGTTTTAAAAATTTTGGACCGAGAACAATAGGTAGCTTCCTTTTCTTCAAAAATTCGCTAAAAGATTTCGACAGAAGAACACCTAAAATTTGGAAGAAACAGAAAGAAGGAAAACTCGGAAGGAAGGAGTAAGATACCTAACATCATAGTTGGCGGGATTAAAATTATGATGTAAACAGTAGGTACAGGTACAAAACAAAAAGTCAAACATAATAAGTAAAATGAAACATACAAGACAATTTAAAAAGATCAGTAAAAACCAAAATACCGTGCTATTACAAAGCAACATCTTCAGAAAATGCAATTAATTAGAGCAAGATGCATCGCGGAGCATGAAGAAAAAAAACTCTTTGTAATCCTCTCTGGGCTGCAGGGTTTCCAAAAGCCCCCTGGACCCCGGCTAAAATTCAAGAAACATGGAACATGCTTTAGCCGCACTGTTATGATTTCACTTCGTCACCAGGATACAACCAAGTGACAACCAAACAAGCGTCATTGTTTACTATCCATTTATAACATCCATTTATATAGTTATAGTATGAAACTACGAAATAAATACCAAGAACAAATTAATACGAAATAAATTCGTGATAAATCAAGAGCTTTCCAACGAATGGAAAACGATTTTTGTCTGATGAAAATGAAAGAAGTTTCATTTCCCTAGCAACTACTCGGTTGTACGTGAAAATCATCGTTAAAATTTCGTGACACTTCGCGTGACATTTTTCGGCTAGTTAAGCAGGGTTCACATCCATCCGGAAAGCTATCCGGAACGTGCGTACGAGCAGCTGATTGGTTGGACATCAGCTGGGGAGGGGGGAATATTCTTTCCGGAGAAGCACTTTTGAAGCGAACTGTACGCATCTGATTTTTCAGATATTTTCCGCTCCGCATCTGCGCAGTTCACTACTGCGCATACAGAATGGCGTCGGCAACCGAAACAGCTGTGGGAGGAAGCGCGGGAAACGAGTTGTCAGCCAAAATTCCGGATGGTTATGAACGCCTTCCCAACTTCCGCGATTCCCCTCCATCCCTTCCACTGCTTTTCACTAGCTTCCCCTATCCGTATTTCCGGACGGCTCCGGATGGATGTGAACCCTGCTTAAGTCCAAGGCTAAAGCATGTTCCATGCTAAAAATGTTCTGCGTAGTTGAGACTGTACATGAACTTTTGAAGAAAATAAGAAAGTTCTATTACCTACGTTACAGGAAACTAATTTTCACTCCAGTAGACGTCTAAAGACTAGTACATCCTTGAAAAAGAGGTTGGAATGATAATAATAATTATTATTGCCTAGGTTCTTGCATAAATAAACTGTTCATTTAAACAAGATTAGATTGTCCAACTAACATTCTTAATACACAAGAGAGAAAATACAAAAGACTTGAACAATAATGTGAGATGGGGCCCAGATTTAAAAAATACAAAAATCGCAATAACAGATTAAAAACAAGGTAAGTCAGAATATGAAGCCGATTTTAACCAAAGAGTGGAAAACTGAGGTTCTACCAAATGTTCAGATCCCAAAATTGATTTTTCACCAGTCAAAAACCTTGGAAATCGTCTGAAATCACCATTAATAACAAAAAAATGTGAACACGCGGATCAAGACGATTAAATGGCGCTACCAATGATCAAATAATATAATTTGAAAAAAAAGGAGCTTACTTAATGTGTTTTGGGGGCCAGAATTGGTGGAAACCATCAAAAATAGGCATTTCAATAATTATTTCACTCATTAGTTCAATAAATGAACAGCCAACATTTCTGTAGGTATGTCCAGTAGAATAATAAACCCATGTGACAAGGACTTGACAGCGTTTTTCCTTGCCACTTGCCAAGGCTCATTGGGCCACAGATAAGTGATGGAACAGTTTGGAAAACCACTTCGCGATGAAACAATCTAATTTTCTTTTTTTTTTCTTTTCATTTCTCATCCCAGTTCAAGGTAACGAAAAAATGGTCGCATGCCGAAAATGTACCTACCAGTCTCACAGCTACACGAAAAATCCTGCATTTCCGCATAAATCCCCCACTCGTAGGGGTAGCGGACAAATTAGTATCCATATTTTGTAGACGTAGAACTTATAACCATATTGCAACCTTTCCAGCACACTTTCCAGGATCATGGATTAGTATTCGCTTCTTCACAGTCCTCAATAGGATACTACTCACTGGTCACGGAAACACCCATGGAAACGCGCCATACTACAGATACATCGTTGGGAACGGGGCGAATCCCCCTCAATGCACCAAATTGCGACGGAAGACCAGACCTTGACCACCTACTGAACTCATGCCCGAAGTACGAAGACGACAGAAGAGCCCTTCTCCAAAAATATCAAGAAATCAACATTGACGACATCCTTAAGAATAACTTCCGAATCGAAACCTTTGAAGCCAATTTGTGAACAAAAATAATATGGACATCTAAAAAAAAAAATCACTAACGCAGTGCAACATGGCTCCACGCTGGCACTAGAAAATCGAAAACCACCACCACCACCACGGAAAAATAATCCATCTCGGCTCACGTTCACGTTCATAAATCACTTGTCGTCAGTGTTGCCATTACGTACGGTAATTGTGGGGGCGTACGGTAATTTTGTAGATGCAGGATCTACGGTACCGTACGTACGGTAATACGGTAATTTAGGGTGTGGTACGGCAAATTCGTGAAACGTACGGTAAATTAGGAACAGTAAGTTTTTTTTTAATAATCAGTTTTTGTAACAACTAAATTCCACACAACGAAAAACTGCAGCAAGCAATTATTATATACCAAGAAGACAACGAAGTCTACCTACGCCTCGCATGGCCTGAAAGCCGAAGGCAGCTAAATGAAGAATCTCACACAGACACCATACAACATCAACATGCAGCCTTTATCCTGCAAAGCAAGGGAGAGGACCGGACCAATCTCATCTGCCATTTGGTTCTAATGTCTCATCATTTACTGATCTCAGCGACGATGAAGACGACGAAATTACTTTTGGTTACCCCAGTGTTTAACTAACTGTCCACAATGACCTCTTTTCTTTTTATTTAGGCATCTAGGAGAACGTGTCCAGGTATTATAAATCTGTTTTAGCTGTTAGGTACTACCTATGTTTTTTTTAGTTCCTGTTCTATTTCTATTTTCTTGTTCCTTATGAATATTTGGTGTTTCTTGTTTTCAAATTGGTTTTAAGATCTCAGAAAATATATAATACCTATGCTATACGGGAATATTCCCTAGTCATGATAAGTTGAGGAAGGATTTTTAATTCCTACAGAAGACTGAGATAGAAGACAACTTGAAAGTTTGTTTTCTAATTTGATTCTAAAACCTTGGTCAATATTGTGCATGAGCAATACCTATCCCCCAAGGTCATGTTTCACTACAGTATTCCGACTTCCTACTGAAGACTGAAATAAGCATGCATGTCTTTTAAGGATCTCATTTTTCCAATTTTGTGTCGTGATAAAAACTGTTACCTACCCTAGTTTTGTGGTATTGCTAGTTACTTGTGCAAGGGATGATTCCCATAAAATTATTGGCTGTTGCTCTTACATCGTTCATGTTCTACATTTTATTACAAGTTTTTATGGTTACACACTTGAGTCTATGAATATTCCCCGAACGATTAAACAAAATTATAGCCAGTCTGGTTCGAGCATTAGGCAGTTCCAAGACCTTGGCACGATTGTTTGGGTAGCCAAGGTTTTTCAACACTCACATGGCATTTGAATAAATAATTATAATAATCTAGATGGACTGAATACATTTCCAATTACAGAGTGAAGTTGAATAAACAAAAAAAAGGTAGTAGTGAAAAATGCATAAATGGCAATAGATTCATAGGTAGGTAGGTACATAAATTTAGTTGGTGAAAATCTGGGCGTACGGTAATGTACGGTAATTTCAGCCAGCTTTGTACGGTAAAGGGGGCATCTGTTACTGGCAACACTGCTTGTCGTTGTCCTCAGTGAACGGTGATAGTGTATGGTTATGAGGAGCGGTGTGTTTTAAACTTTTATTGCGACGGGGTTTATCGACATACCGTGTCGTGATACTGCATTGATAATGTAGGAGATGGAAAAGAACAATTTTCTCTCAGTTCCAATTCCAACAGTTTGTTCGAGTTATCAGTTGTCCGTTCAGTCACTTCAAATATTGAGCCTTTGGGCGACGATGTTTTTCCCATTTTGGATATCATCAGGCGTGTCTGAGATGACCGTGAGTGATGCTACGGAGCTTTCTTGAAAGGTAATAAAATCCTTTGGGAGAACTGTTGGAATCACTATATAGGTTCATGTGTCAACCTAGGGAGTGGTCCCTTGTATGATGGAATTGTGCGAAGTTGTGTGATCCTAATTGTCGATACTACGTACAGTTTATTTTATTGACGTTTAGTGTGTCGTTGACGTGATACAACAGTTGTACAATCAGGGCAAACGAGAATGACAGGTATCTCTTGACTAATATTCTCATCGATATTCTGTAGGTTCCATGGTTGCAAGGAGCATACATGTCATTTGGTATGAAATTACGGAATACTATACCGTGGTATTTGTGATTTCTGGAGTTCGACATACCATGGTTTTGGTATCCATAGCGTTCTTTGGAATTATAGTTCTTATGGTTTTTGCACTGGTGCCTCAATGTTCGCACAGTTTCCAACAGTTTTATGAAGCACGAATTTAAATACCTAATCGTATTTAAATTCTTCAGTATGTATGCCTAATAATATTTATAGAACTAGGGTATAAACGCCTATTGTTGACACTATTACTAAGTAATGTTGACACTTTAATTTCAAAACGCAAAAATAAGGTACTGAGGGGTTGTACACACTAGAAAGTGGCGTCATTCTACAGATAAGAATGTAAGTATTGAGGTTGACCAACTCCAGTGGTTATAATAAAGAAATTGTCTGGGTGATTTGAAACCGATGACAGCTGTATCAGTCACGCCAGCGGCGGATATCCTGTGTCTCGTGCTAGTGAGGTCAAGCTGGGTTCACATGGTGGCGTAAACGCTCAAAAGTGTAATCGACGTAGGCGGCGAGGGTGGGAGGCGCGTAAAAGCTGAAAACGCGAGTGTTGGTTCACATGGAGGCGTAACGCCAATGCGCAATGCGCCTCGGGAGAACTGTCCAGCTGTTGTTTTCCCGCGTTGTTTTGTCTTTCGAGTCTTTCGTCTACCGGAAGATGTGGGAGATCAGCTGTGACGGATCCGCCATTTTGGATGGGCCCTGCGCGGGGGGTCTACTGCGCACGCTTTACGGCGCGTAAACGCTCAAAATATCTACATTTCCAATACGCTACAGTCACCTCCAAAAGTGAACTCAGCGTTGACGCTCCCCCCCCCCCCCCCCCCATCAACTAGGCGGTAGCCAATCAGGAGGCTTTACGCTTTACGCGACCATGTGAACCCAGCTTCAGTCTACAGATTTAAGCTGGGTTCACATGGTCGCGTAAACGCTCAAAAGCGTAATCGACGTAGGTGGCGAGGGTGGGAGGCGCCTAAAAGCTGAAAACGCGAGTGTTGGTTCACATGGAGGCGTAACGCTAACGTGCGCAAGAGGCGCCTCGGGAGAACTGTCCAGCTGTTGTTTTCCCGCGTTGTTTTGTCTTTCGAGTCTTTCGTCCGGAAGATGTGGGAGATCAGCTGTGACGGATCCACCATTTTGGATGGGGCCCTGCGCGGGGGGTCTACTGCACACGCTTTACGGCGCGTAAACGCTCAAAATATCTAAACTTCCAATACGCTACAGTCACCTCCAAAAGTGAACTCGGCGTTGACGCTTCCCCCCCCCCCCCCCCCCCCCCATCAACTAGGCGGTAGCTAATCAGGAGGCTTTACGCTTTACGCTTTTGAGCGTTTATGCGACCATGTGAACCCAGCTTTAGACTTTTCAAGTCAATTACCTATCATGTATTGTGTAAAAATTAAATTTTCGCATAGTCTGCTCTATGAATAACATAAGGAAGAATACGTACGCATCAAAACCTTTAATTTCAATAGAAAAACTTGGTTATGTTAGGTGTCAACATTAGGTTCCATAAATATTATGTTTGTGTCATAATGTTGATACACTGTCAACATTTGGGAAAACTGTTGTTTGAGTTGGTAAGGTGATATTTAGGTTGAAATAATTTCGTAGAATATCGAGATCCTGGAATTTTTTCATTTAGCGAAGTGGAACCTTAGGCCCGATTCACACAGAACGGACGTCGGGCAGAGACGTGGCGCGGACCTTTGTCCCTTCTGCGTCACTCCGATGTAAACAAATGGTCCAATGTACACAGAAGTGACGTGGCGCGGGCATTTGCCCTCTCGCCCGTGCCATGTCTCTTTGCCATCTCTTGTGGCGTAGAAGAAGGGACACGCCAGTTCCTCGCCACGCGTTGTCTGATTCAAAATGCGGGATGATATTGAGTTCAACATAGAATTTTGTGAGGAAATTGGGAAATACCCATGTTTATTTGATTACAATCGTGCGGATTACTGCAATAGGAATGCCCAAGACCAGGCCTGGCAGAAAATTCTTTATGGAAGCACTCACGAGACATTCTATAAAAATTCTGAAACCGTTCTGGGTACATATTCAATTCACGCATAACTTCGAATGTTCCACCGGGTTTCCTCTTCTTCAACCACAGTGGATGAACCCAATACCTCCTATTTTTTTAATTCACATTCGCAAAGTACACCAAATCCAACATATCTTCATCTTCGTCACTGCTTGAAAAAGCCATGTTGAGTTGCACTCCACAAAATCTTTGTATAACTAGGTAAGTCTCCATGTAAAATTATTATGAAGAAATCAATAACTTATTGAATGTTCGTTATTTTTCAAAAAAGTAAGTAGGTACATATTCGTGATAGCTGAAAAGGTAAGGGGCTTGGTGGCTGGAGTATAAATATTTTTATAATATAGTATTTTCCTTCTTTTTTGGTTTATTATTTTCAATAATGAACCATTGGAATCGAGCATGGGAAAAAAAATTCTTACCCCCCCTCAAAATTTGATGGTTTACGTTTCAAGGTATGTAGAATCCACAACTGCAATAAAAATATTTCTGTCTGTCCGCCGTACGGGGTACGCCGTACGCCGTACGGGCCACTTTTCTTAGTTACCATGAAAGAAAATTGATGAAATTCGGGTTATAGGTTCCGTTCGGGGTCTAGTTGGTCCTCGAAGCTCGACGTTACTGTCAGTCATCTCTAAGGGGTTCAAAATAGGGGTGGAAATTTTCAAAACGCCTATACCATTTTTTTACGTGAATATTTTTACGGTTTTAAATAGTTCTTGAACTTGCGAGTTTTTTAAGACCATCCGGAGCATCGTACGTCCAGCCGTTCGTTCACGGTAAGGCCCCGAAGTTTGCACCGACAGGCATTTTCGACTCCAGTGTGAATGAAATTGTATACAATTCAAACCAAATCTCGTAACCAGAGACGCGCCCACAATAGGAAAATTGGCGGAGGAGATAAAATCATTGCTAGGGATCACCTGATTATAATCACAGAGTATGAAGTCGAGTTGGTTGTTCTGTGATATTATTTCATTTGAAAAATGATGGCTCTTTTGGAGTTTGTTGGTAGGTAGTGAAACTTGAACAAACGTTGAAGTATTATTGATGGGTAAATTATTACTACGGTAAATCATTACTCAACCGTAAATTATTACACAACGGTTCATTATACCATCTACGTAGAAGGGGCTGGAGTTTTTTGGTAGGTACTTTTGCAACTTTTTTCACTCCTCATCAACAATTTCTTTTCAGAACTTCATTATGTGTGTTTCTTTTTGTTAGGTACTGTTTGTCATCGGCAGAATTATTTTAGCAACATTTAACTCGAGATTTAGGTAGGTACCTAGTAACGAGTACGGGGTTAGGTACCAACCTACGGAGGGTCTGCGATCAACATAATATGTATAGAATAGTACATAGGTATCATATTATATAGACGGGTTATCTATACATAGAGCTGTGATCTGTAACAGAAGGGTATTCTATACAAAATAATAAACCGTTGTGCAGGGATTTGCAGCGTTTTTTTCATTTATTCTCATCTTTTCCTTTGACACACATTTTCTGTCAAATTTAGAATTGCATCAACTAATTTAATAGTCGTTTCAATCCGACTAATAATAATAATGATCATTTCGGTAGGTATTTCATCCGTCTTGCTTTTCTTGTCGCATTTTTTGGGCGAACTGGAACTGATTCAAGTGTCGTTATTTCTACCTACATTTTATGTGGGTCGTAATTGGAAAATGGGTATTTACAGTAGGTACACTGTATTTTCTTTTAAATACAGTAGATCAAAATATTGAACAATGCGTGCTGCAAACAATATGGTTGGTTTTGGAGCCTTCCTTATGATTAAAAAAAAAAAATTAAATAATATGAAATTTATTGCAGAGGAACAGTACAGTTGTAAGTTGTACGATAGATATAGATGAGAGAAGTGGAGAAAGAACTATTTTCTTCAGATAATGTTTCAGATTAACACTCTCCTAGGCTCCCATTTTCAAAATTAGCGGGTTTGCTGTCACTACTGTAGACTGAGGTAGGCTGTCACTGCTCGTGTTGACATATTCGAGTGGATTAGTTTTCTTTGATGAGTGTAGTAACCTCTAGGACAACCAGGTCTGCGTGAATGGCAGTTTGCGCATGTCGAAATGTCGCTTCATTAGCACTGTAATAGTTATACGTAGTTACAGAAATACTGGGAGTGCTGACCAGTACGTAAGTATGTAGGCATTACTTGGAGAGCTTTGAAATTTGTAATTTATTGAATCTACGTTAGAGAACATTATTACAAAATAAGCCTCCAAGGGAAGTAAACACGTCAAAATCTTTAAAACGATGAACCTATATGGTGTTTTTAAAGCATATTTGCTCTCGTGTTAATGCTTATTCGTATTTCTGCAGAATGTTCAGACCATCGGGGCCGTCTAGTCCAGCTGTGAATCGTGCTCATTTCTTCTTTTCAACTATGGAGGGAGAGGAAGGCGTGTCGTCTCCTAGTAAAGACGGAAAGCTGAAAGCTTCCAATGATGTGCAAGTGTGTGGCTTTTCAGTTCATAATATTAAATAATTGTTTATAATATTGTAAAAGTATAAGACATCAGGTTTTTCAAATTTCAGATTGACAACTCTCAGCAAGTCTTGTTGAAGATTGCCACACTTTATGCTGAAAAGTTAATGAATGACATTTGCCTTGTTGTTGGAGGGGTTGAGTATCCTGCTCATCGTTTGATTCTTTGCGCTTCCAGTGAAGTTTTTCAAGTTAGTCAAGGAGTGTTTTTAGTTTTTTTCATTCATTAAACGATCATTGCTTCGATTTGTGTTGTGTGTTCGAATAAGTACAGTTGTTATTGCAGCTACTTCTGTTATTTGTCCGTGTGATTGCCAAAATGAAGCCTGAAAGTTTGGTATCTCTGAACATCGAAAAGGGGATCATAAGGACTCCGAACCCCGTGTTAAGGTTTGCACGAATCTCACTAACATCGCTCCTCTTGATTAGGTAATGCTGATGAATCCTCAGTGGAGCGAATCCCATGAAAGCAGAGTTGTTCTCCAGGAAACACCAGCTTGCGTTGAAATATTCGGGGAGTTCATCAAGTATTTCTACACCGGAAAGATTAAAATTAATCTGGAAATCATCACTCCGTTGCTCGCTCTTGCCGATAAATACAACGTTAAGGTATCGATGTCGGTCATTTCATGCCGTATCAAGCTCGCATAAACAATGTGTTTTCAATATTAAATATATTTCATTTCCAGGATTTAATAGATCTTTGTATCGAGTACATGTGCAGTCATATTGCACTGGCAGCCTCTAACAACCAGCTCGTCACTTGGTACCAGTACACCCTCTCTCTCGGTCACAATGTTGTTGCTTTGGTAAGCAATTTGTTCATTGTCTTATTCAAGTTGGGAAAAATAAGTTTACTTAACGCTCACCCCTTTCAATATTTCAGGCATGTCAAGACTTCTTAAAGTGGAATTTTGAAACAGTTGCCAGAGGAAAAGATTTTGGTAATTGTAACCAAGAGATACTTTCACGATTGCTTCAATGGAATGATTTGGTGGTTACAAATGAAATTACGTTGTTTCAGTAAGTATTCAAGTTTTGTGTGAGACGTCATTTAGGTAGTAGGTACTGACTTTAGAACCGCCGTCATTCGGGTTGTAAATTATACCTCATCAATTGTAGGTAGAGAGAGTTTTGAAGGTATTAAAGTCGTTGTGATTATATTCTATCTGATATGGTAAGATCATATGGCCAAATGAACTGGTTGAGGCGCACTCGTGCAGAGCCTTTGTGGGTTAAGTGGGCTTTCTTTATTGTCCTCTCGTCGATCTCATTGTCGACAGCCCATAATTGCAGCCACCAATCAAAATGCTTCCCTCTAAATTTCGGTCTGTGGGCATGAAGAGTGTCCTCAGATGTTCCCATGGGGTATTTTGTCAGCTGCCTTGGTCCGCTATGTAAAGTAACTGTTCAACTTCTTACCTTGGTCCGCTGTGTTGAATAGCAATAATAAGTACCAACTAAACAGTGATATTAATTGAAGGTACAGTGCTTCGGATTGTGAAGAATTGTGCTTGCTTTCAGTTTTATAGAAGGCTGGTTGGAGTATCAACAACTAACTCTGCAAGAAGAAGGAGTGGCTCCTGACGTTATGGAATCGTATTTGGAATCATTAGTCTATGAGGTGATGTCCCACGTCCGATTTCCCATGATGTCGCCAAGGCAATTGGCTGAACTACTGATCAATCCCTTAACAAAGAAGTATAAGGAGTTTTTCATTGAGAGGATGGCGATTGGCATGTCTTTTCATAATAGTAAGCTCTTATATGACTTCCTACCAGTCATCACTTAACATCCTGTAAATATCACCCTGTTTTGTGGCAGGCTGACAGTAAGTGGTCAATCAGTTGAGTTATATTGATCTTGATAATATGGCGTTTTATATTTTTATAACCAAATTTCATTTCAGATCAACTAGAACGGATACAGCATTTACTCAGAGATGACAACGGTCGACTGATGTTCACTCCACGACTGTACACGTCAGAAACCTTCTGCAGCACACTGACTATTGATAATTTTACACAGTTTTCTTTTTATCAAACGAGATCCCTCATCAGCTCATCTCCTTCTGGATTGGCTGAACATTTAGGGGATAAATATTGCGACTGGGTGAGTTTATAACTTTTCAACCTTGTTTTTTGTGGCATCTATAGTATTATTACAAACGTAGACGTTGAAACGTTGATTTAGAGTACTTGTAACTAGTGGGTGATAAGCATGTTCTTTCATCGGAGTAATATTTCGCAATTTCAGTGTTCAGCTAATGCTGATCAGGCCACAAAACTTCCACCAACTCCTATGGACCTGTCACATGTTTTCTGTTTGCTTGTAATATTATGATATCTACCTCACTTACCGGTCTTTTCTTTTTTCAGGTTATTGATTTTTCTCCCAGAGGTGTCTGGTTTCCGAAATCCCTCTTGATAGTTTGGCGCGGTACGGTAGAGGTACCAGAAAGTGTGTTGGGAACCGTCCGGGTGTCCATCACCTGTAAAGATGAGACTGAGGAATACATCAGGGTCAAAATTGGCTTGCTCGTCGTTGGTCTTCAGGACGGGATCGAGCACATCGCCAGAGTAATACAAAAAGTCTTCTATTTCAACAAGGACGACCGTCTCCTCAATATTGATCACGTGATACCGTTCGAAGAGCTCAATTACACTGCAGTAGACAAAGGTTTGCTGTGATATTATTTAAAATCCGTACTTTTCCAAGTGCCCACTGTAAAAATAAGGGAGAGCAACGTTTGAACACTGGCGGATGACGACTGGGAGCTGGTATATTTGAGCATTTGAGGACGTGGTATATTTGAGGCTGGGGAGGATAATATCAGTATTGAAGGGGTATTCCAGGGTTATATGTATTAGGAGTTCAGAAGATTCCCAACAAACAGAAGACTATGGTTATTGCAGTGGTAGGTAAATTGTAAATAATTCACAGTTCGAATGTTTTCAATTCCAGTGAAAATTACAGTGCTTCATACCAATAAGAGCGTCTTAGAGAGTGATCACGGTAGTGGCGTTTTTGAAACGAACTTTATTTGAAACAATAATATTTTTGTAAGACTTTCTCTGTGAAGATTAGAACGCGAATGAATAAACGGTAACTCTGTTGGATAGTCAACAACAATAGTAAACAGTTGACCGTCCACTGGAGTCAATCTCCAACACTCCCCCTCACGGAACTGCTAAGGCCGAGTTGGTTTCGAAACACACGAAACTTCGGCCCGCCCAGTGGTTTCGTGAACATGTCAGCCAGCATTTCTCCAATGGGACAGTAATCCAGCTTGATTACCCCGCGTTCAATCACTTCTCGCACGAAATGTTCTTTGAGTGCGATATGTTTTGTCCTAGGGTTCACCACTGGATTTTTGGCCCATTCAATGGCGGCTTGGTTGTCTGAGTACATTTGAACGGTGTCCTGCGAGATGTGCATATGGTTGACGAGATACCTCAAATGTATTGCCTCAGATGCGGCTTCGCTTTGGGCCATGTATTCGCTCTCTGCTGTAGACTTAGCGACTGTCTCTGCTTTCTGGACTCCCAGCTTATGGCAGTTCCACCAAACTGGAAACAGTACCCAGTGTATGATCGTCCGTCTGTGCAGCCACCCCAGGTAGCATCGGAGAATCCGGTCAGCTCTTTGGTACCGGTCTTCTGCAACACCAGGACAAGTGATTTGGTGCCTTTCAGGTATCGCAACACTCGTTTCGCCGCTGCCCAGTGCTCTTGTCGATAGCACGCATTGAACTGGGACAAGTAGCTAACGGCGTACATAATGTCTGGTCTCGTTGATGTTGCCAGGTACATTAGCGATCCAATCAAACCTTGGTATGGAACGTTGGGTAGCTCCCCCTTTTCTGGCTTTTGCAGATTGATGTTCACTTCCATGGGAGTGGCTGCCGTTCTAGCCTGTTCCAATCTGAATTTTCCGAGTAGTTTGTCTATGTACGTTTCTTGACTCATCACGATTTTCCCGTCGGTGTCTGTTGAGAACTCTATCCCTAGACAATATGACAAATCACCGATGTCACGCATTTCGAAAACTTTGGTGAAGTCTTGTTTCAGTCTGTTTACACTTTGTGTGTTTGACGATGCAATTATCAAGTCATCTACATATACAGCGATAATTACTTTCTCTCCCCCTTCGCCGCACATGTAGAGACACGGATCTGCGACAGAGGGTTCGAATTTCAATTCTTTCAGCCTTGAATCCAATTTCTTGAACCATTGTCGGCCAGCTTACTTTAGTCCGTAGAGGGCTTTCTTCAGGCTGCTTTTCAGCAGCTGTGGCTGTGTCTGGTGGTTGCGGAAATTCTCCACTCACGTACTCCTAACATCCAGCAGTGTACAACGTGGCTTCGGCATGTATCTTCCACGTGTCGTAGTTTTCGCCGTTGAGTTTATCAATAGTGTTTGCCATTGTGTTCACCCATCAGTTCTGGTCTTGTGCTGGGCCCATAACCTCTTAGAGAGTGATCACGGTAGTGGCGTTTTTGAAACGAACTTTATTTGAAACAATAATATTTTTGTAAGACTCTCTGTGAAGATTAGAACGTGAATGAATAAACGGCAACTCTGTTGGATAGTCAACAACAATAGTAAACAGGTGACCGTCCACTGGAGTCAATCTCCAACAGAGCGGGCTCCTATTGACGGTCGACAATCCGAATGCGGAATCATTCGGCCCAAGCTTTATACCAGTTTTTTCATAAATTACTAGGTTCGTTTATTTACACTTATTTTTGACGTCATAAGTACTATATTAGTTTTTGACGCTTTCAGTAAGGTCTGTGGGGCCTCAAGTGTCATTCAAAACACGGGTTGATGTCTGGAGAGGGGTACGAAGGCAATAAAACCAGCGTCTGAACTGGCATAACAGGGAAAAATGTATTAGGAGTTCAGAATATTGCATTTCAGCTAAACGTGATAGTTTTCGATCTGAACGCAAAATCATTCGTAAGATCATTTGAGTATAAATAAAATTCATTCGAATACTCTGTATTCGATTCTTAAATTCATTCGGAATTGCCCATCACTACCTTTTACCACTAGGCTATCGTGAATAACAACGAGGAATCAAACGCTTGAGATACAGTTGTGAAGCCAGTAGCTAGAAGTTGAAACTGGCGCGAATGGGGGGGGGTCAGAAGTTCTAACAGATGTTCATTTCCCTAAAATAAACTCGTAACTTGCGACCTGGAAAATGGAACAAGACAATCTTGAAGGCTGCCAAACCTATTTAATGACAGAAAAGAAAACCTCTGTTCCCCTCTAGGAGTATACTTCTATACCCCATTATTACTTTTTCTAAGTAAAAATAATTGAAATTGTTCAAAACGTAATGTAGAAAACTTCCTCTGTCAAATTTTCATCGTGTGAAGTGCCCAGTCGTAGGTCCTATTGAAATGTAGGTAACATCCGCCTTATTGATTCTACTTGTGGGTATCATTGTAAGCTGGTTTCCCTTTTTGTTTCAGATCAACACAAGCACAGTCGATACCGCCTCGGTCCGAATTTAGATACTCTGAAACTTCACGTTGTTATAGTACCCTTGTGCGAAGAATCCAGTACAGTCCCTCAGCCCAATCTTTTGTTGGGCATGCGTTAGTGGGACCAACTCTTACCTATTGCTTGTTGACATCTGATCAAATGTTTATTTTTAATTCCCTGCTCCCGGTTACTTCCCCTCTTTCTGTTTTAATATATAATGAATATTATATTTTTTAAACGTGTTCCTTATTCATTGCTCTACCTACGTAAGTACATCACAACATTATTGTAAGGCTGGAATTGTTAATGGGTATGGTATGATGGAGGCAGTACTCATCTCGAAGTTACGTTATAATTTTTGAAAAACTATAAAAAACGAACGTTACTGTATAAACTATAAAAATGAATGTTTCTTTGCTTTGTGCGTTCCTTTACCATGCATCGGATTGCTATGACACTGGTGAGTTGTGAGCACTCCCTCAAGGATGTTTTTAAAATTCAAAACAAGTACACAGAAAGCAGAAGAAGCCTTTTGACCCAGGATGATTCCTATTTCTTAGTTACTTGAAAAGAAACTTGAAACATGGTACCTACTTACATGCTTCAGAATCCAACACCAAACAGGTACCTAAGAGGGGGAGCCCACTTTTGTAAAGGTTTTTCTGTGGCGCTTGACGTTTTTTGGCCTGTAGTTCATGCATGGACCCATCACTTTCTAACATGGTACCATGCTAGAAAGTACAAAGGACAATATTCCCATAAGGTTGTGTTGGGGAGTTCCACAACTTTTAACCAAAAATCAACATAAAAGAAAACAACTCCAGATGATAGAAAATAAACTTTTCTCTGATAAAAATAATTACCTAGTAGAACCATTTTGCAGTATATCTCGCGTGACGGTCTTTGTAAAATAAGAACGGCTCCGTCTATCTTAAGAGCAGTATGACAGGAAAGCGCTGTGTATACCTAGGTACCGCAATGGTAAAATCAAGGGATGAATTCAGAATAATCTGAATAGGATTTGAATGATGGTCCCATTGCAATGGAATTTTTTGTTCGAAAATTCGTTGGAGCCAAGTTTTGAAATCTCATTTTGTTTGTTAGCTTTATTTTGCTGGTGGCAGATCCTCAATGACTAGTTCTGCGAGAAACTAGCAGCTCGATACGACTGAACGATGGATAGTATAAATTGTATAATGTTTTAATCCATACAGTAACAGGATTTGTGAAGGCAGTAACATAAACACAAAACGGGGATGTTACTGACTGATTACGAGTTAATTTGCGTCAATTATTTATATTTTACCCTTCGCAGATGAGCTAGTTCTGTCTATTTAAAAGGAAGATGTGATGCTTGTTTCTCGTTGGTGATTGCCAAAACATGCGATGGACCTGGTAACGTCAAATGGTAGGCAAATTTTTATTCCGAATCCTCCGCCTTTCCTCAATTCATTAGAAATTTTCTTTTTAGTTTTGTGTAGTCTTATTTACTGATGTACGTAATTTTGATCGTGATTGCAGGTCTCGCAAAAACCCAGGAGTCGCCCTTAGGCCCAGTTTGGAAACCAGATCGTGAGTAATTCAGTTTGATGAATCACTTGACTTATTTAGTTATGTTCAACAGTTTTCTCAGAAACGTCTTGCCAGGCTTCGGTGAAGTAGCTGACTAAACGAATTTTTTAAACCCCACTGAAGCTGCCTGGAATTAGTTTGGTACGGTATGTTACCTATGATTTTCAAGGAGCAAGGACTCGCCGTGCACGACGAAATGAACTCTGAAGCAAAGTGGTACTTACCTAATTTCCGTTTATGAGATTTTGCTACTTGATTTTTCTTCTATGTGACGAGGAAATTTGGTGACACCTACCCTTCTCATAGTTGTTAAGGATGTGATGTAGGTCGAAGGTTTTACCTCACCCATCACACTTTTACTTTACCGCAATGGTCTCAGTCGGTCGTGTACGGACTAATCGATTACGCGTAGGCCGCAGGTCGCTCGGGATCTCTTCCATTGGAGTGAAGTACTTGTGCGTTTTCTTCGTTCTTGTTAAAATCTAGTTTGGATTGGAGCGAGGAGGTAGACACTTGGTAGACAAGTTGATGGATATAGGATAGTTAGTTGTACCTTAGGTGCTTTTAGGGTAGGTACCTACTACCTAGTTTATATGAACAGGATGGTAGGAAAGAGTTGACCACCTATCTCGAGCTACTAGCGCTAGTTAACACTTCAGCATACCATATACCTACATACCTACAGGTTTCTATGATTTTCACATTGTTGACTAGTAATGGAATTGTGCTCTTTTCATAGTTTACAAGTTGCAGCAAGAGGCCCCTCAGCCCTGCTGTGTTGCCAGCACGAAATGCATAGAAAGGCCTGCACACTATGGAAATGAATTCCACGGACGATTATCCCACCAACAAGCGTCGGAACTCCTCGCTGTTGATGGCTGCTTCTTGGTGCGCTACAGCGGACCTGAAGAAATTTGCACCTTGTCCCTCAGGTCAATAACATTCTTAATTACTAGGTTCAATTCTTAAAAATGTATGATGTACTGTAATGTTTTATTTAACGGTAGGTTTGCTTGCAGGTAGGGTTGTGGGGACATTGCTTTAGCAAACTTAATTAAACCTTTCGAAATGAATTAACCTTTTCAAAAACTGAACTATCTCTTGGAAAATTTAATTACACTTTTTCAAACATGAAATGCGTGCGCAAAGAGTTTAATTCGGTTTTTGAAAAGTTTTTATAATTGAATTTGCGAAAAGTTTAATTCAATTAAGTTGAACTTTCTCTACGTAGAGAACCAATTGACTGGAAATTGGTGAAAACAGACCAAGCCGCCCAGGAAGGCCTTGTTTGTGTTGTGAAAAACAGCTAAAAACTATGCGAAAGGCCCAAAATGCGGCAGTGCGATTAATTTTTGACATTAGAAGCTCCGAACATAGTACAGACGACTAAAGTGGCTCAAAATTCAGGACATTCTCAACCTAAAAATTGCCACAATTGCCTCCAATGTTCTGAGAACAAAAAACCCCAGATACCTTGAAAAAGAGTACATAATGCTCACAGATATCCATGATAATTAATATTCGTAG
The DNA here is from genome assembly GCA_954871275.1 of Leptopterna dolabrata. Classification (NCBI taxonomy): domain Eukaryota; kingdom Metazoa; phylum Arthropoda; class Insecta; order Hemiptera; family Miridae; genus Leptopterna; species Leptopterna dolabrata. The sequence goes on along the minus strand of OX940982.1, from coordinate 28,566,909 downwards.
TGCTAGGAGTACCTACCAGATCCCAAACCACCGAACGGTTGTCTACAATAAATCCTTTTTAGTAAAATTAATCAGTATTTACAACGAACATTCAGATATTTTTCAACGCTGCGTAACTTAGAAAAGAATTTTAAAATAATTACTGAAAAACTATGAATAGAAAATAGCTCCACGTCTACATAATATTACGTTTGTAAAAATAAATACACTGCCAAGGTGATGGCACAGGAGCTTCCTCGTCACAATCAGAGTGACCCATTATAAAATAGAACAGACTCGGAAGCAAAATAACATAACATTACATTACATTACATTACATTACATAACGTTAAATATACATATTACATAACATTACATTACATTACATAACATTACATGAAATATACATATTATACATAACATGACTTCCATAATACATTACGTCCATTATACATAACTAGCCTGACCGCTCGCTTCGCTCGCTATCCGAGATTCGCTGTACGCAGTATCGTGGAACCAACAAACGACGGAAAAATCCCATACCCTACCGGGTATTTGTGCCCAATTTTATCAAAATCCGTCAAGCCATTCAGGAGTTGACCATGGTCGACCATATTTCCGCTATGGTCAGGGAATTAAAAATGCGCCTACGTTCAACTTGGGAGGCTACCGGATATTGGTGCCAAATTTGGTCGATATCCGTTGAGCAATTCGGGATTCGACCATGGAGGGGCCCATGGATGCGCTAAGGTCGACCGCGGGGGTAGTCCGAAGGGTCGATCGTAGATAGAATTTCACGTAGATTACGAATACGCGATAAAAAATAGGGGTTACCATTTCAATTAACGAAGTTGACCATGGTCGACCATAGTTCCGCTATGGTCAGGGAATTTAAAATTCGACGTTGCACAACTTGGGAGCCTACTGGATACTCGTGCCAAATTTGGTCGATATCCGTTGAGCAATTCGGGATTCGACCATGGAGGGGCCCATGGATGCGCTATGGTCGACCGCGGGGGTAGTCCGAAGGGTCGATCGTAGATAGAATTTCACGTAAATTACGAATACGCGATAAAAAATAGGGGTTACCATTTCAATTAACGAAGTTGACCATGGTCGACCATAGTTCCGCTATGGTCAGGGAATTAAAAATGCGACGTTGCACAACTTGGGAGCCTACTGGATATTCGTGCCAAATTTGGTCGATATCCGTCAAGCCATTCAGGAGTTGACCATGGTCGACCATAGTTCCGCTATGGTCAGGGAATTGAAAATGCGACGTTGCACAACTTGGGAGCCTACTGGATATTCGTGCCAAATTTGGTCGATATCCGTCGAGCCGTTTGGCCGTGCATAGAAGGACAGACAGACAGACAGAGCGCATGCGCAGGGCGAACCGCTGGCTCTATCATGTTGAAATTTATATGGGACCTCAATGGGCCCTACCCGCTTAATCCCTGAGAATTACATTGAAATTGGGTGAAATCTTTGGTTACTACGGCTGTAACAAGGAAATTGAATCTATTTCACGCCAGCGCATGCGCAGAGCGCACCGAGGGTCCGATCATGCTGAAATTCATACTGGAACTCACTAGGCCTTGTCCAAACAACCCTTGAAAATTTGAGCGAAATTGAATCAAAATTGTGAAAGTTATGCGTGTTTGTTGAATTTAACGTTAGCGCATGCGCAGGGCGTACCGCTGGATCAATCATGTTGAAATTTGTATGGGACCTCAAGGGTCCTTATCCGCACCATCCCTCAACATTTGAGCTGAATCAATTCAAAATCGTGGAAGTTATGGCTGTAACAAGGAAATGCGGACAGACTCACAGACTCACAGACTCACAGACCGACAGACACGGAACCAAATTTGTTCAGTAGGCTTTGAAACGCAAAATGCAAGTGGAAATTTTGATTTCAGAAGACAAAAATTTTTTGGCTCACGAAAGTGAACACAAGGCTTCCGCTGCTTCGCAGACTCGGAAGCAAAATAGCATACCTCTAACAACAATAATAATGTACCTTCCAGAAAGATAAAACTGGAATACATTTTTTACTGCACTAAATAAACAAGAAATTCTCTACCGTATAAACATAAATTGATCACTCATTATACCGTATAAAATGATATACATTTATGTTTATATAGTAGAATTTCTTAATTATTTAGTGTAGTACATATACAGCCTGCAGATGTATTGAAAAGTAAATTATATATCTGTGCATATTGTAAGATTGGGCCACTAGGCCTAAAATCTGTACAGATTTTATAATGAACGCGGTCAGTCAGTTGTTTAATCCTGAATCCGGTTTCCTCCTAAAGAAACGCCAGGATCCTGACTAATTAAGATACCTTCGCCAATAGGCATGACAGTAGCTGTTTTAGATAAATCCTGAGCGATGTAACATGTAATGAAATCCCGTGCCTCTCATGGCGAAAATCGTTTCAGGTTTAGAAACAAGGTCAAACACTACAGACTTTATTATGATGGCCAACATTATGTTTTGGAGAAGAGATTCGACTGCGTTAAGGACCTTGTGGCCGATGGTCTCGTTACAATGCACATCGAAGCGGAAGCCGGCTCCTACATCCAACTCATGTGCGACGTTAGGGCATACGAGCGCAGCCCGGCGTACATGACATTATCTCGGTTCAAGCGACGCACGAAACCGCTTCTCAAGGACGTCAACGAAGAAAATGAGGTCATTTTGTATGATAAACCCCACAAATTCAAAGTTCACAATTTCAAAGGCTTGAACTGGTGTGAATTCTGCTCCAATTTCCTATGGGGTTTCACCGCTCAAGGTGTCCGATGCGAAGGTTTGTTGAATGAATATTCCTTTACATCACTGATATTAGATAAACTTGAACATTAAGTGAGTATAAGTATTTCTTTTTGATTTGATCCACAGGATGTAGAATAGGTCTTTTGTTCATCTCTCATTCCTCTTCAGGATATTCTTCACGTACCTATACTGTTTTTATTATTATAAATTTTATTTATCTTACCTATTTCAGTACTTTATTTCATTTTCTAATTTTTTTGTTTTTTTACCCATTTTACTTTTCATTATTATACCTATCTACAACCCCTCCCCCCTCCTCATTTATCCACCATTTGTCCTTCATCTTACTTTCTCGTTTCTCCCTTTCCCTTTATTTCAAAATCAGGGCAGCGTTTCTAATAATTTTTATGATGAATTTAAACGCCCTATGTTCTGTTAGTTTTTTCCACAGAAGGGACCCAGGTCGTTGTGCACTCAGTATAGACAAATAGTCTCTTTCATCTGCTACCATACACCATTTTGTACGCTCTGTAGGTACTCAATTACAGTTGTAAATGGTGCAGTACTTCGCTACAGGGGCCGCGGTGTCCGAGCGGGCCATCGAGTTATACTACTGGAAAGCTCCCTATCACTAGACGGCTTGAGAGAGGACTGGCCTTCCCCCACCCTGCCCCTATTTATGGAAACATTTCGCCTGTTGCTTATTTCTTCTGTTGTTTATCGTTCGTAGTTAACCATTATCGCTCTCAGTTCACAAGAAAGCGTCAGTAGGTACCCTTAGAAACATGGTTCGGACTTGTTCAGCTTATGGTTGTAGGATAAGAGATTTGCAAGGAAATTATATTGTATTCCACAAGTAAGCTCCTTATTAATTTCATGTGTCAACTGGGTATCCTCTTAGATAAGTAGTTGGTTTAAATAGAAATATGAATTGCCCAAAAATATGGCGTACCATAAAAAGTAAATAATACAACCCAGTTGTACGTATTACCCAGGTACCTATAAATACTCGTGTATACATAGATGTTTTTAAAATTAGGTTCATGTATACACCTATACGAGTACCTGAACTGTTGTTTCTTACTAATATTTTTTAAGAATGTAGGTACCTACACAGTAGATTCATTTCTCATCTTTTAACATCCCAGTTTATCATCAAGTTGCCTAATTTGACCAACAGAAAATCCACAGATTATTACACATTGTTTCATAATTTTTCCTGTGTAGTTCCCCATCTGCGTAGGTCGGTTTTCTGTTATCAGTACCCCCCAGGAAAGCCCGAAATCGAGTACTGGAGCCGGCCGGGCAAGTACAGTTTCATAAATATGTGGTGGATTCAGGAATTTTATCATTAATTATTTGTTATTCATGAAGCATAACGTTTGTTCAAGTTACAGCAGTACATCAGTAAATCCAAAATAACCGTCATTCTTCAAATTAAATAACATTATAAAACAACCAACTCGATTTCATACTGCAGCCGTGCATGCATGATTATAATCAGGTGTTCCCTTGCAGTGATTTCTGGGCTGGATGTATACCGCTTCATTCACTATCATGTTGATGAAGCTTTTCGGTGCAGACTTCAGGGCCTTGCTGTGAACAAACGGTAGGACATACCTACCTGCCTCCAAAAAAAAAATCCCTCAAAAAATTCCGAAGTTGAGATCAGTTTGAAAACGTAATAAAAAGTCGAGATAACGTCACCCTGGAAATTGCAACCCCTATTTTTCACCCCTCAGATATGACTGACAATAACGCCGAGCTTCGTGGACCAACTTGTCCCCAAATGGGACCGACAAACCAAATTCCATCAGTTTTGGTTCTTTGTAACTACGAAAAAAACTAAGTACGGCATGGGGGACGGAGAGAAATTGTTTCATTCCATTTCCGTGCTCTACGTACCTTGAAATGGAAATCAAATTTTGAAGGGTTTTACGTTTTTTTTGTTTTTTTTTTTTTTCATGCTTGATTCTATAATTGAAAATAATAAACCAAAAATAGTTTTTTCCTTGGTTTATTTATTGTACTCAGGCGGTTCGTTCGCCTACATAAAGTACATATTCTTGAACAATTGTTGAGCATCAAATTATGCTAGTAATATGGTTCGATGAATTTGGTTGGCGGTTTTTGGATTTTAAGAGTACACCCCATTAATTGACTTTCAGTTCCTGCTTTTGAAAACTGGTATAGAACTGAAGTCAGTTGTGTCCCTTAAGTCAACTGTAATTCGATGATTATGATGAAATGTTCTTCATACGTTCCTACCCTCTAGTACACAGTGGAACATCCATATCCTAAAACTGTTATGTAGTTACAACTAAGTAGCAAGCTTACCAGATACCTATTACATGATGAATTCCGATGAATTGAAAGGATCTAATCCGAGTTGGGTTCCGAGGTACCTACCTAAGTTAGTAAAACTGTTCTAGATGAGTGGTTAAATAAATCCCCGAATGCTTTACGTACTGCTTTCATTACTTCGGAATGTAAAAACCAATATCTATTGACGCCTAATCATCAAGGTCTCTAGACATGATACAAAAGAAGAGAATGCCTCGGGCATGATTCCTACACTGAATTGACACAAATTCATCAGGAGAAAAAGGCAGAGATTGGAAAGCTGATGGGTCGGAGGGGGTAGGCAGTCCCACGCTGCTTATGGCTGCCTATTTGGGGTGGGGGAAGGGCCGTCTGCCAGCCGGACCGTGTCTCCAACACAGGGCAGGCCCTGCAGTAGTATAATCCGATGGAGTGGGCTAGAGCGTCCGATCTTTATGTCCTAGGATAAAAGTTCGTTGTCTCTAGTTCTCGTCACGGGTGGGCAACAATACAAGCCGTGAAAAGCTTGCATGTGTTTACCCGACCAGTGATTAGCTCTTCACCTCTGATGTAATCATGTGAAGCCATCGGCTAAAGGTTGAAATAATAAGGTAGTGTCTACCGAGTGAAAAGTTCCACAAGGATGTACCCAGATGGGTTAAAATTCAGGGTTATATTACCTATTAAAAAAATACATTACTTATTAAATTGTTAACTGAAAATATTCCTATCAAACTAGGAATTTATACCTACTTCAGTAGGTACTTAATTACTTATGGATGATTATTAATTATTTCCAGATTGCAGTTTCTCTGCTCACGTCAAATGTTCTGAAAAACTGCCGCCCGACTGCTGCCCTGAGTTGAAATCAGTTCGATCAGTTTTTGGTGTTGACCTGACGGCGTTTGTAAGGTCCAGACGGACAACGAGACCGTTTGTTGTTGATAAGTGCGTCCAAGAAATAGAAGCCAGAGGTCTTCACGTTGAAGGAATCTACAGAATATCCGGATTCGCTGATGAAATGGACAGTCTGAGAATGGCCCTTGAAAAAGGTGAGTACTTGTCGGACACAGGACTTCAATAAACTATAGGTAATGATGAGCATAATTTTTCCTCAACTTCTGCAATTATTATGACACAGTAAATATTGTTGGAATAGATAATTCCAACTAATTTGATGATGTCATTGTTCCACTTGAGAGCAAATAACAAGGAATAATAAATAGCGTGGAAGGCTACCTATTTATTCTTCTTCTTCTTTTTTAGACGTCACACTGTTATTCATTTATGTGTTCTTCTGTAGACGTTAAACTCTTCTCCTTCTTTAGACGTCGCACTTGGCAAGGGGGCACGTGACGTCACTTGTTGTGCCGAAACTTTAAAAGTTCATAGAAAAAGAACTCTATTCATCGTAGGAGAGTGCGGTTGGTCTCAAAATTCTCAGAATGGAAAATATATTTTCATCTAAAAATTGGAAAGTAATATAAGCAGAAGTCATGGGTACTCCTCAGTAATAATCTGAGGTGTCTGATGCTTATTCCCCGGCTTCCCCAATTGAACAAATCCATCTCCTTGGAGAAAACATTGACCCCTTTGTCAAAACAACGTGATCATTGGAGGTCATCCATTCATGGGATGACTAAGTAACTTGTAAGCACTGAAAAATAATAGTTAATTCTCTAGTTGAGGGAATAGTGACATGGTTCGTTTGATTGATTGTGCATTATCTCGAAGGACTACTTTTCGGTAACTACCTACTTCCATAACAACCGCGCTGATTGGTGTACATTTCAATCTTTATTTGCAGATGGAGAAAACGCAGACATCAGTGCCTCAGTTTATGACAACATAAACGTAGTTGCTGGCATTTTGAAACAGTATTTTAGACTTCTTCCCATTCCTTTACTTACTTACGAAGTTCATCCATTCCTAATAAAAGCTGTCCGTAAGTATGTTTTGGTTACCTTTTATATTATAATGTTTTGTAGATCATTACCTGCCAGGTGTTGATTTTCATTATTTTGTATGGGAGCAAAACGTTATTAAGGAGGGTTTTATTGAACCAACTCCGACGTGGTGTATGTTCGTAGTTATAGGTGTCTAAACTCGTTTTTCTACTATCATTACTAGGTGCATACCTTATACATAGTAGGTGCATAGGTAGTTCCTACATAGTTGAAAGTGTTTGAAGTTTGTCACCCATGTTGCTGTCTGTCAGCTTTCATGTACGAATCATGATCGTGAAGCACCTACAGCTACGCTATAGCCTACATATTCCAAAATCAAGTCAAGTATAGCATATACCTAAATAGCAGTTACTTAATACAACGAAATCGGCGGAAACAACTTTTGGTTCAGTTTAAAGCGCTATGCATGACAGCATTGTTGTTTTGTAAGAATTTGTGGCTGTAGTAATGGTTATAAATATCATTTCATAGTCAGGATGAAGCCAGGAAGGCATCCCTCACCATGACAGTAACTCTTCATTATATGAGATAGTTTTCGCTTGAGGGTGACCTGCATTTCAGGCTCGAAAAGTAAGAGTGAAGTTCCAGTCATGAAGCATGACCATATAAGCGATTTGGCAGTTTTCATTGGTTACACATTACCTTTTTTTGCCAAATTCTGTTCAATAAAGGAAATTAATACTTATTTACCACACAAAGAGGTGTTTATGCCTAAAAGTGTAGGCAGAAAATGAGTGTGAAGTTTGAATTTCTGAGTTCGCGCTAGAAATGACGTATGAGGTAAATCGCCAAGTAGTTCACCTCAAATCCCGGTTGGAACGCTAGTGCATCACTTTAAATGATGTACAGAACCACAATGGATGGATGGATGGAACCGCCAATTTATAAGCAAATTTAAAAAACATGGCCTCAAAATCAAATTGATGGGAGATTCCATTTCCAATATTCGGTTGTTGGCAGCATGCAAAACCTTCGCCTCTGAAGCTTCACTCTGCCTCCTTGGAGGCCAATAGCCGATCAGATGTCAATAGACCTGGTACGTAATTTCTTGTCGCATTTTTACTTTCAGTCACCCTCATTTCAAAAATATCCTTATTTTTGAAAACGGCTTCAAACTACCATTTTTCCCAGAGTTCTGAATATCTTTTTTTACAAGAAACATTTTTGAGGAAAATTCCCCATTTTCGAGAAAAATCCCATATTAATGTGTTATTTAAAATCTTTTTGACATAATATACGTTGCTAGCATTTATAGCCGGCTAAGCTGGAGTGATTAAAAGTGGTCAATTCACATACACGTTACTCGGTGATACGTAGAAACCAAACAATCTGGTCGCAAAGAAAAGCCCTGTTCACGTTGAAAGAGGGCGTTCCGGCGATTTTACCATTGCCTGTGCCCATCTCAGGAATTCGATGGTCACGTTGTGACCACCTGTATTAAAATAGGTCAAGCGGTTTAACGTGATGAGGTAACATACGCAAACAGTCTTATATAGAACATGTACTTATCTCGTTATATTTGGAGGTGCTACCAAAAATTATTATGAATGAGAGTTTAGGTTTATGCCTTATTATTTCTATAGTGAAGTGCGGAATTGAAAAAAATTAATAAATCAAGGACTGGAGTGAGATTGATGGAAAACTGAGTTACCTTGACCACTCCGAGGGCCCTATAATGCTTTCAGTCTGTCTCAACCTTTTCAGAGGGGCATTTTTGTTTATTTAACCCCCCCCCCCCCCCCCCTCTTCAGTGTCCAGAACTCCTGGGAATGTGGCCCGAGGCTGATGAACTGCTGTCAAAAATGAGTGGTATTTTTTAAGTGAGGGGGATTAAAAGTAAAAATATGGCAAGAAATGACGTATGAGGAAGCAGAGTGAAGCTTTGGAGGCAAAGGTTCTCAGTGCTGCCAACAACCCAACATTAGAAAGCAAACTTTCCTGGGAACCTTCAAGACCTTTGCTGTGACCTTTTGTGAACCTCCCCTCGGTTTGATTTTGAGGACATGTGTTTTTTCACATTTATTTATAAATTTGTGGTTCTGTACATCGTTTTAAGTGATTCACTAGCCCTCTAAGCTAGATATGAGTTGAACTACTCTGTGATTTACCTGATAGGTACGCCATTTCTAGCAGGAACTCAGAAATTCAAATTTCACTTTTATTTATACTTTCTTTATACTTTTTTATACTTTCCAACATAATTACCTTATTATGTGGTCAGTAAGTGTTAATTTCCTTTATTGAACAGAATTCGGAGAGAAAGAAAAAACGTAACCCATGAAAATGGCCATTGAGCACAACTTACTCATTGTGGTACCAACTTAATGTCATAGACACAAACATGTAATATTTACTCATTCATTTTTTTCGATTAGGTGCCTATTGAAATTAGTCCTTTTTCTTTTTTCTCGTCACCATTCAATTCAATTTTGGTGGTTTTAGTATTTTTTAAAGTGATTTTTGACCCCCTTAGAACGTTTGAAAATCACTCATCTTCGAACTCTTATAATTTTTTATTATATAGCCAAGGCCCAATATCCACCAGGACACATTCGCTAAAAAGAGAATGATAATCTAGCGTTTCATTTCAATTCCTGACTCAATAAAGTTAAATGTATTTCTGTTTGTTGGTAGAAATGCACACTCTGAAGGAACAGATTAAAGCAACCAAGGAAGCGCTGTCGTCCCTCCCTCCAGCTCACTTTAACACTCTCAAGTTCCTCATGGCACACTTAGCAAAGTAAGCATGAGTTCTCCTCTAATACCAGTTAGTCAGGCATGGGCTGTGAAAACGGTGGGGCACCAAACAGAACACAAAATCAACAGATTTTTCGATAAAATACCTTGAAGCAGCAACACCCTTCCCATTATTTACTTTTGAGTGATATTCAGCAAAGGCTTATCTCTACCTAAACTTTTAATCAACACTGTTGTCACAGGAACCGTCAAAAAGTTCGACAGTAAATTAGCCACAGAATTCGTGCGGCACAAAAATATAGTAAACTAAAATGCAACGAAGCAATGACCCATCGGCTTGTGCCTACTTGAATGGAGAAGCTATTAACTAGAAGCTAGGTACTTATCTGACGCTGATCAATCCACCAACAGCAAAAGGACAAAACACACGTAGGTACCACAAATCGAAATCTGTCACCAGAACCGGACTGAACCCAAACCCACAAAATTCGCAAAAAAAAAGGAAAACTGACAACAGAGTGCTCTCAACAGAGAAAGCGAATGTGATTCACGAGACAACAAAAACAAATCGAAAGAAATCATCTCATATTGACAGGATTGGATCGATTGCGAACATGTGATTTTTGGGTGGAAATTAGATTCTGGGGACAGGGCTCAAAGTGGGTGTGGCTAACTACATTTTTACTAGACTCAGCATGCGTGGACAGGCCACTTCTCAGTTGCCATGGGAACACTAGGTCCCAGGGTCCGCCAGTTTCAGGAGCCATATTTTGATTGCAGGACATCCATTGCTGTCACTATATTCCGGTAACATGCTTGGTCTAGGGAACCACCATGTTCTGCTCGACTATTGAATATCCATAACCAGAGAAATCTAGCGGGTCGCTGTTAAACTTTGTGAAAAAAGCTAGGTACAGTGTTAAGAGTCAAATCATCAAATGCCAACTGAACACACCGTTGGATTTTTTTTACTCTGTGTTTTTGGGTGCCAGGGGCAGTTGTAGCCCTATGGACACAACGCCCCTGAATAGTGATGATTGCTGTGATGTATGGTGAAGAGATTTACTTGGGTCAAGTTTCCTCAGTCAGCCATTTGATGAACATTTTAATAGGTACTAATTTATTTATAAAAAGTAGGTATAGTGTTATGATTTATTCCATCTTTATTGAACAAATACTTGGTCATGGAAAACAAGGAAAATATATTAATTTTTTCTGGATTTAACAGGGTTGATGAACACCAGGCAGTGAACAAGATGAGTTCTTTCAACTTGAGCACAGTTTTCGCCCCAACTCTCATGCCACCTTGCACCTCCAAGATATCTGCTTCTATTCCTGATATGAGTGGAGAAATCAATGCTATTAATTTGTTAATACTTTATAATAAAAGCATTTTTGAGTAGAACTCATTATTTACCGTAGTGGTACTAATCCTATTTCTTCCAGATGAATGAAAAAAGCACATATCTAGGCTTCCGTTCACCTATTGGTTGGTAGGTACCTATTGAAGGACCTGCACTTACCTGCTCAGTCATAATTCATACCTATCCCAGTTTTACAAAATTAAAGGATCTACAGTTGTAAAAATTTTGATGCATCAGTTTGACGATGCTTACCTACTTTCTAACGATGAGTGATGTTTCTGAGTATCTTTAACGTATCAGGACATGTACCTAATTACTTCATTGCTTATCTGTAAGTAACAGCACTTATCTGTTTTGTTCGACTATACTGTCTAAGTAGGTAGGCTGCTACTGAATGTTTTCGAATTTAGCTACCTACCTTATCACTTTATGGCATTCTAAGTACCTAGGTTACTAACGTAAGGTAAAAGAATGTATTTAAATCAATTATACGTTGGTTAACGAGAGTGGAAAAGATCTTCCCTCTAATGTGTAGAGGTAAGTAGATTTCTTTATCCTATTGGTAGGTATGTAATAAGTACAAAGACTATCAGTACAAAGTAGGTATTCATGATAATGACAGTGTTGTTTGTTGGGTGCAGACGACTGCATGTTGTGCGGATGTGTTTGGCCACCATAAAGGTGTGGCGACACTGCCACCGGACTTGAATTGACCTCACTTGCGTGCCCGTCCGAACCCATCCTTTGTATTTCAAAGGGGAGCGGCGATACTGTGACCGGACCTGACTTGACTTGACTTGAGCCACCCACCGGACTCCGTTTTGATCCGATCAGGATGGGTTGAGACCTGACTCCAGTCCCCCCTCTACCACGATTTTCAACCCCTCGCACCCCAACGAGCCATCCAATGCAGCCCCCATTGCTCTCTTCTCATCCTAAAATAGTTTTGAAGCTTAAAGGTGCTGCGACACTGCCACCGGACTGGTGACCGGAGGGGGGTGCTACACTGCCACCGGAGTCACCGGACTCCAACCTGTCCGGTTTGTTCTTAGACGTCACAAGAGTATGCCCTCCGAAATGGAAGCCATTCTTTGTGATTTAGAATCAAAATCTGATTCTGATGAAGAAATAGAACTAGTGACAAGTTTTCTTTCTTTGAATAAGCCGTGGATGTCACCGTTTGTTTCCGAACGAGCACAATACGGTGAATTTCACATCCTACTCGCCAAATTGAACGATATTCAATTTCAAAACTATTTTAGGATGAGAAGAGAGCAATGGGGGCTGCTTGGATGGCTCGAGGGGGTGCGAGGGGTTGAAAATCGCAGTAGAGGGGTGAACGGAGTCAGGTCTCAACCCATCCAAACCCGATCAGAACGGAGTCCGGTGGGTGGCTCAAGTCAAGTCAAGTCAGGTCCGATCGCAGTATCGCCGCTCCCCTTTGAAATACGAAGGATGGGTTCAGACAGGCAGGCAAGCGAGGTCAAGTCAAGTCCGGTGGCAGTGTCGCCGCACCTTAAGGGTTCATCCATCCCTCTATCTCCATTTTCAGATTAGGGGTGGATACTAGGGGACGATCTATTGAACTCACGACCGAAGTACGAAGATGACAGAAGAACACTTCTCGAAGAAAACAACAATGACGACATCCTCAAGAATAAACTTCAGAGCCGAAACCTTTGAAGAGATTTTCGACTTTGTGGCCAAAAACAATATAGACCTCTAATGTGCAACATGACTGTACGCTGGCATCCATAGAATACTGATACTAACGTCTGGGGTCTGGCACACAGAACAGGAGGAGACTGGCATCTAGTAGGGATGTGGCGTTCAGCACTGAACGGATCCGAACTGAACGGATCTTTCAGTTGAACGTATCCCAACTGAACGGGTTCCCAAAGAGTTGCCGTTCACCAGTTCATGAACTCTCTCTTGTGACGTCCTCACTCCTTCCTCCGATCCCACTCCTTCTCCTTGTCGCCACCCGTTCTCAACTCCTTTACCCTTCCCCTCGCCGCACCACTCTTTCTGCCCTTCCCTTCAACCCTTACCGTTCTTTCCTCCCTTCCCTTATCCCTTGAGCTGAGAGTTGACTGACCAGTTCATCAACTCCACGGAATAACAGAATCAAGTTGAGAATTGAGAATTGAGAATTTATTTATTATTAATTTTCACAGCTTCAGGGCTCAAGGCTCCACTTAGATACTGTACAACACAATTACAAATACAAATTGCTGATGGCGCTAATATAATGACTTTTTTTTAAAAACACATAAAAAAAAGGCAAAAACGGATACAAAAAGTTGTTACTTAAAGAATAGGTACATCGTTTTTCTTGTCGTTTATAGACTTGTCACAGGAGACAATAATGAGGGATTAGAACACATCACAACTAGAAGACACCTATTTGACGAACTCCACATCACCGAACGGACTATACAAGAACACATCAAAAACGACCACTCGACAGAAACCCTCCGTACTATCTACCGATACTTACAAGACTCAACAATACGGTTTTAACTGTCCCCATCAACATCTTCACATCAACCCCACCAATTCGAAAGCAAACCTACAGAAAAATCGATAACACCAAAGCCATCAACAACAATCAAACAAATCTATGTCCACACATGGCACGAAGTCTGGACAAATAAACTCAGAAAAGAAGAAGAAAAGTGATCTGTGTTCGGCCTTCGGTTTCTTTTGGGAATTGGTGGTTTGCGTGCTAATTTTTCGTTTTTCTACTAAGTACCTACCCAAAAAACCAATTTGAAGAAAGATTTCAATCTTTTGTACCATCGGCTACATAACTATAGAGCATTTGTGAAGAGGTTTAATGTTCAGTGAGTCCTACGTCAAGCAAGGCATTGTTTCGCTGACCCCGGAGGTTGCAATGGATTGAGCATCTTCTGCTTGTAGTTCCAGAGCTGATTTCTGTGTTTCCAAACAGCGTCGTTTTCATTCTGAAATGCCTGCACTTGAAGAGATCGTCACCCAGCCTCCGAAAGAGGAGACGACAGCTCCAGCTGCCAAACCTTTGGTGGGCATCATCTACCCACCCCCCGAAGTTAGGAGTATCCTTTTCCGTCGTGATACTTGATTATGAACCAGGTTGCTGAAAACTAGAGTTGGTGTGCTTGTAGCATAATATAACATTGAATGGGTTGCGATCAAGTAATTATTGCCGAAGCACCTAGCACCTGCTTACCCGTTGTTCCAAGTGGTGATATGTGATTCGGCCCTTTAACCAGAAAATTGCTTAATTACGACTAGAGTGTGGGTTTTAACATTTCATGTTCCACACAACCATTATCACATGACCTATGTATGTAATCATTACATTCATAAAGTATGTGTGGTGTGATTCAAAAGCGGCCTTATCTACCTCTACAGCATGGCTGTAACTTCCCTTAGAAGTTGCTGGTTTTGTTCATATTATTCCGGCAAGCTAGGTGATAAGGTAGATTATTAAATTAATTTGTGGTCCGTCGTGAAGACTGCCCAAGATGCGGGGAATCATTTTATTGAAATTACCCATTTCAGTAAGTATAATATTCTGTTTCTCATGTAATTACCTACTACATTTGACAGTGGACAATGTATGAAGCTTGCTAACCTTGACTCAATCGTTCAGACATCGTCGACAAGACTGCGAGTTTCGTCGCCAGAAATGGCCCGGAATTTGAGTCCAGGATCAGGCAAAATGAATTGGGGAATCCGAAATTTAACTTCCTAAACTCGGGAGATCCGTATCATGCGTACTATCAGCACAAAGTCAAGGACTTCAAGGAGGGAAAAGGTACGTTGGTTGAGCTAGGTATCATTATGATGATGGCGTTGTTTATACTTTGTACGACTACATACAATTAGGGGTTCTATGGTTGGTAATTTTGCGTTGTAAACATAGCCGTGTACCACACGTAGTGTTACCACCTGTACGGGGACATTTTCCGTTGTCGTCTCCCTTTCTTCATAACTGGTTCCCCCCGGCCAGGAAACATGAGCGAATTTTCAAAGAAATATTTGTGCTATATTGCTGTTGAGCAAAAAAGTGATATAGCGAGAAACCACTCCACTTTTCGAAAAATTGTAATTTTTTTCGTGATTTTAGCCATTTTTACCCATTATTGATTCTTAAAGTCAAATTTGACCCACTCATTTTTGAAAAAAATAGTTTTATCATCGAAATGTCCCTCTTTCTGTCGTGAATCACCATCCCACACAACTTCGTGAATCCCCCAAATCCATATTTGACCCCTATTCTATATGAAAAATAACTGAAATGGTCTGTTTCTGTCTGCTCATCCTTCCATACCACTTTCAGTGATTTTATTTGTTTTTCGGGATTTTAGCCGTTTCACCGATTTTTGATTCCTAAAAACTCAAATTTGGCCCCTTAGAATATTTGAAAATTGCTCATCTTCGAACTCATCCTTTTGTTTGGCAGTACAAGCATTTTGGCGAAATCGGAAATTTTTATTATGTATCCAGTCATATATATATATATATATATATATATATATATATATATATATATATATATATATATATATATATATACACGTTTGTTAAAATCGGGATGAATTCAAGATGCTCTGAAACTGATTTGTCCTAGCTCGACAGCTTTCATTTAGTTGCCACCGCTCTAATCCTCGTTAATTAGTGGTATCGACGCTAGTCGGGACATTCGACTATCACCTGTAGACTTGAGTTCGATTTTAGGCCACCCCCCATCCCAAATTCAAAGATGAGTAAAAAACATGGACTAATTCACTAGGTACTCGGAGTTGCAGTAATAACTGAGCAAAATGCTAGGATGGTTGGTACCTAGGTATAGGTTTAGGTTGCTTAAATGGATCTACCTTGTTTCTATAATTCATCTCATTATTTGTCCACTTCTCATTCCCTCCAGGTGTTGAACCAGCAATCCCCGCGGGAGCTCCTGCCCCCCAGAAAACACCTACAGCTACTCAGTTGAAGCAGCAAGAAATATTGAAACAGATCGCTGAACCCTTCGTTCCGAAAGATCCTCCTGCTGATTTTGAATTTATGGCTGATCCTCCATCTATATCTGCTCTTGACTTGTAAGAAGACCGACTTGATTTCATGCGTCATGAAAATTATTGATTAGAACGTCTCGCAGTACCCCTGTAACGAATGTGTTTGGATTTTCATTTTAGAGATATTGTCAAGCTCACGGCCCAGTTCGTCGCTCGTAATGGACGGCAGTTCCTGACGAATTTGATGAATCGCGAACAGAGGAATTATCAGTTTGATTTTTTGAGGCCTCAGCACTCGTTATTTCAGTACTTCACCAAACTATTGGAACAGTATACTAAGGTATGTTGGAGGTAGGCGCGTATGATGGTACCATGAAGTTACAGCCTTGATCCTTATAGATACTCGTACCTCGAATATTTCCTCGCTTTTGCTTCTGTTTTCGAAATATGATCGTTAGTTATTCATAAACGTTAATTTGCTTTATAGGTGTTGATCCCTCCGAAAGATATGATGACCAAACTACGTGATGAGTGCAGCAGCGCTGCCGGAGTCCTTGATCAAGTGAGGTATCGAGCGGATTGGCTTCGGTACCAAGAAATTCAAAAACGCAGAGAAGAGCAGGCATTGGAAAAAGAAAGAGGTCTGTTGAGGAAATACGCCGTTACGATTTAATCTTACTGAGGAGGAAATCCGTTAAGATTTAATGGGAACAGAACACATTCTTTTCCCAAGCTACTACTCGACAAATTATGTACCTAAATGCTTCTTATGGTTTCTAATTACAGTTGCTTATGCTCAAATTGATTGGCACGATTTCGTGGTCGTCGAAACCGTTGATTATGTTCCGGGTGAAATTGGGAACTTCCCTCCTCCGACAACGCCCGATGAAGTTGGTGCTAGAGTTCTCATGCAGGTAATTAACTTACAATAAAAAAAAAAAAAAAAAAAAAAAATAGGTAACTTATTCTCGAAAACATAGGTAATATGATGTCTTTACTTCTCTTCTTCCAAGGTGTTGTGAATGTCTAATTTCATACCCCAGTCAGTGGCGGCTATGGTAGTTCAGTGGTGGGTCAGCAACGGGCTACCAAAATAGACTGAGAACTAGAATTTCGCAGTAGGTACACTCGTAAAACCACTGAGTGTCCCTAAAACTCAATTTCATTGTTATTCCAATGAACTGATAGCCTGAACATATCACATGTTAATTGAACCACTGATCAGCTTTTCTTATGCTTAATCTTTCTCATAGTAGTTATATAATGAAAGGGCCATTTTGGTGTTAATCAAACCAGGATCTGCCCAAATTGCAAGTAGAGGTTTGAGGTACTCGCTTTTTGGTCTTCCTTCCAAAATGTAAATGGGAGGTCGATTTGAGAGACATGGCATCCATTACGGAAGGTTGGTCACAACGGATACAAAAATGAGAAATGAGAACCGACTATTCACAACGTTAGCTTTAAATGAATAGGCAGTTGAACTGAAATAGTGGATGAACAACATCGCTGTTATGGAATAGAAGGATTATAGCAAAACATCCATACCTTCTTGGAGGCTCTGCAGACGGTTCTGTCTGGCGAGGGCTCAGCTGGTCACCTGGCTCTCTGCCTCGGCATTCTTATCCAGCAGTCCCACCTGCACCATATTCGAAGTAAAAACTATCTATACTATCTATACTAACTATACTTTTCTGCCCAGTATATCGATAGTACGATATATCGGTGCAATAAATATCGATGTATCGCAAAAAAGCGAATCCAAGAGAAGTAAAATAATAAATTTATGCCTGCGCATTTTTTCAATGTTCAAGATGAAATTTAAAGTTCCAAACGTGTTTCCACTGTCTTCAGTTGAGCACCACAATGCTGACACTTGACAACGATGTAGTTATGGTATTTTTGAGAAGTGTTCCCATTCAGCTGTTTCTGGACTCGAGATGAGAAAAAAGGGTAAAAAGAATTGTCAGTCAATTTTAAAATTCCGTCTACAATTTCGCTTCGGAAAAGTGAAACAAAACTAAAAACAAAGACGAAAAAAAAAAAAAATTAACAATCTCTTGTTCTTTATCCTTCTGGCCCTGAATAGATCCTTCGTGTCACCATAGGTGTAGATAACCATAACTTCTGTTCAAGTTCACCTGTCTCGGTTCTGGCCATGATATGAATAGATAGGTAGACGCATGCCAAGGTTAAATTCGATTCATATGGTTCATGGAGATACACTTCATTTGGCGTTGAAACCGTCAATTCAAGAAACATAGAGAGTTTTCACATGGGTCCTGGAGATACGCTTCATTTTGCTGTGAAACTGTAAAATTCAAGAAATGTAGAGAGTACCTTAAAGAACTTCAGGTTAATGGTGATGATTCAAAAGCAGGGTGGCTATACAAAAGAACTGATATATCGTGATAAAATATCGATGCATGATACATCAGGTGTCCTCGATATCTATATTGAATTATCAATATTTTAATGAAAAAATCGATATTTCCCATCCCTTTGGTCAGACAACTAGTAAGTAACGGTACGTACTCATAGGTACCTGCATTCTTAATTAGGTACCTCCAAAACTGAAGTATGTTACCCACAAACAGTGGTTATGATATTGGTCTGAAATACCGAATTTTGATATCCGTACATCGTAACATGCAATCGGTTAACAGTGATGATTTGTTTTATGAAGTAGTATCTAGGGGAGGGAGGATTTTGGGAGCGTATGAGTACGGTAAATTGAGTGCTTCCCAGCGGTTTTCATGAGATGGAAACCAACAGAGTTACATTTACCTAGACACTGATTCAGGTTGAATAAAGTCTTGGACATTAAAAGAAACGAATTATTGATTATTCTAGTGTTGAATAGATAGGAAAGAAATATCATAAGAAATAATACGTTGATATTGAACGAATAAGTACTTCCGAGTCAATTATAGTCAATTATTATTTTCGGTTGACTACCGAAAAATGGGTTGAATATTTATACCAGAGTCGACACCCCGAAACTACAATAATTTCAATGTTAGTAAAGTGAGCAAATTTATTTCATTAAATTAGAAGTGTTCTTTAACTATTCAATAGCAAGGTAACTACAGAACTGTCATAAATATCCTGAAATAAATTAAGAAAAAAGCTGATCTACCTTGAGGATCCTCAACCAAAACAGTAAGGAAACAATTGGTTTTTTATGAGGTTGTGAACTGACCTCGTTCCCATGGCCTAAATCGCATGTTTCCTGCCAGTTTAAGCCACATCATTTTGCTACAGGAAGATATTCAATTTGGTGGAGATAGTGTTGATATGAATCAAATTCCTATTTCCTCATTTGTGACAGTGGACCCTCGAGAGTCCTCCCCCCCCCCTCCCACAGACCAGCTATATTACCACCAGCTAAGAAGGGATATATCGATTAGGCTTCCACCAAAACAACCCCATCTTCAACGGAACAACAAACGACTTGAGAACAGCCACACCGTCACACTCCTCCCCACATGAAATACTTCTGGGTAGCAGAAGTATGAGAGGGTGAAGGGGGGGGGGGGGGGGGCTTGAAAAGTAGTATCAAGCTCTGGTTCAGGAAAGGACATCTGAACAACTTCAAGGTGACTACCCTCCATCGTAACAGTACTACCTCTATAATTTACTGGTGGAGAACCGAGCTAATACATACGAGTACTGGTAGAGAAAAAGTGTCAGAGGTTGTTGCCCAGTGAATTTTGCTCATCTGGACAACCTCTAGGTGATCAACCTAGGATGGAACAGCTATTGGGACTTGTAAACTGGGACACGGCATTGAATTCCTTGAAATGAACTCAATATATTTAAATTAAAGTGAGCTGTAAATGGTGAATGGGGTTGGGGAAGCCAATAGACGTATGTACTATGGACAGGATGTTTGTAATGGAATCCTTCGAGCTTATTCTACTGGAAAGCCCTCAAAAGTGGATGGAGTATGGTGAGTTACTCTACTCAGCACGTACTACCAAACCATGCTGTGCTACCATGTGACAGTGGACTCTCGAGAGTCCACCCCCCCCCCCTCCAGACTAGCGATATTATCACCAGCTAAGAAGGGATATCGATTAGGCTTCCACCAAAACGACCCCATCTTCACCAGAACGATAAACGACTCGAGAACTGCCACTGTCACACTTTTTGTTGGGGCATTCGACTACTGGAGCTTTTAGGTTCGGACATGCAGTTCTGAACCAGTTCGGAATCGAATCAGTTACGAATAGAACTGTAAAGGGAGGGGATGAGAACCATTCAGGACTTTTAGTTCTGACTCTGTCGGTCCGAACGCTTTTCGAACTAGTTCGGAACTCATAACCAAAATATCTAACCTTATCCCTTCTTCTGCGCTATAAATAAAACAATTTAAAAAAACCAAACACTGAAATTCATGAAAAACGTAGACACTTGCCTTAACTATGTCCACTACCAGTGCTAAAACCTGAAGTATACTATCAACATCTAAGTTTGTTTTAAATGGTTTTTTAACATTTGTGTGGGATTAGTTCCTGGTCATTTAGAGCCACCTTGAACCTTATATACCTACCCAGATTTTGGAAAAATTTGGAATCAAAACGTCATAATTCTCGAAATATTGGTCCATTTTATTGAATATAATAAACCAATATGAATTCTTATTAGGTACCTTAAACAGGTGGGCAAGTTTTGTTTAGGAGATTAAACTGGGAACTGAATTAACTAGTCTTACTAGGTTAGATGCCTACCTGTGCCTAAGTAGGTACTCCATTCAAGGCAAGACAGTGAACAACATAATTTGTCAAGGCATTTTCCTGGAAATTAACCAAGAATGTAGTCAAGTGTATTGGGAAACAAAGTACAAGCAAAGTGATCAAACGTTTGCTGTTATTCAAAAACATTTAATGCCAACATCATGAACATACAGTCAACAAGTAGGAAGACACCAACAACAGTATATAAAAATATAAAACAGGAATAAGTATAGATTTATACATGAAAAACGAGTTCGTCGTCCGAATCACTAATCTCATTTTCCACTTAATTGTCACTAGAACTTGAAGAATATTGTTTATAATAAGGTTATATGAGTGAAAACGTCTACTGCGCATGTCTCGAACTACAAGTTCTGAAGAAAATCCCGAACCTCTCGAACTAGTTCTGAAGAAAATCCCGAACCTCTCGAACTAGTTCTGAATAGTTACGAACTACTACGTCCGAACATCGAACTTATAGTTCAGAATCTTTCAGAACTAGTTCTGATGCTGTCCGAACAGCCAAAAATGGGCGTGGTAAGTTACGAACTGTTCAGAACTGCTTGTCCGAATATACCCTTTAACCTTGATCGAGGGTTTCCGGAGGGGGGTTATACCAAAACGTAACGTATGCCACGGAACCAACACTTCCTAGCAAGATCACATCGGAGTACAGGAGGTATTCATATACCAGGAACTGGGAATCATTACCGAGGCTAGACAGAGATCCAAAACCCAATTCTAGGTGCCACCATAAGCGCCTCCCAATTCTAGGTGACACTCACCAGGCCAATTCGGTTGTTGTATTCTTGGAGGGAACTAGGTAACTGAAAACTGAGTGAAAATTCGAAGTCTAACAGTACAACCATTTTAATGAATGGGCGAATGGAAGCAATGGGCAAGGTCTTGGAGTGGATCCAAAGATCTAAGCGAAGTCTGAGATGGGAAGTAGTTGACTTCTCGTTATCACTTTATAGCAGTTTCTGTTCCCTTGTTCGTTTCGCGAGTCATTGGAACTGCTCCCATTTCCTGGCTTCATTCCACTCTTATGTTGTCATCGTTCAAGTGTATTTCCTAATATTCTAATGTTGAGTTCTAAAACAGTATTATCAGGATATTTCTAACAATATTTGATTGGATACAAATATTTTTTGAAAATTATCCAACGTTTTTCACAAAAAAAGAAATATGTGTAGATTACTACACACTCCCTTGCCTGTCCCCACCAGTCGCCTTTTGACAGTATTTGCTTTTCTGTATTCGGTTTTCGGAGAATAAAATCCCCCCAATTATCCAACCAATCAACGATTCTCTGAGAAAAAATTAGCAAACTGACCTACTGATGCCTACTCACCTCTTTCCACACACCATACTATGGGCAGTGACTGTGGATTTGTGTTTTCTTCTTACTCATTGTCCGCCTCATTCATTTATTATTGTATTGACTACATTCGGTTGTCTAGGAACGCATCATGGATAACAATGAAGAAAGTCGCTCTATGCAAGTTGACAGCGACGTTGAACAAGAGAAAGATGAAAGTGATGAGGAAGATCTCGTACCAGTCGGAGAGAAGGGGGCTTTAGATAACAACCAGGTATGCTGTGCCTGTATTCCATTGAAGTCTCCAACTTTCACGTACAACTTGAAGCATCTTATTTTAACCCATAAAAACCACCTACGAATTCCTGAAAGTTGAAGTGCTTTATGATCTCTTCATTTTCATGTTTATATCTTGGTTTTTGTTGCATGATTGTTTTCATGGTTGTGCCTATTTAGGTCCAAGACATGGAAGAGGAATCGTCGAGTGAAAGTGATGATGACACTGGTAGACCAACGCCACTTCCACAGTCCAGTTCTAAGTCAGCTCAAAGTGATGCTAAGAAATCCATGCAACCTCCTCTACCTCCTGTACCTGAGAAGGTTATCGTGAAGAAGGATTATGATCCAAAACAAGGTAGGCACTTCTTTTCAAACTGTTAATTGTATTAATATTTCATAGCTCCATAAAACGATTGGAAAGCTATTAACTTGATTTTTGTGATGTCTTTCAGTTTCTAAGAACCTGAAATCTGGGGAGAACTACCTGATTTCCCCTCTTACCAGTGAGAAGATTCCTGCCAATAAAGTGCAGGAGCATATGAGGATCGGTTTATTGGATCCAAGGTGGGTGGAACAAAGAGACAAGCATATTCAGGACAAGATGAACCAAGACACGGTTTATGCTGGAGGTAAGTAAAGTGTAAGACTGAAAGGTTTTTTTTAAAGTACGAATGACGTGCCGTACTGGGCGATACTGGGTAACTCGAGTGTCGTCAACATATTCACGGGAAAATTGTCCAATATTTCACTTTCAGTTAATTCTGTTTATGCACATTTTGGTCGTTGTAATCGATCGTTTCATCATTATTCATTTCGTATTGTTCATTTATTCGAAATTATTCTCAATTTGTCTCAGGATCTGCTATTGAGGCTAGCTTGAAACAGTTGGCAGAGAGACGTACCGATATTTTCGGTGTGGGTGATGAGGAAACAGCTATTGGTAAGAAAATTGGAGAAGAAGACAAGAAGAAAGATGACAAGGTAGGAGAGAAGTCCTGTTCTTATTGTATAAGGCGAGGATTAGTGGTTTATGTACCTGTTCGTTTATTGTCAAAACACCAGATGATTTGAACAAGTTCAGCCAATATCTCTTTATTTTTGGAGAGGACTCTCACCGTCCTTAATGCCCTTAATGAGCCTTTTCGAAAATAATTGTTGCAATCAGTTCAGTTTTTTGTGTAGAATCCGAAAACTATGGTTTTGCTCCACCCTGACCATGGTGCGCTGCATGCGTTACTTCGTTTTTTCAATACCCATTTATTTTTGGAGATTCGGAACATGACTCGAATTTGTGTGTGCGCAAAACCCCGTTTTGTGAATATACAAAACTGAAAAGTATGATACATGATTCTGGGATGTTTTTGCGCGCTGAATCACGTGGTGATGTCCTTATTGAAACTGGTGGAACGTTGCACAGTGAAAAACTGATCGACCTCCAAGGTAGGATATTCCTGTGACGGATTTTTCCAGTTAAGTGGCAAGGCTGCAGTACATGTGTATTTATAACGTAAATACTCACACAAAATAACAAGCTGAGTCGGACGCAAGATGATATTGTACATCAGTTAAAAACACTCATGCTCACGTGATTGTGCTCATACTTAGTATTACATTATTATTGTATTTTTGAAGGAATAAGTGTTTTTGAATTTTCCTCGTCAGCTGTTCAACTTTATCCGTTCTTGTTCTTCTTCAGTTATAAGGTGTAAATTTTCTAGATTTCTTGCTTCGATTTACAAGCATTATACTCATGATGCATAAAAAAATCAATATGGTTATGAGGGGAAAATGTCCCTACTTACTTGGTTTTTCAGGTTTACTGTTGATTTACTTCATAAACACATGGGCTGCAGCTTTGCCACCCAGAAAAAAATCCTTCTCGGTAGCGTCCAGCCTACCTTGGCAACAATAAGATTTTTCATAGTACGAAATTCGAGATGAGATGGGGGTGAATAAAAAAATTGATACCACCACATGATTCAGCCCTTTATTCGTGTTATTAATTTATTGTTAGGTACATTTTTTCCCATTAAAAATTAATCGTTCCTTCTTCCAGGTCACATGGGATGGCCATACTTCCAGTGTTGAAGCTGCGACTAGAGCTGCAAGAGCCAACATCACCATTGAAGAACAGATTCACCAGATTCACAAAGTCCAGGGTCTGCTCCCTGATGAAGAGAAGGAAAAGATTGGTCCAAAACCAGTTCAGAACCGTCAGCAGATGTCTCAACAGGCCCCACCGCCTTTGCCGCCACCCAAGATCCAGGCACCCCCACCTTTGCCACCACCACCACAGGTCTCTGCCCCCCTTCCTCCTCCTCCTAGCATGATGACTGCTCCTCAACCTCCTATCATGATGGTCCCTGCTCCGATTCGACCACCAATCATGGGTTAGTGTTTCGTCTTCCTTTCTTTTTCTCAAAAATTTATTAAAAACAATTTATTGTTGGAGCAAATTATTGCATAGACTACCTGTTTCAGCTTTTATCGAAATGTTCATCTTTGGAGTGGTCAAAAAATCATTACCTAACCTATAAAGACAAATTGAAAGGAAATTTTTGGTAAGGAATTTCTGGTTTGTTATTGTTACAGTCCCTCCTGGAGCATTCCCTGTTGTTGCTGCAACTCCACAGGCTTTCATGGCACCACCTGGAACAGCACCACTTCCTCCTCAACCAGCGCCACCTCAGGTAATATTAGAAAGAAAGAAGAATATTATTATTAAAAGGAAGACAATTATTATTATTGTTTGCCATCTCTTTTCAGGTCAGCAACATCTTGAAACACGTTGCAAGTGCTGGAGATATGTCAGAAGACGAGCCGGTCGCTAAGAAGTTGAAGACTGAAGAAAGCTTGATTCCTGAAGCACAATTCATTGCCAACAATAAGGTATATGACTTGTTACTGTTTCAGTGGCTGTATCTTTCTACGTTTGCCATTTTGAAAGGCGATTCAAAATTTCAGAAGGAATGGGGAATTTTTGGCTAATTTTTTTGTTGGAAAAAAAAATTCAGAACTGTTGGAAAAATGGTAGTTTGAAGCCCGTTTTCAAAAATAAGCGATATTTTTTTAATGAGGGTGATATGAAAATGCGGCAAGAAATGACGTATGAACTATTGATATCTGGTTGGCTGGTGGCCCAAGGAGGCGGAACAAAGCTTCGTCGGCAAAGGTTCTCAATACTACCAACAACCCAACATTAGAAATGGCGAACCTTCCTGACAACCTTCAAGAACCATTGCTGTGACTTGTGGACCTCCCATCCGTTTGATTTTGAGGAAATGTTTTTAAATTTATTTATAAATTTTTGGTTCCATCCATCCATCCCTTGCGGTTCTGTACATCGTTTAAAGTGATACTCTAGTGTTCTAAGTGGGATTTGAATTGAACTACTCGTCGATTCACCCCATACGTCATTTCTAGCAGGAACTCGGAAATTCAAATTTTACACTCGTTTTCGCCTATACTTTCCGAAATAAACAATTCATTATGTGGTCAGTAAGGGCCCAAAAAACAGAGAATGTGTAGCCCACGAAAGTTGCCCCTTGAATACTACTTGTGTTTCTGTCATATTATTATATTTACAAAGTGAAAGTTATTCCATTAATTTGCTCAGTTCCAAGTTGTTTGTGTTGCTAATGATGTTCTGAATCATGATCATGATTTATGTTATCTGTGATCATGCCCCAACTCGTGTGATAACGCATCTTCCTTGTGTTAAATCATCTTCATCCTGCATCCCGAGTCTCATAATCACTTGGTTCTCTTACAGGGGCCTGCTGCTTTCAAAGTTATGGTTCCTCTTATGACCGACAAACCCGAATGGAAGCTCCATGGACAAACCCTCACGTTCACTATGCCGCTAACCGATTCCGTTGCAGCGCTCAAGTCGAAAATCCAGGAAGTTGTGGGTATGCCGCCAGCCAAACAGAAGTTGCAGTGCGAGGTAAAGTCTAACACACCTTCGTGTTTACTTTTTGCTCACAATAATGTCAAGAGCTCCTTTGTCACCATCAAATTTTCATGTTCTAGGGGATGTTTTACAAGGATTCAAACACTCTGGGTTACTACAACGTTGGGGGAAGTACAATTGTGCAGCTTCAGCTGAAGGAAAGAGGAGGGCGCAAGAAGTAGTGTGCAACCTTTAGTTCGATTTTATTCAAAACATCTTGTACTTTATTCGATTTATACGAGTTTTCAGAATCCAATTATATGCATTGAATCGTAACTGGGTTTCTATCTTGGAATATGTTTCATTACAGTTAACCTTTATTTTCTAATAAGTAGATGTAATATTCTAATGTCTGTTGGACTGTTGGATTTTTCTTGTTGATTTTATCAACATCGTCTTGATAAGAACTGGCTTTGGACATGGAGTTTGGAGGCTAATACTGTATACGTTATATATATTCCTACTCATGATTATGTTTGGCACATACTTATGAGGAAAAACACTGAGGCAGCAGTTTGAGCAGCCTGATGGCAAACATTAGTGAACCACCTCCCAGCTCCAGACGGAAATGTTCATGTTCATGCCACTGGGCAGTTGGTAAATCAGTGATGTATGGAGGAGAGTTGTGGTTCGAAGCCTCATCTGTTGGATAGGCGCTCCGAACTGCTGTATGGGTGTGATCAATAGGCGTCAGGCGGATAATTGAATAATAGAAGCTCGCCACTTCGCCCATGATATAACAGAGGTAGGTACGAGACATTGGGCTGAAAATTGCCACATTAACATACTAAACTAGACTAGACTAGGCTATAAAATAAAAGCGTGGTAGTATAGGTCCTACACATTATCACATAGATTCATATACATAACTAGCTGTGTCTGTTCGCTTCGCTCACTCATCTGGGTGTAAGGATCACTGGACTTTCTCATCATTTAGTTTAAAAAAATCACTTGACTTGTAGTCTCGTTGGTTTGTATTGCTCATTGTGGAATAACTGCGCAATTTTGGTGTGACTAAGAGCGCCTGAGTGGAGGGTGTGCCCCCAGGTGTTGAAATATATTGAAATGCTTTATTGTGAGAAAGATTACCTTTCTTTCTTACCCATATGTTTTGAGCTTAATGTCTTTGAGTTCGAAATACGAAAAGAAACGCGAGGAGAAGAAGTGTGGTTCCCACTTCACTAAAAGAGGCGGGTTTGAACTCTGCGCCATTGGTGAAAACGGCTATGTTGGGCCCTTATCCTCTCCTCCAAACG
Organism: Leptopterna dolabrata; assembly: GCA_954871275.1. Taxonomy (NCBI): domain Eukaryota; kingdom Metazoa; phylum Arthropoda; class Insecta; order Hemiptera; family Miridae; genus Leptopterna; species Leptopterna dolabrata. Next base: position 28,539,245 of record OX940982.1, on the reverse strand, counting down.
TCTAGTGGCGACCCCCCCCCTCCCTCCAAGTCCTACCATCCTTCGATGGCGCGAGGAGTATAGTTGCTTCGACGACATTCACATCGAAATGACCTCCCACTCCTGAAGTGTCCCCTTCGCCCCACACACCTCACTTCCAACCAAGAGGGCCCTGACATGCACACTACCGTTTTTTGATGAACAGCACGCCAAGGATTTCATATTATTGTATGATTCACTGATTTAGGTATCCGTAATTCATAGATATTCCGTACCTACCATCCTACCCATTAAAAACCTCATCTTAAATCTATCTGTCAAACTTGGACGAGGTATCCACAAACGGAAATCGTGGAAACGTTGATGGCCCCTAAACTTGATTTCGTTTACGAATTTAAATTGCGTTTTAGGCACAGTTATTCAGTATCGTCTTGATTCTTTGTGATCATGTTATGGTTCCAAGTCTGCCAACACGTGCAAACGAAATCCTGCCAACACCTTCAACTCAAGTTCTAATCCGGGAATCTGCTGCCATTTACAAGGATTATGGGAGATGTTTCAATGGAGTAAGACGTCTTCTACTACTTATATAGTTTGGTCAGACCTGTTTCGGCTTGAGCTTCTCGCACACTATGCGGGAATAGGACAGGAAACGCCGGGGGTAGGATGTGGGATGCGGGATGGCTGCAGCTGTCCCGTCCTGTGCCTTGCCTACACTAGGCAGGACATTCCTCAACTCTCTTTACCTCACCAATCACCATGCTCCCCTCATTTCAAACTCTCCTCGTTCTCAAAAAACAGTTTCAACTCCGTGGGTGCCCGGAAGGGGGAACGTCCTGTGCCAGGAACCGCCGTTTTTCACTCCGAGAGTGATGACCGCCGAATCCGTCCTGTGCCTACCCCGTGCCGTCACCGCCGTCCCACCCAGTGTGCTCATCTCCATTCAAATGCACAGAAGCGAAAAAATACGGCCCGTTTCCCGCGACTGTTTCCTGTCCTGTTCCCCCATAAGGCGATCAGTGGTTATGTAAACAGTATTAATGACATACTGATGAGTATGAATGTACAAATGGGAACTTAACTGAAAATTAATGAAATGAAATTGATGAACACAAATTGAGTAGGTGTGACAACACATTTCATGAAATATGTGTCTTCTCTCATATTATGTAGCTAAACGTAAAGGCACCGCCCAGCCGCACAAAATCCATTTCACATCGGGAAGTCAAACCAGTGAGAAGGTGAAGAAGTACCATTTTCTATAATTAAAGTTTCACCACACTATACTACAGAACAGAACAGGAACGCCAGCAGAGCCAAGCTGTCATTTAATCACTGCAGCAAAATCAAAAAAGGGTGCTCCGGCGAATAGTTGCTGCTTCGGCGTCCCAGTGGCTGACCGTGCTTCCAAATTCGGCAGATGGTTTTGATTTATCGCCTACCCAATTTCAAGACGCAATAGCCATGAGATATGGACACACGCCCCGAAGCCTCCCGGCCAGCTGCGATGGGTGCGGAGTCATGTTTGATATTATCCACGCGCTGAATTGTAAAAGAGGGGGACTGGTAAAAAGAGGCCATGACTATATCCGTGACGAGTGCGCGAAAATGGCGAGCCTTGCATGGGGAGGGGTGGCTACGGAACCGTGTTGCGAGTGGCGGAAGACGGAAGCCCAGCGCTAGTGGCGGACATAAAAATCCAGGGGGTCTGGGACAGTGAGAGGCCGGCGTTTTTTGATAACCGCATTGTGAATGCCGACGCTGCCTCTCACTGTACCAATGACTGGGATGCAGTGGCTAATGCAGCAGCCAGGGAAAAACACGGGAAATATGACAGGGCTGCCGAGGACAGACGGGGGTCATTCACTCCCCTCATCTGCTCGACCGACGGAGCGCTGCACAGGGAATACTCCATATTCCTGAAGCGAATGGCCATCACTCTATCAACCAAGTGGTCGAAACAGTATTCCCAAGTTCTGGGGTGGGTCAGGGTGCGGACGCAGTTTTCTATAATACGGGTGGTTTCGCTTCGACTGAGAGGAACGCGAACCTATATGCGGTGTCTGGGCCTGGAGGATGGAGCTGGGGTGCACATTCTCAAAAGGAGAAAGAACTTGGTATGATACGGACTTTCATACCATCGCGGGATCAACAGCATATTATTATGATAGTTGTTTGTCTGATGAATTGATATAATAGGTACAAGCTATGTTTCGTCTCAATGTGATTAAACCTTTTGTCTGCGCATGTGCAAACGTGAAATATCCTTTCTAGCCTCAAAAAATAGACAGGTAGTTTTTTTTTTAACATTAGGTAGGTAGGTAGAAATGCAAATACAGAAAAAACATTTATTGTACGTTAGGACTTCTTCCTTAGTAGTATACCTCAAATTACAAGAAATTAATGGGCTAGTTGAGAGTAAGCCTCTGTCTCGCGGTGTTTGAATTCCAACGTAGGTACCTGAGACTAGGTATGAAACGTCTGCTTATTAATCTCAAGTAGCCCATATTAGTATGGGCTACTGAATGAATTTTGAACGCATTTTCTCAATGATATTAGTAGGCTTGTCGCCTTTATAATTCTCAGTTTTTAACTGACGTAAATTTCCTTTGTTCTTCGGAACAAGTTAGCTAGAACGAACGTATTTCTTAATTCGAGATTACGTGAGTTTTGAAAGCCTCTTCTTGAAATGCGTCTTGGATCAAACATACGTGGATAATTATGAATCGATATCCGCAATTATTTTGGTGTTTCAAGTATTTACCCACTTGATTAAATCGGTTCATCTGACGCAGGCGCTCTATTAATTACGCGAGAAAAATCGTCCACCTCAAGTGGCTCCGAGGTTCTGTAAAGAACAACAGAATGAATGAACCCACCCACTCGGACACCAGTAAGTTGTTTTTATCTCATTTTAATCGAAACCAAACGTGTACCAACTGGATTGGCTAAGAGTTGTATCTTCCTTGGAAATAAAGGTTTGGATGTTTTCAGAGATAAGATCAGTTACGAAGGATCTTCCACAACCGTAGCAGCTACTCACAGAAAAACGAAATGAGCGGGTGAGTTTCTTTTCGTTATATAGTTCATAATTTATTTAGTTAAACGAAATATTCATTTGCGTTAATCATTGACGTTAATAACGACGACGTGTTATGTAAAATTTGTTATTTTTGTTCGTGGTTTGTTTTGATTCTCGGATGTAGGTACAAGGAGAAACGAATATTAGAACCTCGTGTTGCATACCCATCAGTATAACTTGATAATTTCAAAATTATCGCATTGCAATAGCCGATTATTGCATGGTTTCTTCAGGACCTTTAAATAACAGCCAACTCAGACTGTTAAACTGTAGGTATTGTTTAACATTTGCATTAAAGTATTTTGAAGTATTCCGGTTTTAATTTACATTGTAGATCCAGAACGGTAGGTTATTGCAATAATTGAAACAAATGAAAACAAATAGCAAAACATACATTTTCTCCGTGTTGTTGTATCACGTCTATATGTTACACAAACACATTGTTTTTGGATTATAAGGTAATGAGTAGGTACCGGAACCTACCCAACCACCTTCAGCATTGGTCTACTTCCTAATACCTCTGCCATACTTGGTTTCAATCTTAACGTAACCAAAATCGTAACATTAACTAAATGTGTTCCATTTTCATTTTCCATACTGCATTGGAAGACCAAAAGTTGTTTATATCCCCCCCCCCCCTTTCTCTTCATTAGTAATACTACATTTCAGCGCAATAAGGCCTTGAGTACCGTATGTACAATGTTGTCTTTGGCACATTTTTGGGGTATGAAAACTTGAGTGATATTTTGGGGTTCTATTTCAGATGGTAAATTGGTACTTAAGATGAGATTAGGTGTGTAATAGAACTTCATTATTTAATACTGAGAGGCATCTTAATTTGACTTTGGCCATGGATTGAACGGAAAGGCAGTCCTAAACCAGTCCAGGATGGAACTGTGTTATGAACATGAGGGGATAGATCCGTTCAGGGTTGAGTCCAGAGTGTCTGTCCGAATGTGTGCTGATGATCCCGAATGGACAACGTGAAGCATTGTAATCTTCCACATAAGCTGAAGGTAGAAGCATCGAGTGCAAATTTGCAGGATGGACGGTCCTTCAAAAAATCCATGACTGTCAGAACTGGACTGTCTGTCCAAACTGCCAACTCTCAATCCAGGACCAGTTCTGGCGCCCTCTGAACGCGTAACAAGGAGCAGGGCTTGGGTAGAAAGGTCTGGAACAGTCCAGGACTGTCTGTCCGAACGAACCTACATTGGAACTAGTCCCGAATGATCCTGGACTGTCTGTCTGGTCAGCCCAGTCTCGGTCCAGGGCTGTCTGTCTGAGCAGCCCAGTCTCGATCCAGGGCTGTCTGAGCAGCCCAGTCTCGATCCAGGACTGTTCTGGCACTGTCCAAAAGCACAAAAAGGGGCGTGGCTTGGATAGGACGGTCCAGGACTGTCTGTCCAAATGAACCTAAAGTCTCCGATCATTCTGTCTAATGTTACTGTACCGTCAAGAATGGTCATGTACTGTTAGAGGGAACTATAGCTATTATATCATTTCCATCTCTATCTTGTTCATTCGTTTTAATTTGTCCCCGGTACTAGGAGGCAGTAAAATATCTCGGTGGAATGGGCCATTCCCACCGCCTTTTTTTCAAATTCCCTGTTTCTATTTGCTTCTGTAATTTTACGTTAAAATTTTCTCAACAAACAGATGCCATTTTCATTAACCCCAAGCAATAATATACTTCGGGAATAAAAATTAAAAACAAAAGCCTGGAAATGTAGTTATTGTTGGTTCGTTCGTATGAAGGTATTTTTAATTAGCTAGCTGCAGGTTAAAAGAGCCTTATACACTATCGACAATAAATTATTCCAATTAAATAAACTAAATATGTATCGAAGTTCTTGAACTTTTTACAAACCCACTATATGCCACCACCCTATCTCGCACCCTGCTGTTCTAACTTCTATTTGTAGGCACCTATATTGACCTTGAATATCAATACAAATCGCATTTTCAATTCCTAAAAATGCCACATTTGAACTGACCTGACTAAAGCGTAAACCCATGCAAAACGATTCATTTATCAATGTTCATTCTTTGAGAACTTCAAAACTTAATGGTTTGATTGATTTTGGTTTTCAATGTACCTATCAAATATGTTGTAATTTATTAGTACGTTTGTTTTCAATGGTGACAGGTGTAGAAGACTGGTTCTCGCAGGCATCTTGTTGGTGTCGATCGCACTGATCATCGACACGGCGGAAGGAAAGAAGCAGAAGAGGGAAGGAGGCCACGGAGGAAAAGATGGAAAAGTCAGGAGTGAAAAGATGTAAGTTTGTTATTATGCGTTTTATGATATTCATTTATGCTTCACATTTTTTCTTGTTTTACTGACAACAGTTCTTGTCTTTATTGATATGAGGATAATGGCTTTGGGGACTGAAGTGAGTCCTTGCAATGCACGAATGGTTGAGCTTGATCGGTCCGATTACTTTTCCCCACCACGATGGTAAAAAGTAGGGGTACCTGTACCTGGGTACAGTTGATGATGCCGTACTCATATTAAACGTTACGTGTTATCAGTTGATAACATCCAGTATATTGAACGGACATGAGACGACACGCACTAAGTGCTTGATTATTTCGGGAATGAGGCATCCATATTAAAGTTTATACCTAATCAAGCCCAATCAAATTTACTCAAGCAGCTGGGATGAGTGTGTACAAAGAGATTGAAACCTATATCCTGGGTTCTAAGTTACAGACGAATCTTGTTCAGGCATGAGAAACTAAAATGAGTTGATTCAGGGAAAATGAATCAATGAATGAATGAGAATGAATTTGGATTCATCCAGATGATTGACAAATATATTGCAGTAGCAAGTGGAAATGCAGGAGAGTTTTTTTTAAATGAGACAATTCAATAATGAAACCCATAAACTTGTGGTCAACAGCCTGTAATTGGTAGGTGCTCTTCATTTTATTAAGGTGGTATACTAATTTGTTAGATTCATTATTGAAGTATTGGTACCCTAGCAGAATGTAGGTTTCCAGTACTGCCTTCACTACACTGAGTCCGGATTCTCAGTTCCATGTGCACGATTATTTTGGTCGAGGCATGTTACTGGCCTCATCAACATTTTACATTTTTTCTATTTATATATAATATGCCTAAACAGGGATTTGATTTCTTACTTACACAACTCCACAAATACGAGATAATCTACGTTGTCAACAGTATTTTATCTACTTTCTAATATGTGACGCGTTTTTACGGGATTACCTACCTAGGGTGCGACATCTCTTATGTTTACTTATTTGCGAGCGAGATAAGATTTATTACGATGGTGCCTCAAGATTGTTGGCTAGAAAATATTCTACTTGAAAATGGAATCTGATGGTTTGTGTTGGGAGTTTTGAAGTTGGAAAAAACTGGATGTTAAGACGATGTTGGGTGTTTAACAATCAAACCATCCTCTGTAACCATCAACATTGCTGTAAATAATATTACCTTACCATACCTTCCGGAGTAATCTGTCGTCACCAGCTGGTTGAGTACTTGAGGCGAGAGCTTTCGATGTAAGGTCATCATCATCATCAGGCCATCAAGAGATGATGATGATGTTCTTACATCGAAACCCTTTAGATTTAATACCTGCTCTAAGTAAGTTTTGAAAGATATGGACACGAGCAAAACACGATAATTCCTGGGCAATACCCGTGGGTTGGAAATTGGCCTGATTTTTATCTAGAATCCTATTTTGCATTGATAATTTGACCCAAGAAAATCATTTCGTCAAAATATTATTATTACCTGGTTTCTAGAATTACCTACCTTCAAACGTATGACGTCACACGATAATACGTGATGGAGCAGAAAAGCCCCCAAACAGATGGATTTCACTTAAGACCCATGCAACTGCACCGCTGACGTGCACCTACTTTGCTGCACTGTAGAAGCAATTTTTCTGTAGTTCACAAACTGTTTTGCAGCCCCGTTCCACTGGTAATGGCACTGATTCCATTGTCGGTCGCATACTCATGAATCACTAGTTTCCTGTTATGTTTGCGTTACTCGATACTAGTTGGGGGCCTACATTTAAACCTAAGCTTGATACCGCAATCCCGAGGGTTGTCACGGAGAGTAAAAATCATAGTCTGTAAGACTGTTACCTATATGCCCTGTAGTCACTACGGCTGTGAAACATGGGTGCTGCATGTAAGCTGTGTACTTCTCAAATGCTGGGAGTGTAAGATTTTACGTAAAATCTTTGGCCTCATTTGTGAAAGCGGCAATTGGAGAATCCAAAGGAATGAAGAGCTGAGACGCCTGTATGGTGAGCCCGAATTACTGCCATTAATCAGGCGAGCTCGAACCACGGAAGTGAAAATACACTTTCCCCTCTGCTTCTCATTATCACTGAAGGTGTACACAAACATAAAACAGAATATGTTGTTATGTATGTATGTGTAATGATATTGATGACGCAACAAAGTAGTAGCAGCTGTGATATGCCTATAAGCAACTCAGGGGCTGGAGCGATGGCAGCACACATTTCAAGCCCAAATCCATACTTTGGTACTTGAGCTGTCGGATAACAGAGCAGAAATGTGCATTTTCGACAGACTGACATGGCTAACATGGGATCCGACCATTTCTTATTAAGGGGGGACCGGAGGCTTCCGAAAGATTCCTGGTTGCGGTATAGCCTACCTTGCCGTGGTAAGGGGCGGGTGTTAATGCAGGTAACGTAGCTGATGACAGCTCCCCCCCCCCCCCCCCCCCCACCATCACACTTTGTGGATCGGTCGAGCGCTCGGCGCTCTTTGTTTTTTTGCGAGGGGCTGAATATGAAAGGGAGGTCCTCTGTTTATCGAGATCCACAGATGGAACTTGAACTTGAATCCTAAACACGACTCGTCTCTCACTTCGCTCCTGCCTCCACAGCTCTAGTTTCTAGCACCTATAATGTTGTACCGAAATTTTCATTGAAAAACAAGCATTCTAAGTTCCAGTCATGCAGCATGATCAGATGACAGCATAATTACTATAATAAATGCTAATTATAATAAACTATATTATAATAAAGGCTATGAGGGACAATGGGTTTATTATTCTATTGGACATACCTACAGAAATGTTGGCTGTTCATTTATTATTTCTTTCATGTGCAACAATTGAAATAGCTATTTCTGATGGTTTCCACCAATTTTGGCCCCCAAAACTTAAATTAGGTAGGTACGCTCCCTTTTTTTTTTTTTTCAAATTATCGTTGATCATTGGTAGTGCCATTTAATCGTATTGATCCACGTGTTGAAACTTTTGCTAGTGTTATTCTACAAATCGATGGTGATTTCAGACAAATTCGCAGGTTTTGACTCATAAAAAATGAATTTTGGGGGCTGAACATATGGTAAAATCTCAATTTTCCACTCTTTGGTCAAAATCGACTTCATATTCGGTCTTCTCGTCCAAAAAAACATGGAAACCGATACCTCAAAAGCTCATGTTACCAACATGTTGCTAAAACGCAAAAAGTACCTATTTTTACACACATTTTCACTCATAACACCCCTGGGTGTATTCCGATCGGGCTGAAAAGTTTCGGGACACAACTAGGGCCCAAATGGAGCATGCGTGCGAAAGGACGAATTTTTTAGAGTGAAAATGAAGCCTGTACACGTGATACGGCGGACGGCGTACGGCGTACGGACATTGCATTATTTTTGGAATCTACGCACCTTGAAACGTAAAAGAAAAAAGTTTGAGGGGGGTGTTATAAAAATTTTTTGCTGAGCGATTACATAGGTGTATTATTCACAGAATAATAAACCAAAATGCAATGTCCGTCCGCCGTATCAGGTGTACCGGCTTCATTTTAGGTCTAAAAAAGTCGTTCTTTCGCACACATGCTCCATTTGGGCCCTAGTTGTGTCCCGAAACTTTGCAGCCCGATCGGAATATACCCAGGGGTGGTTATGAGTGAAAATGTGTACAAAAAACAATCAGTCATGCAGCATGACTTAATGAGCGAATTTTCAAAGAAATATTCGAATTAATGGCTATGGTTTTGAATAAAGGAAAACTTCGGTCTAAAATTTGGTTTTCTATGTATATTCTCTTCGTATTTATTTTAATTTGTACGTTTTGTCCATCCTGATTCTACCGTTTGTTTATTACGTAATTGTACTAAGTGCTTATTTATTTGATCGCTGTGGGTAAATTCAAGGAGTTGTACTAATCGTTTGCCTCCCCCTTTTTTGCTTCGAACTCTCGTCTTCAATTAATACTTCTCACATATTTCAATCTGACCACTCTAAGGGGGTGGGGGGGGGGGGGGTAAGAGTTTAAAGATTATCCTAGTTTTGGGTAATTTTTGCGCACTTTAAATGCTCTAATTTAAGAACGGATTTAGATATCTAAAATCCGATTTCACTATCGTGTTCAGCGTGCAAAAACCTTTAAAATGAGGGGTCACTTGTTAGAAAATAACATTTTGGGGATTTTTGGGTAATTTTTGCGCACTTTAAATGCTCTAATTTGAGAACGGATCAAGATATCTAAAATCCGATTCCACCATCGTGTTCAGCGTGCAAAAACCTTTAAAATGAGGGGTCACTTGTTGGAAAATAACATTTTGGGGATTTTTGGGTAATTTTTGCGCACTTTAAATGCTCTAATTTGAGAACGGATCAAGATATCTAAAATCCGATTCCACCATCGTGTTCAGCGTGCAAAAACCTTTAAAATGAGGGGTCACTTGTTAGAAAATAACATTTTGGGGATTTTTGGGTAATTATTGCGCACTTTAAATGCTCTAATTTGAGAACGGATCAAGATATCTAAAATCCGATTCCACCATCGTGTTCAGCGTGCAAAAACCTTTAAAATGAGGGGTCACTTGTTGGAAAATAACATTTTGGGGATTTTTGGGTAATTTTTGCGCACTTTAAATGCGCCAAAACCCTCCTTAGAGTAGGCCAATTTCGCCCATCTTCGAACTTAGCCTTTCGATTGCCAAGATAGATTTTTTGTGCAAATTTGAGCTGTTTATCTCAATTCTATCGAGAGTTATCGTCTGGAGTGACACATATATAAATAAATAAATATATATATAAATATATATATATATACATATAAAAAAGTGTTAAATTTCAGGAATCGTTTTAGAATGGTCTGAAACGGATTTCTATGAAGAAAATTTCCAAAAATTTATATTATTTAAATTTCGAAGCCATTGCAATAGCTTCATTTTCTTTGAAAATTCGCTAAAATAGGTACTTTTTGTGCTTTAGTAATATGTTAGTAATATGAGCTTTTGAAGTATCGTTTTCTATGTTTTTGGGGACGAGAAGACCGAATATGAAGTGATTTTGACCAAAGAGTAGAAAATTGAGGTTCTACCAAATGTTCAGCTTCCAAAATTGATTTTTCATGAGTCAAAAACCTGGAAAATTGTCTGAAATCACCATCAATTTGTATAATAACACTAGAAAAAGTTTCAACATGTGGATCAAGACGATTAAATGGCACTACCAATGGTCAAAGATAATTTAAAAAAAAAGGAGCCTACCTAATTCGTGTTTTGGGGGCCAAAATTGGTGGAAAAAATTAGAAATAGCTATTTCAGTTATTTTACATGAAAGAAACAATAAATGAACAGCCAAAATTTCTGTAGGTATGTCCAATAGAATAATAAACCCATGTGAAAAGGACTTTGCAGCGTTTTTTTCTCATGTTCTTAGAAAATACGTTTTTACAGTTTCGACCTACCAACATACGAAAGAAATGTTTTATAGAAGGGTTTCACAATCAATTCGCGAGTCATGCTGTACTTTACAACATATTTATTACAATATAAAACGCGAATAAAATAATATCACAAGTAAATAATGAAAAACTGTTAGGGCACATCATCACTTCCGTCATCGGCGGTTGGTGGTGTTGGTCCTGAAAAAATAATGTAAGCTGTATTATTCATGCATTATGTTATACTTTTAATCAGGGTATGTGAATCATGTTTAATTTTAACACAATTGTAGCACCTGGAACTGGGAGCCACACAAATATGTACCAATATGCAGTGGCGCAGCCAGGATTGTTGAAAGGGGGGGGAGGGGTTATCGGAAATAGAAAAAAAATCCTGTACGTAATCGTATCGTTTTCCATGTTTTGGGGACGAGAAGGCCGAATATGAAGTCTTTTGTCCAAGGAGTGGAAAATTGAGGTTCTACCAAATGTTCAACTCCCAAAATTGATTTTTCTTGAGTCAAAAATCTGGGAAATCGTCTGAAATCACAATCAGTTTGTAGAATAACACTAGGAAAAGTGTCAACATGTGGAACAAGAAGATTAAATGGCACTACCAATGGTCGAAGATAATAAAAAAAAAAAGAGCCTAATCCGTGTTTTGGGGGCCAAAATTGGTGGAAACCATCAGAAATGGCTATTCGAATTATTTCACGTGAAAGAAACAATAAATGAACAGCCAAAATTTCTGTAGGTATGTCCAATAGAATAATAAACCCATGTGACAAGGACTTCTCAGAGTTTTTGAAATCTAAGCACCCTAAAACGGAAAAGAAAAAATTTTGAGGGGGTGTTATAACAATTTTTTGCTGAGCGAATACATAGGTGTATTATTCACAGAATAATAAACCAAAAATACTAGGTAAGTGCTTCCGGGACACCACTGTACACAATGTACGTGAACAGATGGGGCATAACGTCGAATTTGGATAAATATAATATTATATACCCTGAATAATTCCGCTGAATTATTCAGCGGACTGCAAACTTGATATTACGAGTAGGTATTTTGAAAGGTTCACAAATTCATTAAGCATTCCTAAATCTACGGAGAACTACAGCAAACGCGTACTTTCTAACATACCTCGGCACCACTGGCTCTACTATGCCATCAAAACATAGTTATAGGTTAGGTTTATACGAATATTAGTTATCCTCCGAATCCCAAGCCCCCAAAATTAGCCGTTGTAAGCGGGCCAAACCTCAGCAGGAAATCTTACGAGTCTTACGAGTCAAGTTAGGTACTCTACCTTTCATTTCATTTCAGAACATACATTAGGTATTGATGCCTACAGGTACATTTAACACCGCGCTACATTCACAAGGACGGACGGACACACCAGTGCAAATCGAGACGGCCAAGTAGACTAACGTTCGAATTAGTTCATTATAATATTATGATGTCAACACTAAAATTTAGGTACATGCCTATAAATATCTGGAACTTATTATAATAATTTCCTCTGATTCGATGATGCAAAATCAAGAAATACGTAGCAACTAAGGTATAAGTAAGTATAAGTAAGGTATAAGTAACTTACCTTGGTGATTGCTACTTTTTTCTCTCTTGTCTGTGATTCCTGTATTTCTTGTTTCTGCTCAGCCTCTTGCTGAAACATTTCTTCTTTGGCATTTCGGTCGAGAATTACTGCATACAATTCAGGGCTCTGTTCAGGGCTACCGGGCTACGAGTGTTGGCTCTTGGCTGACGTAAACACAGGTGGTGCGCTTAGGGGTGTGGGGTCATCAACCCGCCTGCGTGAGGCTACTGTCATCTAGCGTCAGACGCGTGAACCCCGTTCACCCACAACTACATGGGCTGGTCATTCCAGCCACAAGAAATTCCCCAGCAGAATTTCCAACTTTTCTCTGGCAATGATCAGTCGATTTTGGTGGTTCTTGCGGCATTCTTCCTATTTTTATACGTTTCAGGGCAATGCACTATGGAAATTCGAAACATAAATTTCAATATTGTACCTAAATTTGAAAATTTTCGAAATTTGAAATTTCAAGACTGCATTGCCCGAGAGAATGGAAAAATAGGAAGAATGCCGCAAGAATCATCAAAATCGACCGATTATTGCCGGAGAAAAGTTGGAAAAACCGTTTTATACACCGTCCTGCACCCCCTTAATATCTTTATTATCTGTATGGGGTCTTTGTTGCTGTATTTAATTTGACTTGTATTGAATGTGTGTTCCTAACTTATATGATCAGGATCGTAAATTGAAATGGAAAACAATTAGGCTTGCTCTAGTGCTCCCTTACCTTTTCTTCTTCTGCAGATGTACCAAAGAGATGAACTGCATCTTGGTTGACTCCGAGAACATTAACCTCACGACAAACTTCATTATTTACGTAGGTAGGCAACAGTATAAGTACCATGCCAAGTTTATGAACTCACGTGTTGTGAGATACGTAATTGATGGCTTTTCTTATGTGTGTTTCTGACTGTTTGAAACGTGAAGAACAAGGTGCAGTTTGATTTGTCGGTAATTGCGTTTTAGTTGTTAAGAAACTTAATAGGTACCTTCAAAGAGTAAGTAGATATGTACGAGTAGCTGTGAAGTGAGGTGTATTGATTTACATACCTAGTAGGTATCACGTAGTTCCCCTGTGAACCAAAGAAGAGTCAGTTACTGGTACTTCCTAACTTTTTGGAGAAAAATCCACTGCTTAACTTTTCGTCAAAGGTTATTATCTTGTGAGTAGGTATTTCCCTGTATCGATTGTTTTTCATGGCCCTTTGTATTTCTGATTTTTCTTGATCTCGTCGAAATTAAAAGCAGTACCTAAGGTAATTGGGTCTATTACCTAATCCTCAGTTGCATTGAATGGGGAACAGACGTGTTTTTCTTTATTCCCCTAAAAATTCGAAAAAGGTGTAAAATGTGGGGGTCCAACCCTTTGGACCCTCCTGGCAAAATACTCGTCCAAGCGAATTCAGGGCTTCTGGGCGAGTTTCCTCCACCGCTTGAAGTCCATGTGGCCTCCAGGCTGGCATTTCGTCCAGCGGCTCGTAGTGGATAATAGTGCACTCTCTGTGTTTCTTTACCGTCTTCGTTTCCTCACCACGCTTTCTTGGTGTGTTTCTTCACCTTCTTCGTTTCATTACTATCCGTTGGTATTGATTTTTAGCTCACAGACTTTGCTAAGGCTTATCGATGCTGGTGGTCATTATTCCCATTTTAGTGTGCATGCAGCTTGTCGCGTCATTGGTATTTTATTTTGTCATAGGTAATGGATTGGATAAGTTATAGCTGGTACGTGTTCTGGCCAAGAACTCTTAACATTTGGTCATAAATATAATGATGAATAAAATTTTGATGGTGGACTCGGATTTGGATTCATTTGAAACGGATGATGTACTCATCCGTAGTAGGTACTCAATTTCTATGCTGTCAATAAAATGATGTGGTCGAAATACTAAATAGGTATATACCGACTACCTACCTACGCATTGTAGGTAGGTATGACTGGCTGTGAGGGATCATTCAATAATGAGCAAATGAATAAAACATTTGAAAAATCTTTAGTATAAATAAAAGTACGTATTCAAGTAACTCAAATAGATTATACTTATTCTACAATGAAAGGTACCTGTTTATGTAAGTAGGTTATTACACGAATTCCAGTAGAAAAACGCTGCAAAGTCCTTGTCACATGGGTTTATTATTCTATTGGAGTTCTAGAGATTCTTGTTGGCAGTTAAATTTATAGTTTCTTTCATGTGGAATGATTGAAATAGCTATTCCTGATGATTTCCACCAATTTTGGCCCCCAAAACATGAAATAGGTACACTTTTTTTTCCCCAGATCATCTTTGATCATTGGTAGTGCGATTTAATGGTCTTGATTCAGCTGTTTACACTTTTTCTAATGTTAGTATACACATTGATGGTGATTTCAGACAGTTTTCCAGGTTTTTGACTAAAAAAAACCAATTTTGGGAGCTGAACCAATGGTAAAACCTCAATTTCCGCGTCTTTGGTCAAAATCGACTTCATATTCGGTATTCTCGTCCCCAAAAACATGGAAAACGATACCTCAAAAGCTCATTTTACTAACATGTTGCTAAAACGCAAAAAGTACCTATTTTTACACACATTTTCACTCATAACACCCCTGGGTATATTCCGATCGGGCTGAAAAGTTTCGGGACACAACTAGGGCCCAAATGGAGCATGTGTGCGAAAGAACGACTTTTTTAGATCTAAAATGAAGCCTGTACACGTGATACGGCGTACGGCGGACGGCGTACGGCGGACGGACATTGCATTTTTGGAATCTACGCACCTTGAAACGGAAAAGAAAAAATTTTAAGGGGGTGTTATAAAATTTTTTTGCTGAGCGAATACATAGGTGTATTATTCACTGAATAATAAAGCAAAATTAAGATGATTCTTTGCATTCAAAACAAATTTATTGGAGAGTTTTCGCAAAGATTTGGCTATTAGCCCATTGACAGGCCTGTGTACGAAGGAAAGCGAACTGCGCATGCGCACGTTTGGGTGGGAACGACCCAACTTAGCTCGTCAATGTTGGATGCCACCGGTCTACGTAAATGTCCTAGCACTAGGTCGTTTTCCGTACTTAACCTTCCACCACGGAAACCTCATCGCATGGATTGCCTTCTTCCATGGCATTTGTGATTATTTGTTAGTGTAAGTGTACCTGATAGCATGCGTCTTTTTTCTCTCGATTTTCGGTTTTTCTGCTGTATAAAACCCCTAAATTTCTATACTTTTTTGAAAACAGTATCAGGAAATATTTCTGTGACCTTTGAAGACTGGAAAATGTCAATAAATTGTACTTGGCTAATTTCTCTGTATATAATGGACAACCTTACAGTTTTTTTGGCTAATAATGCCTACCTGTTAGCCACTAATTTTTGCCAAATAACTTTAATTAGCCAATGCTTTAGTTTTTTGGCTAATTTGTCTCGTGTCTATGGACAACCCTACATTATTTTCCATTTGAAAATAGTAATAGGAAATGTTTCTGTGATCCTTTAAGACTGGAAAATCTTAATTAATATTGTACTTGGCTAGTCTATGAACAACCGCATAATTGTACTAGTGAAGATGAAAACCAAAAACGGCTTCATAAACTGAAATCTTCAAGTGATGAGAATATGATGAAAACAGTTCAATGTTAACGTTAGTGTCACCCATCGACTCAGCTTAGGTCGTTCAACGACCTAACTTTCACGACCTTAGATCATTTCACGATCTAAGAGGTTGGCATCCGGGTTTTTTTCCCCTTAGATCGTTAGCCCGGAGATCCTTGGTCCGTCAACGACCTAGTGGCCAAACTTTTGCGAAAACTCTCTATTAAGTAATTAGAATATAATGTTTTCTTATTGATTGAAATGTAAAATCAAGATGTAAAACGTGACAAAACTTCAAGAGAACATACTTATATGACGCAAAAGAAAAGTTGTTTTATTACTGTGTTTAATGTATTTGTGAATAGAAGAAGAAGGGTGGGAGCATGCTGCGGGTCTAAAAATCGGCCTGCGGAAAGTTGTGCCAGCCTGCGCGACCGCCCTTTTATTTATGAGCCGGGCCCAAAAGGGTAAACTGAAGATTCTGGATATATCAGTGAAACGTTGGACTGTAATGAGTTTTAACCTCCTGATTGAATTTTGTTTCTTCTATCAGGCAGACAGTTACAATACAATTTGGTGTTCTTATGTTCTAGAAAAGCACAAAATGAAGGAAAATACTCTAAAAAACCTCAGAAAGGGAAAAATGTCGCTGAGCAGAAAACCAAGAAGAACAAGAAAGGAGTGAAACAAGAGGAGCTAGTGGTGAAGGATGCGGAGAAAGTGAAGCAAGAAGAAGTCGTGAATGTTGAGGCAAGTCAAGGCAAAGCCAAAGAAAACAAGAAGAACTCCAAGACTCAGACGGCCAAGAACGAGAACGCCCAGAAAACCAAAGTGGATCCCAAGAAGCAGAAAGGCGGGAAAGGCAAGAACAAGGGAGATGCCGTCGTCGAGAAGAGCGTCAAAGGCAAGCAGGCCAAGAAACAGAATGTTGTTGGGAAAGTGCCAAAAGGTGAACTTCTGTCTTGTTTATAGCTTTGACCAAACTGATTTCTGGTTGAAAACTCGTCTCGTGAGGGCTTGTTCCGTAATTTTTGCTGTCTCATTAAATTTGGTAGTTCAGGGATGACGTCATGTTTGGACCGTTGAACCCAACAGCCTTGGATACTGTGTAAGTATCCACGTATAGTTACACCAACGATTTCACTCCACCAAGCAAAAGAGGCGAGAGAGCAAGACCTGATCAATGTGAATCACATGAGAACAGCTTAAATATTACTGGGGACTGAAAAGTACATGTTACTGGTAGGGGTAGATTAAGAGAGATTGATTACATTTTCAGAGAAAGAAGGGGTCTACGCTTCTAGTAAATCATTTCAACCGTGGAACATGACGGTTTTGAAGAAAAAAAATTCCATTTTAGTGAAAGGTAGGGGTCTGATGGGGATGACTTGCTCCTACAGTTTTCCCACTCATATTATTATGTTGAAAGGGAATGTCTGTGATTGGACAAATTGATGAACTTCGAAAATGCGACCGTTTGTTCCCACTGGGTTACAGAGCACCTTCATTGTGACGTCATCACGTAGGCCTAGCTTGGGTTCGATCAGTAATTGCCCAACACGCACCTTTTAAAATTATGGAACAAGCCCTTCGATTAAAAGTTCCAGCCACGCCAAATGACTATAAGAGCGAATGTTCAGGGTTGTTGACTTTGTTATCTTTGACGTTTTTATCGGTATTTGACCCCGGAAAAACTCGAAATTGATCAAGTTTTTCATTAACAAAAATTTAAATATTTTTGAACCCATTACCCTATAGTAAGTACTGTTTCTTCAAATGTTTACTGTGTTACTTGTTTCCAGAGTTTTCAAGCCGAATTTCTATTCTGTTGTTTAGTTGCTGAAGAGAAACCAGCTAAAGTGAAGAGAAGCGTCGTACCCGCAGAGGAAGTACCTGCTGCAGAAGAACCCACTGAGGATGAATCTGAGATGGCTGTCGAGACAGAGGAAGATGTCGTTGAAGAGGCTGAAACTCCTCAGGTAGTCAAATGCGGAGCACCTGCTGCTGAAACTGAATCTTGCTCCAAACAAGAAAACCCCGCTGAAGACGCTGAAAGTCAACAGGAAGAAGAACCGGTTGCTGCTTAAATTTGAAAAGACTTGCACAACTATGATTGCTAGGTATTTTAGCTCTGTACATACAGTTGTTTCTTCTGATCGTCATTATCTAGTCAATATACATTATTTTAAAATATTGTCTCACCATTTCAATTATCAAAATCTATGAATCAATTTGTTATTTTGTTGAATATTCCACTAACCCTCTTACCACTCCTAGTTTATACTGGTCTCTGCCAGTGATTTTCACGTTAAATAAAATAGATCTTATTATTACTCGCCGTGTTTATACCGCAATATTCTTTGCACTAATATTTTAGGAGGATACTGCTAAGGTGGTGGTAAATACAATGGTTATGCAGTGGGAACTGAGCGAAGTTAATATGGTATCAAAGAAGGTGATAATTTTAAAGACGGGAATAATTAGGTAGGCGACACATAAATGAGGTATAACCACTGTCCCAGAATACATGAGGAACCCCCCCCCCCCCCCCCCACCCGGTCTTAAGCACTGAGAAGAGATAGAAATCAGAGATTAGCGTCCAACCGTAGTTTGTCTAGGGAGTGGTTACTGTCCCAAAACGTACTGACATACCTTTTTTGCCGAGTTCTCTCTCTGATAGATCTTTTCCACCCACTGGTTTTGCGATCCTTCTCTTCTCAGTGCTTCTCATTCAATCTCTTGTACTAGTGGGTTTGATTTACGATGGGCCTGTTAGTCTAAAAAGCGGTCGACTCCTAGATAACTCCGGGTTTGAAAAGTGCTGTTATACATAAAAGCCCAAGTCATGTAGCATGGTCATATGAGTGAATTGAGATAGTATCTTTATAATCTCAAGTTACCATTATGTATGCCACAAATGTCGAATTAATATAAGTTGTTGGTGATTTAACAATTTTTACCCCCCCCCCCCACCCCACTCCATTTTTACCCACTTTTTGATTTAAAAAAATTTCAAAGTTTCATGAAGATAGATTGGATTTTATTGTTATCTTCTTACGTATGCATCGTGTACCTGGGTTACTTGAAATAGATATGGTTTATTACTTAACAACCTTTGGCCCATGTACTCGTCTCAGTTGGAATTACATTAGGCTTAGGTATCTTCATTTTTTGGGTAAGTATATGTAACGGTATATTGTTATTTCGCTCTAATTATTGTTGGCCCTCGTTTCAAGATGCGGAAGTAGACACCTAACTTAGATCTCAACTGTCGATAAGACCCTCCAGTCAATGCTGAATATTTCTGACAGTTTCCTTCAGTTGACACGTAAAGAGCTTGTCAAATGCGTTCCCTCACTCTCCTGAGTGGAGGTGGTGGTGGCAAGCACCGTTTCCATGGTGACAGGCAATAAACACTATTGAATATTAACTTGCAGTATTCGTCTTACCGTCTCGTTTTCTCTAACTAGTTATAAACAGCTTTAAACCTCTACTGTCAAGACTATGGTATGATTATTATTAGTCGTTAACTATTCATTAGAGGATAAGGGCTGTCACTTATACACCGTTCATATTTCAGAAAATTGCGTACAACATACAAACCTGCTAATGTAAACTCAGTTGCTATTTGACCACATTAACCTATTAACGTTATTCCAAAACCTTATAGGCAGTTGTGAAATCGAATTTGGTTGGACTAGCACAAACCTAGCTGATCAAAGTATATTTTATATAGAAGGCTTTAGATGAACGAGGGATAATATATACCTATGCCTTAGATGGGTTGATCACTTCCTGAATAGACCGAGAAATCAATTTCACAACTAATTAGTCAAGTAGAACAGTATAATGTGAATGGAGCTCTCCGAATCATTTTGAATTGCCTAAGCGCTTCAGTAGAAGTCATAGGTACTCGCTACAGGTAAGTATTTAAGACTCTACAGAATATAGTCCTCAGCTCAGCAGTGTACCTACCTATTATTATATACGAATTTTATATATATTATACATGTATTCTAATTATATAGAGTACATATGTATGCAAATTAGGATAGTAGCAGGTCCTAGTTGAATGTTTTACACCGAAACGTTTATGAATTCGTCCCACAACCTCATATTATTTAAAGTTCCAGGAACCCTAAATCCTCTGGGTTTCTCTACTTAGCAGATCTGTGCAAGTCCTCTGTTCCATCATGCAAGGGAATTACGGATTGAGTGGAGGAAATTGTATTTGTCACGGATTATTATAACAAGTGAAAGCTTGAGTGGTAAAATCAGCATTGGTGGGAGAAAGCTCAAAGGTTTCCTCCTAAACAGAAGGAAACGGCACACGTTAAGCATATCAGCTTCCTGTATCAACGAGAATTCACGAATATTATACGAATATTGGTATTTGATTCAACCGTTGCAGGAGGGTGAGGGTCTTGGTTTACACGATCAACATCAGAATTTGATAAGGAATTATTTGAAATTCAACAAACATGAGAGACAGAAGCACTTGAAGTTCATTGAGCTATCTTTCCAAGATGTCGTCAATCAGTAAGTTGTCATGTGAATTCACGTTTATTATTCGCAACAGCTATATCCTTGGTGAGGCTTCGGTTGGCACACTCAAAACTATTATAGTACCTACGTTCAATTTAGCATGAGAGCACAGATAAACGACAATGAAACCGAGCCCGCCTATCACCCATGTGATGCGGGGTTGCCTACCACACTGAGTCCTTTCATGAAGCTCTTACACACTTTACGAATGGGATGTAACGTATGTAAGAGCCATGAATCTACACGGATGCATGTAAATTATATTTAATTATTACCAAAAAATAAAAAGTTGTTATCATAGTGTAATTTTTGTGTCCAGCATTAATCCACGTTTCGTCCAAATAGTAAATTTGTCGGTTTCAGTACAGGCGGCCTGCCATAGTGATTGCAACTTCCCTCCTGTGATGTAACATGTAAAGGTCATGAATTTACACGGATGCAACCTAAATTATATTTAAAATGTAAAAAAAAAGGTTTTTATCACGGTGTAATTTTTGTGTCCAGCATTAGTCCCCGTTTGTCCAATAGTAAATTTGTCGAGTTTCACTTCTACACTTTCGAATCATCTCAAATAATCCCTTCTTCACAAAACAAGCTCATCCCATTCAACCATCACTGAATCCCTTCCACGTCTGACAAATTGAAATTGCAGTTCTGAGACAACTTGTAAAAAGTGGTTCCTTTAAAACTGGGGAGGGGACCGCCCGTGTTATCGTCAAAAACATTTCATCTATAATAGTAGGAAGTATATACGAGGGTGGATCAAATACAAACGGGGAAACGGGACTTTGACCTCAGAGCGCCGACGGTTGACAGAAGCAGGCCACCACCGAGATTGTTTGGGCAGGTTCATTAGAAGGTGGATGAGGGGGGCGTCTCACCCATTACGACCTTTCATGAGTAGTGATCGCGATGTCTGAACAAAAGTTGCCCGTTTCCATTGAGCAACGAATTATCATAAAATTTCTTGCCCTTGAAAGAGTCAAACCTTCGGAAATTTTTTCAAAGGTAGACCGTCCAGTTCGGGGACCAAACCCTCTCTAGGACCCGTGTGTTTGCCTGGCACAAAGAGTTTCAGGAGGGAAGAGAACGAGTAAAGAATGAGGAACACGATCGTCATCGTCGTCCCCGGAGCAGCATTACGGATGAGAACATTCAAGCGGTTCGTAACATTCTTGAAGGTGATCGACGTGTGACTGTCTCCGAAATTGCTGAGCAGGTAGGGATAAGTTATGGGAGCTGCCAAACGATCATTACAGAGCACCTAGGATTCCGTAAAGTGTGTGCCAGATGGGTCCCTCGCCTTTTGACTGCAGATCAGAAGTTGAGACGTTTGGAGGTCTGTCAGAGGCTTTTTGCAAGGTTTGAGGAAGAAGGGGAAGCATTTTTGGCTAGCATCCTCACCCGCGACGAAACATGGGTAAATCATTACACACCTGAATCGAAGCAAGCCAGTATGGAGTGGTGGAGGAAGGGGGAGACAGCCCCAGTGAAAGCGAAAACTCGACTGTCTGCTGGCAAGGTCCTTGCAACTGTTTTTTTCGACTATTGAGGCGTTTTGCTCATTGATTTTCTGCATGAGCGAAGAACAATCAATGCTGCCTACTATTTTGAGCTGCTGACTCAGGTGAGGGCTGCATATCACAACAAAAGACGGAATCAACCAATTCGTGACGTCATCCTCCACCACGACAATGCAAGGCCCCATACTGCAGCTCTATCTGTTAAAAAATTGGAAGAAATGCATTGGACTCCACTTGATCATCCTCCCTACAGCCCTGACCTATCGACCTGTGATTTTCACTTGTTTGGGCTGCTTAAAGAAGCGCTAGGCGGACAACGATTCGAGGATGATGAGGGGGTCGAGCGCAATTGGCTTCAGACGCAACCTTCATAGTTTTTTGATGCTGGGATTAAAAAACTTCCTACTCTCTGGGAAAAATGCGTCACGAAAGCAGGAGAGTATGTAGAAAAGTGACATATACCTGGTTTTCATTTTCTAATGAATAAAATTTTAAAAAAGTCCTGTTTATATTTGATCCACCCTCGTACCTAAGATAGAACTGATGAATTTTTGCCTTTCGATCTAAAGAATCGACCGAATCAGCTATTTTTGGGGTGGGCTCTGGTCTTCTTTAGTGAACAAAGGCAGCCGTTTTCTCTATATTTTTTTAGTACCCGGTAAATTGAGACTGCTAAAATACACCTGGCGCGGCATCCACCATCTGCACGACATATCGGATAGACTGGTCTCCATAAATTCCACGCATATGATTGCACAAGTTCATTACAGATTAGTAATACAGTTGTCACGTCACTTGGGTGAATACCTACCGAGCTGGCAGTATCAGTTTCCGACCCAACTACAATATTTTGCTTTCGAAAAGGACGAACTTTGAATGAAAATAAAACTGATGAATTGCAACTATGGAGATTGAAGATGAAGCCAATATCTTGCCCATGAAGCATTTTCGGCGGTCCCCATAAGTAAATAGGCAATTGGGGCATACTAACCCGCAACACCATGGTGCTTTGATAGTTTCGCATTCTGTTTACAACCTCTCACTCTAAACTGAATGTACTATAGTTACCTACCTATTTAGAGAGACAATACGTTGCTGTGCCAATGGCCTTCACGCCTCTTTATGTGTATTCATGAAGGGACAGAATTAAGTTCTGTCCATGTGAGTACAGCTCGATGGAGTATGTTTCGATGGTAAAATTTGTGGTAGCGCTAACTTCATCATATCTCAGGTTGAACGAGCCAAATTACACAAGAGATGAAGTTGAAGAACTTTTCCAACATCTCAAAGATCTAGTGAGCGGTGAAGTAACTTCAGAGTCAATATCAACAGCCCACATGAACGTCCTGTTGCTGACCCAAATGCTGTCTCAAGCAGAGAAATGGCATCTCAATATGTCATTAGACTTTTCTGAGATTCAGAACAGGTAATACATGGCTTTATTATTAACCCCCTTCCTACTCGAGTCCTAAATGTTAAGATGGTTGATCTGAATTACGCTGAGATAGAGTTGTGAAAATGAACCAAAACAACAGAGGATTACCTACTTTGCATTGCTGGTTGGTTAGTTCGTTTTTAACAACGGGGCATTCCAGTGGGTCTTAAAATATGTTTAACAAAAAAATATATTGAATTTGTTAACCTTACGGTATATCAGTTCATTATATTTTCGGCTCAGCTAGCAAATGCTTAACCTTCTCCCTGAGATACTTTCGTTTCTCAGCCGGGAGTGAGCCCCGGGCCACCGGAGACGGGTGGCTGTAGGCACCAACGCCTTAGACCACTTGGCCACCTGTGATGGAAAATATGATGTTTCTTGGCAGTTTTCAGTTCAACAGAGTGTGAGAAGTACGTGAAGTGTGCGAAAAGGTGATCATTTCATATTAGAGGAAATGAGCAAAGCTGGGAAGAAGCTCAGCAAAATAAATTTCTATGTCAAGAGTGAGCTCCCTGGCGCATGGACGCTATAAGATACTGTAGTATCCACACTGATCCATTACTTCTCTGAGCGTGCTGCTCCCTCTCATTCCTGCTGAAGTAACTTACCATTTAACTCCATTGTCACAAACTGGTTCTTACCTACCTTTTCTACTTAATTTTTATGGGTTTGGTACCCATAAAAATCACCTCCTACCAGCACGGTTACTTGCTACAGCTTCATTACCTTTTTCCAAACTCCCAGTTCGTATTTGCAGCAAGCAGACCCGATTTTCGTTCATCCCATGGTAATTTCAAAGAAAAAATGACAGGAATACCATAAATATACTTAGTAGGTACAACATTTGAGAGCTAAATACAAAAACAACAAGGTATAAAATGAATCAAACATGTTAAAATCAACGGTGAAGGTCCAATAAAACATCGTGGACATGTGCCAAATTTAATTGGTGAATAGTACCTAATGCAGTTTTTTTAAAGACAACCCCACTGGACGATTTGTAATTGATCCAAATTCTTGTTCCATCAAAACTCACCTACTTGGCTGTCTCTGAAGGGAGTTGCTAGATAAAGTGAAGATAATGGAAGAATCTGATGGGAAACTCACCCTCCCAGTTAGGCTTCAGCCTTTGGATGACACCAGCGGATCTGTAGAGCTATTGCGAAATGAAATTGAAAGACTGTTGAAGGCTAACCAGGCGTTTGAATCTAAATTGTCAGAGGCTCAAAGTCAGGTACGGAAAGAAGAAAATCCAACGTAAGGATAAATACCAGTTAATCTATATAATTAAGTACCTATAATATATACCTATGAATTTTAAACTTTGTTGGCTGCACTTGTTGTTCTACATTTCACTGGATGTTGGGTTAAGATTACAACCTCCTTTTCATACCGAACGTCCAAACCGAATAAAATTCACCAACTATTATACCTCAAAGTAGTTCTATCGATTTGGAAAATTAATATTCCTGGAATGCGCATCACCGACAGCTTGATATTATGTTGGTAGCTTGATGATCTCCAGGGAGAGAAGAAAAGGATAAATCAACTTTGCGAGGTCAAGGAAAAGGAATTGTCCGAGCTCAAAGAAAAAACCTCTATTCTGAGTGTTTCTCCAGAAGAAACAGGAGACAAAGAGGTAGTTGAACCTACCCTACATGGCTTCCCACTTTATCTAATCATAAGCTACAAATTTATATAAGTAGAACTACTGAGGTGAGTGAATGAAACAATCAACAGATACTAACTTCTTTTGTACGATCTGTTTTCAGAAATCTGATAGTGAAAAGCTATTGGGTGAGTATGAAAAAGTGTTGAGTGAGCAACTCGGTTTAGAACTGGAGTCAATGCGACAAGAGTTCCTGAAAGTTCAGTCTCAATTAACACTTGCGGAACAGGTACAGGAGCTAAAGACTTGTTAACTATTTGTGATTTAACTTCATGTTAATTCATTCTTTTCATGTTAAAGCCGAGGGAAAGTTGATACGCATGGTGCCTTAGTTTTAAGTAGTGTACACATGCAATGGTGTTGCTGCAGTTTTTACTAGTTGCGCCGTTTTTTCATCATTCCATTAATCGCTAAAATGATAATGACGACACTAACCATGCAAAGTGAGATTTAATAAATAAAGTGCCATTCCAGTCTGGGCTTTGCATACGATTGCCTTAGAGGCGTGATAGACGTGATCAGCCTCCTTCTCAGCAGGAACCTAGCAATCCTATTCCTAGCAATTTGTGGGTAAAGTTCAAAGGATCAAGGGGGGGGGGGGGGGTTGTTCCTGAACCTGGTGCTGTTGGAACGACCAAAAGATTTCGAATTTTCGTAATCTGATTGGTACTCAGTTCTTTGCAACAGTTGGCAATAGGTCAAATATTCCAAAAAGTCGAGAAAGTTTTTGCTTGGGACTTAATACCAGCTGTTCAGTGGAATATCTTATGGGTTGGTACACTTGAAACTACCTAGCTTACTACTGAATTCCCAGTCTACCTAGACTACGAATCCAACACCTTCCCAGTTTGTGGTGAATTACGTCTACCCAGAAAGATTTTCTTTGACATCTACATTACGCACACAAAAAAAAAAAACCGCACTTTCCCACCGTTGTTGTACAGGTACTTGTCTGTTTTTCTGTAGGAGCTAGAAAGGAAATTCAATCAAACGGCTGCTTACAGCAACATGAAAGCAATCATCGCGAAAAAGAACGACCAAGTGAAGGAACTGCGGAATCAGCTGAATAATCTTCAGAGGAATCCAGCACTTTCTGAAGCTGTCAACGAAGAATGATATTTATTCTCCACTGACTCATCTAAGAATGAACGATAATTTGAGTGTTTGTTAGGTTACAGTTTCGTCCTCTTACTTGGTTACTCTTGAAGACAGCAACAAACCATTTCAAAGCTAAATTACCATCCTATAATCTAAAACCCTGGAATTCTAAAATTACATATGATCAGCCATACTCCACAACAAATAAAACACTTAGGGTACAATGGTAGTGACGGAGAATTCTGATGAAAAATCGAATGTGGTATAGAATAACTTGTTTAATTTTCGAAGAGACATCTAGCAGTTCATTCAAGTTGAACATTTCGAATACATTCAAATGTCAATAATTCATAAATATGTAGGTAGTTCTAATGATTTGGATTCACACAAACTTCAAAGCTCCGATCGAAACATGTAGCCAGAGCTCGTTTTTCATCAGTTTCAATCCCAAACCAGAATCACAGTCAGAAAGCTTGCGTACAATCTGCAACCACGGGGGACATTTTCATGTCTCGTTCCACATCCGTCCACCGACATGACAATGTCGTCGTCCTCTACGCTCCATTTTTTCCGCCCACGATTCCGAAGCCTTGACTCCAAAGATGTGATCCAAACGACACTTTTGAGACGTTGAAACCACTTTTAATGTTTTATGGCTGAGGGTCAATAACAAAATTGGGTTTTTAAACGTTTATTAACGAACGATAAACTCTACCTATAAATGATCATGATCTAACTTCCTAATTCGTCAGAATCCATCACATGGAACACGATCGCAGCACGACACTGTTTGGTCTAAACGAGACTGACCCGTATCGCTCTTCTCTTACGGTAACCTAGAAACCAATTCCTTACCACAAGCTTTATCTTGGCAGTAGGTACGATTTCGTCTTAGTCAGCTTCTCACGGATGTATGGAGGGGAAAAGTGGCCGCGTGAGATGTGGTGATGTTTCAGATAGCTCGAGCTTTCCAACGAGTGGTGAACGATTTTTGTACGATGAAAAATGGCGAAGATAAAGTTCTGTACCAACGAATTGGTTGTAAGCGAAAATCATCAGAAATTTTCGTTAGGTTTTTTGGAAACGCTGTAAAAACTTTCGATTTTTCTGGTTGTGTGCCAAAGTAAAGACATTCAGCCATAAAACATTAAAAACGCTGCAAAGTCCTTGTCACATGGGGTTTATTATTCTACAGAAATGTTGGCTGTACATTTATTGTTTGTTTCATGTGAAATAATTGAAATAACTATTTCTGATGGTTTCCACCAATTTTGGCCCCCAAAACACAAATTAGGTAGGTACGATCTTTTTTTTTCAAATTAACTTTGATCATTGGTAGTGCCATTTAATCGTCTTGATCCACGTGTTGACACTTTTTCTAGTGTTATTCTACAAACTGATGGTGATTTCAGACGATTTCGCAGGTTTTTGACTCATACAAAATCAATTTTGGGAGCTGAACATCTGGTACAACCTCAATTTTCCACTCCTTGGCCAAAATCGACCTCATATTCGATCTTCTCGTCCCCAAAAACATGGAAAACGATACCTCAAAAGCTCATGTTACCAACATGTTGCTAAAACGCAAAAAGTACCTATTTTTACACACATTTTCACTCACAACACCCCTGGGAATATTCCGATCGGGCTGAAAAGTTTCGGGACACAACTAGGGCCCAAATGGAGCATGCGTGCGAAAGAACGACTTTTTTAGACCGAAAATGAAGCCTGTACACGTGATACGGCGGACGGCGTACGGCGGACGGACATTGCATTTTTTGAATCTACGCACCTTGAAATGGAAAAGAAAAAAGTTTGAGGGGGGGTTATAAAAATTTTTTGCTGAGCGATTACATAGGTGTATTATTCAGAGAATAATAAACCAAAAGTGAGTTTCAGCGTCCACTAATGTACGCTCAAAGTGTGTCGTTTGAATCAAATCTTTGGAGTCAAGGCTTTGGAATCGAGGGCGGAAAAAAAGGGAGTCCCCGGAGCGTAGAGGACGACGACATTGTCATGTCGGTGGACGTATGTGGAACGAGACATGAAAATGTCCGTGGTTGCGGACTTGTACGCAAGCTTTCTTTATTTACAGTTTACGTGCCACTTCAATAACCATTGAGTCTCTGTTTGTTGGGAATCTTCTGAACTCCTAATGCTTATTTCCCTGGAAGGCCACTTCAACGCTGATAACAGAGTTTTTGCATGCCACAACGACGTTAGAGGCAACGCTCCAATTCTGATTTAAAATCGAATGTGGCAATTCAAGTGTTCATGTGTGTTGATATTCAAGCTGAACATTTCGAATACATTCCAATGTAAATAATTCATAAATATGTAGGTGTTTCTAATGATTTTGATTCGCACAAAAACTACAACGCTTCCTAAAGCTGGGTTCACATGGTCGCGTAAACGCTCAAAAGCGTAAAGCCTCCTGATTAGCTACCGCCTAGTTGATGGGGGGGGGGAAGCGTCAACGCCGAGTTCACTTTTGGAGGTGACTGTAACGTATTGGAAGTTTAGATAGTAGAGAGTTCCTAAGAGATAAGTTCATTAGGGAATGGCCATATCTTTTGGCCACATCTAAGGCGAGCAGCCTTTGGATGCTAACCAATAAGTCCGGTTTGACAGAAGGTGGTGGGGGTAGGAGTGAATTAAAAAGTAACGTCACTTAACTTAGCACAACGCGAAATCCATTCAGCTTCAGTAGGTATACTAGTATCCGTAGGTATACTCACTTTTTTATCCTAAGTTGATATCGCAACAATCTAGCAAATTCTTTGAAAGACGCTTGGAGTAACTTTGAAAGACGCTGGCGATGGCGAGGACCGACGACACATGACGCGTTAAAAAAAACGACAAAACGCGGCAAAAAGCTGTGCACTGTTACCCCTGAGTAAGGTTAAAGACGATTCCTAAAGTTTGTGCTCTGGGAGATAACGCGCCTTATGTATAAGGCCGAATAAGTCGAACTTAAGGAAATAAGTTTGAACTTGGGCGACGCGCATGCGCAGTTGAGATAAATCCGAACACATCTTCCCGACTTTAGTCTTTAGGAACTCTCTATTTTGAGCGTTTACGCGCCGTAAAGCGTGTGCAGTAGACCCCCCGCGCAGGGCCCCATCCAAAATGGCGGATCCGTCACAGCTGATCTCCCACATCTTCCGGACGAAAGACTCGAAAGACAAAACAACGCGGGAAAACAACAGCTGGACAGTTCTCCCGAGGCGCCTCTTGCGCACGTTAGCGTTACGCCTCCATGTGAACCAACACTCGCGTTTTCAGCTTTTACGCGCCTCCCACCCTCGCCACCTACGTCGATTACGCTTTTGAGCTTTTGAGCGTTTACGCGACCATGTGAACCCAGCTTCAGAGCGTGACCGTCGACAGCCTGAACACTGAATCGTTGGAACAATCATTATGAGTTTTTTCAAAAACTAGTATCTTTGCTTATTTGACGCCGTACTATATTCGTTTATTTGACGCTTTCAGTTGGATCTGTGGCTTCTCGAGTTTGTTAAAAAAAACGGGTTGATGTCTGGAGAGGGTAGGAAGGCAATAAAATCAGCGTCTGAACTGGCGTAATAGGGAAATATGTATCAGGAGTTCAGAAGATAGCAAGAGCTAAACGTGAACATTGCCAATCCGAATGCAAAATCATTCGAATTATCATTCAAATACTCAGAATTCTTTCACTGCCCATCACTGTATAATAGGATTCATATAATATATATATGGGTTCCAATTCCTACAGTTTGAAACACTATCCAAAGTGTATACTCGCAACTGTATTGTATACTCAGGACATATCCACGCCATCTGTTTAGTTTAAAAAAATATATTTCTTCTGAATTTACCTACTTATTTCCCATTTTGGTCATCATCTACTCACACAGCACATTCAAACCTTACACAGCATTTCAACCAAACAACCTTATCCATATCTTCTTGATGCTGGAATCGGGCCTTTCGAACAAACTTAATTATTCATTAATTTCTAGTTCATTCGCATTTAAATTACTCATTCCTTTTATCGCTGCATCATCTCCACCTGCTCGATTATCGTCATCTACTGGAGCTTCTTCACCGGATGGGCCCGTCCAAGTGTTGCCAAATCGAACTGTACTCTTCAAAATAGAACTAACCTAATCACCACCTACAGTCACTGCTCCCACTGGGTACCCTTAATTAACGTGTTTCTTAGTCCTGGTCCTTCGCTTAACTTTCATTTTCAGTCCTTAACACCCATCAAAATATGTTTTTCGTACACCTGCAATGATGAATATAAAGGTGCGTTCCGAGTATCTATACAGCAACAAGGTCAAACGAACAAACCATGCAAGTTCAGATTACAACAATTTATTGCGAAAATTAGTTGAAATTACATGGAAACATCTTACAGCTTCGTCGAAATGGATCAGTAAATAGCTTTAACCAAAACATCAATAGAGCAGTTGCCCAGACAGGTGAAACTTTTCTTTAACTGTTTATACAAATATACAGAGACTAACAGGATAAAAAGGAAATCTAGTATTTAGGAGCTGGCGATTGAATTTTATTGTAGTCCAAGTTGGGAGAGTAAAACTGAAACAAAGAAGAGTACCATATTTTGTGGTGACGACAAAAGTGTCAGCGAGGCACGAAACCACTGAAATCCAAAACTCTTCCAATTGGCGAGTGACGCCACATGCGGCATTGCAGCCGATAATGTACAAATTCGAATCATAAATACCTTGTACTGTTTGTCAGCATACTCGTTCCAGGGAGCCTGGTCGCCCTTCTTGTTCCAGGCGACTTCGGGACTTTTGGTGGCAAGACGGAAACAGTAGTATGCGCAGCCAATACAACCAATACCAACGCAGGCAAACAGGGGGATCAGCTGAAACGGAAAAAGTAGGGGTTTGGTTTGCGTTTCAAGGGACAAAGAATCCGATAATGGAATACAAAAACTTCTGTCCATCCGCCGTAAGCGGCACTTTCCTTAACACGTTCACGTACGTTAAGAAGCCAATGCAAAGCGAAGTCCAAGATCCTGTATGAGGCTTACCTTGTTGATGTACAAAACTCCATTTCCAGGGATATTAGATGCTTCTGGAATTACGTAAATTATAAGGAGGGTCATAATGGCCTGCCCAGCAACATGTTTCTGGGTGACAGCCGCGGTTCGGATCCTCGGGAGATCCGAACTCTTTGCCCGGCATTTTTCCTCCGTGTTTGAGCCTCCGGTGTCTTATGATCCCGCTTATCCTTTCCAGGACATAGTGTCCATTGGTACAATGACAATGAGCGTGACCGGGGCCCAGGTGCTCCATGGGCTCAGGAGTTTGGATGTTGGTAAGGGTATGGGTCCGGACGGCGTCCCACCGGTACTTCTGAGGGAGTGCTCCGCTGCCTTGTCCTACCCTTTGGCACGCATCTTCAATAATTCGCTCAGTTCTGGCTGTTTCCCTCGTAGATGGAAGTCCTGTTTTGTGACACCCATCCATAAGAGTGGCGATAAGAGCTCGATTCTGCAATATAGACCTGTATGCTCACTGTCTGTGACACCGAAGGTTCTTGAAAAGTTGGTCGTGGCGCAGCTGTCTATTGAATTCTCCTCGTACATTGCACCCAAACAGTATGGTTTCTTGAGGGGGAGATCGGCGGTTACAAACCTGATGGAATTCCAGGAGTACGTGATGGAGGGATTCCAGAGTGAAGGCCAGACTGATGTTGTATCGGCGGACTACGCCAAGGCTTTGACAAACTGTCCCACCACCACCTTCTATCCCTGCTCGGGTCCTTGGGCGTCTTCGGATCATTCCTGAGCTGGATCTCGAGCTACCTCATCGGGCGTCAAGTTACAGTTCTTGTGCGGGGCGTGTTGTCATCTCCTTTCTCTTCAACCTCGGGGATTCTGCAGGGAAGCCATATTGGCCCTCTGTACTTCCTGCTTCTGATAAACGGTGTGGTGAGGAGTTTCAACTCAAAAATACGTTGTTTGCTGTTTGCGGATGACTTGAAACAGTTTTGCCACGTAATCTCAGTAAGTGACTGTCACGGGGCTGCAGGATGCTGTCCGTTGTCTTGAGGATTGGTGTGCCTTGAATTCCCTCTTCTTGAACCCTTCCAAATGCTCCATCGTTAACCTTCCACAGAACTACTCGGACAATCGTCCATCATTATGTTCTCAGCGGCTCTGGTCTTCAGAGGCAGGAGGAAAATGTGGACCTTGGGGTTCTCTGCGACAGGAGGCTTACTTTCTCCAGGCACATTGAAAACATTGCACGGCGAGCTATGAGAGCATTAGGTTTTATTAAAAGAAACACCAGGAGCTTCAATAATGTCCAGACCCTCGTAATTCTTTACAAGGCTCTGGTACTCCCGTTGCTTGAGAATCCCTCCCCAGTATGGTCACCCTGCTACGCCGTGCATAAATATTCGCTGGAGAGAGTGCAGAACAAGTTTCTTCGCTACGTCGCCTTCAAGCTTGGGGGTCCCCTCGGTTGACGTTGATTACACCTACCTGCTGGAGGTCTGTCACATGCAGCCTCTTGAAAAGCGGCGGTTTGTGGGGGATCTTACGTTCTCCACAAACTCCTCAACGGCAAAATCTCCTGCCCTGAACTTCTGGCCAGGATAGACATTTCGATCCCCAGAGTCTCGTCGCGCTCGCCTCTTCTCTTTCATGTGCCATCCTCCGCAACCAACTCTCACCTCAATCGTCCTTTTCATCGTCTTCCCCGGTCCGCCAACCTGCTTCTGAATCTATACCCAGACTATGATTTCTTTAACGACTCTGCAACGAAATTGAGATCAATCATAGCCTCCTCACCAAGTTTGTGAAATCGGTTTACTGTAATTTATTTTAAATTTGTTTGCTCCAATGGTGTTGAATAATATCATTTTCTCGTTTGTTTTTCCACGCTGTATTTATCCGTGTAATTGGGCTTGCCCGTATTCAACTAAATAAATAAATGAACACCAAAAATGATGAAATTTGGTTTGTAGGTCCCATTTGGGGTATAGTACGGCCCTGAAGTCTGAGCCAAACGGCTTCGTCAACATGAGTTCTGAAACGGTATACATAACCCAGCCCACATAATTATCAATGACGATGAACAGCTTGTTACGAGTATAATCACGCATGGCTTCACGAAATCGAGTTCACGGAACAGAAAACTGAAGAAAGATGGGTTATTTTGGATTTTGTTGATAGGTAGGTACAAGTTTGTTGTTCATGGCCAGCTGCTTTTGACCTCAGAATCGGATTCAGCACCTTCTCAAAAACCCCAGTACTGCTGAATTTAAAGAGTCTAGTTCTGGAATCAAACCACACGTCACGCTAATGTCGCTGGGCGGATCATAAATCCCCTAGCCGAAGAATGACTTCATGAGGAGGCCACCCCAGCTCACAGTTGTATCTGGGTTTAATGCAGAGCTGGGTCCCACTCCGGCTGAGTTTATCTGCTATTAGAAACTGTTGACTCCACCACGCATCTGCACAGCCCTATCAGCCTATTCAGTTGCTATTGGGCTGCTTACTGCTTGGATGGGGGACCCCTTATTGTACCGTACTGCAGGTCCGTCGAGCTGTGGGAGGACACCTTTCAGCACACGTTGAACGGACCCGTAGTTGATATGCCACAACCACTGTTGCTCACAGAATTTGCCGCTGCCTCATAGCTAAGTTTATCTGAGGATACTTACCACGCCCAAATGTACAACACTAGTTGTTCAGAACAGTGCGAAATATTGATATAAGAAATGACTATTCTACTTATCTACACCAAGGGCTGACTAAACCAATACTAGTACCTACACCTACGTACCCAGTAGGTATGCTAGAACTCGGTTCACATCGTAGATCTATAAGAAAAATTAGCAGAGGGGTTGCTTTTAGCCACCGACAACTACCCAGTCGGTTCAACTGGTAGGTACATTTTAAGGTAGGCCATAAGCCATGATTTTGAAATTGTAAATCAAAAAGGTGGCCGCTGAACAAGAACATCCATGTCCCCCGGTGTGGACCAATAAAACACTGCTTAGAAGTACAAAATGATTCACTAATTTGTTGCACATAAGCTACAGGAATAAGTAAGAAATACACTATCGGTAGGTACCAATATAAAATTTGATAACCTGACGTCATCGACGAAATGGGTAAGTAGGTAAATACTTGCGTAATCTCAAAATGATTTTGGTAAACGTCCCACTATCTTATTACTTACAGCAGTGTGCCTTTTAAGGCTGGAGATCGACATTCCTTGCATCGGCATCTTGGATGGGGCTTTTCCTCCAAACTCAGACGGAAAATCACGAAAATTATAATCGAACTGTTTTCTGTTCAAGTCAGGAAAAAAATCAGCAGGATGAAAATTCTGTGCAATCCCACCAGCTGTTTAACAGCAATACCAACACAATAGACAACAAACTGTAATTTTGAGGTATTCGTTGGGTAGAAGAAACAATTTTTAAATTGAAAAACCTGATAAATTGTTTCTATTTCAGACAGAATTAATTTCACTACTTCGTTCAAGATTATGTGTGTTTTGGTTAGATATTTTTATGGCTTTCGTTGATTTATAAGGATAAGCTTAAAACTTGGGTAGTGATCCATCTTCCCGCACGTCTTTGGGATTTAGTGAGCTGTGAAAGTTGTCAGCCATATTAGTCGGTCTCTTCGAAATCTTTCACGCTTTCGTGTTTCTGTGGTAGGTACGTAGACTCAATTTTCATCGGATTAAATCGCTTTAACATTACTTTGTTGTGTAGGTTTTAAGGTGTACGTTTGTTGCGTTGGATTCAGATCAGCGAAAAAATTGGTTCACGGTTCATTCCCGACGGTTTTACTTGGAAAATTGGAAGTTCGTGGGGTAGGTTAGCTCGTTCGGTGATCATCGTTTGGCAAGTCCCTTGAGTTATTTCTTTCGAGTTTCTTCCCTTGTTAAGAGACGTGAGTACACGATATTTCAGATTGGCGTGAGAAATCACATTTCAGCATCATTGCTATTCAATCTTTTGAATGCTGCCAACATCCCTCTACGACGAGTGTTGATCACAACATTGCAGGTTACCATTGTTGAAAGTAGAGGAACGACGTTCCACATTTTGTACGATTCCAAATGGGTGAGATTTAAATTTCATTAGGATGTTTTATACTTCAGGCAGTGGTCTAATCGTTACGGACCGGAAAAACTGCTGGTGACTACTAGTAACAGTAGTTGGTAATACCTGTGTTGAATTTCGGAAGTGTTGTACTGTTGTGGTTGTGCTTAACTCAGCGAAAGCAACAGGATTACCTACAACTTCCTATCCTGGAAGTCATATAATTGTGTAATGGTTCATCTTGAGGCGCCCAACGTGACTAGGTTGATGCCACTATGCTCTCTTAACCCATTTTAAAAGTTGCTGTCTACGTACCCTTCATCAGAATGTCGTTGAATTATTGTGATTAGGTATGATTAGTACGTTTACCGTAACATTGTATTCTCGATCCGCCTAGTTCCGGAAAAATTCTTGACTACTCCAATGACATCCCTTACACGAACAGCATCAACGGAGTTGGTGTATGGTTTAACTGGGTAGTGATGCAGTCCATTCACTCTCTTAATTGCAGTTTTCTTGAAAGAAATAATCTTTCAGACTATGTTGTTACCCTATAACCAGGTGAGCATTGTTCATTAAATGCCTTGTTCTTGAAGAAATTGGCAGCGGCCTGTGCCAGTTGGGTGGGTAATGGTATGGCTTTAGTTACCAACTTTTAAGCAGTACAGTCACTTTAGTGATTTTTATAGCACACTATCTGCTGAACATTGTTGAAATGCAAGCAGCATTGAATGTACTATATTTGAGTTCATTTCACGCATATCTATTTGACGACCCTTTCACGTCTCAGTAGGCACTACGAATACGTACAGTTTTCCTTTGTAACCCATCGCGGTAATTAAACTCTGAAATCTGTATCCTGCAGAGTTTCGGAATCAAATGCACCAAGGTTTGGTTAATGGTTCCAGGGTTGTTTGTCGAAGTCATTACACATCTTCCATCTATAGTCCGTGCACTAGAATAATGCCCTCCGACCCTGCACTCTGGCGGAGAACGTGGAAATCATTTTCAACACGGAATTCCCCCTTTTTTCCCCCCCCCTGTCCAGTGGCAGCACTTTCCCCCTGCAATCCTTTTTCAAGCTGAGTGTGAACCGTCATAAAAACTTAACTTTTTTCGTTATAAAAAATGATGTCATAAAAGCTATAGTGAATGAACGTAGCATTTTCCCGATTTTTGTAAAATCGGACCCCTGAGTGCGACTCCTTTGAGCTGACAGACAAACTCGTGTGTAATAGGATTTTTCTATGAAATGTTTTCTTGAAAATTAGGAGTACTTTTTTGAAAAGGTACAATGAGGTAAATAAGGAAGGAAACAAATGTTATTTTATTATTCATTTATTTAGTACATATTATTATTATTCATTTATTTAGTACTTACGTAATTTAACTGTGGTACGTAAAACTTATCAGAAAAATCCGAATCCTCATCGAAACTGCTATCAGTATCAGAAGCCCCCCAACAATCCCAACATTAATGATGAAACTATCGATCTCCGATTCAACTAAGTTATCTTTTTGACGGTAGTCGTCCTCAATTTTTTCGGCTGGACTGACATTTCTTCCACTTGAAACCGCTACTAACCAGTCGTTTCCTAAGGTAACTTCTACCATACTCGAGAACTCCGTCACTCGCCAATTCCGCACAAAGTGTTTTCAATGAAGGGCACTCTTTCCAAACAATGTAGAATTCACGTATCTTGTTTCGTGTAGCAGCATCGGTGAATTCATCAGCATCGATGACCTTCTTGTGCGGTGTGGACTTGGTTGGCGTAACAAACAAAGGTCTCACCCGATCTGATGTTGTTTGGTTTCCAGCTTCCTTCATAATGTTGCCGACTGTTCTCGCCGAGACGCCCGTCGCTGCACTAGTCACATCGCGAACGTTGTATTTCGCGTCATCCTCTTTCTTCTTCCTCGTGAAATACTGTCACACATTGTACACAATTTCTCGTGCCTGACTCCTTAGAGCCCTGTCTCTTGCGAGAGCAGGTTTCCGGTTTCTTACTGACGATGAAGGTTGATCTTCCATCGCGAGATTTGTGTAGGCGACACACGGAAACTGACGGGTACGGGGGATTGTGATGATACTCACAGTTAAAATAAGAAGGGTTAATACGACGATATAGGTAGGATGGCGAAACGAAAAGCAAGATGCAAACAAGGAAAACACGTTTGGAACGGCAGCACGGCTTGGAATGGCAGCATGGCTGCCAACATAACAGAGTAAAAGTCCCAACATTGCATCCCACTCAGGCTGCCGAGCCCTCAGCTTCTCCCATCCTCCTATAGGGTGCAGGGTCGGAGGGCATTATTCTTGTGCACGACCTATAGTTTTCATTATTTTTTCAAAACACGATATCTGCTTGGTTTTTCCCAGGGTCCATCGCCATGGGGGCCTACAAGTACATACAAGAGTTGTACAGGAAGAAGCAGTCAGATGCTCTCCGCTATCTCCTCCGTATCCGGGTATGGCAGTTCCGTCAAATGACGAAAATGCACCGCGTCCCTCGTTCATCCCGTCCAGACAAAGCTAGGAGACTCGGATTCAAAAACAAACAAGGTAATGACAGTCCCGCCTGCATAGGAGCATGGTTTAATACATTTTAGTTGTACATGTCAAATATGCTTTGTATCTTTGTTATTTCTACACAAATTGAATTCCAGGTTTTTGCATCATCCGCATCCGTATCCGCCGTGGTGGAAGGAAAAGGCCGGTTCCCAAGGGAGCTACCTACGGCAAACCCAAAAGTCACGGTGTTAACCAACTGAAGCCCACCCGTAACCTCCAAGCTATGGCTGAGGTGAGTTGCCTGTGCTTGTTATAAACGTGTTCATGGCAATCAGCGGTTATATTCGTTGCTTCTATGTCGTCTTTTTCTCGATTCACATACCCAAAACCGAATCAGGGTTTCCCTGTACAAATTAACGTAATAAAGTTATTGAGGTGCTGGGGGACTGGGTGTAATATGTTGTATTCTATTATTTCTACTTGCTGAAGTTGGCGAATGTTTGGAATAAGAAGTAGGGGGTTTCTTATGACTGTCTTCTTAGGGCGGGCGCACACGGGCGACTTTTGTTGCGCAACTGTTTTTGTCTTTGTCGCTCTCGAGTTGCTTCTGCTTTCGAGAGCGGGCACACGATGAGCAACTGTTGCCTTGACAGCAGATTCATTTTCGTTGATTTCGTAGTACCTACAGTGAACATGGATTTAGTACAGACTGCAGTGATTTGTGACGCAGGAAAAATAAAAGGAAAAGAATATATTGGGTTCACCCGCTGATGTCTGAAAGATCAGCCTTTCAAACTGGCGTCCGAATAATCCTTTAAAGTTTTATCGAACAACGCTGGCCTCTTTTCAACTTCACTTATAACTAAATCACTGTCGATATCTTCATCCCTCACTGCCATTTTGCCAACAATAGAGAAAATATGTACCACTTTGCACTAGGCACTAGATATTAAAGCTGCGTTCACATGGATGCGGAAAATGCGGAAATGCGTAAAGTGCAGAAAATACGGAAAAGTAGTGGGGGAACTGCGGAAGTGCGGAGTGTGTTCACATGGATGCGGAAAGGAGGTGCGGAAACTTCCGCAGCCTTGACAACAAAGATAAACAAATCGGGTCTGTCCTGCCCAGCTTTGCCAAGCCAAGACTTCCAACGACTATGAACCCCATATTTCGGTTGATTGTTTTTTCGTTTCATATTCTATAATCATTAATTCTGTATTTACGATTAGAACAGTTTTTGTTCAAAACGGTTTTTTTTGCGTTATGACAAGAGCCCTAAAGGAAAGATCAAATGAGAACATTGAAACCTCAACCAAGTCTTCTGTAAGGTCACTGACAAGCTACACTCCTATGCTGTTAACTAGTAGGTAAACTCGATATAGGCAATACAACAAAAACTCAGTATAATAATATAATTAAAAAAACATTCTGTAGATAGGTATGTTTTACAATAAAACAAAAACTGGAAGACCTCACGTCGTGCCTGCAATCGAAAAAAATAATAATATTCTTTTTTAAATAGCATAACATACGCAAAAGGGTCTGAGGACAATTTTTTCAAACACATTTTTTCTAACAACGTGCCATATCGGACACAGCCGTAAAAAATCGAATCCCATGAAAAAGACACAGAGGCCGTTTTCGCATTATTTCATGGTCAATGAGAAGGAATGATAACATGGATGGTGGTAGCTTAAAATATTTCACCATCATGACATGGAAATCCTAGCCCAACTTATAAATGGAAATTCCACCTGCACCACGAACACTCATACACCAAATAGGTACCTACTATAAATAATAATAATAGGTAATTACTGAAGAAATCATTCAAGAAACACGATGTCGGGCCCGGGTGGGGGAGGGGGGGGCGGCGCAGAAGGTAATTGCGCACTCATGCGGTGCGAAAAATATCAAAATCTCCAGTACGCGAACAGTCCGCTCCAAAAGTCGACCTGCGGAAGGAGTCCCCCCACTCGATCCATTGCTCCAGCCAATCAGGTGGCGTTCCGCACTTTCCGCTCCGCACTTTCTGCATCCATGTGAACCTAGCTTAATTCTAGATATAATCCTAGACGGCAACAAAACTGTCGCCCGTGTGCGCGCGTAGATCAAAACTATGGGAGGGGCGAGAGACCGAGACAGTTTCGTCTCCCTACTGTCGGCGGCCAGAGCAACTGAAAAGTTGCGTTGCTGTCGCGTCGCTTCGTGTGCGCGCCTTGGTTCAAATGCATAGGCCTCGTAGGAAACACGAAACAGTTGCGCAACAAAAAGTCGCCCGTGTGCGCCCGCCCTTAAGGTATATCGAAGCAAAATATAGAATTCTTATCAATAGATATCATGTGAAACTATTTAAAAAAAAGATTATGAAATGAAATGGAATGATTGTGAAATGATTATTGGTTAATAATATATCGAATGAAAATATTGATGTCATGAAAAATGTCGGTAATCGATGTTATCAAAGGAGAATGTCAAATGGAAGTATTTTTAACCGTTTTATTCAAGCTAATTTTCTTGAGAAATGGTAAGCTGTTGGGATCATTCCTAATTTTGGAAAGTTCTCAAACTTTTTTTGTTTGGGGCAGAACATGTGAGTTAGTAGCTATCTCTATGGTTAGAAATGCTACCTCAATGCTCTTTTCTATCGCTGACACAGGCGTTGAATCAAGAAGATTGAGAGGATAACTGGGGGTAAATCTGGGCGTCTGGTTAGAGCATACTATTTTCAGCGTTGTATTGTAGGGTTTTTCGAGCCCAACGGCCTTATCAGGCGGAATAAACCGGTTCCCATGAGATCACCGGAGTTGAGATACCTCGAGCGTGGTTAGTACTTGGATGGGTCACAGCCGTAACACGTGGGACATGTCCAGTTATGAGCCATGTAGATGTTGGGCGAACCCCTCCCCGCTCAAGGAGGTGAGGCAATTAGTAGCCAACAGTGAAATGATCAGATGGAATTCTGATAGTTGGAGGACAGCTGCTCACATCCGTGACGCTGGCTGGGCAGTCGGCCGAAAAGCCTCAGCTGGAATGGATGGCACTTCACTTTTACTTTTTTAGTAGAATTTTTCGATATTTGGAGGACTTTATTGGTTTCAAAACACTGATATCAGAAGAAAACATTATATTCCGGTACTATCCGAAGGAAATTATTGATATATGGATATCGATACCCTCATCCCTAACTCAACTGTTCGCCTGTTACTGTCTATAACAAGATCAACTTCATCATCCGTTTCTGGTAGTCACTACTTGACGATGAGGATATTACCGGTACTTGTCAAGTCTTGGGTTTCAGTGTACATGAGATGCAGTGGAAAATCAAATGGAAAAACAAAATTTTTTCTATAGAGCGATTTGAATTTAATCTAGATTGGTATGTTAAGAAAAGTTGTGTATACGTTGATGTGAATTTATGGGTAATTTATACTGTACTTATATTACCTCCTGGTTAGCTCAGTAAAATTCATGTTTGGTTTCAGGAACGAGTTGGGAGGAAATGCGGTGGACTGAGAGTTCTCAACTCTTACTGGGTAGCTCAGGACTCCACATACAAATACTACGAAGTGATTTGTATTGATCCTGCGCACAAGGTAATAATATCTCCTTTCTGGATGTTCGGAAATGAAAAGCTTTCATTTTTAATACTGTTCAACTACTGTTATGCAGGTCGCTACTTCTAGTTGTTACTTGAAATTAATGTTGCTGATGCCTGATGGCCGGAACATGTCCCTTTCAGTGTATATATTGAATAGGTGGTTGATAGATTAGGGTAAATCTGCATCCTGTGCCTCAGCTCACAGTCTGTCTCATCTGTGGAAATCTGAAGCTTCGTCCACTCGTTCAAACCTGAAATTCCCCCATGTGGACAGTGCAGCGAACACGTTCGCTTGTGTCCATCCCCACCCACATTTTATTGTTTTTTTCCGCAAACACAAAGGGGTTCGGTTCGCACGTGTGGACAGTGGCTGGAACGGTCTCCAGGCACTTAGCTATTGAAAGACTGCTGGTTCGTGGGTGTTTTGCCGGAATTTCTGGATCAGGGTAGTTCACAAACCGTACGCTGAAACAAAAAATTAGACGTGCGGTTCGCAACCTGAAGGCAAACTTTTGGTTCGAATGTGTGGACGATCCTCAACTTGGTAGGTACCTTGGAAATATTGTAGCCTTGATGTAGCTATCATAATTATTCATGGCTGCTCAACCATGGTCTCAAACCCATGTAATGGTGACTGTGGTTCCATAATGCAGCCAGTTCTGCGTGGCCTTGCTTCGGACTAGTGAGTGATGTTACCGAAGTGATAAATAAATTCCGATATGCTTTTCTGTCCAGTCTACCGATAATACGATTTATCTACGGAAGACATATTGATTTATCGCCTAAAACCAATCCAAGAGTAGCAATACGCATGCACATTTCCCCCCCTCTGATTTAAGGGTGTTTAATTTGAAGATGAAATTCCAAGTTCGAAGTGTTTCCACTTGTCTTACTCGAGTACCACAATGCGGTCACTTTGCAGAATTGTTGAATTGTTGGCGTTTTTGACAAATTTCCCATCCTGCATGACGTAAAAAAGGGTCCAAAAGAATTATCAATTAACAGTAAGTTTCGTATGCAAGCTCTTGGAGAATCGTTGGGAGAGGGTAGCAAAACAAGAACAATTAAATTGAGACAATTACAATAATTTCTTCATGTTCCGGCCTTGAAGAAGGCCATAGGTGTAACAGTAATTTCTTCTTATTCTTTAATTCGCCTATCTCGGTTCAGTCCATATTAATAGGTCGGTAGACACATGACAAATACGTCGGATGTGGGTGGGTCATGGAGATACGTTCCATTTTGCAAATGTACCTACTGTTAAAACGCGCCGAGTGCCTACAAGAACCTAACTTCAAAGGGTGGGTGGCTAGGCAAAAAATACCGATATAATATTGCGGTTTAAAAGATATATATATATATATTAATTGCTATGCAATTTTAACGCCGGGGGTCATGTGAAAAAAATGTCCTGTCACAATATCCTGTCACAAAAACGCGTCACGCAAAGAGGAATGTGATGAAGATGAGCACAAAGAGGAATGTGATAAAGATGAGCACAAAGAGGAATGTGATAAAGATGAGCACAAAGAGGAACGTGATAAAGATGAGCACAAAGAGGAATGTGATAAAGATAAGCACAAAGAGGAATGTGATCGTTTGTTATACGAAGTATAAGAACACATCCTTCGGGGGTGAGGAACGGCGAAGCCGTTCCGAGGGGGCGGAGCCCCCTTTGGGGGGAGCCCCCTTTGGGGGTCCAGGGGGCTTGCCCCCTGGCGAGGCCCGAAGGGCCGAGTTATATATATATATATATATATATATATACCTACATTTCATGGTAACGGGCGCCTCTTGGCATTTTTTAATGTGTTTCTATGGAAATTGGCCCCGTATTGGCAACGGCTCGTTTGAATTTGGTATCTGCAATTGAAATAGAATAGGGTAAATTGCATAGCAAATTCTCCTTTGTTATACGAAGTATAAGAACACATCCTTCGGGGGTGAGGAACGGCGAAGCCGTTCCGAGGGGGCGGAGCCCCCTTTGGGGGTCCAGGGGGCTTGCCCCCTGGCGAGGCCCGAAGGGCCGAGTTATATATATATATATATATATATATATATATACCTACATTTCATGGTAACGGGCGCCGCTTGGCATTTTTTAATGTGTTTCTATGGAAATTGGCCCCGTATTGGCAACGGCTCGTTTGAATTTGGTATCTG
The DNA here is from genome assembly GCA_954871275.1 of Leptopterna dolabrata. Classification (NCBI taxonomy): domain Eukaryota; kingdom Metazoa; phylum Arthropoda; class Insecta; order Hemiptera; family Miridae; genus Leptopterna; species Leptopterna dolabrata. The sequence goes on along the minus strand of OX940982.1, from coordinate 28,495,676 downwards.
CAATTGAAATAGAATAGGGTAAATTGCATAGCAAATTCTCCTTTGTTATACGAAGTATAAGAACACATCCTTCGGGGGTGAGGAACGGCGAAGCCGTTCCGAGGGGGCGGAGCCCCCTTTGGGGGTCCAGGGGGCTTGCCCCCTGGCGAGGCCCGAAGGGCCGAGTATATATATATATATATATATATATATATATATATATATATATTGGTACCCTTACCTGTGTATTGGGTCTGCTGGCCAGGCGCTGTGAACCACCTACACATTGATCAGTAGTACACAACTATAGGGACCACCAACGCTGGGTAAGATCCATGTTGGTCCTGCAACGCATCCAAACTTAGATCGCAACTTCTGTAGGTGTACAACCCGGAGTACGAGAGTTGGACTGGTTCGGTTGGAAAGTATGTTGAGCTGGCCCAGATGATGTCTGGGAGTTGTTGGGTATGGATGTGTGCTCAGTAGAAGCTATACCAGGTATTTACTGCCATCAGTCCAATAAACAACTTGATACAGTTATAGTGAAAATTCGCAAGAATTTTCCGGTTGTAAGACCCAACGGTTTTGATCTGTTCGGCTGAAGAAGTGATGGGTATCACAATGAAAAATGATTGGAGCTGGAGTTGTTGTTTGAATAGTGACTTCTTCAATTCACAGGCCATCAAGAGGGATCCGAAAGTCAACTGGATCGTGGACGCTGTGCACAAGCACAGAGAAATGCGTGGTAAGACTTCAGCCGGCAGGAAGTCCCGTGGCCTTGGAAAGGGGCACAGGTACTCTCAGACCATCGGTGGCTCCAGGAGGGCTTGCTGGATCAGGAGAAACACCCTTCAGCTCAGGAGAAAGCGATAGGGTGTTCCATGATTTCTTTTACTTTTATTATTTTAAAATTATACTCCCAAATAAATGTTTTTATTTGGGATCTTGTATCGTTTTTTTTATTACTACCTTCAGCTCACAGCTAATGGAAAACTAGCCTTCGATCCCAGATAAGGAACTTGAGTTCCCATTGATAAAATTTACCAAAAATCTTGCCAAGAAAGGTGTTATCTGATTGTGATCACTTTTGATAAGGAAAGTCAAGTCTGTCCTCTTTATTTCTATTGATGTTTTTCTGCAGTAAGAATCTTGAATTAAATTTAATTTATTTTAATTTAATTTAATTAAAATAAATTAAATTAAATTTAAAAAAATTAAATTTAATCTTGAATTAAATCTTGAAAACAATCTTGAATTAAATCAAAATTGGACAGTAAATTGAGCATGTCCACATAACACTACCGAGCATAATCCATGGGTAGGTGTGACGCCAGATTGTAAACATCGGAAGTGAGTAGGTACTCATGACTTTATAATTACTCCTCCATTTTTAAATGGAAGAGTGGTTCCATTCGAAGATTTGTGAGACCAATGCACTCTACTGAGATAAATGGTTCTTTTTCTGAGCCTTGTCACAGTTTTGGCATAAAGTGACTTCCTTGTACCCTTCCCGTCTGGGTGGGACCCAGTGTGACATCACTTTTTGCAAGTTGGAAAACTCAGAAAAAGGACTGTTCATACTAGGGGAGTGGAGTTTGTCTTCAAATTATTAGAATGGAAACTACTTTCATTCAAAAATAACAGAAGTCATTGAACCCTAATCTTGGGCTGTATTGAAACTGCTCTTGGTGTGGCCACCAGAGAGCATTGGAAGCTGCACAAGGTCTCTCACGAACCACACTCAACTTCAAGCATATTTTTATTCCAAGCTTCTCTCACACTCCCTGTTGGGCTTTCATCCGATTCCATCCTATCCTCACACGTATTTGTTTGCTCGAAAATAAAATATACTTCAAAAAGATTTGAGGTATTCAATTAAAATAATAGACAATGTATAATATGGGTATGGCCAAAGAAAGAGGTATTACCATACTTGAAGAATTGGTCATTTTCTGACAACAGTTATCATTCTTGGTGCTCTAAAATTGTTTTTAAAGGATGAGTGGTTTAAAAAACGATTAATTTTTTTGAATTGCTCAACAGTAGTTTGTGAAAAGCTAATAACCTGCATTGCGTTCCATCAGTATTAGATGAATAGGTACGTAGGGGAATTATGTGATCCCACACCTTCAGATTTTCCAATTATGTGGAGTGCTGTTCCTCTTGGAAAGTCAAATCTTTGGTAGCACTTTTTTGTTGAAAAAAAAAAGAGCAGGCCTATAGCTGTTACCAACAAAAAAGTTAATGCTGAGCCATCCAGTGATTTCTAATGACCAACCCATTATTAATCCGTTAAAATGATTAGCTACCTATTCTAATAGTGACAAACCTAACTACCGGAACCAAGAATTCGAAGGCAAGTGTTAGTCACAGCTGATTCCAAGCAAAAATCCACCTCAATTTCGAGCTCCCATTGGTTGAATCAGGGATATGTGAGCAGATACCACTTCCCTTTGAGCCAATGCTGGAGCAGCTGCCAAGAGGAAAAGCCAAACTTATATCCTTTTTTCCTGGTTCGGATGAGAGCTGAACTAAGTTGCAGTAAGTCCCTTGTCTTCGCAAGTGTCAAATCCTGGTCATGTAGATACTCAAGCCAGTCCTAATCAACTGATATCTGAAGTGGGGGAAAAGTAAATGAATGAACAAATTAACTGGGTAACTGGTGTCTGAATTAGGTAACTGACTTGTTGAATATCATCACTGCCTTGTGCGAAAATTACTTGAAATGAAGGGTATATTCAGTAAATGCAAGACAAAAAATATTCTATATTTACATTGAAAAATACCAAAAGGTGATTATTCCTGACCAAAGTTGTTAGGGAATCCGATTTCCTTGAAATATATTCGCACTGCGTTGTTGAGGATTTTATACATATCCTCACAGCCCTTCTGCGCTGTTACCAAAACTTTTTCTAGCTGATCGACATGAAATCTCTGAGACATTTCAGTAAAGGCGATCTGAAACAATATTGAAAAAAAGTGAGTTGCCTTCTACTTTTAATATTAAAGGACATGAATCGTTGGTGCCGAACCAACCTTCAATTTCCTCAACTTCAGAGGGGAGACCAAAAAAAAATCCTAGTTATGCATTAAACATTAAGGAATGAAACCTTCAGAACTTCGCACAGCATGCACATGCTCCTATGTTTCGCCCACATACTATTATTGCAAAGTCTATCGACTGTAGAGTAGAACGCCATTATTTTAGATTTAGATGATCTGACCACCAAGAGGATGCGATCAAAACCTCTGCGCCCCCTTCATTTATGATGTTTTCGAGAGGCTTTTTTCCCTTTTGTCTCCAAGGAATCTATTTCAGTTCCCCTTCCCATTCGAACCTGAGACATCAAAAGAACTCAAATGTGTTGCGGGTTGCATAACCAGCAGTACTTTAGTGGTGGACTGGACCTGTTGATCCTCCAGGAAACAATGATTTTCATCAAATTTCGGTTCTAGGTTGTTTTCTCTCATTACTAGTCATAACAAGCTGTTATCAACAATGAATTCGAAAAATGCTGCAAATTATTACACAACAGGTTACTTTACCGGTTTATTATGCCCCTTCTATGTAGATCACTGTTTTCTGTGGTTAATACCTACCCTCATGGTTCCCCTGGGAAGTTCTAATTCGAGACCTACTGGAGCCCGTCAGATAATTACAGTTTCATAAATATGCGGTGGATTCAAGAATTCTATAATTAATTATTTTTGAAGCATATAATGTTTGTTCGAGTTACAAAAGCGGTCCTTATCAACAAAATCCAAAATAACCATCATTTTTTCAAATGAAATTATATCAGGGGTCAACCAACTCGATTTCATACATCAAAACCTGATTATTATAATCAGCTGTTCCCTAGCAATGATATCTGGGCTCAGTGCTGCCAGATAACGAAATAGGAAATAAAGTTGGTATTGTACGAACAAGAGGTTTGCACTAAAACGTACGAACATTCTATCAGTGTACGAACTATTGCAATATCGGGAAATATTCGGATAACTGGAAAAACGCATCAAAATTTTGGAAAAAATAATAGTTATTTTTATCATCAACCCTACCTACCTAACCCATGTCCGGGGCCGCCCAGAGCTGGGAAGGGCCCCGAGTATAAATTCTCATCGGGCCCCTCCCCACACCAATTTTATAATTTACATACTGTTCTACCCTTATTTATTAAGTAAGTAATCGTGCTCATTAGAAAAGGGAAATTTTTATTTTGCACAATAACCGTACAAATAGGGCCCACGGCTGGGCCCCGGGGATTTTACGTATTTGAAAAAGAAAAAAAAAAAATCCGTCACATTTGGGGGGGAGGGGGGCTATACCCGATTCCACAAGTTCATTACTGAAAATGATGAACCAAAATCGGCGCCTCTCTCAACGTAATAACACCACCTTGTTGTCAAATAACATGGATTTCCTTACTGGTATAGTTTCAAGTGTAGGTAAGTAACTAAGGCATTTTTGCTAAATAAATTGGAAATAATAACAACCTGGAGAGGAAGTGAAAGGACTGTATTAAACGTGATGCAGAACAGGAGCGCAATATAAGAGAATGATGAGTTTCGCAGCCCTGAAGGTGTGACCTAAAAAGGAAAAGCTAGGGCGAGGAAATTTCAGATGCTAACATTTTTATCACTCTTCGGCATCTACCGATTGGTTAAGTCAAGCTTAAGTTATTCAGGAGTCACGTTTCATCTTTCTTTTACATACCAACCTACGTTTGAGACAATATTATATTTAATACATTGTGTTTAACTTCGCCACCAGAAAAAGATTCTACATCGAAAGTACTTGCTTGGTAAGGAAGCAGTCCAAATGGTTAATAAATATACAGTAACCACCTTGCAGATGACAAAAAAAAACGTGGAAACTTCGTCAGGATCCAGATGAATGAGTTTACAGATACTATTGCGCACTAACCTGTTTGGAAGTCGGCAGCATAGCTACAGTGAGGCACGGGCCACCGAGGGTTTCTTCCAAATGGCTAATATCAACCATTGGCACGTCATTCTTTGCTAGCGAAGCTGTACATGCTATCACGTATTCACGAAGAGGGATTCCAGCATCGATCAACGCGAGCGTGGATGCATTCAGGGCAGCACAATAGTTTCCACCATCAGCAGTCAGAACCTGAGGAAGCATTTCTTGATTATCATGATGACCAATCGAATGGGCTATTTTTTAAATTTTGTTATTTGAATACAGAGATTAAGTTAAGGTTGTGTGTAACTATTTTTGTTTTTACACGGGAAATGCTATGTATTTAACTGAATCATCGGAAAGATGTGATGACGTCACAGTTAGGATTGCCACTCCCACTAGTAGTTCCCCAACATTTTAAATGTTTTTTATTCTCTGGAAATTAATTATAATAACTAGAAAAAATTGTAATGAGACGAATTAGTGAAACTACTTAAGGGCCCAAACAAGTGAAAACTCTGAACTGAACCGGTGTGCACTGACAGGCAAAGCGTCACACAGTGACGTCACAAGTTTAAAGGTAGGTAATTCTGGAAACCGGGTAATACTGGAGATTTCTAAAAACCCATTCATACCCCCCCCCCCCCCCCCCCCAATCAATGAGCAATTCAAAATAATTGTAATTATTTTTTAAAAATCGGCCAAATTCTAACTCATTCCAAACACATTTTGCCCACTGCGTAATTATCACTAGTATCTATAGGAGACTAGTAGAGATGGGGTTCTCTGTTTCAATATCAATAAAGAATACTCACTTCTACCATAATGTCGATTTGAGTTCTAGGCAAAAGCTCTGCTCTTATGACGGACTTGAGAGCTTGGTGCAAGTTTATAGTCATCTCCATGTTCTTCTTGTCCCTCGGTCTCGGCGTCCGACGATCCTGTTTGCTAAATGGGGCCATGCTGTACTGACAATTTATGAAAGCCGAATCCATCATAGTTTTGGATCTGTGAGTACTCCGCACCTGCGAGAGGTTGATAGCATTCATTTAGTGGGAGAACAACGGATAATAATGGTAGGCTGGGAATGTGCTCCTCTCGAGCACTGCGCCCAAGCCTTTGTTCATACAAGAAGTCCATAGGTAATTTAGTTAGAGGTTAATAATGATATTTTTACACCCCCAATCAACTATCAATGCAATGCTATTGCTCCACGCCACCTAGCACTGCTCCACAGCATTTTGTAATGACATCACCAAACAAAATTTCAGCCAATAAGTACGGATAACTAGAATGAAGGTATTATAATGATTTAGTTACTGCTGCCATTATTGTTGTCATTATTAATGTTGACAGGACTACATTCGAGGAATTTACACAGGGGCGCCATTTAAGGGGGGCAGGGGGGGCCTAGCCCCCCCCCCCCCCCCCAAGGAATTGATAAATAATGAAAATGACTACTGGAGTTATCTAGAATATCATAGCCTTCTTTTAAAAAGTAATATTTTGAATGAATATTATTGGAATGTAGCAATGCTAATTTAATGAATTGAAAAAGGGTACTTTGATTTTGTTTGTATTTATTCTTTTATTGAAACTTTAAATATGTAAAAGGAAGCATAAAATTAGCCTACATCTAAATGTAATATTAATTTAAACAAATTTGCGGGGGAAAAAACCCTGGACCCCCTTTCCTTAGTAGATATATCATACCCCCCATACCCCCTGGTGTTTGCCCCCCCCCCCCCCAACAGTTTGGTGAAATGGCGCCCCTGAATTTACACAACCTTAGAACATGAGCACTGTTTAGGATCACCAGTCATATTTTAAGATCTACGATTTTACAGATATTGGTTCATCATCTTCATAATAGGAATTTCATTTCACGTTTACACAGCCTTGGAGTATTTTAAGCACTCAAGTAATATTAATGTAAGAATTTGAGAAAACCGGAACGCTTCCCAGAACAGTTCAAGGAACGGACCAAACCGGACACCCCAAAACACACACGTGACCTGTGAAACCAGGACGAATGACAACCCTAAAATAGTATGAGGTAGACATGTATACCTCATAGGTATACAATGTAATTCAAGGTAGTTCTTTTCACAAAATAAATACAAATGATCGAATGTGGCACCACTAGTGGCCAACGCTTCATCAATTAGACGCTTAGCTTTGTATTATTGTTATTTACGTGTCTCATAACAATTATGATATATCTGAAAGCGATTACTTACCTCATAAGGTCCGAAAACTGACACGATTACTTTGGTGTTTCCAAGTTCTAAATATGAGCTCCCGTCAGCGTGCGGAACAGCACCGAGTTTACAACGCACGATTCTTAGCTCATTGGGTTTCCTCCCGTCTGGTCGCAATCCCTGGTCATTAAGCAGCTCCATAGTATTGAGTCGCCTATCTCAACATACCTATTAATGAACGAAAACAACACATAAAGCCCGCCAGTTCCACTGTCACCTGCAGGTCTTACATACCGGAACAGTATGAATAAACTAACTTAGAACTTACACTACGTACTACAGCTCAACATTCGGTAACTACCGGATGGTTTAGCACGATTTCAATCCCAACAACAATTCAACAGCAGAAAAAATCTATTGAATGCGATAATCGAATAAAGTACCTACCTCTACGTACAAAATTTCCCAACATAAAACCACATGGCAATATGGCTTACGTGGATGCTACAAACGATAAACAAACTTGAGGGATCCATCGTGGATACGACAAACCCAAGGAAGAAAGGACATTTTCCCTTATTCCATGTGCTACAAACCAATATCATTTTTTTATTTTCGAGTCCTTAGGTAACGCCACAGTAATTTGCGCGACAAAACATTCATTTTTGTAAAATTTAAAACTGCTCGAAACAGCTTATAATAGGTAGAACATGCCAGTTATCTGATCCCAAAATTTACGTTTGATATTTTGTCCTCCCAAAATTTAAACCCCTGTGGTAAAAGACACATTCCGCCAAATCAAGATCTAGATTAGCGTGGTGAAATGTAAATATCTGACGCCACAGACATGCTCCTGTTAGAATTTCTTTAATCAGACATTAGGGGCAGTTTGATGAAAGTGGCCCCTGCCCTCCTGTAGGTATGTTACTCTTCCTATATCGCAGTTCGCATGATTTTGTCCAGCAAAAGTTTGGGTAGGGTTACGACCCTACACGGCTTACGCAGCCCTTTCTACGCTGGATATCCATCCTTGATGCGGTCCAGTCCAGTTAATCCGGCAAAAGGTCTTAGTACGGGAAAGTAACTCTTTCCATCCCTATTGCACTTCCTCCTCATTCCAAATTGAGAGCGGATGGAATGTCAACTGTGGTATCTTAGAACCTCTGAAGGGATCTTGTTAGTGATGGGCTGTGAATAACGGAACCGCTTAGAATAACCGGTTATCGACCAAGAACCGGTTACTGAGATAACCGGTTACGAGAAAACCTACGTTTTTGCAGTCTCATAGATTGAGAATAGTCCAACATAAATCTCGGGCGATAAGCCAGTCCTTAGGAGTGGTGGGTGCGAGGGTGTGGAATTCTTTACCTCTTCGTATTCGTATGCTGCCCACCATCCCTCGGTTCTGAAACGCGGTCACCTCTCATTTGACTTGAACTGGCTCCAACATCATTCCTTCCCCCCCCCCCCCCCCCCTTTTTTAAAAACATTATTTCTTCTCCTTCATCTTCCCTTAATTTTCTTTCTTCCCTGTTAACTGTCACCCTTTTAAATTTACAATTTGATTCAGTGAATGATGTGCATCCTAAGGGCCACTGTGCCTAATTGTACAATAATTGTACAATTAGGCACAGTGGCCCTTTACTTTAACTACATCGCTTCTCCTGGGCAGTACTTACTAAAGAGACGGTACCTACCGGCTAGCCACACATAGTTCACTGTCTTGCTCTTGCACCCTTTGATTTGGGGATGGTATTGAGTAACTACCTGCCGCCGATAACGCTTTACCTCGTAACAGGTTATCAACTTCCTGACAGTTATCCATTAGCTTAGGACCTTTCGCTTCCCTTTGACGTGAGATGTTGAGACCTGTAGCGATCACTCTTTACCCTTTCCTAACAGGTTACCTACCTATATTAGGATGAGTTCCTGTATCAACAATTTATTTCTTTATATTTATGGTCAGCATTTGTATGTAAGTCTCGTCTTCTGCTATTTCACCTTGTCCTCCGCTTGTATTCCACTGGTCTCTTACGTTTCAATTCCTCATTCTCTTCCTCATCTACTCTTGTTTTAAAATGGTATTGTTCCTTTTTATAGTAAGTTCAAAGGCCTTTAATTTAGTTCCCTTATTGCATATTTTATATTTCAATCCTATTTTGAAATTAATGAAGTTTACAAGTTTACAAACTCCATGTGACAAATTCACAAGATGAAGCACCCCCATCCGTAAACTGGTAACTGGTTACTGACCGATAACTCTTAGGGAATAAAGCGTTATCAGAAAATAACGCTTTAGCCCATCACTAGATCTTGTAGTCCTAGAGCCTTATTGCCCCATTGCCTGGGATGCAGGTAAGTACATCACGAGCCTACTTCCCTAATTCCATCAGAGCGAGCCCCATGTAAGGAGACCTTCTTCTTCCATGGCGAGCCCTTAGTCATTGCTCCATACTGATTCTAGGCCTACATTACTTCTTTGGAGTTGCTAGGTAACTAGAGATATTACGTAGGTTCCTCAGTAATTTTACTACTAGTGGTACTAGTCGTTGTGTTTAAACTAGTTGTACCTATGAGAAACCTTTTACGACTAATGACAGCATGTCAACATAGGCAGCAACTTGAAACAATTTTACTTTTTGTGCAGCGTGCGAAGACGCTTTGAAGAATGAGGCAATAAATAATTATTATTGTTGTTTTGCTGAGTCCATACAAATTTATTTACTTCCCGAGTCCATTCGAGTACCCTACTTAAGCTTGTACGTTGGTACCCACCAACGTATTAGGGCTCTTCAAATTTAAACAGGGCTAAGTACCAAGGTACCTATTAGTCAGTTAGGTACCTAGATACACAAATAGGTAGGTACCTAACTGTAGGGAGGTGCACATAACGCAATAAGTAGGTAACCTACTAGTTAAGTGTGCAGTAATCAACTAAAGTTTGCAACTGTTCAGACATTCTTAATTAGTGACCTCAAGAGCTTCTTGAATCTAGAAGATATCCATCTTGCTGCCAGCAGCCTTCTAGTCGTGACTCTCAGTTCACTGACCAAATTCTTGAATGATCCTTTGGTTCCCAGTACAGTTTCAAATGCTTTCAAAACAATAATTTTGACTTCTCGATGAGAAAGAAAGCTTTTATCTAGAACAAATTATTATTAGTAGAATGGGAAATTTTCGTGGGTTACAAATTCCCATTTTTTGGGCAAATTCTGTTCAATAACGGAAATCAACACTTATTTACCAAATGAGGTATTTATGTTGGAAAGTTAGGCAAAAAACGAGTGTGAAGTGTGAATTTTTTAGTTCCTGCTAGAAATGATGCATCAGAACTAGTGCATCACTTTAAACTATGCACAGAACCACAAAGGATGGATGGATGGAAACGCAAATTTATTAATACATTAAAAAACCTGTCCTCAAAATCAAACCAAGGGGAGGTTCAAAAAAGTCACAGCAAAGATCCTTGGAGGTTGCCAAGAAGGTTCGCCATTTCTAATGTTGGATTGCTCGTAGCACTGAGAACCTTCACCTAGGAAAGCTGTTGCTCTACCACCAAAGGCCTAAGGCCAATCAAATGTCAATAGACCTGATACGTCATTTCGTGCCACATTTTTACTTCTATACATCCTAATTTAAAAAATATCTCTTACTTTTGAAAACGGGCTTCAAACTACAATTTTTCCAAGAGTTCTGAATATTTTTTTCCGAAACACATTTTTGACGAAAATTACCCATTGTCTGTCATATGATTAATATGGCAGTTCTATAACAGCTAGGTACCTTGTACCTACCAGTTTTACAGAACAATAGGTTTACGCGATCATAGTATGGTAGGAGCTCTACATACCTTTAATTATGGATGAGACTTTGGACGATACAACATTCGTAGCTGTAATTATAGGTATGTAACTCTCTGTTAAGGATGGTCTCGAACTTCCGTTTTCCACCAGGAAATTATGAATCGTTTTGTACTTGGAGGCATGGATTTTCGAACACATGTATATGTTTTTCATAACGGCAAACTTGTGAAGGTAGTTTGAGTCCAAGACAAGTGCATGTAGTTTGATATGTGTAATCATTTTCATGCGTCTGGTGAGGTCACTTGAAATCAAGAGAAAAAATATGCTTCACGGTCAAGAATACATAAGAAAATCATTGTATAGTCTACCAGGCCTCCATAATTAATATGAGCTCGGCTTCGATGGATCTGTCCACCAATCTAGCCAAATCGCCACACTGTCATGTAGTACATATGTGAGGATGAAGTTAATTGAAGATGAAGAACATAACATTAAGGTCTGCCCTTTGAAATGGTCAGTGAGAATCAAGATCTTTCTCGTGTGCTCCAAAATGCAACTCGACAGGACTTAAATGACTGTCATGTCAACGCTGGTTATAAATGCATGTGTCAAATGTAGATAAGGGGGGGGGGGAGAAAAAAAAGGAGGCACCCATATATTAAGTAGATAGCTTTTTCTGTTGCGGTTATAGTAGTTTGTGTTGTTGGGAAAACTATTGAATCTGAAGTGAATGAACATCGGGACCTACCCAGAACAAAGCCTTGGAAACTCTCAAATACAATCTTACAACCAACCCATTATCTTGTTATGTCTGTTTCATGCTCATCTGGAATTCAGAGTGATTATCTATCCCACAGAACAGCAGAGCTCCCAGGAATAAACCGGCAATGTTACTCTGCGAGACACCTAGTAACCACCCACGACCATCCTGAGTCAGCCATGAAGAACAAACCTAACCTAAAGAGGGAGTTGAACAATAGTACAACAACATTAGTCTCATCAATAAGCAATAGATACTCCCTTCAATTCTTATCACTATCACATTCAACACCCCTCAATAGGCACCACAAAGCAATGATCAAATAGGAAGTTCCCGTTTCAATTAGGTAGACCTACCTATTTCACAATGATCATTTTTGAATTACCTACCGTGTAGTCATCTTTGGGTTGATGTACATTCTCGAAGTGTTGTCAGTGTTCCATCCAGAGAAGTTAGGCTCGATTTTTCGAGTCAGAGGGTAGAACTTGTAACCAAAAAATGGAAAACACGTCACTGGGCTACCAAAATTCGTTATAGTTTTTTTATGTTGGAATGTGATACCATAGTCAGAGATCCCTTCACTGATGAGTTGAAGAAACCTGTAAACGAAATGAGTAACAATCAATGCAACGGGGAACTGAGCTGTAAGTAGTACTGGATAGCGTTTCTCTAGAAGGGTGTGTGACAGGAAGGTTGGGTGACAACGTTTCTCTACTGGGACTCAAAAGAAACTATTAACCCTTCAGTAAGATCGTGTGCGGCAAAAGGACTGCATTAAAATTTTTTTTCAAGGGACATCAAGTTTAGCGGTAATACGCAAAATGGCGCCATTGGCGAGTTTTTCGATCAACTCATCAATAAGCTAGGTAGGTACTCGATGGCAAAGTGAAAAGGTCGTTATTTGCGGAATTTTGCCACAGCGCGAGTGCCCATTGTTTTGCGTCTGCGTGTGAGCAATTTTCATAAGCGAGGGACTGTCATTGTATGAATCTTTTTCGTACATTGCATGTAGCTATTCAGAAACACTTGAAATATTGTTTGAACCAATTTTAGCACAGATTTATGTAGGCAGGTACCTTTCCTTCTCACTTTTCATTTTGCTTTTCTTGCAAATGTCCAAAGAAAATGAATATTTTGTGTAGGTACCTACCTTCGTTTATTTCTATTATTATTAGTAGGTACCAATTTCAATTTTCTTCACACTAACACCAGAGATTGAAATGGAAGTTATTTACCTTATTATTATAACAACACTCTCCTCCATTTTGTGTAGAGGAGAACGAAGCATTCTCGAACCAGAAGAAATTATGTACCAGCATTCTTGCCCAACTTGAAGAGCACGAAGGGAATGAAGATGTCGCTGATTAACTTTGTACGACATACGTACTGCCCCATCTATCCAAGATCTTAGCTATTCTTTGCAACATAAGTACTTACCTCATTTTTTTTGGTTTTGTAAAAGCAAAAATGTTTTCTCATGAATCTAGTTGTAAGCGGAGTTAAAAAAAACCTATGTAGTAACTACTATCTACCTAACCTAGTTATTACCTATTATTATAATATTTGGGGGGGGGGGGGGGGGGGGGGGAAGCAAAAATGTAATCCCATGAATCTAGTAGACTATCAGAAAGTCACTGTTGGTTAAAGCAGTATGAATTCCCAACTAACTTACGTGTTTGTTTTACCAGGATCAGTAGTCAAGTACAAATAATCATCCACACCTCGAATAAGAACATCGTGTTTACCCTTCAAGTGATTGAAGTAGCAATCGTCCATATCTGCGAGGTAAAGTTCACACAGTACAGAGGACAAGTAAGAACCTGGAACATACAGACCACTTTAGTCGTGGAACTATTACAGCACAATAATAAGAACAATAGCTTTGTTTAACAGACCATATGACTGGATTCCAACCACACTTTGCAGTAGGTGAATTGAAGTTTTGGACCAGTCACAGTACCTATACCGTCCACGGTCCACTGTTTCAGTGACTGCTGAACGATTTCAAATCACAGGTAATTTGGGCTTTCATTGCTTATTGACTCCTTGCCACACATTATCAATAATTCAAATTCGAGTTTGTAGGTAAGAGACTACATACCTTGGGGAAGACCCTTAATCTGCTGAAATACCTCTCTGCCATCGATAGACACATAATTTTGCTTGATATACTGGATTATTACAGCTTTCAAATAAGAAGTTGTGTATACCTTAAAAACGAAAACTATATTGAAATCTACAAAAACTGAAATTATCGAGCCAAACCAAATTGGCACTGGCCACTGGATTCTCAAGGCTGATAGGTGGAATCAAAGTATTTGACGTAAACGTCAAACCGGCATTAAGATTACATTAAGATTACGTCACCTACCTACCTTTCCACTGTAGGTACAGGATAACAACTTTAAGCAGACTCCCAAGATCATTCATGTACCCAGACAATAGTAGAAAATGGAATTGTACGTAATATTGTTGAATTGGTAAAAAAAAAATTGGTATGTAAAGAAATAATTTTTCTGTATTAGTGAGGAATCACTATCGTATCATGAATTGTTCAATCACATGGTCCCTCAAAATTTCCTACCTAAAATCTTCATCTGCCACTCAGCACGTTCACAGATAAGCCTTCTGCTCAGATCACTATTCTCTCCAAATGAAACCAAAACATTTCACGATCATGTTATTGGTTTTCTTCAACCTTAACTGGTTGTTGGTTAACTGTTTGGAAAGAAAACTGTCATGTTGACGTTTTCTTCTATTTTGCAAATTAAAATTGGAATACCTACCTTCCGAACAATATTACTGATCATGGAGCATTACATCGAAGGGAGGGGGGAGGGCTCCCACTGAAAAGTTTTGGGCTATGAGCATTTAACAATAATTTCAACCCCTACTTTCTCTATAGGTACTTAAATTTAATAGGGAACCATGCAGTTTATATCATCATAATTATAATGATGATCATTATGAAACCAGCAAGCCGAACACATTAACATCTAAGTTATGATACCTAAATACTCACAGAAAGCTCGTAGAATTCAAATAACGTATTCCAAATAATTTATTAGGTATTACTACTGTTGAAAGGTTTTTGCTTTAGGTAGGTACCAGAATTCGTCTGAAATCCCGATGGCTAACGGCGTGTATTGCGGATTGCTGTGCTCTCAATTTTGTGACACTGACTATACTTAGTTGAAACCTACCTTTTTCCCAGCTTCGCAATATATGGTTTTCTTGTGCAACCATGGAGAAACTGTGGTAAAGTGTAAAACCGATTTCTTCCTCGTGCCACACTTATACTCGAACGTTCTACAGGTTTGAACCGGATTCAGGCTTGACAGTCTCCTAGTGAGAATATCCACAAGTTTCGCCTAGCAAATGGTAACAATACATCATGGAATTATGCCAAGGAGAGAAAATGTAGAACCTGCTTACCTAAACATTGAATAATGCAGTGCAGAACAAGTCGTGATCTGTATATCTACTGCTAATACACACATGCTAGTATACATCATACCTACTCACGTGTAGGATAGACTGGAAAGCATCACTAACATCAGTGCGGACGAATTTTATTTGTTTCGATTTCTCAGAGCTAAGGTTTTTCCACTGAGAATACAAAGCATTCAAAACGTAGCCGTATCCAGGGTTGATTTGGTTTACTATCTGTTTTAGAAAGGTGTTGCACACTGATAGACGAAATCTCGTTCTCTTGAGACGAGTGCTACACAAGAAAAACAAAATTAAATCAACTATTTCAATAGTTCACACTAAATTTTCATCTTTTAGAGCCCAGAAGCCATTACCTGGATGTGACTAAGGGACGGAATCCTTTGGGTTTATATAAAATTCTCAATTTGGAGACCTGTGGACCTAACGGTACTCCTGGGGACTCTGCCAGAACTTGCGATTCAATCATTTTTCGCAACGCTCCATTTTCAAATTTAGTCCACAAACTTTTCTTGAAGAACAGAACTTGTTTATCCTGGAAACCCCAGCAATATTATTTTACTACGTTCATATTACAGACTATGCCCCTAAACAATGGCCCTCAAACTACCATGTATGGGGGATGGACACGAAGGTGTGTGTCTACAGGCAACCCAGACGTCATACAGATTGCTCCATTATTTTAGCTACCTATTTCAGTGAAGTTGATTCTCTCTCGACTATGATAAACTAAAGAACCAAATTACCTTCAATGATTCAGTGACATAGAAGAGTTTGTGAACCACCCTGTTCACAAATACATTAGTGAGAAACAGAACAAATTTACACAGGAACACATTTCTCCGGAAATCTGAAGATGGCAACCCTTTCATGAGAGTGGCCAACCTCACAGGGAATCGCGGATTGGTCTCTATACATTTGCAGATATTCAACGTCATCCGGTCAAAGGCTTTTTTTGATCCAATTAAACCTCGGGGCACATAGCTCTCCAATACAGTTTTCACAAATATGTTTATCCGGACAGATGACATCTCGCACATCTGCAAAGAAGACATGAAAATTATGTTTAAATCAGTTTCTGATCCATTTAGAAATAGCTTAACAAGAGAGGGGTATAGCAAAGAAGATACTTTTTGTAAAACCATCCTGTAGTACCTGCTAGTTTGCTATCAACCTAAGACCTTCTCTAGGGAAGAAAATCTGGGCACTAACCTTGAAGTGATTTCTACCTTCCTGTAGCTCATAACTTGAAAGCTCACGAGCTAAGGGTGATCACAAGATGGCGACTCCAAACGTCATTACACTTGCTGATGTTCACAGGTTAAAAGTTTAATCTAGCAGTTCCAATTGTTGTAAGACTGCAAAACTGATTTCGAACTTTTTGAAGGGGTGAAATTTACTACTTTAAGGATATGAGGAGAAAAATATAGGATAGACACTTTGGCCATTTTATAAACAAGGACTTCAGTTGGTTGTAATTGCCTGAACGAAACAGTTGAGGCTTGACGAATGATTAATGAAATGAGAAATATCTAATCCTTTTTTGGCTCAATTCCCTATTTGAACAGTTTGAGATGTCACTTGGCAAACTAATGTTTCTGGGTAAGGTTCACATAGGTACATGCGAACTGGCGTCTTTTACACTGATGTCATTTACAAATAAGCGTGTGCAAATTTCCTGTCCTAAGAAGGTCTTAGGCTGCTTACTAACCAACAGCTGGAGGATTGGGAGTCCAGTCTCTATTATCACGGTTTTTGACAATTGATCCGTGGCTGTATTAAGATACATCATTATCTTGACAAAGCAAGAATTTTTATCATTATCTCGTCAGCCTGATGATGTCCTCTGATCAAGAGCGCTCGCCTCCAGTATCTACTTGACCAGGTGGTGATGACGGATTCCTCCGGAAGGCACAGTAGTTTTACTTATATTAGCAGATATATTAGATTTAATACTTGACAAAGCTTGTCTGGCAGAACTTCGTAGTGCTGAAAGCACTCTTGTTTTTCAAAACTGTGAATACATCAAGTTCTACACTTCAAAGCCTTTGGGCACTGCCCAGATGAATCACGCAAGTTAATTTTTCCAATTACCTGTAGTCTACTAGAAAGTAATTTCTTCTTAAAAAAGGCCAATCTAAAGTCTTTTTTGAGAAATCCCTTCAGCAGTTTTTGCTCAGTTGGGTTGATGTTGTTACAGACGTCCCTACAAGGGACACCATTTTCCTGTACTTCTATCAAACCACACAAAGATTCATAGTCAGTGGGTATTACATTATGCCCGTATGAAATTCTATTAACTATGTGAGCTTTACGATCAACCAAAGTTAAGGGATTGTAACCCTTAGATAAATCAATATTACGTCTTATACTGTTTTTTGAATTCTCTCCATACGAATACTTGTCTTCTGACAACAAATGTCCATTTAATGATACTTTCACGCTATTGGGCATTTCGAAAAACACCAGCTTGTACTTCCACATCTTCTGAAACTCATCCTCTCCCATTAAGGAGGAAATTTTCTTCCACGCTTCATTGGAGTTGATTTCATCAATGAAATCAGGGTTCTTGTCGCAGGATCGAGATACCAGTCGAGGAACACAGAATGCATCCTTGACAGAGCTTTTAATGGAAATATTTGACACGAAGATTCTCTCATGCTCCTCTAATTCAGAGGTGTTGAACAAAGACCCCAAGGTTTGGAATCCATCAGTTTTATCCATTCTGATACATTGAAGGAAGTCTATCCAAGCAGTAAGTAGGTAGGTGCTCATCTGTAAAGGAAAAATAAATTCAGTAGAATATTGTGGGTAATCTACAGATGTACCCTGGAGGACTGTCTCTGGGAGTCTTTTGAGTCATCATTCAAGTTGATGTGTTCAAAAAATAGTACTTTTTCTGTTATATACCTGTTGGCTCAGCAGGTCAAGTCAAAATAACAAAACAAAAATGAACAGACTTACACCGAAACATACCCATTCATAGGATGATAATTGGTGGTTTGCTTATAGGTAGGTACTATTTTTGTGGGTAACACTTGAGAGATAAGGGTATCTTGAATGAACCCAGTTAGCCCCACTAGTTTTACCAGAGCCAGAAGTAAATTCTGTTTCTTGAACCTGCCCATAGATTAGTTGATGGTGGAAAAGTATGGAGTAAGGAAGGAGTTAGCCATAAGGTGGGGGGGGGGGCCTGTTGAGATGGCTGGGCTGCTCATAAGATCCATAACCTAGCCAATCAGGATCCAGTGTCTGTAGTATGCCCTTTTTAACCTATCCTATTTTCCCAAGATTCGACTATGAATTAAGTTTCCTGTTCTGTTTTTCTTCCTCCACGTGGGTATTTCTAGACTTGGAATGTCTAACAAACAACCCCTTTAACGCGCAACAGCCAGAGATTTATTTTAAAATAATTGTATTTATAAGTTGGTTAGCGAACATGTCCATTTCAAAAAAGAATGTAATGTTTGACAGAGCTATACTGAAATATCAACTGTTGTCACGCAACTAATTTTTACCAGTAAAAGTCAGGAATTTATTCCTATTTTGGGAGTAAGTGTTTCCAATAAAATACTTACATAAAGTACTAATAAACTATGATAGCTGATGACATGCTGAAATCACTTGGCTTAAGGAGAATTGGAGATCACCAAGCAGAGGTACTATTTTTGTTTTCTGTGGGAGAGAACACAACACTCACAACAGACGGGGGCACATAATACTGATATGATACGTCAGGAACAGGGGAGATAGGAAACAGAACGTCCTATGCTCAGAACAGGATAGGATATAGGATCATAACGACAGGAAGGTCATCAATGTTTCTCTGTTGTTCTTCCATGTTTTCAACTTTCCACACGCATCCATGGGTCCATACGCGTTATCAGTCCATGGATGAGGTTATCAGGCAAATTGATTATAGTTGTCAAATCTTTCCCTGGTTTGGAGTGAGCAGTGAGCCTTCTCCAGAAGTTCTGAAATTGAGAATTACGGGGTTTTTAACCCTACAGCTGTGTAACCAATAAAGAGTTTAAAGAGTTTAAAGAGCAGTATACGTGGGAACATCAATTATCACAGAGGTGAGAACTAGTTCCGGGCAGTGATGGAATAAAAATGTGCTGGGAACCTATTATATTATACATTACGATCACTTATACCACTGAGGCATCAATATTGTTCGAATCAGTAGAGCAGTAGGTACGTGCTATGCTACATTGTATGTAAGGGTATAAGACGATTTTAATTCCTTCATAAGAATGCAGTATAAGCTAGCATACCTACTTAATTTTGCAGATCTGGCGATGCTTGGGTAAAATACTATAAGTTGTACTGGTCGACCCACTGTATCCCCATTGTACCTATATTATGTCAGTATTGTTTGTTTTGTCTTGGGTAAAATTAACTCTTTTCACCTAGAACGTATGGGATGGACGAGGACATTTTTGGAAATGACCGCGGAGTTGAAGATGGAGATGTGGAGAGTGCGGTGGATGTCATGAAAGATTACCTAGAAGAAGAAAACAGTTCAAGCTCTGAAGGCCATGACATTTACGATGAACTATGGAGCGATTCGAACGAAATTCCAGAAAAACCTCACAGGAAAAAGTTCGTTTGGGGTGCGCACATAAAGATAATTGACGGTAGGTTGGTGTTGAGCAAGAACGGATCCAAGTGTTATTGGCGTTTGAAAATATTATCACAACTTTACTTTACGTATATGCACGTTGTGCAAATACTATACTTATATTACGTGCGCGTACATATTAAAAGTAAATTATTATTTTCTGGGAATATAACGGTAATTTTCTAGGTATGCTGTAATCACTTATCCCTATCCTGTTACTGGTACAAGTCAAAGAATCAGTTAGTAACATGATACGTAAGTTCCGAGGTTTTGAATCTAGATTGTGGTTATTAAAAAATTCGAAACTTGAATGCCAACATGTTCAGTCATTTTTAACAATAATATAAATACAGAGAAGCGTCTTTCAGAAGTGGACATGTCTGAAAAACATTCGGTCTCGCAACAAGGCTATAAGAGCGAATTTTCAAAGAAATGTTCGTGCTTTTGTGTCAAAAGATGATACAGCGAGAAACCATACCACTTCGCAAAATTATATACTTTTTTTCCTCATGATTTTAGCAATTTTTTACCGATTTTTAACCCTTATTAGGTGTCATTTTTGACCTATCCTTTTTTGAGAAAAATATTTTCATCATGGAATTAGTCCCTCCGTCGTGAATCACCATCCCACAAACGTCAGGTGAATTAATATTGATTTAAGCCCTTAATACATTTTTGACCCCCCAAAAATCCAAATTTGACACATATTCTGCATGAAAAACAACTGAAATGGCATTTTTCTGTTTTTACTAACCCATACCTTTTTCAGTTATTTCATACATTTTTTTAAAATTTAGGGATGAATTCAGGATGCTCTGAAACGGATTTTCAGAGCATGAATTTTTTATAGGCAAATCCGGCGTTTCAAAAATTTATGTTCTGAAAATTTTGGACCCTTTGCAATAGCTTTATTTTCTTCGAAAATTCGCTAAAACGAATAACTGCTGGAACAAATCCCTGAATGCAGTCGTCGAAGAAGAAGAAAAACACGAATAACTGCAAGAACGAATCCCTGACTGCAGTCGTCAAAGAAGAAGAAAAACATTCAGTTTTGTTGATATGCAATAATTCAAGGAACCTAACAAATAGGTATAGATCGAACGCGTCGAAATCATTCAGGAATATTGAATTTCAACTAGTTAAATGGGTAAAGCTGTATCCACGATTCAAATCTGGCGAATTGCTGGAAATTTGGATGTAGTATCCATAGAGATTTCATGCAGACTTCTGAGTCTTGATTCGAGTGAAAGGAACCCAAGTAGAAATGATGTATACTGCGCGTGTATCAGGTACTCGATTTGTGGTCTCTCTGTTTGTTCAGGCAGACTGTCCTTAACAAGTCCAGAATGGAACTGAGTTCTGAAAATGAGGGGACAACCATCCAGGGTTGAGTCCAGAACGTGTCTGTGCGAACGCTTGCTGATGATTCCAAACAGATAATCTGAAACAGTGTAACCTTCCGCATAGGCTGAAGGTGCATGTGCAGGATCGAGTCTAAAAAAATCCAGGACTTATAGTCCTGGACTGTCTGTCCAAACAGCCAACTTTCAATCCAGGACCAGTTCTGGTGCTGTCTGGACGCACAAGAAGGGGCATGACTTGGATAGAATGGTCCAGGACTGTCTGTCCGAACGAACTTTCGGAATACAGCTACTCGTTCGTCAACGAGAAGCCACTCGTAAAGGAAGTGTTCGGCGTAGAAGGAGGGGCCCATTGTGGTTGGTCGCCGCTTTCTCTTCATGTTCAACGTTGTTGGCATGTGCTGCGCGCTCGCTCTTGGCGCTGTAACTCTAATTTGAAATGATTCTGGATCTACTGCATGAACTCTCTCATGTTTGTATTTGCCATTATCATTTACAAACACATTGTGACACTTCGGCTGAATTCTTTTATAATTGAAAGATTATCTTGGATTTCAGGAAAACCACCTACTTGTTATCATTGCACGATTTGTGACAGCTACTTCAGCCATAGTAACACTGCACGTAACCATGAATTTTGTGGCAGTGGGAAAAAACCGTACAAGTGCAACCTCTGTGATAAGAGATTCGTTAATAATTGTGATCGAGATAATCATTACAGAACACATTCTGGTAAGAATAGAAAGACGTTGAATTTCATTTGGAAATAGTGATGATAAGGGATAGTTCCACGAAACCCAACTCCTAACTTCCTTGTTCCTAACTATGAATTTCTGCAGTGAATTAATATTCGAAGCTTTCTTTTATACAATGTGTAAATAACGTAGTTGTTCTTATGAATATCAATTGCATTAGTGATGGTGGTTTGTATTTCCAAAATCAATAAATGCGTTGGTCCCCCTTTCGGATATTGAATAATTGAGTTCAGTACGATAAGGTATTTATTAGGTAGCTACCTACCTACCTATTAAATGTATCAATTGTGCGTCCCTTGTGCGTTGTACAGGAGAACGCCCCTACGAATGTTCGATCTGCAAGAAGACATTTCATCTGAAACACAAACTGAGTCGCCATATCCGTTCACATACAGGTATTTATTTCATCCTGCGATGGGGGGAGGATTTATATAACCCAGTTTGGCTTGTCAGCAAAACCATGCACCACTATATATGTTTTGTTCATGAGGCTTACCGAGTAATGCTTAAGGCCAAATTTCAACTATAAACCCCACACGCAGTCTCCATATTGTATACCTTGGTTACATTTTAGTTGAAATTTGGCGCCGACTTCAACATTTTTGTTTTATTGTCTTTGAATAAATTATGTACGTTTGTTCAGCATAAAAACTATTCTTTACTTTTTAGATTTATACAGCTTTTTTGAAGTCGGTTTTCTTTTTTGTTGAAAAATTTTTACACTAGAAACTTGTTCACAATAACACTCACTTGCCTACAGTGCCGCTTTATATTATTTGTATAATCATGATATAAATAGGTATTTAGTACATTTACAAATCAAAAGTATATTATGATTCAGTGTTTTTTCGTTTAGTGGGGAAGTTTTCTAGGTACGATTTTCAAATGTTCTCTAAATATCAAAATATCATCTCACCACGCACTTTTTCATGCCATGTCCGCATTGATTTTCGTTTTGTTTTGTTTTGTTTGTGTTGTTCTGGAACCAGGAATCAAAGGAGACTTCCAGTGTTTGAAATGCCAAAGATCCTTCATTTGTAAAGAAGCGTTAAGAAAACATGAAGTCAGTAAACACACTTCCAACAAAGCTACCAAATGCAAAAAATGTAAACAGGTTTTTGATAACAGTTCGCAGCTACTCAAACACAGATGCCCAAGTAAGTTTACCTCTACCAGTGACATTGCATAAGAAGTCTTACATCTTTATTGGGCAGCTTGCGTTTGAGATGTATTCAGATTGTTCAGTTCGCCTTTTCAGAGGTCAGTAAAAAGAAGCTGGTTTGTGAAATTTGCGGGAAAACATTCAGCACGAATTGGAACCTGACTGTCCATCAAAGGATACACAAAGGTCAAAGACCTTACGAGTGCATCAACTGTCGGAAACGTTTCAGACTGAGACAGCACCTGGAGAGGCATTCTGCAAAACACCAACGTGAGGATATTTATTTATATAATTGCTAGTGCTTCTTGATTCTGAGTTTTCTTTTGCTGCGTTTATTTGGTTTATGGCAGCATGAGTCTAATTCTTTATCCATATATATATATATACATATATATATTGTATAACCCTTGATTGAGTTCCGTCTACTGCCTTGATTGTTAACGTGTGCTCTAATGTGCAGCTAACACGAGCTTGGGTGGTAATAATAATTATAAATGTTGCCATCTTTTTGTAGCTGAAGCAGATTTTGAATGCACTCTCTGCAACCAAACGTTTGGAAGGAAGGACAACATGATTCGCCACCTCAAGCTCACCCATGCAGACAGTAATTTTGGGGTACATCTCGATGAAATCATGAAACGAGCTGAAAAAGTGAAGAAAGACAAAATGAAAAAAGCCGTTGTTGAAATCCCAACAGTAACAAGCGAGATTCATTCTCCAGCAGTACCAACAGTCATAACTGTAGACAACCTTCCTAATATAAGATTTGCTAAAATGCCGCCTAAGCGTTTGCAGGTCAGATCTGTTGAAAAGGTCCCTGGTGGTTCTGCTGACGTAGTTGCAAGCTCAAAGCCTACAGAGGTCAGTAGTGAGAGTACAAAATCACCGAAACCAATGGATGATTCAGCAGGCAGGGTATCAGCACCAACAGCTTACGCAGCTGGAAAAGTGAAATCGATGTTTATGACAACAACTGTCATAAAATCAGGGAATCAAGTCGTTAGACGGACGACGACCAAAGTTGTGCAGTCCAGCGTTATATGTCCTACAGATTCCCCTATCGATTCTGATGGAATTGATCAGGACCAGCTAAGCTGCAATTTATATGAATCGCTTCAGAACAAATGGCCAGTAATTCAGCCGACAAATAGCAAACACGATGCAGCTAAGGCCCAACATCACTCAAGCGATCTTCCAGAATCACCAAAGCCCACCACCCATCACCTTCCTGTGTCAGTGTTGTGTTTCCATAATTCCAGCGAATTGAGGAGGGCTCGACCAAAAAACATCGCGTCTAATCCCACTTCAAAGTCTTGATAAATGTATGGATTTCATTTTCAGGTGAAATCCCTACGCATTGGCATTATTGCCTAGCTGAACCTTCCTATGGAGGATCTCAATACGAATGAAAATTTTCACTGTGTTAAAGGCACCTACATTCCAAGTACAGTGCTCCCTCTGTAATCCGGCAGATGTTGGACCAGAGCACTGCCGGATTACCAAAAATGTTGGATTGCTGGAAAATATCGAGAAAAACGCAGTTATCATGTTTACATTTTTTCTGCACGGATGCCATGTTCAACACAACACTACTAACACTATCCTATACTAAACACTTAATATAGAAATCACAATTTCAAAATACAGTATATGTATGTATGTACTTGTGTACGCGGTGAGCACTAAACGCAGTGCGATCGTGACCAAGACTGATGGAGTGAGTGAGTGGGGCGTGAGTCATCGCTTTGTTTACTCAGACACCAGTCCAAAGTCAAATCAAGTGTTGTGCTCATACTTGAATACCAAACGCCGAATTACTGGGAGTGCCGGAGAGCTGAGATGCCGGATTACAGAGGGAGTACTGTACAAAAAGTTCTGAAAGTTGGAGTACATTTAATGCGCAGTCCGCTAAGCAGGTTCACTTTCTGAACTCTTACGAGTATCGTCCCAACCATGTGGGGTTCAGGGTCGGAGTTTCATGGGCTCTTCTGATGTGAGTCCTAAAACTGGGCTCGAGGCCCACCTCCAAAATTTCATTCCACATGTAACCTCATACCAACAGAATCGCAGTTCCTCCTTTGGATTCTGGACTTGCAGCTCCCTTTCTATTTGCTCTCCTTCCAGGTCATCTGGACAAACCTTAAATGTTAGCACTGCCAGTAAGGCCTTTGTGCTCACAAGAACGCCAGAGATCGCTATAATTACAATTAGTCATTGAAGTACCTACCTAACTACTCCTATTATTGGTTTCTCGTAATATCTGATGTCTTGACAGGTGATTTGTCATTAATCACTACTCCCTCTCTATTAACTTTCCCGAATTCCGCTTGTCCGGTGTATAAATTCATGTGCTCACTGTGACTATGTAGTTGTGGAAATGAGTCATTGGTCAACGGTGTAGGCCTATCTACCAGGGATAGCCCAAATAATGCTTTCACAGAAATTATGTTGTACATCATGTGTCCAATGATTATACACTCTCCCCATAAGTTACGTGATTGAAAAGCTTCCAACCAGGGTGATGACTTATCGGCCATCAATGAACAGAATCGGAGTGAACGATCTTGGGCTAATTTTCCGTTGGTCATAAGTACCTGCTGAACCAACATGTGGCTCACTGTTCATGTGCTTGATAGGTTCTACTGCTAGTGACTGTTGCCCATATGGGCTAATGAGATGAATGTGCAGGTGGAAAACTAGTACCTACTGCCATGGGTAGGGGACATTGCTGGGAACGCTGAGAGTTCCATAAACAGCGGTTCATGTTGACACTTCAAAAACCTTGCACTCATGGATACCTACATTCCAATCGTACTAGGCCCTTACTAAGTCGCGCTTATTAGACACAAACTTCTACGGATTACCAAAGATCAGCGCCCACCTTGTTTGTTTCAGTGTTGTACTCCAATATGTGCAATTCGATTGCACATATTGAAATGATCAGCTTTCGTATTTCTAAATAAAATTTGGCTGGTTTATACAACATAACTGATATTACCCAACTCCCATTTAATCACTCCTTTCATAAATTCGACGATACCAATCCATTAATCCCAAATAACAGGTTAGTTCACAGTGACCATCTGGCCGACAGAAGGGCGTTAGGCCGTTTGCATTGATTCTCCGACTCTTTTCAGTCTGTACAGTATCCATGACCGGCTGTTCACTGTGTTTTCCTGACTATCCAACGCCAGTTGTCTCTGATCGTCATTCCAGTACACTGGAAATAGGGCCAACGAGAAACTGACCATGCCTTCTCCTTTCCCAACCATTATCGAACTCAAACGCTTATCAAGACAGTATTGGATCGTTAATGGTTTCTTACGGTTTTCTTGGAGTCAGCTAACAATAAGAAAGTCATTATTGCAAATAAAGCTAACCCAACCATTAACAGGTACCTAGTTATATGATAACCGTTGCTGTGGGAGCCCTATGGTTGAAAAGTTTGTTTATACAAACAACAATCAATACATTCAGGTTTTGAAATGTATTGATGATTCCAAGCACCTACCTGGTTCAGTCTCTGGCCATAGTGATTAGCAGTTGTGTTTCTAATCAGTACTTATTTGTATAGTTTATGCAACATATTTTCAAATCACCCTGTTTTTAAATTGCTGATATTTCCCACTTCCTATTTAATCGTGCCTTTCGTAGGTAGCTCTATAATTTAATTTTTACGATTATTTGAGAATACCCGAGTTGTTGAATATTATATCTACTTCCACTTACTACAATGACATAATATGACAAAACTGACTGTGATATGTAAAACCCTTTTGTTAAAATGTATTCAATACGTACAATAAAATTGAATTTCATTTTGTGTTAAATCGATCTTCGAAGTCTATAGCCCTATTTTTGAGGTTATCCTACCCAACTTAATATAATAGGTACTTGAAGTTATATCGTGGCCATGGAAGAGTTCAGCATACACGAATCCTAAATGGACGAAGGACCATGAAAAAGTAATTATGCAACTAAGTTTTTCCACACGTTTAATTTCAACAACACACAATTTTTAACTAAATAAAGCTTTCAGACTAGAACGCAGTTGAAGGAAGATAATGAGATTACACCCGTAGAGGAAGGAAGTCAAACAATAGGTCTCTTCCACCATTTCATTTTATCCGCTAAGTCACTCTTCAGAGAGAAGTTCAAACAATCAAACAATAGTTGATCATCTACGGAATGTTTAGTCACAACATCAAAAATGTTGGGAGAAGAAAGTTGGTTCGGGAGAATTCCAGTTCAACAATAAATAGACAAACTTTTACAGTGCTGAAATAACACAAATTTTTTGTTGTTGATCATAGTTGTTTAGAATAGACAACAGCATACTAATAAACATTATAGTTAAATGGATAATAGGTTACGAATATTGGTGCAAGTTGAAAAGTAATGGGATATGTGCATTATTTTGATCAAGATTTTGAATGAAATCGTTGGAATTCATAACTAATCAAACGGTAGTAGTCGGCGTACCTACGAGTACGTACAAACTATTTGGATCTTAGGGATTTTAGAAGACCTACAATACAAGGAAGGATATTCAACAACCTGGAAGTTGTTGAATATTACAATATATATTACAACAATAAATATTTGACACAACTGAATAGTCTTAAAACACTATGTTTGACACAAATAGAAATTCGATCAGTAGATGTAGTTTTATGCATTTGTTGTTAATGATACTGTAAACTAACTAAGTAGTTTTTTAAATGGTTTGTTTGTACAGACGGTCCTGGACCAGTCCAGGATGGAACTGCGTTCTGAGAATGAGGGAATAGAACCATCCAGAACTGTCTGTCTGAATGCATGCTGATGATTCCTGAATGGATAACATGAGACACTGTAACCTTTCACATAAGCTGAAGCTAGAAGCATCGAATGCGCATGTGCAGGATCAAGAGTCCCATAAAAAATCCAGGACTGACAGAACTAGCCCCCAACGGTCCTAGACCCGAACAGCCAACTCTAGATCCAGGAACAGATCTGGTGCTGTCCGGACGCACAAAATAGGGCGTGGCTTGAACAGAACGGTCCAGGACTGTCTGTCCGAACAGACAACTCTCGATCCAGAACCAGTTCTGGCGCTGCCCCAACGCACAAAATGGGGCGTAGCTTGAATAGAACGGTCCAGGACTGTTTGTCCGAACGGCCCAGGACTGTTTATCCGAACGAACATTTGGACAGAACGGCCCAGGACTGTCTGTCCGAACGAACCCAGCAGCATTTTGGGGCAAAAAACATCAGATTTTCAATTCCAACTAAATACGAGTAATTTACTTGAGTAAGACACAAGGCATTCCAGTATTATAAGTAAGTAAATTAACACTACTAACCTGGAAATCAATCCTTAAAAAAAAATGTGACTATGCAATTCGTACTTGTAGTTCCTACAACACGTCTATTCATCTACAGACAATGACCAAAGTGACTGTAAGTAAATGCAACAGGGATATAAAACCAAAGGAATGTTGGGGAATTATTGCGGATTTAAGAGTCGCTACATGGAATAAACGTAGAATGCTTAAGATTTCTTTTGACGTTCGGTTTTATCGACCAAGCTGATGTTGATGGCTGCTACATAACCGTGAACCAAAGAAAGCAAAGTTTTGACTATTGCGATCGGAAATGTGATGTAAGCCACAGCTCTGAATAGGCCGATCCCGGCAAAAATAGGCCCTTCGGCGAAATGCAGGATGTAGAGGGAAGCGTAAAATGCTTCGTTACCTGCACACATGAAAAACAGCGGTCCTTTCCTATAGTATATGGCCATGATTGGGTTTTCATTGAGGTCGTGGAACTTGTGAGAGGATTTACCTTGAAGGAGCGACGTATGTAGAAAGAACCAGTGGCAGGCAATGTCAATTACTATAGATAACTGGAACCAGAACATGTATTTCGGATAGAAATTTGACAGAGTGAGGATAAGCCCTGTAGTACCGCATCTGTCAGTCAGTTGGTCGAGCATTGCGCCGAATTTGGTGCTTTGGTTGAAATGTCGGGCGGCGTGGCCGTCGACGGCATCCAGGAGAGATCCGGTGATGTAGCAAATCGCGGCTATGACCCAGTCCGTGGGCATGAAGTAAAAGGAAATGATTGTCAGGATGATCCGTGCATAGCCGATCAGATTGGGGTAGAACAGGAAAATATTCTCCGTTTCCGTGCTCATTTTCACTGTGAACAAATGGACCGCGTACTCTGTACGTAACAGTAAGAACTCAGTTAACTTAGTACCTAATCAATGAATATGACTAGTAAAAATCAGACTTGACACTTGACACACAAGTAAAATTCAGTTGATAACAGGTGATAAGGTGGTCATATATGATGCATACAGAAGGAATATGCCTCCAATCAATAGTGGGGTGGAGAGGAAGTTCGGCGAGCGCTATGTTGAAAGAACGGTGGAAGAAGGTTTGTTCGCTACGGGCTTCACGGGTGACTTGCCGACCGCTAGCGAACGTCACGAGCACCGCGATTTGTTTGGAACGAGGAGGGGAACAACGTGCAAGCATGAATTCGAAGCTGGAAATCAAATAATTTGATTGGCTATCGCTGACGGGTGTTGGTGGGGCATCTCGTCAGAAAAGGTCTAAAAAAGTCAGGAAATCCACTGGGAACGTCCAAGTGACTTTCAAATGTTTTGCAAGTGGCTTTTTTGCCACAGCGAACAAACCTTATTTCATTCCATACAAATAGATGAATTAAAGAATACCTAGGTACCTTAAAAAATATTCTACCTACCTTGAAAAATAGGTACCAAGCCAACCAGTTTGGAGGGGTGGAACAAATATTTTTTTGGTGAATTCCAAATGCTAATAACACTATTACTGTGGGGGGGGGGGGGGAGGTAAGTATTGACCACAGAAAACAGTGGCTCTATAGGACACGCAGAAGGAGCGGCTATACAGGTAAATAATAAATCGTTGTGTGTGTAATAGTTTGCAGCGTTTTAAATATTTTCTGTCTCGAGTCACTATTTTTGCCATATTGGTGGTATATATATATATATATATATATATATATATATATATATATATATATATATATATAGTATATCAATTAAGGGTATCTACATACCTATTGGTGGATATGTATCAATTAAGGGGACCTGTTGTACATCAAAACTGGCAATTTGTTATACCGATCAGAAGCCTATTAGGTCTTCAAGTTGTAATTTTCGGGGAAAGGAGGTGTTAGGCAGGGTAGTACCTAGGTTCCTAGGTAGTACCTAACCAGTGGATCTCAGTTTTGGAATGAAAAGAGCCTCCTTCATCATAAAACCTAGAACATCAACCAACATGAGAAAGTGTAAGTAGGTACCTACCACTAGATTGCCTTCGGTATACCTCGGTACCTATCTATTGCATTCAGGATATTACCCACCTACCTCCTCGTGTGAGGAGGATATTAAGCGAAAAAATCTGCTTATTTGGAACATTTCCGTTAGCTATGAATACGCAAATCGATCTCGCGATAAAATGATAACAATCGCCTTCACTCATTTTTTTCCTGCCAGTAAAGATTATTATCGCGTTGAACTCACTAACCCATCGTGAATCCGCTAAATCGTTGCAGAGGGGCCGGACATTGCAAGATGAGGAAAAAATCCTTCCGTCGATACAGATAGATGTGCAAGGATAGGTAGGATACATCACTGAACTTTCATTGATCACGAAACTAAGGCATGCACGTCCCAGATTGTAAGAATGTATTTATATAGGACGAATCCTATATAAAGGATTTATATACGATATAAAACCTATAATAAGGATTCACCCTACTAGGATAAATACACTAGGTAATCATCCTAGATAGCTATTATTTTATTGCTTATTATAGCTATAGAATAGCTATAATAAAGTAGGTATGTACCTAAACTAGGAAATTAACTTAGGTAGATGTACGAAAACCAGATATTTGAGGCTCAACCTGTATTTAAACCCTAAAAATAATTTCATAAAAATCAGTTGAATAATCCAAGGTTTTCATTTGTTTCAATGATTACCTTATACTAACAGACACAACTTTAAACCGACATTGATGAATGAGGTGTCTGAAATGCAAAAAATAGGTACTGCGTATTAGGTACCTACATGCCTGTTATCGGTACCTACCTGCGTTCAGCGTTCTACCTTCCTTTAGGTATTCTGTAACTAAATCCCTACTTCGTCATAGGATTGTTGAACTTTGACAGTGAGGAGACAAAAAACAAGAAAATATAGCCTTATTTGTAATTTGCGGTGGGTGTTTTCGGCAAGTCAGATAAGGGACCTATATTTTGGTTTATTATTCTGTGAATAATACACCTATGTATTCGCTCAGCAAAAAATTTTTATAACACCCCCTCAAAATTTTTTCTTTTCCGTTTCAAGGTGTGTAGATTCCAAAAATGCAATGTCCGTCCGCCGTCCGCCGTACGCCGTATCACGTCTACAGGCTTCATTTTCGGTCTAAAAAAATCGTTCTTTCGCACACATGCTCCATTTGGGCCCTAGTTGTGTCCCGAAACATTTCAGCCCGATCGGAATATATCCAGGGGAGTTATGAGTGAAAATGTGTTTAAAAATAGGTACTTTTTGTGTTTTAGTAACATGTTAGTAAAATGAGCTTTTGAGGTATAGTATTCCATGTTTTTGGGGACGAGAAGACCGAATATGAAGTCGATTTTGACCAAGGAGTGGAAAATTGAGGTTGCACCAGATGTTCAGCTCCCAAAATTGATTTTTTATGAGTCAAAAACCTGCGAAATCGTCTGAAATCACCATCAATTTGTATAATAACACTAGAAAAAGTGTCAACACGTGGATCAAGACGATTAAATGGTACAATCAATGATCAAGGGTAATTTGAAGAAAAAAAAGGAGCGTAGTACCTAATTCAAGTTCTGGGGGCCAAAATTTGTGGAAACCACCAGAAATAGCTATTTCAATTAATTTACATGAAAGAAGCAATAAATTTACAGCCGGCATTTCTGTAGACCAATAAAATAATAGAATAATAAACCCATGTGACAAGGACTTTGCAGCGTTTTTTTCATGTCTTTATTTTCTTTTATTATTATCTTTTAAATGTTTTATCTGTAGTTTTAAGGGGGAGGGAAGTGGCATTCTAACCTTCATGTTATTCTTTTAAATATGGAAAATTAATTATTCCAAAGCACATACTTATTTCGAATATATTTTAGGTAGGTATGTGGGTTTAGGTAGAGTCTTATAAAATGGATAAGACCTACCCAAAAGGTGACAACCAAACAACCAGTACCTACCGTAGGAAAGCAGGTAGAGCCCCCAGCAGGACGCTATTGTACCCATACATGATGTATACTTCCTACGTTAATCGTTTCGTTAACTTCATAAATGCCGAATTTTTACTTTATAAGTTAGGTGCCTACTAAGAAATTTGATGTCAGAATAATATTGATATGAGTTTCTTTCATCAACGGAGGGCCAACCTATTCCTCGTTCAGCTGTCCTCTCATGCCACCTCAGTAAAATCACGAGTTTGGTTTATTATTTTCAATAATGAAACTTTGCAATCGAGCTTGAACAAAAATTAAAAAAATTAACCTCCCCCCCCCCCCCCCCACAAATTGTGATGGTTTACATTGTAAGGTACGCAGAATCCGAAAATACAATTAAAAATTTCTGTCTGTCCGCCGTGCGCCGCACTTCGCACTTTTCTTAGTTACCATGAACCGAAATTAATGAAATTTGGTTTGTAGGTGCCGTTTGGGGCATAACGCTTAGAAGGGTTATACTATAAGCGTTATGCTATTAGTAGGTAGCTTTTCAACACAGTGGAGACGTTTTTGTATAATTCAAGCTCGTTCTTGAACTTCTTGTTCTTGATCTTGATCTTTATATCAAGCTACAGATCCTACTAAGCGACCCTATAAGCGCCTCCTTACATACAAAGGTGGGTAGGTAGCTATGCTGCTATCTAGTTGGTAGGTACCTATGTAGATGTAGGCATAGGTACCTACCTACCAAGTCGATAACAAGATTTCAATAGACAAGGTGACACCTCAGCTGAGAGCGGACCGAAAATGGACAATTTCTGTGTGTAGGGATTTTTTAGTTTTGATCTCAGAATCGGATTAAGCACCCTTCAACCCCCACTGCCACTCGAAACTCCGTATAGCTTGGGCAACAAAAGGATAGAAACAATACGAAATGACGTCATAAGTGGAAGGCGCTGCGGGTTCCCCCCAGGCGGACGCAGGGGTGAGGGGCCTTTACCTATGACGTCATTTCGCTTTCTTTCCACTGGTTGATCACCCACTTCTGATCACCGGATTACCACCCGCATAGCATATTTTCGGAAAGCACTCGCCGAGTTTACTTATAAGAAAATAAAAGAAAACAGGTGAAATGCACATTATTAGCTAGACTAGGAAGAGCAGGGTGCAAATCTTCGAAGTTTCTGCTCAAGTTATCTTTAGGAACTCCCACTGGCGGATCCAGAGAGGGGCTAAGAAGGAATTTAGCCCCCCCCCCCCCCCCCAAATTGGCCCGAAATATACACAGAATAAACAGAGCTTTCCTTGAAAGCAATAGCGCCCTGGGCAGACAATCTTCAATTAGTCCTTTTTCAGTTCCCCCAAACATTATAAAATTTAACAAAGTCAAGCTGTAGAGAGGAACTGTAAAGATTTTACTTAAAACCAGCTGGCTTACCCGTGCGTTACACGGTGAACAGGCAGACGAGTGCCAGTATTAATGTTACTCCTACCCATCAGGCAACATTCCTCGCACAGAAATCGTTGTGGTGTCGTTGGAATCAGCGAGAAAATATCTTTCCACAAAATCCTGTATCGTCCAAAACCGCTTCCAAATGTTATACCGCTTACATCAGTCCCTTAATTACAGCAAAATTTAAACATTCTGTCGTCGTGAATGTAGGCCATGTTACCCGTCGGTGTCCGAAGAGTACGCCAGAAAAAAACCGCAACAAGATCCGTTCAGTCGTTTCGCCACACTAACAAACATACAAACTTTGTGCTTTATAAATTTATAGATAGATATAGATATAGATTTTGATATCAATTTAAAACACCAAAATACACATTAAAAATCCCGTTTTGGGTTAGGTTTTTTCAAACATTTCCGGTTTAGCCCCCCCCCCCCCCCCCTTCCAAATCCTGGATCCGCCACTGGAAACTCCCAACTAATAAGTATTATGTAAGAGGTATGCAGTTATAGTCCGTTATCAGAAGAAGGAGTATGGACAGTCCAATGGCATAGGACAGGTATTTTTCAGCCGAGTTGCCACGAAATAGGAACAAAGAACCTACCTACTTGCATCATGTGTTGGTGTAGAAACATAGACATAGAATACTTGAAATAAATAAATAAATTGCACGGAGCGTAATTGTTGGTTCGGGGCTTGAGACGTCCCTTCACAATCCGTCTTCGAACCACGTTCGCATTGCGTTGGATGTCTTTAACGAAGGAGAAATCGTGACAGGGGAGGACGAGCAAATTATTCTGGAATGCTGGTTGATAAAATTCAAGAAAAAGGGAAGGAAAGGAAACCTAGGTTGCACAAAAGGCGGTGACTCCCGATCGCAAATGTTGAACTCGGAAGGGTCATATAGGTCTAGTAGTGCTACAGACTCGTAGGTATTCTTATTTCTAGTACCTGTTACTTTATGTGTATGTTAGGTACCTGCGAAGATTTCTTTTAACTGATAACAAATGATTGATTATTGCCTATAAGATGGGGACGGGGTTGTTGCCTCCTATGATTCGCAGTCTCCACTGTACGTTTTTTGTCAGTGTCTTGTTACATAAATTAACACATGGCATGGCGTATTTTATGACTATGATGCTTTGGGATGGTTCTCGATGTTTTATTGGCCTGATGACGATGATGGTAAGTAAACAACTATAGTTATCACTTCAACGAATATGGATGGATTCCAGTGCTTGCCACGGTGGTTACCGATGTTTTTCCCAGGATGGTTCTCATGGAGATCAGTAGATCACATTGTACTTATAGGTGCAAGATGTTCCAAACCTTGGTATTAGATTAGGTAGGTAGGTACCTAATATACTGTTCCACTGAAGCATTCTCACAAACTCTACCTTGGTAGGTATTAACCGGTTTTAAGATATGTCTGGCATTTTCTGCTACCATATTGACTACCGGTAACATGGAGTTACTATCTCTGGTAAATATACCTAGATCTCGGTCATCTTAAGCTGGTAAACCATTCCTTAAACCCAACTACAGCTAGTGCACACTAGTTCGCTTCCTCTAAAAGATAAAAAGGCAGCTCATATGTCGCAATTAGAATCGGGTTAGGGGCGATCAGTTACAAAAGATGTCGTGTGAGCACGATCAGGATGCTGTCATCACGACCGGTGACGTCACGGTCGTGACGGTAGGAACGTCTCCCGTTGGGGCGGGCCCCCTCAAAATTGGTCCCAACCGCCCCTCACGACCCTCCAATTGTAATAGGAGGCTTACTATTCCCAGATCATGGATATTATTGCTGGACTGGATTCCGTATTTCTATAAGATTAACGAATATAGACTAGATATAATATGTTCATCACCAGAGCGACCGGATCCAAGCAGCAAGTTACTTTCAGTGAACGGTCTAATTCAAAGCTGATAGGTACTAAGGCGCTTGCTGAACCTATTAACTGTGTCTTTTAAACAAAATACATATATTTAAATAAATTGTTAATAATATTTAGTTTCTGAGATGCGCTACCACTTGAGGAAAAATTAGAGTTGGTCGGTAGTTTGGCAATTTTTTGCTAAAAAAAAGAAGAAATTTTTGCTAAATTTATTTTAGAGCAATGGATCATGTATGGGTTCACTTGCTTTGCTGTATGGGTTTATGGGTGCACTTAATTTGAGGTTCCTTGCTATAAGCAATTATTTCTAGTCCCAACATTCCCACCCTACGGATTTTCTAATGTTGGCTAAACTGGCTCACCCCATCACTACCGCGAATGCCTCATGTTGGCCACCAAACACGATGGACGCAAACGCGTCAAAGGGCGGACCACACGCTCTTCAAGTCATCAAGAAGTAACCCGCTGCATCGAAACTGTCAGGTAAGTCCTTGGAACTGAACCCGTTCCAGACAGTTCAATTTTTTTGTTCAGTTTCTTTTCATCACTCAGTGTGGTTTGGCCGGGCATATTGTTTTTGATACATTTATTGCATATTAGTTTTTATTTTTCAATTTTTCAATGTTTATACTAACAGATGAAAATACCGGCTTGTCATTTTTTCCCCTTATAACCCTGGATTCATCGTCATTAGGTAGGTACCTCTATCCCGGGGGAACTGTTTTTAGTTGAACGCTAAGACGCTACCTAATAATATGCTATTCAACCTTCGGTCCCTGTAGGCGTCACATGATTCTATCAGAGGTGGAGACATAATCGCTGGTCTGGTAAGCACATTCAAGCTGTTCAAAGCTTGTACTGATGCCGCCCGAGACGAGAACCAGAGACTTCGTGAACTCTCACTGAATACCTATCCTCGCTATATGCTCCAGCCCGTTCGGATACCCCACCCCGTCGGCTTGTAAATTTCTAATTCTTGTAAATGCTTTAGGTACGCCTCAATGAGTTCATTTTTTTAGTGACTGTATCTCGAGTCACTGAGTTATCAATTTCTTCTAACTTTTGTACCTAGAAGCACATCATAAGCACGATTTTTTTTTGTCACGGTCACTGAACTCTTTCGACTTCACTTTCCTATAGAATTTATGTACCTCCTATGTACCTACCTATAGAATTTATATTAAATTTCTATAAAATCAGTTAAAAGCTCACGCGGGCGTCATTCATATTGCTGTTGAACCCGATTGTGTTGAGTAGAAGAGAGAAACTGAGGTAGATGACGATAAAAATGCCCGGCCCCATCAGTTCTACAGTTCAGCCTTCAGTTCCGTTCTAAAACTTGCTGAGTTCTCCAATCGTCAGGTAGGACCCATAACCATAGTACCTACTTAGATAGGTGGGTATATGACAGCTGAATAGTAGTGTAGGTTCCTCATATCCGCATCCAAAGGCATGAGTGACAAGCAAAGGCTTAGTTTTTATGGCAGATTATCATTTATTATATTATATGATCGCAAAATAAAACACTACAGATACAACAGTTTTTCTGTTTATTACACTACACTTTACATTTTCGGATTCGACGTAGGTAGCTACCTTGAAACAAAAACAATCAAATTTTGAGGGAGGGCTCAAAACGAATTTTTTCATGCCCGAAAATTGATTTGATTTCACGCTCGATTTTCATTATTTAGAATAATAAACCAAAATCTGAAGATCGAACGATCAACCATCTGTAGTTCTGCAAGAGTCACCGAACTGTCTTTGATAGACGATGTGTTTTTGAGAGACTTGTGTTGCCAGTTTTAAAAGGGTTGGGTACGTAATGTGATCAAGAGGTGTCGCCGTATTTACATGTCCCATTCATACGGAGAGTCGCACATCTGATGCTACCAAACACGGAAAGGCCATTCCATGCAACAACTTGCATTCAGCTGTCAGTCATCTATGATTACGTGGTACTGAAAACTTCATGGTGAGAGTAACACAGTAATTAGTACCTTACTGAAACTTCCAAGTACCCCAAAACTAGAATGAAACCAGGTATAATGAATCTGGCAAGCCAATATTTGTTGTAGCTACGAGAGAATTATTAAGCTGTAGGTAGGCTGTATGAAATGTAGGCTTTAGGAGAGAGGCAAAAGGTAGATACCTACTGTAATCGTTCGTGGTAGTCGTAATAAAAATGAATCTACACATATATTGAAGAAACTGATTTTTGCTTCACGAAAAAACATCGAACCACGGATGTGTTTTGGGGGTAGATTTTAACCCAGCATGAGATTTTACGATAAACTGAGAACTTTCCAATGAACGGCTAACGATTTTCGTGGGAGTTACCAATCGTTAACTACAGAGTTGCTGTACGTTTCAAAAATCGTTAGAATTATATGAATAGGTAACACAAAATCTGTTGTGCCGCAAAATTTGGTCTGACACCCATGCGAAATAATATATCCTATGCATTATTTATTTCGCTAATGGGATTTTACGGATGGTTGCCACTCCCACCCATGGACTGGTTACTTTTATTTACGACTACCTGCGTTGGAAAATTGATCCATTATTGAGCTTTTCGATAAAACTGGTGATGAGGAGTGGGGAATATTGATGACCTCTTTTTATAGTTTTGAATTAAAGTAGGTTCCATTCTAAGAAACTGGGCAAGGGAGTCCCGCCTAAGCGGGAGGGGTGCAATGACGTCACTTGTTGTCAAAACTTTGAAATCTCGTAGAAAAAGATCTACTCTGTGTAGGAGAGTTCTGTTGGTCTCAAAATTCTTAGAATGGAACCTAACTTCATTTAAAAATGGTAAAGTAATATAAACAGAAGTCATGGGTACGCCTCATTTAATTATAATATAAAATTACCTAATTGATAATTTTTGTTTATTTCATGACCAACTGGTAACTTCTTCATTTCGTAGGTACCTATAGGTACGTATATTTGGCAGTGCCCGTTATTTCTGAATAAATATACAGCGTGGTACCAACATGTTAACTCTCATGCTGTGCCTATGAGGCCTCATGCCAAATTCAGGCTTCCTATATATTTAATATTGATGAGTGGCCTCAGTGCACGCTCAACTGATTGTGGGGTTTATTGTAGGTGCATTGTCATACCTTACCATTAGTGAAGTAGAAGGTCACCGCAAAAATCATGCAAACAGTTCTATATAAAAAGTTGTTGATACACTCCACACCGTTTCTATTTCATTATTCAATTCCACTCTACTATGCTAATAACTAACCGCCGCCCTGTAACTACATAGTTGTTTCTGTTTTTGCAAGATATTGATTTCTAAGAAGGTGGTAAGAGCAATTAAGTTGATATTTCCCCTGAAAACTCGGCGCTGCGCGCCTCGGCGGGGGCTTCGCCCCCTGCACCCCCGGATGACTTCCGCTTAGCCTGACGGCTAAAATGTGGTGTACCTGACCCTTCAGGTTTTTGTCCCCCTCGCTGTATTATAATAAGCTTTAGCCACGCTTATACACATCGAAACAACCAAGTGACAACCAAACAAGCGTCATTGTTTACTATCGATTTATAACATCCATTTATATAGTTATATTATGAAACTAGGAAATAAATACCAAGAACAAATAGGAAATAAATGCGTGATAAATCAAGAGCTTTCCAACGAATGGAAATAGAATTTTGTCCGATGAAAATGAAAGAAGTTTCATTTCCCTAGCAACCACTCGGTTGTACGTGAAAATCATAAGAAAATTTCGCGCTACTTTTGTCTCACTTTTTCCTGTCGTTTTTCGGCGGGGGGTCCCATCGCTAAAACCTGAAGGGTCAGGTTAAAATTTTGCTTCATAACTGTTGAGTTTCATGCAAATCTTCGAAACTTAAAACCTAGTAGGTTTAAAACATTGTGGTTATAAGACGATGTTGGATGTAAACTAAGTACCTACTCATTCCTTGTAATTTTAATTGTGTCAACACGCAAACCTTGGCAATGGTTCCTTTAAAGACAGGCAGTCAACAAGTCTTGATGAAAATGTTTCCAAGTAGCCCGGAATAGAAAACAAACGCGAAATTTCTTCATATCGCAACTATACTATTGCCGAACGTCAGTGAACGATCAAATTTGCGGATGGGTATTATGTATGTATGTACCGCGAAAAGTGACCCTTGGAACTTTCGTAAAAATGAAATTTTGACAGTATACTCCTTGGGCCCCCAGAACTTGCTTATAGTTTTGGTGTCTCGACGACGCCAGGGAGAGGCAAGAGCCAAAGCACCGTTATAAGCAGTAGTAGCAATACCTTACGACTTCAGATTTTCAGGATATACGCTCATGTATCGCTACATAGGTTTGGGTAGCAAAACGGTGCCAGTTGCTGGCGCCACAA
The DNA here is from genome assembly GCA_954871275.1 of Leptopterna dolabrata. NCBI lineage: Eukaryota > Metazoa > Arthropoda > Insecta > Hemiptera > Miridae > Leptopterna > Leptopterna dolabrata. The sequence goes on along the minus strand of OX940982.1, from coordinate 28,455,697 downwards.
AATTTAAAAACAGCATATTTATAGTAGGTATGCGTTGCATTTGTTCTACTGGAGACACGGTGAGGCTACTGGCCAGCGGACCCACTAGTGTGCGTGCTGTACAGGTGGCGTGCTTTATTAATGAAATGAGGTGAATGCTTGATTGGATCAACATTGAAAATCCCAGCCGAGAAAGTGCTCATATGACTTTGGAATTGGAAAACGAGAAACATCTCATTCAAATGAATTGAGATGTTGCACACATTAGGATGTCATGATAATCACCCACGAAAGCTTCAAGTTTGGGTTCCAATGAGGTGAGTCCGAATTCCTGATAACATAGACTTTCATACTTTTTACTGTTAGGACATAGCTCGAAGAGCAAATCGGCTTCGTGATTTAATTCCCAGATACGACCAAAATCAAAAATTGAAATATGGAACACTGTCGGCTGTGATTGTGAGGTCCCAACATTCGTCATTAAAGATCGAAGTTTTAAGTGTTGGGAAGTCCGCGTCTTGAAAATCCAAACCACACCGTCTGAAGAAGCCACAAGGCAATTTCATGGTCTAACCTCTTGCATAAGAATACCTTTCTAGGGGAAATGCTTCTCTGGTGTATGCTGATGCAACGATAGTTATACAGGTTTACAATAAGGAGATCGCAATCTAGGTCATATGATTTCTGATAGTGAGAAGATAAGTAGAACCAGAGCTGTCTGTCCATATTATGCTCCCAAGTCAACAAAAGTTGGAGAAAGGGGATACGTTGGATTTCCTCAAAAATCCAGATTTTCACTTGCCTTTGTGACCTTCATCTCTCTCTCTCTCTCTCTCTCTCTCGCTCTCTCTCTCTCTCTCTCTCTCTCTCTCTCTCTCTCTCTCTCTCCCCCCCCCCCCTTTATGCTATGATTTTTGCTTATTTCTCAAAGCTCAGTTATTTTATAATAAGAATATTTCGACATGAAACAGCTTGGAAAGCTTTATAACATTAAACACACATATAAATATACAGTTTTAAAATGCATCATTATTGTGACTTCTATAGGAAGGAAATAGCTTATGAATGAGAAAATATTTCTGAGTAATTGAGTAGGTAATGTTCTCAATCGTTTCGACCGCAATCCTCCCGATAATGAGCAGTTGATTCCTAGAAAAAAAGCCCCATTCAAAATTTGATCAATGAAAAAATTCATCCTTCCACGATTAGGTTATTATACATAACTACTCGTAATCTAGAAAATTGTATTATAATATTGGATTGTAATATAATATTGGATTGTAATATTGTATAGTAATATAATATGGGATTGAATATAATAACGTCAAAACTACGTCACAATCAGCTTTACTGCTGGTTGATACATACCCGTTTAATATCTAGGGATTTTTTGTTATATTTGTTTAAACTATTCAATTATTTTTTCCCCTTTGGCCTTTCACATTAAGAATTATGCTCAGCTCCATGCAAATAGATAATGTTGCACCTAAAATCTCTGTTCCTGTCTGTATCTACAATTACTTATTAGCTGCTCCTTTTCCTTACAAGAAAAAAACGCAGCAAATACAAACCGTTGTGTAAGAAACCGTTTTGTAATAATTTTCCTCTATAGATGCCCCTTCTGCGTAGATCAATCAATAATTCAATCATTAATTAATTATTTGTTGTTATTCATGAAGCACAACGTTTGTTCAAGCTGCAAAAGTACCTATCAACAAAATACAAAAGAGCCATCATTTTTCAAATGAAATATCACAGAACAACCAACTCGACTTCATACAGCCATCCGTGATAATAATCAGGTGCTCCCCAGCATTAGGCCGGATTATACCGTTCGATTCACGATCATGTTGACGAAGATTTTCGGTGCAAACGAACGGCTGGCCGTGCAATACTCCGGGTGGTCTCAAAAAATTCTTTAGTTCAAGAATTTAAAAACGTAAAAAAACCATAACCTTCTATTGAAAGTTTTCGAGTTACGGCGTTCTGAAAAATTCACCCCCTATTTTTCACCCCTTAGAGATGACTGACTGTAACGCCGAGTTTCGAGGACCTATTTGACCCCAAACGGGACCTACAAACCAAATTTAATTAATTTTGGTTTATGGTAACTAAGAAAAGTGCGAAGTACGGCGGACGGCGTAGACGGACAGACAGAAATTTTGATTCATTATTTTCAATAATGAAACTTTGGAATCGAGCATGAAAAACAAAATTTAATTCCCCCTAAAAATTTGATGGTTTACGTTTCAAGGTATGTAAAATCCGAAAAAGCAATAACAAAATTTCTGTCTGTCCGCCATGCGCCGTACGCTGTACGCCGTACTTAGCACTCTTATCTTAGTTATCATGAACCAAAATTAATGAAATTAGTTTCATTTGACGAAGAATTGTTTTTTTCATGCCTTTCATAACTTTTGGTTTATTATTCTGTAAATAATACAACTATGCATTCGCTCAGCAAAAAATGTTTTGAACACCCACTCAAAATTTTTCTTTTTACGTTTCATGGTGCGTAGATTCAAAAATGCCATGTCCGTCCGCCGTACGCTGTATTATCCATATCTACCTTCATTTTCGGTCTAAAAAATTCGTTCTTTCGCACACTGACTTTGCAGCCCGATCGGAATATACCCAAGGGTGTTGTGGGTGAAAAATGGGCGTAAAACTAGGGTTTTTGGTGTTCTAGTACCATGAGCTTGTGATGTATCGTTTTCAATATTTTTTTTAGGGCGAGGAGACAGAATACGAAATCGATTTTGACGAACGAGCGAAGAATTGAGGTTCTAACAATGTTTAAGCCTTAAACTTACCTTAAATTTTGGTCTAAAATCGTCGTTCTTTCGCACCCAATTGGGGCCTAGTTGTGCACCGAAGCTCGGCAGCCCGATCGGAATACACCCAGGGGTGTTATGGGTGTAAAAGTAGGGGTTTTCGAGGTTTTTTGTGGAGGTTTTAGTGAACAAGAGCTTGTACGTGAGCGAGGTATCGTTTTTCATGTGTTGCACACGAAAGAAACAATAAAGAACAGCCAATATTTCTGTAGGTATGTCCAGTAGAATAATAAACCCATGTGATAATAACGACTTCGCAGTGTGCCCCCCCCCCCTTCCCCATACCAAAACCAGTTTGTTTGTGTCCAGTTGTCAACAAATTACGTTTTTGAAGGAGAGGCTGTAAACAATATATTTCGGGTAGGATCATGGATTCAGAACTAGTAAAAATTTTCCTTTCAGGATAGAGCTGACCAGCCTAAAAGTTTGCCGGAATCTCTTTTTGCCTCTTCAAGCTGCTAAATTCTCTACCGTCCGGATCCAATAGCGGCCCATATGCTAGCCGCCAAGCAAAGAAATTGGTTAAGATTTAAATTTGCCTAAGCGCCTTCCAGTTTCTCGGAGAACGTCTCCCGATCGGCATCTTCAAACAGCAAGACCGCCGTCTTCCCTGGGGTACAATTAAGGTCAAAAGGTGCTTCATGTTAAAAATCTCTCGTTATGCGATAAGGTGCACAGGCCTACTTGGGATTCTCCTTGAAAACTCGAGGGTTTGCTAGGAGGGGGCTGTGCAGCGGTGGAAATCCAAGGGTTACCGCGGGTCGCTCGTTCGATGTCGTCACGTTTGACATCCCGGCACGCAGTTGAGTCGTCATCGAGACCTGCTGCAGGTCTGGAAGACCCTTTGGTTGGGAGATGAGGCCCTGGAGAGGGGAAGTTCGCGATCACCAGGTGGTGACGAGAGGGGCAGCTCGATCTAGTGAAGGGGAACCGTCACGAAGCTTCTGTCTCCGAGCAAGGATACCGCCATACGTTATTTCGACAAACTTCTTTTAAATCCTTGGAATTATTCATTGATTGACGCTACGGCTCCTCGGTTAGCGAGAGCACGATTGAATCGGCTATCTTTCATATTTTGGCTACAGCACTTCAGAGAGGTCGAAGGGCGAACCTGTTTTAAATCCCTGGCAAGTTTTCCACCCCTAATCGGCCCAAGTCTCACCGACGTCAACGACTCCCAGTCGGTGCGCGAAGCGAGAAATCATCAATAGGCCCTGGTTAGTCCAGGAATCAGGTCTCAAAAAGGGGAGGAATTTGAGGTCTGACAACAAACATATTAGTTGAAAGGGAAGCCAAGGGCCACCTCATCCATAGCGCTTTGGTAGTAAGTAGGTAGATCCCTAAGTATTTTGGTTAAAAAAAATTATCTATTTTATTTTTTTACAAAAATATCCAATGAATTTCAAATTTTTCAATATACCTAAAACAGGATGACCATTTGGAGAGCTGAAAATAAAGAATAATTGACTAGAATCAATACAATATTGATTCGATTCGGTTTTTAATGGGCAGGGATGACTATGAAACGCACCTCGTTGTTTCAGTTCTTCTGCGGTCCCTTGTGCCCCATGTAATGGGGAATGGATGTCCTATGGGGAATGGACGTACATTTTTTATTCTTTCACATATTTTATGTTATGTTTGACAGAGAGCTTTCCAAAAAGGTGCTATATTATGGGTCGGAAATGAACGGAAGTGGGTGAAAAAGTGCGGAAGTGAACGGAAGTGCGCGCGACGTCATCTGATAATATGTCTCGCTCCCACACGTGGGTTCCGAGTGAGAGGGATGGCGTCACATGTTTCGTGCTTATTCCCGCCAAACTACTCGGATTTCGGAGCTGAAAATTGGGATAGAGGGGTTTCGAGGGTGCTCCGATTCTGAGGTCAAAAGAATCAAATTCCAAGCAACGTCCATTCCTCATTGATTTCCCTACTGCAATTATTCCGGCTTTGTCATTCATCTCCACCCATCAAGTTGAACGACAAGGATTGTTGGAAAATCTAAAAGCTACCTTCTAATCCGAACCCAATTCTGTGACATGCCTGCTAACTGAATCTTGATATGAACTGCACTTTATTTCACTAAAATAAAGTCCCCGTGGCTCATCCAAATGATTTCCCTAGCACAAACTACCCCATTTTCCGGACTTACCCAATATTCATAATTCATAACCTCGAGGTTTGCTTTCAAATCCTTTCCAGACTCATTGTATTATTATAATACAAATCTTCCGATTTTTATACAATATTGTTCTGAATTATTCTAATTCTCTAATTACGAGAGTGTCAATCACTGGCCAATACTATATATGAATTTTCCCTCTCGATTCTAACAAACCCACTGTATGTTGGGGCATAGCCAGGAATGTGTTAATCATCTTCCCGAAAATCTAAGAACTTCACGTTAGATAATGGACTTTATGTAAGTTTATTTAGCGTAAAATCCACCTTTTCACAGAGTCGAAGAGAACAGTGACAGAATATCAACCTGTAATAAATCTATCGGCCAGTTTTCCACCCCTATAGATTTGAGTCGGAGCAAGGAGACCATACATCGGTTGACCATACATACATGTCATTACGTATCTACCGAATATGTGGTCAGCGGACTGACGGAGGTCCGTACAATTGAATAAACGTCGGCCTAGTCGGTGGGGCAGTTTTGCTTCCTTGCATCATTAGTAGGTATGATTTAAACCATGAAACTTGCCATCACTATCATCGATTCATAATATAATATGAGTTATTTATTGTTAGTCAAATATAGGCTTCGATATACCTCAAATTACTCCCGACGGCGGTAGTAGCAAGAATACATGGTAAAATAGTGAATTTTCCACTACTATTTTATTATTTTACCTAACATAATGTGTAAAGCTGTTTATGGCATTTACCGGTGCCACTGATGGCAGTAAAAATGCATACCTACTTACATTTACGTGTTCATTTTTCTAAGTTCGTAGTTACACACTGTTGGTAAATAGGAGCAAATGTCGTCGAGAAGGATGAAAGACATTAAAAATCTCTTCGCAGTTTCAAAAAAAGTGATTTATCATACCCAGCGAGGGCAGGAGAAGAACTGATTTCAATGATAATGCTCCCAGCGGAGCTCCTGCATTCAACTCTTGACGTAATGGCAACCTTACTTCCTTTGCAAGTGAGGCGGCTTACTACACCCTTAACCTTAGCCTGTCGTCCGTATATGTTCCGCGCAAACGCTTGAAAAGTATATTTCGGTCAAGAAAAGGACCTGCGTTCTTTCAGATCTGCCTCTACCGAAACTCATGAGATGACTCAGCTCCTTTTCTCGTGGAAGGCATCTGCTGATGCCCCGTTGTGGACGTTCAGAAACCATTCGATAGACAGGTACCTACTACCGGAACAAATGAGACCAAACGGTAAGTAATATCGCTATAATGTACAACGAACGTTGGAACACATCAACCCTTGTTATGATTTAAAGAAAAGGTTCACGATGTAGGTAAGAGTGGAAACTATTTTTTGCATTTTTTTTTTACTACAAAGTTCGTTGACTCGATGAAACATGAAAATGATCGACTCAGGAATGGCTGAATCGATCCACTAGGGTAGGTAACATGTACTGTAGGGTAGAAGAGCAATAGATGGAGTTTACACAGGAGGGACATGGCCCAATTAAAAGTAAGTTCACTTCCCTTGGCTGGTGGATAAGCATCTCACGCCCAAAGGATCGGAGACTCACGACAAGTTAAACCGATTGTTGTGAGGAGACCAAGCGAGGAAGGCCTGAGCATGATCCTCTTCGTGTAGGTATAAGGAATTTTATAAAGTAGGTGGCAAGAGGTAGAGCAGATGGGAAAATGGGAGACCCCATGCGACAGAGAAGGGCGGTCGCCCAAACGAAAGGGTTAAAACTAGAAAACGACGAGTTCACGTGGTACTCCTGCCGGAACCATTGGTAGCATTACATCACGATTTCTGAGATACAAATCATTCAGAATGATAAGGAAGTCGAATGTATTATACCACAGAAAGGGGGGGGGGGATACCACAGGTGGAGTTGAGAGTCAAAGATCACGGATACACGAACGGTTGGGGTTTTTATTGTCTCCAGAGGATCCGCCTCTCTGGGAGAATCTTTTCCAGTCCAAGAATGGCTTGGAGCTTGGTGATGCGTGAGCTGCTGAAATACAGAATGGAAAGCACGTCACGGAAATTCCGGGGAGGGGGGGGGGGGATATATAATGCTTTGCCTCCGTTAGGGGTTTAGACATAGTTAGATTTAAGTCGATTCAATTTGTCATCTACCTACATGATTTGACCGTTGAAACGTACCTATACAATTTCGCATAAAAGCACGGTCCAGTGAAATCCTTTTAAGCCCTATCCGCTGCTAGCTATGTGCTTTGTAATGAACCATCTTAGTTTCCGTAGTAGTAACTATGCAGTATAGGCGAACTATGCAATATAGGCGAACTTACCGTCTTCAGGTCTGGAGTTGAAGATGTTGTAGTAAACCAAGGAAAATGGCAACATAGTGACAGACAAAAACCGTAGTAGCAATATACATAACATGTTAATGTAAAAATATGCTGTGGCAACTGCCTTAGATATATGAACAAATTTGTCACGCATAGGGACTGGGAGTCGTTTTGTATGGGTACCTACCTACTTGACTGGAACAAAACTAGAAATCGTTATTTGACTGCCTTCCCATAACTTCGAAGAAACGCTTTGAAGAAGTGCACGTTTTCTACTTGTGTGAATCACTTCCCAAGCGTTAACTTCATGAATTAATCTTGCATTCATCATCACCGTCTGTCTGTTATTTCTTGTTGATGAGCAGAAACTGGCTCGTAATGGGTAACACATCACTTTCAACTTTTACCCAAAGTTGAAATACCTTCTCATTAAAAAAAAAAAAAAAAAAAAACACCTACTACAGATGGTTAGTAATCAATCAATAAATTCTGAAGGAAAAACTTATAAGCTCACTACACAAGTTACTAGTAAATACGATATTTATATTCACATTGTTGTTTGGTGTTGTAGTTTTGCGTGACGGTGATGTTGACCGTAAAACGCTTAACTCGTCGCATTGACCTTGATCCATCAACATGAATCCTCATGTGACGAAGAGGTTATTAATGCGACGTTGCAAGTTTTTATAAGGTTTTTTGTTTGGTAGGTACAACGGAAAACGCTGATAGAGGAAATGTTGATTTATGGTGGGACTTCAGGCATGGTAGCGATCAGGCTTTGTAGTCTTCTGTGAAACTTGGAAGTAAGAAAAGATCCTTGAAAAAAGTAACGGTGTCGATACCGCGAAAAAAGAAAAAGTATCCCGATACATTGCAAAAAAAAGTATCAAAAAGTATCGATACTTTTTCTTAAAAGTATCGATATTTTGAAGTATCGATACTTTTTATACATCCCTAGTTGATTACCTGGTTGTAGTCGGATCGGTTATATATGAGAAGGTAGGTACTATCGTTTCCCTTTCGAAGCTCATCCCTGATCCTCACGATCGAGTTCTGGGTCACACTCGGTGAGAATGTCGTACGAACGACTAAAAATACTATTCCCCTTGTACTGCTATAGGCACCTACATGCATTAGAGAATCATATCTTGAGTCCCAGACAAACCAGCCGCTATTTCGCTTTTGTGTAATTATGAAAAAGAACGCGACATTCTACGATCTTGAACGGGGACGATCTTGAATGTTGAGAACACTATTGGTAGGTAAACAGCGGTTTTACGCCTCTACGGAGAAAATGTTGCAGTAATCGAGGGTAATAGTCGCGAAATCAACCATAACGAAGTAAATGGCGGTAATGAAATAGGTATGTGTGTACTATGCACAGTCTTACACAATAAATGGGTTTTATTATTATTATTATTAATTATTTGTTCCAAATCATTATTGTAATATCACCTACCTAACCTATGCTACATAACTTTTACTATCATTATCACCAGACAATAGACAAATAATAAATACATAATTAGTTAATCCCTGGTTGGGAATGGTTTCATATATCTCTACTCCGTGCAGAACAAGATTTTTCCAGGTAGCAGATGAACGTTGAATAGGTAGTTCAAATCATCTATATTCTCGACTCAAAATGGTTTTATTCCAGTTTTCCAACTGAAAAAATGGGTGTCTCCAAGATCTTTTTCAATCTACAGCACGGTTGAACAAACAGGGGACGTTTCTGAATGTGAAGGTGTGATTTTGTATTTCTCTCTTACCAAGGTTGTGTCGCTATATTATTTTCTCGTTGTCCCTTTGATATTTTCCTGAATTAATAAAGTTTAGATTGCGATGAAAACAGTTTTCATTATAATCTTAACCTTTTTGCATTCGGGTGAATATTTAGGAACCGATTCGAACAATATTTTATCAACGAATTCAAGTAGTTCGGAGGAGGTAGTCGGTTTTGTTGTTAGCTATGAAGAAACTCCAGTAGATGATAATAACCCCGTTATTTCTACAGGACCGATAAACGGCGGTTTTCGAAAATCGCTCGCACGAAAAAGATGAAGCGAACCAGATTTGACATGTGCTCGAGGGCAGCTGAGTCACGAGTCAGATATCGGCACATGACGTGGAAACATGTGGACTGCCCAACTTCTCTCAGTTCTGGGTGAGTGGCAGTGAATAAGCTACGAGACGAAAATGAAAATTAATGTTGTAGAATGGAGAATTCGACCACCTCTACCTCATTCATTCTCGTTGAATGGCATATTTTACAACCTAAAACTTTACCTCGGTAAAAAATGTGTGTGGGTTCTTCGTCAGTAGGTATATCCTATGCCAGGGGTTCCCAACCGGTGGTACGCGTACCACTGGTGGTACGCGGGAACGTTTCAGGTGGTAGGTACGCGTGGGTGATGTGGATTTTCTGAACTCTTGTACATAAAAAATAAACATAGAAGCAGAATAAGTGTTGAAGATGACAAGAGTGAAGATAAGTTCCATTACTCCTAATGTTGATATTTTAATCACAGGCAAACAACAACAAGTTTCGCACTAAAGACTATAAAAGTTGTATGATGATTAATTTTTTGCTGAGTTTGTACTAATTTTATATTTGTATGTTTTTAGACCCAAATAGGGTAATTACCATTTTAATCTTTTTATTTATCCTTTATTATAAGCATGTTATTATAAATAAACAAATATCTAACCATTAAATATGAAGTTTTTTCAGGAATTTAATTCAAAAAGCCTTTGAACACTTTTAGAAGAGTAGATATTACACATTTATTAAAATATTAAGGTCTGGTGGTACGCCAAAATTTCTCAAAAAGTCAAGTGGTACGCAGGTGCAAAAAGGTTGGGAACCCCTGTCCTATGCTGTAACACTACCCCACCGTCATTTTATTAAAAATTTCGAAATTTGGGAGTTACTTTTGTCAAATCTGTGCAAATCAGATCTAGTTAGTGTTTTAAGGATGCGAGGTATCACTTTTTGTGACAATGAAGAGCTTTATTTCGGGAACATTTTCATGATATTGATATTTGAAGTCCCCTTTCTTACTAACACTATGTCATGAACGTCGTGGGTTCACACAAGTTAAAAACAAGCCTAATGGTTCCTGTAACAGTTCAGTAACTATCAGTACCAGTAGTTAGTTAATGCAAGGAAAACGAAAAATTGATATATGTATATACAACAGAAGGAAACTTCCGGGATTAAGTTAACAAATAGTTTACGACAAAAAGTGCCCCTTACCAAGCTTTCTAACTTTCTAAGTAGGTAAGTATTAATTTTTACTTAGATGGATTTTGTCCTGAGTCAAGAAACCAGGCCGTAACATGCACCATGAACTCCTCTATAATATATAAATAGTGACAAGATCTCGTTTGGATCACTACACAAAAACAGTTTTACGTGAACTTATAATATTATTGTTCTTGTAATAATTAGAGTTCTATGTTTTTGGCAGGGCTTTTTGTTATTTCACTCCTAACACAATCCATCATGGGTTTCACTCTCCAAATGAAGGAAGTAATCTGTCGATGAGTGAATGTAAACAAGCTTTTATTCTACAATAGTTGTTCTGACAAGGACGCAAAACATTATTGTAAAATATGATTGGCTTTGGTAATGATTACCAATAATTACCCAATTGTTATTGTTTTGTTACTCATAATTATTCGTTAGGTATTTTTATCATCTTGTATTGCTTCTTATCATTATATTGAAATTGTTGAGATTTCCTATTTATTACTAATCATTATAATGTATCATACTTAGTCTGTACTCGCATGGTCTTATTTATGTTAAAGATTTACAAGTTTTTCAACCCTCATTGTTTTTTATTCGCAACTTATATCACCTACCCAATAGCAGGTTTATCACCACCATCATCATATTTAAATAATTAATTTTTTCGTCCGTGATAACCCCAACCTGCTTTTACAAATTTATGTAGGTTCGCCTTGTCGCTTCCGTTCAATATACTTATTATTGTTTCGCTACTCAATGTGCTTCTGCCGAGATAACGTTGTTTCCTAATATGACAGTAGACGATTCACTTGCTCGGGATGCACTCGAACTTGCAATAATTTTTCTAGAATTTTACCTGCTGGAAGAGTCGTTATATTCTCAATTTGTTTGAATTGTAATAATGTATGGTAGGATCACGAGCAGGTCACATCTGTCCGTGATGTCTGAGCAGCTTCATTCATTATAATAATGATGATCATTATTTGGGTGCTGAACATTCCAATCTGCTTTCCCTAATGACGGCGCCGAGGGTTTACCCCTCCTTCATGACAGATCGGCCGTGTGGGTTTTGCCTATCCAAGCGAAGTTTTTTTTCTTCAGTGCCCAAGTTGCATAATTCACGTAGCCCCTCATTAATGATATTTGCAATGATTGTAATGTTGATTTGTCTATAATGTTAGAATCATTACTCAAAATTCATCGCCACATAATTATGACAATTCGTATAATAAATTATCACTTGAATACAATTTTCACCACAATGAATTACCTAGTGTCTGAATTTATCCATTGATGGTAGAGTACGAGTAGACTGGCACCTAGAGTACCAGGTGAAAGTAGTAAGCACTGTACCTGGTGCCTCCCTAACTATACATGGGCCCGACTATAGCCAAAATCCATGACAAACCATATCCAGACCACCTATATTCGTCCGATTCGTCGCAACACACTACTTATATGGTTTGTCTGGAAAGTATCGTAAAAGTGCACTTGATAACGTTCGTGGACTGACAAGCCACCAGTTTTTCTCTCCTTAAACTACATAATCTATCAGCAAGTGTTCATTCTCTGACCATTGTTAATTGACATTGTCGAGAATTTAAAGCGATTTTTTACCCACAAAACTCAAAACTGACCTGTTGTTTTTTTGAAGTCCGAAATGGACGGTCGTTAAAAAAGAATCATAATTTTTGGTTTATTATTTTGTGAATAATACACTCATGTATTCGCTCAGCAAAAAATGTTTATAACACCCCCGCATAATTTTTTCTTTAACGTTTCAAGGTGCGTAGATTCCAAAGATGCAATGTCCGTCCGCCGTGTCATGCACAACTATTTCATTTTCGGTCTAAAATATTCGTTCTTTCACACACAGGCTCCTTTTGGGCCCTGTAGTTGTGTCCCGAAACTTTGCCGCCCGATTGGCGTATGCCCAGGGGTGCTACGGTTGCAAAATGGGTGCAAAAATAGGGTTTCTTGGTGTTTTAGTAAAATGAGCTTTTGATGTATCTTTTTCCATGTTTTTTAGGGCGAGAAGACCGAATACGAAGTCAGTTTTGACCAACGAGTGCAGAATTGAGGTTGTAACGTAGGATCAGCTCCCAAAATTCATTTTTTATGGGTCGAAAACCTGGGAAATTGTCTGAAATCATCATAAAGTCACACAACACACCTCACGCCACTCATGTCACTTCAAGTAACACTAGAAGTAGTATCAACAGGTGAATCAAGACAACTGAATGAACAATCAATGATCCAGGATAATTTGTTTAAAAAACATCCTAATTCGTGTTTTTGGGGGCAAAAATTGGTGGAAACCACTAATAATAGCTATTTCAATTATTGCACATGAAAGAAACAATAAATGAGCAGCCAAAATTTCTGTAGGTATGTCCAAATAATAAACCCATGTGACAAGGACTTTGCAGCGTTTTATTGTTGTTGCGATTATTGACGAAATTTGGTATTTTAATTATGCCAACATCAGATACGAGAATGTCATCCAGAGTTACACATATGCAAGTAACTTCCACAAACACGAAGGACTGCATTTCATGCAGACAATACAAATGATGCACCTTAAAATTATTTCGAGAGTTTCAATTAGAACTGTTTTAACCCAGGTTAGTTGAATTATGGTGAAGTGAGTCCTAGTTGAAAAGAAAATGTCAAATATTTTCGAACAGGAAAAAAAATGGAAGAGGAGAACATCGGTATGCGTCTGAGCCAGCTTCACAAATTTCACAGAGAGAATGGATCACTTGGAAGTACTTATAGTTTTCTCTACGTAAGATGAATGGTATATCGGTCCCGTCACGAAGGTGCTGAAATTCTTAAACTAATTGTTCGTCAAAAATTAAAGATTAAAGACTTCCTTTCAAACAAGGGTCTTGTCTTTGAAATCACAGTGCAGTTGGGCTGCAGATAATTTCAAATTTTGGTTTTTTCTTGCTAATCGTGAAAACTATTACTTTGCGACGCTGGAACACAACCAGCTCTCGGAACGCTGGATCCACCAAAAGGACACGTGGGAATGCCCCGTGAATGGCCGAATAGATGAAAGAGTTGCTCTGGAGTGTCGGTGCCCCCGCACTATTATGGGTCATCCTAGGGGCCACGCCTTCCAAACACTACTTTTCAATAATGACGGAAGAGACGGTGAGCAGTGACGAAGGAATAACTGGATAGCCGACTCATACGAGCCACTGAGAAGTAATGCGCGGAGGATCCCTTGGAGATGCCACCCCCGCAGGTTGATCAACCGCCTTGGGTGACTTGGGGGTTGGAAGGCCGAAGGTACCGACGAGAGGGGGCCAAGCCCCCACCAACCCCCCTCCGGTTATATAGTACCAGCTAGAGGGCCCTCTTCACTAACAGATCGCTAGGGCCCACAGATATGCGACCATCCCTCACATCACGAACGGTAAGCAACACCATTCATTTCTACACAGTACCGATTCCAAAGCAGTACAAAATCCTATGATATAATAAAAATTCAATAAAATTTGCTAGAAATACAAATATAAGTTCCTTGAAATACCTACATGTAGGTAAGACTTTAAGACGTCAGCGCTGAAGCATAATACTCCCTAGGTAGATACTTATAACCTCAAACACCACCGTCAAAGCCCGTCATCAAATTTTAAATTCCAAAATACACAAATAGGTATTTCATATTAGGATTTAGAAAACAACTGAACCTAACGAATTTTTATCCCCCCCCCCCCCCCCCCCCATAAAATATAACTTACAGATCGCTAGGGCCCACAAATATGCGACCATCTCTCACGTCATGGACGGTAAGCAACACCATACACTTCAACACCGTACTGATTAAAGTGCAGTACACCTCGTGAGATACCGAATATAATAAATTTAATGAAATTCAAGAGAAAGGCAAATTAAAATTTCTTTATAGCTTTGATTCACCAGAAATACATACCTATCGGTCTTCCTCGTGGATTGCAAAGAAAAATACATACCCATTATGGTAATAGCCAGAATTGTTTTAGTGCAAAAAGAAAGTCCTCTTTTGAAATTTTCTAAATTGTGATGGTAGGTACGCAGAAATGACGATTGGTAGGTATGTAGGTAAGGAACGTACTTGATTTATATTTTTTGAAAACAATAAAAATGGGTTGTATTATATTAAAATGTTGTAAATCCCGTGTATCAACAAATAAACAGTAGGCAATTTCATACAATCGACGCCTTTATTTATATGTATTCAACCAAATGGTTCAAACCGTGTCGTACATTGTACAAAACTGTATAAATTTTAGGTTTTGTTTCCTTAAATCGAGAAGATTGAAAACAAAATTTTAACATTTTGATTTGGTTCTGTTCCATATTTCAAACATAAAACACATTTTTGGAAATCTGTGAGGCAAACAAAGTGCTGCATGAAGATATATTGGTCTGTAAGAGGACACAGTGTAGGTTTCCTATACACAATATGTATTTATATGTATTTTATATGTATGTATATTATAAATAAATGTCAAACGCCGTCCTTGCCATTATACTTCGGTACTCATATGGAGAAGGCGCATGAGGTACCTAACAATATACATTCAAAACGGAACATTTCCAACATATTACCTACGTAATACACGCCCGACGTTATATATTATAAATAGTGAGTCCGTGTGTAATGATCGGTACCTATCAAAAGGTGAATTGACTCACTCTTACACGCCCGACTCTCACTAAAGAACTTATTATAGATTGTATCATCTTAACCCTGCACTTACGAGTTATGAAACTAATTTCCTTACGAACAATATAACGTTGGCATTAGCTCTGGGTGTCATCGTGAGGTAAATGTAACATCCGCGAGTGCTCATCTAATTCGAGGATGAAGATCATAACTTTATAATGCCAGCTCCAAGGGTTATTGGGTTTTGGATTTCTTAACAGCCCCGTCTACAGATTGTTTTGAAACATAATTCATTAGTTAACTACCTACGTACATAATATTTGATCAGGATTTTCATTAAAACTTTTTTTACAAAATTTCTTACCCCCCCCCCGCCCTCCCAGAGGGACCTGTCTAAAGCAGGTTTCGCTATACTAGTTACTAACTAGCATACTGTGGTAGTTTCAAGGAATTCAACCCATCACTCGTTATACTGCTCGCTACTCAGTCTAATTTAAAACTTCAAATTTAAAATTTTGGAAAATATTTTCAAACTCCGTCAACCTCCGTCTCATCAACAAGCAGGCAAAATTTGGAGTAAGAAACAACTGCCGAGTTGGGTAGATGTCGTAGAAAAGTAAATTTTCTCTATATCTTTCGATAATATAGGCTAACTCATTCTGCGACATCTTTACCAGTACCTAGGGCAGTACTTATGACCGAAACTGGCATCTTTCAAGAGTATGAACCATAATACAAAGCGCTACTCACTAGCATATTATCTGCCTGTCTCGATCATTAAAGGCTAGTTATTAAAATCATAACTATAGGTACTCGAATATATTTATGTATTTTAATTTATTAATCGAGACTTCAAAAATTGTACCTGGGCCTTCTTGCAAATTCATGCTCCATTACAGAATTCCGATCCACAGTAAGCGAAATGTTGTGAAACAGAAGATACTCTAATCAGGTAACTGTATGTCTTTAATAGAAACAGTTGGGTAAAATTACAAGCCGAACCTAAACACTCTGTGATTATTAGAATGATTTTAATCAACAAGCCCATTTACACAAGCAGAAATTGCTGAAAACCGAGGATTAAACAGCAAAATTAAACAGCACCGCGAGCCCATCAGCCTACTGTTGTAGCTCCTTCATTCACACAGGGTAGGACTCACTAATTAACGGCAGACAATGGAAATTATTTTTCTAGATAATTCGAAAAACAGTGGGTTACGGACCGCATGGGTAACAAACAAGTAACATCCAATACTGTGGCCTCAAGTCACGAGCAGCGATTCAATGGTAATTTGGCTGGTACCTACCTCAGTGAGACACCGCTATCCCTATAAGGAAAAAAATAAATGGACGTTGACTTTCCAAATGTGCCAATCAGGCTTTTGCCGGAGCTGTGATATTTTGAGACAATGCTAACTGTGTTGGAATGTTCAAATAATTGACATGTGTAACCAAGATTTACTTATTAGCGAATCAAAGAAAAAGAAGCTTTTGCAATGGGTCCAAAATATTGAGAGCATGAATTTTTGAGAGTTTTTTTAATAGGCAAATCCGTTTTAGACATCCTGAATTCATCCCTAGATTTTAACAAACATTTATAGGTATTTATATTTATTTGTGTGTCCTCCAGACGATATCTAAACTTGGGTACATGATAAAAAATTCCTAATTTCGCCAAAACGTTCATATTGCCAAATAAAAAGACGAGTTCGAAGACGAGCAATTTTCAAAAATTCTAAGGGGGTCATATTTGAGTTTTTAGGGGTCAAAAATCGGCAGCAACGGCTAGAATCGCTGAAAGTGGTATGTAAGGGTGAGTAAAGACAAAAAACGCTGCAAAGTCCTTGTCACATGGGTTTATTATTCTACTGGACATACCTACAGAAATGCTGGCTGTTCATTTATTGTTTCTTTCATGCGTAATAATCGAAATAGCTATTTCTGGTGGTTTCCACCAATTTCGGCCCCCAAAACTTGAATTAGGTACGCTCCCTGTTTTTTTTTTTTTTTCAAATTATCCTTGATCATTGGTAGTACCATTTAATCGTCTTGATCCACGTGTTGACACTTTTTCTAGTGTTATTATACAAATTGATGGTGATTTCAGGCGATTTCGCAAGTTTTTGACTCATAAAAAATCAATTTTGGGAGCTGAACATCTGGTACAATCTCAATTCTCCACTCCTTGGTCAAAATTGACTTCATATTCGGTTTTCTCGTCCCCAAAAACATGGAAAACGATACCTCAAAAGCTCATTTTACTAACATGTTACTAAAACACAAAAAGTACCTATTTTTACACACATTTTCATTCATAACACCCTTGGGTATATTCCGATCGGGCTGAAAAGTTTCGGGACACAACTAGGACCCAAATGGAGCATGTGTGCGAAAGAACGACTTTTTTAGACCGAAAATGAAGCCTGCACACGTGAGACGGCGGACGGACATTGCATTTTTGGAATCTAGGCACCTTGAAACGGAAAAGAAAAAATTTTGAGGGGGTCTTATAAAAATTTTTTGCTAAGCGAATACATAGGTGTATTATTCACAGAATAATAAACCAAAATACCATTTCAGTTGTTTTTCATACAGAATAGGGGTCAAATTTGGATGGGGGGAGGGGGATTAAAAATTTGCATTAAGGGAAAAATTCATATTAACTCACCTGACGTTGTGTGGGATGGTGATTCACGAAGGAAAGAGACTTTATAAGGGTAAAAATCGGTAAAAATGATATAATGTTATGAAAAGTGGTATGGATTCGCGCTATATTATATTTTTACGCAATATCACGAATATTTCTTTGAAAATTCGTATAGCCATGCTGCATGACTAGAACCTTTTTTTTCATTTATTTTATTTTATTTTTTAAATTTATATGTTGCAGGCGTTTGCCGTCTTAGCCCTTTGTGTAGCATGTACCGCTGCTGAGTCGGCAAGGCAAAAGAGAGCGAGACTGGGTGAGTAATAAAATCTCACATGTACACTATTCTTCTTCTCCGATTAAATTCATTCATGTTGCAGTCATACATATTATTTGGATTATGAACGAATTTTATTTTTTGGATATTAAATTTTAGAGGGTTTGGAACGCGGCTACCTCCCGCCGTCAAGTGGCGGATCCAACGGTAACGGAGGACCCTCGTCGTCCTACGGAGCGCCGTCGCAAGGTGGATTTGGAGGCAGCTCACCAGGAGCTGGAGGGTTTGGAGGAGGTGCCGGAGGCGGCTTCGGTGGCAGTGCCCCATCCAGCCAGTACGGGCCTCCACCCCCACAAGGCCCCGGCGCTGGTGGCCCGTCGAGCTCGTACGGAGCTCCCCAAGGCGGCTCCGGTGGCCCGTCGAGCTCGTACGGAGCTCCCCAAGGCAGCTCTGGTGGCCCGTCGAGCTCGTACGGAGCTCCACAAGGCGGCTCTGGTGGCCCCTCGAGCTCGTACGGAGCTCCCCAAGGCGGCTCCGGTGGCCCGTCGAGCTCGTACGGAGCTCCCCAAGGCGGCTCTGGTGGCCCCTCGAGCTCGTACGGAGCTCCCCAAGGCGGCTCTGGTGGCCCCTCGAGCTCGTACGGGGCTCCCCAAGGAGGATTCGGAGGCAACGGCGGTGCCGGTGGGTTTGGAGGAAGCGGCGGTAACGGAGCCGGACGTTCTAACAGCGGTGGCAGACCTGGAAGCAGCTACCTCCCACCATCTGGAGGCAACGGTAACGGACGTCCTTCTAACGGATTCGGAGGTACATGAATTAGGCACTTACTCACTACATATCTATATATGTATATATATATTTTTTTCCCCTTCTTCTTTTTTTAATTTGCACCGTTTGCATTACCATATTTTCTTCAAAATTAGATAAAAGGTAACTGCGATGACAGCCAAGTGAAGCATATTATTTATAATGGTTATATTTTGTTAGTCGGAATAATTCAGCATATGCAGCCCAATAAATGTTCGAGCATGAGAGAAGTTACGGACGTGCAGCCACCCTCACATGAACTACAAGTGCTAGGAGTGGAGGAGTACCAGTTGAAATGAAGAGAAATTCCCTAGTTTATTGTAGTCAACATTTCTTCCATTGTGGGCTTTTTAGGTTAAACTATGGCACTTGAGTAAAAAAAACTTGAGCAATAGGTATATCCACAAATTAATAAATCAAAATGGCAACGGAAAGATACATTTTCACGCAAACTGATTTTGTATTCATCTTTAATAGCAAAAATATAGTTTAAACAATTTAAAAATGTGAGACGCCAAATTGAGTCATTCCTATTAGCTTAAGCTCAATATGATGTGTGGCTTATTGTAAATATATTGGATTGGTTTCAACGTGGTGACAGTGTGCATCGACCACTGTATCAATCGCCAGTGGAAATATTATTTTTAATGTTTTAGGAAATGGAGGCGGTAATGGTCGTCCATCTTCATCCTATGGTGCTCCCAGCGGCAACGGAGGTGGAAACGGAAACGGTCGGCCTTCTTCATCCTATGGTGTGCCCAATGGCAATGGAGGAGGTAACGGCAACGGTCGACCCTCGTCGTCCTATGGTGCGCCCAACGGAAACGGAGGAGGTAACGGAAATGGTCGACCCTCGTCGTCCTATGGCGCGCCCAACGGAAATGGAGGAGGCAACGGCAATGGTCGACCCTCGTCGTCCTATGGTGCTCCAAACGGCAATGGCGGCGGTAACGGAAACGGTCGACCCTCGTCGTCCTATGGTGCTCCAAACGGCAATGGCGGCGGTAACGGCAACGGTCGACCCTCTTCGTCCTATGGTGTGCCGAACGGCAACGGAGGTGGTAACGGAAATGGTCGACCTTCCTCATCCTACGGTGCTCCAAACGGCAATGGCGGTCAAGGTAGGACTCGTTTATATTTTTAGACTCCCTTTCAAGGATTAGCGCTTCTTAGCAAACCTGAGATTTACCCTGAGCAAACATAAATTAGTGTTTACGATGGCTCATTAGTAACAAAGACTCGTAAAGCATTAGTATTGATGGCTCATTAGTAGTTAATAATTATTAAGTCTTTGATCAAATGCAATGAAGTTCCGAAGTCCTACGAGTAAGACCTCAGGCTGTGCATCCAGGAATTGTGTGATCTACATTCACACTAACCGGAGTGCTAACTAAAAGGATCGAAAAAGATATGAAATGAAGAATTATTTCATGCAGAACATATACATATCCAAAACAGCAATATTCAAAACAGACAATAAAAAAAATTCAAAACCATTTTCACCAAGATACTTATAAAATCAAATACAGAGCAAAAAGGAAAACCCCGCTTGCAAGAAGCAGAACGCTGTGGTTGAAGTGGGAGTTGCTTATGATGGACCATGGCTATAAGAGCGAATTTTCAAAGAAATTTCGAGCAACTGTGTAAAATGATGATACGAGAAACCGTAAAATTATATTATTTTTTTCGCGATTTTAGCCACTCCCTTGGAATTTTTGATAATTGCTCATCTTCGAACTCATCCTTTTGTTTGGCAGTACGAACATTTGCGAAATATGGAATTTTTATCATGTACCTAAGGTCAGATATTGTATAGAGTGACATATAAATAAATAAATAGGTTAAAATCTAGGGATGAATTTAGGATGCTCTGAAACGGATTTGCCTATACAAAAAATCTCAAAAATTCATGTCCTGACAATTTTGGACCCATTGCAATAGCTTCGTTTTCTTTGAAAATTCGCTAAAAGCTCACGACTACGAGTGATAACAATAGGTTAGACAATTATGTTAATAATTACCTAAGGCTTGCAGGAAAAATAAAGTTTACGAAATTACTGCACTTAGCTTTATGATGCCTACACAAAAGAAGCCTTTAGCTGTTGGATACCCCAATCAGAAATGAAAAATTTATCTTCTTATAAACCGCACGCGGAAATTTTCTTGGGTTTAGAGGTCCCAAGAACCTGTAGGACTCACTTGTAGTTCTGAACAACCTAGTACGCGGAACGTAATAGGTAGGTATAGCCTGCTCCGCAAAAATTTCAAAATAATCTAAAATTTTGTGAAAAACGTGTTCTTCCCATCTAAATTTTTCGTCAGTAACGACTCCTAGATAGCTGCGACTTGAAACTCGATCAATTTGAGGGCAAACACAAGCACTGTTATATTTTCACAGTAGTGCAAGCGAGCACTATTTGGGTCTATGGTTTCCCGGCTCGTGGGAAACAATAAATTAGTTCTATCGCTATTTATCGTTATAGATTGCTCAGTCAACCATTGAGCGATAAGGTTCGGGTCTAGATTGACATTATTAATGAGGGACGCAAGTAAATGTAGGGTGTACACCCATCGAACTATCTACCGTCTATCAAACACCAGATTCAAGTCAATTATTATTTCCCACTTGATTTGTCTCCACTAAATTTTCCTTTTTCACGGATGGATCCGCTTGCTACATCTCAAGCCCCCCTCACATTATTTTACTGATTTATACCGCTCAAATAATTCTACCGAAGTGAAGTCAAAACAACATTTTTCCCATGAATGTCCTGAAAAGGACTAACAACGGCCATAAGATGCATCTCGAGGCCTCAAAGTGAAACTGTGATGCGAAACTATGGGGAAAAACTGAGGATCCGATTTTCCTACGAAGTCAGGAGTAAGCCCCGTGAAGTTTTGCCTATTTGACTACCACTTGACGGGAGGATGACATTGCTAGTCAAAAATTCAGTTCTATCATTTGAGTTTAGGTGGTGAGAAAATCCTCTCAACAAAAGCCCATTTGCTGAAAAAGTATAAACACCCATTAAATGGTTTCAGATTTCACTATTTTGAAGTATTTTCCTATTAGTGCCGTCATAAATCTTCATTAAATAACAACCATGATTCATTATGACTCCAAAGATCCACAGGTTGTCTAACTTGGGGCGCCGGCACAGGAAACTAATATATCTATTTATCAATATATCTCATAGCGACCTCTTTCGGAGTAATACTTCGTACGTCGACGGGTTCTTTCTGAAGCGGGTAATCTTCAAATGCAAATAAGAGCGGATGTGTTGGGGAGCTGAGGGGCTTGAAACTTGTTGCTGGACTTGCATCAGCTTCCTGCGAAGCTGACGGAGATGAAATATCATCACCGACGGAGATAAAACTTTAATTTCCGACTTCACGAAGCTCACCGCATTTATAATTATGCTTAAGGACATAATTAGCGCTGAAAATACCAGACCAGTTGTTCATTCGGATGAAAAATTAGGTTAGCATCCATCTAGTCGGCTGTAGAGCTAAGGAAAATAGTTACCTTACGTCACGTCATTCTAATGGAACATCTGCACTGTATGCATATGAGCAGCTGCAACAAATAATTTCTGGTTAATAAATGTAATGTTGTTTTATATGCGTATATGGGCCACTAGGCACTAGTTTAGAAGAAAGTGTTGTCATGCCGAGAGGGCGCAGAGCTCATTACAGCCCATTAGCTGATCTGACTGGTGGGTCCTTGAGGATTACTTCTGTGGTATTTTTACTCCCATCAGCTTAATGTCAATCCTTCCTAGTTGCCATTAAAAGTTTTGGGCGGAAACTCTTGGTCAACCCGTGTTCCCGTGAAGATCCGGCTCACTATAATTTTTTGAAACTCTTAATGCGGACTAAATGTGTTGTGACACCGAGTAATCCATCACACGCGGACTGTGGTTGCAGCCCTTTCTGATAGGTACACAGAACACCCCCTTCGGAATAATCACTTTCCATTTTTTTAAATATATCCTCTGGTCCTTCATCTGCCCTCTAATCCCTTCATCTCCTGTCCCTTCCCAAGCTTGACTCGACCCAAAAAGTTGGTTGTGGAAATTGGTGTTTTCTTTAAATAGATTATTCCTTACACTTTTGTACATCACCCATGCAAAACTGTCTTCAACAACGTAAATATCATGTTTAGGCATACCAGCAGCTGCAACAAATAATTTCTGGGTAATAACTGTAATGTTATATATGCATACACCCCAGCATAATATTAGGTGTTTTTTTGTTGGCATTACTGGTGCTTACCTTGTTTTCACATCATTCAGTCCACTAATCCCTTCTCATGCATGGTTATGGTCATGGTGTATGGGTATTATTATTTACCGTTAAACGCAAAATTCAGGTATGCGACCAAAAAGTGGCACTGGTGAGGGTACTACTCTTTCTATTTACGAGACAAGACCTAAATATAATTAGTACTTTGGGGGTACTGTTATTAACCTGATACGCAAATAAAATAACTGGTTTTATTTAATAACGTAAAGACATCTGACTCAGAATAAAATTGAAAGACAACGAGATCTAGATTAACATTATTATTTTACATCAGAAAACACGAGGAAAAACCTGGCGGCTTGAAAGCCCAGGAAACCGGCACCAAAACAGAAATTTAACATTAATTAAATTCGTTTCAATCTGGTAATACAATTGCGCTTGATATTATATTGAACGTAAAAATTATTTACATTAATTAGGAACAGAATTTGAAAATATTACAGTTGAAATGTGCTGTAATATCACAGCTAAGAATAAGGATACTACGGGCTTGTGAGGTAGTCCCTACAGTACCTAGGTAGATACTTTTGACGATTTTCATTTTTGGACTCAATATTTCAAATTTTATCAAAATCGAGCAAAACATAATTCATTCGGAAATTCTGACCCTATCGCTTACCTCGTAACGCCATCCAATGTACGTAGCTTCCCCGTGATACTCCACAAGTTTAACTATACGTAGGTAGGTACCCAGACTGTATAGATATTCTCATATCAACATGTTTCACCTACCTAACTACCTTCTTGAAAATCATAAGGAAAACGTTTGTTCAAAACAGTTGTGGGTCTTTGTAGAAATTGTCTAAAAACACCCGGACAAATATGCACCAAATACAAAAAATAGCTCGGTGCATAGGTGAGTAGCTACCAACTTTCCTAATTAGAAGGCGAGTTGATACAAGGAAACCTCCTATTCACACAAATACGAGCCTTTCACGAAAAAGATATCGTTATGTTGGTAAATACCTGCTGGATGGCCCCTACTCGTTAAGTGGGTTCACTCTGGAATGGTAGGTAGGTAAGCCGATTACCTCACCTACCTCACTTTACCCACCACCCGGTAAAATTCTCGTATTACTAATAGGTTAGGTGTGTTAATCATCAAATTCTGAGCGGTTCATGAATAACGTTGGATAACAACCAAAAATTCTCTCTGTCTCGGTGTATAGTGTTGTGGTGACATCTGAAGAGAAATGCCTACTTGTATTTTGTCCTCAACATGGTAACCCTGTATTTGTCAACCGAACTCGTGATTTAACCCTTTGATAAAAAAAAACGAGGATGATCTTGTACACAGATTAGGCGGGTTGGGCAACCGAAGATGCTTGGCCGCGTGGGATATGTAAGATATGGAATCATGTTCGGACGGCCCTCTCGCCAGGCAGACTGTATCTACCTAACAGAACTGCTGGGCGTTTCGTAAAAATGAAGAAAGAGGCAATTCTGAACTAGCTTTGAAAATTAACCGATAGAGAAACCTTTAGAAGCAAGTACGTGCTTAGAATCAATCTGACACTTCAGTAAAGTCATTATGTCCCCACTTAAAGTAGGTACCATCATACTTAAGAAACAACTAATATTTATGTTACTATCATTCTTGAGTTCGTAAAAAAACCGGTAAGTATATTCATAATTATAACAGTTCTTTATTATTATTGAATTTTTCAAGCGTACTCATTCGTTTGCTCCGTCGCGCTCTGTAATGGGAGGAAACCATAATTATTCATGCCCGAGCCAAAAACAGATTAGAGGCCTCCAAATCAAATTTCCACTCGCATTTTGCGTTTCAGACATCAACGGACAAATAAATAAAATGAGTCCTCTTCCGTCTGCTGCTAGTCCATCCAACTCGTCTGTTCGAATTAACACGTCAAATGAGCAAAAAAAATAAGGAGGTTGGTTGGTACCAGGTTTATTTCGTCAAATCTCGGTTGTTCTTCTCGTTCTTTCGTTTACGCATTCCCGGTGGATAATCAAGTAACTTCGAAATTAGTCAATGATTTAAATGGGTTTTTCAGGTGCTCGTCAATAATCGTTGGATGCCTAACTCATGGTCCCCTGTGAATAATTACGTGTCTGGAATGGCCTCTTCAATTGAAATCTTAACAAACTATAATTCAGGGTTCTCTTATAAGCCTCCATATTTTCACGGCACTTCAAGGGATTATAGATGTAGTCCCACTTGCCCCCACATTATGAATGCCTTGTGTGCGGAGAAATAAGCTTCAGCATACGCGCAAACACGAAACCTCGTAATGTCTGTGTTATACAGCCCAGGTTGTATTTGACAGATTTCAAAGTGATTTTCAGGGTCCATTCAGGTAAGAGTAGGATCCTAGATTGTGAATTTGGTGACTGGATTACCGATAGATCAGCGCATGCGCAAATTTGGATTCCTTTATTAGTATTTTTAACCTTTCGTGGATTCATTCATTCGATTAGAAGTAAGTATAGGTAGGTAGGCTCTAGCATTCAATTTTGATACACTAGCTAATTTATTGTTTGGATCAAAATGACGATGTGAGTCCATTAGGTCGACTTTTTTATTTTTCAATAATCAATTTTTATTATGCTGTTAATTTTCAAAACCCTCCCACTTTTCGAAAGCAATGCCGAATTTCAAATTCAATATACCACTGACAATTGTATACAGCGAAAATAGAAATGTTAGGGTTCGGAATAGCATCTCAAATGACATATTGCCCAAATACTCACTATCAAATTTTCAATAAATCCACCCTCCCTGTATCATCAAGTGAAGCACGTGGATGAGCACCTCAATGTAATACCTACACAGCGTACAATAAAATTAAAAATAAATAAATAAAATGTGACCTTTAATGATATTTTTTGCAACATCTATCTGCTCTACTACCAATGCAGTGCTGTTTTTTTTCTTTTTTTTCAGAACATGAATTTCTGAAAATTATTTACAGACAAATCCATTTCAGAGCATCCTGAATTCATCCCTAGATTTAACCAAAATATATACGAGTATATTTGTTTATGTGTCACTCCAGACGATATCTGTCCTTAGGTACATGATAAAAATTCCAAATTTCGCCAGGACGTTCGCCTTGCCAAACAACAGGATTATTTCAAAGATGAGCAATTTTCTAAATATTCTAAGGGGGTCAAATTTGAGTTTTTAGGGATCAAAACTCGGCAAAAACGGCTAAAATCGCGAACAACTGATGTAAGATCACTGAAAGTGGAAAGGAAAGGTGAGCAAAGACAGAGAACTACCACTTCAGTTGTTTTTCATAAGGAATAGGGGTCCAAGTTGGATTTTTGGGGTTCGAAATTGGTATTAAGGGCTAAAATCAATATTAATTCACCTGCAGTTGTATGGGATGGTGATTCAAGAGGGAGGGGCTATTTCGATGATAACAATATTTTTCTCAAAAAAGAATGGGTCAAATTTGACTTTATAAGGGTAAAAATCTGTGAAAATGGCTAAAATCACGGAAATATATAATTTTAGGAAAAGTGGTATGGTTTCCCGCTACTCTTTTTACACAATAGCTCGAAATTTATTTGAAAATTCGCTCTTATAGCCTTGCTGCATGTCTGGAACTTCCACTTTTTTCCCCCATTTCCTCAAATTTGCTTGGTACATCAGTAGGGATATTTTCACTGCATTTTGGGATTCCTCACCTGATGACATTTGGTATCTTATGCCCTTCTGCCCACTGGCACTGCGCACTACTCCGTAGTAAATCGATTGAATAAATTGAATACCTCATAATGGTACCTAACAAAGTACTCGTGATAATAATTCGTAAAATATTTGTACTGCATTATCAACTCTAATTCATTATCCGCGGTTATCGTGTTCCAGGCGGACGTCCTTCCAGCTCTTACGGGCCTCCGTCTCAAGGCGGCGCCGGCGGGTACCCAGGAAGCAACGGTAACGGCAACGGAAACGGACGCCCCTCGGGCGCTTACGGACCCCCGCAAAACGGAAACGGTAACGTCCCTCAAGTCATTATTTTGAAACTGCTTTTATTCGGACCCATTAGTCGAGCTTTAAATCACCAATAAATAATCCTTTCGCTTTGTCAAATTTGAAGTTTCCCGAGACAAGAAATGTATCTTCGGCTGAATTGAAATTTTTCATTTTCAAACTTGTACTTGAGTACCTACTTAGAAAAATAAATTTTACTTTTACTTATAACTCTCTTTTTCTTGATTCGACCTAAAGCATCACTTAAACCCATTCTTGAAATCAGGAAAAAAATTGTAGTCAATAATGGAGATGATCATTCCAAATTGCACATTCCCCGTCCCATCATGCAGCACATAGCACCTACTTCATTTGCATCATGCACAAGCACAACATGCTATCGCGATATATGTGAAAAACCTCAGGTGAGTACTTTGTATTTAACATTGGACCGTTGAGTTTCTGGACCGATTTTTGATGGTGACAACACTTTTTTTTAAATTCATTATTTTTCTAACCAATATAATCTTATTATAGGAGCTGGTGGTAACGGTGGTTACCCATCTGGAGGTCCCGGTGCAGGTGGTAACGGCGGATACCCATCAGGTGGTCCTGGAGCAGGGGGCAACGGCGGATACCCGTCCGGGGGTCCTAGTGCAGGCGGTAGCAACGGATACCCATCCGGAGGACCTGGAGGTTTTGGACCCGGTGCAGGAGGTAACGGCGGATACCCCTCAGGAGGGCCTGGAGCTGGAGGCAGCAACGGATACCCATCTGGTGGACCAGCAGCTGGCGGTAGCAACGGATACCCATCTGGTGGACCTGGAGCAGGAGGTAGCAACGGATACCCATCTGGTGGACCAGGAGCAGGAGGCAGCAACGGATACCCATCTGGTGGACCAGGAGCAGGAGGCAGCAACGGATACCCTTCTGGAGGGCCTGGAGCAGGAGGCAGCAACGGATACCCTTCTGGAGGGCCTGGAGCAGGAGGCAGCAACGGATACCCATCTGGTGGACCAGGAGCAGGAGGTAGCAACGGATACCCATCAGGAGGCGCCGGCGGTTATCCATCCGGAGGAGGTGGAGCTGGTGGTAGCAACGGATACCCGTCAGCCGGTGCAGGTGGATACCCCTCTGGAGGTCCTTCCTCCGGAGGTTTCCCAGGATCTAACGGAAACGGTGGTTACCCATCAGGTGGAAATGGAGGCCTTGGAGGTTCCGGTGGAGCAGGTAAGTACATACTTCTATTGGCACTAAATAAACCAGCAATATTCAGGAACTTGAAAATGCTGGTCACGAGGAGTCATGAATATATTCAGCAGCCGCTGCTGAATGCTTTCTGCTTGGCTCAGCTAAATCCGATTCCACTCAGGTCTTATATCATTTCTCAGAAGCCCATCAAATTCTCATTTTAAAAAGAATCTTATTCTGTAATGACCTCGTCGTATCTAAATCCCATTCTTTAAATCAGAATTATGATTCAAGTTTCGACACATTCTTCATTCTTCGTGAAATTGCTGATTTTGGCTGAATCGCTGAATTTTTTGTCATAAATATGTTTAGCAGCTGCTGCTGAATGCTTTCTGCTTGGCTCAGCAAAATCCTATTCCACTCTTATATCATTTCTCAAAAGCCTAACAATTTCTCATTTTAAAAAGAATCTTATTCTGCAATGACCTCGTCGTCCCTACATCCCATTCTTTAAATCAGAATTATGTTTCAAGTTTCGACAAGTTCTTAATTCTTCGTGAAATTGCTGATTTTGGCTGAATCGCTGAATCTCTTTTCTTGTTTTTGCTGCAGGTGCTTTGCCCAGCTCGAGTTACTTGCCCCCCAGCCAAGGCGGCGCTGGAGCCGGTGGATTTGGTCAGCAGCAGCAGAACCCCGATGGAAGCTACGTCTACTGATCTCCTCTACCTGTGCCATCCCTCGTTCCTTTTAACTTTACCGTACTTTGTGGTTACAAATAAAAATCTAAAATTTTGATTCCCCTTTCGTCATTGTTCAACACTTACGTCAGACCGAAATATTCGTACAGCAGGTAAATTGTCTACTCCGAAGAGTTGGCAATGTTTGGGACGTTTTCTGTAAATAGTCTAATGACATTTGATGATTAAACTACGAGGAAATGATATGGAGGTATTGGTAGGCCTGCTTCACGTACAAGTAGGTAGACGTACCGGTACACCAACCTCAGGCCAGTTGAGTCAGAAATTTTCTCGACGGAATTAAATCAGTCGACGCCAAAAGCAGCGCAGGAAACTCGAAAAGAATCATTGAAATATAGTGATAAATTATTATACTCCAAACCTGGTATAAGTGTTTTTGGTGTTACACATTTTTAGCGAATTTTCGAAGAAAATGAAGCTACTATTGCAAGGGGTTCAAAATTTTCAGAACATGAATTTTTGAAATTTTTTTACAGGCAAATTCATCCCTAGATTTTAACAAAAATATTATATTATGTGAGTAATATATTTATTTATTTATTTATTTGTGTCACTCCAGACGATATTCGTCATTGGGTACAAGATTCAGGAACAAACACTCGGGCCATCAAAAATGATAAGCGAAAATGACTGCACAGGTGGACGTTAGAACTCGATTAGTAGTACCTACCTGTCTAGTGACTACCTACCCTGTCACGATAATCTGGCTTCACCTATTGGTTGTGTGGGATTGAATGAACCGCACTTCATAGTGAAAGTACGCAGGAGTATATTTATAAGCAGGCTTACTAGTGCTTGAAAAGACTAGTAATTTACATCATAATAACATTAACTAATGACGATTTCATGACTCATACGATTTACATTCAAACGACTTTTATATTTGCTTATTAGTAGGTAATGGTTGTGAATAAAAGTACACTACGTAGCAAAAGTTTTAAATTGACAACTTGGCTTCAACATCCACGGTCATCATAATATAGGATCATACATAGTTTTATTAGGTAGTTACCACTTCCCAAAAGTATGGGTACCTACCAATCATCAAATGAATTGGAGAACTCTCTTATAGCTTCCAAGGTAACTATAAACCTAATATCTTTCTCCTTAAGATGCTTTATGACAAAAGCAAGATTATTATCTGGAACCATCAAAAATGCACATCTAGTCAGCGGGCGGTGTGTGAGCATGCTCAACCCCGATCAGCAAGACAAAAATTGATTATTTTTATATAAAAATATATAATAATTTAGATAATTAATTATTATCAAACGAACTCCAATTCAACTTCGTGCATGTATGAATTACAGGAAATTTACTAACATGTTGCTGATGAAAACACGACGAACGTAAAAAAAAACGCTGCAAAGTCCTTGTCACGTGGGTTTATTATTCTACTGGACATACGTACAGAAATGTTGGCTGTTCATTTTTGTTTCTTTCATGTGAAATAATTGAAATAGATATTTCTGATTGTTTCCACCAATTTTGGCCCCTAAAACACAAATTCGGTAGGTACGCTCCTTTTTTATTCAAATTATTTTTGATCATTGGTAGTGCCATTTAATCGTCTTGATCCACGTGTTGAAACTTTTTCAAGTGTAATTATACAAACTGATTGTGATTTCAGACGATTTCCCAGGTTACTGACTCACGAAAAATAAATTTTGGGAGCTGAACAATAGGTAGACTCTCAATTTTCCACTCTTTGGTCAAAATCAACTTCATATTCGGTCTTCTCGTCCCAAAAACATGGAAAACGATACCTCAAAAGCTCATGTTACTAGCATGTTGCTAAAACGCAAAAAGTACCTATTTTTACACACATTTTCACTCATAACACCCCTGGGTATTTCCCGATCGGGCTGCAAAGTTTCGGGACACAACTAGGGCCCAAATGGAGCATGTGTGCGAAAGAACGAATTTTTTAGAGCGAAAATGAAGCCGGTACACGTGATAAGGCGTACGGCGGACGGACATTGCATTTTTGGAATCTACGCACCTTAAAACGGAAAAGAAAAAATTTTGAGGGGGTGTTATAAAATTTTTTTGCTGAGCGATTACATAGGTGTATTATTCACAGAATAATAAACCAAAATGTCCGTCCGCCTTATCACGTATACCGGCTACATTTTCGGTCTAAAAAATTAGTTCTTTAGCTCACATGCTCCATTTGGGCCCTAGTTGTGTCCCGAAACTTTGCAGCCCGATCGGAATATACCCAGGGGTGTTATGCGTGAAAATGTGTGTAAAAATAGGTACTTTTTGTGTTCTAGTAACATGAGTAACGTGAGCTTTTGAGGGATCGTTTTACATGTTTTTGGGACGAGAAGACCGAATATGAAGTCGATTTTGATCAAAGAGTGGAAAATTAAGGTTCTAACGAAGTTTCAGCTTTAAATTTTTTGCGTTAATTTTTGGTCTAAAATCGCCGTTCTTCCTCACACAGTTTGGGTCCCCATTTGGGTCCTAGTTGTGCTCCGAAACACGGCAGCCCGATCGGCATACACCCAGGGGCGTTATGGGGGAAAAGTGGGTGTAAAAATTGGGTTTTTCCAGTTTTTTTTGAGGTTTTAGAGAAAATTAGCTTGTGAGGTATCGTTTTCCACGTTTTTTAGGGCGAGAAGACCGAATATTAGGTTGATTTTGACCGAAGAGTGAAGAATTTAGGTTGTAACGAAGGTTAAGCTACTTAATTTGTGTTTTCGGGGGCCTACATTGGTGGAAACCATCAAAAATAGCCATGTCAATAATTGCACATGATATAAACAATAAAAGAACAGCCAAAATTTCTGCACGTATATCCAGTAGAATAATAAACCCATGTGACGAAGACTTCGCAGCGTTTTCGTTTGGAACAAGCAACAACAGAGTAAGACAATGAATAGTCGGGTAAAATGAAACGGAGAAATATCAAGTACCTACCAAGATCAATTTCCCCACTTTCTAAGACCAGTCTGTCCTGCTCTCCCGCGATGGTGAAAGGGAGGTCTGTGGCGGTTGTGGCGGTTTGTGGCTGTACTACGTGGTCTAGTGTGATTTCTCCTCAAAATGATCCGCTGATTGAAGACTGTGAAGTGATATGGGCAATCGTAACTGCAAATGGGTATAGTGCATCTGGTCGGCTGTGTTGATCGATGATTGTGTTTTTGTTTAGTGCTCTGATTCTGACTGTACCACCTTCATTCTCGGATCTTTTTCTACTAAAGACACTTACCTATTTTATTTATATTTATTATTAAAAAACATTTCCTTTATACGTAATTACAAAGTCAAGGGTAATAAATGCCGATTTAAATGTTTCAATTTGAGCATCGAACTGTACGACTAACCATCTGCTATCCACAAGGGCACAAAGAGTTGTTTACACAGAACAGTGAAGGGTTAACCAGGCAGTAACTGGTGGGTAAGGTAACTAGTAGGTAGTAAATTGTTGAGGAATCATTTGCAGCGTTTTGCTCTCTTGATTTCTTCAGATCTGTCGCCGTTCATCTATTTAATTCTCACAACTTGAAAATATTAAGGTACTTAGTACCTTATTTTTGAGACCAAGTACGAGATATCAACGTTGATACCAACCTTTTACAACACCACTTGAACATCAACCTACTGCATGCTTAGGTAGCATTTACAGATTTAGTTCAACCTTTTACAGATTTATTTCAGCCTTTTACAAATTCGTTTCAACTGTTAAACGGAGGGGTGGATATGGAAAGTAGCTGATTGATTAGGAGGAAAGTTGTAAGTAGTAGGCTACTGGTAAGTGGAAGGTACGTACATAACTACCTACCTACGTGACCTCAGCGCCTTGCCAATTCAATGTCTATATGGTATGATCAGAATCGTTCCTGTTTGCATGCCCTTGAAAGCGATAACTTTCTGATTAGTCGCTTAATATGGCTGTTTACATTTTTTCTCATAACCCGAAGTAATTATGGTGTTAGCGATTCCGATTCGGACTCTTTTGTTGTTAGAGGAAGACGCGGGAGACTTATTATTGGTAATAGGAAGTGATTCTCGGACAATTTTGTACCACGACGCAATACTGGAAGATGACGAGGGAAATGCGAGTTCGTGTCTGTCGAAAAAAAAGGTTTTTCGTGAAGCTGAATGACGATGGATTCACTGTCAAGGAAGCTGCGTCAAAATCAGGTATCAAATTTAATTCGGCAAAAATCATACTTTCCAAGTACAAAAGATATAACTGTCAGGTTGTAAGGAACAAACCACGGGGGCATAAAACGAAACTGCTTGGTCCCAATATCCTTCACAAAATAGAGGCAGTAGTTGAGAGCGAGCCTGGCATTATTCTAAAAAACGCTGCAAAGTCCTTGTCACATGGGTTTATTATTCTATGGACATACCTACAGAAATGCTGGCTGTTCATTTATTGTTGCTTTCATGTAAAATAATTGAAATAGCTATTTCTGATGGTTTCCACCAATGGCGGTACGCTCCTTTTTTTATTTTATTTATTTTTTTTATTATCGTTGATCATTGGTAGTGCCATTTAATTGTCTTGATCCACGTGTTGACACTTTTCCTAATGTTATTACAAATTGATGGTGATTTCAGATGATTTCGCAGGTTTTTGACTCATAAAAAATCGATTTTGGGAGCTGAACATCTGGTACAACCTCAATTTTCCACTCCTTGGTCCAAATCGACTTCATATTCGGTCTTCTCGTCCAAAAAAACATGGAAACCGATACTTCAAAAGCTCATGTTACCAACATGTTGCTAAAACGCAAAAGTACCTATTTTTACACACATTTTCACTCATAACACCCCTGGGTATATTCCGATCGGGCTGAAAAGTTTCGGGACACAACTAGGGCCCAAATGGAGCATGTGTGCGAAAGAACGACTTTTTTAGACCGAAAATGAAGCCTGTACACGTGATACGGCGGACGGCGTACGCCGTCCGCCGTCCGCCGTCCGCCGTCCGCCGTCCGCCGTACGCCGTCCGCCGTCCGCCGTACGCCGTCCGCCGTATCACGTGTACAGGCTTCATTTTCGGTCTAAAAAAATCGTTCTTTCGCACACATGCTCCATTTGGGCCCTAGTTGTGTCCCGAAACTTTTCAGCCCGATCGGAATATACCCAGGGGTGTTATGAGTGAAAATGTGTGTAAAAATAGGTACTTTTTACGTTTTAGCAACACATTGGTAACATGAGCTTCTGAGATATCGTTTTCTATGTTTTTGGGGACGAGAAGACCGAATATGAAGTCGATTTTGACCAAAGAGTGGAAAATTGAGTTCTACCAAGTGTTCAGCTCCCAGAATTGATTTTTATGAGTGAAAAACCTGGGAAATCGTCTGAAATCACCATCAGTTTGTATAATAACACTGGAAAAAGTGTCGAGACGTGGTTCAGGACGATTAAATGGCACTAACAATGATCAAAGATAGTTAAAAAAAAAAGAAAAAAAAGAGCGTACCTAATTTGTGTTTTGGGGGCCAAAATTAATGGAAACCATCAGAAGTAGCTATTTCGATTATTACGCATGAAAGAAACAATTAATGAACAGCCAACCTTTCTGTAGGTGTGTCCAATAGAATAATAAACCCATGTGACAAGGACTTTGCAGCGTTTTGGAATCTACGCACCTTGAAACGGAAAAGAAAAAAGTTTGAGGGGGTGTTATAAAAATTTTTTGCTGAGCGATTACATAGGTGTATTATTCACAGAATAATAAACCAAAACAGAGAGAAGTTGCTTCAACAGACATCCTCTATTGACGATGCTTTACGAAGCTTAAAAATTACGCTCGAAATAGGTTCAATAGAAGTAGACCGCATGAACCGCGATATCCGTATGCGATGCGCTTTAATCAGTCAGTCCCAGAAAACCGCGAAAAACTAATTTTCATCGACGAAAGTGGGTTCAACCTACACATCAGGCGATCCCAAGCTCGCTCGAGGGCAGGGGACTTGGGCTGCAGTCACTGTCCCCATCGTAAGAGAATACTTCATTAATTGTTTCGATGAACAACAGAGGAATCGTGCATTCAAAAATCATTACTTCCGGAACGACGACTGCTGCACTCTTCTGTGATTTTCTGAGAGAACTTGATGAAGTTCTACTGCATAATTCATCAGATGATGCACTATTAATAATGGAAAATGCTCGAATTCACAGATCATCCTCAGTAAGTGATTTTATACATTTGTCTGTGTTTTATAGATTTGTTGTGTTTTTACCACCTTACTCGCCAATGCTTAACCCAGCGGAACAAGATAAAGAGAAGATAACGTCAATAGCAAGAGTAACTTACCTTACGTTATACAAGCGTGTCTTCAGTAACTGCACAAGACTGTGCTAACCACGTGACGGATTTGTCCCTCGTTATACCTGCAGCAATTACAGGACAACCGTTACATTAGCTAAGCTAAAAGCGTTTTGGTTTATTATTCTGTGAATGATACATTCACTAGTAATTCACTCAGCAAACAATTTTTATAACACCCCTCAACATTTTTTTCTTTTCCGTTTCAAGGTGCGTAGATTCCAAAAATGCAATGTCCATCCGCCGTATCACGTGTACCGGCTTCATTTTAGGTCTAAAAAAGTCGTTCTTTCGCAGGCATGCTCCAT
Source organism: Leptopterna dolabrata (assembly GCA_954871275.1). Classification (NCBI taxonomy): domain Eukaryota; kingdom Metazoa; phylum Arthropoda; class Insecta; order Hemiptera; family Miridae; genus Leptopterna; species Leptopterna dolabrata. The sequence goes on along the minus strand of OX940982.1, from coordinate 28,419,980 downwards.
TTGGGCCCTAGTTGTGTCCCGAAACTTTGCAGCCCGATCGGAATATACCCAGGGGTGTTATTAGTGAAAATGTGTGTAAAAATAGGTCTTTTTTGTGTTTTAGTAACATGAGCTTTTGAGGTATCGTTTTCCATGTTTTTGGGGATGAGAAGACCGAATATGAAGTCGATTTTGACCAAAGAGTGGAAATTTAGGTTCTGCCAAATGTTCAGCTCCCAAAATTGATTTTTTTATGATTCAAAAACCTGGGAAATCGTCCGAAATCACTATCAATTTGTATTAATTGGCACTATCAATGATCAAAGATAATTTGAAAAAAAAAGGAGCGTACCTAATTCATGTTTTAGGGGCCAAATTGGTGGAAAACATCAGAAATAGCTGTTTCAATTTTTTTACATGAAAGAAACAATAAATGAACAGCCAAAATGTAGGAATGTCCAATAGAATAATAAACCCATGTGACAAGGACTTCGCAGCGTTTTTTTCCTTCTCATCAGATCGGGTGAAGGGTTGGGTTGAGGTAAATTGGTGAACAGTTGAATTGAATTTGTAAAAAGTTAAAATGAATTTGGAAAAGGTTGGATAGAATTTGAAAAAGGTTGAATTGAATGTGTAAGAGGTTTAAATGAAATTGTAAAATGTTGAAATAAATCTGTAAAAGGTTGAATTAAATCTGCAAATGCACATAAAGTCGTACAAGTAAAACTGCAAGCATCCGTGGAACTATGTGGCATCGTACATTTTTTTTAAACGATTCTTTTTCAGATAATCTAAAAACGCTGCTGTGGTTCAAAGTTACATAGCGGAGGTCGACGTTTTGACGTCAAATTGAGGTCAAATATATCAAATTTGAGTTTCAAATCAAAAGAAGCTTGCTTTTTCGAAGGAAAATATGCTGACCTGACTAAATCTTCTTCGAAAAAAAAACCCAACTAGTCCCAAACCCGTCAAATGTTTTCGAATCTGCTTCAAATCACAAGAGAAAAACGCCTCATTCAACTGGAAGGTCGATATGAAGCTCAAGTGATTAACCAACCCCTGAAAGTGCCGTGTTCCCTGCTTGCCACTTCAAACTGACGCTTGCTTCCTCCTGTTTGGAATGTTTTGATTGTTTCCCAACGGCTGTGGTAGCCTCTAGGAACGGTAAGTTGGGACTATTCGCGCCAATACCTACTCAAAAATAGGTATAGGATGGAGGGCTAATGGTCGAATGCAGCCCACCTGTCGACTGTCCCCTCTTTCCTCAGATCATTATTTGAACATTGTACCTATAATACTCGGCCTATTGCTGAGGTCAGAATCATGAAATTCTTCAAAACCTTCGCAAGGCGTTTTGGACGTCTTTGACCCGAACTAGAATTTGATAGGTACATACATTCGGATCCAGTCTGTCGAGATGTTGTCCAGGCCTACACTTTAAGGTGTTTGTGAACCACTTTAGCTTCAATTCGACATTCCACAATAAATAGCGTTTTTCTCTTGCGGTTTAAGGCAGAGTTGACAACTAGACGAGTTTTGGGTTGAAAATTTGACGCTATAGCATTTCAGATTTATTCCAATTCAGCGTGAAAAGTCTTCTGTCTTCGTGTAGAAAATTATTTACTTATGAGGTACCTGTTCCGAAGTCAACATTTCCCCTTTAAAACTCAAGCTTCTCTCGTTTTGAAACTACTATTAGTTATATTTCGACCAAATTTCGAGCCTAAACTTTGATCTGAGGAGGGAACATTCCCCCCAAAACAGCGGTTCGGATTTGTTGATCGTTGTTATCTGATCTAGGTAGCGCTGAGCTCGGAATCATGAAATCTGTTCAAACCTTCTCAATGTAAACCGACTCTCCACATCAAGTAGCTTTTCTCTTGTGATTTTAGGTAGATTTGTGCACTTATGACCAGTTTTGGTTAGAAAACTTCTGACCTGTTTAGGTCACACGAAAAACCGTTTTTCTCTCGTGATTTTAGGCGGATTTGAAAATTTTTGAGCAGTTTTGAGTAGAAAATTTACAACGAGATTTCCAATTTTGTTCAGTGAGGGTACTCACTTGGTGAGTACAAGTCTTTGTCTTCGCGTGAAAGATAATTTTGTTTTCCTTTAAAACCCAGGTTTTCCTCGATTTGAAACTAACATTAATTTAATTATTTCATCCCAGTTTTACGTCAAATCGTTGATCTGAGCAAAACATAGGTAACGAGTCAGGATCGGAGTCAGACTGGAAGGGTGATGCAAACTGCCACCAATTTTCTTTTGGTCAGTGTGTGTAAAAGGTGACTCAATCATATCGTTTCACCCTATAGATACGGTGACCACCTACGTGAGAACGTTGTAAATACCATTCAAGTATGGTATTCATGTTATTCGACATGTAGCTGACGTCAGGGGCGGATCCAGAATTTTTTTCCGGGGGGGGTCACAGGGTAGAACAATATAAAAAATAACAAAAAATAACAAAATAACTAAACGAACAATACAAACCGAATTTTCAACCTTATGCCTAAACTCGTCCAATTTGTCTACTTACAAAATTAATTGTATTTATTTATAAAATTCATTGTTTATGTAAAAAATATTTTCAATATCTATTAATTATTTAACTGATAAATGCATTTATTTTCAATTTTCTTCTAAAAAAGTGTCCTAATGTGTTTTCAAACAAATTGGCGCATTTTATGGCAGCGTAGCTAACTTCAGAGTTTGCAAATCAAAAGATTGAAACCACAACAATCTATTGTTGATCTCAGTGAATTCAGTATCGTTTTTACTGAATTTGGCAGGAAAGAAAACGAGAACGAAACAAAAACAAGATAATAATTAACAAAAATAAGAAGAAATAAACAAGGTGTAATTTGACGGATACACCACATGTGCGACCTCAAAAATCGGTGCACACCACGGTAAATTTATTGACATAATTGTATATAAAGTAACATTGGTAGGACCAAGTGTACGATTATATTCGACTAATTTTGACATTTTTGATCGAATCTTTTTAGATTTTTTATAGTTCTTTTTTGTTTTCAGTTTTTTTAAACACTGTCTACCGTTTGTGTAATTAGAAATTACTGTAATTAGTGGCGAGGACATTGGAATTTCAATTTTACGTATGTTTTATGGTAAATATTCACAAAGTTGTATATGAAGCAAAATTGAGAAGACCATGTGGCCAAATCAGTTTTTAATTTAAAATTCAAATTGCAATAATGTTTTGTTTATAGAATTTCTCGTAAATATTGATCACTTTTATTTGAGGAGTTCCCCACAAGAACCGAATAAGTCCACAATTGGCAAACGCCAGATTGTTGAAAACGGCGGTGAACTCCCCGATTCGCTTCCTCTCGTTTGTGTTGCATGTGATGAAGAAATTTACCCATCCATTTGGAAACTACTTGATACTTTACATACGCTTCCTGTGACCGCAGCCACTGCAGAAAGGAGTTTTTCAACTCTCCGTCGCCTCAAAACTTGGCTGAGATCAACTATAAAAGAAGACAGACTCACTGGGGTTGCATTGTTACACATCCATCGCGACATCGAATTGGACATCGATGCGATAATCAACAGATTTGCGAAACAAAATAGAAAATTAGATTTTGTGTTATAAATGATCGTCCCAGTTGGAACTTATACAAATGTAAACAAATCACAAGTGTTGCTACAAACCAAATACAGAAAAAAATCAGTATTCTATAAAAAGTTTAATCGTAATTATTGTTATATTTTGTTTCCAATGTTTTAAGTTAACAATATGGTAAGTTGACTTTGGTCGTTTGGTTTGTTTCTGGTTTTTGATTTCACAAAAACTGGGTTCGTTTTCGTTTGGTTTTTTTTTGTTTTCGGGTTTGTGAACAATTCGTTCAGCTCTGCTTTTTGAAATGCAGGCTGATTCTGGGGGGGGTCATGACCCCTGTGACCCCCCCCCTTGGATCCGCGCCTGGCTGACGTTTTGCGGACGTTGAATGTTAGATATAAAGAAAAAGACAATTCAAAAAGACAATTTTCGAAAATTTAAAAAACATCAATGGAGGACCTCGATTTGAGGAGTAACATTAAGTGAAAAAACGCAAATATGATACAACTTGACATACGAAAAAACAAAAATAGCTGTCTTAAAACATTTTAAAAAATGTAAGAAATCCTAAATCACGACAAAACGTTTGACTACCTAGTCATTATCAGCATAATTTTTAAGCGTACCTATCTACCGATTTCGGGAAGTCCAACTTCATAGTATTAATAATGCTAATGGTTGGAAGTTTGCTTTCTATTCCCCGTCTTTCTCTAAATCTGAAGATGGGGAATAGAAAGCTAACTTCCAATCATCTTTAGATGGGGAATAGAATAAAATTTCAGGGACGTCCCCTGAAACTTTATACCTAGGTATATAAAAAAAATTTGTATGTTACAACCTTTAGCGCATTTTCAGTCAGAATGGTCCTTTGGAAGTGGGTAGGCACCGTTTTAGCTTTAGGCTTCCAAGGGGTCTGAAAGACAGCTACTGTACCTACCTATCTCCTTCCAAAAGAAGGAGCCGTTTATCAGTTTAGCAGTTTAGCCGTGATCGCAACGTATATATTAGTGCATTTTGACTGTTTCTTGTGCTACAAGTTTTCACTCAATTAGTTCATCCAGTCGCAGGGTTCACTGCTTAGTTATTTAACAATTCCACATGATATCTTCTTTTTCAGTAGCCAATGCCGGCATCCCTGACTTTTTAAGTTTTCTTTTACTTTTCATACTTGTTACAAGACAAAAAACGTCCGCCAATTCGAGTAGGCAGTATAGCTTCCTCACTTGAACATGGACGTATAGAATAGTTGGGTAGGTTTATTACATACGGGAAAATCTGCGATCCAACCCGCGTGCACCCTCAAAATTTCACCACTCTACGACTATTTTTCGCGTAGTTAGAAGCGTTTACAAGGAAACTGTCAACATTTCACGCTCGCTCATGCACAGACGAAAGTTACAGTACGGTTCCAATGAAATTCATATGAAATTACAAATTATTATTCCTGATCGACCCTCCAAATCTGAACTATTTTCAACCATATTTAAGGTAGTTATGGGCGTTTCAAGTTTTTCACGTTTACGCATGCGCAGACGAATCGATTTCAGTGATTTTGTGAAGGGATAATATACGATCCAACCCGCAGCTCTCTACGACTACTTTCACGTAGTTAGGAGCATTACAAAGAAATTGAAGTATTATTCCTGATCGACCCTCCAAATCTGAACACATTTCAACGATAGTTACGGGCGTTTCAAGTATTTCAGGTTTGCGCATGCGCAGACGAAAGTTACAGTACTTTTTCAATGATTTTCGTACGGGACCATCTGTGCCAACCCGCACCGACCCTCCAAATTTCAGCCCATTTCGACCATTATTTCGGGTAGGTATGGGCGTTATACAAGGGAATTACCAGAGATAGACACGGAATCAAACAATTTCCCTGATGTCTGAAACGCAGAACGGTAGTGGAAATTTTTATTTTGGAGGACATACATTTTTTTTCTCTCTCAATCACGAATCCAAGGTTCTCTCTACCTTCGGTAGTGCTGAAGCAAAATGATGTACATCCTACCTATACCCCAACAGTAACTCCTTCACTGCGTGAAATAAACAGTATAAACCCAACGGATACAAATAAAACGCCCTCAAGTCACAGAAGTTGGAGGAAAAGACGGAATGTGTAAACAGCACGCCCAGTATCCGATAAAACGTAGCGATTTCTCGTTGCAGACAAGTTGTCATATTTTATCGTAGTGTGTAAAACCCGCCTTGAGATTAGTTGAATATTGTTCAGAGCTATATCTGACATAGATAGTGCCGAGCTCTGAATCATGAAATTTGTCAAAACCACAAAACCTCCGAACGGCGTTTTGGAATCGAACAGGAATTTAGTACCTACCTAAATAGATAGGTGGGTACCTACATTTCGATCCAATTTGACGAGGAGTTTTCAGGAGTTTCTGAATCATCCGAGATTCAATTCGACTGTCCCCAGTAAACAGCGTTTTTCTCTGGTGATACTGGAATGGGAAACCAATCTCCAGTCTCCTAACCGATGCTCGCCAAGATGTTTTGGTAACGTTTCATTAGTTAGACAGATTACATTAAAGGCCCTTTTACTACCCAAGGCCATGGCCAGTGACATTAAACATCGAATTATAAATACTAAGTCCCACGTGGACACCTGCTGTACGAACTCGAAATTTAATTTCGTGGGGTGGGAAGTCGGCATCCCATCAACAACTCCAGCAATGTGGCGAAACCATTTTTTTATGAGCTATTTTGTTTCCAAGTAACACAAGCGCATATATATATATATATATATATATATATATATATATATATATATATATATATATATATATATATATATATATATATATATATATACTCGGCCCTTCGGGCCTCGCCAGGGGGCAAGCCCCCTGGACCCCCAAAGGGGGCTCCGCCCCCTCGGAACGGCTTCGCCGTTCCTCACCCCCGAAGGATGTGTTCTTATACTTCGTATAACAAAGGAGAATTTGCTATGCAATTTACCCCCCCCCCCCCACACCACCAACACACAAAAAAATAAAACGATTCTTTATCACATTCCTCTTTGTGCTCATCTTTATCACATTCCTCTTTGTGCTCATCTTTATCACGTTCCTCTTTGTGCTCATCTTTATCACATTCCTCTTTGTGCTCATCTTTATCACATTCCTCTTTGTGCTCATCTTCATCACATTCCTCTTTGCGTGACGCGTTTTTGTGACAGGACATTTTTTTCACATGACCCCCGGCGTTAAAATTGCATAGCAATTAATATATCCACCCTTGTATTTACTTCTGGGGGGTCCTCATTATAAACCTCTGTTATAGTATTTTGATAATAGTTTTTTCGGGTTTTATCTTCCAAAATCTCAGCGTAGAATTTGGTGTTGCAGCCTTTGTAACTATGGTACCCAAATACAGTAGTTCGCACATCACAGGTACCTACTCTATATCTGATATATCCAAATTGTATCATAACTAAAGAAGGCGCAGAGGGAGTTCTTTTATTCAGGAATAACTTATCCGTTTCAATAGTTCGTTTCCTTTTTGGTTTATTATTCTGTGAACAATACACCTATGTATTCGCTAAGCAAAAATTTGTTATAACCCCCTCAAAGTGCGTAGATTCCTAAAATACAATGTCCGTCCGCCGTATCATCTATATATGCTGCAAATTCGGTCTAAAAAATTCGTTCTTTGGCTCCGAAGTTCGGCAGCCTGATCCGAACACCCAGGGGTGTTACGGGTGAAAAATGGGTGTAAAAACAGGGTTGTTGAGGTTTTAGTAAACGTGAGCTTGTGAGATCGTTTTCCATGTTTTTTAGGGCGATAAGACCGTTGATTTTTACCAGAGTGAAGAACTGAGGTTGAAACAAAGGTTCAGCTCCCAGAACTAATTTTTTGTGAGTCAAAAACCTGGGAAAGTGTCTGAAATCACTATATACTTGTATAGTAACACTAGAAGTAGTAACAGGTGAATCAAGACAAATGGTACTACCTATCAATGATCAAAGACAATTTTTCATAGGAGCCCAATTCGTGTTTTTGGGGGCCAACATTGGAGGAAACCATAAAAAAAATCTATCAATTATTTCACATGAAAGAAACAATAAACATTTCTGTAGGTATGTCCAATAGAATAATAAACCCATACGACAAGGTCTAGCGTTTTCAAGTTTCTCGTTTTTTGTCCATTCCTAGTAGGAAGGCAACCAAACCTGGGGCCTGCCTGTTTTATAAAGCATCAAGTCGACTGTTGTACAGAACTTGATGAACTGTGTTTCACAAAGCTATATCTTTAAATTGTGACACTGAACTCTTACAAGTGTGAAGGCAGATTTTGACAAGTTACAGGTGTTTCTCCATGAAGCTCCAGTTCTAGTAAAAGTTGGCCGTTAAAAAGCCCTGTAACTTGTAGAATTCGTAAAATCGTTGGGTTTAGATTCACTTCACATTTCTCACAGTCGTTTTTCCCTGTCAGTTACCTACTTACTTCATGAGTAAAAAAGTATTCTGAAGATGAAGAACATGAGTCAGTCCAACGTCGAAAGCGAGCTAGGTTTTTTTAAATCAAGGATTGACTTCTACTCACCAACAGGTAGAATTAGGTATTAGGTACTTTGTTGTGGCAATCGATACTCGATAACGAAAAAGTCCAGTTGAATGAGACTACGAACGGCAGCGAAAAGAAACTCGAAACATCAACGCCTTATCAACAACTCGCTCTACAATTTAACTTTTTCAACTTGTACCTACGTTACGGTGGAACACTTGTACACTTGTTTTATGAAACATGCCTCTGTTGACTGTTATCACATTAATCTTGAGCCTTGTCCATTCAAGTAGGCAGGTACATAGGTACTAACTTAGTAGGCTACTTGGAATTATTAACTGAAAATTAACTTCCCTTGTTAGGATCTTCTTTCTGCCTGCTCTTGTAGCCAATGTCAATCTCTTTCAATAAAGGAGCCGCCACAGAAGGTTCGCCGAGCACTTAACTTTGTCTCGGGAATGACGAACATTCGCCCAGTTCAATTTGTACCCATCGTAGCTGAGGCAGGGACAGAAAAATAAGAAATACCTACAGTTAACGTTATTTCTACCTTCTTTTCGTTCCACTGAGGTGATTCCAATTAGGCAGGAACTTAGTTTGGAACAGCTTGTTACCGGTGACAGTGGCGGTTCTAGCCCTGGGCAGGGTGGGCAGCTGCCCCCCCAGTTTTGTTTCATAGGGGCTACTAAAAATAAAATTGAAGTTTGAAGTAGAAATTGCTAAAGAAGTTTTTTGCCAATTTCAAGGAAATATCAAGGAGTTCTACTTCACTTTACTCGAACAAAGATCTTTGTACCCTAATCTCTCAAAGATATCCCAAATTCTCTCTACTCTTCCTGTCAGCGCTGTAGCTGAAAGGAGTTTTTCAACCATGAAAAGAGTTAAAACGTATCTAAGGTCAACAATGACTACTCAACGCCTAACAAATCTTTCAATTTTATCAATCGAAAGTGAAGAACTAATGAAGAAGCCTGACAAGATCCTGGAAGTGTTTAGTAATGTTGGCCAAAGAAGACTACGGCTGTAAAAATGAACCATGTAATAATCTTTCAAGGGCAAATACCTCTATCTTTATTTAACTTTATTATGTACCTACTTTAGTTGTATGAAATAAAGTAATTTTTGATTGACTTGACCTTTGTTTTTTGACCAATTCCATCTTCCATGTTGATTAAAAATTAATGTAATCATATTTTCATATATGTCTATAACACTTATCGGCTTTTGCAAAACCATTTTGATAAAAATCTTGGGTATGGTAGCTTGCCCCCCCAGATTTTAAAGTCTAAAACCGCCACTGACCGGTGAACTAAATTTCATACGGCATAGAATGCCATATGGTATTTTACGCGAGTCACCGTTAGACCTTCTTCCAACTCCCAGGTAAATCTGGCGAATAGTTCGGTACAATACAGAACGATAACACTCCCAAGTCGCAAGTCCTAACTGATTATATTATCTTTAAGGATTAGCGAGAAACTGTTTAGCTCCAAGAGGCGAGCGCCAGCGAGCATCCAGTCATCAGTGAAACCAATAATATTAATTATTTCAACAACAATCCCCGATAATCACTCCTGGGCGATGCTGCGTCTTCTATCAATCGCCAAATTAATTATAAAACTTACCGGTAATATACCGTAGGTACTGAATTCTACCCAACCAAACCAAATCAAATCCTACTTAGTGCCAAGTTTATACTCTAGATTGTAGCAAGATTGAATAAGGTAGTGACATACCATGAATATATGAAAGATATTTCCCAAGAAAATTGCAAACGGGTTACAACTTTTATTTTTATTTTTTTTAATATCTTTAATACATTCTGATTTAGCAATAAAGTAGATGATTAAAAATTAAACATATCTATTGAGTAAAGTGAGATGAATACATTATCATGTGTTCCAATGAATAAAACAAACATTGCTTCTACCTCGTTCTTTTCTTTATCACCACTTTTCTTTCAAATTAGAACCACCTTCTTAAACTTTAAAAAAACAATTTTCACACACTATACCAAACTTACACAACGTTTACAAACTAAACAATATGTATTCCCAACGACAATAATAATGATAATTATACGCAAGAAGATAAATCACAAAAAAAACTCATGTATGGACTCTCCAAAATTACAGGAAGCTAATTTTTTGTATTTAGTTTAGAAAGAAAATTGTTTTGTAAAATGAAACTTGGAGGAAATTGTTAATATAAATAACACAGCAAGAGTTAGAAGCGAGAATTCACAATTTATTACAGGAAAATACTGCAAATCTTGGTATACATTGGTAATTTGCAGAAAACCTGAAAATCCTAAGCTCTGTTCGTTTTGTCGGATAGAAATACAAGTCTGGTTTCCACGTTCGATTATACAGTTTCATACAAAAAAGTAAGTTTTCAGGCAGATGAAGTACGTCGAAACAAATTTTTCCAAATTATTTACCCATGATAAAGAAGATCTCGAGTACTAACGTGCACTAAAAATACTTCCCTACCGCAACTATTTGATCTAAATGAACAAAATAAATAACTAAGGGGAAAAATTAACAAAATATTTAAATATCTTTCTAAAAACAACTTCGATCGACAAAGAATGTATTAAAGAGGTCAACAAGTGAATTTTGAAACATTCAGGAGCCAAGGGAATACATACAAGTTCTTCATGTGCCCAAATATTTCAGTAAGTGTTCGCTTTTTGTTACCACTATGGCACTATACTGTGAATTGATGCCACGTTTCAAGATTTGGATGAAAAAACATTGAAGTTTAAATTGTATAAGATGTAAAGCTTTTATAAAGTACATTTCATTTTAAAATATAATATACAAGCATTTAATCTCTACAATCTAATTCGGGGAAAGGAGCGATGAGGGGTAAAAATGGTTTTATTCCGTCGAAGGTCAAGCCTTGACGATAGTTTTCGAATATTCTTTGTGGATGACGTTATGATATCCGTTCGTTACAACGCAAAACTCGAATGAAGCGATATCGCCTCCGTCGAAAATTTGAGGCCACAGAAATCGAAGGTAAACTGATAGTTTCTTGGACCGCTGGTCGGTAGGTAACAGTCGGGGAAAGTATAACTGGGAGGGACCAGAGGAAAATGAAGAAGAAAAAAATGAGAAAATCAAAACCCGTCGATTTTGTTTAATATATTCCCTGAACTTTATTTAAAACGAGGAAGAAAAAAAGGAACACATACACAACAACTTACATGGTAACAAATGTTTTCTTTAATTCCTTCTAATACGAATAATATCGACTATTCCGGTTAAAGGAGAATAACTGTTTTCATCATACCTCTCTTTAGAAACGAACTTTTGAAATGTTATAAATTAAAAAAACCGTTCACATAATCGTTTACACGTGTTTTTCATGTTTGTTTTCAAGGAACGACATGGTCACTAAAAACATAACAGATATCACTCACCCACTTCACACACGAAGATAATGTCTACCCACACAGTTTTTTCAAAATCATTTTTTAAATGGTTTTCAATTTTTTTGCTTTTTTTTCTCTTCAAATATAATAAATCGCGGGGAATAAAGAAATCGAAAATAATTCACAAATCCTACATAAAGAGGGAGGGGGAGGGCATTCTAATCACTAACTTCCTACTATTTACAACCAGAATCGAATAAAGATTAAATGGCTAAACTAAATTCCTATACAATGAATAATATATTTTGTGAGCAAGAAAAAAAAATTATGCCGAACAAAAATTAAACTATTAAAAGGGAAAAAACGAAAAAGAAAATTTTACCCAACGATACCGTACGTAAGGTGTTTTAATATATATTTTTTGTTTTTTATAATTTTTTCTTCATTTTTAAAAATCTAGATATATAATGCATCAAGTTTGACACGATTACGCTTCAAAAAATAAGATCTTAACAGGGTGAGAAGGGTTAGGGACGAGCATAAAGTCGAAAATAAAGAAAACCTCGTAAGCACAATAAAATGTATGACACGGACGATACAAATTTATGAGCGCTATATACTCACATTCCCGTAATATTAAAAAGTTCATCTCACACAAGTTGCACTCTTTTTTTGAAATATTAGTTGAATTCCTGTCGTCAGCAGTTTTTGCCCGAACATTCTTCCAATATACGTAATCAAAAAACTTTTCATCCCCTTAAATCAACATAACAAATAATCAACATTAGGCTAATTTATCGATTTTAATAATAATTATGTATATATTTATATATGTATGTTTTTTGTTTGCAAGACACGAGTTGGAAGATGCTTCCTTCTTAACATTTGTTTTTCTCTATATATAGATATAACTTCCGTCTTCACTTCCTATGTTTTTTCTTTTTTTATTATTATTGTTTAATATAGATTCTGTCGTGTATTATATCTTGTGGATTTTTTCTCCAACTACGACAGGGTTATTGCGGCGAATCTCTTGCGCCCCCAGCTCGCGGTAGTTGAAGGTGCAGTCGTGCTTGTCTGAGTATCGATGTACAGAGCAATATAATCCGCCGCACCTGCATTCGAATCCTGAAATAGATGGAAAACCAATTAGTGACCTGAACCTTCACGGTGTTTGAAATGAACCATTAATACAAGAACTGATGCAAAATTTCGGGCGAAGTGCGAGTGGAGAGGCCGTATGTTCCACACCCTGGTATGGGTTCATAATAATCAGGAGGGGTGGGTATCCATGATTTTACACCACCTATAGGCACATCAACGGAATCACTCATGTAACAATAATTATCCAGGAGGGCGAAACTGGACGAGGGATCGACGAAAAAGTAGTTTTTGACAGGACTCAGTGGCGGCTCTGGAAGGTCAGTGGTGGGTAGGCAACAAGCAACCTCGACAAAGGAGGAGCACGAGATTTGCCCCAACTGCACTCACGAAACAAATGACTGTCAAAAACTCTACGCTTGACAACATGGTGTCTAGTGAACTGAAAATATGAATTAATAGGGGTATTCACGGTTGCCGAGTTAAACGTGCTAAGTAGAAAACTTCGTCCTCAGAAAAATCATGAGGCACCCTGGCCCTCGGTAACGTGTTAACGTGTTATCACGAATCTCCGGGTGGTGGTGGTGGTGGTATGATTATATTGCTAGCAGTTAGCCATGGAGCACTTCGGTGGTGAATCTCCGGGTGAAATGTAAAAAAACAACAACAACGTCCTCCTCGGTATTTTGCTACCTTCCCGCCTAGGTTATAATATTTGACGTTTGTTTACATTTGTGAGTTTTTATTTACAAAAATGCCGAAGAAGAGCCAAAAACAAAACCAAGTTGACGAAATTGTTACAAAAACAATAGTTAATATCATCAACTCCGAATTCACTGACGAGGAGGAGGAAATCTGGGAGGAAAGTCCAAGAACTTGAAGTTGTTTTCATGTCCAGGTAATTCACTTATATTAAAAAGTGCGACCCTAAACTTGTTAAAACTGTTTATCAGGAAAGAAATATAAAACACGGCACAGTACACCTAACCCACCATTTTGAATCTTCGTCAGAAAACTGATAACAAAGATAACATGGTTGCTGTCGACGTTTACCACACCTCGGACTCAGTTAACTTAACACAAGTGATAACGCACTTTGATAACATCTTTGCGACCGATTTTCTCCACGTTTAACCAGTTTAACACATTTAACTCGTTAACACGTCGACAACGGCCCGACCGTGAATACCCCTAATTACATTTTAACCACTATTTAACCACCTTTTTTGATGCTTGGAGTGTTTTTGCAACACCCTCGCACCGAAACGAAACGGAAAACGACACCGAAACGGAAATGGCGGATAGGGCGACCGAAGTCAGATCCTTTTTCGGTTCAGTTTTCGTTCAGCTTTAAGCAGGGTTCACATCCATCCGGAAAGCTATCCGGAAATTGCGTACGAGCAGCTGATTGGTTGGACATCAGCTGGGGAGGGGGGAATATTTTTTCCGGAGAAGCACTTTTGAAGCGAACTGTACGCTTCTGATTTTTCAGATATTTTCCGCTCCGCATCTGCGCACTTCACTACTGCGCATACAGAATGGCGTCGGCAACCGAAACAGCTGTGGGAGGAAGCGCGGGAAACGAGTTTTCAGCCAAAATTCCGGATGGTTATGAACGCCTTCCCAACTTCTGCGATTCCCCTCCATCTCTTCCACTGCTTTTCACTAGCTTCCCCTATCCGTATTTCCAGACGGCTCCGCATGGATGTGAAGAACCCTGCTTTAGCATCTACCGGCTGGTGAAGTCATGGTAACGTTATGTTAACCTGTCTTTCATCCATTTTACTCCGTGGTTAATACAAATCTATGTCCACACATGGCGTCAAGTCTGCATTAACATAGAAAGACGCTGTGAATACGACGCTCGACACTTATATTTTCCAGCGTTATACAGATGTAAGGTCAAATTACGTTTAGTCATCTCAACACGACCAAAGGTGACACCGTGAGATCCCGGTATTTTTCGTCGTCACGGTTCGTCAAAATTGTTCTGTGTCTTGTGCGCATGCGCAGCACTGCTTTCGTTTCGTTGTATGTTGCAAAAACTCTCTATTCAGTAATAATTTAATGAGGGCCATTTGAGAATAGAGAGTTTTTGCAACACACTCACAACGAAACAAAAGCAGTGCTGCGCATGCGCACTTAAGACACCGAACCGTGACGACGAAAAATACCGGGATCTCAGCTTTGTCGTGTTGAGGTGACGAAACGTAATTTAACCTTACATCTGTATAACGCTACCTACCTTCTTCTGTTTTCCTTGGAAAATAAAAATGTCGAGCATCGTATTCACAGCTGCTTCTTGGCGTCTTTCTATGTTAATGCAGACTTAACGCCATGTGTGGACATAGATTTGTAGAGTAGTATAGTAGTAAAATGGATGAAAGAGAGGTTAACATAACGTTAGCGTGACTTCACCAGCCGGTACATGCCAAAGCTGAACGAAAACTGAACCGAAAAAGGTTAGCGTCTGACTTCGGTCGCCCTATCCGCCATTTCCGTTTCGTTTCGGTGCGAGGGTGTTGCAAAAACTCTCTACTATCAAGAATAAAATCTCATTTATTTTCCCCCAAAATGACTTGGATTAAGGTTAGTTAGGCAGTGCCTACCTTGACTGTCTCCACCAGCCGCCTCTGATGGGACTTGGTCCGCGCATGCGCAGACGTTAATTGTTTGTTTAACCACAATTTGGTTTCCTAATCGTGTGATCCTTGAACAATGTGATGAGTGGATGAGGAAGCGGACGATGAAACTGGTAAGGGATCGGATAGCCAAGCCTTGACTCCCCAAATTGTATCAGGACTTTCAATTGAAAAGGCGACTGGGTTCTGAAGCTCATCAGGAAGTGGATCATTGGCAGGCAGAAAATGCTGGGAAACAGCAGCCGTTGACACCTGGTTATCTCCAATATCATCGGTTGTGAGGAAGCGAAAAATAGGATTTCAATGAAACTGGACATCACAAAAATGACACCGAGAACAAAGACCCGACAAATTAACAGTCTGCATTGTTGGTAGGTTATTTATTTTAATTGCAATGCTAACCATCAAACTCAGAATGAAACCCCGCTACCAGGGCCACGACTGCTTCCTTTTCCCGGATTAGCAAAACAATCACGTTTGCGCATGCGCAGAGAAAGTTACTGTCGGATTTTGATGGATTCATGTCGTGGTACCGTGGCATGCGAAAACTCGAAACCTGCTACCCATTTCGAACATTGTTTCGAATAGTTATCGGCGTTGAAATTATTAAAATGCCAGAGTTGACATTCAGAATGAAATGGAGGATTTACGCGGTGCATTGATCAACATTTAGTTTTTAGTTTAGAAATTACCAAATTGAACACAAGGCTTGGGTGGCTTATAGATAGCCGGGAGCAGAAGCTTTAAAAAGATTAAAAAAATAAAAATTCCAGTAGCATGGCCATAAGAGCGGATTTTCAAGGAAATATAATTGATGCTATTGTGTACGAAGGTGCTATAGCGAGAAACCATACCATTTTTCGTAAAATTACTTTTTGGGTGTGATTTTTGCCATTTTTACAGATTTTTGACCATTAGAAATTCAAATTTTACCCATTATTTTTGGAGAAAAATATTTTTATCATCGAAATATTCCTATTCCCTCCGCCGTGAATCATCCCACACGAACGTTGAATTAATATTGATTTTAGCCCTTAATACCAATTTCTGACTCCGAAAAATTCAAATGTGACCCCTATTCTGTATGAAAAACAACTGAAACGGTATTTTTCTGTTTTCACCCACCTTCCATTCTTTCAGTGATTTTATATAAATTGCTCGAGATTTTAACCCATAAAAACTCAAATTGGGGCCCCTTAGAATTTTTGAAAACTGTTCATCTTCGAACTCATTTGTTAGGCAATACGAAAGAACGTTTTGGCGAATTTGAAATTTGCGTCACGTACCCAAGGACAGACATAGTCTGGATTGACACGTTTAAATAAATATAAATTTTTGTTAAAATCTAGGTATCAATTAAGATGCTCTGAAACGGATTTGTGCGGCTAGTACAAAAATTTTCAAAAATTGATGTTCTGAAGATTTTGGACCCACTGCTATAGCACCATTTTCCTTGAAAATTCGCTAAAATGCTGTTCCGGTTCGCTAAAACGAAAGCTCACTAAAATGGTTCACTCGAATTATTTGGACCACAATTTATTGTTTTGTTTATAACTTGTTTGTTAATACTGAGTAGGCCTCTTTATATGAGTATGTAGTTTTAGACACTCTACATACGTGCCTAGCTCGGGATTCTACTATTATACTTGTTATTATACGATTAGATCACATTCGCTAGCCTTTCAAATGTGTGACAGTTCTATCAATATGTTGCGAGACGTGGGAGCTGGCGCCGGAGACATTCTTCTCGACGGACGGTCTCGAGTAGGTACCTACAATCATAAAAAAAAGGTGAAGTCTTCCAACAAAAAAAATGGCGGAGGCAGGCGGTGTGGCAACAAGCGGCGATGTCCGTAGGCAAATGAGGGATTTCAATGGAGAGCCGCTCTAATTTTCATCGACTTGGGTCATAACTTTCGCGCCTTTTCTACGGCATAAACATGGTAACACTCATTAGATTTCATTCGACATACAAACAGTGGATTTGGCGTGCAATGCACAGAATAGAAAGTTAGTTGTAAGCAGTGAAATCAACATGAATATCATAATTGGAGCCAATAATGAGTTTCAGCACTTATCACAAGCTAGTAGGAGTCAAGTGGGCAATTCACAATTTTGAACCATCCTCCATATTTGATGAAGGACTTGCTGCACCCAAAGGGAGCTTCCTACAATGATCTATTACGTAAAATATTTATAGCTTCTGAAGATCTAACATACAAAATATACTAAGCATGGCTCAACTGTAAATCGCAGGTCGTTTTCATATAAATCAAACCAGCCAATATTTAAATCAAACTGATTTCCCGGAGAAATGAACAAGGACTGAAAACGACGGTGGGATGTTATTATTTTGTTACTTAGATCGTAACCAGACAGCACATTATATGACAGGTTTACCAGCTCTGAACGGGGCTTCGTTCGATCGAAAAACGCCAGTCACCGAAGAATACCTAAGCCCTAGGCGATAACAATAATTATCCTGATGTTAACTTTACCTGCATCAAATTCAAAGTGGGGCACAGCTTCGGACGAGTTGGAAACCATAATCGTGACGTCAGATTAATTAGATTACCAAGATTTATCAAAACCACCTAACGAATCATTTTCGAATAACTTGCCGCTGCGATCTGTCACTTGAAAACATGAAAAGTTACCACGAGCTTGAAATTGTGGGATCTTTAGGAACCAGACAATCTAAGAAGCAAAGTGATATGGATACATTTCTATATCACTTCGCAAGAAAGGGAGACATCAAAACGCTAAATCGGCCTGTTCACGAAAAAGATTTGATCCAGGATCTCCAACTTAGGGAGGCAGAGGGATGGATTCTGCCGTGAAACGAAGAAGATAACTCAAACCCTTGAATAAGAAAATATGAGTGAACATGGTCGGATTTATCTATCACAATTCCATTAGGCCATAACATTTTCATCCAGGCCATTATGATGATGATGATGATTGCTACGTCGGCCCTCGATGCTCAGAACCGTTCGATTTTGAAACTAAAATCTTCGGAGACATCCGCAGTAGCAGAATACACAATACACAATACTTTCTCACCGAATTGGAATGTTTCGAACAGCTAAACCGAACTGCGTTTCGAACAGCTGAAGTGCTGGGAACTCCGAAGCTAAACACATTTCTATCACACACTGGCGTTGGTTTGATGGCTGGTGAAGTTCAGATATCGTGAAGCAATCTCTAGTTTCTACATCATTTCTGAATTCCCAATGAAAGTGCAAGTATAGGAAGGAGCATAAACACATCGTCCAGTAAGAAATCTAATCTTGCCGGTAATTGTGACGACACTGTTTCGACCAGTCTTGGCGTCCTTTAAGCTGTTATAGAAGGACGTATTCTACGGAATGATTCGGTAGGAATACCCAAGAATCGACATGAGAGCTCCAAGATGAACGAAACACAAGAACGACAACGGAATGAACAAACCCAATGACCCAATAAATGGTGAAATGCCGATTACTATTCTTGGTTGATAAATACCTACAACAGAAAGTATAACAGGTATTACCATTGGACTAGGACTCGATGAACGATAGAATTAAAACAGTGAAGAACAACGCACCTGTGAGGCCAACCTTTTTACGGCATACAGCACAACGGTTCTTCTTCTTGGCTTTATTGTCGTCCTTGCTGTCGGGATCGGCATCTTTAGCGAGGTCGGGGGAATCTGGGGAGGCTACCGCGGCCGGTCCGCCGCCTACAGCTCCTTCGGTACTCTCGCACTGGAAAAATTGAAAATCAATTAAAATATCTGAAGATTTCGAATGGCGTGGAAATATACAATTACAGTGTTCTTAGACGAGAGATGAAAGCGCAGAACATCAAATTCACGGACCTGAATACTATCCCTCCTCCACCTCACGTCACAGCAACACTTGAAAAATGTACAGCAGTCCACAAAAGAACCCAACTAAAGCCTATCAGTTGTGCACATCAATCACAGAACATCATGAGCCGAATTTTGAGGAGAAAACTTGCATCAACGACAGTTTTCTTCAAGAATTTGTAGATTAAGGGAATCCCTGAACAAACGACCATCCTTTGGATAAGATAGATAATTAAATAGGAATTTACATTTTTTGAAAAAGAGAAACTTGAGTCAGAGGGAAGGAGCGGGGCGGAGGGCGTATCGCCACCTGACAATTTCTAACTGCGAAACTGAACGATTTTCAAGAATCCTGTACCAGGAAGCAAATGCTTGCGTGGATGGAAGTATTTTTCACTGCGACAAGCCCGTGCCGTACGTGGTATATTGCGGAGTTTTTGAAGCGCTAATTGACAGCAACAGGGTTTCTTCATCACGCAGAACACTCAGTTTTCAAGAAACGCGGTCAAAAATAGCGATTTAAATATAATTTTTACCTCTGAGTTTTTACTTTCACGAGAAGGCCCTGACATGAAGGAAGGCACCATTTTCTGTAATTATAAAGATTTGAGAGGATAACAGCGGAGGCAGTCGACTGTAGTTATTTTCTTCGACGAGGCAAAATTCATACTCGACCCGATCACTTGGCCGGGACGATACCCCGGTCATGGCTCATCACAATAGCGATCACATTATAAAAACTACTTTCAACAAATAGAAAACGGTACATGGGCCTCCTAGGAATGTCGTCGATTTTGATAAATAAACAACAGGTGACGTTTTGAAAAAGCACATGGTGAAGTTTTCGAGTGACAACGTTAAATGAAGTCAATTCCCGTGGATCGGAAGTTGACCTCAAAACCGTAAAGCACCTTCAAAATCTCACGGGTCTCAATGAAACCCACATATATTAAGCCAAAAATCGTCACCCATGCGGGAGAAGGGGTTTCACAGCTTAGTCACACAGCAGATTTAGCAGGAGCCTTGGAAATGTCGGCAAAATCGGACTAATAGAACCGGAGTTACTGGAGTACCGAATAACTACCCATTTCATGTCCGCGGATCGCAAAAAAAGTTCACGTTGGAATTAAATGAAACACCACCGATACAATTATTACGGGATTACAAGGGTTTGAGTGGACAGACAGATGGAAAGTCACGGATCCATTTTTGAGGTCTGAAACGCCAAATGCTGGTTTTTTTTAAGGATAAGCCGAGCGAGCTGATTAACACTTCAAACGCCATGTGCATAGCTATGTATGCACATCCAGTTCTTCCCCCATGCTGCATGCATTTTAAGTTATGGACAGGGAAGTTCTTGTTTCAAGGAGTCCTTTGGTCTGAAATTGAATTCAGCAGGAATAGAATGCTGAAAATCCATTTAACAGATGGCACTGAACATGAAAGTGACGTTTGCAGTCCTGAAATCATGAAAAGTCCCCAGTGGAGGCCATGGTGAGTGCTCGAATGAGCCTTCTAAAGATTGTGTGTCAGATACACTGAAGCCTTGTGAACATGGTATCTAAAATGTATCTAAAAACTCTAAAAATCATTATACGGATGGCACTGAACACAAAACTGAAGTTAGCATTTGGAAGAGGTCTTAACAGAGGCCAAGGTGCTCACATGTAGCCTTCCAAATCTCTTGTAGGCGCCAAGTCAACTAATATGCATGTAAAAACTCGTTTGATATTTGGTTCTCACTCAATTTTTTGTTGCAGTAAGTTGGGAATGGTTTAAAACATGTAGAAACACAAACTTTTTATAACTTCCACATATTATAGGTTTTTAAAAAAACTGGAGTGGGGGGAAACCATGGTTTGACGCATGGCGCTCAAAGGGTTAAGGGCAGAAGAAGTTTTCTATGGGTTTTTGATGTTTGAAATGAATGCCTACCTAAACTGCGTACGGAACTACCTACAACATAAAACTATAGCTTTCAGTCTTGATTCCACCAAAAAAATCCTGCAGTAGGTATTTTCGTCAAGCAAGTCAATTTTATTACGGAAAACAGATCAAGTCCATTAAAGGATACAAGGGATTCCCATTATTTTGCTCCCGTTTCGACCCATGGGATAACGGATGGTCAAACCGAAGGTACGAGCAAATATGTTTACTATTCAAATTTAGCAAATATGTTTACTATTCTCAGTTCGGCAGAATTCATATTAAATGCACCTAAGTATAAGAAAATAGATTATTTTGGTTAACTTTTTAGGGATTTCGAAAGAAAGTGTAAACTGGAAGAAAGTGCCTTTTATCGTAAATGGAAATTTGATAAAAACAGAATGGAAAGGTTGGAATTTCATCTTTGTTTCTTCTAATACAATGCCAAATATTTCCACATTATTTCGAGAATCGGACAGGGATCCTTTTTTGCATCAAAAATCATGACGAGTACAAATCATTCCTGGCACCTTTTGACTGATGGCTACGAGGCGCAAATGTCGCCAAAATGTCAGTAACTACATGACGGTGAAGTCAAAAAAGACCGGATTTTTAAAAGGAAAACCGGGTAAATTTTGCATTTTTAAGATCTATTAATAAACCATAAAAATTTGAAATTTACCAGGTTTTCCTTTTCAAAATCCAATATGATCAATATCATTTGAACAAAAAAAATTTACCGTTGTTCAAACACGCTATTCTGTATACCCAGTAAAATATCTGTGAGCGAAGATTGTCGAACATAAGTTTTGTTTCTTAAGAGTCGTGAAAAATCGCAAAAAGTTGAGATTGACGATATGAGTACAGCTGAGGTTGCTTAGAAAATTCGCTCTTGTTCTACAACTTTTGGGTAAATTAATTTTCTAATCCAATTCAATAATCAATATCCCTGTTATCAGAAGCATTAACGATAAATACCTGCTGAATAATTTTAAATACAGAATGGTCGATAAATGGTCGTTGCAGTGGTTACAGTTTCTATTATTTCAGCCTTCTAGCTTTAAAAGCACAAAAGGAAACTATCCATGGAAACTAGTCAACATAATCCCTTTAGGATCGTTCCCGTAGTGAATGATGTTTGGTAGATAAAAGTCGATTTGGATCGAGTCGAGGGTCCCCCATCTGAAGAAAATGATTCGCTCATTTCAAGGTCTACTACGGCCATTTAATGGATGTAATAATGGCCAGCCTTGCGAATTCAAAGAGAATAAAACGAAATGATTCTCCTACATATGGAGAAGTCGGTCTACTTAATTAATCATTGGTACTATTACTTCGGAACAAGTTACAAATGAGAGTTGTGTTATTTTGAAGGTACGCGGAGGATGGAAATAAAAAAGAGAGTCAAGCAATCTCGTCAACAACTACATCGGATACTATCAATTCTAGTTGACGTAGCCACCTCCATTTAAATCATAACTTTAATGTATAGGATAAATTGGAATAGCCATAGTGAACCAAGAAAAACTGTACCCATAGTAACTTAACGTGGTATGGACCTCAGCTCTCAGTATCGTTCGAAACTCACATTATTATCGGCACAGAATAACCGAAAAAATCACGTTAATTTAGAAACTGTCTCTTTCTGGAGAAATTATGGTGATAATTGTATTGTACGACTGAGATGACCATGCCTCATAAATTGAGAATGTGGTCTAACAACAACTACAATAATAAATTTACGAAATAACAATGGACCTACGCAGTTATCTTGACGGAATGCGTAAGAATAATTATTATAATAAGTAGTCGATGAATAGTATTGATTTGAGTTTCGGCGTATCTGCGCAACGGATGCATACATTAAGTTCTCACAGTGCAGAGGATCCATCAACGAATTTTACATTCGTGCACTTTTTGAGGGACAATGAATTTCACATGTACAGCGAAACCCAGTTGGAGGGGAAAAGTTTTGGAACCAAAGTTTGAGAAATATTTGGATAGAAACGGTGAAGGGCATGTGAAAAGGACAATAACTGCGTTTTCCTTCCAGTTATCAGTAATATATAGCGTTGAATCTAGAGGAAGGGGGTACATCGATTTTAGAATTTAAGAAAATTAGAGCGCCATACATCATAAGGTTGTTCTGATTATGGCTCAAATACTGGCCCATGTGAACCAGAATAACGAGGCATACCAAGTCCATGTGTTGAATTCTAGCACTATGTCTTATTGATGGGTGTACTCACGAAAACCTGTGGTGCATACAATGTCCATGTCATGTACAGCGTTTGTAAAGATCAAAATTAGCTTAGCAAATAGCGCTCTACTTGCTAACTCTCGAAAGTGACTTTCTCAAAACCCTCCGGTTTTGAGTTACGGGGTCTATTTGTAAATCTGCAACCACCCTGTATACACCAGTATGTGTTTGAGAGAATATTGATAAAATGAAATTATGAAACAGTTCCACAAGATTCACCCCAAGCAGAGGGCTTGAGGCTACAGTCAATTCATATGTTTATGACGTAAGTAATGATCAGAATTGAGTTTTGCGAGGCAGCTATGAGAGAGTTCTAAGAGGAAGAATGAGCAGTCACTCAAAAATGCCTCGAATAGGAAACGTGTCTGGATCAAACATCGACAGTTCACATGCCAAATGTGGCGTTAGAATATTTCAAACTAATCGTGATGCCTCATACTGCTCTTGTCTGTGAATAAAGCGGGCTTCGCTGTACAGTCAAATAGCATTCAGGAGGAATCATAAATGAAAATTTACGACCCTTGCTTGGCAGGATTCAGCCGCTATGCCCCAAACCGGCGAGGAAGTGGATTCGCCCCCGCGATCCAACAGCTGTGCCTGTGGGGATGAAGAGATAATGGAAAGTTAGTTCCTCACGTCTTTGGACTCCTGTAGAGGTGGTTGGATGACGGGGATGGTAGGGACGGCAGTGTCCATGGCGCAGGGCGCGGGTCCGCTGCTCTGGAAGGGCGCAGCTCCTTGTGGCGGCTGCTGTTTCTTCTTCAGGGCTTCTTTGTAGCACAGGGAACACAGACCGTCTGTCGAGGGGTTGCCGTAGAAACCACATCCACTTCTACAGAGGGCTTGCATTGAATTAGACTCCCTCTCCATTATGTGGATTTATATGAGTAGGAAAATGTTGATGGTCCTGAAATGAAAGTACAGAAGAACGTTAGAAGCTCACATCATGCCACTGTGCCAGCATAAGGACTAGTTACGAATGACAGGTACTAAATAAATTATGGATGCATGCAACTACACCTCAAATGGAGAAGAATGCGAAAATTCAAAACGCCAGTTCCGAACAGTGAGGGACCCTGGGAACGTTAGTTACCCTTCGATTAAGCTGTATAAATCATGTTGAATCGACCCAAACTCCCACACACACAGGAGTTACGCTGAACATAATGCAATCAATTTTTATTTCAAAATGATGAGTTTTGTTTTCTTAGAGTTAACGAATTTCACCCTTTAATACATAGGTACTTTGAAAATTAAAATAAGTGGGTACACCGTTGAAAAGTTGGGACTCAGGACGAATTTCTAGAGATTGTACGTACGTTCTAGAGCAGTTATACGAGTACAATTTCAAACATCCAGTTTTGTGCGAGCTCGAGCCCCTAAAAATACTCAGCGAGCTACGTGTAAACACTGATGGCAGTACGTCACGGAACAATGTCAAAAATGGCGAACTTATTTTAAATCCGATTGACTTGGCCAATCAAATGAGGCATACAATCAGGACAAATACATTCACATTCGACTTTTAAGCTGCAACATTGGATATGGTGGCAAGAATTATTATGATACCACCAAAAAGGATTTCATTAAAAATAAGTTCGCAGCGGCAACTGATGAAAATGACGATTCTGCCAAAATAGTTACAATATCACATGCCCATCTGTATAAATACGTTTCATCCATCCACCATTCCTCACGCTAAAGAAAGTCATAACATACTACTGACTCATAATATTTACTGATTTATTCATATTTACTGACAGTGTAATTACTATCAGTAAGTGAAATGTTTACTGTTGAGTAGCAGACCTGAGTCTGCCTTTATGATTTTGTAAATCCAGTGTATCAAGTGCATTGTACTAATAATAGCTTAGCCCCTCCCCAAATTTTGACCTGCAACATTAGATATGGCGGTAAGAATTATTATGATACCACGATAAAGGATTTCATTAAAAATAAGTTCGCAGTGGCAACTAATGAAAATGACGATTCTGCCAGAATAGTTACAATATCACATGCCCATCTGTATAAATACGTTTCATCCATCCACCATTCCTCACGTTAAAAAAAGTCATAACACTACTGACTCATAATATATTTACTGACAGTTTAATTACTATCAGTAAGTGATATATGTTTACTGTTGAGTAGCAGAACTGAGTCTGCCTTTATGATTTTGTAAATCCAGTGTATCAAGTGCATTTTACTAATAATAGCTTACATTAGATCCCTCCCTAAATAATTACGAGTTAATTTGCCCTCGCCGCGTCATTAGTGAAACCATCGTGTTTACCACGGGATTTACGTATTAGTATCCGCTCCATGGTCGAGGCCGAACGAAGATTTCGCCAATTAGTGACGATCTGACGTTGATGAGGCGTCCAATTAAGAGCTTTTGGAACTCCTAAAGCTCTGCAACCGCCACAGAAGGGTTTTTCCAAACCAACAAATTCGGTGGAAATGAACTTTTACGTTTTACCACGCACGATGCTCATTTTTAGCGATATAACTTCCGAGCGATCAATATCTTGGTTAAAAACGCTGCAAAGTCCTTGCCACATGGGTTTATTACTCTATGCGACATAACTAAAGAAACGTTGGCTGTTCATTTACTTTTTCTTTCATGTGTAATAATTGAAACAACCATTTTTCATACCAATTTCAGCCTTCACCAAAACACGAACTAGGGTCCTATTTTTGACAAATTATCTTTGATCATTTAAAACCTCAATTCTTATTGACTGGTGGGGTCTTCGATAGCTCTCTTTGCCGCAAGGTCATCCTGATCGTTCCCGGATATATTGCAATGACCGGGAATCCATTGTACCATTATGCGTGATCCAGGATTCAGACGTACCCTCGGTGACGTAGGTACTGACCATCATCAAGAGGAAGAACTTAGAAAAATGGCAGCAAAGTTTTGATGATACTTCGTTGGAAAATGGCTTTCACTACTGTATCCAACCTAAAATTAGCCGGACTACATTGTTTTCGGGCTGGAAGTTTTCCTGGAAACGGCTGACCCAGCTTATCAGGTTGCGCACGGGACATGGCAGAACCAGGTGGACCCTCTACATTTTTGATTTTACGGTTCAAACCGCGGGGTGCTCGAGGATATGGAACACGTCATTGCTGAGTGTGCATGCTACGAGGAGAGAGATAGGTGAACTGCTAAGTGAAAATAGTTTAAATCAAAAGCTAAGTGACGAGTGATTACTTAAAAAACATCAATTTTTTTGGAATTAGTGCAGACTGAGTTATAGCACGAAATATGTGTAGCCTAATTTAGTCATATTAGCAATTTTATTATGTACTTTCTATAACACCTATATGAATTGATGTAGTAATTTCTGATGGCAAAAATGGGTTTGTAACTTGAGCCAAATAAAGTTTTAAAAAACCTCAATTCTTCATTCTTTGTCAAAATCAACTTCACATCCGTCTTCTGGCACTGAACATGTTCAGTGAAACCTCAAAAACCCATATTTTTACCCCCATAACACCCCTGGGTGTATTCCGATCGGGCTGCCGAGCTTCCGAGCACAATTAGCCTGTGTGCGGAAGAACAACGATTTAGACAAAATTTTGAGGCAAATTTAAGGCCTGCGTGCAAAGAACGAATTTTTTAGAGCGCAGATAAAGTAGATACGGCGGACGTAGATTGCGTTTTTGGAATCTACGAGTACGCACCTTGAAACGTAAAAGACAAAATGTTGAGGGGGTGTTATAAAGATGTTGGGGAGGTCAAGGAATTCCAGCGATATTCAACTTGTTTTGGTTTATTATTCTGTGAATAATGTATTCGCTCAGCAGAAAATATTTATAAAGCCCCCTCAAAAATTTTTCTTTTACGTTTCAAGGTGCGCCAGATTCCAAAAACGCAATCGTCCGTCCGCCGTGTCATCCATATCTACTTTATTTACGATCTAAAAAATTCGTTCTTTGCACACAGGCTCCATTTGGGCCCTAGCTGAGCGAATACATTATTCACAGAATAATAAACCAAAACAAGCTGGATATCGCTGGGATTCCTCGACAACCGCGCGTTAGACATAGTTATTCCTGTTACTTTAATGGAACATTCGACCGCCTGTAAGAAACTCAATGCTCCTTGGAAGTTTGGTCAGCACACTGCTCGCAGACCAGATAACGATAATGGACTGACACTCCTTGTCAATCGATTGGGCCTTGGGTATACCGCTTATCTATTTTGGGCCTTCCAAGACTTGGATAACCTGTGAAGTCTCCGTAGAAGACACTGGGAAGCTGGCCACAAGAGGATGTCTGCTGGCTGAGTTCCGGGAATGTGGTACCGTAACGGGAGGATTGCGAGCAAAATGGGACTCTGGTCATGGCAGGTTCTACCAACCGGGGAGGGGGAGGGGGGTCTTCTCCGTGACCCCACTGACTTTAATCGGGTATTTGTAGCTCTTTCTGACCACAGTTACGTAGCAGCACATCGCCGCTTGCATTAAAACCCTTAGCGCATGCCCAGCAAAAGCGGTAAATCGGAAGCCCGGGGAGCCCTTCCAAGAATGCTCCGTCACCCGGGACGGCTCGGTTGTTGTGTAACTGAACTTGCACTCGTAGCCCTCATGTTCCAAGGCTTCATTCTGACGAGAGCCGGTGGTGGGGAGAGGGCGAGGCAGAGGTGAGAGCACCGGAGCACGAGGGAAGGTGGAAAGGCAGCCCGGCAAGGTCGAGTGGTTCTGGGAAACGGGATTGGGATGGGCGTACGGAGCCACAGCGGGTCCGCCATCACAACCACCTACAGCTCTCAAGATTTTCAACTCGGACATCGTCGACTCTGGTACATAATCGATTCCCAACACTTCCGTCAGTCAGTCTCATAGTTTTGTCTACAACTCACAACGGAGTTCGGGCAGTGTGGAGGCCTGAAACTACCATTATAAGATGTGCTATAATTTTTCAGGTGTCACGAGTTTTGGAGATGCTCGTAACCGGCGGCCCTGCCGTCACATTTCTTATGAGGTAATTTATAAGTGGTTTGGAATAGTCGATGCTGAATCTTGCGCCACGTGTGGACACCAGGAGAGTTGACGTCCTGGTTTCCATGTATGGCGCAAGACTCAGTATCGAATATTCCAAATTACCTCGACACAAATTTAACGGCTGGACCTCTAGTTACGAGTATCTCCAAAAGAAAACTCGTATGACACATCTTTCAATGATAAGTTTCAGACCCGAACACTGCCGAACTCCGTTGTGTAATTGTACACAAAACTATGAGACTGAGGGCCGCCGGTTTCACCACCGCTTCCTGTTAAAACAGATCGTAGATCCTAACCATCGTTCAAATAGACCGTAGATCCTAACCATGGTTAAAATAGACATCGAATCGGATATTTTTGAAGCGCTAGTTAAGGTCAAGTGGGTTTCACGGGTGCAAAAAATGTTATTTTCATAAACTTCGATTTAATTTTTAAACGTCGATTTAACGGTATAATGGAGTCATTGGCCCGCCAAAACGGATGCATGGGGGCGATTACGGTAGGACCTACTTGTGCTCCTGGTTATTTGTTTTTGTTTTGCGTTTGGTCTGTTGTTTATATAGTTGATTGCAGTGTTACATTTATTTTTGAAAGAATGTTCGTTTGTTGACTGTCTACATAACCTAACCAACATTGGATCCGTCAGTTTTCTTACACTCAATAATGTTTAAATAAATGTCAACCAAAATCTGGTTTTCAATGTTTTCGAACTTCGGTCCGCGAAAACCGCAAAAACTAAATGTCAGTCTTTCACCAGCATGGAGTCTATTTGTTCTGATCCATCGAAGACGGCGAATTGTGAATTATTCCCCTTCGTCATCCAATACCAACCGAAACGCTCTAATCAATTTGGCGATGTAGAATAATAAATAATAATATCAAGAATCATATAATAGAAGAATGGTTCGCATGAAAACTAATAATAACAATAATATCAAGAAGAATATAATAGAAGAATGGTTCGCATGAAACACCGATGCCGGGTTTTACCAACCTCGTTTAAGATAAATCAATGATCAAAGGCGACATATCGAGATCGAAACTAACAAGGTGGTCAGAGTCAGTTTTCATGCAAAACGTTCTTCTATTATTATTATTATTCTACATCCATAAAAATGAGAAGGGGATTGATTAGGGCATTTCGGGTGGTATTGGAGGACGAAGATGTCACAATTCGCTCTCTTCGATGGATGAGGGACAGAACGTATTACTTTGAGCTTGATGATATAGGTTTTTGTTGACGAGGTACCTATAATATAATCAAGTGAAAAGGCACATAGCTTTCTCGTTTCTTTGAACTGACGGGAGAAAGAAACACCTCTACCTACATAATTATCAACA
This sequence comes from Leptopterna dolabrata, assembly GCA_954871275.1. Taxonomy (NCBI): domain Eukaryota; kingdom Metazoa; phylum Arthropoda; class Insecta; order Hemiptera; family Miridae; genus Leptopterna; species Leptopterna dolabrata. The sequence goes on along the minus strand of OX940982.1, from coordinate 28,390,376 downwards.
AAAAAGTCGACCATGCAGTTCTTTGGATAATATTAATATTGCGATTTTTTACCATTTTTTTAGCGATTCAAGATATCGGGATTTCGCTTTTGCCCAGGCTTAGTTGAGCTATATAATTTAAAATTAGCAATAAAAAAATTATACAATTCCAATCGCAATGAAATTCATTGAGGGGACAATCAACTACCTGCCCACCAAATTTGAGAAAAATCGTGTACGTACAAATTACATAACCCACCTACCTAGGTAGGTAGGTTATGTAATATGTACGTACACGATAATGTATTGATAATGATGCACTGCATCATATATTTTATAACAGGAACAAGAGAAAGTACCGCCGGTTTTTCTTACACTTAGTAAATTAATGGTGAAAATACTTGCGAACAGTGTCAACCAAAATGTGTATTTCACTGGTTTCAAACTTCGGTCTGCGTTTTCGTTTTTGCGACGCTGACTCCATGCTGGTTTCCCCGATACCGACAGTCAAGGAACTTTCTTTCAAAAATAAACGTAAAACTACAAACAACAATAAAAACAACAAACCAAAGCCTCTTTCTGTCTATCCGGTTTTGGACTAGTGTGCATCCTGTTGGGATTGCCCAACCAAACAACCAGTTAGATGCCCTATCAATACAAATTTTTCAGCCGTTGAGGACTGCACAATCAACCAGATGCCCTATCAATACAAATTTTTCAGCCGTTGAGGGGAAGAAGCAATGAAATAGATTATATTTGAGGAACACAATCATCCATTTTACAGGTGAGACCTCCGCTGTTCGTTATCCTATCATCCCAAATTCACAAGCACAAACCTCCTACTGAATAAGCTATGTAGGAAAGTGTTTAATTCTAAACGTCAACATTAATAGCAACCAGGAGGAGGGTGGGTGCAAACGTTAAGGTCCAGCTAACCGAGTAGGTATATACCCGTAACTTAGCTGGAGCTCTCATTTCTATAAGGCGAAGCTGGAGAAGAAAAAACAACAGCACAAGAAAAATGAACGTTAATGGTATTCAAGATCCAATTCAATTCGACGCCCCTATGGCAGTTTGGAATTTGTGAGGACAACAACCGAGCGGCCATTGTTGGAAATTCTCACCCTCCAGGCTGAAGACCCCGTATCACTAAGGCAATGGGGTCCTTTAGACAAGCTGATTCCGGTATTATTCTAAGTGGAATGAAGTAGATGCCAGGAGTGTTCCCAAAGTCAACGAATCATAATTTTATAGAAATCGGAAGAGGAGCACTTCGGAATGAATGACCGTTAGAACTGGTAGAAGTCCAGATGTAGAGAAAGGGGAACCGGCGTCCGGGCGTCGTCAACGAAAGATCGCAAACAGTACAGTATTAATTAAAAACTAACTATTGACGTTGAAAAAGGTAGGTAACGTCTATTTATGTATTTATATTTTTTTTAAATACAAAAAAAAATACACTGCCAAGGCGATGGCACAGGAGCTTCCTCGTCACAATCAGAGTGACCCATTATAAAATAGAACAGACTCGGAAGCAAAATAACATAACATTACATCACATTACATTACATTACATAACATTACATAACGTTAAATATACATATTACATAACATTGCATTACATTACATAACATTACATGAAATATACATATTATACATAACATGACTTCCATAATACATTACGTCCATTATACATAACTAGCCTGACCGCTCGCTTCGCTCGCTATCCGAGATTCGCTGTACGCAGTATCGTGGAACCAACAAACGACGGAAAAATCCCATACCCTACCGGGTATTTGTGCCCAATTTTATCAAAATCCGTCAAGCCATTCAGGAGTTGACCATGGTCGACCATATTTCCGCTATGGTCAGGGAATTAAAAATGCGCCTACGTTCAACTTGGGAGGCTACCGGATATTGGTGCCAAATTTGGTCGATATCCGTTGAGCAATTCGGGATTCGACCATGGAGGGGCCCATGGACGCGCTAAGGTCGACCGCGGGGGTAGTCCGAAGGGTCGATCGTAGATAGAATTTCACGTAGATTACGAATACGCGATAAAAAATAGGGGTTACCATTTCAATTAACGAAATTGACCATGGTCGACCATAGTTCCGCTATGGTCAGGGAATTAAAAATGCGACGTTGCACAACTTGGGAGCCTACTGGATACTCGTGCCAAATTTGGTCGATATCCGTCAAGCCATTCAGGAGTTGACCATGGTCGACCATAGTTCCGCTATGGTCAGGGAATTAAAAATGCGACGTTGCACAACTTGGGAGCCTACTGGATATTCGTGCCAAATTTGGTCGATATCCGTTGAGCAATTCGGGATTCGACCATGGAGGGGCCCATGGATGCGCTATGGTCGACCGCGGGGGTAGTCCGAAGGGTCGATCGTAGATAGAATTTCACGTAGATTACGACTACGCGATAAAAAATAGGGGTTACCATTTCAATTAACTAAATTGACCTTGGTCGACCATAGTTCCGCTATGGTCAGGGAATTAAAAATGCGACGTTGCACAACTTGGGAGCCTACTGGATACTCGTGCCAAATTTGGTCGATATCCGTCAAGCCATTCAGGAGTTGACCATGGTCGACCATATTTCCGCTATGGTCAGGGAATTAAAAATGCGCCTACGTTCAACTTGGGAGGCTACCGGATATTGGTGCCAAATTTGGTCGATATCCGTTGAGCAATTCGGGATTCGACCATGGAGGGGCCCATGGACGCGCTAAGGTCGACCGCGGGGGTAGTCCGAAGGGTCGATCGTAGATAGAATTTCACGTAGATTACGAATACGCGATAAAAAATAGGGGTTACCATTTCAATTAACGAAATTGACCATGGTCGACCATAGTTCCGCTATGGTCAGGGAATTAAAAATGCGACGTTGCACAACTTGGGAGCCTACTGGATACTCGTGCCAAATTTGGTCGATATCCGTCAAGCCATTCAGGAGTTGACCATGGTCGACCATAGTTCCGCTATGGTCAGGGAATTAAAAATGCGACGTTGCACAACTTGGGAGCCTACTGGATATTCGTGCCAAATTTGGTCGATATCCGTTGAGCAATTCGGGATTCGACCATGGAGGGGCCCATGGATGCGCTATGGTCGACCGCGGGGGTAGTCCGAAGGGTCGATCGTAGATAGAATTTCACGTAGATTACGACTACGCGATAAAAAATAGGGGTTACCATTTCAATTAACGAAGTTGGCCATGGTCGACCATAGTTCCGCTATGGTCAGGGAATTAAAATGCGACGTTGCACAACTTGGGAGCCTACTGGATATTCGTGCCAAATTTGGTCGATATCCATCAAGCCATTCAGGAGTTGACCATGGTCGACCATAGTTCCGCTATGGTCAGGGAATTAAAAATGCGACGTTGCACAACTTGGGAGCCTACTGGATATTCGTGCCAAATTTGGTCGATATCCGTCGAGCCGTTAGGCCGTGGGAAGACAGACAGACAGACAGACAGAGCGCATGCGCAGGGCGAACCGCTGGCTCTATCATGTTGAAATTTATATGGGACCTCAATGGGCCCTACCCGCTTAATCCCTGATAATTACATTGAAATTGGGTGAAATCTTTGGTTACTACGGCTGTAACAAGGAAATTCAATCTATTTCACGCCAGCGCATGCGCAGAGCGCACCGAGGGTCCGATCATGCTGAAATTCATACTGGAACTCACTAGGCCTTGTCCAAACAACCCTTGAAAATTTGAGCGAAATTGAATCAAAATTGTGAGTTATGCGTGTTTGTTGAATTTAACGTTAGCGCATGCGCAAGGCGTACCGCTGGATCAATCATGTTGAAATTTGTATGGGACCTCAAGGGGCCTTATCCGCACCATCCCTCAAAATTTGAGCTGAATCAATTCAAAATCGTGGAAGTTATGGCTGTAACAAGGAAATGCGGACAGACTCACAGACCGACAGACACGGAACCAAATTTGTTCAGTAGGCTTTGAAACGCAAAATGCAAGTGGAAATTTTGATTTCTGAAGACAAAAATTTTTTGGCTCACGAAAGTGAACACAAGGCTTCCGCTGCTTCGCAGACTCGGAAGCAAAATCAGAATGGCTCGCAATGACTAGGAACGGAATACAAAATCTAGAATAATAACGAATACGTCATATATATTGAAAAAATATCAAATAGCCAACCAACTCATCGAACTATAACAAACTAAGGTACTTGTATCTGGACCATCGAATGGGCGAGGCATCAATCATGACGAACGACAACGACGGTTTGTGCAACCATATTCTTATACAGTACAAGTCGCTTACAGTGATCGAATTGGGACCGACTGGAAACAATCACTATAAGCGACCAATCTCTATAAGCGAATTCTACTTTGAGGTGATTTTAGCCATTTTTACCGAGATTGGCGAATGTGACACCCCAGAACTGACCTAATTTTGATTAATTTTTTTTTTAGGAATCTTCATTAAAACCTATAGGCAGTTAGCTACTGACGTACTGACCCAAGCAAAGGAGAAGTTCCTATTGGAAGATGACGTTTCCTTTTTCCTTTTTTCGAGGGCTGTAAGCCTGCTTAAATTTCTATACCGTGGCCGACGGTGTGATCCAACATGAAATTTTATTGGGTAGCGACATTTTGGAATCAGGGTTTTCCATCAAAATTTGGTCGACCGTTACGAAGTATCAAAGGTTGATAAAAATAACGATGGATTCCAAATCAAGTATTTAAAACGTAAACATTTGATTTTAATGGTAATTTAGAAATAGTTCCTGCAAAAATGGTTGTTGAAAATGACGGAACTTCCGCTGAGACCGCCCGTTCCATGCAGTATTACGCTGATAGGAGGGTTTAAAGCTATCTGCCACAGAGGGCCCGCTGTCGCGCACGATTCAAGGATCTACATACAGCTGGTGATTTTGAATCGGAGGTTTTTCATCCTGAATACGAATCCATATAGACACAGACCTGACTGTACCCGAAGAGCCAGGCTTCGCTCTATTTTGCAAAACTACTCGGATACCTTCTCGGTGACTTCCTAGGAGTCATGTAAATAATTCAGAATTTAAAATAGCACTAAAAGACCCAAATAAGCATGACTACAGACGTCCATATCCGTTACATCCCCGTGGTAGGGAAGTAGTACGTAATTATTGCAAAGAAATGCTGGAAGCGAGAATAATACAACAATCTACCAACCCTTACTAGTCACCTGTCACCCGTTTTACTCGTTCCAAGAGAATGGCAAAATGAGAATGTGTACCCTCAAATCAAACAAAATTGCCAGATTAGGAGGTCAGAACTTTTCTAGCATAGATTATGGAATTCCGGTCAACGAGAGAAACATGCAAAATTCTCGCGTTTCATATCCCGGACGGTCATTTCGAATATTGCCGAATGCCGTTTGCAGTAAGAAATGCGCCGTGTAGTTATCAAAGGGCAACAACAAATGCGCTAGATGAATTACCGAACACCTGGTGTATTGCGTATATGGATGACCTGCTTATAGTATGCAGGTAAGCAGGACTGAGGAGGAAGCTTTGGACCTCTTGGAGACGGTACTCAAGGACCTGAGTGACGCAGGATTTTCTCTCAATCCCGGTGCCCCATTTGTAAAAAGTGAGAACGTGAAGTCAGAATTTGAAGTTAAAAATGGTGTGAGATCCGTCCACACAATAACAGGATCAAGGCGTTAACGTATTTACAGCACCCCCGATCATATTTAGGACTGCCTTATTATGGGCCCCACTGTAAGATCTTGCTAGTACAAAGAATCATTCTGTGAGGAATTCGGCAAAAATTAATCGAGATCAATGATAATGTTTACACATGATAGAACCATAACCGACTTGTGATCCAAACTTATATGGGGCATTCATGTTGAAATATGGTTAGTTTGGTCAGAAGTAAAAATCTCGATTAACTTTTGCCGAATTCCTCACAAAATGATTCTTTGTACTTTTACTTCCGACCAAACTAACCATATTTCGACATGAATGCTCCATATAAGTTTGGATAGAGATGCTTCACAAGTCGGTTATGCATAAACATTATCATTGATTATCACTGAAAACGGTAAAAGAGAAAAAGGAACGTAAAGTTGCAGCATACCGTAGTAAAAAAAAACTACTCTGCAGAGGGGAAGTACCACTCATACGAGTTTGAAACGCTCGCTGCGGCGAAAGCATTCAAATTTTGGGAGTGGTATTTGCTTCATCGTGATTTCACACCAGTAACCGACTGTGAAGCTTCCCAAGCTTCGCATGTAAAACAGCATTTGATCCCAAGGGTCCATCGTTTGTGTTCACGATACAATACCGTCCTGGGACGAAGATGCAGACCGTGGACTTTTTCTCAAGATATCCGGTAGGAGCGTCAATCGATTTGCCACACGTAACCATACTCCTAACCATTCACTAGGTAAGAAAAAAGATGCGATGAATCGTAATGTGACAAAACTATTGTCGCCATCCAGTAGGTATACCTGAGGAAGTAAGTATATTCGAGAACCAGGTTCATGACTAGTCACCTGTACACACAGCTGAAAATTACTTAGTTATTCGATCATACATATCTTCTAACACTGACACATCGTACCACACAACTGTTAGAAAACAGGTAGATTTTGTGGAGTTAACTGAGGAGTGGTTGTACATAGCACAAAGGGATGAAGAACTCGAGAAACCTCGGAAGTGACCTTTTAGCACCCGAATCAATGAGGGAATTTTGTTCAAGAAATACCAGCTGAATAAAAAGACACGTAAAGCATACAGTACCTAAGACATACCGCTGGGTTGTTACAAACTCAGTTCATGAGTCGTATTACATTCTGGTCTCCAGAAGACCGTGGATAAAATTCTTGAGAAGTTTTGGTTCCCTCACATGCATATTTTCGTGGAACACTGACAACTGCATTACATGTAAAGTGGCAAAATCAAAGTCAGGCAAACAACAAATACAACTTCATCCCATACTAACAATATCAAAACGCACGCGATAGCCACCGCCGCTCCGCGCTCGAACTCTAAGTGGAGAGGTGTATGAAAAGTATTACCAACCTAATAACAGCAGCACAATATATCAAACCTCAAAGTATTCGTCAACCTGCACCCGAAGTTCAGCTAGTGCTGAAATCCACGGAAACAGTGACGGGAGTCCCCTCGATCGAGCCGCTAACTGGTCGAAAACCGACAATCCCTGCCCTGGGATGAAAACGGTCGGAGGATTTATGTCCCCCTGAACGGACAAAGTTGTCAGACACCGTGCTGACTCAAAGCAAAAAATAGCAGGCTGCTGACTATGACGTCAAAAGATTTATGGGAAAGGGAGCTCAAATCCGACCCCTCATTACTGCGTACGTATGGTAGAGCCGAGAATTTGCAGAAAACCGCACCAAAATTTAAAGGAACTTTGAAGCACCTAATGACAGGTAGATCGAGAATAAAATATTCGCACGAGCTAGTAAGCAAAATTTGTTCAGACACATCGTTGTTGCCTCAACTCGTGAGTGCGAGAATCTGACGAAAACAGTTAGTTTATCGTCTTATTCATTGTGTTTTGTTTTTGTTTGATTTTCTGAAAAAATTAATCAAACGAATCGAATAAAATGTTTCAAATATTTTTTATTTATACATATATGGTTGAAAAATCATATTCTACATTTATAGTTTTTGCGTCGAAGGCATACGCTTTTCCTAACGCTCCTTGCGCTCCTATTTGTTTTAAATGGCATAACGTTGGAGAACCATGAACGTTGCAAAATTGCTGACGTTTGCGTCGGGTGGCGTAACGTTGGTGGACGTTATAAATCGCTGACGTTTGCGTCAAGTAGCGCAACGTCTAAAACACATTAAAGTTTACGTGAAGTGGCGTAACGTTGATAGACGTTATTTACGAGTTGCTAAGGTTTGTATCAACTGGCATAACGTTTAGTAACGAGGGCCCTATGGTACTGACCATACCAACAGACCAATTTCTGTTGAGGTAATATATATACCTATATGGTTTGTAAATTCGAAAGTGTTGCGAAACATTATCGCGCCAAGTTTTAAACATACAATTTTTTTGTCATGATTACTATATTACTCATTAATCGTTGTTCCATTTTTTTATGCGTTCCAAGTTCATATATTAAAAAAAATACTCATATTGAGTCACATAACTAGAGGCTCATCGCCTCTACATCGGCAATCCTTTCTGGTTTATTATTCTGTGAATAATACTCCTCCTATATATTCGCTCAGCACAACACCCCCTCAAAATTTTTTCTTTTGCGTTTCAAGCTACGTAGATTCCAAAACCGCAATGTGCGCCCCCGTATCATACATATCAACTTAATTTTCGGTCTAACAAATTCGTTCTCTCGCAAACAGGCTCCATTTGGGCCCGTTGTGCCCCGAAACTTTACAGCCCAAACGGAAGATACCCAAGGGATTTTTCCCATAGGTGAAAAATGGGAGTAACAATAGGGGTTTTCTGGTGTATCAGTAACACGAGCTTGTGAGGTATCGTTTTCCACGTTTTCTAGGACGAGGAGACAGAATATAAAGTCAATTTTGACCAACGAGCGAGGAATTGGGGTTCTAACCAAGTTTCAGCCTTAAATTTACGTAAATTATAGCCTAAAATCGCTGTTCTTCCGCACACAGTGAGTCCTCATGTGAGAACATATTTGGATCCTAGTTGTACTCCGAAGCTCAGCAGCCCGATCGGATTACACCCAGGGGTGTTATGGGGAGAAAAATGAGTGTAAAAAGGGATTTTCGATAGGTTTTTAGCGAACATGAGCTTGTGAGGTATCGTTTTCCATGTTTTCTAGGGCGAACACAATATGAAGCTGATTTTGACCAAAGAGTGAAGAATTGAGGTTGTAACGAAGGTCCACAGCTCCCAAAATTCATTTTTTATGGGTAAAAAAACCTGGGAAATTGTCTGAAATCACCATAAATTTGTGTAATACTAGAAGTAGTATCAACAGGTCAATCAAGAATCAAGACAATTAAATGGCACTATCAATGATGAAAGATAATATATTTAAAAAAAAAAAAATTAAAAAAAAGCCTGATTTGTTTTTTGGGGCCAAAATCCAAAATTGGTGGAGACCATCACAAATAGCTATTTCAATTACTGCACATGAAAGACACAATAAATGGACAGCCAATATTTCTGTAGGTATGTCCAGCAGAATAATAAACTAATGTGACATGGACTTTGCAGCGTTTTATGGTTAGGTGTTAGGGTCTCGAACTCTCATGACTCTACCCATACAAAAGAATCGGCCAGGATAACCTAGCCAAATGCGTCGGAACATGTTCTGTAACTGCTTTCCGTTGTGTTGAAACTCGCATTTTTGAAACACCGAGCCAAGAGGGCTGGTTGACTACTGACTGCGTAGTAAGGAGGAGGAAGTGCGGGAATTCCTAAATGTGTTGATTGAAAAAGCGTAAATAAAATAAAATATCTTATTCTAACCAAGAGGCCAATCAACTAAACAGAAGTTCCAACATACACATTATGAGAAGGTCGACAAAAATACTAGTGACGTGAATCCAAAAGAACCCAAAGATCAAGGATTTATTCGCATTTCGAGAGGACCTGTACCAGCAAGCGGTATAACAACCAGATTCCCACAGTATTTTATCGCAGGCGACCCAAATTTTCCTGTGTGAGGGGGGGGGGGGGGGAGACTCCTGCGGTCTCCCAAACCGCATTTGCTATCTTCTACTTGAGACAAACGCTGATGGGAAGGGGAGAGATGTTGCCCACTAATGTAATCTCAATGAGAATTAGGCCAGTCGGTCAGCAGATGGCTTATCAGCGGTTTAGCGCCAAAAACCAATTAGACGTTGATGTCAGATTGGGTTAGGGACTGTTCGTGAAAACATTTCATCATCCGTCTGAGTAATGAGAAGCAATTACAATTATCTGCTGGAAAAATGAAGCCGAGAAAAAAACTGTTGATATATAACCAAGAAGGTTTGAAGATACGACAATCAGACTTCACGAACCTAAATGAGATAGCTACACTAATAAAGAGACGACCTCTAAGACCCATAAGATTTTGCCTACTGAAGAAATGGACCATAAAGATGCAGGTACCAACGAACTATCGCAACCTACTACTCAATGTGCTAACTAATTTTTGCGGTTATAACTATTACGAATAATTTCTAGCAATGGTTTTCGAATAACAATCAATTCAATGGGCCCTTTTTGAACATCGAAGTTGGTGTTAGTAGGTACCTCCTTAGTCTTATTTGAAATGCCTGATTGAGATATTGACAGAAGTAGGGGGTTTTATGATCAATATGATCATGTAGGTAGCCGATGTCAGAAATCGTCTGGAGTGACCAAGTTTGAACACGGGGGTGGAATTACAATTAATATTTCAAAACGGTTTGTTCTATTTCAAAAACTACGTTAGAGACTTATTTTGATGAATGAAGCCCCTCCTTATTGTGCTGAAAACTCGAAAGTCCTCCGAACAGATCGCCAAATTTTTCGGAAACAACAATTTTCGAGCTGATGGAAGGATACCTCAGAGAGATTCTACCACGGTGCCTTCATGGTGTTTCTATATGCATTATTGTTCCAGGGGATACCAACAGAATGAATATGAGGAGTCTGAAATGAAGGAGGACGGTTTCAAACAAAATAAGGTACAAACCCCTCACAAAGTAGACATAGCAGACTGTACTTCTGAACCAAATTCCCATTCAACGGGCATCAAACAACGTCTGACATTATCGTCATCACCTAACTTCAGCTCTTCGATGAACGAAAAGGCGTCGTCCGGAAGTGTCGTTGAAATATTTCCGCTTATTGTCAACCGACAGAATGTTTCTGTAACCTTACGATCTTAGGATCAGAACCAACTCTCTACTCGAGGAATAATGAGAAGTTTTGAGGCAAGCAAGAATCAGAAGTAAGCAGTGAGCAGACCAGTGAGTACATATACCCAGTAAATTCCAATTTAGACTCACTCACTGGAATTTACTGAGTATACGTACTCTTCTTCTTCTTGGTTCTTGCTTGACTCTAAATTCCTCGATTAGAGAGTTGGTTCTGTCGGCTGACAATAAGTTCATCAGAGTTTGAAAAGAAATAAATTAACCGACTGTTTACAGGCAATGATGGATGGAAATCTCCCGTGGTTAATGTGTTATAAATTATACTATCTATAGGTAAACAGTGAAAACAATCTATACTCACAATTAATATGGAACTCAAAAAACAGAAACAACAAGATGAAAAGACCTCCTCCTTGTTATCTGAAAAAGATAAAACGAACAAAAATATAACAAAGCGAAAAGTAGTACAGCTAGATAGGGTAAAAATTTATCGAAATGCCCTATCAGTTTTTTGCTTTCGAATTCCAAGAGGTTTTGTTAGCACTAGCTCTAAGTACGTAGATTATTGCAGAACTACGCCAAAGAAAAGATTACATTCACTGTATCCATAGCCAATGGTTGTAATACGCACGATTCAAACTAAGTTTGACACCATGGAGTCAATAATTCTCAGGTTTCAATCTCAACTTTCTGCACCTAATTTCCATGTCTTGTATGGGAATCGCTAAATACTATCAGATTACCTATAGTAGCAAAAATGATTTTCAGCCTTGGACAGCCTGGAGTTGTGGAAATATTTCGCATAATATGTACACTGAAACCCTTTGCAAGCTGTAGCCTTTGTTTAGGCGAAATATTTCTACATTTCTAAATATTTGTACAAAGTGTACACCTCCCAAGGGTAACACGTACATATTCTGCGCGAACATGGTCTTTCCACAACATGGGAACACTGTAGAAGAATTCAAACATCTCATACAGTTTTCATTTTTCTCGCCCCTGATAGAAGACAGATGTGACCTGTGTCATATTTAGCGTTTCGTTCATGTCCTCTGTAGAATGAGAGCGCCTTTTACCTTAGCCAATACATACGTATAACGTGTATGTACTTCTTCAGAGCAAGGGCTGGGTGGAAAACTAGTGGCAGGTTGACTGACAGGGATTGCTGAGGCAAATACACAGTGGAATCCCGAAAATTCATATCCCTATAAAGTGAAAACCCCGGTAATTCGTAGTAAGCAGACGGTCCCTTGAAAGAATCGCGGTAATTCGTTAGAAAACGATGGATTTCGGTCATCTCGTTAACCAGAAAGAAATTTTAGACAGTAAATCCCGATAAATCGTAGTTAGTGTTCCCAAACGACTTATCCGTATGTGTATCATGCTCATTGTTCAGCTGGAGTTATTTCTCCTTTCTCTAATCAGTTCGTACAATTGTTCAGGTAAAAATGTGTTCTCAATGTCGCAACCGTGCTGTGCACTGAACTCTCACTCTGCGAGAAAAATAAAATCGTCTAAGCTATAGCGGGCAGAGAGAAGGAGGTGGCTGTTGCCACTCGCTTCGGGACTCCTTCAACGTTGACATCAATTCTGAGGAAGAAATGCCATAATGTCATCGCCATCCAGCGGCTCTCGGAAGAAGTTGATCAATGTGACCCAACCAATGAAGTGGACACGCCTGGTCCTCCCGCTGAATGGAATCTTCAAAATGTGGAAAATCCTATAACGTTAAATGAATACGTTCATTTCGACGACGATACTGCGAAGGTCCTGACTAATCAGGAAATTTTGGGTTCAGCGCAGGAGGTAGATGATGACTCTGAATAAGATCAAGATGCAGAACTTTTACCGGAAGTGTCACCAAAACAAGCTAAAGCGTGTTTCGACACCCTACGAGCATTCTATTACTTCAGTCTGAAGCTGGCGAAGAGTTATTTTCAGCAGTTGTGACGCTTGACAACGCTATTGATGAAGCCCATGCCTTTCTTCTACAGAAGAAAATTACTAATTTTTTTCAGCAGTAATCAAACCTGCATTATGTACCTACTGACTCCACGAAACTCTATTTTTATGCATGAATTTTAATAAACTCGATAATTCTTGGTTTTATTTGTATCCCTTTAACTCGTAAATCCCGGTAATCGTAATACTGGTTCGGTCCCTTGACATTACTAATTACCGGGATTCCACTGCAATATGGCGTCCCACACTGCCGCCACACCCTACACTAAGTAGGGAAAGTATCGGTAATGGGGGAATCCACCTCCATAGATATTGTCCTTTGGGAATACGCAAATCTAATCAAGTAAATATCTTAATAGTACAGGCTGATTTCTCCTTATGCCGTGAAGATACACAAATAGACCCCAAGTTATCGTGATTAGTTGTATTATTGCGATTATTCAAGTGCTTTGTTGCTAAAACTAGGCCAGGATGTGATAGAAACGACACGCAATAGAGAAACTATTAGTACTAAATAAACTGAGCGTTTAATTTCACTTGTTCCCGTTTCACCACAGCAAATAAATTTAAATTTGACACGCTAACCAGTTTGCCTAGCCATGAAAAACTCCTCTTTCATTAGACGCGGATACACGCACCGATTTTTGCGCAATAATGGTCAGGGGGGGGGGGGGGGACCGAGACAACAATGACGTTGCAAAGCCTTATGGTGTCAGTCAGTCAGGTGTAAGGCCAATAAAAGGCTTGCATGAATGAACCAGACCAACCTCCACCCTTTCCGACGGCCTATGGAAAGTGGCACACTGACCCGAATTCTCGAGGAAGACAAGGGAACCCCACGGTCACGATAGCCAGAAACATCCCCCTCCATCATAGAATAGAAAGAGAAAGGGTTGGTGGTTTTACACCAAGTGTTTGGAAGGATAGAAAATGAACGGACAGTGGAAGGGAAGATTGCGGCAGACTCCCAGCACGGCTGGTTGCGTCACGCAGCGCCAGCTCTGGTACGCTCCACGAGAGCAAGACAGTTGCAAAATATTTTTTCCCCCACCATTTTCACTCGCCCGTGTTGGGGGTTTAGGTTGAGTTTCGGCAAATAAACATGGTGATTTCAGACTTTGATGGGAGAAAACAGGGTACGCTACAGAACAGAATCCTGTCAAAACGTCTAGCATATTACAACATTTACTGTGAATATTGTGACGCTGGCGAAAAGAAAAAAACACCTACCCTACTGCATTTACAACTCAGCTACGCGTAATAGTGGCAGTCCACGGTGAATCACCAACAAAAACGACCACGAGACTTTGACAACTAAAACAACAACTGACATGCACTAAAAAAAATCGAACAGACCTCTTAAAATTCTACACGAAAATTTGGTTTCAGTGGTTTACTTGAACTTGTAATAAAATGTAGTTTCAAAAGTAGTAGTAGTCAAATGTAGTATCAAAATGTAGGCAGCAATAAGCTACAGAATACGAAAGGCTATTCCGTATAAGGCTATTATTATACTTAAGGTATATTCGCATTCTGTAGGTTATTGCTGCATACATTTTGGTACATTACTTCGGCTACGAGTGCGTTACGAAGGCCTTATTTGGGTTTCCACGAATTAATATGTCAGGTATGTAACTGAAATTGAAACAAATAAAATAGAAACTTTGCAGCAGGAGGCAGCAAGAACGCAGCTTCAGATCAAGAACGATCATACACAAAGGTTAAGGATTCGGCGGGAGGAAACACTTTTACGTTTCAAGGTGCGTAGATTCCAAAAATGCTAAGTCCGTCCGCCATAATCATCCATACCTTCATTTTCGGTCTCAAAAATTTGTTCTTAGTTGTGTCCTGAAACGTTGCGACCCGATCGGAATATACCCAAGGGTGTTATTGGTGAAATTTTAGTGTCAAAAAGGTTTTTTTGTGTTTCAGTAACAAAGGCTTTTTTTTACCGTTTCCCATGTTTTTTAAGGCGAAAAGACCGAATATGAAGTCGATTTTGACTAGGGTGGAAAATTGAGGTTCTCACGAAGTTTCAGATCCCAAAATTACTTTTTTGAGTCAAAACCCCAGGAAATTGTCTGAAATCACCATAAGTTTGTATAATAACACTAGAAGTAGTATCAACAAGTGAATCAAGATAATTAAATGGCACTAACAATGATCAAAGATAATTTGTAAAACATAGGAGCCTAACTCGAGTTTTGGGGGCCAAAATTGGTGTAAACCATCAAAAATAGCTACTTCAATTATTGCACATGAAAGAAACAATAAATGAACAGCCAAAATTTCTGTAGGTATGTCCAGCAGAATAATAAACGCACGTGACAAGGACTTTGCAGCGTTTTTGGTGTCTCACAGCGTTGTCCTAAACGAACACGTTGTCTATGCAGATAGAATTTAATAAACGCTAACCTACCAAAACAAACGGCTTGAGAATCGCTGGGAGTGTTGGTGTACCTAAAAGAAAGGCCTTATTTGGGTTTCTTGGCGAGTATGTTCTTCTTGAACACGCTGCAAATAAGTGAATGTGAGTAACCACAAATCGAAGTGAAATCATCATGACTGCAGGCTGATATTCACGGTTTAGATTTGAAATTTGTTGATAGGGATGTATTGCAGATCGAATTCCAATTCAATGTTGAATCTGGTCGTTCGAGAGTTACTACGGATTTTATTGTTCGTCTACAGCTCAACAAATAGCTACTACTACTACTCTGTTATTTACTGTCGTTATTGTCCTTATCTTCACCCCCCCCCCCACCCCCACTGATTTCCGTAGGATCATAATGTAGACATGAATATGAACGTATCCAAGGTGAATGAATTGATCAGTAATATTATGTAAGTTTGAAGGAAGGAAGCGGTATGCCCCATATACATCGCCTGTACCTACCCTTCAAGGTGGGCGATTCTAAATTCTAACCATTGTGGTGTAATTGTTATGAAGTAAAACAAGTTGTTGATTTTGTTGTTTTGACTTCATTGAACTGATGTTTTCGACGTAATATAAAAGGATTTCTAAGCAGGCATTCGAAGGAAACACATTTTTTCAAACTCTGCCCGTGGAAATAACACGCCGTTAGGTGCCCCTTGAGATGTATTGGTGGAGTTTACACTGTCGCCACAGGGCACGTTGGGGACCTTCGGTGGAGTTTACGTCAAAGATTCTAAGGTGGAAATTTGGTGGAATTTACGAACGCCCCCTTTGACGACAAGATCTCTCAAATGGGAATGTTGATAGAAATCTAGAACATGTACCCCATTGAAATAGAACAAACTTATTTACCTGCGTATATCACCGGTGGGTAGGTAGATAGGTGTAATGGCCGCACTCCGTACTAACAACCCAGTCGGATTTACCTTCGGATTAGATACTAACGCTCAATTACCGCTCAATGCAAGTACCTACCTACCTACTCATAAATTCAAATGGCCATCTAGATTACGGTGAAGTAACAAAGCACCACGGTTGGAAATTATCTAGAAACTCAGCGGATTATTCCCAATCGTTCCGGAAAACGAGTATTACGGAGTAATAAATTATAGGTGTTGAAATTACTGCAAGCTGCCAATGAGAAATACAAAAACCATTAACACAGCAACAACTAACTGGGCACCGAACATAATATACGTGTGCGAGAAGTCCCAGAGATTCAAGGGGGGGAAGGGGAGAGGGGGTGGGCATTTACTCCAACATCGTCAAGTGGGAATCACACCAGTTACACGATTTTCCAAATCGGGAATCTTGTCGTGTATTGATAACAGGAAAATCATGGAGAGAAGCTTTTCCACGTTTCTACTCGTAAGCACCGGCACCAAGAGGCAACTAGGGAGCGTCAGGCCACCAAATAGGCGGGATACATACTCCCACAGGAATTTCCCCAAAATAATGTGCAACTGATTCTTTTGATTGATAATTTATACATAATTTCGACCAGCAGACTATCTTTGGCGATCATAAGACGGTCTGTAACAAATTTCAGAAATCAAGAAACGACTCTATTACCTACAGCGAACTTCCGTATTGCCACTAGTCCCATCATCTAGGTAGGGATAGTCCAGATGGCCCAGCAGGGGTAGACCCATCGATATAATTACAAAGCACGATAAACTATGACTTGACTGGGCGAGCTTTCTCATAAATATTGTGACTTCACACTATTCCGTCCAGTCGGCAATCTCTTCTTGCAGAAGGGTCATCAGATCATTTTTTGCGCAGTGCATATTTCTTGCATTATCGTTGAGTTTCCTGGTTACCAGCAAATATGTATCTATCTAATGAATACCATAATTATCCAAGTTATGCTCGGGCTGTATCCCGGTACCAGTTTTCAATTAAACGTATTTTTGTTCTAATACGATGTTGAAATGTCTCTATTTGTAACAACCACTGATGCTGGAATGTCTCTTATTTACAAGACTCACTGATGTTGAAATGTCTCTATTTACAACAATCGCTACGATAAATTCTACAAGTTTCCCAATTTCACCGCCTTCCTTCCGTTGACTGCTTCCGCAACATCCGATCCGTTTTGAATAATTTGCCTCTCCGGTTTTACTGTTTATTAGCCTCGGTAATTACTGTTTCCCTCCACAGTGGCGAAACAGGTCTCTATCATGACAAAACCTACGTGAACCGCTCCCCGACTTTCACTGGCCCATTTAGCTCAATAAGCCTGGGAAGCAGTTTCGTTGCTGATCGTCCACTCAACACAAGAAGCTGGGATGAATCTTGACTTCTGAAAAATCCATCTGATATCTAGCAACAAGGTACCTTTGAAAGTACACGTACAAGCACGGAACATCACAGAAGCTTAAAAGTCGCTGCACAAAAATATCAGGGTGCTCTAGAAAAAGGGTAAGCAATTATTCTCAAACAGAATGTTTACAAACTAAGCAGGTGTGGACTTCACGGCGCCAGGTCTAGGCATATCTAGGCGGAAGTTAACACGAGCAGCGCAATCCCCCCCCCCCCCCCCCCAACAAACTGACAAGCCGATACTAATTTAACAAAAATCAGTCTTTTCGCCTTTCATAAAATAAACATGTATCTAGGCATTTTTCAGGGCTGCCATACCTACATCGATTGGATCACATCAGTCAAATGTTTACTCATGCAGTTTGATTCACATGTTTCAGTAACTGAACTACCTGGTCCAAAAAATTCTCAATTCTCATTCTTCACAGTTAGTTTTCAGCTCCATGAGCTGAAAACATATTTTATAAAGGCTCAATTACACCTGGTCGGTAGAAAAAGAACTAGGTTTTTTTGTTTTTTCTTTGTTACTGGCCCCCATTTTCAAAATTTAATGATTGCTACGCGAAAACTCAACAACAAAACAAACCACATTTTCTCCTCTTTCAAGGAAAAACATTGAATCATGGACATACGAGTACATGTTTTTGGACGCACGAATTGGCAGTACCGTATTGCATATCCACATTCAATGTTTTTCCGTGAAAACGGAGGAAATGGGGGTTAACGGAGAAATTTTGATATTGAAGGAAGGCTCCCTCAACCGATTTGAGGGACTCACCAGTCCTACAGAGGCTCCGTTTCGAATTTCGCCCTCGTAATCAAAACATGAAAGAAATTACCTTCTAGGCTCACTCAGCTGATTAGGGAAAGGGTCCTCACCTCGTCATTCATACTCAGCAGTCCTACAGAGGCTCCATTTCGAATTTCATCCTCGTAGGTCAAACAGGAATGGAATTCCCTTCTGGGCTCACTTTTTCTCGAATGAAATGAAATGAAATAGGTAATGAATTCAAACAGGAATTAAATTAATTCGGTTCTGGGGAATGGGATATTTGCATGGGTCATAAAAGCTGTTTATATTATTTATTAAATGAAAGTAGATTCCATCCTGAAGAGTTAGAAACCAACCGCACGTTCCTACGATAAGTAGTTCTTTTTCTATGATTTTTCAAAGATTCCAGAGGTTCCTACGTCATTGCACCCCTCTCGCCTGGGCGGGACCCCCCCACCCCCACCTTTGCACACTGTGACGTAGGAGGAGCCTCTGGAAACTTGAAAAATTACAGAAAAAACTAATTATCGTAGGAGCATTCGGTTGGTCTCCAAATTCTCGGGATGGAATCTACTTTCATTAAACAAAAATAAAATAAATATATGCAAGTAGCCCATTACAGCGTACGGAAATTTTGCAACGGTGTCGGAAATTTCGGATGGTGTTGGGCCTAGCAACTTATTGTTGTGGTAAACTACCTACCTAGCTAATGGGCAGTTTCACTCTTTTACCTTATGTAAAATAACTCGGCGAGTGCTTTCCGAAAAGGTGCTATATAAGGGGTATCAGATGATCGAAAGTGGGCGATAGATAAACCAGGAAAGAAAGCTAAATGACGTCACGTAGGTAAAGGACCCCCCCCCCCCCCTCAGCGTAAGCCTGGGGGGAACTCTCAGCACCATCCACGTATGACGTCATTTCGCTTTCTTTCTATCCGCATGTTGCCCAGGCTATAGGGAGTTTTGAGATGAAATTTATTGGCAGTGGGGGTTTTCATTCAAGGGTGCTAAATCCGATTCTGAGATCAAATTGCCCATCCGTTTACGGTATCGCCTTACTCTGTTTGGCGTTCTGAAAAATAGAAAACACGAACTTCTCACAGATGTTAGTTCCGAGAATGCAGCAATTAAATGAATAACGATAAACGCGTTTTGAAAAGCCAGTAACAAAGAATTTCCCTAGGCAAATTCTGTATTATTGGCCCCCAAACCTCCTTCATATAAATATCTAGTCCATTCTCCAACGAATCAGTATTTTGTGACCTCGGATGGTTTACCTGCCCTTTTCATCAAGGTCAACTTCTACTAATCGTCACACGTGCGAATCTACATACCTATTTCAACTTATCTACACAACTTGATTTTGGATGGCTATGAGATACTAGGTACCTAGTAGGTATTTGAGATATACTAACCTAGACCCAAGCGAACACCAGAAGAAAACATAACCACTTATACGAGTACTTTAACCTAGTGCGACAAGATCAGAGACACCACTGAACTATGATAAAAACTAAGTGAGCTCCAGAGCCCCAAAAAACAGCTGCGTCGTACCATGGTACCTTACTGTTTAATCCAAAGTTGAGAGCTCGGAGGCGATACGTGTAATTAGAAGGAACGTTGGGGGACAGTGACAGAACTACACCGGTCACATTCTTTGTTACTCCCCCCAACTTTTAGCGGACTTCCAAAAAAAATGTAGCTATTTGGCTCGTTCCAAAATTTCAGGGATCGTGTGTCGTTCCTCACTGGATCGTGCCATTCCGCACAATAATCCCCTTAATTTCTATGGTAAAAAATTCGTTCCTGCGTAAATAAAAATCTGTCTCCGCAACAGTAATGGTGAGTTCGTTACCCTGCCAGATCGCACAGTGCGCAGCGGCCCAAATTTACAAATTTTTGGCCCACAAAATTAAAACAAAAATGATTTCAAGAACATACAGCATGCGGAGGGTTGCCAATCATGTTTTTTTGGGCGCTGAATCGAATGCAACCAGTCCCAGTCCGATCAGGCGCACCCAGCGTACCAACTTTACAAAATTGTAATCCGAAATCAAAATAACTGCATATATTTGTTATGTCGGCACGTGAGGTGTCGTTTAACATGTTTTTTTAAATCGCTGAATCGATCGCGAGTAGTTTCTGCATCGAGTGGTCAAAATCAAAAACGTTTTGTTCGGAACAAACGAAAATGATTTGTTGACAAGATTTTTCCGCACGACGTGCCACTCTGGCCTCAACAAGTGCCCAGTCAGGCTGTAATGAGTGCACTGGCAGATGAACATTAATTTAAATTCTCTATTTCCCGAACTATTTGTTTGAAAATTCGCTCCTAAAACCATGCTGCGTGATTGAAAATGTTCAACGATATTTTCCTCCAACTTAACATCGTTGTAGCTCACGTTAGTGGTAAGTGCGCGCACGTTCTAGATTCCAAAACGCTTCCGAAACTTATTTTTTCTTAATTTTCGCGCAGCCACTACATTCCAGAACTGGGGGGCCAGTAGCAAAGAACACCTTTTGGGTTTTCAAACAATATTGATGAACGAATGATTCATTTGGTGGTATGAAATCGATGCACGTGCGCCCTCTACTTCGCTTTTCAAAGGGGCATTTAGGCAACCAAAATACTGAGAAGTCGAAAAGCCAGCACTGTAAGCTGCCGTGTACTCGTTATGCACCAGTATTTACAGCTGACGCAGGAGCGAAGTAGGAGAATATACATACACAGGATCATCCCTCCCACACAGCTCGACGAACCCCTCCCGTCCACCAGACCTGGTAGCCTCGTAGCCGGCGGGTAGTATTGATTGTTAGTCACCAGGGCAACAGCCGTCTTGTTTACCACCCTACAGCAACCAACTACATCAGACCAGCCTGGCAGAGCGGCAAAGGCGAGCAAGCTCGCCCTTCGTGGCGCACACACTTTCTTGCAAGAGATACAACGTTTTAACGCACCAGAAGGGTCCAACATACGTTTAATGACGAAGAAATATGTTCAGCAACATCCTAATTAGATAAGCACATTACTGTCATGATTAACAGGTAAAAAACCTCGGATACGGAAAAAGTGACCACCAACTGAATATCCTTCCTTGGGATGAGGTGTGTCTGAAGCTGATGAAATCTAGGACTAAATCAACGTATCGAACGACGGACCAAGACCAAATCATGGCATAGCCGGACAAAATGTAAGTACCAACGCTCCTATTCAACAAGTGGTTGGGGAATGAACATGACTGAGAGTGCATTCCAACCTCTTCGTATATTCCACTCCCTG
Source organism: Leptopterna dolabrata (assembly GCA_954871275.1). Classification (NCBI taxonomy): domain Eukaryota; kingdom Metazoa; phylum Arthropoda; class Insecta; order Hemiptera; family Miridae; genus Leptopterna; species Leptopterna dolabrata. Next base: position 28,368,770 of record OX940982.1, on the reverse strand, counting down.
ATGGAAGGCAGATTAACCTGCATATAGGTGCTGGCTAGAGGTGGCTCACAGCTCATTTGAGGGACTCCAGTTAGTTCACTCCTTGAAACGAGTAGTTCTTTTGAGTTAATTCGGTAGTTCATTCCACTTCCTTTTCGTTTCCTTCATCCCACTTCCTTTTCGTTTCCTAACACATAAGAGAGAGTTCTAATGAACTAAGAAGGAACCATCGTTCTGTGGATACTATCAACTCATCATGATTGTAGCAAAGGAACTACCGTTCTGCGGATACTATGAACTCCTATTTTTTCACCCCATCTGAATGACTGGGATACTATGAACGATAATTACTTCAGTTCATTGGACTATCAACTCCTCATGATTGTAGTAAAGGAAACTATCGTTCCGTGGATAATATAAAAACGACTCAAGCATACTTCACCCCATCTGAATGACGCCTAACGAACTAAAGGAACTATCGCTCAGTGGATAATACTATCAATTCCTCATGATTGCAGTAAAGGAAGTATTGTCCCGCGAAAACTATAAAGAACTCCTCAAGTGGTATTAATTCACCCCATCTGAATGACTTCTAATGAACTAAAGGGACTATCGTTCAGTGGATACTATCAACTCCTCATGTAATATCCACCGTTTCTAGGAACTACAAGAACTAAAGATATATATAGTTCAGTGGATACTATCAACTCCTCATGTAGTATCTACCGCTCCTATAAACTGCGAGAACTAAAGAACTAACTCAGTCGCCTATTGAGTTAATAGGCGTTATTAGTTCTTAGTTCACAATGCACAGAACGATGGTTCTTCAGTTCTCCCGTCCTATAATCTCTAGGCACCGGGTCCTTGATTTCTGTGGTCGTAGTGAATGAACGTTCAGTGAAGTGAACTAAGTTCTCCATAAGACGAACTAATTAGAAGTGATGTCGATACAGTGATCGTTATAATTGGTGAGAACCTGAAGACTTTAACCTGGACTCCAAATATTTAAAACACATAACTTGCACTTGAATTTCAATGCACCACATTCTTCCAACAACCTGCCAAATTGTATCTAAGGTCTACCGACGTTTGAAAGCTAGGTAGCAGTGTGTTAGCAGATCTAGTTGCGAATTGTTCAATTTCGTAGTGGAGTGACCATATATATAACTGAGACCAGATTCGAGGATAACAATTTTTACCAGTGATTTGTATACTCATAGTGGCTAAGTAGGTAAGCGATGTGATTGGCAAACTCAATTGGTAATAAATTAGAATCTGTAACTTGCGGATGGCAGAGCAGTAAATAATAAATAAAGTAAATTCGGGCAGCCTGACTGACCAGAGCGAAACCAGCTGCACCACAGGATCCAACGAGCTTTCAATGGCGTTCGTTTTCTCAAGGAGCCCACTATCCCCTCTCTCAAACCACTAACGGGGCCTCGCCTATTGTTGTCGAGATATAAAACTGGCACAAGTGTGCGGGAGTCGTGAAAAGGAAATCGCGGTAACAAAATTGAAGGCGGTGCCGTAACAGGGCCAATGTGATCCCTGGGGTTCCACTATGATAAAACCGAAAGTGAAGAATCTCCTTCGCCTTTTGCAACGAGAATGTGGGTCGCACAAGTAGCGCAGGAACGTAAATTACATCGCACACGGACAGCTAAAGCACTGCAAAACGTATTTTCTTCTCTGAACACGCCACAAGTACTCACTCAGTACTGAATTACTGAGCTCAATACATTTCGCAGAAAATGGACCTTCTACCAACAGGATTTCACCAGGGAATGGACCAACGATAGTAGAAAACTATTATAGAAACCACAATCTGGAAACCGCCATGTGAATAATGTACCTAACTAGGCCACTTTCGAACTGTCAGTCTGCAGGTTTAAATTGAAGAATCTATACACAATGGCCCCTCTTATAAAACTGTGCCGAAAATTGATGGTTTGTAGGTCACTAGTAACATTACACGGCCGAATCTTGGCAGAAAAAAGTAAAAGTGAAATCAGGATGCAAGATGCAAATTTCAAAATCTAGGATGGTTTGTCAAATTGTGTTTAGAGGTCAGAATTTTGGATTTAGCATGGTGAAACCACGTGGAACAACTTGGAGTGGGGATGTCATACTGCGAATGTGTTAAATTCTGTTGTGTGAAATTCAGATCTCTGGTACCACTTCATCCTCCTCTCAGCTGAAATGTGGAGTCCCCCAAGGGACCGTACTTGGACCTCTACTTTTATAGGTTTTTATAAATGATTTGCCATCTGTTCTCCAGTCTTGCGCCTATATGTTATTTGCTGATGATTTCCAAATTCATTTCCGTTGTAGGCTGAATGACATTGTGGAGTCAGTGTCCAAAGTTAATGCCGAACTCTCCCGGATCTCTAGTTGGGGTCGAGCCAATGGCATATCCCTCAACCCAGGCAATTATTATTTATAAACTGGCCTATTTTGGTTAATGGAGTTGTTATCCCATATTCCAATTCTGTTGTTAATTTGGGCGTCCACTTCTCTTCTAGACTCACTTGGGGATATTCAAATTAATAAAATTTGTCAGCGGGTTTATACCGGTCTCCATTCCTTGAAAAGACTCAAAGCTTTCACACTCCCAGATTTAAAAAAGAAACTTGTGTTTGCTTTAATACTCCCGTTTTTCCTTTATTGCGACTCACTTTTCAGTTATTCACTTGACCACTCTTCAAGACATCGTCTGGAGGTTGCCTTCGACAATTGACCTCAGGCATTTGACCTTTATTTTCAAAATTTACCATGGTTTGGCCCCCGAATACTTGAATAATATAATTTCCCGTGACCTTTCATCCCGTTCATGTGCTCTTCGGATTGTGCAACACACTTCTCAGGCCATGGGGTCCTCTTTTGGTGTAGCGGGCGCCAGGGTGTGGAACTCACTCCCTATTCGTGTTCGTTCCCTCGCCACTGTCACCCAATTCAGGAGTGCGGTTGGATCTTACCTGGCTCAAAAAGATTGAAGCATCGATCCTCCTTCCTTTCTTTATGTCTACCTAACCTCCCGCATCTCCACTTTATTTTCAATTTCTTGCCCCCTCCTAAATTTTTTCAATTCATTTACTTATTTTTATTATTTATTTATTTAATTCCCCCCCCCCCCACCACTCACTCTTTCTCATTCCACCGTTTATATATAATTTCTTTTCTTTTCTACTGCGTTCGGCTTTTTGTTTCTTTCTAATTACATATACCTATTATATTTATATAAATATATATACATTTTGTATCTTTAGTATTCTAAGTTTTGTATTTTTTAACCGTTTTCTTCTACTCACCACTCGATTTTGTAAATAATGTACAATTAAGGGCCTAAAGGCCTAATGTACAAATAAATATTCTTATTCTTATCTACCAACATTATTTATTTTGAGATCAACGGAGGAATTTGGACTGCACTCTATTAGAATTCAAACTGCTGAATTCACTATTGCCATGTTAAAACCTTCAATAGAAAGTTGTTTCGTGGGCACTACCTTTCTAATTGCTCAATTTCATAACTAAAATGCCCGATTAAACGAAATCTTCAATAATCAGCCAGCCAACCAAACTTATAGCTACGGCCGCAAGAACAAAATAAGATACTCACTTTGGCAGCAGCCAGTGGTGCTTCTTTTCTTCTTAAAACTGAAACAGAGGAATTCATCATTGGTAGGTGCAGGTACTACAGTAGACACACTGAAATTAAGTTGCGCAGGTACAGTAGAAACACACTGAAATCAAGTTTTGTACTAATTTCATCACCCATAACTGTCTGTCCATAGTTTCCAAAGTGCAGGGTTCGCTTTGTTCCCGTCATGGACCATCTACCTAGCTACGTGTTTAGACGGAACGAGTGGTAAATCCACGAAAATGTGGTCAGTAGTACATCAGATCGGTCAGCCTAGGAGAATCTTCTAGCCCCATATTCAAAGTGATCTCTGCACAAGTTATTGCTATCGGTGCAGACAGTCAAAATCAGAAAACACAACTTGATTACCTAAGCATACAACACTGAAAATTCTATACGTACGAAAGTATGAGGCATCCAGCCGTTATAAGGAATCGGAGGTAACAAAAACGTCGGGTTGGTACGGACAAATGGCAGGCATTCGCCACTACCTTCAACAAACAATCAATGACGGTATTGACATTTCTGTTTTTTGGTTACATGACAACGCGTTGACAACAAATTCGGTATTCTGTACAACAGCATCGAATTAGAGTGGATTTATTATAGGATCTATTCCATTTGCATAAGCACAAATTTGAGTGGATGCCATGGATATGGGTGGAGTGGTGAAGAGGGATGCAAGTTTGCGAGGCAAAGGAAAGATGCATACAAATAAATTGAAGACTGATAATATTATTATGTTCAAGGTTCTCGACCACTCAGTATAAATAATAATTGTTTTTAGGGTTCTTGAGGGTTGGTCAGTTGAAATTAAAACTTCACTATGTTGACGTTTCTGTTTATTTATAAACTTTCTTCAGGGCTGACCAACTGCTGCTAATAACCACAACTGGGTTGAAGTGAGGTATACTTGCCAGTATGAAGTCCAAATATTGTTCAATGTGCGACATTTCTGTTACATTTTGGCCCGTCATGCCTATGGTAAAAAAAACAACAAACAAAGCAGAGGACATAATATATGGTCAGGAAATTTGGAAGCTTGACTATCTTAGTGTGGACAGTGAAAGTGGGTTGTATAATATTGGAATCTGCTCATCAGCTGAAAAAACTGGAGAACGAAATCAACACTAGGTTTACAAGCGTTGTGGATTTTTTTGGGTTGATAAAAATGATAACATGGAAAACTGTGACAGAACACCAGTTACTGTTATGTAAACACGCCTGTGTTCTGTTGTTTTGCCAATATTGTACCTGTTATCATTTTTTTATCTACCCAAAAAATCCACGAGGCTGTAAACCTCGTGTTAATTTCGTTCTCCAATTTTTTACAACTGAATCCACGAGGCTGTAAACCTCTTGTTAATTTCGATCTCCAATTTTTTACAACTGAAGAGTAAATTCTAACATAATACCACCCATTTTCAATGTCGGCAATCCTAGGTAGTAGGTATTCTAAATTCCTGACCATATTGTAAGAACTCGCAACAATATATAGAAATATAGCTACCCTGTACTGAAAGCATCCTGCCCCCGAAGCTAACAATACCCTACAGTCCCTACACCAAGACAACCCCTACCAAGAAGCTTGCAGCAACCAACGAAAACCGCTCTGGTTTGACCTGCTTCGCTCTCCCTAATCTTTCACCCGCCACCTGCCGGTAACATTCTGGTGGAGGGGGTCCCATTTCCTTTCAAATTCCTCATTTTACGTTCCGGCCGTCCTTTGTGATCCCAGGTAGTTCCTTGGGAAAAATGTAGCGAAGGAAAAAGTGTCCCATCACTGCAGTGGGAAAGAATTAGAAATGCTCAGATCGACGCAGCAGGATTTGCCGCTCCTTCTTTTCATTAGAAAACCTACCCTCCACTCGAACTCTATCGAGGGATATAGTCGCTGGTCAGCAATGATTTATAGCAGGTCATTTCCGACGGTTTAGCGGGATTCCCCGTACATACTGCATGCGTACAATCAAGAGGCACAATCTTACATTACAGACACAGGTTTGGTTCATTAGGGTCACAACTTTCAGTTTCTACTTTGAAACATCAATGAACTTTCAGATTCTACTGTAGTACATTCATGGAAAAGTTGATGAAATGATTTAGGTGTTGGAGATATGTACCTACTGAAAAAGACAAGAAGAGTACTGGGACTCAGTGGATCCCAGATCTGAATTCAGATATCTACAAGGGTGGCACAAGCAGAATCCGTCATTCCACATGAATGAAAATCAATTACCAAACGGCCAGGGCCGAAAAACCGTGGTGGACGTCACGAAGGTGGACCTGGGTTCAGCAGAAAACGAGAGGAAACAACAATCATTGGATTGTTGAGCCCGTCTAGCTTCAACAATTCAGTGTAGGTAAATTTGTAAAGTCAAGCAGATATTATCTCATCATCAAACAGTTGCCCATGGAAGATTTAAGAAAGTGTAAGAAAAAAACCACAGTCATGCAGCATGGCTATAGGAGCGAATTTTCGAAGTTTTCGGCATCTTCCTCCTCCGCCTAAAATTTTCTGAAAATTAATTTTCGGCCAATGTTTTCCCAACTTGATACCATACAAAATTAAAACAGGAGTAGTTTTACGCAAAGTAAAATTTGGGGTGGAAGGAGGGGGAGGTGGAAATCAAAAATGTTTTGAATACCAGAAGAGTAGGTATTGGGTACGTAACAAATTTTTTGTTCCATTTTTTGCCGAGTAACACCTCAGTTTGTAGATTTTCCAACGCTGAACACGATGGTGAAGTCAGAATTGCGATATCCCATTCCGTTATCAGATTAGAGCAGACGAACCAGGAAGAACATCTCAAGAAATAACCACGTTCCTTCATCTTCAAAGTGCTCCAGTTTGAGAATGGAATGAGATATCGCAATTCTGATTTCACCATCGTGTTCAGCGTACAAAAACCTTTAAAATGAGGTGTCACTTGTCAGACTTTTTCATTTTGGGAATTTATGGGTAATTTTCCCCCCCTAAAACTCCCCAAAACTCCCCCTTAGGGTGACCCGATTCTGCCCATCTTCGAACTTAGCCTGTCGATTGCCAAGACAGATTTTTCGTGCAAATTTGAACTTTTTATCTCAATTCTTTCGAGAGTTATCGTCTGGAATGACACATACATATATAAATATATATATAAATATATATATATAAATATATATATAAATATATATATATATACATATAATTTTTGGTGTCTTTCGGCAGGGAATTCAGGATGGTCTGAAACGGATTTTGGTATAAAAATCTTTCGGAAATTCGAGTTTTAAAAATTTTGGACCGAGAACAATAGCTTCCTTTTCTTCGAAAATTCGCTAATAATGGATTATCAACATAAGATTCACCTGAAGAAAACCAATTCCACAAAGATTTTTTTGGGTCAAGTAGGTTGCTTGGGAAGGGGCAGGGGATGAAGGGGTTAGATTACCAGACGATTTATTTTATAGATGACTGGGAAGAGCAGCGCAACTGCTGAGGGCTGGTTTCACCGAAGTTTTTAATCAAAGTTTACTTACTAAACCGAAGATCTCAGGTGTTAACACCGATGTCAGGTTTCACCAACTTCGTTTAAGATGAATCAATTGATCAAAAGAGACAAATCGACGATCGAAACTAACCTGCCCCTTTTGGGTGGTCACCGTCCTAAATCAACGATCTACCAATTCGCCATCTCGCCAGTTTTCACGCGAACCATTCTTCTATTATTATTATTATTTTTGGTCTTTGCTACAACCACAAAAATGAGCAGGGGATTAATTAGGGCATTTCGATTGGTACTGGAGTACGAAGATGAGACTTCGAAATTCGCAGTCTTCGATGCTCTAATATCGATTTTGTGACGAGGTACCTACGATTATAATCATGTGAAAAGGCACATAGCTTTCTTGTTTCTTTGAATTGATGGGAGAGGGAAACAAAATTACCTGCCGACCAACAAAAAAGTTCTAGTCGATCGTGCAGTTCTTTGGATAATTAATATTGCGATTTTTTGACCATTTTCAGCGATTCCAGATATGGGGATTTGGCATTCGCACTAGCGTAGTTGAGCTGTAAAATTTAAAATAGCAATAAACCATACAATTCCAATCGCAATGAAATTCGTAGAGGCCAATAAACTAACTGCTCACCAAATCTGAGAGAAATCGCACCATTTGTTAGTGAGAAACTGTGTAGGCACATAACCTACTTACATTGGTAGGCTCAGCGGGACACATTATTCTTGATAATATGAAAGAAGAAGAAGAAGGAGGAGGTACTTAACCTTACAATGCACGTCAACAACTGTTATTAGTCGTAATCACTGCCAAATGCCTCCACGATACCGTTACATCGATGTTTAAAGTTAAATCGACGTTTTATGAAAACATTACAATCATTAATTACACCCGTGAAACCGCCTTACGTCCTTAACCAACGCTTCAAATCTCCGATTCGATAAAACAATGATCTATTAACAACAGTTAGGAAGTATTGGTGAAACCGGCCCTAAGAGTCTGGGCACTTTGTACCAGAAAGGTGTGCAACCATAATGCTCGTGCAAGTTATTACTCGGCGTCACAAAACATTTAGGGCCGGTTTCGCTCAAGTTTTCGATCACCGTGTATACTCATTAAACCGAAGACATCAGGTGTTTAAACATCGGTATCCGGTTTCACCAACCTCGTTTAAGATGGATCGATGATTAAAAATAAAAATAAAAATCGACGATCAAAACTAACCAGCCGATTTTGGGTGGCCAGCGTCCTAAAACCTAAAGTGGTTTTACGACTTCGCCGTCTTGCCAGTTCGACAGTTTTTATGCGACTCGTTCTTCTATTATTATTATTCTTGGTATTATTATTATTCTACATCCACAAAAATTAGTAGGGCTTTCTGTTGGTATTGGAGGAAGAAGATATCAAAATTCGCAGTCTTCGATGGATGAGAGAAAAAATATTTTGAGCCCGATGATATCGATTCTGTGACGAGGAACCTACAATATATAATCAACTGAAAAGGCTTTTCAGGCTTTCTCGTTTCTCTGATCTGAAGGAAGAGAGAAACAACTTCACCTACCTACTAACAAAAAAGTTCTAGTCGACCATGCAGTTTTTTGGATAACTGATAATGCGATTTTTTGACCATTTTTAACGGTTCGAGAGATCAGGATTTCGCAGTTGCGCAAGCATAGTTGAGCTATAACATTAAAATTAGTAGAACTATACAATTCCAATCGCACTGAAATGTAAAGAGGATCATCAACTATCTGCCCATCAAATTTGAGTGAAATCGGACCATTTGTTAGTGAGAAAATGAGTAGGTACATGACCTACCTACCTTGCCGGGACACAGATATTATGACGTACTGCACAAAAATATATTTTATAACAGGAACGATATTTTATAACAGTTTGAACAATGTCAACCAAAATCTGTTTTTCGCTGCCCTCAAACTACGGTCCGCGTTTTCATTTCTGCGACGCTGACTCCTGTTGGTTTCCGCGACTTCGACCGTCAAGGAACTTTCTTTTAAAAACAAACGTAACACCACATCAACAATATAAACAACAAACCGAACGTGGAAAAAAAAAGCGCAAGTAGTTACTTAACCTCACAAAGCACGTCAGCAACTGCGTTATCAATCGTTATCATCCGGAATGCCTCCATTCTGGCGGGCCAATGCCTCCATGATACAGTTAAATCGAAGTTTTATGTAAACAATGTTTGATGAAAACATTATAATCTTTGATTACACTCGTGAAACTCACCTGTCCTTAACCAACGCTTCTAATTTTCGATTCGATAAAACAGTGACTATTTTAACCACAGTTAGAAGTTAGGAAGGGCACTTAAGCAGTTTCAAGATTATAGTGAGTCGAACCTTCATGGAAATACACGGAGGGTATCCGCCCGAAACGTTAATGGCAACTTGGAAGGGAGTAAAAATACTACCCCGGTAATCCTCAAGGGCCACCGGGGAATCAGCTAATGGGCCGTAATACTGCGCCCTCTGACAGCATTTCCATGACACACACTTCCAAGCTGTAGGTAAATATGAATGGACATTTTTCCTCAACATGGATATTCTTAGGCATAATGAAGACAGCTCACTGGGCCTGAGTTTTTTAAAACTAAAACCAGTATCGTAGCAAGTGTGAGTCAGACTGAGAAAACCGATTCAAAGTGGCAGCTTGAAAGGACAAGAAGCGCCCAGTGTGAACCGTAAACTATGTATGGACAAATGTCACAATGACTTCAAAGGTTTATTCGTTAAAAATCAACAGCTGACTTTTACGCAGAAACAATCAACTCCTCTCAACAGCTGACTTTTACGCAGAAATAATCAACTCCTCTCAAACTTATTTAACTAACACATCTTGAGTTGAGAATGCTAGAGGGCTTATCACCATTGCCAATGTTATTACGTCATCAGTATGTGAATTATTAAATCTCAAGAGATAACGCGGTGAATTCTTTCCATGTAAACGAAGAGCGTAGTAACTATAGTATCGTGGGTCGACGGTTACATGGTTGGGAATAAATGGGTTAAATTTAACCCATTTGAAGTGTTGATGTGGGCTACTTTAAAGGTACACAGGATTTCTAGTTAGAAATGATAGAACGTTTAATGAGGGCATCGCCAAGTACCTCGCATAGTCTTTCCACCAGTTTATGGCCAAACACACGATTTCGAGCGGAAAATTTTCGTTGAATTCTAAAAATAATGGCACAAACCACTACTAGGCACATTCAAACCGACTATAATGATATATACGCTTGCATGGAAAATGCCGCTTTTAGTAAGTGGTTTGACAAGGAGAGCTCTCGGAGGCGATGCTTCGGATTGCAGGATCCGGGCTTATGAGGAAAAAGAAGGCGGACTCATGACGGCACAAGGTGGTAGGAGGTGGCCTAGAATCTCATCTTGGTTCCAGAAGTACACGGAGTAGTCGTTGGGTCTCAAGACCAACCAACTGGTACTTCCACCAGCAGTCACCACCAGGACTTGTGCCATTAGTTTTAGAATTCACGACAATTTTCCGCTCGAAATCGTGTGTTTGGCCATAAACTGGTGGAACGATGCCCTCATTAAACGTTCTATCATTTCTAAGTAGAAATCCTGTGAACTAATGATTAAATATGTATTACAATCGACGTTTGCCCTACTTGTATATTAATTTTTACAGGTGTTTATGGCAAACATATATTGGCAAAGGCAGCACCAGGAAGCCGTCTTACAGGTGGACTCCCGCTTTTTAAATCCGGACTTTTAAAAACAATTGAAACGAAAAGCATGTTTTCGGAAGAGGCGATACACAGATGAGCCTTGGTGGAGGGGGGGAACGACCTTGACTTCTATACGACAGGGAACCATTTACTCGTGGAGGGCTGGATCGTGTAGGAGGGTGGCCGCACACCCCTGAGGTCAACGCTCTGACAATAATGAAACGCGAGGGGAGACTTTTTTGAATGATACTTGATCATTCCAGAACTATTGTTCGTAAGTGCCCACACAAAGTAACCAAATGGAGGTAAAACGTGAAGACCCTGTCTGAGATCCGCCTGAAGTATCCTTTACAATCCTTTACAACAAGTGACGAATCAAGTGTTTTAGTAGGTAACAGTAGGTACCAAACTACATTGCAGGGGCTGGCATCAGACATCGCTTCGATAGAAAGCAACACACGTATCGACTGGGACGAAAATTGTCGGATAGGGGCTGGATTCCCAGGCCATCTTCATGGAACCCATCATGGCCGCCTCCATCTGCCGCAACTTCTAATCAATGCCTTCAACCGGGGCAGCTGAGACTCCGGTGACTGTTCAACGGACCCACAAGGGGAAACACCTGCGCGGGACAGAGGTCCTTTTCAGAGGCAGGGGAAAAAAGCCCTAGGACCTGTAGCGGGGGAGAAGTCGGATCATTTTCGAGAGCAACGCACTGGAACAAGCAGGATTCCCGAGGTCAATGGACACAGACCGTCCTTCATTAGGGCATTCGGTTCTTACGGACCTCAGTAATATGATCACCTACAAATGTTTCTGCTAACAAACGTATACCGGATTTAAAAAAAAAAAAACCAGTCATGCAGCATGACTTAATGAGCGAATTTTCAAAGAAATATTCGAATTAATGGCTATGGTTTTGAATAAAGGAAAACTTCGGTCTAAAATTTGGTTTTCTATGTATATTCTCTTCGTATTTATTTTAATTTGTACGTTTTGTCCATCCTGATTCTACCGTTTGTTTATTACGTAATTGTACTAAGTGCTTATTTATTTGATCGCTGTGGGTAAATTCAAGGAGTTGTACTAATCGTTTGCCTCCCCCTTTTTTGCTTCGAACTCTCGTCTTCAATTAATACTTCTCACATATTTCAATCTGACCACTCTAAGGGGGTGGGGGGGGGGGGGGGTAAGAGTTTAAAGATTATCCTAGTTTTGGGTAATTTTTGCGCACTTTAAATGCTCTAATTTAAGAACGGATTTAGATATCTAAAATCCGATTTCACTATCGTGTTCAGCGTGCAAAAACCTTTAAAATGAGGGGTCACTTGTTAGAAAATAACATTTTGGGGATTTTTGGGTAATTTTTGCGCACTTTAAATGCTCTAATTTGAGAACGGATCAAGATATCTAAAATCCGATTCCACCATCGTGTTCAGCGTGCAAAAACCTTTAAAATGAGGGGTCACTTGTTGGAAAATAACATTTTGGGGATTTTTGGGTAATTTTTGCGCACTTTAAATGCTCTAATTTGAGAACGGATCAAGATATCTAAAATCCGATTCCACCATCGTGTTCAGCGTGCAAAAACCTTTAAAATGAGGGGTCACTTGTTAGAAAATAACATTTTGGGGATTTTTGGGTAATTATTGCGCACTTTAAATGCTCTAATTTGAGAACGGATCAAGATATCTAAAATCCGATTCCACCATCGTGTTCAGCGTGCAAAAACCTTTAAAATGAGGGGTCACTTGTTGGAAAATAACATTTTGGGGATTTTTGGGTAATTTTTGCGCACTTTAAATGCGCCAAAACCCTCCTTAGAGTAGGCCAATTTCGCCCATCTTCGAACTTAGCCTTTCGATTGCCAAGATAGATTTTTTGTGCAAATTTGAGCTGTTTATCTCAATTCTATCGAGAGTTATCGTCTGGAGTGACACATATATAAATAAATATATATATATATATATATATATATACATATAAAAGTGTTAAATTTCAGGAATCGTTTTAGAATGGTCTGAAACGGATTTCTATGAAGAAAATTTCCAAAAATTTATATTATTTAAATTTCGAAGCCATTGCAATAGCTTCATTTTCTTTGAAAATTCGCTAAAAACACGTGCGGAGAAAAACGTCATCTTCAGTGCAGCGTATTTTATTATATTCAATTGCCCTACATTATGAGCTGGATGTATCCGTTTCAAAAGTCACACGGATTTCCATTCAAGAACCACCTGACAAAAACTGAACGTGCAAATTGGCATATAAATGTGGCACAATGTAACAAAGGAAACCAAGTATGTAGTATAGTAGCTCAAAGCGACACTCAGCGAGTTTCGTTCATGGCAACAATATCGGTTCTTTCTAAAAGAGAGCAAATCCAACCCATCAACGAGGATACTCTCAAATAGCCACTATAATATATATATCCTAAAAGCATGATCGAACCGTATTGAATTCCTCTAAACTGACACAGTTTCAAGCTGCAGCCCTTGCGCGAAAGTTAGTCACCAACCTACCAGCTTTTCAAGGCCTTTCGAAGTCATCGAATCTAAAGATAATTGGAAGAATTTATAATCTATGGTGGGAACTGAACTAGTAGAGATGGTGAAGAACATGTTGACCTGAATGAGACGTGAAACATGAATTTTTCACCAAGGGTAGCCCTCGCACGTCTGTCATCTAAGTTAGTCTCTTCAAAAGTTACAGTATAGTCACTGACATCCATAATTTATACACAAAATTGACTAGGCTATAATATCGAAGTCCTCGGGGCAGCATCGTTCTGACGGACTCCTATTGTCCGTCCATACGAACAGCCCGAAACAAATCACGTTTCCAACTCGCTAAAAAAAAAGTACCATGAATCCTGCCGTCGGCGCAGATTCGGATCGGAAAGTCCGGAGTTGGTTACATGGGCCCTCACGTAGTCACTTCGGTAGACGTCAGGTTTCCTGGGAAGGCGGGTGAGAGTTTCAGCTTACGCAATTTCTGCGGAGCCAAGCCCCCAGTACGAGGCGGACCACGTGACAACCTATACAGAGGACCACTGAAAAAATATGCGAATCTGTCAACGGTCGAATATTTATTTTAGCAACTCGAGACAGCCAGCTTTCTTCCAATATTTCAAGGGTACCCGAGACTGGCTGAAACAAGGTACCACGACCAGGTACTGATTACTGCTCAAGGCTTTAGGCTTCAAATGCTTTAGGCTCGGCATTACTGTCAGTCATCTCTAAGGGGTGAAAAAAACGCTGCAAAGTCCTTGTCACATGGGTTTATTATTCTATTGGACATACCAACAGAGATGTTAGCTGTTGGCTGTTTATTTATTGTTTCTTTCATATAAAATAATTGAAATAGCTATCTCTGGTGGTTTCCACCAATTTTGGCCCCCAAAACACGAATAAGGTACGCTCCTTTTTTTTCTTTTTTTTTTTTAAATAAATTATTTCTGATCATTGATAGTACCATTTAATCGTCTTGGTCCACCTGTTGACACTTTTTCCAATGTTATTCTACAAATTGATGGTGATTTCAGCCGATTTCCCAGGTTTTTGACTCATAAAAAATCAATTTCGGGAGCTGAACATCTGGTAGAACCTCAATTTTCAACTCTTTGGTCAAAATCGACTTCATATTCGGCTCTTCTCGTCCCCCAAAACATGAAAAACGATACCTTAAAAGCTCATGTTACCAACATGTTGCTAAAACGCAAAAAGTACCTATTTTTACACAACACATTTTCACTCATAACACCCCTGGGTATATTCCGATCGGGCTGAAAAGTTTCGGGACACAACTAGAGCCCAAATGGAGCATGTGTGCGAAAGAACGATTTTTTTAGACCGAAAATGAAGCCTGTACAAGTGATACGGCGGACGGACATTGTATTTTTGGAATCTACGCACCTTGAAACGGAAAAGAAAAAATTTTGAGGGGGTGTTATAAAAATTTTTTGCTGTGCGAATACATAGGTGTATTATTCACAGAATAATAAACCAATAGGGGTTGAAATTTCCCGAACGCCGTAGCTCGGAAACTTTCAACAGAAGGGTATGGTTTTGGATAATTATTCTGTGATAATACACCTATTTATTAGCTCAGCAAACGATTTTTAACACCCCAGCAACAACGTCCGTCCGTCGTACCATAAGTATCTACCTTTATTTTCGGTCTAAAAAATTCGTTCTTTCGCATACACAGGCTCCATTTGGGCCATGGCTGTCCCGAAACGTTGCAGCGCGATCGGAATATACCCAAGGGTGTTTCTTTTTTTAAAGGGCAAGGAGACCGAATCAAATCGATTTTGACCAACGAGCGAAGAATTGAGGATCTAAAAACAAGTTTCAGTTTTAGGGCGAGATAAAAAAATATGAAGTTGACTTTGAACACAGAGTGAAGAATTGAGGTTCCAACGAAGTTTCGGCCCCCAAAATTCGGGTTTTATGAGTCAAAAACCTGGGAAATTGAGACAATCATAAACTACTAGAAGTAGTATTAACAGGTGAATCAAGAATTGAATGGCACTATCAACGATCAAAGATAGATAATTTGTCAAACTAGGAGCATAATTCGAGTTTTTGGGGGCCAGAATTTGTAGAAACCATAAAAAATAGCTATTTCCAATTATTGCATTATGAAGAACAATAAATGAACAGCCAACATTTCTGTAGTCATGCCCAATAGAATAATAAACCGACGTGACAAGGACTTTGCAGCGTTTTTGCGTAGATCTCCAACTTGAGAATTTCTTGAGACCGCCGGGAACATTGTACGTCCAGCCGTTCGTTCACAACGAAAAGCTTTGCAAACATGATCGTGAATGGAACGGTACATCCAGCTCATATATCAGTGCTAGGGAACACCTGATTATAATCACGCATGGGACATGGCTGTATCACATCGAGTTGGATGGACCGATATTATTTCATCTGAATGATGGTAATTTTGGATTTTGTTGACAGTACTTAACGTGAACAAACTTTATGACGGAATTCTTCAATCCGCCGCACATTTATGAAACTGTAATTGCCCGGCGGGCTCCAAACTCGAATTAGAGCTTTCCTGACCACAGAAAACAGTGAGCTACCTACCTAGAAGGGGCATCTATACAGGTAATTACGAGTAATAAAAACCGTTGTGTAGTAATTTGCAGCGTTTTAGAACAGTATTTGTTAGCTCAACATTTGACTGCATGCGTGTTGATTCTCCTCTTACTGTACAGCTTACAGCGCTAGTTTCTTACTGCCATTGTAAACATTTTTACTGCTCCATTGATAGAGATCCAGTGGGAATTCGTGACGATGTGTATTATTCACTTTTTCAATCGATCGCTGGGTGGCCACATGACGGTAGGCCCTGTCCCGACTGCAGTCATGGTATTTCGTAATTTTCCCCCTCGCTCATAATAGGAATAGCTTTACGACCCTCATCCCCTTGTTCGCATCCATTTTACGAGTGTTCAACTGCTTTATATTTATTAGCGTTATTATATCTTCACCGTATCCACTAATGGTCAGCTACGAATGGAAAAAATTGCAGCTGAGACGGTGTTTTCAACACTGCAACCAAACAACTAAACCCAAAATAACCATCTTTCATGAACTGAAATGGTATCACGGAACAACAACTCTATTTTACTTAACCATGCCCCATGCGTGATTATAATCAAACGCCGAGCTTCGCGGACCAACTAGATCCCAAATGGGACCTACAAACCAAATTTCATTAATCTGGTTCATGGTAACTAAGAAAAGAGCGAAGTAAGGCGTACGAACGGAAATTTGTTTAAATTCAATTTTCAGACTATACGCACCTTGAAACGGAAAACCATCGCATTTTGAAGATGCCAAAAATACTTAAGAAGTATTTATTACTGAGTGAGTAACAATTTTTATATCACAACAATGCATGAGTACATTCTGAAGTACATTCAGGGTTGAAATAATACGGTTACGTCGACCATATGCAAATTACACCATGCCACTATTAGCACAATTAGGGCGACTACATGGAGATATATATATAAATCTGCAAGAGAGAAAGCGGAGAAACAATATCAGGGGATCATGGCAGAATGGACGTGAAACGATGACGCAGACGAGCGTGCTAACTGGTTAGAATGGTAGTGACGTAAGACCACTGAGTCATAGTTTCGTGTTTGATCAGATCGGTGTCACTCCTTAGCGAAAAAACGAATGCCATTATCGGCAAGACCCGTCACGTGCCACGTGTCGCTGGATCATCACGTAGCGAGGATAGATGTCGAACACTAGCTAGCAAAGGCTCAGATATTCGGTGGTGTTTGCCTTATCCTAGTCAGTCTCGTAAACATGTCGATACGCCATGGACCACAAAAGTGTAGTGCGCAGCACAGTATAATACTGATTATGACAATATTTGTGTGACAAAAGGTATTAAAACAATAATTTTTGAAGTTTGACGCTAGCGTGACGTCATTTGTCCAAGATGAAATTCCACATCCTCCTTACAATCCATAAGTTTGAACATTCAAATCGAAACATTGGAAAGGACCATTTAAGAAACAATTCATGCCTTGACGTATCCAAATCTTGAAGAAATGCCAATTGCACGGAAAGACAACCGAGCTTCCAATTCAAATTCTATGAACTACCGTTTCCACCTTTGCGAAATACAGTTTCAATCAAGGGACGAACCAATAGGTGAAACCCTTCGTTATCAAGATCGCAGATAAAGCAATGGAGTATATTACGTAAACTCTCTCGCGATACAGGAGTCACTTGTACCAAGCGAAATCTGTCACGTGACGTCCTCGTGACTTTCATGATCCCCCTTCGTGAGAACCAGTTTTCGGTTTGTTTACGAATATACGCAATCTGTCAATTTTGAGATCGGCCTTCATATAATAGCACGTTCCTTTTTGTTTTGAATCGGTTCCTAATAACACACTGATTGGACTGAGAAGAACATGGTTGACAAGAAAAATAGACGAAAACTAACCTGAATCAGAAAAAATTGGTACCTACATTAATGAAACCTGGTGGAAAAATCTCTTTTGCCATGAGATTTACGGAATCGAAGTCCATAAAAATGTAGGAGGGGAAGTGGGTTTTGGGTGATGGGAGAATTTCAATTTTACAAGTTCTGATCGAGCGAGGTATAATTTATTTTCGAATGGATTTCAATGCTGAATCGAATAAAAACCACTCCCATGCCGGTAGGATTAAATGTTTAATTTAAATCCATAACCAAATTTAAATTCAAAAATCGTGCGCGAAATGCTAAAATGGGGGGGGGGGGGGGGTCCAGATTTTTATTTCGTCTAGTTGTGCCAGTTTGGTACCATTTTCGACAGGATTTTGCTAGTTGAATTGAAATATACCATCGCCAAGTCGGTTGGATTAACCCTGGCAATGTTAACTTACTGTTGCTGAAAAACTTATCCGTAAAACTTTCCTGTTTTCCGTGTTGCATCCCTCTCGAAAACAGTTATAATGCTACTGGAATTGTAAGGTCGACATTCGATTCAGCACGCAAAACAAAACCCAACTCGACTTGAACGTGAGAAAATCTCATTTGCCGGAGAACACGGAAAACAGAAAACCAGTCCAACTCCTACCGGCTAATATCGATGATGAATCAATACTGAAAACAGTGATTTCTAAAGCGCACTTTATAGCTAATTACTGGAGAATCAAAATGAAAAACGATTACTCGTGTTTTCTGTCACGTTACCCTCGTTCATACGACACAACCTACCGATTCACGTAAGTTTATTTTCTATTCTAAAATTCGACAACTTAATCGGTCCGATTTTGAAGGTTCTGGCGCCCTGTGGTGGCTCCTCCGATTTTCTGAAGCATGTAACATAAATAGATAGATACTCAAGTATGAACCTTATTATTTATGATATACAAATAATACATATGATCGCTGGGAATCATGGGAATACGGAATGGATGAGAGCCATGTGCCACTAGTGAGGACTAATCGCATCATGGATTTAGCCATTGACAGGAATGATCAACCACAGAAGCATTATTTGGTAACGAACAATATTTTGAGTTGATATAACTACCTATTCCCCACAACTGTGAATTCTCCTTTAATTACTACGAATTTTAGAAGGATCTTTGATATAAAAAGATCCATCTATTAATACAAAGTATTTTAGAAAATCAAATCGATATGCAGCAGACTAATGGAAACAAAACGATCACCAGAAATAGGTTCCCCCAAACGAATTTCATCCAAGGACACACGATAATAACGTAGGTAGATACTTCATTATATTACCGTAGTACAACTGATTAGGTACGATAAAAATGCAGTATATACTGATAAGTAGTTTCAGAAAAATTAATCGGAGTTTTATAATACCTCTTATAATGAAGGCCGTGGGAATTGGGTGGGTACTATATAAGGATAGGCCTCTGAATCAAGAGCACGTAACGATGAGGAAGTTGCCCCATTTTCACTCAGTTACCCTCCAACAATCTCGTTGAACGATCTTACAAGTTTCACGCAGACTATTAATAGACCCACGTTAGCATGTTTATGTACCTTAAGTCGTAAATGGGCATTACGGTAAGATGATACGGGTACATTATGGAAAGTTGTAGCTATGATAACGGGAAAACCGCACGCTGAGAGCCACAATGGCACGTAAATGTAAATGTAGGTCGGGCAAATACAGGTGATGACTACATTTTTCAAGGGTACACCATACTGAAGGGGTCCATGAGTAATATTAAGATAACAACTGGGAAGTAATCGCAAGTTCACGGAGGTGTAGAAATAAGAACTTTTCACTGTGCAGGTACGTCGAATAGGTACCTACCGTGGAACAGGTTCCAGTACCTGTTCCGTGGATAGATAGATACCGTACCGTAACAGTGGAATGCACGTACCGTATGGATCGAATTGTCTAACCGAAATACACCGACGCGACTCACGACACCCCCCCCCCCCCCCCCCCCCCCCCACAAAACAGAGCAAACTCAGAAAAAGGTCATGACGTCATGGCCACAACCGCATACGTCACTGGTATAAAAGGTCGAACGACGGCAATTATTGAAACTTGAGCGTTAAATAACTACCAGCAAGGACTGAACGGCAAGTCGATCTGAAGGCATGAACCTAGTAGATATTGTTACGGAGCAAGTGGTGTACATAATGACTTCCATATAATGCAAAAAATATAGTTTTCAGTAGATAGGTACCTACTTCAGTATGTACGTGAACTACTTTCGTAGTGTGAAAACTGGCAACTGCAATACACCAAAATGTCCGTTATACCCTCACTGGTGACTACTAGTTAGATGAAATTCGCACGATGACTGAGTGATTCATAGAAATGTCATCAAAACTTTTTTTAAAGAAAAACGTACGGTAGACCTACATACGGTTCTACAGTCAGATCACTTAATAAAGATTAACCTTTGTTTCGCCAAAATTTCCGTCAATGGAAACTTTGCAGCTCATTAATGCATCAAAAGTTGAAAACGTTTTTGTTTCACCTCGCGTAAATTTCTTAATGTTATTATGGACCGAATGAAATGTAGGACCGAGTCAGAAGATTTGCGTATGAGATCATATTATGTGATTTCTAGACTCGAAGGTGTTGCAATACTCATTATTAGTTGCGCTAAACGAAATCGTATTTCTTCAAATAGTCTTTGGGTTGTGATTCATTAAAATTTAGATGTCTTCAACTAACAACGTGAAAGAAGAAAACGTCAGGAAAGTGAAGAAACGCGATATGCCTAAAACCTCTGAAGGAACTGTGAGAAAACGTAAGTGCTCACGAAACCGCTACAGCCAGAACCATCAATGTTGTCTGTAAATTCTCTTATAACCGGTGACAATGTGTCTCAAACAATCGAACCTAATAATGAAGACTGTTCACTCGGCCTTCTTCACCAGGATAATATTTATTTTGAAAACGTAAACAACCTCGCGATTTGGGAAATTCCCAATAAGAAAATCGTTCCTGTGAATATGCTGCAAAATTTAAAGAAGCACTGGGAACATGCAGAAGTATTTTACAAGAAAGAATACATTGGTGAAGAGCTGAAAATTACCACTATGAAGCTTACTATAAGTTGTATTCTAGTCGGTACCATGGGGTACGAAGCGAGAAGTTGCGTCAGTTGGTGGAGAACAGAACACTACGGAAGCACTGGGAAAACAACTAGGTAGGTGATGCAGAATGTTGCAACGTTAACAATTATTTGGTCGATTTGATCGTGTCGTACACCTACGCGGAGTTTATTTACCTATACATATGCCCCTTCTGCGTAGATCACAGTTTTCCGTGGTCAATACCTGCAACCTACCCTCGTGCTCCCACCAGGAAAGCCCTAAATGGAGTACTGGAGCCGGCACGGGAATTACAGTTTCATAAAAACAAGTACGTAAAATGGCAAAATTCAGATGCAGTTCTGAAGGTAAATTGGCGATGTGGAGTGAAAAATAGTTTTTGGTCCCGGCTGGGATTCGAACCTACGACCTTCACCGTGGGATTTCGGCGCCTAGCCCGAGCTAAGGGGCAAGTTATGTGCGCTCTCAATCCAGGTTGATGCCTGCATACACGCTGCTCTTTAGGGCAAATTCAATTTTATGGCAACATCGTAGAATGCTCCGGATGGTATCAAAAATTCAGGAAAAAATCAAACTATTTCAAAATCCGAGACAACTCACACCTCAAATTCAATTTTCCGAGATAGATATACCCTGGATATTTCAATTTCAACCCCTATTTTTCACCCCATAGAGCTGAGTGACAGTTACGCCGAGCTTCGAGGAACAAACGGGGCCCATATACCTACCTACCAAATTTCGTGAGGTTCATGGGAACTAACGAATTTTTTTTAATTGATATATTCGTATTCTAGGTCCCTTGAAATGTAAACCATGAAATTTTGAGGGAGGGTTGAATTTTTTTGTTTTTATGGATTCCAAAGGGTCATTCCTGAAAATAAACCAATAATGGACGTCTTCATTTCAACAAGCACTACCCGCAGTCTGAAAAATGAGATAGGTGCGTTCCTCAGGGTCGTATCCACTATCGATTACGGGAATCGATTATTACGTTGGAAAACATGATGCGCAGGTATATATCGATAGTGGACACGGAATACATCGATTGTTTCGATATTCCATCCTGAAAATTCGGGCACCACCGCACGCACTCCCCCAAGATAAATAGTTTTTATTCTACGGTATGAAGAAGTTACGGCTACTGACGTCACACTGGGCAAGAGGTCCGCCATGGTGGGAGGGGTGCAATGACGTCACTGGTGTAGGAAACTAGGATTCCCAGCTAGAGCACTCAAGAACCGCACAGAACAGTGAGGCAACCCCAAAAATGGTTTCTCGCAAAAATGACCCGTGAATTATGTCGGTACGGAACAACATCAAGCACACAAGCGAAGAACGGTACTGCGTAGTTCTTCGGCTTCATGACTGATCCGAAAATCTGAACAGGAAAGAGACCTCATTGCCTACAGGGTTGACGAACTTCAAATTATTTGGAGCGATTCTTTCTATTCCTCTTTTTCTTCGTGGCTTTTCTTTCAATGTCAAAATCGAGGGTCTCACGGAAACACTAGACGTACTATACGTCTTTAGTGTCAATATGCTCTCAAATGACATTATTCAGTCGCGTGCCCATAAAAAGAAAAGCATGATCATTATGACATTAGACCCACTGAATTCATTTTTCCTGATAATATTCAAAATGAAGTAGTCCTGTTATGTGCAGCTGACAACTAGGCAGGTTCCACCCAGTCCCTCGCAGGTAAGACTCACCTACACCCACAATAACATTCTGTCATGAGGTTTACTTGAATGAAATACTACCTACGTAGAAGTATCAGGGGAAAAGCAAATGCGCATTAATACGTAACATGACGCATTCAGAGGAGGGAATAATTGAGATAATAATATGCTAATCCGCAATAGTGATTATGTAAATTGAGATGGACGATGGAGAATTACCAGTAGCAGTTATTGGAGACAGTAATAGACTTGGAACGGGCCGTGGCAAACAGAACGTACCACCAGATAACAGCTTGTTTGTTGAAATGGCGGACAAAGGAGTGAGATAACAAAGGCGATGGTACTTCGGACTGAAGGAGATAAAGAAAATTCGGTGATGGCCGATTGGGGACATGAAGGGAAAAAACCACCATGAGAGACGTACAACTGAATATATCAAATAATACGAAAATCATCGAATTGGCGAATGAAATAGGGAAAAATATAGAAGGTGACGCAACGACGCTATTGAGCTAGTGACGTCACATAGGCAAGGTCACACGGAACAGCTGAGAAACAAGGGAGTTCCCACGAGGACAGGAAGTTGTACAAAACTCACCTTTCGATCTAAGTATGTTGTGCTCGCAAAGTACGAAGCGAAGAGAATTCGAGGGACGTGGTGCGCACCAGAGGACGCAGTCGAGTTTCCGAGTATCCAGTAAAAGTGGCACAAGATCACTTTACGTCACAAAACACAGAAATCCGAAACTATATGTGGAAGGGTCGTTGAACAAGGCTCGAGATTCGGCACTTTTCTTGGTCGAGGTATCCGAATTTTCAACGAGTTTTGGGGAGGTATGATGAACACAGCACGGGAATCCGACCAAGACCGGACGTCCCTTCTCTTGTTCGGGGCGGAGCACAACGGGTAACGACAACCAGATCGAGACTGAAGTGGAGAAACTGGGGAATCCCTATCGAGGCGGCCCCCACCACTCAACGTAACACTTCCCCTCCCGGTGTATTTCCCCTGTATACCACCCCACCAGGAGGGGAGGGTGAGCGTCTGTGCGTGGAATCGGTGGCATCCTCCCCCACCACTTGAAGCACGGGATGGCGGGCGCCCCTCCCCTCACCTCCATCAGGCACATACTGCCATGTGGCAGACCGATAGCCCCTCTCCGCTCACCCATCCGATCATTGAGACGAAGGGTGGGGAGGTCGCTGGGGAATCCTGATGATGGGGTACGGCGTTTCGGTATGACTATCGAACACTCGAGAGAAAATCTCTAGTTCAAAATGCTGAGTATTTGGCCCTGGTTTCAGCAGACTGACTCACAATCAATTTCAACTTATCCACGACGTATAAGTACGTCGTATAAGTTTATACGACGTATTTTTATTTACCCACGACTTTGCACACCCAAGGCCCTGCCAGTGATAAGTCGTGACAGGCTATCCGTTGTTTTCCTGACTATCCAAAGCCAGTTTTCTGATCGGTCCATAGTGCACAGAAAATAGGGCGGACGAAAACAGACAATGTAGGCATTCCAGACCATTACCAAACTCAACCCCTTCTCAAACTCTCATCAGATGGTACTGGATCATGGATCGTTTCTTACGGTTTTCTAGGAGTCAACTAACCGTCAGAAAAAGCCAGTGCGAACATAGTGATTTGTAAGTGCCGATTTGATGTGTATGTGTAATGGACTACCTATTTTCATGAACTATTTTAATTTTTTTATTCCTTCATTTTTTATCGAAACTACATCGCAAACAAACGAGAAAATGAAGGATGTTCATTAAAACAATCACTACCTATTCGATTTACTATAACCAAATAAACGCTGATTACGCGTAAAGTTCTGAGCGCGCTTATTGGCAAGAGCTACAGCCTCCTTCAGTGATGACGTTGCAAGCCCAGCGCCTCTTCAAAGCCCGTTTCTACAAGACAATTTATTTTTTGGAAGGTGAACTCTTGTTTCATCACCATGACACCTCCCTACACACAAATTAACCAGTTATTAGGATTTTATTTTTCATGCAAAAATGCAAATATCCCAGTGCACGCAGTGGATTCGCGCTATCTTCTGTAGTAGTAGAGAGCAAAATGGCCAATCAGAATGATGGAATGACGCTTTGATGAAACGATAAACTTCAATTTTAAGTGATATTCTAATGTATAATTCCATGAGATTAGCCAGATGAGCGACCTAGAGCACTTGTTATAAATAAAGCAATTATTATTAAGAAGACTGCAACAAGTTTTTCACCGTATAGTAGGGATGTGGTACATTGCTCTGAGAAAGATGAACTTGGCAGATTTTAGGTTCTCATTCAACCTGAGGCCGCTGAACATTTCAAGGCCCCCCCGGGTGATTGTTATTTACAAGAAACGCCTTTTCAAGGGTAACAGCGTTTGTTGCCGCATTAGCATCTAGTGTTTAAAAACGAAAAAAAAGGCGTAGATTGAGCCGAAATCCAGAATGTGCACCACTTGCGCACGAAATGTTACACAGATTTATGATGTCCCCAACTTCTGGAATTTTGAATTGCGTAGTATTATAACAGGCTAAGGTACAAACAAAGTTGCTGAAAAGTACGCAACAACGTTTGATTTGCGGCTGAAAATAAGCACATGGCCGACTGGCAGCTTTCCACACAAGGTTCATGGCGCAGTACGATTTGTTTTGTCGCACCCATCGCCAGCCTCTATCATTCAAAATTTCCATCAGTTAATTTGACATCCAATCTGATCGAGCCTCTCCATTTTCCATTCCAGCAGCCAATCGCTTCTCTTTTACCGTCCCCTTTCAGAGAAAAGTTTCCTACGCCGAAATGATGGTATGACGATGAAACATATAACAACAACCCAATATACACACCATACGCCATGAAATTCATAAATCCAATTCAAAGTGAGATCCGTCGCAATATTTTTGTGGATTGCGAACTTAATGCGTATGTCCAAGGCCAAAATCAATTCCACAGAATGCAGTAATGAAATGACACACAACATTCAAATCACGCAAATTAGAATTACAACCATTATAGCATAATCTTCAATGATTATTACTTCCGAGTCCACCCAGGTTTTTGGCACGTAAAAAGACCTTTTACTTCACACTACTTCACACAATTTGGAAGAAATCTTTTGGGATCGGGTGTCGGCATCCAGATGAATCAATGTAAATTCAATTGGAATCGAGACGTAGTAGCCAGGAATAGATGGAATTGTTAGTGATGAGAATTATTGTCCAGCCCATATTTTGACTAAGATGGGCTCACACATCACTGGTAAATGAAAGGTGATGAAATTAATTCTAAGGATCAGAACTTCCTGACGGTCTTCACCAAGATCGGCGTTTGCCCTTTACGAAAATAAAAATTCTATGGCAAGGCTAGGTGACGTAACACTTCAAAATTTCCCGAGCCTGGCTGACGCAATGTGCTAGAACCAACTTCGACGTTTTATTTATAAAAACACCTTCAGACGGGAATGCTGATGTTAATTTTCAGATATCAAAGGGAGCCACATAATGATTATCACTGAAGAAATCAACGTTATCTATAAGCTGACCACCAAAAACGGCTAAGAAAAATTCATTCAATAGTCGATTTCATTTATTCACCTAGTCCTTGACATTAATCAAGCGTGTTTAGATGAAAACTAATATAACACTGATGACTCGTTATTTGGATGGTTTTGTGGAATCTTACCAATCACTTTTCAATAATTTCTCATACCTTCTTTCTCTCGTGATATCTAGTTTTTGGTAATGACGAGTGCAATGAATGGGCCACTGTCAACTTAAATCCATATAGAAATATAATAAGAACGTGTTTTTGTAAATCTGGATCATACTTTGTTTGTAAAAATGGCGAAAAACCTCGAATATCTACATAAAAATCAACAAATCGGTATAGAATTGTAACTGTATACAGAAAAAGCTCGTTCCAAATGACACAATTTTTTCTTCCGCAGGAAAGTGTATCAAACACTGGGGCGGGGGTTCAAAAATCGCAGAAATTGCCAATAATCTAAAAACCGAAAGTGGCAGAGAATAAAATGTGAGTGGCTAGGAAAACAACAAACGACTTAATTCAATATCCAAAAAATATATCGTGCAAAAATTCATCAAAAATGGGTGAAATTCTTTGGTAAAAATAAACGTACAAAAAATCGCAAAAATTTTTTATGGCGTTTGAATTTGAGAAAATATCTACGTACACATTTATGTCGTTTTTTAGGCAACAGCGGCACTTGAACAAGGTATCGTTGCCGGTTTGATTCGGAATGCTTGAATCCAATGCAGAATTTTCGTTCAACCAATAAGTAGCAAAGACCAACGGGATTTCAAAACTATTCGCACATGGTTTATGGGCTGGGCGGCTCGTTGGGGCTATTTCTGATCCAGGAGGAGGAACGTTTACTGGGTCGGCAGCTGTCAGACACTCCGAGGAAGCAGAGGGCGCGCGGAAGTGGAAAAGCTGCCGAGGTCGAAAACCTCCGGAACCAGAAGAGCCTTGCAAGGGGAGATCGACACATCCTTTTGCCGTTCATTAGTATAACAGGGAATAATAAAGACGCTAATAATACGGGAAATGATAAAATCAACGTACGACTCACACAGTAGCCGTGTGAATTAATGCTGGAATACAGGATTTGCAAATAGAAATAACGGTTTATTTGATATGTAAACGCGTTGATCTGCTTTTAAAAACCGTTAATTTGATTTGGAAAATTGTTTATTCAATGTGAAAATTCTACAATGAATTTGTATACGTACCACACTATGATAACTTGACGGAGGGATTTTAGAAGCTTAGAGGCGAAGCGGAGGAGAACCTGTTTTGTGCCCAGCTTGATGGCCTCATCTATGTAAAACTCCATGGATGGCCTTTAGGTGACCTCTTTTGCTGGGTATGATAAATCATGTTCTGATATAGCAGGATCAGTTCAGAAAACATATACTGTATTCACACTACTGCACAATACTATGCTAAAAATCGATCAATTTTGAAGCCAGTGCAGTGGTAAGCACTGACAAAAAGCCCAGGGAATCGGTAAAATCCCAGAAAGAAACAACATTTATGTAGCATCCACCTGTAATATAGTCCACATTCTTCAATAATCACAGGTTCTCTTGCACTACCGAGGTTTTACCTATATGTTGTTATGTTGTACCGTAGAATGTACACTTGTGGTGTGCGAATTCATTGACACGTAATTGTAACGTAATAATTCTTTCATTCATCCTCCGGAAAAATGTGCGAGATTATGTTGTGTTATGTTGTAAATTTGAAGTAAACAACAATTTGAGCACTTTTGTAACCTAATTCGCTAAAAACGAAACAGGCCAATGTAACGAGCAGAAAACAAATTTTGAAATGTCTTTGAATGGTGAATAAAAACCTTATTTCGCTCATTAAAGTATTAGGTAAGTATTCATTTATTCAGTCCACATAGTTAATAAATACATAAACATAGTTAATTTGAAATTAGCGGGCGTATGGTACGGTTACCAAAAGAAACGAATACGTTTGGAACGGTTTCTAAAAGAATGGTATGGAACGGTGAACCCAGGGAGATAAAAATGCGCTCGTTCGGTCATGACTAGGACTTTTTTCCTATATAATTACGGTTTACCTCATATATAAGTTCCCAAAGCTGGGTAGTTAGTATTTTGAAAATGAAGTTATATTATTAACACAGAATTAATATTTTTTATGCAGTATAACATTATAACAGCATAATACATATCCCTTCTATGATACAATTACCTTTTGGTGGGAAATTCAAAATGAAACCAGTAGAAATTAATACAATTTCAAGTTACAAAACTCATTATAGTCACAGCATGACTACCTACGTTATGGTAAGTATAGAAACCCTGCGAAGCCCTAGTCACAAGGGTTTATTATTCTACTGGAAATACCTACAGAAAGCTGGCTACTCATTTAATGTTTCTTTCATGTGCAATAATTGAAATGGCTATTTTTCATGGTTTCCACCAATTTTGGCCCCACTACTTCCGGTGCTATTATACAAGTTAACGGTGATTTCATACAATTTCCCAGTTTTTTGACTCATAAAAATGAATTTTGGGAGCTGAACCTTCGTTACAACCTCAATTCTTCACACTGGTCAAAAATCAACTTCATATTCGGTCTTCTCGCCCTAAAAACATGGAAAACGATACATCACAAGCTCATGTTCACTAGAACCTCAAAACCCCTCGACAAACCCTATTTTTACCCATTTTTCATCCGTAAGACTCCTAGGTGTATTCCGATCGGGCTGCCGAGTTCACAACTAGGACGGAAATGTGTTCCCAAATGGAGACCCAAACAGTGCCAGGAAAAACGAGTTTTCGACCAAAATTTAACGTAATTGTGTGACTAAAACTTCGTTGGAACCTCAATTTTCCGCTCTTTGGTCAAAATTGACTTCGGTCTCCTGGTCCTAAAAAAAACATGGAAAACGATACCTCACAAGCTCATGTTACTAATACACCAAAAACCCCTATTTTTTCACCCTAACACCCATAAACTAGGTAATGGTTTTCATAAAACCATGAAGCATATTCAATAAACTCAAAATTATTGCCAAATTCAATGAGGTGATAACGAGCTGGAATGATGAACAGATGAACGGAGAACGTGGGAAGAGGGGCTCGGAAATACAGGAACTGGGAGGAACACCGCGATCCCGACCCTTTCGTTGTAATACACTAGAAACATGTTAGCCAAACGAAAGTACGAAATGTAAACAATCACAAGACAGATGTTGCCATGACGATCTATTATCAACTTTTATCAATTTAATGGTGAAAACTTCCAGTCTGCCGCATGACCTAAGAAGCGAATTTTCGGAGAATCATAACTTGTGGCACTTTATTGTCCAGTGATGACGCAAATTTTCGATTGACCCTCCCAGTCCAAAAACACAACAACTTCCAGGCCACTGAAAATCTTTAAAGGAACGTTTTCATAAGCTTCGTTTTCTTGAAAAATTTACTTCGCAGGTTCACGAAAATGTTCCACTGACGTCAAAAGCTGAGACACATAAAAGACTAGGAACAATAGGGAAGACCGAACGCACATTCCGACCCCTAGAAAAGGCGGTTGACGCCGTACAAATAACCGGGGGAAATTACATAGAAAGGAAGAACAAAGGAATACGAATATGGAACTGAAACGGTAGAAGGAGAGGGAGAGGATCTGGGAGAATAGGAAGTAGACTCGAGCTGGTAGCGGAAGGAGATGGCTAACCCTGAGGAACTCAGAGACAAGGACACGAAGGAACCGAAGGCCGACGAGCTGCCCAGTTTGGGTTCGGCGCACCAAGAAAGCGCTGGAACAGAGTCGCGCACAAAGGCGACAGAAAATATCTTGAACGGCCAGTTCTCTAGAAATGAAATTATGACTTGAATAACAAAGAGGAAACGTCTCATCTGATTTATCAAGAGCTGTTGTCGGGCAACTGAGTAGGTAACCTTGTCGGTTATTTTTACCAAGCGGGCACGCATATTATAATTGTATGGAAATAGCGGAAAGCGGTTATAACGAACAGAGGGACACTGCGCTAAAGCGCAGTTAGTTGATTTGTGAGGGAAATGGATAATGCGAAGGATAGATGGACTTGCGAGGGTGATGTGCGAATTGATCTGACGTAGCTGAACCATACATGGCATCCATTCGAACAACGAAGTGTTGTAATACTGGCGCTGGACGGAGAGCAAAATTGGCTAAAATAATAAGCAATTAGAGAAGTTACTCCTATATTCTTCTCAAACAGCACACGCGTTTATTCATTTCGTAAACTAATAGAAATGAACTAAGAAATGAAACTCTTTCGTGGTTTTCAATGAGGAATGAGGTGGGTCGGATTTTGCTACTTCTTACCTCAGAATTGGATTCAGCTACTGCTCAATGATTAAGACAATTTTCAACACAAAATACGGATGTATATGAATCTAAGACACAATAAGACAAGTCAGAAGGATGAACTAATAGGTATTGCAACTATGAAATTAAGTATTTCATACCCTTACTACCTTATTTATGCAGAAAACTGTTCACCCTTAGAAACGGGTTCACAAAGCGACGAGAATAACAAGAGAGACCAGTTTCTCGTCTGCATAATATTCAGAACTGTCAAGAAAAACTGCCAAACAAAACAGCAATTGCGGTCACTTCTTTAACAAGTCGAAATTCCATTTGGCGTCACACTTATGAAGAATAAATTATACTAATGCAATTACAAAGAAGAATGTAAATTGCTAACCTGGAATAACCTGCCTAGTACTTATGAAATTTCGCGCTTGAAAATTTAGAATTGAATAGGCTGAATCTGAATTTGAAGAACTAAATGCAATATCACGTCCTACCTACATCATCCCAAATCCTTCACAAAAGAACAACACCGCAAGTGTTTGGCAAGCAAGGCGCTCACCTTCTCAACCCCCAACCACTAAATTCGTTCGGATTAAAATAGACGGCCAAGCAAGAAAGCATTTCTCGTGCCAATAATTCATAATACCTTCAGGTTTACTTCACGTGTTATCGCCTACAACAATCCACGGGTGGGGACTCTAGGGGTGTCTGAAGTTGACCATTTCTACTCGGTCGTAGAAGGCTTTCAGGGAAATTGGAGCTATCTTTAGAACGGAAACGTTGAAAATGTGTGGGTTTGAGTCTACAGCTGAAAATGGTTCGTGCTAATCATAGAATGCATCCTTGTCAGGTAGAATATAAAACTGAAACATGGCCGTAGATGAACGCTATCGAGTCTATTAAGAGTTCCACACAAGTGATAAAACAGAGGTGTTCGCGTCATTGAGAAACGCTGCGAATGATTAGATACAGGTTTATTATTTACCTGTACAGATGCCCCTTCTGCGTAGACCACTGTTTTCTGTGGTCAATACCTACCCTCGTAACCCCCCCCCCAGACATCAATCGAGTACTGCAGCCGGCCCGGGAATTAAAGTTTCATAAAACATGGAAAACGATACCCCACAAGCTCATGTTCACTAAAACCTAGCAAACCCCATTTTACATCCATAACACCTCTTGGGTGTATTCGATTGGGGTGCCGAGCATCGGAGCAGAACTAGAGCCCAAATGAAGCCTGCGTGCGAAAAAACGACGATTTTAGACCAAAATTTAACGTAAATTTGAGGCTGAAACTTCGTGAGAACCTCAATTTTCCACTCTTTGGTCAAAAACGACTTCATATTCGGTCTCCTCGCCCTAAAAAAACATGGAAACCGATAAAAAAAAAAGCAAATATTACCAAACATCAAAATACTATTTTTACACCTATTTTCATCAATAACACCCTTGGGTATATTCCGATCGGGATGCAAAGTATTTGGACACAACTAGAGCCCAAACGGAGCCTGTGTTCGAAAGAACGATTTTGGACCGAAAATATATGGATGAAACTGAGGACGGACATTCATTTTTTGACTCTACGCACTTGAAACCTAACAAAACAAATTTTGGGGGGGTGTTCAAAAATGTTTTGCTGAGCGAATACATAGGTAGGTGTATTATTCACAGAACCATAAACCAAAAGAAATTCAATGAATCCATGGTGATATTATTCAAAGAATCATAAACCAAAAGAAATTCACTGAATCTATGGTGATAAAAATCATAATTCACCCTATCTGAAGAAGAATTATTTGAGTGAGATTTGATTCCATCCACCATCCGCTTGGCGCTCAGTATATCATTATGGACGGCATTAGCCCACTGAGTGCATAACTACATACCTAACATATTCCAATTCCTACAACCCCACAAGGTTATCTCAGTCTGGTAATTCTCAGTTTATGAGATGAGTATCTTCTAATTATCAGGAAGATGAAGCATCAAGATCGAATCCAATACAGCAATATGAGATGGCATAAAACGGAAGTTGGCAACTGCCGTAGTAAGTGGGAATGATTGCTATTCAGTGCAGAAGGTATCAATACCTAGTTTAAAAAGAACTATCTTCGCAAAATACGACATTAGCACCCGCGTTTTACAGAATAATGGATATATATTTCGTTCATACATGGAATTTTTAGAGGGGCCAATTTGGGTGATCATGATAGTCATATCCATCAGTCATCACAAGATACCATAATATACCTAATCCATCATTAGATATACAGGAATTTAATAAATGAACAATAAGTACCTGGAAAATTATCTGCGCACTTCATTCTCCCTCCCCTTACAGAAACACTAACAAAGGTTTTTAGTGGATAATTGATGCGGTGGTGATATTAATACAATTATTGAAAATTTCTTCTGCGTTTCGTAGAAAAAGCGCACAAGATTAGTCCGAGAACATCAGGTATGATAACACCGCGTTCCGTGGCGCTTGATCTCTACCAAAAAAATCTAACCTCTGCGCACACAAGCCGATAGATAGCGTAGACAAGCATTGATAATAATTGATCCGAGTAGGTATTTATTATGATGGCATAGATAAGTCGTAAATATGGGTGAATATGAATTGGTGCATTTTCTCCCTGAGCTTGCAAGCAAAAAGCGTCGTTGGCTTTGCAGCCGCCTTCCAAGTTTTCATCAGCTCTACGCAGACCACTGGGTACCAATCCATGTGAGGTAGATGCGTTTGGATGCATTCCCAACACAAGTTCGAAACCCAGCAGATTGCTACACTTATCATTCACACGAGTTTCAGCAATATCATACCTTAAAGAATTAACTATGTAAAATAGCTCTATCACCAAATAATATGAATGAAATGCTAATTTACATATAACCCAGATATATCCTGTTGAGAAAATTCATTAGTGTCGACGTACAGCTCAAACTTGTGCCCCGCTATGTTTGTCATACAACAAGTTTTCAACCTACAATTTCTGGAAAACTGGACAATGAATCCAGCAATCCATTAGCATAGTTGGATCTTGCTATTGAGAAAATGTCAGTTAGCCGCTTCTGGGTCGTAATTTCCTCTAATCCACTATCTCATAAAACCTTTGAGAGCATATTTATTTATTTATTTTAATCAATAGATGTCAGTAATATCGGTGGTCAATGGCGACCAACCGGAATTTTTCTAAATCAAGAACGATTTTTCAAATAGCACCTGTAGCTTGAAAGTGGACTCAGCAAATTAACCCAGTTTTCCTCGTTAGCGGTCCGCAACTAATTCCCAACGAGAGTGCGGTGGAGACAAAGCGTAATAACCTGAAAACTGAGGTGAAAACCCTGGCGAGCAGCCACCTACGCATCTCTGAGCGGCGCCAAAACCACAAGATCCACCCCGAGGCAACAGAAATAAATTTACTCGATCTTTCGAATTGAACTTGCGAGAAAAACAAGACACGAGAGGTCGATGGTGTATTCAAGTTCGACAAATCGCGAGTTTCTTGCGATGCTACTCGGCCTAGTGTGTGGTGGAAGTAAAGCTCACGGCATCGGGACAGTACAGTATACAATAAGCGACTAGCCTAACGACCCAGACAGCGCTTCCAGCTTGCTCAAATATCGAATCAGTGAACACCCCAGCAATAGAGTATTAATGATTTCGGCTAATATACAGCTGATGACATCAAGGTAGAACTCTTAATTTTTATTCTCTGCTACATCATACGACTGACAATTCTTGATGCCTTATAGAAGAGGCAGCTGAGATGGTGCTAGACACCGGAGGAAGGCAGCGGCACTTGCTCACCAGACAGATAGATGTTGGTACCTAATGCCTCCGGGACGAAACGACCTTAGCGGGGGTCGGTGTCCTGTCCTTGAAGCCAGGCATTTGCTGGGGTAATCACGGATGGAAGGAGGTAAAAAGATGACAACAAGATCAAGCTTCAGTGTCACACGGTACATCCTCGGCAGTTCGTGGTTATCAGACATCATAATAAAGACGCGGCAGAATAACAACGGCAAAGCAGATAAAGAGATGAAGGAAGAGAAGTTCCTATTCGATCTAGGTAACAAAGAAAAAGTTCCAGGCTATTATTTTCTATACAAAAAACTTTCAATTTGTATTATTAAAACACTTTTTACATAATTTTTATTGTTTTTTGTGCATTTCATAGCACCTGTGATGGACACTCCATTTACTGTTTCATTATAATTTTATTATTTCTTACAAATTAAAATTTCACCTGTTGCCCTTCCCGGCCACACATATGAATTAATTTCACAAATTGAGAAATTTTCCCACTTCATGGAAAAACATTGAATCATGGATATGTTTTTAGGTGCTACCTTCCAATCGCTACCTTCCAATTCGTTCAATAAAATGGTTTGTGCTCATTTCATTATTGTTTCGCTGGGTATTGTCGGTAACTACACACGCACATCTCCAAATTGTTTATCGGTTGCAGCGTTGCATTTTTTTCGGTCGCAAATTTTAGAATGACCCCCCAGGGCAAAAACATATCCATGTTAAAAGAAAAACGGAGTTATTGAAAGGTTGTCTGTTCCCACTAATACAAGAAAAAACACGAAAAATACACTGTTATATCGGTTTTGGTAATCAACCCATCGTCAGTAGCAAACAATAACTTAGTTAATGTTGTACAAACAATAACTATTGTTGTTGTATAGTAGGTACTGTATATAGTACTGTTGTACAAACAGTAACTTAGTTATTGTTCATTACTGACGATGGTTAAATCACCGAAGACTGTATAACAGTGAGTGTTATTTTCGCGTTTTTTCGAGTATTAGTGGAAACCGACACCTTTCAATAACTCCGTTTTTATTTTTCTTTGAAATGGGTTTCCACGCTTTCATCGCGAGTGATTTAGTTCGAGTCAGGTAGTAACATTTTCGTTTTAACGTTTTCCAAAAATATGTTGGTTAAAACAAAGCACAGTTCTAGTGAGAACTTTATCTAATTTTTCTAAATCTGATAAAGTGGTAACTACTTAATATCCCCCCCACCATACACCTAATTGAATCTTAGTTTCACTTGAGGATAAAGAATTCTCGCGAGATATTCTAGTTCTAGGGAATAATGGAAAAACGCTGCAGTCTTTGTCACTTGGGTTGGACATACCTACAGGAATGTTGCTGTTCATTTATTGTTTCTTTCATGCGCAACAACTGAAATAGTTATTTTTGATGGTTTCCACCAATTTTGGCCCCCAAAAACACGAATTAGGGTTTTTTTTAACAGATTTTATCTGCGATCATTGATAGTGCCATTCAACTGCCTTGATCAACCTGATAATACTACACCTAGTGTTATTATACAAATGTACGGTGATTTCAGACAATTTCCCAGGTTTTGACTCAGAGAATTCATTTTTGGGAGCCTAACGTTCGTTAAAACGCCAATTCTTCACTCTTGGGTCAAAATCATCTTCATATTCGGTCTTATCGCCCTAAAAAACATGGAAAACGATACATCAGAAGCTCATGTTCAATAAAACCTCAAAAATCCCTCGAAAAACGCTATTATGATTTATTATTCTGTGAATAATACACCTATGTAATCGATTACATAGGTGTATTATTCACAGAATAATAAATCATAATAGCGTTTTTCGAGGGATTTTTGAGGTTTTATTGAACATGAGCTTCTGATGTATCGTTTTCCATGTTTTTTAGGGCGATAAGACCGAATATGAAGATGATTTTGACCCAAGAGTGAAGAATTGGCGTTTTAACGAACGTTAGGCTCCCAAAAATGAATTCTCTGAGTCAAAACCTGGGAAATTGTTGTGTATTGGCAGAATAATAAACCCATGTGACAAGGACTTTGCAGCGTTTTACACCCATTTTTCTCCCATAACACCCCTGGGTGTATTCTGATTAGGCTGCAGAGCTTCAAAGCTCAACTAGGACCCGAATTTGTTATAAAATGGGGGCCCAAACTGTGTGCGGAAAAACGACGATTTTAGAACAAAATTTGACGTAAATTTAAGGTTGAAACTTCTTCATCAGAACCTGAATTTTCAACTCTGGTCAAAATCGACTTCATATTCGGCCTTCTCGTCCTAAAAAACATGGAAAACGATACCTCAAAAGCTCATGTTGATAAAACACAAAAATACATATTTTTCACTCACAAAACCCCTGAGTATATTCCGATCGGGCTGCAAAGTTTCAGGACACAACTAGGGCCCAAATGGAGCCTGTGTGCGAGAGAAGGAATTTTTTTAGACTAAAAATGAAGCCGATATGCATGGTGCGGCGTACGGTGTACGGCGGACGTACATTGCATTTTCGTAATCTACGCACCTTGGAACGTGAGAGAAAAAAATTTGAGGGGGTGTTATAAAAATTGTTTGCTGAGCGAATAAATAGGTGCATTTTCCACAGAATAATTAATATACCAAACGGTGCACTATTTTCTGTAATTACAGATGAACATCTTGAGTAGATAGCAACTCCTTAATAATTACTACTCAATATCAGGGTTTTTTTCTTCTGGTAGTTCTGAATATCAACTAGGCACATGATCGAACTCCATTATCGAGCACCAACTGGCAATAACTATTCAAAATGACTTTCTTTACGTGTGTATGAAATGGATCTCTTCACAGGACACTCAATTTTATGAACTGTGATCGATTCAACTTAGCTTTTCCCCAGCATGAAACTGAGCTGAGCTATTCACACTCATGTTGATGACACATTTGCCGGGCCGAACCATGGTCCAACGAAGTCTCGTTAACACATGTGGTAGTTTTCTGTCGCGGTAGTACTGTCACGAGTGAGGCAATGTCCTTGCCTACTCGCCGACAGTTAGCCTGGTGACAGCCATTTGGATGTGGGGTCTGGTGTGCGGTGGCTTTGGCTGCTTCAGTAAGTGAAAACTACCACCGTTAGGTAGGTACAGTTGATGATGCGAGACAAGGTGCGACTGTCAAAGCGTTAGCATGTGGCCTCAACAGCTACTGGCAACCGCCACGTCAGACATGACAGTGCGATAGTACTGTCACGGCAGTAATAATGGTGACAGTAACCGTCATATGTATTTTAACTGTCAGTTTAAATCATGATAGTGGCTGAAATGCGACAGCATGCCATGGATGCAACTCTGTCTCGGTAGTCATTGTAAACTCACACCATGTAAACGAGGCTAGACCTACCTAAGACCTTTGTAGGGAGCAAACGACTGGTTGAACAACGCCCCGGAAAAAACAGAATAGTGCCATTGAAATATAATACTTTTACGAAGACTATGGATGTGATAGAAACCTTCCATAGGAAATACACCACCAGACTCATTTGATAAGGGATCAATATATAGGCAGGATCAAGGGATCAACAACAACGTCAATCTGGGTACGAAATATTATATCACACTCACTATTATTATTATACACCATGTTCTAGCATGTTCAACTGGAGCCTATTAACGATTGGACTTAGACACGGTGTACAAGATTGGGATACTGATATCAACCAAAACGACGCCATGTATTTGAATGATGCAGGATGTTGTGTAAGCTGTTGAACCACAGAAAATCCGCGCATCTTTCGTACTGTTTAGACGTGGGTGCCAGAGATAGCGGAATTATAGATGAAACGAGAAAAACACGCAAGTTACATTTAGTAAGTAAGTTTACTTACTTCCCAAAACTGTGATGAAAAATTCGCGCGAAATATCTTCGATAG
This sequence comes from Leptopterna dolabrata, assembly GCA_954871275.1. Lineage (NCBI taxonomy): Eukaryota > Metazoa > Arthropoda > Insecta > Hemiptera > Miridae > Leptopterna > Leptopterna dolabrata. The sequence continues at coordinate 28,330,578 of OX940982.1, read as the reverse complement.
CGGTCCAAACCGCTCTGGCGATATTTTCCGAATAATTCAAAGTGACCAACTGGTATAACGCCAAGTTCCCATTTCAACCTTGGGGGACAACACGATTCCGGACCAGTCCGGGAAGTGAAATCAGGAAGATGGATACAAATTATTTTTAGCAGGCCACTGAGGGTTTAAGTTGGGTAAACAAGAGTGTATTTATGTTGAAATGGTATTCGTAACAGATTGTTAACTGCCGTGCCAGAATCATAACATGGAAATAAGGTACCAACGTGAATCAATGATACTAATAATTCAAAAATTCAATATAATCGATCGATTTCGCATTTTCAACATAGCGTTCATTTCAAGAACCTAACACAATAAATTGTGGGGGGGGAGGGGAATAACTCGTGTTCACCGAAAATTCTATGGGAAGCATTGAAATGAACATGGGAAGTTGGATTGACGAATATTTTATGAATTTTAAGTCACACGCCACAATTAACATGTCATTACACCATTGGTTCATAATAATTATAATATCACATAACTGATTCAGGTTCAGAAATGGCTGAGCAATGGGCACTGATTGTACTTACAACAGCTAGTTAGAACAGAACAAGTTGAAGGCATCTAGAATGCAGCTAGTCAGGCTGGTCTGACATAGAATGTATTATAGTTCTGTGGTCACCAAATCTGCTATCAATTTTTAAAGTAGAGATTACATTACACACATTTAATCAATGGAGATGTCAAGTTTTGTCAACACATCAAGCTGAGAGGCTTCCACGCACTCCAACAAAGTAACAAGTCAATAACGCCTGTCTCAATTATATCGCGAGAGCATATGACTAAACTTCATTTCATCATTTCCAAATCCTGAAGTTGGTCATTGATCACAAATATGTTGACATCTTTCGAAATGATTGATGAAGTTACAGTTCGGGTGAGGTTCGGGTGCATTCATGCTCATCAACACGGTAAGCCTTCCCATCTTTCTCAAGTACAAATCTCATCGTAAAACTCACGTTCAAGGGGTACCTAATATCCTGATGGGACTGTAGTGCCGTCGTCAACCTAGTAACAACAGTTTTGAACCATATTTAGAACCACTGTATACCTTAGAATACATGCCATGTTCTATGGGGAGAACCCTCCACCAGTACGTCTTAGAGGGGGAACTGGAATGCAACATAACAATTGATGCATTCCATTGGTTGCTGTCGCCCGCTGCCCCAAATTGGGTCCAAATTCTGCGCTAATAGCCTCTTGCGTTCAGTTGTCAACCAAATATCGAGGAAGGTAACTATCGCTTCCAATACAAAACGAATGATATAATCCCAGATGTGTGTGTTGTTCAAATCTTCTGCCATTTCCCTACAATTTCCAAGAGACTAACTGTTCACATCACATAAATAACTCATGATGACAATGTACAATATACCTTTCACTCGTCGAATAATTTTCCCAAAATTAGTGGGTGACGAATAGATCAAATTATTCAAAAGTTCCCAAACTCTGGCTCAACTCAAACGGATTAGCGTTACCGCCTACGGCAGTAATAAAAATGAGTAACGTAATTTTAGGGACCGGGAAGGACGGGTAGGGGGGGGGGGGGGGGGGGCTCAAGGTCATCGACCTCGAAACACCGGAGCTCGATGTAGGGATGCCTGCGCCCGCACCCTGGAAGAGCAGCTGAATGCTGAAGCTGTTTCCTGAATTTCGCAGTTTTAATTCACCAGAAAAGTTAACAGCTAATAAGCGTCACCTGCGGGACCTTCAAAATTCAAGGGGATTCAAAAATTCCATGACATGACGGATAGCTAAGGATTCTCTTTTCATCAATTTATATCAAACTTCTAATTTCCTCAAGTTCTAAATCTAGAGTAAGCTACTTGAATCAAAAAATATTTCTGTCCAAGAAAAAGGCAAGACAAGGGCTTGTGGAATAGATGAAGTATCTAACGTGTTGTGTAAGCGGCTACTCTTGCTCATTAATGTGAATATAATGTATACAACTACGAGTATAACGCACCTACGTGTAAACTACGTAGGTAATCCATGCAACAGAGAAAAAATTTCACTTACTTGTTAAAATTCCAGAAAATTAAAGGTGTCCGGCAGAAAGTGAAGGATCAAAAGAGCTCAGCATCCTTCACTTTTCCACTGTCACAGGCACATCCTGCGGTGATTTCTAGACAGAAAAACAAAAACGCGTTCAACGTAAAACGGAAAAAAAACGACAACAATGGCGAAATGGGCGAACTCATTACACCCTTATTACGAGGTTGCATAATTCATTTCACGGATCATTGGTGGTAATCACTTCAGAAAGCAGTTGACAGCAGAGAATTGGTGCAAGAAGTTGTTAACGCCAGAAAGATAGTCCTCTGACGCGAAGGAGGCTCAAATAACGAGGTCACATTTTTCTTTTAATGTGTATCAATTCTTTTTTGCAAGCGCTTTCCGAAAATGCTCGTTCGCTTCCTCAGGCAGGTAGATATTTTGAATGTGAAGATCGCACATGCGTCATATTGAAAAATCTTGAAAAGCTCTTTTGAGACAGGCAAAAAAATATTTTCTCACAGAAATTTTGTGAGGCAGCCACTGGGCACATGTTTTCAGGCTTCAAAATTGTTGTAATCTAAGCTTTTGTTCTGAAAAAATAAATCTTTTTGGAAGGTTTCCTTTCTGCATGCAAGGGGGTGGTAGAAAAACCCTAAGATGCAGTACCTAGGATTTTTATGACTTGTTGGAAGTTTTTTAAAGGTTTTTTCGAGCAACTAGTGGCCAAGTTATGTGGATGAGTGGTCAGGGCAGGATTAGGCAAGAAGTCTTGGGTAAGAAATTTCGCTAATTTCCCTAATATATATATGTACGCGGCTACCTGTTGAGGGGAAGGTGTTTTTGAAGAATACCTATTTTTTTTTGGATGTATCAGCCTGAAATTTTTTGGAACAGTGAGTAAATCTCGCCACTACCTGTTTTCGATGCCAGGCGAAGTCTTTTGAAGGCAGTGGGTTTTACGACGTTTTTGCCTGTCTCAAAGGAACTTTTCAAGTTTTTCAATATTATATTACGCATGTGCGATCTTCACACTTGAAATATCTACCTGCCCAAGGAAGGGGACGACCATTTCCCGAAAGCGCTTGCAAAAAATAATGAATACCCGTTAAAAGGAAAATTTGACAGCGTTGAGCCTCTTTCACGTCAACGAACACGTCCGCAGATTCAAAAACACAAGAACGATAGTCGAAGAAAACAAAACCGGTTGAATGAGATTATTTCAAGTCGTTTTATGAATGCCGAGTTTCAAAGAAGAAACAGGTCAAATAAGAGACTTGATGCATAAGTCACGGATAGGTGAGACCTCGATGATAAAAAGCCAAACTTCCTTTGTTGGAGGAAGAAAAACTACCCACGTTACAGAGCTGGATTGAAATCTGTATCACTTCGATCAAAGATATTCGAGCAGCTGCTTGGTATGAAGGTATGTAAATAGTCTGGAATGACGCCAACGTACAATATGTATGCATGCATTTATAAACTATCCAGGTCAGTTCTATCCAGGGCATGTGCTCTCTTCTTTAACTAATTAGTAAGAAGGAATTTTTTACAAATTCCTGAAGTAGATAAATTTGTGGGCTCACCACAAGTTTTCCTCAGAAATTTGTTTTGACTTCCTGATACAATTTTTAAAATCGGAAGGACCAAGGGAATGGAATTATGAAATTTTCTAACAATTCAAAATAGTATTTAAAATCTCTACGTGAATAGCAAAGCTCATAAGTTTGAAGAATAGGTATGGAGTGGGTGTTAGCATGAAAAATAATTTATTCATGAACAGTAGACCATACGGTGCGAAACACAAGTTTGAATGAGAGTTGCTGGTTTTAAAACGTTCCTCTCAACATCCGAATTGGCCACAAAGGTTCTGGAGCCCATGTGATCCAAGAATGTGGAAGTGGACCAGTTGGTGTAGGAAAGAGACTATAATAAGGTCTGGTTTGTGAGTAATTTTATAAATCCAGAGAAAAACTGGCAACGAAAGTCAAGATTGAAAATTAAAATCCCATTTCGATAGAGCTTAGAACAACCAGTCTGCCGTCTAAATTCATCAGTTTCAGTGTCAATGCAGATGATATTTTTGACGATTTTCGAACCATAAGAGATTAAATTCACTAGCTTCCATTACTGTAATAATTTATTGTAATGTTATTGCAATAAGTAACAGTTTGGCAAACTTTGGATTTATTCATCAAGTAGCCAAAGACCAGATATCGTCTGGCGTGACAAATAATAACTGTATATACATTATAATGTTGAAATCTAGGTACGTACTGTACGGCCTAAATCACTCGCGATTATGTGCACCAGGTGGGGATTGAATCCACATCCTCTGGTTTTCCGGGCCCCAAAGAGGGGTTTTGCTCTTTTTGGTCAACATGAAACTGAATCCACGGACAAGTCCGGTAATTAGGTAGCTAATTTTCGAAACAAGTGGCATACACTCATTTTTCCCCTGTGCTCACCATAGCTGTAGGTCAATGTATTGCTCCGAGACATGTTTATAACCCGTTTGCCTACAAATTAATGTTGAAAACTTCACTCCTCGTTTGAAGTTTTGATACTTTACCGTCAATATTTTGGTGAATCAAGGTATTAGATAAAAGTATCTACTTGGGTATTTAGGGCGTCCAGTTCCGTTATACAGGTGCTGAGAAGTCCGGACAGTTCATTTGACAATAAATGCCAATATAAATAAAATGACAATCCACACATGTGATGAGAGTGGCCTATGTAGAGACGTTTCATATCGATGATCATGGGGTAGATAAGAGTGGAAGGGGTTGTTACGCAGTGGGTAACTACCAATGAACCAACAAAGAAATTCGTCATCACGTACAAGCATGACTAATAAAGATGATACGAGTTAAAGAAGATGGATATTTGACGTTATCTTCATAAACATTTTCATTTTTCAGCAGGAGGTGAGGTGATCCTCAATATAAAATAAATAATGTACCTACCTATGAGGAACAATGAAGGAAAGCAAAAGCACAAGAAGTCATGACAAGTAATGCGATGGGCAATTACGGACAGGGATCCAATGACTCTTCATTGTAGGACTAAGGCGCAGTGATATGAGATGACTTCTCGAAAGTCGACCACCACTGGAGAAGTATACAGCGAGCAATATATATACTTAATATAATATGGAGAAAAATGAAACCGAACGGGCATAGAAAGGCACGGGGTGTGAGAAAAAAACCTCGAGTGGGACAAGGAAGGGCCTTGGTATGGTAGGTAGCTCAGCGAAACTTATAAATATCGCGGAGCAATGGCGAGATATCAATCGATAGTAATAATTTTATCTGGAAATACTGATAGGAATGCACGAGGGCAGTACAGCATAACCTATTGAAGCCAGATCAGCCAATTTCTGAGTACCGAATGTCTGTCCGAAAAATGATAATCGTCAAACGATGCGTAGAGGTGGGCTGTCTATTCAAGTGGTGAGGATTTGATGCGCGACAGGGAAAAGCCAAGGCGTTAGCAGTGGAATAAACACATTGAAATCGTTATAAAAGTAGCAAGCACGTAAAATCTAGTACATATATGTAGGAAATACCAGTATCCAGTCGAACAGTGAGGATTCTGAATCGAATTACGACACATTTCTACACCACAAACTGCAAATGGCGACTCAACAAAGAGACTTCGGGGGCTGCCCCGTCTACCCCGAAACGCGAAAATCTCTCGTGTAAGGGCGGATATTAATCGTTCAAACTATGAATTGAAACAAGAAGATTATAAGTGTTACTTACGGTGATTCAAGACTACTTCCACATGTAAAATTAATACACAAAAATCACCGATGACAGGACGTTCTCACACACAACTGGAATAGGAAAGATGGAGGTGGGAGATGACCACGTGACCACGGGACGGGCCGTGATTGGTCAGGCTAGCCGCCGATAGAGAGCAGCATCGTACATTGATTAGAAAATTGAGGGGTTATCAAGCAATAACAAGAAGCAACGAAAGAACAAACACTTACCTAGACGATCGCGGTAGGTAGGTATGGGGAGATTATGTACCCACTAAAGATGTAGGTACCTACCGTCTAAATACCTAGCATTGTTCAGACAAGTGTATTATTAGTGGATGAGTTACAGAATAGTGAGTGTTGGATTTTGGATATACCTACCTATATAGATCTACGTTTTTACAGAAAGATAGAGATTCGATTTCTGTTTTCTTTAAAATGCTTCAAGTTACCAAGTAGATGTACCACGACGTTTTGGTTTATTATTCTGTGAATAATATACACCTATGTATTCGCTCAGCAAACAATTTTTATAACACCCCCTCAAAATTTTCTTTTCTGCTTCTGATGGCAGTAATCGATGTGTATCGGTAAAATTGGTTCCCAAACCCGAAAGTGTGCATCTACGTCATATTTTACCAGATATTTTCTTTGCAACACGGGAGAGAGCAAAGATTTGAGCTGGTTGTTTGCGTCAATATTATTAGAGACAGTAAGTACAGATTATAGGTAGAATAGCTAGGTACGTTTGACGTAAACGGTAGACATACCTCATTATTTAGGAGTACCCAACATATTGTAATATACGACGGAAAGCACCACAAAACAGCACGGGTTATTCGATGTATATTTCTGCTCCAATTTTCAAAACACAACAACACATTTTCCAGCCCAACAACTGGGTCAACACAAAACATATGACTATAAAGTATGGGTTTACCACACTACACCCCCTCGGATTTGAATGGCCCGCCCTCGGGCCGCACTTCCGCTCTAGCCAGTCTATTTGCATGCAGAAGTCTCGTTTTCCTGCCCATCTTCACCTGGAACAACACATCGCTCTTCTTGGTCATTACGACCCATGGCCCTGTCCATTGTGGCTGGAGTTTTGGGCTGCGGCCTCTCACCCGCTTTGGGTCGTGCACCCATACCCAGTCTCCCCTTTCGAAGGTTGGCCATTTCGCCCTGCGGTCATAGTACTCTTTTTGGGCCCGCATGTTTACCCCCATCTTGTGGCGTGCAAACTCTCGCAATTCTTCCAGACTCGCCCGCAGTTGGAGCGCATAGGTTGTCGTCATATGCAGGTTGCCTCCCGCTGCTGGTCGAAATAATGAGTTTGGGAGGTGCAGGTCTCGTCCAAAGAGCAGCTGTGCTGGGGAGAACCCTGTTGTGCCATGGGGGGCCGACCGGTATGCCAATAGGAACAAGGGCAACTTCTCATCCCAGTCCTCCTGCCGTTCCCCTACAAATATCGCCAAATACTTTGTTAAGGTCCGGTTAAGCCGTTCCACCAATCCTCCGGACTGTGGGTGCAATGGTGTGGTTCGGGTCTTCTGCGCTCCCATCAGTTTGGCAACTTCCTCCATCAGCCTCGATTCAAAGTTGCGGCCCTGATCGGTGTGTAATTCCCAGGGTACCCCGTTCCGACTGAACACCTGCTCAACTAGAGTGCTGGCCACTGTTTGGGCTTCTTGATTGGGTATAGCGATTGCCTCAGGCCACTTTGTGAAGTAGTCAGCTGCAACTAGTACATACCGGTTCCCGCGCTTTGTCTGGGGAAAGGGGCCTAAAATGTCCACTCCCATTCGCTCAAATGGTCCCCCTACCATCATCTGCTGCAATGGGGCTGGGTGCCGTTTTGCAGGACCCTTGACCTTCCTGCATTCCTGGCATGTCTTGCACCACGTCTTTACGTCATGCGTCATCCCCGGCCAGAAGTAAGCCTGCCGTACCTTCCCTAGTGTCTTCATGTATCCAAAGTGTCCCCCAACCGGGCTGCCATGACACTGGATTAGCGCATCCTGAATCGCAGCAGTTGGTACAACCCACTGCCTGGTGTGTCTACCTTTTGGGAGTTCCCATCTGTGGTAGAGTTGGTCTCCTATTACTTCCAGGGATTCCCATCGGCCGATCAGTTGCCGAATGACAGGGTCAAGGGTTGCGGTTTCTGCTGGTTCCGGTTTCTGTGTACTTTTTAATCTCTGGATTACCCACTGAATATTAGTGTCCTTTGCCTGGAGCACGCTACCATCTGGTACTTGGAACCCAATCCCATTGAGTTCATCACTGGGATCTCTCCGTTCTTCACGCCTCTTGCAGTAGTTGCAGGGCCCATTACATGGTCGGCGAGACAATCCATCAGCGTTAGAGTGTTGTCTTCCTGGTCTGTGTGCAATTACAAAGTTGTAAGTCTGCAGGGTCTCCAACCATCTGGCGAGCTGTCCTTCGGGCTGGCGGAGAGATGTGATCCATGTCAATGCAGCATGATCTGTCCTCACTAAGAACTTGGACCCATACAAGTACTGGTGGAAATGTTGGACACTCTTCACAACAGCTAGCAGTTCCCGCCTAGTCGCACAGTAATTCGTTTCGGCCTTATTTAACGTTTTGCTGAAATAAGCAACTACCCGTTCTCCCCCCTCGACCTCCTGCGCCAGGATAGCCCCAATGGCATGCGCGCTGGCATCACAATCCAGGATGAAGGGTTTCCCGAGGTCCGGATACGTCAGGATGGGGGCTGTAACCATCGCCTCTTTGAGGGTTTCAAAGCTTAATTGGGTGGCTTGGTTCCATATAAACGGGCTCCTGGCTTCTGTTAGCTTGTTGAGGGGCAGAGCTAGATCCGAAAACCCCTTGACAAACCTCCTGTAATAGGAGCATAAGCCTAAAAAGGAACGAACCTGTTGCCTGGTTTGTGGTATAGGCCAGCTCTTTACCACCTCTGTCTTTTTACTATCAGTCCGAATTCCTTCTCCTGATATTATACGGCCCAGGTAGTTTGCATGTCTGGTGAAAAAGGAGCACTTGTCTGGGCGTACCTGAAGGCCTGCATCTGCTAGTCGCTGCAAGACATTGGCTAGTTTGCCGACCACCGACGTGAAATCAGGGCCATACACAATAATGTCGTCAAGGTAAACAAGCGCTAGGTCGGACGGTAGCACTGCCTCCATCAGCCTTTGGAAGGTGGCTGGGGCGTTACAGAGCCCAAATGGCAACACCTTGAACTGCCATAATCCCTTTTGGTACAGCGTAAAAGCTGTTTTCTCCCTGTCTTCTTCTTTTAAGGCAACCTGCCAGTACCCACTACGTAAGTCCAATGTGCAGAACCAGGTGGCACCACCGAGTGTGTCCAGGAGGCTTTGAATGCATGGTAGGGGATATGAATCTTTCTTGGTCACTGCATTGAGTCGTCTGTAGTCCACACAAAACCGTTTAGAGCCATCTTTTTTGGGAACAATCACGATGGGAGAAGCCCATGGGCTCTTTGATGGTTCAATCACATCCTGGTCTATCATGTCTTGCAGCATTTTGTCAACCTCGGTTTGTTGCGTGAATGGAATGCGCCGGGGAGCCTGTTTAATGGGATGGGCGCTTCCAACGTCGATAGTATGCTCCACAATGTTGGTTCTACCAAGGCGTTGATGCCCACTTGAAAATACGTGTCTGTACTTCAGAAACAGAGTCCTTGCTGCCTCATAATTGTCAGTACCTTCCCGAAGTGTCGATGATTTCAGGGCACGATCAATCCAGCCCACATCTTCAGCTTTGCATGCAGCCTGCCATACACGCTCAACACACTGCCACCTTGTATTCAGAGGTACTGCCTCTTCTCCTTCCAGTATGCATTGGTACATGGGGATATTTAATTGCACCTGCAACTTGTTGAGAAAATCCAAACCCAAGATTCCTTTATCCCTGATATTACCTACTAGGAAGGTGTGAGTGAATGCCCTCCTCCCCACCTGTCCTGAGACTTCGCACTCCCCATCCACCCGAAGCGTGCCTTCACCCGCAGTTTGTAGGGTGGCGTGGTCAGTGGGTCTCAGTTGCAGGTGACATTTAGGGACTAGGTCAGGCCGTAGAATGGAAACTGTTGCTCCAGTGTCCACAAGCACGGCACATATCTTTCCGTTTACCCACATATCAATAAAAAGAGCATCACTGCCAGTTCTTACTGCACTAATAAAGGGTGGGCCTTGATTGGTTTGGTCAGCCATGGCACAGGCCGTTGCCGTAGCTGCCTCTAGTTTTCCGACTCCACAGTGCCTCTCACAGCCTGCTTCCGTTCCTGTGGGCATTTCGCCCGTACATGCCCAGTAGCATTGCAACCCCAGCATCTGGTGGAGGGTATCGTGTTGGGCATGTTTGGTGGTAGTAAGCCCTCAACCAGCTGTGCTTTAGCTAAGGCTTCCGCCACTGTCAAAGGGGTAGACAGGGTAAGCGTCCGTACCAAATCCCTATCCTTTAGTGCTCGGATGAAGGCGCGTATTCCAACCCGGTCCCTGTAGGTCGTGGGTTCCTGCGGGAAAGCCCCTCGAACTAGTCGTTCAATATCTGTTGCTAGGTCCGCCAGCTCTTCCGCAACCCCTTGAACTCTGGACTCGAGAAGCGCTTGTAGCTTGAATGCTTGATTGCATGACCCAAAACGGTCCGCCAGGGCCTTGGACAGGTCTGTGTAGTTGGTGCGAATGTTTGCTGGTAGATCCGCCATAACAGTCAAAGCTGGACCTCTAAGCATACTGGCCAGCTTTTTCCCTTTCCGCGTCTCAGACCAGCCATTAACTTCAGCCGTCGCGTCCACATGGACCGCATACTCTTCCCATGTTAATTTCCCGTCGTAGGGCATCAAGTTGCCTTCATGGGCCACGAGGTTGACGCCCTGTTGCTGCTCCACATTAACTGGATGTCGCACTGGCGACTCGCAGCGAGGCTGTGACACTGGCGCCGAGGGCTGTGGTAGGGTAATATGGGATAGCTGCTGGTGAACCCCTTCAAGCAGGGATTCGAGAGTGGCCACCCGCGTTGCCAACGTCGGGGCCCTCGTCCCCCGACGTGCGGGCCGCGCTGCCGTCGGCTGAGGCGAACTTGTTGGGCTAGGTGGTGGGTGCGCCCGACCAACACAACGGCGCGTCAACCTGGTACCTGGAGCATCCTGCTGGCGGCGAGGAGGAGCCATGCTCACCGCTTCCCTCGGTGTTCGTTAGGACGGGCCCCCAATTGTAATATACGACGGAAAGCACCACAAAACAGCACGGGTTATTCGATGTATATTTCTGCTCCAATTTTCAAAACACAACAACACATTTTCCAGCCCAACAACTGGGTCAACACAAAACATATGACTATAAAGTATGGGTTTACCACACTATATATATGATCGTCATAAATCAGGTGTCGTAGGGGCCTTATAGTTGTGCTCCAAAGCTCGGCAGCCCGATCGGAATACACCCAGAGGCCTTATGGGAGAAAAATGGGTGTAAAAATAGGGGGTTTCGAGGTTTTAGTGAACACGAGCGATCACGAACGATGTTGTGATCTATCGTTTTCCATGTTTTTTAGGGCGAGAAGACCGAATATGAAGTTGATTTTGACCAAAATACGACCAAATATGAAGGTGACCGAAGAGGGAAGGATTGAGTTTGTAGCAAAGGTTAAGCTCCCGAAATCCATTTTTTATGAGTCAAAACCTGGGAAATAGCCTGAAATCACCATATATTTGCATAATAACACTAGAAGTGGTATTAGCAGGTGAATCAAGGCAATTAAATGGCACTATCAATGTTCAAAGATAATCTGTTAAAAAAGGGTGGGAGCCGAGGTCGTGTTTTTGAGGGCCAAAATTAGTGGAAACCATCTAAAATAACTATTTCAATTACTTTCGCATGAAAGAAACAATAAAGGAACATCAACTTTCTGTGGTATGTCCGATAGAATAATAAACCCAATTGACAAGGACTTTGCAGCGTTTTTTGATTTCATCTTTCATAGCATCTCCAAGCGGAAACATTTTTTCTGAGACATTTAAACCTGCAACTAAGAATCAAAAACTAATATGGTACCTATCTATATTAGTAGTAGGTATAGTATGTACCTATCAGAAAAAGGTGCCTATTAAAGAAAAACGGAGTTATTGAAAGGTTGCTTATTTCCACTAATACATTGTATTTCAATACAATACAATCTTTCAATAACTCCGTTTTTCTTTGAAATGGGTTTCCACGATTTCTTCGCGAGTGACTTTGTTCGTAAGGTTATTACCTTTTTCTAATCAAACCTTAAGGAGGAACCCACTGCTTAATTTGAACTTTTCCAGATCAACTCGTCTTTCAAAATTGTCAGCTTTAATCAACACTTTTTCCAACTCCTAGGTCTTAGGGCAGGGAATAATTATAAGTAAACCTATGTATTCGCTCAGCAAAACATAATTATAACACCCCCTCAAAATTTTTTCTTTCACGTTTCAAGGTTCGTATATTGAAAAATGCGATGTCCGTCCGTCCTGTCATCCATAACTACCTACATTTTTGGTCTAAAAACGTCTGCCAATTCGAGTAGGCAGTATAGCTTCCTCACTTGAATCACATGAACGTATAGAATAGTTGGGTAGGTTCATTTTGATACGGGACCATCTGCGATCCAACCCGCGTGTACCCTCAAAATTTCAGCTCCCTACGACTATTTTTCGCGTGGTTAGAACGCTACAAGGAAACTGTCAACATTTCATGTTCACGCATGTGCAGACGAATGAAAGTCATATGCAACTATCATAGTGTTATTCCTGGGGGCCTATTCACTAAAATAGATAGTGGAAAGAGACTGGGAAATTGAAAGCACCATAAATTTGTATAATATAACACATTTAAACGGTGATTTCAGACAATGTCGCAGGTTTTTAACATATCAATATAAAATGATTTTTGGAAGCTGAACCTTTGTTACAACGTCAATTCTTCACTCTTTGGTCAAAACTAACTTCATATTCGGTCTTCTCGCCCTAAAAAACATGGAAAACGATACCTACCTCACAAGCTCATGTTCACTAAAACTTCGAAAAACCCTAATTTTACACCCATTTTTTACCTCTGGGTGTATTCCGATCGGGCTGCCGAGCGTCGGAGCACAACTAGGGCCCAAATGGAGCCTGTGTGCGGAAGAACGACGATATTAGTCCAAAAATTAAGGCTGAAACTTTGTTAGAACCTCAATTCTTTGCTCGTTGGTCGAAGTTGACTTCATATTCGGTCTCCTCGCTCTAAAAAACATGGAAAACGATACCTCGCAAGCTCATGTAAGAAAAAAAAACTATTTTGACACCCATTTTTCACCCATAACACCCTTGGGTATATTACGATCGGGTTGCAAAGTTTCGGGACACAACTAGGGCCCACATGGAGCCTGTGTGCGAAAGGATCAATTTTGCTTCCTCACCACGGAAGGAAGGGAGGAAGCCTTGGATTCGTGATTGAGTAAAAAAAAAAATAAGTCTGCCAATTCGAGTAGGCAGTATAGCTTCCTCACTTGAATCACATGAACGTATATAGGTATGTAGAATAGTTGGGTAGGCTCGTTTCGATACGGAACCATCTGTGATCCAACCCGCGTGTACCCTCAAAATTTCACCTCTCTACGACTATTTTAAACGTAGTTAGAAGCACTACAACAAAACGGTCAGCATTTCAGGTTCGCGCATGCGCAGACGAAAGTTACTGTACGATTCCAATGAAACCCATATGGAACTATCAAAGTATTATTCCTGAGCGACCCTCCAAATCTGAACTCATTTCAACGATATATAAGGTGGTTATGGGCGTTTCAAGTATTTCACGTTTGCGCATGCGCAGACGGAACGATTTCCATGATTTTAAAACGGGACCATTTTCGATCCAACCTGCGTGCATCCTCAAAAGTTCAGCTCTCTACAACTATTTTTCGTGTAGTGTAGACTGATTTTCGTTAGTTAGTTACAAGGTAATGGTTAATATTTCATGTTCGCGCATGCGCAGACGAAATTTGCAGTGCGATTCTGATGAAATTCTTATGGAACTATCAGCGTGATATTCCTGATGGAGCCTCCGAATTTGAACTCATTTCAACGATATTTAAGGTAGTTATGGGCGTTTCAAGTATTTCACGTTTGTGCATCCGCAGAAGAAAGTTAAAGTAAGTACTTTTTCAATGATTTTTGTGCCGGACCATCTGTGACCCAACCCGCACCTAACCTCCGAATTTCAGTCAATTTCGACCATTATTTTTGGCAGTTATGGGCGTTACAAGGAATTACCACAGACAGAAAGACACGGAACCAAAAATGTCCCTTGATGTCTGAAACGCAAAATGGTAGTGGAAATTTAAATTTTGGAGGACATACATTTTTTACTGAATCATTCAACATGTTATATTTGGATGATAATTATCAACATTACAACGATGGTATTGTAATAAGTATAGTACTTCACCGCTAGTCATTTTATCACCCTTTGAGGATCGTGCAGTTGAATCCATCCAGCAGCACTGGCAATTGTGGTCCGAGATCCGACCCCGGACAATGGGGAGGGCGGCAGGTCTTCAGTTGACTTGCCGCCCAGTTGATGGATGGAGGAGATTTGGGCCTCTTCTGGCTGTGCCGTCAGGCGGCTTCTCTCCTCCCCATTGAAGGTTTGAGTTCAGCTGCGGGCCCCACGGCGCCCCCATGGTCGGCCGGCCACACGCTGAGCAGCAGTTCTCCTGAAGGCAGACCATATAAATGCCCCTCCTGTTAGGACTCGCGTGGTCATCCATTCAAGTATGAATTCTGGGTAGCCCACCCTTTTGAGATCTGCTGCTGACCCACTATGCCACACACCGCGCCAAGTGATGGTTGCGTCAATCACCTTTATCTGGCCAGGCCCGATGTCTGCCGGTCCTGCTGCTAGTAGCAGCTCATCCGCCTGGTACTTATGGATCTTGGCATTATTGACGTCAGTGAGGGATCGGGATCCAGAGAACACAGAGACGTCAATGATGAAGGCCCCTCTTGGTGTCACCACAAAGAGATCTGGTCGATAGCTCCGCTCCACGAGGTTGAAATGGGGCTCAAGCCACACCGGCCATCCTTTGCGTCGTGCATATAAACATGCAACAGGTCCAGGGCAACATTATGACGAGCGCACCTATGTCACACCATGGAGGGCGGACCTGGGACATGAGCAGCCGTTTTACGTGTCGTGTTAATTCGGACACGTATTCCTTATTTTGAGGCTCCGAATGAAAGCTAAAGAGTTTACGCATGTCAGCATTCGCGTGAGCTACTATTATTCGGCTGATTCGGAAAATATCGCGAAAATGTTCGTTGGGTCCTTGTGCTCTATTTATGTAGCGCATAGTAACATCATGTTTGGCTAAGCTTGGCAACGATTCTCTGACCATTCTGTCACGAAGGGTGTCAAATGTTATGGCCTGTTTATCGGCTAGAATCGTGAGTAGGTACTTGAATTTAGGACTAATAACTAATTATTGCTTAACTACATCATGCACAGTGATATGTGCCGGCAGTTGGTTTGAAAGTTATGCCAGTTTGGTTAAGAACCTAAGTACCGAATAAGGTTTATACAGAATTAAGGAATGCATTTCTTCTCCGATTTCTTTCGGTATTTCAGTGACCCTTAGCGGTTGGTGATGACAACCGGTTGTTTCCGATGTTGTGCCTATATATCTATTTTGGTTTCATGAGGTATGAGAATTCCGTTTTAGTTTGGAGTTTTAGGTCTTGCATTTGTTGTTGCAAGGTGAGAATATGAGTTTGGGCCGTGGCAAAGTTTTGCTGTAGGAGCAGCATTTGTGGGTTTAAAACTAAGATCTCGTTTTGCTTTTCGACCAGGCAATTGATTTTGAGTTATAACCTGCGTTTGTGAGAGCGTCTCGTGCGGTTTCACTAACGCGTTCATTAACCATAAGGTTTTTATCCGCCGTTTGCGTCTGTGGAGCCGCTGTGCCAGCCACCTCTTTGTAGTCTTTACAAGTGAAATTATGTTTCCGATCAACAGGTAGTTTTTTCCAATTGACGTAGATATTTATTGCAGTCGTCATGTTGACGAGTTTTACACTTTACACAATATATCGGGTCTTGTTTTTGAATCCTGTCGATGGGTTTTCCGCACAAACCGCACGTAGCGTTTTCGGGTACCGGGATCGGAGGGGACATAACGTTATTGATTATGGTGAACTGTTCGCCACGTCTATCATTGCTCTTTTTGGAGAGGTGATGAGTTTTGTGGCAGTAGAGGGGCTACTTGATGACTATGATTGGCTACGTCCAAGGCCGAATGTCGAGATAAAGAGGGAAGCCCCTGTTAGAGAGAGTTGTTATCACTAAAGTGAAGTTGGGCTCTGTATGGACTCTACTCGAAATTTTACCCTGTGCGGTCTGTATAACGTCGTTTAACTGTGCTAGATGTATCAAAGTCCTTCACAAAACTAATCTTAGTATCTCATCAGGGGCGCCATTTAAGGGGGGCAGGGGGGGGGGGCCTCCCCCCAAGGAATTTATAAATAATGAAAATGACTACTGGAGTTATCTAGAATATCATAGCCTTCTTTTAAAAAGGAATATTTTGAATGAATATTATTGGAATGTAGCAATGCTAATTTAATGAATTGAAAAAGGGTACTTTGATTTTGTTTTTATTTATTCTTTTATTGAAACTTTTAATATGTAAAAGGAAGCATAAAATTAGCCTACATCTAAATGTAATATTAATTTAAACAAATTTGCGGGGGAAAAAACCCTGGACCCCCTTTCCTTAGTAGATATATCATACCCCCCATACCCCCTGGTGTTTGCCCCCCCACCAACAGTTTGGTGAAATGGCGCCCCTGTATCTCATGATCGCAGACAACGTGATATAAGATCATTAGGGAAGCGGTTGCAACCTCTAGGTTTGGATTGAAGTGGAAAGTTCATATTGATTCAGGATTGATTGAGCCTCAGATTTATTAGCTGAGATTATTATTGCAGTGGGACACTGCTAATAAGATCGTTACCGATCTGCTATCATGTAAGATGGTGGGACTTGGTAGGTAGAGGAGAAAAATTTAAGCTGAACCAGTTCAATAAGAGAGGGTTTCTAACTCAAGCTGGAGTCCCAGTAATCTCACTAAAAATATACTGATACATTCTGTCAGCCAATGTAGCTAAGAATTGTGCTATAGGGAAATTAATTCCCGCTGACCTTCTTTATGGTGATTAAGATTACCAGGTTTGAGGAATGAGAACAAGTATTTGAAATTTAACCAGGAAACTTGTATTTCTCCTATAAAGGTTTAGGCTCAAAGTTCTAGGGGAGGATTCTAAGGTTTAGAATAGAAGGGTAAGGGAGTGGTGGTTATTAGAATGATATTCAAATGACTCACCCATGGAAAGGCTTCAGGGCAACTAACCTGCTCCAGGAGGTATCAGAAGAGGTGGAAGCTGAAGAACTGTTCCTTTGAGAATCAGAAGTTCCAAGAAACAGTTCCCGTGAAGATACTATGCAGCTATCGTCACATACCTAGTGTAGGAAACTTCTAAAACCATGGAATAAAAACTAGGTACCTATTTATCGTAGGAGGGTGCGGTTGATGACAAAAGTCTCAGAATGGAATCTAGGTACTTCCATTTAAAAAAAAGAAGTAATAAACAAATAAATGGAAGTAAATTTTTCAGACCCATGGGTAATGCTTATTATTGCAGTTGGTACAAATAAATAGCAAACAACTAGGTACTTAAAGCGTTTTAACACGTAAGCAAACAACTACTT
This sequence comes from Leptopterna dolabrata, assembly GCA_954871275.1. Lineage (NCBI taxonomy): Eukaryota > Metazoa > Arthropoda > Insecta > Hemiptera > Miridae > Leptopterna > Leptopterna dolabrata. The sequence continues at coordinate 28,313,001 of OX940982.1, read as the reverse complement.
AATGACTTTTTTAGTGCTTAACGAGTTTAAATTGATTTGAAAAAGTTTACAGTCATTTAGCAACGTTATCCTCCTTCCCTAAATTTTTTGTTTTCACTCTCGTGCTTTAATTCTTCTAGTAATCATCAAAAATAAATTGGTTCAAATAATTTAATTCAACAAAGATATTGATCAATAAGATAGGATCGTTCCGGCAGGCGTCGAATTTACCTACTTTAGAAAGTCTAAACGTTGGTCACACTGGAGAGCCAAAGGTACAACCTACTTCGATTTCGATACAGGTGTACTATAAATCTGGGCTTATAACCTAACATATTCAGGTGTTAATGATCAAGGATAGGCAGAAAATCCATTAATGAAGACCTATAATTCAGGTACCTAATCGAAGGCTATCTTTCTTACCTCAAAAACAAACCCAAGAAGACTGATGGTTTTTTACCAGGAAAAAAACCCAGGAATTAAAGAAATAAACAAGCTTGGGGTAGAACAAAGACTATTCAAGACACTATTCATGAAAAATTTTATATTTTTTTTACAGTGGGCAATTGAAGTTGAATAAAACTGAGGCACCTCTAGATGAAACACGTTTATACAATGACGTGAGTACACATGAATTACCATAGTGCGTAATGCCTTAGATTCCGATCTAGGTTATACTTTCAAGTAGAAGCGTTGTTACGTAGGTACCTATAAATAATGAATATTATGTACAAAATACTCAGTGTCTCACACAAGCAAGCAGGACGTCACACAGTAACTATCTACCTCAACAACAGTATGCAGAACTACGCAGGTAATAACCAAAGAAATGGTCCGAGAGAAACATGTTAAAAAGAAAGTTCATTAATAAAATTGATACAGTTGGGGGGGGGGGGGGGGGGGGGTGGAAATTTGACTAACAATTGCGGATTCTAAGAGGTTTTTTCTTTTAGAAAAAGGGTCATTACGAACAGAATCACTATCACTCTTTCAAGATGAGGGTTTTCAGGTGTTTTTCTATGAATCTGACGCGGTCGGTGAGTTTATCACGAAAATTATAGTCCTTGTATGAAATGTTGAGGACTTGGTAACCGGATTTCTTCAACAGTTCAGTACTCAGGGCAGCAGAACCACACAGCGATGCTTTCCCTTTGGTGATGTCGTGATAATCCCACACCATCACAGCAACTCTGAAACAAATTGAAATAACACGTTGGCAGGTAGGTAGTCTGAAGTACCTATTGACTAGTGAGCCCGAGGCACGGTGCCCCACAGTTCTACAAACCTTTATTGTAAATTAAAAACTGGGAATAATACGAGTAACTAATGAACATTCTCTTGTGAAAGTAGGTGTTATATATTATACCTATATAATTTTTTTAAATTTATTTACTTTTTGTGGTAGGCAGGTAGGTACTATATTCACAAAAACACTACTATGCTCGAACATTCATTCCCCAACACCACGAGATTTTTGTTCATTTGCAAATAACTGTTATGCGATTTGAAAACAACTGGTACAATGGGGTATTCCAATGAGTCTAAAAATGAGATGAGTTTTGGAACATTTTAGTTCAAGTAACTGTGAAAAGGACGTATAGTGTGGGCGAAGGTGATAATTGTGTAATATAAGAAAGGAAGTGCGAAATGAAGACATCCCATGTTGAAAAAGCGCGAGTCTTACATCTACGTCATAGCTGCGGTGTGTGTGTTTATGCGCACGCGCGAGTAAAAGCAGTAAGGCATTATCCTTCAAACGTTCAAAAACGTTACTTTATCCCCTCAAAAGTGGTCAAGTTATGTTTCCTCAACATAACTGCTATATTATATTATTATTACCAAGTTATATTTCCTCAACGTAACTGTTGTATTATTACCAACCCGATCTTGTTTATCCCATTTTAGTTTATCCCAGATACTCTGTGAGTTTTGCGAAGCTTGAGGAACTACAGTAATATGCAGTGTACATCACTTATAAGCGGTGTTTACACACTGTGAGTCTGCCTTGGATGGAGATCTCCACCCACACACTGTGCGCCGTGTGGATGGAGATTTTTTCCGACTGAGAATCATTACAAATTGTACGAGTAACAGCACCTAGAGCGAGCGCGCAGCGGACACTAACCCTAGCGCTCTTGTATGCGAATGGAATCCAAATCCACTGCAAATAAGAAACCTACTAGTGTAAACAGATACCTACATGGACAAGAAAAGACTAGGCAATTTCAACTGTATTAGAAGCGTCATAAATAAATTATAGCCCAAGAGTTAAAACTGTTTTTATAATCACGAGCAAAGGTTAAAAGAAGAAAAATCGTGTTATTTTCCAAAAAGTACACTTTGTTGTCTGAAATCTCAAAACAATACACCGTGGGCATATCATACTAACGTGATAGCATAAATAGTACAGACCCCTGAATTATCGCATAAAATTATAATTATCATCTGGCAACAGAGTTGCTTATTTCTAATTGTATGATGAATGAACTGCACTCCAAATCGGGTTCCAGACACGGGCGCAGTCCATCATTTCAAATCGAGGTTCCTTTTGCTTGCATTAAAAATCGCTACCTGGAAGCACGAACTCTCTAATGCTTCAATATCCCAAACCTTGAAGCAGTGAGTCGAAGCTCAGTGTCTCTGGAGGGCCTCATAAGTGCTATTCGCTCCATATAAACCAATAACTAGTGACGCTCTTCAAAATGGAACAGGCCCTGTGAATTCATTTGTATAAAGCATTTTCCCTTCTGGGGAATTCATGAGATAATCGTATCACAACCAAAATAAGCGAGCATTGAGGGTAGCTGGTTTTGTTCTTCACTAGTCTGTTCCCATAATGTAAACTTTATCAGAACATTTCTCTTGCTCATCCACGGCGTTAACTTCTTCAAAATCTCTTCTTCTTTTTCTTCTCTTCTTCAAAATAAGTGCTGCAGTGATTAAGGCAAATTACAACAGCATGGGGAGATAATGGACTCGCAGAATTAACCGAACCCTCTTGCCACGCCTGCCTCCATGGCTCACTCTGATTAGTGGTAAGTCCTGTAATCAGCCTCCGAGTGTGTTTCGTAGTGTTGCCATGCAAATTTTATGCGTCAGTCAGACTCGTGCCATGTGAACGCAGCTTTGCGGGTAACATGATAAAATAGAAGCATTAAACAACATCTTCTTAAAACATGCAACCCCACATTCCCTTGCTGCAAGCAAAATTACATAAAATGTTTTAAATTGGATATTCTCACAAAACTACACAGGAACATGCTACAACTACCCAGGATCTGAATAAAATGTCAGGTAACTAACAAATTCCAGCATAAAAACTTTCCCATTACTAATTAATGTTTCGAGACCCTTTAGATTTGGAGCTCAACGCCTTTCTGAAATGGCAAGCATAGTTTAAATAAAATAAGAAGGTAGGAGCCTACTTTAAAATCAAAGGATGAAGGGACCTATCTATCCCTGTGTTCAGTTACTGCGACTTCTGTCGACAATATTATCCAAGAGGTGTTGACAATACATGTGAATTGATTTTTTCGGTAGCCTTTGTGCTAGACGTTTTCCCTCCAGAATTCCAACTCCTTTGGAAAGTTGAATGAAGAGGTTCATGTAGGTTGTAGGTAATCCTTCAGCCCGTGGTATACCCACATCTCTATACAACAAACTGTAATGAAATGACCTTGAATTTTGCGGGTAGGTACAGGTTGGTTCACTGAGTCTGGTACGTGAACTTAATCAAGCACGTGAAAATTGTAGGTAACTTACGGCATGCAAATGTACAAATGCCCGTTCCTTGCGACGCTCATTATATGAACTATACTTAGTGCAAGACAAGTCTGAAATTTGGAAGGGAGATAGAGGTACCTTATTTGAATAACCTGTCATCTCGAAGGGATCAAATGTAGAGAGTAGTTGGGAATAGGCTCAGCGATATTTTCATTAAACTTTCTACAAAAATCTACCGCGCCATGCAATCCTGGATTAAACTAGACCACATGTTCGTTCATATTCAAATAACTATGGGTGTACGAAAATTATATGATCATCTTTAATGGAGCTCTTACCATCTTTTACCAAATTAAACAAAATAGAAACATGCACATGCTTTTTTACCAACAACCAATAAGTTTCGTACCTCGTTCCTTCTTTTTTGAGTTTCCTGCGTGGAATGAAAATATACCAACATTCACAATTTATGCATCAAAGTTCAAGTTTATGGAAGTTTGGAAAATAACAAATTCTTGCTCCAATGAACCACGTCAAATGAAACTTGTGACCATATGAACCGCTACAAGAAGATAAATTTAGAAAAACGTCAAACTCAGACTTGCTGAAACGTCATATTATCGTTCAAACTAAAAATAACCGTAATCAATTACATACTTGCGCCCTCGTTTCGGTTTAGCACTGGGGGTAGACGTTTTGTTTTCAGCCAGCGGAAGGGGAGTCATCTTTTCGTCGATCATGCACTCGGCATCTAAATTTTACAATGTATACAATAGAAATTTTATAACAGAATGTAACTACCGCACCTAGCGTACAAAATATAAGAATGCAGTAAAATTATTCATGATTTGCCAAGGAAGGCACATGCAAGCCCCAATGTTTTCAAATTACCTTATGGACAAATTCAGAGTATCTAACCAAATAAGATTCACGAAAATCTCTCAAACTCAAAACTCGAAATCAAGAAAGAAATCCTCAAATTTGGCAGCGCTAGAGAGACTCTATCTAGCCCACTCTGGTTCACAAAACACGTAGGTGTCATATTCCTTTTGACTCTTGTACGACTTTTGAAGAAAAGCCATATTACTAGTACTAGTACTCCTTTGAAGGGTACGGGCCGTTTGCAATTAATAAGAAACAAGATTGTGCTGAACCATAAATACACAACCATTAGCGTAAAAAGGTAGTTGATGCTCTAACCTATGAGGAAACCCATCCCAGTGTCGACGTCTGTTCGCAAGTAAGTTCCTGATGGCAGGAGATTGGAAAGTGCATCCACAACTGAAGACACTAGTCCCAATTTGTCTTTTGACCGAGAAAGTGGCAAGAAGCAGCTACCGGCATCAAGGAAAGGACCTGTAAAAAGATTTCACATTAGAGGTTGATTCACCTGTATATGTACTTCGATATTTGAAATTCCTAAAACATAAAAACCCTTACTCCTAAAAAAAATGGAAAACAATTCGAGTAGGCAGTAGAGATTCCTCACTTGAATCTCATGAACGTACAGAATAGTTGGGTAGGTCCATTCAGTGGACGGGTGGAGTATCCATGCATGGTTTCCATGCATTTGGGACCATCCCACACCTCACCTCCAAACGTCACCAATTTACGATGATGGGCGCTACAAGGAACTGACGCTACCACACGCGCAGACGAAAGTTACGATACTATTTCAATGATTTTGATATGAAACCATCTGCGATCCAACTATTTCAGCTCTCTACGACTATTTTTCGCGTAGGTATTTAGAAGTTTTACAAGGAAATGGTCAACATTTCATGTTCGCGCATGCGTAGCCCAAAGTTACAGTACGATTCCAATGAAATTCATACCGAACTAGCAAAGTATTATTCCTGATCGACCCTCCAGGTTTGAACTCATTTCAACGATATTTAAGGTAGTTATGGGCGTTTCTAGTATTTCACGTTTGCGCAAGCGCAGGCGAAAGGTACTTTTTCAATGGTTTTGGTATGGGGCCATCTGTGACCCAACCCGCACATATCCACCGAATTTCAGCCAATTTCGACCATTATTTCGGGTAGTTATGGGCGTTACAATTGACCACAGACGGACAGACAGATAGAACAAAAGTGGCCCTTGATGTCTGACGTAAAATGCGAGTGGAAATTCTGATTTTGGAGGACATACATTTTTTCGACTCTTGAACGAATACAAAGCTTCCCTACCGTCGGTAGTGAGGAAGCAAAATCCTCTAGGTGTTACGATAGGCCATTATCGTAAACACAAAACAAGCAAGCACATGGTACTTACGAATTTCTGTTGACATTTCCCCACACTTCAGAAAAAATTAAGAGTTTAACGAAAAGTTGTTCTAGGGCTATAAAACTATTGTTAAAATTCAGTGAATGAAAGCCACTGGTAATGTGACGGGGTTTTGATAACCTATGAACCATAACCGTCAGGCAAATGCAAATGGCTACGCCCGGTCCGCTAGACGTCATCCAACCGGCAGGGCGATCATAACAACGTCACAAATTGTCACACCCCCCCCCCCCCCCCATTCTTTTATGAAAATCCGAAAACCCAGCAAATGAAAGATAATAATATATAAAGAGAGCCTCCTAACAGCACTTTAGACCATCGCTCAGGATATAAATTTATATAATATAAATCCCACGATAATTGCCCATACACAGCAGTTCAACAGGAGGTATCACAAGACTAATAGGAATTCTGATATGATTCCGAAACAGTAACGCATAATCTCACCATTGTAATTTGGAATATATTTCGCATGCCCGTTGATGCTCAAAAGCTTCTTTTTCCAAGCGAAATTTGACGAATCTGAAAAAAGGAAGAAGAAACACTAGAGATGAGAATGAAGACACTAATGAGATGGGTGGTATGCCTAATACTGCGGAAGTCTCCTTAATAGTGTAAGGTTTTTCGAGAGATGAAGACCTGTTCTGCTTACATATCCATAGTGGAAGACAGATTTCGGTTATACAACCATCATCAGTTCCTTCCTGTCGCACTAGTTTAGTGTCAATTTCAGTTTCAAACCAAACCACTGCGACAGAAGGAAGTGACGATGGTTGTATAACCAAAACCAGTATCCAATATAGATATGAAACAGAAGCCTAACCGTTTTTCTTTAGTACTCAAGATTTCATTGGCTTTCCGGGGGATTTGGAGGTTTGCAGCTTGTGACAGAGTGTAACAGTGGGGGTGGACCCTCGAGTCCCCCTCCTAGACCAGCGAGATTATCACCGGTTAAGAAGGGATATCGATTAGGCTTCCCCAAACCGATCCCGTCTCCACCGTAAGAAAAAATGTATCGAGAACAGCCCACACTGTTACAAGCTAGACTGCCAGCTATTGAACGAGTGGTTGAACGGATTTTGTGTGATTAATATTACATGGGCTGCAGTCAAAAACATGAAAACCACTTCATTCTGCATGATCCGTTCTCGTACTCTTATAGAACTTTTGTGTATTGTTGTCTTGGCCACTTCCTTGGAAAATGGCGTTCGACCTTGAAAGTAACCCTCAAATTCACAAGTGGTATTTGAATAACTTATCCTACTTTTTAAGACACTTTTTATCCAAAAAGTGAATCAGGAATTTTTGTAAACGAGTGATCTCATAGGAAAAACGCTGCACAGTATGACAAAACAGTTTATTATTCACCTGTATAGATGCCGCTTCTGCGTAGATCACTGTTTTCTGTGGTCAATATCTACCCTCGTGCTTCCCCCAAGAAAGCCCTAAACCGAGTACTGGAGCCAGCAGTACTCATAAATATGTGGTAGATTCAAGAATTCTATAACTAATTATTATTTGTTGTTATTCATGAAGCATAACTTTTTTTTAAGTTAAAAAAGGAGGTAGGTACCAATCAACAAAATCCAAAGTAAGCAACCATCAGTCTTCATAATATCACGGAACAACCAACTCGATTTCATACAGCCATGTGTGATTATAATCAGCTGTACCCTAGCAATGATTTCTGGATTGGATGTATACCGTTTCACTCATAATCATGATGACAAAATTTCTTGGTGCAAACTTCAGGGTCTCATGTGAACGAACGGCTGGACGTACAATGCTCCAGGTGGTTCAAGAAACGCCCAGGTTCAAGATAAATTTAAAAACGTCAAAAAAATCGAGGTAACCGCGCCCTGGACATGTCAAATCCATTTGTCACCCTTTAGAGGTGACAGACAGTAATGCTGAGCTTTACGGAACATTTTGGTTCATGGTAACAAAGGAATGTGTAAAGCACGGTGACAGACAGACATTTTTCTGTTCCATTTTCGGGTTCTACGTACCTTGAAACGGAAACCATCAAATTTTGAGGTGGGGGGGGGGGGGGGGGGGATAGAAAAATATTTATCTTGTCAGATTCAAAATCAATAATAAGTAAACCAAAATCTGGGGAACTGACTATTGTGTTACAAAAAAACAATAATCCGGCAATAATTTATTATCATCCTTTGCCCCATAACAACCATTTACTGTCTAACTCCTTCAGGTCTAGTTAGCCTGACAGCGTCACCCAAGATAATATTGTTCAACTTTCTATGACACTGTGCACAAGCTACTTTCAAAGAAAAAATAACAATACCTTCTCGAATTTTCTTTTGTTCTGGTTTATTATTCTGTGAATAATACACCTATGTAATCGCTCAGCAAACAATTTTTATAACAACCCCTCAATGCAATGTCCATCACGCATAACTACTTCACTTTCGGCCTAAAAACTCTTCTTTCGCACACAGGCTCCATTTGGGCCCTAGTTGTGTCCCGAAACTTTGCAGCACCATCGGAATATACCCAGGAGTGTTATGAGTGAAAAATGGGCGCAAAAATAGCGTTTTTGTTGTTCTAGTAAAATGAGCTTTTGAGGAATCTTTTTCCGAGTTTTTTAGGGCGAAAAGACCGAATATGAAGTCCACTTTGACCAAAGAGTGAAGAATTGAGGTTGTAACGAAGGTTCAGCTCCCAAAATTCCTTTTTTATGAGTCTAAAACCTGGGAAATTGTCTGAAATCACCATAAAATTGTATATTAACACGACAATTAAATGGACTCATCAATGATCATGGATAATTTGTTATTATAGGATACAGGAATGATTATTATTATCCCGCCCATAATATCTCTAAATTGGTACTTATGCAAAGTTTAATTAATAAAAAGTTCAGTTTTATGCTTGTGATTCGGCTAGTGTTCAGTCATTTATCAGTTGCGACGAGAAATGGTGAAAAACACAACAAATGGAGCAAGGCGTAGAGTGGAAGGCGGGGGTGGCCGGAGCAGCACGGACAACAGTGGGGAGGAGGGAGGTGGAAAGGACTTAACATCACTGACCGCGCGGTTTTCGGCACCTCCCTTCAATGAGGACGAAAGTTGGGACGACTATGAAAGCCAATTCACATTGCTGTGTCGAGTTAAAGGATTGGGAGAGTCCACTATTCCGGCGGCAGAAGCTCGAAGGGACTTATTGTTGGCTTATGTCGGTCATGCGTCGTTGAAGAAAGTAAAAAATTTCATACTGCCGGCGAAGATCGATCATTTGAGCTGGGAAGACCTGTTGAACGCATTACGGTCAATTTACAAACCAAGAAAGACTATATTCTCTGCGAGGCGAGACTTTGAACAGAGTGAGAGACAGCAGGATGAACCATTTGCGATGTTTGTAACAAGGTTGAAAGAGTTGGCAGGTCTATGCAACTGTGGAAGGAACTTTGAAAAAAGGTTAAGGGATAGATTCGTGGGGGGCATGCAGTTTCCGGAATTTGAAGTGGAAATCCGGCAACGCTGGCCCGAGGGGGAGAACGCTGATGGAACAGAGTTGGGGCTGCAACAATTGATTGCCTTGGCAGAAGCAATGAGTAGAGCACGTAGGGAAATGCAAGAGAAAACAATGACGGAGGAGAGAACAGTGGCCAGAACAGGGACAGATAACAGGGGAAGGGAAGAAACTTCAGACAACCGCGCGGGAAAAAACAGCAAGTGTTTAAAATTGCGTGCTGCCACATGGAGAGAAGTCAGATGTCCAGCAGTACAATCCAAATGCTTCAAGTGTGAGCGGATAGGACATTTCTCACGAATGTGCAGGTCAAAGAGAGTCACACAAGTAAGTAAGGAGAAAAACTATGATTTTGAGGAAGATGAAAATGATAGGGTAATACGGATGGTGAAACAAAACAAAATACCTCAAGCAAAAATAACGGTGAAAATAAATGAAGTGACTGTGGTGACGGAGTTTGATTCAGGAGCAAGGGCCTCAATAATCAGTAAAGCAGTATGGAAAAAAATCTGGTCTCAAAAACTATGGAAACAACACCCTAGATATTATGGGGGAATGCAGGGTGAACGTCACAGTAGGGGATCAAACAAGGAATATCAGAGTAGCGGTTGTAAATGGAGAGGATGTCCCATTATTTGGACTACCATGGATGCTCAAATTTGGTATGAAACTACCGCCGAATGGGTCCATTCGAAAAGTAGAGGAGTCGTGCAGAAAGGAGACACCAAAAGATTGCAGTGATAAAATTGCAGAGGATTTTCGACAGGTTTTGAACAACGAGTTGGGAAGGATAAAAGGAACTCGGGCAAGAATACATTTAAAAGAAAACGCGGTACCAAAACATTATCCAGCGAGGCGAGTACCGTTTCCGATGAAGAAGAGAACTGAACAGGAGCTGAAGCGGTTAGTTCAACAGGGTGTACTGGAAGAGGTCGACCCAACTGAAACACCTATAGAATGGGCTACACAGACAGTTAACGTAGAAAAACCCAATGGAGACATTAATATGTGGCGATTTTCGTCTAACATTGAACCCGAACATAATATTGGAGACCACGTTGTTGCCAACGTTCAAGGAACTCGGCGAAATTAGCGAAGGGAGAGGCATATTCGATAATCGATTTACGCGATGCTTATTTGCAAATGGAGGTTCATGAGGATCATCGAAAGTACCTGGTGATAGCCACACATCAAGGATATTTCAGGTATAAAAGATTACCGTTCGGGGTTTCAGCGAGCCCAGGTATCTACCAACGATACATGGAAAACTTACAGAGAGACATGCCCAAAGTGGGAGTTCTACTAGATTAAGTTATAGGATTAGAGCGAAGTTAGAAAAGTGTAAATTTTTCAAAAGTCAGTAAAAAATTTTGGGCATTGTATTGATCAAAAGGGAATCCATCCACTGGCCGAGAAAGTTGAGGCCATCAGGAGCGCACCATCACCAAAGAACGTTAAACAACTCAGGTCATTCATAGGAGCTATCAACTATTACGAGAAATTCATTCCAAAGCTGCATGCTATCTGCTTGCAGTTACACAAGTTGACGGGATGCAAGACCCGATGGGCATGGACGGAGGTGGAAGAAGTGATTTTCCAGAAAGTTAAAACGGTGCTCTCATCAGCATACCGTTGTACCTTACGACGAGGCAAGACCACTAATATTGGTGAGTGACGCTTCAGAGGATGGTTTGGTTAGCGTGTTAATGCATCAATTCGAAGATGGGCATGAAAGACCGATAGCATTTGCAAGTAGAACTTAGTCAGAGGCGGAAAAGCGATATGCAAATATTGATAGGGAGGCACTGGCAACAATGTTTGGCGCGAGGAAGTTCCACCAGTATATATATGGACGAAATTTTACAATGGTAACGGACCACAAGCCGTTAGAAAGGATTTTTGGAGGTTGTGGAAACCTACCCAAGGTGGTGAACAACCGATTAGTGCGGTGGGCGCTAGAGCTAAACCAATACAATTACAAAATTGAGTATAGAAGAGGGGATTGAGTATCATGTCGTTTGATCGGTTGAAGAGAGAAAGCAAACTGTACAGGGAGGTTAGAATGATAACAGAGTATATAGAAAATCATGCGTGGCCAGAAAATGTTGCAGAACATTTAAGACACTTCAAGTTAAGAAAAGAAGAACTGGTGGTACAGGATGGGGTTTTACTATGGTTTGAGAGGACAGTTGTACCAAGGAAGATGAGAGCCGATATCTTGAAAGTTTTGCATTGTGGACATCCGGGAATAGCAGCAATGAGGGCAATAGCTCGATACTATGAATGGTGGCCACATATTGACCAGCACATGGAACTGTATGAGAAAAGGTGTGTGGCGTGCCAAGAAAACCGGGACAACGTTGACTAAGTACCGTTATACCCCTGGAACACACCACCCAAAAAGTAATGGGCTGGTTGAGCGTCTAACCAGGACTCTCAAAGCTAGATACAAAGCCACCAAGCGTGATATCAAGGATCCACTATTGGCAATGCAGAATGTGTTGTTTAGCTATCGAAATGCGCCACAAAAGACAACGGGGAGGGCACCGGCAGAGTTGTTTTGTGGTCAGCGACTCTCAACGATATTGGACAACATGAAGCCAGACGTACGGAAGCAGATGGAGAGGAAATTATGGAAACAGCAGATAGGAGGGAAACCCAAGAACAGGAGACCTGGAGAATTTGAAAAGGGGGAAGAGGTATGGGTGAAGAATGAGCGAGATCACGGATGGACAGCAGGGGCAATCAAGAAGAGGAACGGACCCTACTCGTACGAAGTACTGACGGGTGGGGTTCTCAAGAGGAAGCAATCCGATCAGCTAAGGGAACGAGAAGGGGCCATTGAGGAAGGAGGGGAAAACTATAGGATACAGGAATGATTATTATTATCCCACCCATGCAAAGTTTAATTAATAAAAAGTTCAGTTTTATGCTTGTGATTCGGCTAGTGTTCAGTCATTTATCAGTTATAAAGTAGGGGCCTAATTCGTGTTTTTGGGGCCAAAATTGGTGGAACCACCAAAAATGGCTATTTCAATTATCGCACACGAAAGAAATAATAAATGAACAGCCAACATTTCCGTAGGTATGTCCAATAGAATAATAAATCCATCAAACGTAGGGTTGATGAAATAGAATACAAAGTCGATGAATTTCTACCCACAAGCATATTCCCAAAGCTCACCAGTGGTGGAAGACAATGTGTTCATGATTATGCTAAAATCAAATCAAGCTACAAACAATGGGCTAATTTTCTCCGCTTCACGGGAATACATTGAATTGTGGATTATATTATGGGGCTTAGAAGACGTTTGGCATACTCAAGTTCCATTCAGCTGATTTGGGAACTCAGTGAGGAGTACCCATGGTTCTGGAATTGTCAGGACAAATTACGTATGCATTGCAGTGACGTCACACAGTAGTTTCTTCTTGCTCCTGGTTCTAACGAATTTTTCTTCAACCAACTTTTTTTTTAAATACCTAACTATTTTCAATTTATATTCACCTTGTTGCAACGCTCTTAAAATGCCTGCCATGTTTAAAGGCACATAGCTTCATCGTATCAATAACATCATCGTATATCATTCAAAAGTATGATAGAAATGATCAATTCAGTACAGATTAGGGTGAATTAGCGAATTCTATCTACAATTCTTTTTTTGTTATCCATGACGGATGAAGCATAACGTGTATTTTGAAATTAATTCGAATGAAAATTCCTCTGCGTTTGAAGTCAACAGATTTGAGTACAGGAAGTTACGCAGTGGCAAGGATTTGCGTACAGACAGACACATACATACACACAAAAATAATTTGTTCAGAAACCTCTAAAACGTAAAACGCGAGTGGAAATTTTTATTTTGGAGACAACGGTTTTTCTCACAAAAGTGAAAACAAAGCTTCCGCTTGGCAGAATTGGAAGCAAAATGGTCATCCTTTATAATACACATGAACCAATATCGTGGATGCATGGATAATCCTGCATCAACCACAATGGATGATACCTGCCGAGTATAGCCATCACATATGAATGGATGGTGCAAACTCAAAATAGGTATATAATTATATAAAACTCAATATTTATTTTTAAAAAAAGGAGGTACTCATTACTGATACGTCATCACGTTGACAGGCAGTAAGCACCTTCAGTTATTAAAGTCTTAACAATCAAGGAGCCAACAGCTCTTTGCCCTCGCAAAAACAAAACAATCATGTTAAAGCGAAACGGAAACTTGATGTATTTAGACTCGTCAGGATTTAATGAGCTGAACTATCGCTGTTACTATTTTGTTAGGTAAACTTATGCACCTACTCCTACAGGATATCAATTTTGTTGTTCTACCTGTGCCAAGTCAATAAATAAATTATTTTTATTATAAAACACGACTGAATACTAACTTGCACTCAGAGAGTTCAGTTTGTCCACAAAATCAGGATCCAATACCGACTGAAGATGTTCAATGTTGATGTTATCCAGAACAGTGAGAGACCAAACAATGTCGAGCCAGGCACTACATGAAGGTGTTTCCTTGATGTTCAGCAGGGGCGCAACAACCTAAAAATACCGACCCAGTAAAAGAGAACCAAATATGTAAATGAGAATTCTGGATGGCGAATGGTTTGTATAAAACAAAGGTCTAAACATGAAAGAAATGGTGAATAGGACCTCCATTAATTATGCCGAAGCCCTGGATGACAGCTGCCCAAAGTTAAAAGTACTTGCCTTGAAAAAATGTTCAAAAGACCGAGGAGAATGATTTACACTCGCCAAAGTGAGGAGTAAAGACATTACGTCTTGAAATCGTACGATTTCGCTATTTTTGATCATCCATTCGACCAAAGCATCTAGAAGATCTAAAACATAAACACGAATAAGAATAATAGAATCAGAGAAAATTCTAGAAGGATAGCAGCAAATGAATTCATATAAAAACACCCACTTTCATCTTTGTACTTGAGCAGTCCTAAACTAGTACATATCGATCCGATGACTGAAGTCTTTTGGCACTTGGAAATACTTTCCAGCAAATCACAGCATACTTTTTCTAGAAGTACCTGAAAAATAACAAGCATCATCAACATATTTGTAATACTCACCATACCTAGATGACTGGGGAGGAATATATTTCGATCCCTGGGATGTATGAAGTATGAAGAATACCTTTTTTATTAGCGATCTACTCACAAGGATAACCAACGTAGCATCCCAAACGTGTTAACAGGACATTTTCTTATTTGAACTGTCTTGCAATTCAATACGCACTATCAAAAAAGATTTGCTAAAACGTTCACCGAACAAATCGCTTGATCGGTAAACAACGCGGCAAATTACTACACAATGGTTCATTATTTTCCTGTATACTCATTCTGCGTAGATCACTGTTTTCCGAGATCAAAACGTACCTAACCTCGTGCTTTCCCCATAAAAGCCCCTACCCGGTCATATTTCTACCCACGCGCGCGCGCGCACACACACACACACACAGACGCGACAAAATTAAGTGTTCTGCAATTTACAGCTACCTACATAAATGTGAATTTTTCCACCGCCAAAACGGAACAAAAGACTCCCTTGTAAGAAAAATGGTGGTTGTGGATGAGGTTCGCACGAAATTCCACAAAACCTTCTCCCCCCAATCTAAGAAGGTATGGCCGTATTATTCAAATTTCAAAGGCAAAGTACGTTCGTTTTATTCGATTGTGAATACCTAATGTGAATCAGACTGTAATAATATTATTGTTAGAATATTATTATTGTTTAGAAGAGTGTAGGTAATGAAATCTATAATATCATAGATTTCATCATCTACATAAACTCTTGTAAACTTTATTTATTGAAATTTATATTTTTATATTATTTTATTACAAACGGGTGTAGATAAGAACATATCTAACATGATTGTGATTTTTTTTTCAAAAGAAAAGCGTATTTCACCCAAGGATATGAATTGAAAGGCACCCGCATCAGCAGTGGGCGGGTGTGAAACACGTCCTGGGCAGTTTTCTGCGTTCGCCATCGGCCTGGCGCGTCTCGTCAAAACTTGGGCCGTACTGAAAGGGTTAAGAACGTCACAAAACCATAGGTTGTATTGAAAGTTTCCGAGCTTTTGCGTTTTGCAAATGCCAAGGACCCCTATTTTTCACTCCTTAGAGATGATTGACAATAAAGCTGAGCTTCGTGGACCAACTAGACCCCAAATGGAACTTACACGACAAATTTCATTAATATTTTGGTTCATGGTAACTAAGGAAAGTTCCGCGTACGGATTCCAAGTACCACGTAACGCAAACCATCACAAATTTTGAGGGGAGTTGAATGGTTTTTTCATGCTCGATTCCAAAGACTCATTAATGAAAATAATAAACCAATAATAAACCAAAGAATATTTAAACCAAAGAAATATAAAACAGAAATAATAATAATAACAATATAAGGTACTAAATATGATTAACCAAAGATAATATAATAAACTAAATATTATAATATAATATACTAAATATAATAAACTAAGGGCCGGTTTCACCAACGCAGCTTAAACCTGGTATCAATAAATCCTGGATTCAAATTTGATCTGTGGTTCAGAGCTTCGACAGTTTCACCAACGTTTTTGATCCGCGGTTTAGCCGAACTTGGGTTTAAGCCGAGATTGTTCAGTTTGCATCAGCATTGCTATCCCCAGAAACACAAATCCCGTATTACAGATGACATGGAGGAGAGATGCTCATCCATGAGTTGTGGATCTGTGATATTTCTTCTATGGATACTTAAATTTTGTCCGCCATCCTCTGTTGTGGAGACATTAAACTGCATAATAGTAGCCAGTTGCGGAAGTTTCGCGATTTTTTCTTATGCCTCTAGCCTCTGTCATTCTCATTCTGAGAACTTCTGCTCGACTCCACTCTGTCATTACTACAAAAGACCATCTTACATCTTTCGAGACAGCTCTTGTAATAAATTATAGATAGCCTACCTAGGCTCTTCTATAAAAGGTATCTACTTTTTTACAATAATTCGCTGTATGCAGAAGAAGTTATACATGTACTTATTAGCGCAGTCTGCGAGTACCTACCACGTACAATGAAGGTTTGTTTACCTACTAAATAAATAATGATGGGTCTGACGTTGTTGCCTACCTGGTTTGGTGTAAAATTATATTTATTACACATTTTTGGTTGCACTCACATTTCTGTTTCGAGAACTAGAAGGCTTTCTCTTGCATCGAGCACTAAGCTCATCCCTTCCGTCGGAAGGCGGAAACTCGCGAAAAAATCGCCGTCATCCCACTTGTGGAAATGCTCGACCCTTTCGCGTATTATCGCCGTCTGGGCGCGGCCACTTCCAGAAGTTCATTGAAATATTCATCCAAGGATGACTCTAACACTTCAATGTAACGATTCATCGCACTAAATGTTGATGCAAGATTGCAAGTTGAGAAGTACATAAATGAAAAACACTGATAAAATAGATTTCAAAATGGCGATGGCCTGGAGGAGAATCGGAGATCAACCATAGATCAGAGGTTTAAACCACCTGAAACGAGGTATTAACTTAATACGCCTTTGCCGCGACTTATTCCTAGATTAGGCGTTCGTGAAACTGTCTTTTCTCAGAATCGATGGCTTAAACCTCAGCCGGGATTGAACTCTGGATAATCCGCGTTGGTGAAACCGGCCCTAAGGAAATATAAACCAAAGAATATAATAAAATCAACGAATACAATAAACCAAAGAATATAATAACCCAAAGAAAACAATAAACCAAAGATTGATTACTGAAAATAACAAACCAAAAGCAAAAGGGAACAGTGGAACCCCTAAGTTGGAAACAAAAAAGTGGGATAAAAAGAAACTGCTGGTCCCGATCGTTTAAAACCATGTTGATTGGGTGATGATGGGTTGATTGGCAAACGTGCTCCAAGTACCATAAATAGGCAGTTTGTGCAGTCATTTTTCTGTGGTTTCGAGAGTCTCGTTTCGTCAATTTTCTCTGGTTTCGAGCGAACAATAACATGTTGAAAACACCAGCCAGTACAATGTTGAAGTAAGGGTGGGCATGATAAATGAGGCTTTAGGCATCTTACAAGTAGGTACGTATACCTAAAGCTTTGAAAACCCAAGAACTATCACACTCCCTTAATTTTCACGGTTACCTACTCCAAGAAATGATTGCCAGGCTTTCGAACTCCTTAATGACATAAAAGCCTAATAAAATTACCTTCTTCTTCAGTGGTACATTTATAAACTTCAAAATTTCACCCAACCTAGATCTATGTCTTTATTTTAATTTAAACAAAGTTGAACTCACATGGCCCCATTAGAAACTTTTCTTGCTTGCCAACAACGCGTTCTGTACAAACACACATACACATTGAATTTAACAGTGGCTCACTTCATCGGGAAAGTTGAGGGATGCCAAGGCGTACATAACATCAGCACTTTGTTTGATATCCAGCAAAGCCGATGAACTGCTGATATTATAAGACAGGGATCGCAAAAGAGGTACTGATCTCCGTTTCTTGAATGCCAGAGACACCATCACCTGTAGAAAACAGAATTTTAGTGCTAAAGCACTTCTAAGTTATAATCTAGATAAGAAATAGTAACTTTTTATGAACGATGATGACTTCATGTTTGGATTCAAATAAACAAAAGTATAACAGAATCAAATAATTCTCAGAACTTCTTTATAGCAAAGAGTAAAACCCACACCCACACCCGCTTCAACAACATAAACATCACACAAAACAACACAACAAACAAAACGAAAATCAAACACAAACTAATAGATACTAGGCTATTTCGTAAGCTCTTACTGACAGAAAATCCATTCAGGCATAACTCCTAACCATTGGGAAATAGGTATCCACCTTGAAGAAACATTGTAGACTGCATCTAACAAGTTTCTATCCCAAAATGGTAAGCTTACTATAAAAAAGTAGGTACAAGATGCCTGATTTGGATCGTGGGATGAGTATTTGTAATGTAATAAACAATTATATTTAATACACCTGGAAGTAGCCATTTTCGAGACAGATACCGGGAAGTACGTCGGTATGACAATTCCGAGCAGCACTTCGGTCGTCAGAGAAGTCATATAGTTGCCACAACGCCGTAACGACCGAATTTTGCTGCTAAGGAAAGGGTAGCTGAGGTAGCAATTTCAATATCGCATTGTTGTCATTCTTGTGGTATTCATGGCGTTGATGGGTTGAAACTTCTTAAGCCCCAGCCAAATAACACAGGCAAGGGCTTTGGACGTCAGTACTACTTCCATTATTGTTACGTTAAATTGTTAGTAGTAATTCAACTAATGATGATTTCAGCAAACAGACTAGTGATTAGAGAGGGCGGTTCCTATGCTGGTGTCGAGCAGGATATTGGTCACAACAAATAAGTCACACTAGATCGAGTACCTTGACCATCTGCGGGACGGTGATGGAAGAAATCAATTTGGCAGCTTCGTCATCCCCAGTCACCCCAAGAACGAGAGACAGGTCTCCAGTTTTGTTTGGGGCGGAGATGAATGGAGAAGCCCTTTTTGGAGTCTTCCCGAGCATTTGGCACAACGAGACGAACCTTGGGTCAGTCTCGTACTTCGCCATGTCCGCCTGTCCGCTCACTGACCATTCCGCGAGAGTTGTTACAATCTGTGAAATCAATCAAAAACCTTCCCAAGTAAAGTGGGCTAATATGTACCAGTGTAATGTGATTAGGGTAAAACAAATAAAGACACCGGAATGCACTGAGTGTGACCTAGAGATGTATTTGAATATGTTGTTGCCTCCACCTACATACTTTTCTTTAAATTATTACACAGGGCTATTAAAAAAATTGTTGTATACCTACCTAATAGGTCCCTTTGGTAAGTTTTGCACACAATAATCGAGGATGGTGGAAGAGCAGTGCTCAGCTGCCCCTGCTCTTCTCGTGGGGTACAGGAGGGCTTGCTCAGAGCAGCTTGGAGGAAGCCTCGTAGCCAGCATGAACACCGAATCATCTGCCCCGGGGCAGCACGAACACCTGAACACTTGGCTCGGAGCTCGTCTTGGGTCTGCACGAACAGCAAATCTTTGCCTCACCCTTGCTGCGCATGCCCGGGTTGCTTTGAACAAGCTCTGACGGACTGCACGAACTTTTCAAAAGCCTCTTACAGGAACTTCTTCATCAAAGCATGTTGCTCTTTTACCAATTGCCTAGATAATTAGTATATGGGATACTGCCCTTGCCTCGGTTGACCTGTCTGTGAACATCGCCACCGCTGATCAGCCTAATACCACTTTGCAAGAGTCTGGAGCGCAGCTGCTTGTTTCATCGGGCCAGCACCCGGTTCTTGAAGTGCACTGCAGCCCAAGTATAGACAGCCAGGCCAAGAGCCAGGTTATAAAGAGCGCCTGTTTGCTAAGAGAGAGCTGTACCTCCTCTCAAGATTTATTGAAGTCTTCTTTCTCACGGAGACTTATCAGTGATTTTTGGCACCTCTCCAACGATTGGGAGTTATGTACATGAACCTAATTTCTAGTCGAAGGTGTTATTTCTGATGTAATGTGTTTCCAAGCGTACCTGCTACGAGTACATATTTCTTTGAACGGTGCACCGGCACCTCGAATGATGCCAAAGCATCAAAATAAAATTATTCCTCAGCAAGGTGAAGGTAAACCGGTCTCCCTTATGCATAACATACCCATGAATAAGGGTTTAGAAGAAAAATAGAATAAGTAGTTCTCCAATCAGTTACACGAAATTAGGTAAGTACTGTTGGTACCAAGTACACTCAGCGCCCAGTCTGGTCCAAATATTGATGCGCTTCATCTTTACCAACACAGGACACAGTATAAAGCTACATTTCAAGGAGGAGTCAATCAGGCTAGGTTCTGCTATCACAGACCCATCTTAGGAGAAGCGAAACCAATAAGTAATTGTGTGTTTAAATGATAAAAACTATTTTTTTAATATACTGTTTTGAAAATGTTACTAAGGCAGGAACGTATTAATCCAAATATTCTGTCCGCGGATTCAATATTTAACTAATATTTTACTTTTGTTTACAACATGCTGTTTATTTTAGTATAATTATGTTGATTTTTTCATGAATATTGTATGTGCCTGCAATGAATAAAGCAGTCTCTCTAATACGAGTAGTAATTGATACTCACCCTCAAAATTTGCTTTTTTGACAGGACGGAAGACTGCGAAAGTGACAGCAACGCCTCCGGGTCTTTTGCTGCTAGAATCCTCTCGTCCAAAGTAGTTTTCTGCGGAGGGTTATTTTGTTTCAGCGATGCAAATGCGGCAGATACCAACTTCGACCTACTTTCGTTACTGTCCGTTCCCTCAGTTTTCTTACTCCTTAAGTTCGTCTCAGGGATGATCTTCTGTCCGTCATCCTGTTTGTCCGAATGTGCGACGGCACTCGGCCCGGAAGACGTCGGCCGCTGAACTTGTTGAAATATCCTTGCGGCCAAACGCCTGCTCACGGTCCGCAACATAGTTCGGTCGAGGAATATGAGAATTTACGAATCCATTACACGATCGTCCGGAGAATGAAAGCGTCTGATTAATTACACTCATGCACTTCGCTGTTCGATAATTATAGTACAGAAATGTAAGAACGTGAAAAAATTCGTGCAATGTCGATCAAATCCGCAACTTTAGGGCGAGATATAGCTGTTACAGGAAAGAAAGGTTCTAATGATAACGTGAAAAAGATAAGTGACGCTAGAACTCGTTGTTCTGTAGATACTTTCATTGCCCGTACACTACGCCATGGGTGAAGATAAGAAGTGAAAGCGATGGTCAAAGGAAGGAAAGTGATAAACCAAAACCATTCCCAATTTTTGTCTAAAACCAAATTTTCCTCGTTGACAAAACAATGTCATTCTATGAGAATTCTGATTTTTGAGTGTCGGCCAATCGGTACTATTGCAAAAGGAAAATCTCATCTTACATGAATGTCTGATGGCCTAGAACTATGATCGATTAATAGGTATTTTTCATAACCTCCTCAACTTGATTGTACTTGCTTTGATTTTTGATTGTACCATAGCGTGCGTAGGGTACCTACCACTTTCTTGCCAAACCCTAAAAATTTCGACCTATAGATTTTTTAAATCGCCCATAATACAGGTACCTACCAAGGTATTTGGAATACCTTGAATTCGATTTCTATTGTAATAAATTATTTCAAATTCTATTACAATATTGAAAATTGCCAACTCATGGGTATATTTTGACACTGTTATTCTGGCTGCCTGAATGATTCATTTTCCTGCGCACTTTTAAATGTTTACGATACTTACTCGAATTTTAAATGCATTACAGGCTATAGGTACTTCTTTGACTAGTTGATCGCAATTTTATTCCGAGTTTATAAAGTTATAAGTTATTATAATTAAACTTAATTATAAGTTATAAAGTTATAGATAATAAAACATAGGTTATACCTATGTGTAAAACCTAGGTAAATACCTACCATGTGTATACTAGGGTAGGTACGCAGGTACTATCAATGTATTTTGTAGCTCTATTGCTCAATTTTAGCATTTCAGAGCTAGACAGAAACTTTGTTTCTACTTTGAAATGAAGATATTATTTCTATGTAGGTAGCTACATGATAGTAAAAAAAAATGTCTATGGATGTGGGATTAGTATATTTTTATTCTACCATGGGTCAGGGGGAGGTTACGTTTCTGTAGGTTTGTTTTTGTTTCTATCGTGGTTTGTCTGCTTTTTAGAATCTACCTACGTACCTACATACACGTTATCAGTATTCTATGCAATATTCTATGTATATACCCAGTCTCCTGTGCCTACACCACTACCAACCTACTACACTTCAGACATCAGTAGTTACACTATCTAATCCGTGATGACAAGGACGAATGACTGACAGTTTTGATTAGGTTTCTCCTAATGTCACTGAAGTAGATATTTGAACTTCATGTATGTAGCTTCTTCGGTTATTATTTTTAAGACCGTTGAGTACGTTCGCGTTTAGTTGTTGTTGTGTAGGCTTCAGCCCATTCTACAGGTGTTTATATCTTTATCCTGTTATTTCTTGACTTTTTAAACTTAGGTATCCTAAATGTTTTATTTTAATGAACTGTGATTACACTACGATCAGTAGATAGGACTATACCTGCTAGGTATGACACAGTCCATTTCAAAAAGATATATCATGTGGTAGGTAGGTAGGTATACCAGGTACGTACATACCTACTGTACGTGCGCACACTAGCTAATCTTTTTATCACGGTGTCGTGTCACCTATCTCTGTTCGGTGCAGTTGGTATTGAATTATTATTGAAAATTGAATACAAGTTTCCAAGAAGATCTCACGTTTTGAAGCTGTTGAACAGTATAGGTACCTACCTACATACCAGTAGGCACGACTGCAGTAACACCCTTTTGTTTGTAGGATTAGGATTTAAACTTTCCCAAGAAGCTCTCCTTGTTTATCGATTAGTAGGACCCCGATACACCCAAATCATTTCCAAGAAGATCTTCAAATTACTGGTAGGTACCGGGATCCTCAAATGCCTTTACATCATTGCATTAGGTAGGTACTTACTCCCTACTTACTACTGTCACATCTTGTATCTTAGCAGTGTGTAGTACCTAGCTTTGTGTTGTAGATGTTCAGTTTCCCTGTAGTTGGATATCTATTTCACCGTGGCTCAATCAGAGGTAGTTTTGGAGCAGTACTTACTGTACCTACCAACCAATCGCGTGAATAATGAAGGTAAACCACAAAGCCTGAGGTTTAATTTTCCATAAATGTATATTTCTCTTAGATCAGGATATTTTTACTGTTTTCACGGTTCACAGTTTCTACATTATTTCATCTCAAACTTTCTTTATTTCAGTTCAAACTTTTTTATTAGGTGACCTAAATTAGAATAGTTATTTTGTATTTTAACTTTTTAAATTTCAAATTAAGCGCTTTCTGTGGAAAATTAACGTACTTGGAATGCTTGAAACAGTTCAGTTCAACATAATTTTACCTACTTAGCTTAAGTTAAATAGGTATAACTACTTAGTTTAATTTAAATAGTTTCATGCGCCGAATAAAAGTTGCAGAAGAAGCTAAATATACCTTTGGTACCTTGCACTACGTAGCTATATAAGGGTGTGTGGCTGATTGCGATGCCAATCAAAATGATCATCTATCTGAAGAAAAATATCAGAATTTTGAATAATTGCTCCAATTTAATTATTTATTCCCTCTTCTAAGAAGAAAGTCACTCCATACCTACTTACGAAGTAATACCTATTATTTTATCGTGTATTTCAGTTAGCGATGAATACGCTAAAGAACCTTGCTGACTACTTGGAGAGTTATAGTGGCCGTGACAAAGTAATGAGGATTTTGTATTACGCTGCCCAGTATGGGGCTGGCCGTACCTCCTCTCCCGAGCTTCAAGAAAAATTGAACGAATTTAGCAATCAGATAAACTCTTGCCGGACGGTTTTAAGGCTTTTCGACGACATTCCTATGCTCCACTACACGCTGTCATATGGACTTGGAAAAAAGGTAGGATCACTGTGAAAAGTTTCAAAAACTGAATGAAATCTGAGGCCAGCGACGTCACAGCAAATCGTTTAGATGAAAAGTAAGTCTTATCTCGACTTTTAAGACCATTTAAACCTCACAGGTAGGTATCACACTCGCTTCCAAAACATTCACCTCCGATATTATTAAAGAAGTTGAAGAACAACCGATAAACAAAGGTGGGCTGGTTGGAGTGGTTGGGATGGGGCTGGGCCAATGGGCGAAAGGAAGGAACTCGTGCGAAGCTTTATATTTATGGGACATCCTTACCCTTTTATCCTCCTCTTGGCCTAAGGGCTCCCTTTAACTCTAACCAAATAATGATGTATTATCAAATACGGTATAAACTGGGGGTTTATGCCTTGCCTTCCAGAACAAGTCAGAATTCTTAAAATTCCCGTCACATCAACAGAGCTTGTAGTAGACATTCAGACTAAGTAGAAATTCAATGAAGGAAACCTTTATTTAATAAACCGCATTTCTGGGCATAGACGAGTAGGTACCTATGTCGTTTAGGGTACGTTGTTGAGTGTGATTGGGGGCCTGTTTCGCGAACAGTATTATTCTAATCATTGTTAAAGCTTGCAAAGAAACATTATTATCAGCGCTTAGGAATACCCTTTTTACTAAATTTAAAAATACAGATTGAGATGAATTAGTATCTACCGATTTTGGGGTTTCGCTATACATATGTAGTCGTTTTATAAAAAATGCTTCTGAGATGAAGTGTTATGGTGGCCACTGGTGGGTACTCTGTAGAATCTATGACTCTGTAAAGAAGTATCCATGTTATTATTTCAGGTTTATTATCAAAGATAAAATGGCTAGGATAAGGCGACCATCTCCTCATAATCAAAATACGCCCCGCCCCCACTATAATTTTGAAATGTTTCTAAAAAAGGCGCTGCATAATTAAAATGACAACAAGAATCACAGAATAAATTAATAGGTGTAAATGTTTATTCATTATTCAAAAATAGTAAGTTTTACAACAAAGAACCTAGCTAGTTGGCATTTAGTATCACTGTATAGATATGTATTAATTTTATTATCACAGTGCTTGGAAGACGGTAGAAGTTGGGCTAAGGTAGAATGGATAATTTTAGTGGGTTATAAATTCGCCTTTTTTGGCCAAATTCTGTTCAGTAACACGGAAATTAACACTTATTGACCACATAGTGAGGTTTTGTCGGAAAGTCTAGGCCGAAACGAGTGTGATACTGGTATTTATGAGTTCCCGCTAGAAATGGCGGATCAGGTAAATTGCCAAGTAGTTCAACCAAAATTCCGCTCACGATGGATGGAACCGCAAATTCATACATAAATATAAAAAACGCCTTCAAAATCAAACCGAGGGAAAGGTCACAGCAAAAGTTCTTGAAGGTTGCCAGAAAGGTTTGCCATTTCTAATGTCGGGTTGTTGGCAGCATTGAGAACCCTCGCCTCCGAGGCTTCTCTCCGCCTCCTTGAGCCAACAGCCTGTCAGATGTCAATAGACCCCTTATGTCACTTTTTGCCGCATTTTGACTTTTAATCACCCTCATTTAAAAAATACTGCTTTTTTAAAAACAGGCTTCAAACTGAAAGTTTTCCGAGAGTTCTGGATAGGTATTTGTTTTCAGTAAAATTTAAAAAACTCCCCATTCCCTAGGCTAACATTATTACTGTTACTGTAGAGGACTAAAAACGACAAGGACCTACCTACTGAATTGGCAAAATTATAGAAAATATCACGAACACAACCATTAGGGTCTTAAAATGTTTGTAATATCTTAAATGTCTTATTTTTTTAATTTCTATTTTTTTAAATAAATTAATGAATAGAGTCTAGTAAAGTTAACTTTTTTTAATCATGTGTTGAAATTTTCTGCATGTTGATTCCGTGGTAGCTTTGACCAACATAAATTATTTTAATGTATCAATGCTAAGGCGGGTTTTAGCCTCTGACCAAACAACATCAGTAATAGAAAATACCCTCTCACACAATGCATTGGTTCCTGGCAGTGAAAGAATAACCATTGTAGACATGATCAAAGACTATTGTGGCTTTCAAAGTGGGAGAGTTCCATTTGCGCCCACCCAAAGGATGGTAGGTAGGTAGCTTCTTGCAACTTTTTAGTACGTACCAACCAAGGGCGTTGTGTTCATAAGGCCACTCGGCACCCAAAAACACTAAAAAGACCAGCCATTGTTCAGTTGGCATCTGAATTTCCCTCCGCGCACTGTACATTTTTCACAAAGTTCAACAGTGACTCGCCAGATTTCTCTAGCTGTGGATATTCAATATTCTAGTAGAGGGTCAATGGTGGTTCGTTCTTGTTAGCTGCATAGACCAAGCATGTTATCGGAATAAAGCGACATTAATCGATGTCCTGCAATCAAAATCGAAACCTAGGCTCCTGAAACTGGCAGGTAGGTCCTGGGACCTAGTGTTCCCATGGCAACAGAGAAAGTGGCCCGTCCGCGCATGCTCAGTCGAGTAAAAATGTTGTTCCCCACGCCCACTTCGGGCCTGTCCCCAGAATCTGATTTCCACCTCAAAATCGTTCATTCCACAATTGATTCGATCCCTTCGATTCAGTTTGTCATCTTGATACGAGATGCTTGTTCCGATTTGTTTTTGTTGTCTCTGAATCACATTTACTTTCTCTGTTGAGTCTGTTGAAGGTTTTCAATTTTTTTGCGTCAAATTTTGTGCGTTTTGCGTTAGGTCCAGTTCTGATGACAGATTTGTATTTGTGGTACCTACGTGCGTTTTGTCCTGTTTGCTTTTTGTGATCTTGTAGTTTGTAGATTGATCGGCGTCAACACACAGATAGCTACCTAGCTTCTAGTCCATTCAAGTAGGTAGGTAACGGCCGACTGGCCATTGTTTTGGTGTATTGTGCTCAATTCCAAAGGGTCATTATTGAAAATAATGAACCAACGTTAATGAAAATAATACAGCAATATAAGCGTGGTATATATTCGCATTATATACCTATATATTGTAATGTATTCATACACTTGAGGAACGATCTTTGAAATTGTACACTTACACTCTGAATAGATATTGCAGGAGATTAGTAGCCGGCTTTTCGATTTTTGTACCAATCAGTCCAGCAATCTTCTTTCTTCATTCTAGTGAAATTCATTACAGTGTCAACTAATTCCACCTGCATATCCTTCATCAGCTGGTTGCCATACTGCATTCGTTGATGGAACAGCTCCCTTACCCACCAACGGCGTTGTAGCTCTTCCTGACGTCTTGTTCACTCTTCACGATAAAACTATCGCGAATGACGTTGATGCACGGGGAGGTGTGGGCACCATGACAGTAGCTAGGTTCACATGAGACGCAATTCCGGACGGTAGCCCGGCACGGCTATGCGTTCTGCAATGCTATTGGCCAACGCAAAATGGATTATTTCAACGCAGTGCCTTGGATACTATATCAAAATCTCCAGATATTTTCCGCTGTCGGATGCGTTGCCGGATCTGCGCGGAGGTTACTGCGCACACCTCTCTTGTTTGGTTGTTCAGCCATATTGAAATTCGACATTTATGTGGTTGATATTGCGGTTTCGAGTTCGGCAATTGTTTGTTTTTTGCGATTGCATTTTATTATGACTCCGCTGCCATGTGAACGCCTCTGCGGCAAAAATTCCGGCAAATGCGTTGCCGTGCCGGATTGCCGTCCGGAATTGCGTCTCCATGTGAACCTAGCTTGATACTGACTAGCTTGATACTCGCGGATACTGACGGCTCGCCCTTTTTCCTGGTTACTCGCGGATAAATAATCACAAAGTTTGCCGGTGGGTTCTCGCGAGTGCCGCTCGCCCAGTGTAAACGTTGCTTAAGATGCTCCCGCTTAAAATTTTGTTTCCTACGGCCCCTGGACATTTCCTATATCTCAGCCAGTTTGAAAACCACCTGCCAAGAAGTTTTGCTCTGTCTTTTTGGATAAGACGCTCTTTTGTGCAGGCTTTTTGTGTGCGTTTAGTGTTGTTCAGATCGTTGTCAAGTTGTGTCTTTCTAGTCGTCCGAGTTCGGTATGGCCAGTGCTTGTGGTAAACGTGGAATAAAAAGGAAAGCTTCATCGATTTCAGGCAAGCTCGAAATTTTTCCGACCTGCAAGATATCAACTTCTAGTCTTTGTTTGTCTAGCATAAACCCTGGTTTCAAGCACTCAGAGGGGTTTTCTCAATTTCCGACGCTCATTTGAGCTGGTTCCTTTAACAGCGAGTTTTACTGTACTTTCAACATTTTCGGGCTCATATGAAGAACTTTGTGTGAAGTCACTGCTGGCCATTTGGTAATTTTGGAAACCAGTAAATATACTTTATTTATCCTGAATAATTAGAATTTTTTATTTCAATTTTAGAGCTAAAACCAAATGCATTATTACCTACTTCCAGAGTAGTTCTCAAATTATTCAGGATTTCAGGGGGTCCTTGTGCATCCTCACCTTGTCCTTGTTTCCTCATCGTGATAAACGATTCGAGGGAAAAATCACCCAATTTTATGCTTATAGGTACTCCTTATTGCGCGATGTACTAACAACTAATTCTTAGGTCCTGTGTCGAGGGTGAATATGAGTAAGGATATTCACAAACTGATTCCTGATTTACAGGAACCAGAAAAATTGATTAGTTTCTGCGGTGTTGCCGTTAACGCATTGGACCAACTCTACTACCCTGTTGAGCACATCGCGTGGGCAGCCGACTGCAAACTTTTACCGTTCAAAAGTGACAAGTGGTGGACGGCTAGCAGCGTATGTTGGGCTCTGTCCATGTATTTAATGGTTGTCAAGTATGTGGATTTCTTTTCATAAAATAGTGGAAGTTCGCGTAAACTATGTACCTACATTTATAGCCTCGTACGACTATATAGATGTACGTACCACTTGTGTTTTTGCTCCACCTCTATAATTTTATATTAAAATTATCAACTAATTTCTTCTTACAGATCGTTGAGACACCATAGAATCATTCAGGGTATTAGGAAAAACATGGCTCAAATGAAGGATATCCCTCGGTAAGTGTCTCGTGGGTGTCTACGACAAAAATCCCATCGTGCACCCTAATGAACGAATTTTTGAACGAGCTACCATAGCTACTATAACTACTCATTTCTGCTGCCATTTGTATAAATCATCTCGAATTTCCAACAGTGCCAACCCAAATTTAATCTCTGTTCAGGGAAGTTTTAAACTTCTAAAATGTATTGAACTTGGAAACAAAGGTATCTGGAGGGGTGAATTTGTTGTTATTCTACTCAAATTGTAAGCATTTGAGCGTTTCAAAAACGTGTTTTCTTGAATAAGCTGTGAGGAATCATTGAAGGAATCCTGGTGTAGGTATAAAACATATTATATGTCCATTTATGAATAATATTCGCAATCATCGCAAAATGTCCTAGAATGGGAGTATACCTTCAAGTACTGCAAAATTCAATCTGGAGCCTCTCCCGTATAATAATGCGTAGTTATAAAATTATAGTTAACATTTCATGTAGGTACGTACTAGGTACTTTGAATCCATTCCAACGACTCCGTTAAAAAAATAATTTGTTGCTGAGTTCCAAAGGGCTTGTTACCAATATGATTGATGCACTAACCGGAAAACAGTAATTTTTCAATAAACTGTGTCCATATTGTTGGCCGTGAAAAACCGTTGAAAATCTTCAATTTCAATACCACAAAAATTCTTTCCAGATTTTTCTGAATAATTATATTCCTTGAGATTAACGCTAACTACTGCAAATTCCGCCAAAATAATACTAAACGATGGGTTCGAGAGTGGGTCTTTTTCAGAAAGAAGAATAAATTGTGTAATGAATTGTTACCTACCTATAAATTTTCTATGATTATAAATTGCCACTTCGTAAGAATCACGATGTTGCCGGAACTGAGTTTGTAATTGCTTGAGAGTGTAATTACTGCATAGCCCACCCCTCCTCCACCCATATATCTATTTGAATCACTGGATTATAAAATAGACCACAAGGTTTAATCGATTCATACAGTATATTGGCACTCCACGGATATCGGGATAATAAGACACAGTAAAGAATGAACAAATACAAAAAAATTTATTCAAACTATTTTCTTTTTAGCGTTCGAAGGTGCTGTAAACATTTTTCATTCGTCTCCATTTCAAGCACTTTTATTTATTTTTTTTTCATTTTAGACCATAAAATTAATTTATCGATATGATTTTTTGATAAACTATAAATTCAAACGCAATAAACAATATTTAAATAATAAATCTCAACTATATAAACAAATTATGAACTCATATTGATGTCTACTCATTTATTTTGATTTTTCAGAGAGAGAATCCACGCTTTATCAACACTGCAGAATAATGAAACATTAACCGCCATCAGGTGTTTGGTAGATTTTATTCACGCCGTCCACTGGCTACCTAACGGTTTCCTATGGGCGGGCAAGCTCAAGCAGTGGCACATAGGTATTTTAGGAATACTTTCATCATTAATCAGCCTCTACCAGTCGTGACTCTCGTTCAGAAATGTTATGCGTCTTTTTTATTTGTTATTTCATAATTTTACACAAAATAAATGTTATATTTTGCATCGATGTGAATTGGATAACCCATCAAACCATTTTCGTTGCACCGAACGAATTGAACAAAAGAAACAAGCAAAAATCCACAAAATCGCAATATCTTTATATTCGAGAACGACTTTAACGCCATAATAATTTATAAATGCAAAACCATTTATTATGTCTTTGTTCCAACGTAAAAATTTTGAGCGCAGTGTCAACTTGAGTAAACGATTTCATGGGTAGCACTTGCGGTGTTTATTACAAAAAGTCTCCTATTCGATGCAACAAAGATCAACTTTTTCATTGCTTCAACATAAGAATTCCCTATTGAGTAGAACTTTTGCGAGTAATAATCGAATTATACGAACTTGAAATTCAGAAAAAATAAACTAATAAGTGAATTCATTCACCTCCACCGCACAAACGTAAAACAAAATGTATGTTCCAATCAGAACTTCAGTGCTTTCATGTCATATAAAACGATAAAAAATTCAAGAAAAACTGTTTAACACTTCCACTTTCGGGTTGGTATAAATAAGTAATAATTTAGGAACTTTAAAATCGTAACATGATTAAATAACTTAAAAGCTCAAGTTAAATTATATTTTGCATCAATAAATAGGTACTACTGTGTTCTGCAAACCACAACACATCGAATTTTTCGCCTAACAAGGGATGTTGAGGGATTAAGCATTAAAATATCAACAAACGCCAATGAGATGTGACTTGAATAATACCTCTAATTACTCAATCTATCGTGCACGTTACGTTTTTTCCCGACTGCTTTCTGAAGTTCAGTTTTTTTTCATAAACGGTTTGCTAAGTTCCGAAGAATTTTCAGTCCCTGAAAATAGAGAATTGCGGTCTGTTAGAAAAGAAGCAGAGCGTTTAGGTTGTTGGTACAATCGTAAATCCTGTAGAGATTATTTAAATGGGAAATTATTGTTGAAACACGGACCAACGCTAGCGGGTTTTGTGACAATCCAGTGCGTTGAGGCAGTGAAAGGCCGTAAAAACTCCTTTGGGTCTCTCCTTTGGAAAGGAGCCCTTCCGGTTGAAGGCTTATGTTATGAACATGACCTTTTTAGAAGGTTGATAGGTTTTAGATAGGTTGAAGGTTATTTAAAAGCTACCTATCCACGGTGGTTACCTTTTGAACTGTATGACGTCATCAGCGACTAAGTGCCTATGAACAAATCGTTCATTTCCCGCCTACAGTGCTTCAGTTGTTGGCTGACTACCCGACAACTAGGTATAATTTTTAATCATGCAACGACACTTCCTCCTTATAAAATCAAAAACGCACATTCAGATTCTTCATAGCAAAATACAGTAGCATAAAAGATGTCATTCTACGCTTGAAGAGGTATCCAAGTGCGGATTGGGTAAAAGGATGATTACTCAAGGATGCAGCTCAGGGTCGGCTGAGCCAACTGAGGATCTTCAAAACAGCCTTCCTTTGTAAAGGAATGTTCTACTCTGGTATTTGTTAATTTCCTAGCGGACCACAGGACTATAATGCTATCCACTGCGAAGCCAAAATCATCGGTGAAGTTGAACTAGTCTACTGTTTGGCGTAATATTGTGGTTTAAATTCAGGGTTTTTTTTCCTAGCAATTATCTCCCAGAACCTGGGTTCGACTCCAAATAAGAATAAAGCTCAAACATTTTTGGATATACCCTCTTCCTACGCCCAATATTATTATTATAATTATAATTATAGTAGTTTATTTGTACAGTTTTTTGATATTGCAAAGAGTAGCACATCACGCAAGAAAAACCAGAAAACTATTATTGCTGATTTTATGAAATTTATAATATCTGTAATTAATATCCTACGTATTTTGCCGTATGTTTTATTTTGTGACAATCACCTAACTTTTGAAGAAATTATCGGTAATTAATTTTTTCTTTCTTGATATATTTGATTATATACCTGTATAATTTATTGATATCGAAAGAAAAAATAATTACCTATGATTTCTTCAAAAGTTAGGTGATTGTCACAAAATACAACATACGACAAAAGACGTAAAACATTAATTACAGATTCTATAAATCGCATAAAATCAGCAATAATAGTTTTCTGATTTTTCTAATCACAAACGCATTGTGAAGTACATAGTGTACATACCTAATCATGGTTTACATTTAGGTAGGTTTCTCGGCAAGTCCATCTCCCAAAACTCAGCTTCAACTTCAAACACGAATTATTAAGCCCACATATTTATGGATACCTGCTTCTTACGATCAATATTCAAGATATACCTATGGCAGGCATTCAATATTTTCCGCTGAGCCCTCGCTACAAGTGGTGGTTAGTTATGCAAAACCTGCACGACCGCCCGGTGTTGAAGGATAGGTAAGGTAAACCTTGAGCGCCGTCGACATGACGCCGCGCTGCCCTTCTTGCTAAAGAAATGTGGCTCCTTGTCTGCATTGCTGTAGATACCGTCTATAGCTACGTATGACTGCCTCGCGATACCGGTATGAACCCGAAGTATAATGAATGTATTGCAATCGGAAATGAACGTTTTGAACTCGCCTTGAAATTCACTTTTCACTTAATATAGGTATCTAATTCCTTATCAACCTGTAACAGGCGTTAATAGGTATGGGAGCTCGAAGAATTGCGTTAAGCAACATGAATTAGGTAGTCACCTATCTGAAAGATTTGATATAGTGTGAGGGTTTTATAGGCGAATGTTAGTGCATCTAGGAGGAATACTTGTGATATGCCTAAGCATTGTAAGGAAGAAAAGCGTGGAAGTAGAGAGACACGTTTACAAATTGCAAATACGAAATTATAAGGCTCCAATCGCTTCTACACTTCTTCTTTCGTAATTTTCTACATTCAGTTTCTTTTCAATCTATAAAAAAGATCTATAAAAAATTACAAATTAAAGAAGTCATCTTACCATATTGTACTGTGTGGAGCGCATATTGCTCCCGTAAAATAGCTCCAGTACTATTTTTATTTTTTGAGCCCCTGGTCAGTTCTTGGTGTGCCCTCATGGATTCGCCCGAGTGCTGCCATTCCCAACATCCCCTACAGAAGTATCTGAAGCAGGTGATATCTCGACAGAAGTAAGGACCTTGCTGAACGCTGCAGGCGGAACACGGAGAATCCTCCAGATAGGGGTTGATTTGAACCTGCGATAATTAAAATTAAGTCACGCGATATTCAGGCCGCAGCGACAAACATAGTATCATATTTTGTTGATTGCTTTTGTAGAGATTTGTATACGCCGAGGTTCCGCCACTGGTACTTGAATGACCTCATCCTAAATAAGTTTTCTTCCGTGTTGATCAATGTTGGTCTTCGCTCAGGTCCTAAAATGAGAGAAAACGTCTACATACCTACCTACATCCTTATAACTTAACGCCACCGCAGTTGAACCAGTCACAGTTTTGCAACTGGAATTAATGTAATTATTGAATTATGCAAATCACTCTCCTAAATGTACTGTAACCCCATTCCGTCATTTCGAATTACGCAAACGCGCAATTGTTCGAATTTGCAATTAACTATCAACGAATGGCACATGACATTTCACAATTTGGCCAAATTATGTACCACATTTCGCCGTTAATCACATCTACCCATCATACTAAAGGGACCCTTTAGTATGATCTCTTGGTATCCTACCAAGGTCTGTCAATGAAGTTGATTGACTTAGTTCAATTTAACACTTCGCAAGTAATGTCTTCTAATACCGCCAACGGTTATCGATTCAATACAATTCATTTTCGTAAACGGTCGTGTATTTCAATCATAACCGTGCAAAACGCTGACTTACCTACAGAATCTGTCTACCAAGAAGGTGAAGCTATTATTCATAGTTAAGTGTGAGGCAAAATATTATTCATAAATTTCTTCATGCAGCATAACCGTATGAGGGAAATTAAACATCGAACACTTTCCAAGGTTCAGTCCACGAATTTTGAAACTTTTGGACCACAAAATTTTTGTACCTATGGACCAACTGAAATAGTTCTATATCGAGTCAGCATCCTGTGACAGTTCTGATTAATTTGCAATACCTACTACTGTTGGTTTTCATCTATTTTTGACGATTTTAACCGAAATAAGCGAGTTTGGGCCCATTTTGGTTTATTATTCTGTGAATAATACACCTATGTATTCGCTCAGCAAAAAATTTTTATAACACCCCCTCAAACTTTTTTCTTTTACGTTTCAAGGTGCATAGATTCCAAAAATGCAACGTCCGTCCGCCGTACGCCGTCCGCCGTACGCCGTCCGCCGTACGCCGACCGCCGTATCACGTGTACAGGCTTCATTTTCGGTCTAAAAAAGTCGTTCTTTCGCACACATGCTCCATTTGGGCCCTAGTTGTGTCCCGAAACTTTTCAGCCCGATCGGAATATACCCAGGGGTGTTATGAGTGAAAATGTGTGTAAAAATAGGTACTTTTTACGTTTTAGCAACATATTGGTAACATGAGCTTCTGAGATATCGTTTTATATGTTTTTGGGGACGAGAAGACCGAATATGAAGTCGATTTTGACCAAAGAGAGGAAAATTGAGTTCCACCAAATGTTCAGCTCCCAAAATTGATTTTTTATGAGTGAAAAACCTGGGAAATCGTCTGAAATCACCATCAGTTTGTATAATAACACTGGAAAAAGTGTCAAGACGTGGTTCAGGACGATTAAATGGCACTACCAACGATCAAAGATAGTTTAAAAAAAAAGAGCGTACCTAATTTGTGTTTTGGGGGCCAAAATTAATGGAAACCATCAGAAGTAGCTATTTCGATTATTACGCATGAAAGAAACAATAAATGAACAGCCAACCTTTTTGTAGGTATGTCCAATAGAATAATAAACCCATGTGACAAGGACTTTGCAGCGTTTTTTTTTTTAGAAAAAAATCTCAGTATGAATATAGGAGAATTTTTGTTTCTAGTCACCATTCTATACCATTTTCAGCCACCGTAAATAATTTTAATGTTTTGACCCACTTTGCTTTATCGAAAATCGCTCATCATGGAACTCATCCTTTTGTTCACCAATTACAATAATCTTGGCGAAATTTGAAATTTTTCATCTGGTAGCCAAGTTCAGACATAATCTGTAAGACTCACGAATGAGCACATACGATTACACATAAAAAATGGTTCAAATCTAATGAGGGATTCGGAATGCTCCGAAACGGATTTATAACTAAAAAACGCTGCAAAGTCCTTGTCACATGGGTTTATTATTCCATTGGACATACCTACCTACAGAGATGTTGGCTGTTTATTTATTGTTTCTTTCATATAAAATAATTGAAATAGCTATCTCTGGTGGTTTCCACCAATTTTGGCCCCCAAAACTCGAATAAACTACGCTCCTTTTTTAAAAAATAAATTATCTCTGATCATTGGTAGTGCCATTTAATCGTCTTGATCCACCTGTTGACACTTTTTCCAGTGTTATTATACAAATTGATGGTGATTTCAAACGATTTCCCAGGTTTTTGACTCATAAAAAATCAATTTCGGGAGCTGAACATCTGGTAGAACCTCAATTTTCTATTCTTTGGTCAAAATCGACTTCATATTCGGTCTTCTCGTCCCCAAAAACATGAAAAACGATACCTTAAAAGCTCATGTTACCAACATGTTGCTAAAACGCAAAAAGTACCTATTTTTATACACATTTTCACTCATAACACCCCTGGGTATATTCCGATCGGGCTGAAAAGTTTCGGGACACAACTAGGGCCCAAATGGAGCATGTGTGCGAAAGAACGAATTTTTTAGACCGAAAATGAAGCCTGTACACGTGATACGGCGGACGGCGGACGGCGGACGGCGGACGGACATTGCATTTTTGGAATCTACGTACCTTGAAACGGAAAAGAAAAAATTTTGAGGGGGTGTTATAAAAATTTTTTGCTGAGCGATTACATGGTAGGTGTATTATTCACAGAATAATAAACCAAAATTGGCAGGAACTTAGCAGAGTACCAATGAACCCATTGTAATAGCTCAATTCTCCGAAAATTTGCTAAAACCAGGAAGAGCTAAGATATAGGTAAGATTTAACTAGGAACTCGAACGGCTAAAGCGAGTTTACGTATTATGTATTCACTAAAAATGTGACTCACTTTCTTGGAAAACTTGCTAGTTTTCACTTCAATGAAAGCAGCTAAAACTGCCTTCATGTAGGAATGATGCGTGCTGAAAGTAACACGCCCAGAACCGATAGGGTATTTGTACTTGTCGGTATCCAATCCTGAAAAACGCGTTCACGGATTCATTATAATAATAAATGTTTCCAAAATCTTATTGTAAATAAACTACGTAAGCAGTTATTCATGTTGACGTTGGTAGGTACTGTTTATAAATCAAATTGTTATTGTTGGGTAATCGAAAACGAAGGAATGAAATCATGAACATCTGGAATAAGTTGTAACAAACTTCATAGATCAGTAAGTCTATTTCAGTTGGATTTTGGTGAAAAAATGAGTATTTACAGGAGGTTTGGGTGTTTGAATACTTGAACCAAGGAAACAGCTGTGGAGAAATTTTTGCAGCATTCTGTTCAGTTATTGCACGAATACAAGGCTTCCGCCTTTAGGTAAGAATTGACGCTTGCCTCCAAGGTGAGGGCACCAGAACATTGAACTATCGATGTGCCACAAACTTTCTTGTAGCACTGACATAGTGGTTGTGTACATTCAATTGAAAAACAGCATAACTCACCCGCGTAAACTACAGCTCCGAACAGGTCACTCATTATTTTCGCTAGTGCTTCGGCGTGTATCATGCCGTGCAAGGCTCCAACAAAAACAGTCTTCTGGGGGTCCAACTTTTGAGAAACTTTGGCGAAGTTGCTGTTAGCCACAACCCACGGAATTATTTGCACTTGCGTCTGGACAGAAGCGGGATAGCATTCAATCATATCTACCATTATCTTGACAGAGAAGAAAATGAGATAACATGAGAAAGGACCTGCATTGAATGATATAGCGAACGGAACGGAATTTTTTGATAATTTTAATGGGTTTCGAAATTATACAAACTTACCTCTTTCGATTTAATCTTTCGAGTAGGGATTTTATAAAAATCTCCCCTTTTAACGTAGTTGTAGGTGCAGGAATCCATCAAAGATCTCACCTGCAAATTGTGGGATCCGTTTTGTCAGTTTTAGTTCAAGAATAACAGACTTAGTTCAATGGATACAATCTGAATTACGTCGCAGTTTTGTCAGTTTTATTCAATGGATAATATTCAACGGATAACAGACGTTTAAAATTATCACATTTTGAATGGCACTGTGGGGGTCCGTTTTTTAAAGATTCCACAGGTTCATTATTGAAAATAATAAACCAAAATGACTGTGTTATAATAAGTACCTACTGCATTTAATTTTGCAGAAATATTGAAATAGGTAAAGATTAGGAGGAGCCTCTAAATTCTTACTTTTTTCTCCGATTCCAATATGAGATAAGCAAACCCTTTCGGCTCTTTGATCCCTTCTTTTTTCGGCCATTCGACTTTCACCGAGCCGAACTTGCTGAAAGCTTGAACCAGAGCGAGTTCTGTGATGTCCCATGGCAAGCCTCCCACGAACACCTTTTCAAGCATGGGTAAAAAGAACCGAGTTACTCACACCACTTAAAACATTTTTAACATTCTATATACTATCGATCTTTACATGTATCAACTTCCATGTTGACGGATGAGCATCATTGAAAAGTTAGATGTACAGGATTGAGTTTCCGCAAACTGATCCGCTACCGTTACAAAGCCACTCAATGGCCACAATATCCGCACTTCTATTACGGCTAGGTATGGGTATCCCCCTTCGACCCGCCTCTTCTTACACTCAAGACTCAGCTGAATAAAGATTTCGCTGTTAGGCATCTTATTGCTCGTCAGCTGTTGCTAAGTGCTCGCAAAGGCAATAATTAGGGCCACACTGTGCAATGCAAGCCGCTGCTTACCCACCTTACAGGAGTATGTGAGTGGTTGCTTGTGATTCTTCGCCGGCAATTCGCCAACCCAGGTGCAAGAAACATCCCTTACTGTGTTACCTGAAACTGTAAAAATCAACAAAATTATCAAAATCCCGTTCGTGGAAATATTTTATGCAGATTTGAAAAAAAAAAAAATGCCACCGGATTTTGGGAAACCCACCACACATACTTACATCCCATTTGGAAAAAATCTTGGTCCTCCAAAATCAAATCCATGTTTCATCGGAATCAGATCGTGACTTCTGTATCCGCATGCGCACACGTGAAATCCTTGCCATGCATATACCTAACTATACGAAAGGATCCACCATAAAACAGTCTGCCTGAATTGGGCAATCATGACCAGTTTCTTTTTGTGGATCAGGAATTTGAATTTGAAGTTTGTAGTCGGGTATTATGTAGGTACCTAAGTACTACCTATCGGTGATTGTGAAAATCCCTTCGGATTAGCGCTGTGAATCCGTATTTCTTCAATGAGGTTTCCATTATGAATGCAATTCATTTGCAATTAAATTGCTGTGAATTTTCGTGCAATGGGATTGGCAAAAAATACATTTTGGATGTCTTACTCTTTATCTGCTTACTGTTAGTAATTGACGTGAGATTTTAGAGACTGACCTCTATCTACATCAGTAGGTAGATACTACTAAGTATACCACGCTCTTTTCATTAGACCTTATTCCCAAACAAATAAGGTAAGCTATGTTGGCAGACTCACCATTGAGATTTCTTTGAAACCTCTGCTGTTTATCGGCTTGACCGTTGTTGTAAACTTCATAGTTTTCGCCGCATTTCGCTTGGTCGTTGTGCACAGCAGCCAGCAACAGTCTTCCGGTTCGCTCGATAATTTTATTCATCAGTTGAGGATCGCAGTCCTGCTGTTGTCTTTGGAGGGAGTACACGTTTTGGATGTTCGTCCATTCCTGCTCATTCGCTTGGCAAATGACGGAGTTTGGTTGTACTGCTACGGTATTGTTCTGAAACATCAAGTGGAATAATAAGAAACATACATCAACGCATAATAAATTATTTATGACGCGAGGAAAACGGATCACGCACTTAACATGCCTAGAAGTCGTATAGTTACGGCCGTGCTGTTTCCTATCCTTCAGTGATATCAAATTGATTTAGGGATCAAACATCCTGATATTTGATGATGAGCGACAACGAACCGACCTTATTTCTTGTAAAGCCTCATTTCAATTGCGCTTCGAGCAAAACATCATTCCAGTTGTGAAGTTAAAATAGAAAACTTTAATGTAGGATACCTGTTTATGTGGTGTAGGTACTAGCTGTGGGTTGTTGACTATTGGGTCGTTTGGTATTTGCTAGTTTTGCTTATTTTTACTAAATAGGCACCTATATTCAGGTAACTAATTATCACCGTTAACATAGTAGTAGTTTCAATTGAAATCTATAACTAACCAAGAAGTTTACGTTGCTCATGTCACCCATAGAAGTACTGGAATTGCTTTCGTTCGGCGAGTTGCTGTTGGAAGTCATGCTGCCCGGGCTGCTGTGGGTGCTGTACGGAGAAATAACAGTATTAAAAATAACAAAAATAGATTACAAGGCCGACGTCAAGAATCACATTATTTAGATGTTATTTTTGGTGAAATAATATTTATTCCCGATTACACCAAGGAAGCATAAAGCTTCAAGTTCAAGGAAAATTACGTATGTAGTTCTAATTATTAAGATCCTCTTATTCGTGCCATCGCTCTATCAGTTGAAATGAGGACATGTACCTAGTCACTAAAAATTGTCCATTATACCCCAGTATAACTCAAAGTTTGTTAAGAAGGTATATTACGTAATCGTTTCGGCAGATATGACAGGTCTCACCTCTTGATCGGTGGTGAATTGGTCGGAGGGCAAATAGGTGGCATCGTGTATTGGGTGTCCACAGCTCTCACGATCTTCCGAGGAACAGTCACAGCTTGAGTGTCGTAGCGTAATTGGTAATTTCCATACCTTATTCCGGCCCCCTATATTACACCGAGAGGATATTAATGGTCGTGTATTGCTATCCCTTAACGAACTGTTATTAAATTGATGCACCTACACCTATATCTATACATACTATACCTATTTTGTTTCGAGTGTTTCAAAAATTAGCCTCTAGTAGTACCTATGCAAGTCACTATTTCATGTTCAAAATTCCTAGACCATCGATTTAAATATGGAACACTTTCAAGATAGAGGAATGTATGTGTCATTTGAATTGAGTAAATCCTAATTCAATAGAAAGTATGTACTGACTTGGATATTAATTAAGTTGTTCACCTGGTAAGATGGGATAGTATCTATTGCTGGAGTCACATTGTAAGGCGGTGCAAGTGGATTCGAGTTCCCAATAAGCGTGCCACGTGGCATATTTAGGCAAAGAAGGTCCGATATAGAATCTCCTGTAATGAAGTCAGTTTCATCAAAAGTTTGAGAAAATTGTGCCCACAGAATAAGTGGAAGGACTGTGTTTGCACCATCAGGTAATCTCAACAATTATGTAATAAAATATAATACTAATTCAAGTGAAATGAAGTAAACTGTCACTCACCATGGGGTGGTGGAGTGTTATCGAACGGAGAAGAGTTTTGGGACCAAGGTAAGAAGTCAACATTTTGGCAACCAGGCATTGAGGGCTCCACACAACTCCTCAGCTGAAAAATTTTATGGATATCCATTTTACATGATTTTTTAAGAATATATAACAAAAAGGGATGACAAATTTTGATTTCGGAACACGATAATAATTTACACTATTATAGTCCTTCCGCCACGTTACTACCTTGGTAGGCTCGAACCAAAATTATGGGAAGACATAAATATCCGGTTTGAGAAAAATATCTCAATTCCGAAGTGCTTTTTACCGAAATGTTTGCACACATATCTATAAAATTCATCGGCTTTTTCATTGGTGCCAGGTTTGTAGACACCATAGATCAGTATAATTAGGAAGGGAAGCATTGTATTACGGTTCCCAACAAGATGCATTTAAAATAAAAATTTGCTACATCATAAAACAATTATTTTGGTACTAGTTGGAAAATTTAGAAAAACCCCACTCCTGGATCTCATTTTATGAGTAGATAGGTAGGGTACACCACGCAGAAAAAACCTGGATTCAATTATCACACAACGCGAAATTGTATACTAGGGCCGTACAATGGAACTGAAAGTATGATATCTTGCGTTTATGTAGAAATATTATAATATTTACCAAGAGGCTGAAATCGATTAGGTAAACGCTC
The DNA here is from genome assembly GCA_954871275.1 of Leptopterna dolabrata. NCBI lineage: Eukaryota > Metazoa > Arthropoda > Insecta > Hemiptera > Miridae > Leptopterna > Leptopterna dolabrata. Next base: position 28,271,179 of record OX940982.1, on the reverse strand, counting down.
ATTGTCGTGATGGTCGTCGATTATAGAAATAAAATTAAGAACGTCAATAAACAACTCTATAAATGAAAATAAAAGCTGTGATTGGCCACAGTAAAACTTCGGACGGTGAGAAAGTGATTGCTACGGCAATTAGAAATTGAAGAATTGAGAAAACTACGCGGAATAAAATATTTCGACAAGAATAAAAACAAATTGAGACATTTTTTTCTCGCGGAGAAAAGTTAAAATTGCGTAAAAATTTGTTGAGATGTTGCTTTGTTTTCAACGGGAACAGCAGTTCAGCTGATCAAAAATTAAATTTTGGAGGAATCGCCTATTAATTTGTGAGGTTGCTATCTACACTTCTAACTTTATGAATTTGAAGAATGTTTACCAACCCATTAGGTACTTGAAAATAATACAATCATGGTACATTCTACAACGGGAGAAATTCAACAGTTGCAAATTCCATACCCTTTTTGAAAACTGGCTGCAAATGGATGAACAAATACTTTAATTCATGCGTGAAGCAAGAGTAACGGCAAAAAATATGTTATATGGGAATTTCAAACATGCCCCTTACCTGTCCACGTAATTTACAAGTAAGTACTCTAGCATCCCAACATGCTGTTAGACTACGATGCTCAGTAAGAGAAGAAACAATGCCTACTTATATTTTAGTCCCAGTATATTTACCAACATGTTAGTGCATGCGTACACACTCTGCACATACCCTGAACTATATACAATAAACCACAATTGGGGAACGCCTAAATTTACAAAATTGCTAATTTCTAGCTCATCAGAAGTGTACAAAAACTCATCTGAAGATGATTACCATTTTGAAGATCTACTCGTCCTTGTAATTTTACCGACGTGATGTATCATGTTGCTTGAATAAGCCTCTAAAGGAAATGTTTCCTATTTCTTACAAATGAATGGAATGCTTCATGTTTTGGTTTATTATTTTGTGAATAATAAACTGTAATAATAATAATATGTATTCGCTCAGCAAAAAAATTGTATAACACCGCCCCCAAAATTTTTTCTTTTACGTTTCAAGGTGCGTAGATTCCAAAAATGCAATGTCCGTCCGCCGTACGCCGTATCATACATATGTACTTAATTTTCGGTCTAAAAAATTCATTCTTTCGTAACAGGCGGCAACGAAGGCCCTAGTTGTGTCCCGAAACTTTGCAGCCCGATCGGAATATAAACAGGGGTATTATGGGTGAAAAATGGGTGTAAAAAAAAAAAAAAAAATGTTTTAGTAAAATGAGCTTTGCGACATCTTTTTCCATGTTTTTTAGGGCGAGAAGACCGAATATGAAGTCGAGTTTGACCAAAGAGTGAAGAATTGAGGTTATAACGAAGGTTCAGCTCCTAAAATTCATTTTTTATGAGTCAAAAACCTGGGAACTTGTCTGAAATCACCATCAATTTGAATAATAACACTAGAAAAAGTGACAACAGGTGAATGAAGACAATTAAATGAGCAAGCATAATTAATATGACAGAAAAAAGAGCGTAATTCGTGTTTTTGGGGGCCAAAATTGGTGGAAACCATCAGAAATAACTATTTCAATTATTGAACATGAAAGAAGTGATAAATGAACAGCCAAAATTTCTGCAGGTATGTCCGATAGAATAATAAACCCATGTGACAAGGACTTTGCAGCGTTTCACATTCGAATATGATTAAGTGTCAATTCAGTGCCAGGTAGGTACTAGGTATGTACGCATTCATGGGATATAATGCTAAAATAATTAATTGAAATGAAAGTAATTGCTGCTAAAAGGTGATTTGATGCCGTCCCCGCCTAGAAGACGGAGTGGGCTGGGACAACGAGTAGGTAGGTACTAGACACTGGGAAAAACCGATCACCTTCTACTGTCAGGTTGAATTTTTGGTGTCTGCAGCAGGTACCTATTACTTGAAGCAACCTTCTTTGGCAGTGACAACTAACCATACCTATGTACACAGCCCAGGGTTGACCATCAAATTTTAATGATTACGTATAACTGTATTCTCAGAATAGTACATTATATTATAGGTATCTATAATTATTAGGTACCTATATTAATAGATAGGTACCTATAATTATTTTAATAAATTGAAATATGTACTATAATAGAACTCCGCCCATCATTTTTAACTGATGTCGTTCCTCCTTAATATAGTAGGTAGGTAGGTGATACGACATACTTGATAAAGATGAGGAAGGTGATCACCAGTCCTTGCAGTTGGCATGTTGAGAAGATCGGACAGAGATTCAACGGAATCTCCTAAAATATAATAGAAAAACATTATTGCTTTAAAAAATTTCTATAAAAACAAAATAAAACATTTGAAATGGGAGCGAACATGATAAGAGCATTTTCTGACAGCCTGATAAAAGGTGATCGTTGTCGTTCGATTAATTTAACTGGAGTCGTTGAAGCCAATTTGGTGGATTTAAGACCGGAATTTAGTCAAAAATGAAGTATGTATTTCGAAATTCATTTAATATTAACTTCTTGCAATATGTAGATGTATGAAGGACACGGAGGTACGTGAATGCAAACTTCCTATAGCAAGCAAAAATTACCATTTTGAAACTATCTCCGATGAATATAAGAAAATCTAGAGTCACCAGTTACAAAAATGGACAAATAGCAAATCATAGGAAGTAAATACGCAGCACAGATATTCCATCTTTCGGGCCGATTTGCTAGTATCACTTATAAAACGGAGCTTATAATATACGTTTTCTCACAAAATACATGCAGACATAAACGAAGGCAATAATAACCTTGGAGGTGGTACCTAGGTTCGAATGAAAATAATCACGCAAATAGACAGTGGAAAGTTATTCCTAAGCTGGAATACAGTATATCAAGGGCTATCCACGACATCCGCTCCTTGAAAGCATGCGCTAAATCAAGAAAGTATATTAGTTAACCTTAACGTTTAGGTACCTGTTGGTGGTGGAGTGTTGAAAGGTGATGAATTCTGATACCATGTCCCTTGACAAGTCGCCAAATTGTTGTTCTCTTCTCTTGCGAAATGGACTCCCGAGCCATTCGCTCTCCCTTGCATCTATACAAATCAAGTTCTAAGCATCATATGCCAAGTCCCCGAGCTAGACTAGAGACACAAGGGGAAAAGAAGGCTGTTGAGATCCATAGGGCGAAATTTTTATTTTTCATCGGAATGATTTAGAACTATGAATTGTCGCGGTGACGGGAAGGGTCAACGACAAAACGGGTTGCCCCGTCTAGTTGTGTCAACTGGGGCTTATTCGCAGCCTCCGTCCTATGAGATATCTCTGAACGTCCGCCCACTTCTAGGCTATAGAGATAACGTAAAAGGCATGAAATAACAACAGAAGAGCAAAAATATTGAAATACATCAAACCACTGTACCTTACTCATAATATTATGAGAATATTTCAACTGATGTAGGTAGGATAATAAACGGGAAAGTGAAGTAAACGAATCCTATTCTCATTCTACGAAAGTAAAATTAACTAATGCATCACCGGTTTCGTTGTCCACACCTTAACTATATATTTTAATGACCTAGTTTACATTACAATAAATTGCTAACACATTATTATTTGTTACCAGTGATAGTACGACGGAAACCGCTATAAGAAGTATAGAAAGCTTTACTTCCGAATTTAAAATTGATTTAGCCACATTCGAAAGTATCCGTATTACTTAGTTCGCTTGGAACGATTGGAAAAAAGTAATGACCTTGAGTAGTGAATTTGGTTTGGTCAAGAGATATTGCGATCTGCTCATCCACATCTCATCAAAGTACGAGTACATAGAAGCTGAAATATTAGAACTAGGAGAACGACAAAGAAATAGGAAAATAGAAAGCAGATGGAGATAGATAGCCAGCAACAGGAAACGGTTTTCCAGGATCGAAGTTACAACCGAAGCCAAAATTACTTTCAGAAGTTACACTCTATACCTCCAGGCCACACTAAGAAGTGATGGAAGGGATAAACTAAGCAGGTGCAACGTATGTATCTGCCTACCTATTAAACGTCATGGGTAGTCGTTTGTAATCGATATTTTTAATGATAATTGTTTCATTAAAGTATTAGAATAATTGGGATGCATCCAAATCTCGTCAAAATACATTTTTCCAGAAAAAACTTTAATCACAGAAAACTAGTCATGGGAAAGGAGTACTATATAGGAAACTAGTTATGAGAGGGAAATGGCCTGTATTTTATACAAGTACCTAAACATTTAAAATCGCCACCCAAGCTACATTTAGAAGTTACAGTCTAAGAGTATATAAAACAGAATCACATTGAGAAGTAAAGCATTGCTGTTACATAATATGCGCTACGCATTAATTTACATTGTGTCTTACTTAATAAAAATTCTGAATGCAAACCTACCAACCTGCTGGTTTTAGTATCGTATTCGTTCCGTCATCTTTTTAAAATAGTTTATGTTCCGTTTTTTTAATTTGACACCTCAGTTTAATCTGTTATGCGCGTTTAAAATGTGTTATGAATTTTACCTACAGTGTCTTTTACTCCGACGGTAGTTCGTAGGTACATAAATACACACCAGGCGGTTCGCAGGTAGATATCGACAATCTAACATTACACGAAACATGATTCTATGAATAGGTACCGTATAGGAACGCTTAGCTAATCAAATACAGTAGTTTTTAGATAAATATATTAATTTTAAATACAACAAAAAGCCACTCATTTTCAAACTTGCTAATTTACCTTCACATAATATTATTCAGTAACTCAAATAAATCACCTGTTTTTAAAAGCCTACGTTACACCGGTTTACACAAACCGACTGATCACTGATACAAATTCTGTTAACTCTCCTGATTGAATTTTCGTTCGATTGGTGTTCAACTCTGCAACAGAGCCTTTGGTTTAATAGACATCAGTTAATAAGGTAGGCGCACATTCCTGTTGTGGGGGCACATCCTTAGCCTAGCGTTGAATTGGAATCTTGGTAAGTTTCTTATATCCAATTTTTGACATGAGTGAGCTAGACCATGGAGATGTTGCCGAGGAGGCAGTTGACTTCAAGTCTGCCGATGATGGAGAGCAAAGGGAAGAGATTGGCGGAGGAGACGTCATTCCGAAGGAAGCAGGTGATATCACACCGAAGCTGTGGCAAGCAGTCGCACCACCAGATTCTCGAACTCCAACGGATGCCGACCCAGAACCACCCTCGAAGAAAAAAGATAAGAAAGAGAAAACCCAAGATGACAAACCAACAGACGACAAAGTGATCAGGAAGACAGCAGTGGTGGACCCGAATGTCCAAGCAAAGATGTCAAGAGTGAACTTGGGGATGGCTGAGAAAACCGCCCCAGCGAAGAAAGAGGTTACAGATAAATCCGGTGTCCCAGCCGGTGGTTTCTTGCAAACAGGTGACATTGCAATGCACATAGGGCAAACTGAATACATTCTACTGACTGTCAGAGATTTCTTCTTGTACTCCATCCTAGTTACGGTCGTAACTGTTATTGCCGTTGCTTCAATGCCTTCCAGCAGGTATTACTACCATGATATTCTCACTCATTTCCTTACGGACTCCAATTTCAAAACTGAATCCGGTTTACACAAAAACTTTTGGGACATTCGCATTCTGGATCAGATATGGGATTACTTTATAGGTATCTTAATACCGTTGACCTATTCTAGCGTTGATGACAGACTCGCTGCCACTTTCAAGGCTAATTTGAAGGAGAATCATTTGATGATCATGGAAAACGTCGTGGTGGTCTTACCTCGGATACGGCAGGTAAGGGTCAAAAATGATTCCTGCCAAGTACCAGAAGGGTTCAAGTACATTTTCGATTCGTGTTATTATTTTTTCACTCCAGATTTGGAAGATAAGGAACCGTTCGGTTTGCAAAATGGAACACTATGGACGTGGCAACCAGACACAGTTACAAAATCGTCAACCGTAAGTGGTGAAATCTCTAAGTACACCGGTGGGGGTTATTTTATGGATTTTTCAATGGATAGAAAAGAAACTATGAAGCTATACAATGAAATGTGGAACAATACTTGGATTGATCATGGTTCTCGAGCAATCATCATAGATTTAGTAAGTTATACCCAACGAGATAATTTATTCTGTATAGTGACACTACTCTTAGAAATACCTCCGTCCGGAGGTGTTATCACCTCCGGAGACATACGAATTCAGAAATTACTGCGATACGTATCAACAAGTGACTTCGTAGTTCTGGGATTCGAGGCTGCATTACTTGTACTGCTCGTGTACTATACGATCGAAGAGGTCGTCGAATTGATCATCATACGCCTCAAATATTTTCGAAATCCTTGGAATGTTTTCGATTTGACCATTCTAATTTTAGGCTATACGACGTTAGCCATTGGTGTATGGAGGTATTTCGTAGTCGAGAAAGAGCTGCAGGGACTCCGTGATGCCATGAGAAATAATGATTTCTTCAGCTTCCACGGAGTTCGCAACGCCCAGACGGCGTACGAAGTGGCGATTGGCGCTTTAGCTCTGGGCGTTTGGCTCAAAATCTTCAAATACATGTACGTAGTCCGCCCTGGAGCCATCGTCCTTAGAGCTTTCCAGAAAGTCCGAATGGAACTTCTGGCTCTGACTCTGATGCTTCTCCTTCTGGTATTCGGGTTCGCAATGTTCGCTCACGTCATTTTCGGCACTCACGTCGAAGAGTTCAATTCCATTGGTAACTCAATGTTTACCCTCATCGCGCTCTTTTCTGGCGGACTTTACTTTTACAAGGACTGCGAAGAGGCTCGACCAATGCTGGCACCAATTTTCTTCATTCTCTACATATTTGTAGTCATCCTGTTGTTCCTCAATTGGTTCGCTGCAGCGATTGTACATGGCTTGAAGAGAGCAGCAAAGGATTTTGACGCTACTGGTGATGATGAGCAAGTATTTTTAAAAGACATCCTAAGAAATGCCCTCAAGAAAATCTTTTTGTACTGTGGATATAAACGGATGTACAAGAAGATGGACGAGGAAGACATGGCTTACCAAGAGAGGCCAGATTACGACATAGTCATAAACCTTCTCAAACGGAATGGGTTTGGCATTTTAGAGAGAGCGTTATTCCTGAAAAGACACGGAATTACGGAAGAAAATTCCGTCATACCTAAAAACAAAGTTGACGATATTATTGCTGATTTGAACGGCATGAACAAACTCTACGTCGAAGTAGAAGAGCATGCTAGGATAATGGACCAAGTAGACAAAATCAAGAAAAGACTGGAAGTGTTAGACCACGCACTATCTGATATGGTGGTCAAGGTTGACGTTCTCGTAGATAAAATGAAGTATCAAGAAGAAGAGCCAAAACCTCCTAAAGTCCCTTGAATTTGTTATAATTTCACATCAAGATTCCCGATTTGTGATTCATATCTTTGTCTTTTTCTTGTCTAAACATGTCTTGTTGTTCAGTTCAGTTTATGTATTTTAGTAAACTTTGTTAAGATAATATTTTGATTGATGGCGTTTCATTTCGTGACGTATTGCTTTTGAGTCTGCTTTGCAAGCTTTGTAATAACTCTTTGTAGGTGTCAAATTTTCATTTCAAAAAGAGGGCACACGAAGTTCACAAATCTATGGCAAACGAGTAAAACACAAATCCATTCTATTGATCCAATTTCATCGAAATTTGCAAGGGTTGTGCTACATGATCCTACGTGAATTTCATCAGATCCAACTTTCGATATTTCGTCTCCTTGCCACATTTTTGGCTATACTCAATCCGATTTCAATAATTAGGTAACAAATCTACTGGTAGGTAAATATATGAAATTCTAGAATTGTTTTCCTGTATGAATTATTGGGATAGGAAACGTAGTTAGGCAATGTGCGAGTGCAAACGGGAAATCCTTGTAGGTAATTTTCATACATGATTCTGTATAACGAAGCTGTCGTGGTATCCTCCCAGAACCACAACTTTGCCATGTAGAAATAAGATCTCGCCAAATAAACACAGAAGTGGGGACAGAAGACGCAGGAGAGCCGAGGGCCAGCCTGGGGATCCCCACCATCCTCCACTAGCTGGAGGATGGAGGGAAGGTTCCCAAGCCTATATATACTCGCCTCCTTTGCCTTTTTAACCATTCTACGCTCTCCTCTAGTCGCTGACTGCTCTCTCTCCTCCTTACCTCGTCTCACTCCTCTACCTAAAAGATCTTGGGCATGGTGGTGATTCGCTCATAACCAAACCAAGCAAACTACCCTAAAAGAATCAGCGCATGGTGGTGGTACGCCCATAACCATAACGGACACACTCCTAAAAGATCCCGGGCATGGTGGTGGTCCGCCCATAACCAAACCGGGCACATCCCCCCTCACACCGCTCGTGGTGGATGTATGCTAAAAACACATTCATCACAGTGGTGAACCCGACGTTCCCGCTTCCTTCTCATCATGGAGTCGCCCCTCCCCGTCTTGTCACCCCCTCCACCGCATCTGCGACCGCTGCGAACGCCACCGCTGCCGCACTGACCTTCTCCGCCGACGTCATGACTGCCGCCTCCTCCCTCCCGCTCATTCTACCCCTCTTCTACTCGCGGCAGTTTCATGCCTTATCCCCAAAGTTCACATGGTAAAAGCACTTGTGAGGGGGGGGTCGGCTGGGAGATATTCCTTCCTGGAGGGGCGATACTCGCCTCCTTCGCCTTTTTAACCATTCTACGCTCTCCTCTAGTCGCTGACAACTCTCTCTCTCTCCTCCTTACCTCGTCTCTCTCCTCTACCTAAAAGATCTTGGGCATGGGGGTGATTCGCTCATAACCAAACCAAGCAAACTACCCTAAAAGATCTCGGGCATGGTGGTGGTCCGCCCATAACCAAACCGGGCACATCCCCCCTCACACCGCTCGTGGTGGATGTACGCTAAAAACACATTCGTCACAGTTGCGTTTTATCATTGTTCACATGAATATTTTTGCAGTTTACCTAATGTAATAGATAATTTTTTGCAAAATTTAACTAGAAAAGCATTGATAAATTGAGCGGATTTCGTTATGGTTACCTACTAAAAAAAAAAAAACTGACATTAACTACCTTCACCTCCTTCACATGTGATGTTATTGGCTCCATCCCCCCCCCCCCCCACATTTTATGTTTTGAGTAGGTACCTAAGAAATTTCCCCCTTTCCCTCGTGTCAAAAAGTCGAGGTCCGATGCATTACAATGCGTCACACAGGGAAAAAATAATACTGATACTCACCCAATTTTTCGTGCACATTCTCCTTTGCACGTATTTTTCCGAATTATTTCCGAACGATCGGTCCGTTTCGGGTGAATCACTTGAGTTCGAGTTCATCCCAACCGACATCGAGTCCGCGTTTTCGTCGGCTTCCACCTGTAAAGGACTTTTTGTCAAACAGTGTAGTAGAGCAGAGTGGGGCATAATCGGGAACCGTGAATTATGATGATTACAAATTTTGACTATGATCACCACTTGTGAATGCGAACGTAATAGTATCATCATAATCAAGCATTAATAACTACGGGATCAAAAATGTTGATGGATCAAGTTTGGGTAAGGCCTTTTACAGATGTTTGGCTTCGAAATTATTTTTATCACGTGCAGTGAAATTGCACATTGAATTCTATATTATACTATTGCTGGGAACTAATCAGTTTGTCCGTAGGACAGATGGCCGTTGAGTCAGAAGTCACTGTACGAGTAGATACTTTTTCCCAGTTTTACTATCGCGGTATACAAAATCGAAATAAGTATACCTAAAGTAAGTATACCTAATTCAGAATCCTCCAACCCAACCACTGGAACTCTCAAGTGTTATTTGCGGCTCTAAGCACGGAAATACTTCAGAAAAACCGTACAAATTAGGTGCAATATGAGTTATGTTTTATACCGATTTGTTTATAATAATTAGCAATAGTAGAGTAACCGTAGTACTTATCAAGGGTAAGTCCAAGGTTTAGCTGTCTACCAGAAGATGTCTGCAGCTCCAGGCAGTACCTATTTCTTTAACAAGACCGTATCAAATTCTGCAGCTTTTGGCCAGCATCTATCGTTGTTCAACTATCTAATAATTCTGGTCTGCAGTCAAGTACAGAGAAATAGACTCGCTAAAAGCTTCAGAGAAACATCAAGCATTTAGGTTGAATAAAAATGGCGAACTGTTTAACGTACCTGTGGATAAGTAGGCATGCTTGCTCGAGGCTGTCAGTATTTTCAGAAAAATAAGCGTGTTACACTTGTATGTGGATATCCGTCATAAAACTGTGTTATGTGGTACACGGAAGTACCACCTGCTGTTCGTAAATGAAACCAAAATTAGACAAATGCCATCACAATGCCCCTTAGTACAGATCCTTCTACCTTCGTGCGCTTGTCCCGAAACAATGGACGGCTGATTTGGATTCGTTAATCGGCGATTGGTTTCATGATGTTTCACGTTCGAATTGTAGCAGTTCAGAGTTCAATTAATCGCCCATTGACCCGAGATTAAGTATATGATAGGTAGCTTGACACCTCACAGGCTGAAAATATTTTGTATTTTAGCGTCCCATGAAACATAACCCAGCCTGCATGGGTCCATGCAGGACATGCCAGAAGAGTCTTAAAACAGTAACAAGCAGTGCGTAACGACTTGATCCTTTACAATGATCTGACGACCTACAAAATTATCCTTGTCCAAGTTTTTCATGTTGAGGTGCTTCCGACAGTCAATAAAAGTTCAGAAATGCGTTGTGATCACTTTAGTCAAGTTTTTCCCAAGCGCTTATCCAACGTTGCCGACAAGTATTAATTATGTTAAATCAAGCCTGCATGGGATTAGGTAGGTACACGACTCCAAGAAATAAGGAAACAACCTAAGTTTTAAAGTAGTGGTAAATTCATCTGAATCAATCTGATTGAATCGATTATTACTTCACCTAAATTAACTTCTGAAACGTGAATACTTCTCGTTCTCCAAACTGCAAACTCCCAGTCATAGTTTGCGATTCAAACTTTCCTACAAGAAATTAGTTCCGTGTCCACATATCCTTAATAACTACCTAATCGTAAATTGTGAGCTGAAACTCGGAGTTTGTCTTAAAAAGTCTCATCAACATCTCACTGATATTTCCGTTTGTGCATGAGCAAACGTTAACCAGTTGTAACGAGCACAACTCAGTTTCTAGTCGTCTGTAACTTTGATGACATTTACAGTTGACGGTGGTCCATGTTATTAGGTACCACGTTATTCAATCGATTTTGATGAAAATGTTTGTTTCCCATTGACAAGAACTTGAAGCCCTTTCTAATACCATAACACTGATTTGATTCATCTACACCAATTCTTCAGTTTGGTTACTATCTTGTTACGAGTATAAGTGAAACCTGCTGGTAGATACTTACTAATAAATGTTTTTGTATGTTTTTGTTAGTAACGAATTCGACCTTCTTCTTTCTAGATAGGTATAGAATAATAATTAGATAGTAGGGGTCAAATAGGAGACATTTGAACTGAAGTTTAAGTAGATTCGTTGGTACATTCTGTTCTGAGTGTTGTGGGAAGCGCGAGTTCACTGAGCGTTGATGATTGCCCACAGTTGAGGTGAAAGGTCAGCAAAAATGCTCGGTTATTAATTTTGAATGGATATACCTATCAAGTTATGCAGATTTCAACATTTTGATTGGTCGAAAAAATTAATTTCAAGAGGTGGTTTTTCCAGCAAGACTGCTCGACCTTGCGGGTTTTAGCATATAGGTACCTGCTGTGCCATCACCGTCTCGATAATAGCATTATTATTGCCAGGCTAGGCAGGTATTGTATGGTGCAAAATGTGGAGTAGAAGCTTTTATTTGTTCAACTTGTATATATTTAAGAAAAACCGCGACATTTTGGCACTTCTTTAAGTTTTTTACAGAAAATACAGAAACAGATACAGGGTGTATACAGATACAGAAAATATCGTTCATACCAAAATATTAGAGCATTAAATTCTGCGTCGAATGACCTCCTTAAACATTAAATTTTAATCAACAGTTTGGTCGGAATCTGCAGTCATACATAGGCAAATTATCCCAATTTTACTGAAAAGTGTGTTATGCTTAGTTTCACTCGCCTGTGAAAAACGCATACGTTACTTCAGAACGGATAACTAAAAAATGGATAGGTCAAATGAAAGAGAGGGCATCAAATTCTGAACCTTTGGAATCGGGCGTGAACATGTTTACCCCCCCCCCCCCCCAGAAATTTGATGGTTTCCGTTTCAAGTATGTATCATCAAAAAACGCTACAGAAGTCCTTGTCATATGGGTTTATTATTCTATCGGACATACCTACAGGAATGTTGGCTGTTCATGTATTGTTTCTTTCATGTGCAATAATCGAATTAGCTGTTGTTAATGGTTTCCACAAATTTGGCCCCCAAAACACACGAATTAGGCTCCTTTTTTTTACAAATTATCTTAGATCATTGATAGTGCCATTACTACTTGCAGTATACTCGTATTATACAAATTTATGGTGATTTCAGACAATTTCCCAGGTTTTTGATTAATAAAAAATGAATTTCGAGAGCTGAACCTTCGTTACAACCTCAATTCTTCTGTTTTTGGTCAAAATCTTCATATTTGGTCTTCTCGCCTTAAAAACATGGAAAATGGCACCTCACAAGCTCATTTTCACTAAAACCTTTTTTTTTAAAAACTGTTTTTACACCCATAACCCCCCTGGGTGTATTCCGATCAAGCTGCCGAGCTTCGGAGCACAACTAGGGCCCAAATGGAGCCTGTGTGCGGGAGAACAACGATTTTATACAAGAATTTAACGTAAATTTGGCTGAAACTTTGTTAGAAACTCAATTCTTCGCTCGTTGGTCAATGTCGACTTCATATTCAGTCTCCTCACCCTGAAAAACATGGAAAACGATATCTCACAAGCTCATGTTACTAGAAGACCCTATTTTTACACTATTCCGATCGGGCTGCAAAGTTTCGGGACACAACTAGGGCCGAAATGGAGCATGTGTGCGAAAGAACGAATTTGCCAGACCGAAAATAAAGTAGATCTGGATGATACGGCGGACGGACATTTTGGTTTTTGGAATCTACGCACCTTGAAACGTAAAACAAAAAATTTTGAGGGGGTGTTATAAACATTTGCTGCTGAGCAAAACAAAGGTGAAATAGATGTATTATTCCCAGAATAATAAACCAAAATGGAATTTAAAAATTCTGTCCCTCCGCCGTACTTCGCACTTTCCTTGAACGAAAATGAAATTTTGTAGGTATGTGGGCCATATTTGGGGTCTAGTTGGTTCGCGAAGCTCGGCGTACTGTAAGTCACCTCTAAGAGGTGAAAAATAGTGGTTGAAATTTCCAGGGCGCCGTTATGTCGAATTTGTTTAAAGTTTCTAAACTGGTCTCGGAGGAATTTTTTGGAACCAACCGGAGCTTTGTTCATCCAGCGGTTCGTTCACAGTAAAGCCCTGAAGTTACACAGAAAACGTTGGTCAACACGATCGTGAATGAAACTGTATAAGTCCGGCACAGATATCACTGCTAGGTGATTATAATCACGCACGGCTGTATGAAGCCGAGTTGGTTGTTCTATGATATTATTTTATTTGACAAGTTGTGGTTATTTAGGATTCGCTGATAGGTACCCACTTTTGTAACTTGGACAAGGAAAGTTATGCTTCATAAATAACGATAATAAATTGATTATTTATCGCGGGCAGTTATGAAACTGTCCACGGCCGGCCAGCTCCTGTACGCTATTTAGTGCTTTCCAGGGGGTAGGTAGGGGCAGCTATGCAGACAACAAACCGTTGTGTAATAATTTGCGGCGTTTTATAATAATATTTCATTTGCAATTTTTAATTAGGTTAATTAAAATTTAAAACGTATTGAACACTCTTCAAAAATAATTTTACTGATTTTCGTGGATTTAGAAGAAACACCTGCCAAACAGATGTGTAGCCTTATATCCTAATAATGGATGTTCGTGAAGTACCAATTATTCATTTATTCTCCACAACCGATTAGAGATTGCACGTGCAGACAACTCATCCTAGGACAACTAATCAATGGCCCTTTAAAAACGCTGCAAAGTCCTTGTGACTTGAGTTTATTATTCTATCGGACATACCTACAGGAATGTTGGCTGTTCATTTATTGTTGCTTTCGTGCGCAATAGTTGCGATAGTTATTTTAGATGGTTTCCACCAATTTTGGCCTCCAAAAACACGACCTCGGTTTTTTTTTACAGATTATCGTTGAACATCGATAGTGAGTGATTTAATTGTCTTGGTTCACCTGCTAATATACTTCCAGTGTTATTATACAAATGTATGGTGATTTCAGACATATTCCAAGGTTTTTGACTCATAAAAAATGAATTTCGGGAGCCTAACCTTCGTTACAACCTCAATTCTTCACTCCTTGGTCAACTTCATATTTGGTCTTCGCGCCCTAAAAAAACATGGGAAACGACACCTCACAAGCTCGTGTTCACTAAAACCTCAAAGAAACCTCGCAAACCCTTATTTTTACGCCCATTTTTCTCCCATAACACCCCCAGGTGTATTCCGATCGGGCAGCCGTGCTTTGGAGCAACTGGGACCCAAATGTGTTCCCAAACTGTGTGCGGAAGAACGACGATTTTAGACCAAAATGTAACGTAAATTTAAGGCTGAAACTTCGTTAGAACCTTAACTTTCCACTCTTCGGTCAAAATCGAATTCATATTCGGTCTCCTCGTTCTAAAAAACACGGAAAACGTACCTCAGAAGCTCATGTTACTCAAACTTAAAAAATATTTATATACCCATTTTGGCTTATTATTCTGTGAATAAAACACCTGTGTTGTATGCTCAGCAAACAATTTTTGCAACACCCCCTTCAAAATTTGTTCTTTTACGTTTCAAGGTGAGTAGATTCCAAAAATGCAATGTCCGTCCGCCTTCCGCCGTATCAAGCGTACCGGCTTCATTTTCGGTCTAAAAAAATCGTTCTTTCGCACACATGCTCCATTTGGGCCCTAGTTGTGTCCCGAAACTTTGCAGCCCGACCGGAATATACCTAGGGGTGTTATGAGTGAAAATGGGTATAAAAATAGGTACTTTTATGTTTTAGTAACATGAGCGTTTGAGGTATCGTTTTCCATGTTTTTTTTGGGACAAGAACACCGAAAATGAAGTCAATTTTGGCCAAAGAGTGGAAAATTGAAGTTCTACCAATGATTCTCCTCCCAAAATCGATTTGTATAATAACACTAGAAAAAGTGTCAACAGGTGAATCAAGACAATTAAATGGCACTACCAGTGGTCAAAGATAATTTGAGAAAAAAAAGGAGCGTACCTAATTCGTGTTTTGGGGGCCCAAATTGGTGGAAACAATCAGAAATATCTATTTAAATTATTTCACATGAATGAAACAATACATGAATACTTGAACAGCCAACATTTCTGTAGGTGTGTCCAGTAGAATAATAAACCCATGTGACAAGGACTTTGCAGCGTTTTCGCTCATAACACCCCCTAGGTATATTCAGATCGGACTGCACAGTTTCGGGACACAACTAGGGCCCAAATGGAGTGTGTGCGCGAAAGAACAAATTTTTTAGACCGAAAATGGAGCCGGTAAGCATGATACGGCGGACGGACATTTCTTCTGAATCTACGCACCTTGAAACGTAAAAGATAAAAAAAGTTGCTAACCTAGACTATCTAACTTATGTTTTATTCGATTTTGAGAATGTTCAGGAATCAGCAGATGGGCAAGTCAAAGTAACCTGATATAGGTACGTTTAGTGCACACAATGAAAACGCTCAAGTTCGTTTTTATTTATTAATTGCAGTTTAAAAAAAAGCTGCAAATTATTACCAACGGTTTATTATTTACCAGTATATATGCCCCTTCGGCGCAGATCACTGCTTTCTGTGGTCAATACGCTCGAGCTCCCTCCAAGAAAGCCCTAAATGGAGTACTGGAGCCGGCCCGAGAATTAAAGTTTCATACAAATACCCGGGATTTAATAATTCAGTCATTAATTATTCGTAGTTTTCATGAAAAGCATAAGGTATATAATAAACAGTTGTGTAATAATTTACCTGTATAGATGATCCTTCTGCGTAGATAGTATAATAAACCGTTGTGTGATAATTTACCGTTGCGTAATAATTTACCGATGTGTAATAATTTACCCAATAATACATTTGTTCAAGGTGCTAAAGTACCTATCAACAAAATCCAAAAGATCCATCATTTTTGAAATGGAATAATATCACAGAACAACCAACTCGACTTCATACAGCCATCCGTGATTATGATCAGGTGCTCCCTAGCGATGATATGTGGGCCGGATTTATACCTTTGATTCACGGTCATGTTGAAGAAGCTTTTCGGTGCAAACGAACGGCTGGTCTCAAAAAATTCTTTAGTTCAAGATCAATCTAACAACGTAAAAAAACCATACTCTTCTATTGAAAGTTTTCGAGCTACGGCGTTCTGAAAATTTCAACCCCTATTTTTCCTATCAGAGATGACTGACAGTAACGCCGAGCTTGGCGGACCAACTAGACCCCAAACGGGACCTTCAAACCAAATTTCATTAATTTTGGTTCATAGTAACTAAGAAAAGTGCGGAGCACGGCGGAGACAGAATTTTTTTTAAATTGCATTTTCGGATTCTACGTACCTTGGAACGTAAACCATCAAATTTGGGGGGGGGGGGGGGATTTTTTTTTTTTTTTCATGCTCGATTCCAAAGGTTCATTATTGAAAATAATAAACCAAAAGAAGTTCCTAAAGACTAATTCCAATACTTGGAACCTTGGAAGACTGCAATAATTAATTTCCCCATTTTCATGTTAGTGTCATATAATGAGTAACAAAAACTGAAAAAATGTGAACATAACATAAAAACCTTTTCAAAATTAAGGCTTTCCTTTCAAAGATGATGCAACAAGCAAATGTTCTCTTGTGATGATTCCGCTTTATTTGAGAAGATAAAGATAAAGAAGAAGAGATAAAGAGAAGAGATGAAGATAAAGATAATTAAAAAATATTGAATAGGTAAGGTAAACAAATTATAAATATATGTTGCTTAATAAATCTCGCCTTTAATAAAAATGGTTTCAACAAATAAATTGCATCATCTAGATTATGTACTGGTTGCGCTGAAATAGATACACGGATGGATATACGGATAGATGCCTTGATGTTAAATCCAAGGCTCTAAAAATTTCCATTTTCTTGATACTCTTGTTTTGACTTGTTCGAGGATTCTTTTAGAACATTCAGTTGGAAAATGAAACGAATCATCATTCCTCAAGTTCACAATGAATGTCGATAACTGATTTTTGGAGTAGGCTCATTTGAAAATACTGGTTGTTATAACGGGTTTACAACGCCAGAGGTTTTATTTAAATAAATAAGGGCACTAAAAATCACATCACGTTCGTCACGAGTTGTTTTCATCCTGGAAGCTATCGGTCATGTCCATATCACCGTAATGGCTCCGAGGTGGAGTCGTCCCCTTTTCAGGCAACGTCGACAGGTCGGACTGATCGGCTGCCGAAGATTGGTTTTGGTTAGGAGTCGTCGGTCGCAAATGGGGAACGGGAGGGATGTCTGTGGCGAGATCAGCACCTGGAAACAACCAATATTAGGTCAACGACAATACGCGTCACACGCTTACTTTTGGTCTATTATTCTGTGAATAATACACCTATGTATTCGCTCAGCAAAAAAATTTTATAACACCCCCTCAAAATGCAATGTCCGTCCGCCGTACGCCGTCCGCCGTATCACGTGTACCGGCCTCATTTTTGGTCTAAAAATTCGTTCTTTCGCACACATGCTCCATTTGGGCCCTAGTTGTGTCCCGAAACTTTTCAGCCTGATCGGAATATATCCAGGGGTGTTATGAGTGAAAATGTGTATAAAAATAGGTACTTTTTGTGTTTTAGTAACACGTTAGTAAAATGAGCTTTTGAGGTATCGTTTCCCAAGTTTTGGGGGACGAGAAGACCGAATATGAAGTCGATTTTGACCAAGGAGTTGAAAATTCAGGTTGTACCAGATGTTCAGCTCCCAAAATTTTTTTTATGAGTCAAAAAGATGGGAAATCGTCTGAAATCACCGTCAGCTTGTATAATAACACTAGGAAAAGTTTCAACACGTGGATCAAGACGATTAAATGGCGCTATCTATGATCAAAGATAATTTGAAAAAAAAGGAGCGTACCTAATTCAAGTTTTGGGGGCCAAAATTGGTGGAAACCACCAGAAATAGCTATTTCAATTATTTCACATGAAAGAAACAATAAATGAACAGCCAACATTTCTTTAGGTATGTCCAGTAGAATAATAAACCCATGTGACAAGGACTTTGCAGCGTTTTATCAAACGAAAACCGTCTGCTCAGCTTCCTCACACTGTTGGTGTGATTCATACAATTCGCTGGTGTATCAAATATTTTTACAACAGCAGGACCTATGATAGGTATGTGATAGGATTTCAGGTTTGCACATGCGCCTATTGTTCCTATGTCAGAGCCTATGTCTATGGCCTCTGAAAATTTCAATCGAATTGAGAGAACAAAACCTGAGACAAGAGCGTTACAAGGTATTCGTTGTTTGCAAATACAAAAACGCTGCGATTACTCCTATTACTTTTAAATTCATTAGGGGATACTTCGGGGCCCTACCTCTACGCCTCCTCCGAATTTCTTCCAAACCCGTTCAACAGAATCAGAGATAAAAGCACTACAATGACTTTCACTGTTCGCGCTTGCCCTTACACTGTTGTTATTCTGACAGCTCAGAAATTGATAGGGGACCATCAGGGACCCAATTCTCATGATTCATGAATATATCATCGAAATCAGTCGAATATAACTGGCGTTATGGGAGGGTTAGACATCTCACAATTGCACTAGTGCAGAAGAAAGTGACAGTGGGATTTTGATAAAATTTGTATGGAACCACACATTATGAACATTTACTATATGAACGTCAATTTCTTCAATCTTTGCAATGACGTTTATTTGGATAAAATGAATACATTACAAAGATGGTTTTGTAATAGTTAGCATGATAACACTGAACTTGCGAACTGCTTCTTTGAGGACCATGCAGCTAATCCATTAAGCACGGACCCCGACTCCGGACGTTTGGGGAAGCGACAAGCATGACTGACTGGTAGTTCTGGCTATACCACCAGGAGGCGCCTCCCCTCCCCAGATTAGAGATTGGAGTTCACTATAGGCCCCATGACCCACCACATGCTGAGTAGCAGTTGCCCTGAATGACGACCTTATAAACACCCCTCCTGTAACATCGTCGCACCAGGTTGAGGCGGACTCGAGCCACACTGGTCCTCCTTCAAGATGAGCATAATAGCCATGCAATAGTTCAGGACAGTGTTATGACAAGCGCGTCTAGGTTGCACCATAGAAGGCCTCGAATGAATACAAGGCTTCCCTATCTTTGATAGTGAGTGGCAGGAAAGCTTGTTCCATACCTACAAAGTAGGTAAGTCAATGTGAAAGGTTCTTATCCTTAATCTATCCGACTTCCTTAAAAGCCGATATTGAGCTTTACCCATAACATATTACAGCAGTTCATGAGAAGTTCAAGGCTAGGTTCTCAAGGTGTGGCAACCCTTTTGGCACACCACCCACCTCTAGTTACATCTAAGCTTCATGAGGACCGACGTGGTGTAATGATTAGTGTCAATTACTCACGCTGTTTACACTGGCTTGTCACCAGGTGGGCTGGGTTCGATTCCCGGTAGGAGCTGATGACTTCGACCTCCGAGGCACTTAGGAGCGTAACAAGTGGAGGGCAGTTTGTAAAGCAAATTGGGATATGCTCCATCCTGTTAAGATGATATACCCGTTGGTAAAACTAAAAACGCTGCAAATCCCTGCACAACGGTTTATTATTTTGTACAGAATACCCTTCTGTTACAGATCACAGCTCTATGTATAGATAACCCGTCTATACAATATAATATGTACTATTCTATGCATAATTATGTAGATCGCAGACCCTCCGTAGGTTAGTACCTAACCCCGTACTCGTTACTAGGTACCTACCTAAATCACGACTTAAATGTTGCTAAAATAATTCTGCCGATGACAAACAGTACCTAACAAAAAGAAACACACATAATGAAGTTCTGAAAAGAAATTGTTGATGAGGAGTGAAAAAAGTTGCAAAAGTACCTACCAACAAACTCCAGCCCCTTCTACGTAGATGGTATAATGAACCGTTGTGTAATAATTTACCGTTGAGTAATGATTTACCGTAGTAATAATTTACCCATCAATAATACTTCAACGTTTGTTCAAGTTTCACTACCTACCAACAAACTCCAAAAGAGCCATCATTTTTCAAATTAAATAATATCACAGAACAACCAACTCGACTTCATACTCCGCCAATATAATCAGGTGATCCCTACCAATGATTGGCCGTATTCACAAATTCCTATTGTGGGCGCGTCTCTGGTTACGAGATTTGGTTTGAATTGTATACAATTTCATTCACACTGGAGTCGAAAATGCCTGTCGGTGCAAACTTCGGGGCCTTACTGTGAACGAACGGCTGGACGTGCGATGCTCCGGATGGTCTTAAAAAACTCGCAAGTTCAAGAAATATTTAAAACCGTAAAAATTTTTACGTAAAAAAATGGTATAGGCGTTTTGAAAATTTCAACCCCTATTTTGAACCCCTTAGAGATGACTCACAGTAACGTCGAGCTTCGAGGACCAACTAGACGCCGAACGGAACCTATAACCCGAATTTCATCAATTTTTTTTCATGGTAACTAAGAAAAGTGGCCCGTACGGCGTACGGCGTACGGCGGACAGACAGAAATATTTTTATTGCAGTTTTTGATTCTACATACCTTGAAACGTAAACCATCAAATTTTGAGGGGGGGTAAGAATTTTTTTTTTCATGCTCGATTCCAATGGTTCATTATTGAAAATAATAAACCAAAAAGCGCGACTTTAGTTACCCCTAAACAGTAAATTCTTACCATCATATGGTAGACTCTCAGATACCAAGGCTTCCATAGCGTTGGTGAGCATAGTCGTACTGAAAGTGTCGTCCCGTCGTTGTCCCAAAGCCTTGTGGAAATATTCTACAGCTGCGGCAAAGTTTCCAGTTAGTGTGTACACAAAACCAATGCTGGCCAAAGTGGAGGGGTTGAGAGGGCTTAGAACGAGAGCCTGTGAAGAATAACATAATTAATAATGGGCAACAATTGGGCAGCTAATGGGATTACTTATTCATGATCCTCATCAAAAATTAAGAAGAAATAAATCCAGCACTTGCTCACATACCTCTCGATGGTATTCTAAAGCTTTGTCGTACTTTCCCAGTTTTCGACATGTGTGGCCTAAATTGTTGAACAAAGGTTCCCATTTATCAGCTATAACAACTTCGTTGATTTCTTTTACTTTCGTCAATGCATCCTCGAAATATTTTAGAGCAGTACTGTAGCTGAAATTAATAAAGCAAGTCCTTCATCAACACATTGTATGGAGCTGTAACGGTCAGTCAGTATGCTCGCGTTCCATTCAAATGAATTTATGGAAGAAATTAATATCTTCCATCTTTATGGAAGAAATATCCATAAATCCAATCGAATTAATTTATGGAAGAAATATCTTCCATCTTTACGGAAGAAATATCTTCCTTCGTTATGGAAGAAATATCCATAAATTCAAATGAATTTATGGAAGAAATATCTTCCACGTGGTTCATAGAAAAGAAAATTAGTAGTACGTGAGTAATGTGACTCACTCATTGTTCTGGTACGCCACCACGCCTTTTTCATGGATAACAAAAGGGTCCATAGGAGCAATGGAGCTTGCTTGTAAAAAGAATTTTTCCGCTAATTTTATGTTGTTCGTAAGCCCACATTCGAGACCGATGTAGAGAAGTGGTAGGTGACAGCTGTAAACAACAATAAGCCGGTGATAATACACAAATAAGTAACTGCAGATGATACCACAATCCACATAGTGCTAAGCAAAATGCAGTTTGATGACAAATCGATAAGTAA
Source organism: Leptopterna dolabrata (assembly GCA_954871275.1). Classification (NCBI taxonomy): domain Eukaryota; kingdom Metazoa; phylum Arthropoda; class Insecta; order Hemiptera; family Miridae; genus Leptopterna; species Leptopterna dolabrata. The sequence continues at coordinate 28,249,146 of OX940982.1, read as the reverse complement.
TTGACCTTAAGACAGTTATTTATTTCTTACTCTAGTGGTTGACAATTAAATTATTGTGAATGAATAATAACTGCTGCCTAAATCTGATAACAAAACCGATTATTATTAACATACCTTCTGCTATGGTAACTTTACTTCTAATACTAGGAGATATAATAACACCTTGGACTTGATATCATAATTATTATTGTCTGAATAAATTATATATCGGGATTTTCTATGTTATGTACCCTTTCATACCCTTTCATGAGCTGCGATGCTTTGAAATATGCAGCCATCGCTTGATCGTGCTCGTTTTCTATAGCAAATGAGTGCCCGTAAGTGAGCCACGCTGGCCCGAATAGTCTGTCGATTGAAGTTGCTTTCCCTAAATATCTTCTAGCTGGGTCAGTTTTTCCTGCAAACCTCCACGGAGTAAGCTTGAAGCATAAATAATATAAAGCACGTAGTTGACTTAAGGTATAGCAATGTGTTAGGCACCTTTCAAATAATAATAACATCCAACTGCAAACCAGGAGACGGCGAGATCGGGCCTCAAATCGACTAAATCATGAGCGATATAAAACAGAGCTGCAAGAAAAATTTTTCAATTATCATCTTTGTCTCTGTACATCAGATAATAATCAAGGTTTTTTAAAAATAATCAAACATTATTTTTATCTGAAAACATAACATGATCAGTGAATGGAATCGATTTGGCATCAATATCAACAAAAGAGCTTTAAATCCTGACTTCTTAAACATAAATTCAATTTTAAAAAAAGTAACAAGGTTCATTACCATTGCCTTTCTTCAATTCCACCATACATGCGATGTGGATAGGTAGACAGGTAGTATGATACGGATCTTTCTCGATAACTCTGTAAAAACAATTTTAAACAAAATCTGATAAGTCAGTTTAAAACATTCGAATTCAGCCAGGAAGAGAGGTTGTTTTTGGCCCTGATTCCAAATTATAAGGAGCTCACAAACTTATATTCAGTAGAAGGTAAGTGAATTCGTAAGAAATATCAATGGACCAGCGCCCATCTAGAAGTGCATAATATATACAGAGTTTCAAATCTACCCATGTAAGAGTACATAAGTAGTATTAGCTCACTCTGTGGTCGTGGCGAAACATTCAGCGTAAGAACACGCATAATAATGCCTCTCAGCCTTAGCCACCTCCAAATCGAGGTTCCCTTGCAACCTAGGATGAACCTGAAAAACAAAGGTTTAATTAAAACCTCAATAAATAATTTATGCTTACAATACATTTCATCGTTTAATACCAGACTTTTTAATCACAAGAAGAGCAAATGATGATAATGTTATTATGAATACCCAACTCATGATGAAATGATTGCTGTATAAACCACCAATGTATACTACCTACATGACGTAGGTATGTACCATCTTGCTATACGTAAGAATTCCAAAACAAGACGTACTTACGTGAATGACAGATCGAGGAGGAACGCTCTGATACTTCTTCAGGAGACTCTCGTAAACACTCTTCACTAGCCATTCTTCATCTTTCGTTTTACACTGAGACGATAAAGGCAGGGAGGCCATCAGTTCCTTTTCTGGATGACAGGAATATTAAAAAGCATGAAAACAAGGTGATAGGCTGAACAAGCCTAAATCAAGTGTAGGCAGTCATCAGAAGGAATGATCAAGTCATCGAATGCATTTTTGATACATATCAGACTAGGGGAAAGCAGCTTCTTGAGTCCTAGGATCGATGCAAGTTCCCAACCCCGACAGAATTTTTTAATAAATATGATAATAATAGGTAAAATTAATATAAAATCCTTTTCACATGAATTTATTATTCTATTGGACATAACTACAGAAATTTTGGCTGTGCATTTATTGTTTCTTTCATGTGCAATTATTGAAATGGCTGTTTTTGATGGTTTCCACTAATTTTGGCCCCCTAAAACACGTTAGGCTCGGCTTTTTTTTAAACAGATTATTTTTGATAATTGACAGTACCATTTACTTGTCTTGATTCACCTGTTGATATTACTTCTAGCGTTATTATACAAATGTATGGTGATTTCAGACAATTTCCCATGTTTTTGACAAATAAAAGATGAATTTCGGGAGCTTAACCTTCGTTACAACCTAAATTCTTCACTCTTCGGTCAAAATCAACCTAATATTCGGTCTTCTCGCCCTAAAAAACGATACCTCACAAGCTCATGTCCACTAAAACCACAAAAACCCCTAGTTTTACACCCATTTTTCTCACATAACACCCCTGGGTGTATGCCGATCGGGCTGCCGTGTTTTGGAGCACAACTAGGACCCAAAAGTGACCAAAATATAACGTGAATTTAGGGCTGAAACTTCGTTAGAACCTCAATTTTCCACTCTTTGGTCAAAATCGACTTCATATTCGGTCTTCTCGTGCCAAAAACATGGAGAACGATACCTCAGAAGCTCATGTTACTAAAACACAAGAAGTACCTATTTTTATATCCATTTTTACTCATAACACCCCTGGGTAGGTACATTCCGATCTGGCTGCAGATTTTCGGGACACAACTAGGGCCCAAATAGAGCATGTGTGCGAAAGAACAATTTTTTACACCGAAAATGAAGCCGGTACACGTGATACGGCGTATGGCGGATGGACATCGCATTTTTGGAATCTACGCACCTTGAAACGTAAAAGAAAAAATTTTGAGGGGGTGTAATAAAAATTGTTTGCTAAGCGATTACATAGGTGTATTATCCATAGAATAATAAACCAAAAGTATAGGTACTTAAACTAATACAAACTAAAGTAACTACATACATTTAATGACAATTTCTCGACATTCTTTGTCAATAACTTTATAGGCAGGGCCTTCTTTTTCTAGGATGATTGACCGGGTTTTTATTTTTGATGCGAGAGCTACCGAGCATCCGTTCTAACTACTAGCTATTCATAAGGGTAATCTTTACTTCTCACTTCGAGATAACAAATCGGCACTAAATTTTTTACTCTTTTAATGTCCAACTAGTTTCACCTAACAAGGCCTCTTTAGGGACATGACCGGGTTTAATGTAGATATTACCGAAATGGCTGAAACCAACAACATTTTGCTTCCCACCATTCTACGCTCTTTTCAAAGGATTGATGGAGGAGACTTTTCCTAAGTAGGGACTTATGAGTAAGGGCGAGTTCATATTTCAGCCAATTCTGCATTCTGATACCTGCGCTTAGCCAGGACTAGCCGCTTCGTTGTTGCGAAAACTGAACCGTAGTTCAAACAGAAAGTTTTCGTTCAGTTCCTACTCCACGAGTTCGTTGTTCTGCTTGATTTGAATAGCACGACCAACGTTCAACCGAGACTGTATCCGCTTATGAACACTGACAGCCTAAGGACACATTTTCAAATTTGGTAGAAAAACAAACCGGTGTAACAAGAGTTTGGAAGCTCTAAAAAGCTGAACAGGACAATAAACAGCCATTTCAGGCTGAGGCTTCATGCCCAACTGCCCTGCCGGCGTCGCAAGTGTCAGAATAATTAATCGATAATTTCCTTCTATTGCCTCACCGCTACAGGTTGGGGCGAGGGGCGTTGGGATTCGAACCGAAGACCGAGTCACCATCCCAATCCCAACCACCAAGTGACAGAGCATTAACACAATCGGCCATCGACTAACCCCCTCCCCCCCAGTATTTATCAAGTCAGATGTTTGCTTCGTTCTGGATTTTGTGAATATTTTTGACATTTTGATTATTCCCACGATGTATTACACATAACATTTCGATTAGTTTTGTAATTTGTGTTTTATTGATGCCACCGATATAACCTTACCTTCCCAAGAAGTCAACATTTGGTGTTGGACGAGTGCTTGAAACGCGTCGTAGCAGTATACGTCGCTTCTGAGAGCTTGTTTATAACACTCGGACGCAAGACTGCGGTTGTCCAAAGCTTCGTAAACACAACCTTTCAGAAACAGTACAGCGCTGTGAATCTGGGGAAACAAAAGTTCTGTAATGCAGTGTCTCATTTCAAAAACTGGTTTTGAAGTTTATTTTCTCAGAATACTCTGCATGTCCCTCCCCCCCCCCCCCCCCCCGCCCCGATCCACTATGGCTTATTTATGCGTTCATACGTTTACTTGAATGGGTAAATACTGCCAACCCGAAATAAGCACGATTAGTATTGAAAATCTGTCAAGATTCCTCTACATATAAGAAAAATATAAAAACAAGAGTTCAACGAAAAACTGCTCTGAGAAATTAGTTGATGATGCGAGTAACGATCATGGCAACCAATGAACCATCACGTCAGGAAAATGCAAATGGCTGCGCTCATTAACCTACGACACGCAATCAGCAAGGCTTCCGAGCTTGACGCCTCCACTTTTTATTTGCCATTTTCCATACTTCTTTTACGAGAACCAGATGTTCATAAACCTCTCAAAAATTAAAGGTAGCCTTTTCCCGATGCAATCCGACTTTTGTGCTTGACTGTGAAATATTATAACTTACATTTGACAATGGAAAACCTTCCATTGGAGAATCGGACATTTCTAGGACGCTGTTGATTTTGGATACGTTGCCCGACAGATTATTCTCATCGCAAGTCAACAGACTGAGGGCGCCAGTGTACTCTTTCGCCTCCAATAGGCATTTAGCAGCTAAGTATCGGCATACAAGATGAGTCTGAAATTAATAAATAGAAAAGCGATAAGGCGTGAGACGTAAGAAGGTACTTCCACTTTGATAAAATAACACAAAAAGTTCTCGATAAGTCGGTAGGCTATCTACTTCATATCAATGGAATGCACTTTTTTTTTTACACCATCAACAAGCAACAGATGATTTCTTACCTTTTCAAGTCCTTTGCTCTGAATGAGGTGGGCAGCCCTATGATATTGTTTCATAAGATACATGCATTGAGCCAGCCAGAACACGTCTTCCGGTTCCCCATCACTTAGTGATACGACTTTGTCCGCCCAGAACAATGCTGACGTATACAGGTGCTGAAAGGCATTCAGAAGACATTTTTACACCGACAAAACTACCCTGCTACCCAACTGTCTTTCGAGTTCGTCTCTTACCCCTACGTCTTTAAAAATGTTATACTGATCTATGGTGTGAAGGATCCATCCATTCTGGAATCATTGTAAGAGCGTATCATCTCCGAACATAGGACGCTTTTTTGTTTACTTAATAAAATGTATTAAGCACAATATTAGCTTTGTTCGTGCAGTCCCTCAAGAGCTTGTTCAGATCAACCGGGGCATGTGCAGTTAGGGTGAGGCAAAGAGTCACTGTTCGTGCAGACCCAGGGCGAGCTCAGAGCCAAGTGGTCCAGTGTTCGTGCTGTCCTGGGGCAGATGATCCGGTGTTCGTGATGGCCACGGGGCTTCCTCCGAGCTGCTCTGAGCAAGCCCTCCCGTGCCCCCCGAGAAGACCAGAGGCAGCTGAGTACTGCTCTTCCACGCATGCACCCTTGACCCGTTCGAGCTGCCCGTGCTCCGAACAAGCTCCAGCCTCACCCTGCTCCGAGCGAGCGTGTTCAAAGCTCACCCTACACCAAGCCAGTTTGGTTCAAGCGATTGCTCGGAGCAAGCCCCAAGGGGACAGCACGAACAAAGTTATTAATCATGTACGTAGGCACTTACACGGATAGTTGAAGAAAATTTTCAAGAACTAGTTCACCTGGACTAGAAAGACGGTACCTTCAGAATCCACTAACGATAATGGTAATAGGAGGTGTAAGTAGAACTCACCATTGTTCATGGGTTTCCAACCATACTTTGCAGGTAACATGGTTCTCATCTTTACAACCATAGGCAAGTGGGTCCCTATTTTATTTTGTTTTGTAGAATTTATTCCAATTTGTAGCAGCTCATGTAAAACACAATTTTATATAATATAAATCAATATAAAAAAGTCTATAATATAGTAATTATATAAAACTGTGTTTCCAACTTGAACTGCTATTTGTGCCCCTAACTATAATCATTAAGGGCAACACTAATTCTTGCTGTGTATTATATAAATTGATGAATTATTCTATAAAAGCACCGTCCCAGACAATAATTATTTCAAGTGATTTGCTAGGTTAGGTAGTTAGGTACCGCTGTGTCCCTAGGATAATCGGGTTTTGACTATTTCTACAGTACCTACGTAAGTTCTTGATGTTATTGAACTTGCGGGTACGTTAAGGTAATCTCAACTGAAAAATAAAATGCTTACCAAGTCAATATGCGACCGAACTAGCTTGCGGTAGCTGTCGATGTTGATAGGTCTTTCAGCGTTGATTTTCATTTCGTCGTCGGAATCACCAGTCATGATTTCAATGGAGATTGCGAGTAGCACGGGAATGAACAAAACGTTTAAAATTGACGAACATTATGAGAAACGATCAAAATTGCCAAAAACGATACCATGAAGAAACGGAAGGGAGTCCTGGATTCTTCAATGGCCAACTGAGCGCTTCTCTGTTCTCAATACTACGAAAGATCTACTCACTCTTCCATAGATTATTGATGAGTGGATTACAATCAAGGGGATACATAAAAATGGAGAAATTAAACAATAAAACTTAAAATAAACCGTCAAGATGAACACTTGTTTTGAGGAAAGTAAAGGCGCCCATACACTGTCCAACCGTCGGACCCAACAAGGGGTGGGGAGAGATGAAAACGCCTCCCGTTCCCTACTGTTGGATTGTGTGTGGGAGGACGTCCAACCGTTGGATCCGACCAAACTGGTTGGGTGTGGTCGGATGGCAAAACCGCCCAACAAACATGGTTGTGCCCTTCCCCCTCCATTACTCCCGACCAAGTTGTACCGTGTGTGGCGCTGTCGGACCAACTTCTTCTTCTTCTCCTGTATTTTTTGTTCGTCTGAGGTAGACACACATTGTTTTACGTAATTTTTATCAGTTTCTCCTGTTATCAGTTGTGCCGGCACCTCAAGATATTTGTGTTTACAGTTACTGTTTTGATATTATCTGAGAGGTAAAACAACAATGAATTCATCCGAAGTTGATGCAACAACAGAGTTGTTAGAAAACTATAGGATTCACACATGTCTTTGGGATAACAGCTGCCCCCAATATATGAACAGGGAAACGAGGCAGTTGGCGTACGAGTCCCTGCTGGAAAACTACAGAAAGTTTCAATCGGACATAACATTAGATGGCCTAAAAAAGAAAATTGAAAACTGCAGAACAGCCTACAAAAGAGAACATAAAAAAGTAAGTCCATATTGGCTATCGTAATTTCGTATTATTGACTGAATTTGCAGCGTGTTTAGTTGTTACATTGAGTTATGAATATCAGTAATGATCAATGTGTAGTGCATATTATAGTTGTGATTGCTATGGGTGCCTTGTGTACCCCTTCCTCTTTACTGTGTGATATATTTCTTATTTCGTCATTCTTAAATTTCAGGTGGAAGACAGTAAAATAGGGACGGGAAAGTCCCAAAATGCTCTTCACATACCGAAGTTGTGGTATTACCATTTGCTAACCTTCCTCGACGACAAGGAGGCGGTCCGGGAACCCACAGAACGTGGCTTCCTCTCCGATGATAACGATTGCGAAGTACGTTGGAGTTAGGAAATTCATTATTATCCATTTAGCAAATTAGTAAAAACCTAGGTAGCCAAGCCCTAGGTTTCTGGTTCCTAAGTCAGTGGGTAGTGATGGCCACAGATGGCTAGGTATTGCATGACAGGATTTTAAGGAATTTGGAAAAATGAAGGTACTGTAATGGCTCCAAAAATTGTGGAAGGGACTGTTTGAAATGATTTCCCATAGAAATCCGTTTTGAGGCAACCTGAATCGAACCCTGAATTTTAACACTGTTTCATGACACTAAACAGTGTCTTTATATAACTTATCTACTTATCAACTTTGATAAGTAGATGTGTCTTTATATAACTTATCTACTTATCAACTTTGATAATGCAGTACATTGGTAGGTACCTATTTATTTTCATAATAAAAGTAATGCTGAATGGAAAAAATTCAGGTTTCATGAAAATAGTGTGGATTGACGTTTTCTATGACATCCACCATCTTTGCTTCACACACAACATTTTTCTGTGAGCAAAGATTCCCACTGATACCTTAATTTCGTTTATTTATTTTATTTTTACAGACAACAAGAGGCTTAGGAGCCTCTTATAATGGCTGACATTGCTCCCCTGTTCCATACTTCTTTCTCTTATTCGGTTTCAGGAAGCGGCACTCGCAGAACCACCACAGCAAATTAAAAAAAAAAAAGCTCCTATGAAGAAGAAGGAGCAGGAACTGCTCGATACTGCGTATCAACTGCTGACATCAAAAGATGACGAATGGGAATTAACAGGAAGATGTTGGGGAATGCAAGTTAAACAACTTTCCAGTCTTCAGCAAACTATAGCATCCAAGCTAATTGCGGATGTCATTTATTTTGGGAAGTTGGAGAAGCTGACTACTGATTCTGTTGTGCAACATGTTCCTTCAACCTCTTATGATCAAATGGCTTCACATCGGCTTTTATCATCTCTTTCTCGTTCTAATAGCTACTCCCCAACATCCTCATCTCGACCGTCTCCATCTCCTTCCCCTCGTGGTTTTTCATATATCCATCATTCCGCTGGACCTACAACTAGGACTCCTAACTATAGGAGTCACATCATACCGCATTCCCAAAACGCCTCTGCCACTCACTCATCCAATGTGTCTGAAGAAGAAATTAATAACAATTCGATCCCGGGGGAAATATCCGTTCCTGGGAGTGAAATTATTATTGACGACGATCTCAAAGAATTCTTAATTGTCAGACAGAATTGATATTATCGTAGCCAATCCGTAGGTGTCAACCGTTAATTGACATTTTCGATTTTTTAGTTACTTAGGTACGTACGTTCCTCGTTTCGTTGGTTTTTGATAAGTTTTGCCATTTATATCCCTATTACTTGTATTTGCCTTTCATATTCTCTTTTTGTTTGTATTTACCGTAGTTTGTTACATGATTCCTAATATTCTATTCTTGTCAGACAGCTTATGTCATTGTTTTCACAAGTCTTGGATTTCTTGGTCGCTATGTGAGACGGAATTTTAATAATTAAGATTGACTAGTTGTTTCTATAGATATGTACTTTTTTTCCCTTCTACCTCGTTTTTTACGTTAATAAGACTCTGTTTATGCAGAAATGTGGTGCCTACTTGACACAAAAAACGCTAATCGCAAATTGTAACTAATCTTTTTATATTCTCTTTTTGTTTGTATCTACTGTGGTTTGTTACATGATTCCTAATATTATATTCTTGTCAGACAGCTTAAGTCATTGTTTTCACTAGTCCTAGATTTCTTGGTCCCTATGTGAGCCGGAATTTCAAAATAAAGATTTACTAGTTTTTTCTATAGATACGTACCTCTTTTCCCATTCTACACCGTTTTTTACGTTAATAAGACTGTGTATGCAGAAATGTGGTACCTACTTGACACAAAAAACGGTAATCGCAAATTGTAACTGATTCTTTTTTTTGATCCATGAAAACATACAAGAAAGAAAGAAACTTTTATTTGTATACAAATACTATATAAATCAATGAGAAAGACAATGACGTTTACCATTCTATTTTGGAATGAAGTCTGTCCCACAGTGTTAAAGAACTCGGTGAACATGTTCCTCACCCGGTTTCCCTCCTCGTTTCTTTGCCTTTGTGAGGCTTGGTTGATGCTCATCATTTCTCCACCATCTCTCCAATTTCCTGGGCGAATAACACCACTGTCGTGGTCCTCAGCATCCACATTCGAGTGAGTTATATAAGCAGCGTTTTTTGTCAATAAAAAATTGTGCAAATAGCAGCACGCCAAAATTACGCATTCAATGTTCTCGATGCTTTGAAGACCTATCGTAGTTTTCAGAACCCTGAATCTACTAGACAGAATGCCGAATACATTTTCAACCACCCTTCTAGCCCTCGAAAGTCTATAATTAAAAATTCGTTTTGCATATGTTATGTTTTTAAATGGATACGGCTTCATGAGGTGTTTGTTGAGTGCGAAGGCACTGTCTCCGATAAAGACGAAGGGTGCAGGGGGACTATCTTCCATTCCTGGCAACGTGGTGTCGTCAGGCAGATTGAGTTCACCTTCCACGAGTTTCTTGTAGAATTTGCTCTCGTTGAGGATCCCACCATCGGAAGCCGATCCATTGGTGCCAGCACTGATATACATAAACTCATATTCGGCGTTAACGACGGCAAAAAGCACTACACTAAAAAAATGTTTGTAATTAAAAAATGTTGAGCCCGATCCAGGTGGCTTTTGGATAGCAACGTGTTTCCCGTCCATCGAGCCAACACAGTTGTTAAAGTTCCACTTTTCTTCAAACCGACGAGCAACACCTTTCCATTCTTCCTTGGTGTTGGGCACCTGTAGAAGTAGGAACAGTCCATCAATGAAGAGTAACTACCTACAAAACAAATGGTATGTAAATAGGTACCACCATACCTACCTACCTGTACATATATACACCCCTCTAAGACGGACAGTTTTCCGGGTCCCGTGGGTGTCCGCCTTAGAGGGATTTCACTGTATAGATAGCAAAACGTATACTGTATAGATAGCATAACGTTTAATTAAACGTTTTAATCTAATTGTTAAGTAACGTTTAATATTAATATCTGTTATTAACAATCGAAAATTTGCACCAAATTATTACCTAATAATAAATGCCTGCCTAGGAATCTAGGCAGTACTACTGAAGAATGTAAAAAAGTTGCAATATTCAAATGGAACTAAGTAGGCACCTAGTTGCAATATTCAAATGGAACTAACCTATATAGCTGATCATCAAAACCCTCTTTAGAGGATTCACATAGAAGGTGGTTAGGTAGGTACTTACTCGGATGAACTTCTTCAGGCAGTGGCAAATTGCTTCACATGTCTCTGGAATGATCCTTCCCAAAAGTTGGGGCGATACTACAGCACCATATTTCAAATCCTCGTAACTCCGCCCAGTTGCGAGGTATCGGAGAGTAACTACCAAACGCTCCTCTACGGTTACAGCATCCCGCATCTTTGTATTCTTTTTTTCAATGTAGGGACTTACCTGTAATAGAACATTAATAAAATGGTAACATGGTAGGTACTAGGAAAGGGCTGTATCCGTCCGATTTTATTAATAAATTATTGCACCTACAAATTACTTCTGCGGAGGTATAGAGCGTGACCTACTTAGAAAAGAATGTTCATTTTAATTAGGTAGACACTATTAATGCCCCTACCATGGGGTGTTATTAATAATGGCATTTTATTGTATTATGTTGACTCACCAGATTGATCAACTCTTTGAATGTATCCTCATTCATTCTCATGTAGTTTTTGAAATCATCCTCCTCTAATTCAGCCAGCAGCCTCATATGAGAGAATTTCGCTCGCTCCTTGAGCCATTTTTTCGTCCAACACCTGCGTTTTTTTCTGATCAGTCTTTGCTGCTTCATAACGCGAAGGACTGTAAGTACCACACCTGCTTTTTGCTTGGCGTTTATGGGAGCCATTATAACAACAACAAAAAACACTAATGTACGTAACTACGAAATTCGAACACTTGAAGCATTCGGGAAAAATAAAAAAACGCGGGAAACTTGGTCGGATTGGGTGCTCGTTTGGTTGGATCGTGTGTGATGCGCCGTCGGGTTGGCAGGGGGGCGCGTTTTCGCCTCTCCCCACCCCTTGTTGGGTCCGACGGTTGGACAGTGTATGGGCGCCTTGCATTCGCATCCGTTCCCAGTTCCCACTTTCCCAGAACGCACTATGGATACTGTGCCTAAATGGATACTAGTGACGACCCCTTCTGTCTTGGCCAAAGGCTGACAGAGAGAAGATCTACGTATGCGAATGAGTGCAAGTGAAGGAAGGAGTGGCAAAACGACAAGTAACCAAAAAATACCTATATTCAGAGCAAAAAAGAAGCACAAAAATTGAAACAAAGAAGAAAGGTAGATTCAACTCTATCTTAAGAAATATTCTCAAAGTAGAATAACACAAACCCATCCACCCAAATTTTCCAGAATATTCATGTACGTCTACAGCTAGCTAGCTACCTTAAGGCCAATCATCCTGGCCCCATAGATCTTCAAACCATAACATTCTTCCTCAAACGAATGATTGTCTTCTCGAACCAAGATAGTTGAGTGCATCTTGCCTCCATACTGCTCGTAACCCAATATCAACCCACCCCATAGAAATAGTAAACTGCATTCTACATGGAGCCATTATAATTTATCATTGTTCACCTAAACTTACTAATCAAATACGTACCAGTAGAAACGATAACGATCCCTAAGACCGATACCTCCAGAAATATGCCCAACAAACGACCTTATCAGGTGGAATAAACCTGTTCCGCTGACACCACCAAAGATACCTGGAGCGTGGTTAGTAGGTACATACTTATGTGGGTGACCGCTGTGGACACGTCCAAATATGAGCCATGTTGAGGTGAACCCCTCTCCACTTAAGGGGGTGAGGCAATGTGAAGCCAAGTAAAGAAGGAAATGATCAGATCGAACTCTGATCCTTTCAGTGGAGGATAGCTAACAAAAAGCCCCAGCCTAGAACGGCTGTTTACTTTGTCAGACCCGATTCGACGAAAAACATTCATTTCACCAATCGTCTCAACATCCTTTGCTGCTCCAGTTACAAAAAGTGCTGACCCAGGAGCTCACTGCGTCCTCGGCCACAGGCGCCTGTGATTGCACATAATGATTAGTGGAAAACAATACCTCACCAATCGAAGAATTAAACGTACAGCAGGAAAGACAGAAAAATGGGGTCGTTGAGTTCAGGGACCCAAACGGAGAGCATCCTTTGAGCCCCCTGCAGCAGTGCCACCTGAAGAGGTACTTCTCTGCTGGCCTGTTCCTTGGTATCACACCGACGGAGCCAGCCCATCTTCCGATGCCAGCACGACTAGGAGCTTAGCTCGTTTCCAGTTTGGAGGAGCGGGACCGAAGGTACGTGGACCATCCCGAATAATTTTTTCCCGTCCGTTCCACGGTCGCCGTGCAGTTGGGCGTAACTTGGGTAGTTACACGTACAGTTGCCCTTGGGAGGACGTAGGTAGGAATTTCGGAGTAGCGTATTAGTAAGGCTTATTTAAATATGAATAAAGATTCCCATGTACTCAGTAGTACATGGGAATCTTTATTCCCATGTACTTCCGGCCATGTTCCCAGGACTTATTCCGGCGTTGTGTGTTCTAAAGCTGGATTCACATGGAGCGGAACGAGTGCGGAAAGCGGAAGGACGGAAGGCGGAAAAACCATTGGAGGGGGCGACGGAGTCGGGAAGAGTGTTCACATGACGGTCTCCGTGGTGGACGGAATCATAATCTTCCTACTGAAAGCCTCCCTTTATATCTGAAACCTCTCATCTTGTTGATGGTGTTTTTCTTTTCTTCCGAAATTAAAATTAAAATTTCATTTTTTTAAATTTAGCTCACTGGCAACTTCCTCCCACAGCCGTCTGACAAGTTCACAATTTTTGTGACCCTTCGCCGTCGGGTCCCAGATTTCCATCCGGCACTTCACTTTTGGTTTATTATTCTGTGAATAATACACCTATGCAATCGCTCAGCGAAAAATTTGTATGGCACCCCCTCAAAATATTTTATTTTCCTTATCAAGGTGCGTAGATTCCAAAAATGTAATGTGCGGCGTTTTTCAATCAAATTTTCGTTGAAATTCATCACTTTCAGTTCAGTTTTCCATTCATTATTTTCAAGCGTCAACATAAATCATAAACACGACGCGAAAATATTGCAACCTCTGCTTGCGGTTGTCAACATTCCTGTCCACTGCGCTTGCGCGGAGCTCGACGGAACGCGGTAGGCGGTATGAAAATTTCTTCCGCCGACCACTGTCTGCCCCTTCCGACAACATGGCGGCCACCCTGTCCCAACAGCCAATCAGATTGTGCTCCGTCCTTCCGCCCTTCCGCTTTCCGCACTCGTTCCGCTCCATGTGAATCCTGCTTAAGTCCTAGTACCATCAAGTCTGCTCCCCTCAGGAGCCCAGCGTTGCCTGGCCCCCAGGCCGCCCAAGGCAGATGGAGGCTGACAGGCAAAAAAGCGTACCTACTGTCGAGAATATCAGGGGCTCACATACTTTACCTCCAAAAACTTCCTTCAAGAGATAAATCATCATAAACAGCAAACACATCATAAGAAAAATCCAGACAAGCCTGTGAATCGCTGAAATGTTAAAGACTGATTAGGTACCTACCTATAAAAAGTTACATGGGTCATGGGGAGCGTCAGACATCTTGGGAGTTGATAGAAATATTCAGATGGACGGGACCAAAACTGTATTATTTACGACTTGAAAAAAGCGACACATGCAATCAATTCTTTTCTGTATTATTGTGTCAAATCTCTGACATGCCTACCCATATATTTTTACGTTTTTTTGGCATCATCTTTGTACTAGTTCTGTCAATTTTACCGAGCAGATACTTGAAACTCGCTAATACAGTTCGAAAATTGAAACCAACCAATCATGGCACCCTATGTCCACTACTATCACATCACAGCAACAACCATTTTGGCATTTTATCACTGAATCATATCAAAATTATCAGTTAGATGGTGCCGATGATGGTAGACACTGGAAGGTGGTATTTAGCTGCTATTTATCTCAATTTTTCAGAGTTGTGCGTCTGAGGTAAGATCATAATATTAGAGACAAAGGAATTACCTGTCTAGTACCTACCAATAACTCCGGTGTCTAGATTATAATATTCATTTCAGTTTTGTATTATTTGTATTCAAATCGAGTATTATACTCGCGTATCTAGAATCAGATTCACAATCCTGAGCCGATGGGTTGCAAAAAAAGTAATTTGCCATCTCATGTTCTCTCAACCGAACAACTGACTACTAAAGCAAACTGCTGCTGGCCCCTCGAACAGTAAGATAGAAATTGCTGATGCCAGTCATGCTAGTGGTCGAAATGTTGGTTGACGAGATAACTATGCGCTATCTGCATCTATGTATACGGCTACAAGAATGCTTCTCAAGTAGATATTGATACTACTTACAACGAAAAGCGATATTCTTGAGTTTGAAAGGATAACATTGTTTCAAGTGGAGGAATTTTTGTTGCAAAACTTGTATTTGGAGAATCGTTTGTCTTATGAAACTCATCGAGTGTTTTGGAACTTTCAGCGAGCCTTCCAGTTTGGTGCACTTATGGCTAATAGTCAACTGAGGAAAGAAGTAAGTGACATAAGTAGAGAAAAAACTGGAGTACGGCAACTTGGGGCCCTCCAAGGGCTACAATTTTGTGTATGTTGGGGGTCTGGTAAAAATTGTAGAGTCGATGGTTACAATTTGTATCAAACAGTTCCAAGAAAATTGAAGGAATTTATCAGAACTTGCGATGAAATTGTAATTTTTGCCGACGGAATGGTGTACTTATTTACTTGTGCATCGACTAATATTTTGAGTTGTCATTTGTTCATCGTCCATTTTTCGTTTAAACCTGTTATTCAAACGTAGGTACATTCCAAAGAAATCGAATACCTACCTATTTTATTTTTACGATATTATACGAGCTGACTTTTTCTATAGGTACATTCCTCTTGTAATAGTCTCCTACCAATACAAATAAACGAGGTACATTCAGAAATCCGTACAGTATGCAGACTTTGTCATGGTTGTTTACCGAAACTTTGGCATGTTTGTAATCGGGGTACCTACGATTAGAAGCACCTTATAAGTACCTATTGGGTATAATGTCTTCAGCGCTGGTCAACATTATTGTATTGCGTTGATGAAAAGGGCTCATGATTGATCGATCCTCTTTTGAGGGAATGCTCCAAACCCAATGAGTGACCAGTTCCATGAATTGCCACCCAAAAGAAGGGTCTTGGATGACGGACATCAATATATGGGGAACATAGTGCTTTTACAAACTAAATCACCACGATGAAATCGTGGAAACCCAATTCGGAGTAATTGAATGGTAATTTGGAATGTTTTAGCGCTTGCTGATTTACCCAGTTGTGCTCAAACTTTGATTGAAATACATTTCGATTCTGGTGAGAATGAGTAATACCATGACTTCTGTTTATATTTTTAAATGAAAGTAGGTTCCATTCAAGAATTTGAGACCAGCCGCACTCTCCTATGGTGAATAGTTCTTTTAGCGAATTTTCAAAGAAAATGAAGCTATTGCAATGGCTTCGAAATTTAAATAATATAAATTTTTGGAAATTTTCTTCATAGAAATCCGTTTCAGACCATTCTAAAACGATTCCTGAAATTTAACACTTTTTTATATGTATATATATATTTATATATTGTTGTGATGGTAATTGTTGAGGTTCGGTCTGAATGAAACGATTTATTGTCCCAACGTTTCGGCCATTTATTTAGCCATTATCAAGGGCTACAACAGAAACATAAACAATTCGGACTTAGAATAAGAGAGTATCTAGCTTACAGTGTCTAATGGCAAAGATCTTAAAGGGTTAACATTTGGTGTACAATAAAAATCATACCTGAAAGAATTATGAGAAATGTGTACTTACAGAGCTGTGAGTTTCTTCCAAAAACAACAATAATACACAATTTACAGCACAGTCTATATTGAGAAAGTAGACTCTTGTGAATAAATAGTTTTAGCACAACTTGCTGCTTTGGCTTACACTACTCAACTGAAGAGTTGGGCGGTTTGCCTCAAGGGTTTGCAGACCTAACGGTACATGCCAACAAAGGGCTACCTAGTTGCTAGCAGAAGGGGGTGAAGGGGTCACAGGGGTTGTTCTCGGATTTTCCTTAAAAACTGTATGAATAGCATTACTATAAACTTTACTTAAATTTTTTACGTCTGATCTCTTATTCACAACAGATTCCCTATTCCTTTCTATTAAAATCATTTCCCTAATCTCACGTTTAGATTCATCCCTCTCATACCCTACGATTTTAGTGTCTTCAAATCTGAATGTATGGCCTTCCCGTCTAGCATGAGTTCTAAGAGCAGTTGAGTCGGCAGAATTTGGTTGTTTAATGAGGGTGTTGACGCTGTTTTTATGGGCGTTCAATCTAATTTTTAGGTGAGAGTGTGTGTGGCCTATGTATGATTTCCCACATTGGCAAGGGATTTGATAAAGCAAGTCGGATTTCATGGAATCTGGAACTGGGTCTTTATTTTTAGAAAAATGAAGACAACAGTATTTAAAATGAAGAAAACAAAGAATATTTTGAAGAAAACTGAAGAAAACTGAAGAAAACAACAATATTTATATGAAATACGGTCGATAACGTCATTACACTTGTATATATTTATATATATATGTGTCACTCCAGACGATAACTCTCGATAGAATTGAGATAAACAGCTCAAATTTGCACAAAAAATCTATCTTGGCAATCGAAAGGCTAAGTTCGAAGATGGGCGAAATTGGCCTACTCTAAGGAGGGTTTTGGCGCATTTAAAGTGCGCAAAAATTACCCAAAAATCCCCAAAATGTTATTTTCCAACAAGTGACCCCTCATTTTAAAGGTTTTTGCACGCTGAACACGATGGTGGAATCGGATTTTAGATATCTTGATCCGTTCTCAAATTAGAGCATTTAAAGTGCGCAAAAATTACCTAAAAATCCCCAAAATGTTATTTTCTAACAAGTGACCCCTCATTTTAAAGGTTTTTGCACGCTGAACACGATGGTGAAATCGGATTTTAGATATCTAAATCCGTTCTTAAATTAGAGCATTTAAAGTGCGCAAAAATTAGCCAAAACTAGGATAATCTTTAAACTCTTACCCCCCCCCCCCCCCACCCCCTTAGAGTGGTCAGATTGAAAAATGTGAGAAGTATTAATTGAAGACGAGAGTTCGAAGCAAAAAAGGGGGAGGCAAACGATTAGTACAACTCCTTGAATTTCCCATTTGACATATAATTGTTATGATACCTTCATAGATAGACAAGTACCGGCCCACGTATTACTAGAAGGAAGACGAAAGAAAAAATCTATTTCAAATTATTCAATTTAGGTACTAACAGTAGGAGGAAGAAGTTTTCCTTTATTCAAAACCATAGCCATTAATTCGAATATTTCTTTGAAAATTCGCTCATTAAGTCATGCTGCATGACTGGTTTTTTCTCTATTGAGGTTTCACAGTTTTCGTAACAAATGAGGTCACACCTGGAAATACCGATGCAACACTACATTAAACATACTGTTCAAGAATTTAAAACGGAAATTAAAAAAAAAAACAACAACAGGAGAGTAAAAACGCTGCAAATCCCTGCACAACGGTTTATTATTTTGTATAGAATACCCTTCTGTTACAGATCACAGCTCTATGTATAGATAACCCGTCTATATAATATGATATGTACTATTCTATTATATGCATATTATGTAGATCGCAGACCCTCCGTAGGTTAGTACCTAACCCCGTACTCGTTACTAGGTACCTACCTAAATCACGAGTTAAATGTTGCTAAAATAATTCTGCCGATGACAAACAGTACCTAACAAAAAGAAACACACATAATGAAGTTCTGAAAAGAAATTGTTGATGAGGAGTGAAAAAAGTTGCAAAAGTACCTACCAACAAACTCCAGCCCCTTCTACGTAGATGGTATAATGAACCGTTGTGTAATAATTTACCGTTGAGTAATGATTTACCGTAGTAATAATTTACCCATCAATAATACTTCAACGTTTGTTCAAGTTTCACTACCTACCAACAAACTCCAATAGAGCCATCATTTTTCAAATTAAATAATATCACAGAACAACCAACTCGACTTCATACTCCGCCAATATAATCAGGTGATACCTACCAATGATTGGCCGTATTCACAAATTCCTATTGTGGGCGCGTCTCTGGTTACGAGATTTGGTTTGGATTGTATACAATTTCATTCACACTGGAGTCGAAAATGCCTGTCGGTGCAAACTTCGGGGCCTTACTGTGAACGAACGGCTGGACGTACGATGCTCCGGATGGACTTAAAAAACTCGCAAGTTCAAGAACTATTTAAAACCGTAAAAATATTTACGTAAAAAAATGGTGTAGGCGTTTTGAAAATTTCAACCCCTATTTTGAACCCCTTAGAGATGACTCACAGTAACGTCGAGCTTCGAGGACCAACTAGACGCCGAACGGAACCCATAACCCGAATTTCATCAATTTTTTTTCATGGTAACTAAGAAAAGTGGCCCGTACGGCGTACGGCGTACGGCGGACAGACAGAAATATTTTTATTGCAGTTTTGGATTCTACATACCTTGAAACGTAAACCATCAAATTTTGAGGGGGGGTAAGAATTTTTTTTTTCATGCTCGATTCCAATGGTTCATTATTGAAAATAATAAACCAAAATAAGGTTTTCAAGAATTTAAAACGGAAATTTAAAAAAAAACAACAACAGGAGAGTAAAAAATAAGGTTTGGAAAAGAAAAAAACAAAAATAATCGGAAATAGATAGTAAGTTCGTATGCTGAAGGCCGTTTGTGGGGTATGAAGGGGGTCCAGCGTCGAGGCTGACGTCACGGCTACCTCGCTGCCACCTGCGCAGAAGGGTCGTATTTTCGTCTGAGTCCGACCCCCCCCCCCTCCCGCCTTAAAAGATGAGCAATCAGGATTCCTTTTCATCAAAGTAATACAACATTGTTGACTAGCGATCCAATACTTATAACGTGCATCTTATCATATCCCGACTACTCAGTGCCAATGTTGCGTTCAACCTTGACTAATTCTGTATCATTTAGTAAAGATATGTGTTTGAATGTAGGTATAGAAAAGTTGTCAGTTTTTATCTTACCGTAAATGGTACCTAACCTATTCGTTTTCTATAGAATGTTCGGATAATAGATTTAAACGAAAAAAAAACCACCACTCTGGGCTCAGATCTCCTTCTGTGGAAGTATAATCGGGGAGGGATCATGGCCTCCTTCAACGATTTTTCCCAGTTGCCTCAGTTATGCGCTGCTGTTCTTCTGTCTGGAATGCCCAGGATGGTGCGAGTGTCCCATCTTCATCGACCCATCTTAACCATGGTCCGATGGTTTGCTATATCGTCGAGTCTTGCTGCTCATCTATCATTCCCCTTGGAATCTTGCTGTCTTCCATTCTGGATACATTGCCTGCCCAACAGTGACAACCAGTTGTAATGAAATGCACTATGTCTCTTTTGAACAGCGCATTATTTTGAGGTTAGTGCGTCTCCTCCAAGATGGTCTGTCTCGTACGGCTCCATAAATTCTTAGGATTTCTCATATCTCAACAAGGCTGTCTCATCGTGATCAAAGTTCAGCCCTCGGACCCGTATGTAAGTACTGGTCTGATAAAAGTCTAGTTAAGCCAAACCTTTAAGTTCTTGAGAGGAATCTACTTTTCACATGCTCAAGTAGTCCAAAGTATTATCGATTAGGCGCAGTGATTCTTGTTTCGATTTCTGGGCCCATCAAGTTGTTGGCGTTCACCAGCGTACCAAGATAGACAAACTCATCCATCCATTCTGCTGGCCTATGGTAAAACTACTTTCATGATTTGGTGGGGCATTGTATTTTGTTGGGGGTACACATGTATTTAGTTCTGTCCACATTCACTAGCAGTCCTACCCTAGCGACTTCCCTAACCAGATCACGACATGCTTCTCTTATGGCCCCATCTGACCAGCCATCAAATCGATGTCGTCAATAAGTTAAAAGCTGAACTGACGGAGGTGTGCAGAGCCCCACCTATCTGTATTACAGGCCTCTATCTCCAAAGCCATGTTAAAGAGGAGACAAGTCCATCTCCCTGCCTTAAACCTTTGTGTGTGCAGAATTGCTCAGAGATAGTGGACTGAACTCACATAAGTACCTAACTTTTTTCATCGTCATTCTAATTAGGCGTACAAGCTTAGAGGGCACATTCATTTCCAGGAGACCCATCTAAAGTTCGTCTCGCAGCACATTGTCGTACTGGGAGTGGAAGTCAATAAACAGGAGTTTGGAGATCGAATTCCCTGGCCTTTCCGTGCAGCACGAGGGGAGAGAGATTTGGTTGGTGGTTCCTTTTCCTACCATTTAAAACCATCACGCCACTTCACCACGCCATTTCGGTGTGAGGCAAACGGCCTCAGAGAGAATTGCTGGCAGCACCTTATGTCAGGTGTTCTCCACATTTTCCCTGTGGAAATCGTTCCATCTTTCAAGGATTTGGGTTCTGTCATTTAAGTCCCCTCTTTGTTCTGGTGGTGATCTGGATTTTGAATCCTTTCCAGCTATTATTCACTTCTCTTCAACATTTTCTTGTTCCATTTATTAGTAGAAGATTCTACATGTTTGCCAATGTGTCATTCTCCCATTTCCTCACCTTTCATCTATGCATGCGCTTTTCTTCTCCGCGAAGTCTCGTGTATTGTTCAGAAGTCTCTCGTAGTCCATTGTTGGAGTTTGAGTTTGTAAGCATCGTTTTTACGGTTCTTAGCCACTTCGCATTCTGCATCGAACCAACCATTCTCCATCTGCTTTTCTTGGATTCCAAGAACAACGTCTTCTGCGACTGCATATATTACGTACCCGCTTCGTGGCCTGCCACCTCTGGTTCGGATCACTACATTATTCTAAGCTCTTCTTCAATTTCCGTAGCAAACTGATCCTGAATATTTGGTGTGCTGAGTTTGGCAGTATTATCTCTTCGGTTGTGTGACAGGCCCGTATCGTAGATATCCTCACTCTTATGCCTGCTATGATGAGGTAGTGGTTGGAGGCGATGTTAGCGCTCCTGTAGGATCACACTTCATTACCCCCGAGACATATCTGGCGCTCACAAAGATGTATCAACTTGATTATTGGTGATTCCATTATTCGGGAAAAAGTGCTTCCTACCACCAAGTTCTTGGGGACTGCAGTCTATGAGCCTTGCGCTCAAATTTTTTATATCATCTTTCTAGCCATCCCCACCCAAATTTCTTTTTTCATTTTTTCTTCAATTCTGAATCCTTGAAGAGCAAAAGTCGCCATACTGTTATATTGACATTGTAATATTCGACTTAGTACCTGATAAGTGTGTAAATACCTACCTAATGGATGAAATGGGCGCATCCGTACTTACTAGTTTACGCTCTATGCCCATGTACCCAACGTACATAGGTACAACAAAAA
The DNA here is from genome assembly GCA_954871275.1 of Leptopterna dolabrata. Taxonomy (NCBI): domain Eukaryota; kingdom Metazoa; phylum Arthropoda; class Insecta; order Hemiptera; family Miridae; genus Leptopterna; species Leptopterna dolabrata. Next base: position 28,227,035 of record OX940982.1, on the reverse strand, counting down.
TGTACATTTTTTCAGGTGCTGCGAGCTTTCAAGTCCCTACATCGAACAAGATTATATGTCTTTCAGGGAGACGAACGAGCGCTAAACGGTAACAACAATACATTTCATTAGTATCTGCCTGTCCACTATTTTACGAGTATTTACAGGCTGGTAGTAGGTAACCTCCAACGTATTTCGAATGAAATAGCCTCCCATGACTCTTAGCGATTTGGTTAACGGGACCGTTTCACAATATTAATTTATCATGCCTCCTGTTGATCAGGCAAGTAATGTTGGCGCGCTACTGTTGTTTTTTTTTCCAGATCACTAGATTTGACTTGGAAAAACACATTGTCAGTTTCCTGTTAATGTCCTCAAATAAATCATGGAACCTCTTCTGCTTTGCGACGGAACCCCTCAATGGCTTCAAGAACTTTTGTCGTCACTCTCAGATTCGCGAACATTGAGCGAGAAGGCTCTAATTTTTTCGCTTGTAGTTCTTATGTATGAAACGGGGCTACATTTGGAAAATAATACTCCGTCTTCAACCGGGACGTTTGACATAAGATTGATGAAGCAACTGCCTTCAGTCATTAAGTTGGTCAAGGACGACGGGCGGTATAAATTAACATTTAATTTGTCGAATTCTCTACATTGCGTTCATTTGGCAATTACGCCCATGGACTCGATTCTTATTGTCAATTTACTCATCCCCAATGTGAAAGTTGTGAGTTGTGCTCTGATGATATCTGATTTCATCGATGTTCATCCACCGTCTCATGCTGCTGTGAAAAACAATGCGAAATTATCGATTCTATTTAAAAACCATGTCGATTCGATAATCGCGCACATGTTAGAAAACTCATATTATGGTCATCGTCACCTCTTTGGTTTGCCCGTTGAAATAGTCACGTATATTTGCGAACACTTGACGCCTCAAGAATTTGTCAGTTTTGGGAAAACATGTCATCGCGCGAATGGTTATCTCGAAAATGACCATATTTGGAAGAGCCTGGCTCGCCTCTACCTGCCGAGCCACAAAACGGCAGGTGATGAGTCTTGGAAGAAATTTGTCAAATATCAGTTCAAAATTGAAAAAGCCAGACACCATCGTCCGTATCCTCTGTACTACGACTCCGGCTCCCCGTTTTGTTTTTTGGGTCCAATAATTTGATGTTGATACTGCTACTTTTCTTTCCATAATGAATGAATAAGAAATTCTTCAGAATAACGTGCATAAATGCAGTTATTAGAATCACTCCCCGAGGAACGGTCTGAATAGTTTGGCAAATTCGAGGTTTTCTATTACCTCCCTTCCCATCCAATTTTAATCTCGCTGCATTAGGCACTACACTAAAATTTATAATTCAATAAACAATGTGATAAGTAATGCAGTAGAATTGCTTTGGAATAATTTTCTTTTTGTAATAAAGGTTTCTTTCTAAAAACGTTGTTCTTTCAATGTCACCTGAGTCGTCGTGAGTTTTAGGCGGTAGGTATTTCTCGTTGACATTAAGTTTCATAATTGAATTTATAGATGTGTGATCTACCTACAATGAAATTTCTTATTTCTCGTAGCGGCTCGGATAAAAATCAACGAAGAATACAAAAAGAATAAGCACATAGATGTCGTAGAAAAGGTCAACGAGGTGAGTACCGACCATTTTCCTCATACCGTGATTTCATAATTCCGTTCTGCACCACATTGTTATCACTCCAGGTACCTGCCTGAAGAATATGATACCTACCACAATACCTAGGGAATGTCTATCTTTAAAGTAATCTTAATTAGTCGGTAGTAATAATAATAAACCATTAACCAGGTTTATAGTGATGTAGATCAAAAGTTTCTTGTTTTAGCTACTTGTTTTTATTTAGTACCTACTAGACCTTTGAAATGAGGCGTTTATTGTTAGATGGTCGGATTCTCAAAGGCAGTTGAGGAGGAGTTGAAAACTTCTGTTATTCAAGCTCGCGAAACCGAACCTGGGAAATATAGTAAGTTGTAATATACTTACCTATTCAATTAATCGCTGTTACGTGGAGCACAGATTGAGACGAGTTAGTACGTACAAATTTTGATGAATTATTTTCAATAATGAACCTTCTTAATCGAGCACGTAAATGCCCCCCCCCCACCAAATTTGATGGTTTCAGGGTTGCCAGCGAGTCACTGCCGTCACTTTTTTTCTCTTACTATTTCAACATCGTCTCACTTTTTTCATTATTTCTAAAAATCGATCACTTTTGTCACTATTCCAGAGCTCATGAGCTTTAAGACCCGTATTTTATCGCGTTTGACTGGATCATTCTTATATTAATTTCCGAATTCCGCGCCACCACTGCCAGCCGCGTCACCCAGGAGCCTTTGCCAAAATGATTTTTCCAACTACGGCCACACGAAAACCTTCTTCAGGGCCAGTGAAGAGGAGGAGAAGATGTTAGTTTTACCCTGTGTTTTGATGATACTGTCAATAACAAAAAGATGAAAGAGCTTCAATTCGGGATTAAAATTTGGTCAGAAAAGTGTAATGAACGGTGGTGTACCACCACAGAGACAGTTGTTGTAGGATCTGCTACAGTTGATGTGTCAGGTCACATAATGTCATTGCTAGAACGAGCTTCTTTGGCTCTTCCAAGATTTCTAATTGTCGTGATCCCCTCTGAGAATCCACTCCTGTAATATTGTGTGATTTTACCAAATAAATGCGGTAAACAACACGGGGTTTCCCCAACCGCCATCCGCCTCAAACGGCCGACTGTGGACCGGGGACGGGTGGAAAGGCCCTTTAAAAACTCTCTTCTGGCCCAGCTCAGCATTCGACGACTCGACCCCCGACTTCTGTCTCGAACCTCTCTCCCTCTAACCTGTCTCTCTCTTTCGAATCCCCCCTCCCTCTCTCACACCCTTCCTGACGCCTACTGTCGGTGAAAACGGCGGGGCGCCTCTCTTCCTGGTATCTGCTGTTGGTGAAAACCACGGGATACCTCCCTCTCCTCTAACACCTGCTGTTGGTGAAAACTGCGGGGTGTTGGCCTCCATCTTCCCAGTGTCTGCTGTAGGTGGAAACCGCGGGACACATCCTTCTCATCTAGTACCTGCTGTTGGTGAAAACCATGGGGTACTGGCCACCTATCCAACTAACTCCTGCTGTTGGGGAAAACCATGGGGAGTTAGTCAAAAGACTCCATAGGAGCATCTCACTCTTCTCACCTCCATCTCTCTTCTGCTCCTATCCAAAATTTCGTGACTAATGCACGACCTTCTGTCGTGAAAACCCGCCGTTCACGACAAGTGTTGAACACACACCCGTACAACACAGTGGTGACCCCGACAACTGAATCACGCAACACACGCGTTCACCACAGTGGTGACCCCGACATCCGAACACGCATCCTTACGCACGGGTTCACCACACTAATGACATCGTGTGATGGACCAAATGTGAGCAAGAAGGTATTTAGATGAGTAAATGCGGGGGTTAAGGAGTGTCGCGGAAAGGGCTTGTTGGACCCGGGGACCTGCCACTTTCATATTTTACGCAGTTCCTTTCTATCTGGGTTGGAGGAGTTTGGCGTGGAGGTGTCAAGAATTCGTTATTTATGTTTATTACCACTTTGACGGTTTTCCTAGCAGGTCAGAGGAGTATGAGAAGTCTCAAGTTTTGAAGGCTGATCCTCTTCATGATTTTGTAAAGCATGTCCCGAGTAGACGGCTTACTTTATCTAATTCTGCTGAGCGAATTCTTGAGCAGTGGCCGGCCTTGGAGCTTTATTTTTCTTCTTGTGATCCCTAAGAGTTCACAAGAGTTGTCTGACAGTCACAAAAAAATTGGAGAAACTCAGAGGTACATTGGCTATCAGAACAGCCTTTAAGGAAGCCCTCAGGCATGTTGGAGGGTGCCAAGGCAATGCGGCAGAAAGCTGAGACCATAAAACGCGAAGCTGACCCCCTCCAGAAAAAGGCTCAAAAGAGAACACAGTCCCTGATAGAACGATTATTCCAAAATCACGTCAAGAAGTGGAAGGAATCCAATCGTGATCCGGACGATCCGCCTGCGTTGGTCACAAAGTGCAAAAAGTCACTATAACGCTACTACTTTTGAGAAAAATCCACTATATTGTCACTATTTCTCTTTATCAGAAGTCACTATTCTACTTTGGTGCGTGGTGTGAAGCGCTGGCAACCCTGTGGTTTGAATTTCAAAGTACGTAGATTCGAAAATGGAGTACAACAATAGGTATCTGTGCGTCCGCCGTAATAGGCGCTTTCCTGGGTACCTCGTCGGAGCTCAGCTTTACTGTCATTCATATGAGGTGAAATATAGGTGGTGAAATTTTCAGAATGCCGTAGCTCAAAAACTTCCAATATTAGGGTAGGTTTTTACGTCGTTTTTAAATTGAATCCGAGCTTCAGAAACTTCTGAGATCACACGGTGCATTGTACAACCAGCTTTTGTTCACAGTAAGGCCCGGGCTCAACATGAGGTTTTTCTTTATTTAGGCGCATTCATAGTGTGATTCATAACTCCAGCCTAATATCATTACTAGGGAAGTTTATTATAATCACGCATGGCTGTATGAAATTGAGTTTGTTGTTGTGTGATATATTACTTCATTTGAAGAAGGATGGTATTTTGGATTTTGCTGATATGCAGTAAATAAGTTTGTTGTTCACGGCCAAGTGATTCATCCAAATTACTTGGCAGAAACTTTGGGAACATGTCAAGGGTCCTACATAGATTCAGCGACTATCAGAATTAAACAATAAAAAAAAAAAAGACCGGGGGGGGGGGGGGGGTAATGGTGCATTACAGGGGATGGTGGGAAAATCCATATTTAGGTGTCATTGCCAAACATTAGAGACTATAATTATACTTCGAAACTGGTAGCATTTTGACGTGTCTGTGTGTGGGTAGGTAGGTTTCCACAGCATAAACCACTACTAAATAATCAGTGTCTTACACTACCTCATAATAATTCAGTGATCTATGCAGAAGGGGTATCTACAGGAAAATAATAAACCATTGTGCAATAATTTGCAGCGTTTTTGTTTGCGCCGGATATTTTTAGTTATTTCATTGTAAATTAGCACATTTGATGACGCCACTGGTGGATACTTGAAGTATAAAATAATAGGTACCTAATTATATTATGATCTGACTCAGAGAGACAGAAGTATCCATGAGATTGGTTCGTGGTTATTATGAAAGATTGTAAGGGGGTCAAAGATAATAAATTGTACCTCATCACAAGGTACCACACTGTTGTCTCGATCTGGTTAAAACTCAGAACCGTATTGCAAAGTAACCTTCCACACCAATAAAATTTCTACATTTGATAGGCAGCAGTGCAATGGGAAATAGGTACCCATGGTTCTGGAGAACTGCTGATTTTTTCCAAATTAGCTTCTTATGTTGTTTGGTGATAATAAACATTGAATTGGTTCACCGGAACAGCATATATGCTGCTACTTCTTCCTCCATGCTACAACATAGCTAAATAGACACCGCAACTTATCGGGGCAGTAGTGTCGATGTCACAACGTCATGGATTATATAAAACAAGCTGAATCCATACAAAGGTGGCAATGAAGTCATCAAAACTTCCACATTTAACACGCTCAACGCGTACAACTCAACAGTTGAGTTGCAGCAGTTTTTGCCACAACTTCTTCTTGAGTTGTAGCAGTTCTTGCCACGTACAACTCAACTGTTGAGTTTTGGAAGGGACATTATTTGATGTTCTTGATTTGCTCGTTCTCGTCCATTTCGCGAAGAAACCAGCCGTTCAACAGATTCTCCCATCCAGTATGACCTTGACAATCGGGAAAGGAGAGCGGTTGGCGGCTCCCCACCTCCCTTTCATTTTTGGTTTCCCTTATGGGGAAACCCTCCTCCCACACCTCCCTTTCATTAACTTGGGTACGTATGGGCCAGTTACCAAGGAATTCTGGTACGCGTTGAATGTGTTAATTGCAAATTAACTTCTGACGTCTCTTCTAGATGAGAAATATGTACCATCTGGATCTCCCAGTCTAATTTCAAATGAAGAAAAAATGGTATTTCCGATTTATGATTGGGTTTCCTGTGTGAATTGCCAGCAATCTCTTGTAATTCGTTCCTCCGGAAGCATCACTTCTACATATAGATAAGGAATCACGTTACTTTAAGATGAACATAGATAATTATATCCGATTTTGAACACTGGTTTAATATGCTTGCCCTAGCTGTTGTATCTTCCTGTAATACAACCAGGAACTATTTTCTTTTCCACAGCAGCACATCATATCACTCATGCAGTACAACAATGTTGAATGTGTAGGCTCTCCATGTTATCTAAACCATTACCTTTAGTTGGTTAGGTAACTGCCACCTATTCATTAAAATGGCACATTGAATCAAGCCAAATGACCTTTGTCACTGTCACAACTAATAAAACGGCGTACGGCGGACAGACAGAAATATTTTTATTGCAGTTTTGGATTCTACATACCTTGAAACGTAAACCATCAAATTTTGAGGGGGGGTAAGAATTTTTTTTTTCATGCTCGATTCCAATGGTTCATTATTGAAAATAATAAACCAAAAAGCGTTCTACTGTTACAATGACTTATTAACGTTGGCAATGTTGTATGCAACATAACTGTGAATTTCCAGCTCTACGCATAACGCCTGAGACAACAAAACTGGACAATTTCCCATTCGATCCAAACGTGGAGATCCCTCGTGCCAAAAGAAGAGAGTTGGCCAAAGCCTGTTGTCAAGTCAAGATCGATTGAGGTAGGCAGCTGTGAACATTATGAACTATGCTGGAACATGAAAAATGTTTGCCAAGCATACAAGCTCTCCTCGGTTATAACAGTTCTAATGCATTTATACCAAATATATTATCAAATATTCATCTGACAATTGCTAAATCAAGTTTCATTATACCAAACTGATCTTAATTTTCAGTTGACATCATGCTGAGCCATTGGTGTACCTACCTGTATCTTCGCCTGCGATCGTTTCTGACTTAGTGGGCTGTCCGTTTGCGTAACTATATAAGCTCAGATACATAAGTTGGTAGTACAATGAATAAATTGTTTTCCGTTTAATTGTCTTGTTATTTTATCAGACTACCGTAATGAGGTACTTGGGTGCCGCAATGAGGGGGTGGTGCCCTGTTTATATTTTTAAATGAATTGAGACCAACCGCACTCTCCTACGATGGATAGTTATTTTTTTATGAGCTTTCAGAGTTCCCGCAACAAGTGACGTCACAATGCAAGAGGGTCCCGCACAAGCGGGAGGGGTGCAATGACGTCACTTGTTGCCGGAACTTTGAAAGCTCATAGAAAAAGCAAGAAAAATTCATCAGAGGAGAGTGTGGTTCGTCTCAAAATTCTTAAAATGGAACCTACTCCCGTTTAAAAATGGGGAAAGTAACATTAACAGAAGTCATGGGTACTCCTCGTTGTTAGATTGCTTGCATGACTATCAGTGCCAAGTAATGTTCTACGTTTCAATAGGTACCTATTGGATGACAGCAATAACCTATGACTTGTTAGAACATATTTTGAAATTGCCGGTTATTTTTCTCCAAACAACGCATCAACGACCAGGAATCATAAAAGCAGAATAAATGGGATTTTTAATTACAGGTAATATAGTAAAGTACGGTAAGAATTTAATAAAATTTACGAAATGCACTTTATCGTCGACCTTTGCCCTTCTTCTTAGAAGACGTGGACGGCTGAGACCCTTTACTTGGACCACTTTGCTCAGCGCTGGGTTTCCCTTGTCTGGTTTTCAATTTTGGGATCATCATACAAGCATGAAGCATCACAGATTCTCCTACGATAAGAACGATAGTATTCAGTACCTATCCTCATGTAAAGAACTTATGTTTCATTAGACAGGTAGCAACCGCAAATTCGTTGAAGACGAGTCAGTCGGTTAGTTACAAAATGTCAATCCAATGGAGGAAATACTCACTGGTGGGGAATTCGGGGTCGAGGGGAGCACCGTTTTCATCTTTCAGTTGCACCCTCAACCTTCCTCTGTACAGCATTTCCTTGCTTCTTTCTCTTGAGTATAATTTATTTTCAACTCCCACTTTCATTCCAGCGGCTGATAACACGTCTCTGATTTCTTGATAAGTAGGATTCTCCACGCCTTTGTCTTTGGGCACGCGGCGACCTTCTGCTAGAGTTTTCTTACTGTTGAGGTAGGCGGGGTAGATACAAATCCACCTGGAAATCGTGCAGACATGTTTCGAAATTAATTTCAGATTACTATAGCGAACGTCCGAATTTACCTAAAAACTTAGGCATGTGACGCAAACCTAAAATACCATCATATCACAGATTCTTCAACACATCAACAGGAGGGAACTACTACTGAGGCAGTTTAGTTCAGCAGGGTTATGAATACGAAGCAAAGACCTTATTATAAATCGCAAAGAAGGAGATGATCCACATTAGGCCATTTTGAGTTACCAGTGAAGTTTTTCGCCAAGTTTCAAACACTTTGTAGAAAACCCAAGATGCATTCTGTCTGTTCCAAGTAGACTAATTTTACAAGTCTGAATCTAATTCTGAATTTAAATTTATACTACCATAAACAATTTTTCTTGTTGAACCAACCCTGATACCCTGGAACTCATGAATTAACTCCAAATCAAAAACGCTGAGCTATTTTTTATGGTTTCCACCAATTTTGGCCCCAAAAACACGAATTAGGCTCCTATTTTTGACAAATAATTTTTGATCATTGGTAGTGCCATTTAATTTTCTTGACTCACATGTTGATACTACTTCTATTGTTATTATACACAACTGTGTGATTTCAGACAATTTCCCCGGGTTTTGACTGATAAAAATGAAGTTTGGGAGTTCCTTCACTCTTTGGTCAAAATAAACTTCATATTCCGTCTTTTCGCCATAAAACACATGGAAAACGATACCTCACAAGCTCATGTTCACTAAAACCTCGAAAAACCCTATTTTTACACCCATTTTTCACCCGCAACACTCCAGGGTGTATTCCGATCGGGCTGCCGAGCTTCGGAGCACAACTAGGACGCGAAAGTGTTCCCAAATTGAGGCCCAAACTGTGTGCAGAAGAACGACGATTATAGATCAAATTTTAACGTAGATTTAAGGCTGAAACTACGTTAGAACCTCAATTTTCCACTCTGGTCAAAATCAACTTCATATTCGGTCTCCTCGTCCTAAAAAAACATGAAAAACGATACCTCACAAGCTCTTCTCACTAAAGCACCAAAAAACCCCATTTTTCACCCATAACACCCCTGAGTATATTCTGATCGGTCTGCAAAGTTTTGGGACACAACTAGGACCCTAATGGAGCCTGTTTGTGAAAGAACGAATTTTTCTGACCGAAATTAAGTAGACACGCCTGATACGGTGGACGGTCATTGCATTTTTGGAATCTACGCACCTTGAAACGTAAACCTATATAGCTATACTAGAAAGCAAAGGTCGATTGTGATTGGCTGTTGAAGAGAAAATAGGAAGGGGTGGGGGATAACTGAAAGGAACTTTATTCGTGCTGCTCTCTTGTGGCTGGCTCTGAGCAAGTTCAGATGTTGCTTGAGGCGAACTTGCTTGGTGTAGGGTGAGCTCTCAACATGCTCGCTCGGAGCAGAGTGAGCCTGGGGCTTATTTGGAAAATGGACGGCTCCAACGAGTCGAGGGCGCATGCACAGAAGAGCAGGACTCAGCTGCCCCTGTTCTTCTTTTGTGGCACGTGAGGGCTTGCTTGGAGCAGCTCCGAGGAAGCCCCGTGGCCGGCACGAACAACGAACTCTGCCCCAGGACAGCATGCACACGGAATCATTGCCTCAACCCTACTGCGCATGCCCAGATTGCTCTGAACAAGCTCTAAGGGACTGCACGATGAAAGCTAGAGATCGATCCAGGGATAAAGGGCCGGAGTACCATTAGAAAGGAGAACCACTTTTGATAACCATTGGAAACAACTCATATGTCTGGAACGGCTGCGGCCAAGACAAGAAACCGGAAAGAAGAAGATCTATTGGAAATGAGAGAACGCATTTGGAGAGGACTTAAACCCCCCATCAAGACCACCCAATCCTTAATACCTACCAACACATTAGTTGACAGTATTATAAATGACAAAAATATAAACAAGAATATAAACTGCTCGTGATTTACCATTTGCGTCTGAAAACGAATTCGGGTGCATAACGAGATAAATCGACCCATAACATTACTATTAAGTGACATACCACCACTTGTGACTTAACTGGCGATACTACAGTAGGTTCGAATTATTTCGTTGTTTCAAACGAAAAAGCAGGTAAAAAAATGTATGTACTCAGGAACGAGCTAACCCAACATTTGCCACTGCCTATCTCCTTTTTCGCGCAATAGCGATATAAGCATCCAGCTATTTCTTCGCCTGATACCGGAAAGTGCGATCAATCGTTCATAATTAATTTATGATGGTAATTTCGAAATCAAGAATTGTGGTAGATTAAAAAACAGCATGCCAGATGCTAAACACTGAATAGGGATAATTACCTTTCTCTGTCACTATGGGTTTTGTCAGGAGAGAATTGTGTCAAAGCTGCAGCCATGGTTAATATCTCGCTATAGAAAATAGACTACTTATGCGGTATCACTACAGCTCAGAACAGAACCAAATAATTCAATTTTCAAAATTCTAAAATCACACCACAATCCCACGACAAGCCAGAATGTGTCACTTGTCACTACAATAACCTTTTTGAATTGTTATCCAACAGGTTATAGGCGATGACGTCGTCGTGCGAGGGTACAAAAACTTCACAAAGCTCATACTCTTTTTTTTCTAACTCGAACCCTTGATTTTTCAACCAGAAATCAGGAGAACTCTGCCTTTGGAATTTGTTATGGAATTATAAAATCTACATGCAAAGAAATAGTTCTTCATTTTCAGACGCTAGCGTCACTTTAAAACCGACTTAATTATCAGTATTATTCTATGATTTCAACTAAACTGCGACACTTGCAACTGATTACGCGTTTTGTGACTACGGTTTGATTTTTCTAGAACAATGTCGTATGTAACGTTTATAAATTGGCATTTTTAACTCAGAGGAGTCTGATTGGATCAAGACCATGAAGAGCTCGACTTGCGATTGTGAGGAGCCTCCAACCAACCAGAAACTTAACTATTTTGGTGGTGCTGTCATTCGTTGGTGAAAAATTGTTTTGCATTAGTTAAATTCGCCAAGTTATGTGCATGCCTCAATTAATTTGCTATTAAGATGAATTACGTTTTGAGAGGATCTGCTACAGTAGAGAAGACCCTTTCTTTTCTAAAACGTGAGCCGGTTTTGTTATCTTGCCTTTACCAAAGAACTGTTGTACCTGCTGCCAGTGCGAGTTTGTATACCCATAGATATTCTTCTACATATAAACCAACTCCTGCTCGTGGCTTGGCCGCGAAATTGGTTGACATCTCGTCTGACAAAGTCAAACCGTATTTGAAGCTAGCTCGTGTTGACCGGCCCATAGGAGTCTGGCTCTTATTTTGGCCATGCGGGTGGAGTATAGCCATGGCAGCCAATGCTGGCTGCTTGCCCGATGCCAAAATGTTGGCGTTGTTCGCCGTCGGGGCGGCCGTCATGCGAGGGGCTGGCTGCACGATCAACGACATGTGGGACGAGGATATCGACAAAGCAGTCGATCGAACCAAGGATCGGCCCATTGCCAAGGGCGTCATTTCTCAGAGTAAGTGTACCTACTACCTAGTTATACAACTGGTAATGTGAGCTTACCTGGTTGGTACAAGCATACCCTCCTGTAGCCACATATGGGATTTTAAAGTTGCTCATACCTGTAGTAATACCCGTTGACCAATGAGTGCAGCGTTTCATATCTCTTACAGGTGACGCTTTGAAGTTCCTAGCTGGCCAGCTGAGCGTTGCATTAGCAGTCCTTCTCCAGCTCAATTGGTACAGCGTTATTCTGGGTGCAAGCTCATTGGGACTGGTAGTGATTTACCCACTGATGAAGCGAATTACATATTGGCCCCAGCTAATTCTCGGGATGACGTTCAACTGGGGAGCTCTGCTTGGATGGTCAGCGATCCATGGTTCTGTCGACTGGTCCGTGTGCTTGCCTCTGTACGCTGCCGGTGTCAGCTGGACTATAATATACGACACTATTTATGCACACCAAGGTGATTATGAATCCATGATACTATAATAGCTCTACGATCAAAAAGATCCTATTAGAAATCCTAAAGGCTTGACACGCTGTTATAAAAGCGCGCACACACTATGCCGGAGAAAAACTACGGTGTTTCTAGCATAACTTCCTCGCTATACAAAGTATCCAGGTATACAATGACAACTTTCTCCTCGAAAAGTCAAGTAAATCCGTAAATTTCTTAGTTGGGTTAAATCAAGGTTCTACGTGCATGACAATGAGAACCCAAATGATTATTTTTGATCATCAGGCAGTAGGTACTTTCACGTTATCATGTTAAGGTTTGGTACTCTGCGTACGTGTAACAGCTACTGTTGACATTAACTACTTACGCCCGCGGAGGCTCCGGGTACGCCCAATGAAGTTTATTACTAGAACTTTAGGAATCTCGCGAATTGGCCTACATAAGCCAGGTACGGAAGCAGCACCTTACCCAAATCGAACAATACTAACTGGAAATAATATTGCAAATGCTCAGGAAATACGATGAAGGAATAAGGAACCATTTTATTCTTCTGGTAGGTACTCTGTTTTTTGGGCGACTTGTGAGGGCAGTCACCCAAGACACTGTGCTTGATGTTTACTGAGGACCGTTGGTGTTCTGATCGGGTTTATTTAATTTGTACCAACCCTGGATAGAAAATAGTACTGCTTCCCCATCTTGCTTGTACTATGTAGATATGTAGATCGTTTGGAGTTACTGTAATAGCGCTAAAATTAATTAGATCTCATAGTGTAAGCAAGCAAAGAAATGTGAATAAATAACATGCTGTTTGGGTTATTTCAACTGAACGGATTACGACATAACTGAAGTGCAGTTTACGCGTCTTATTTATTGGTTACTTGAATAATGATGATCAGCCTCTATTGATCACTAGGTAGAATGGGCAATTATCATGTATCAACAAAGAACACTTTTGGTACTCTTATTTTATAATCATCTTCTTCTACACATTTGGAAAAGTTGAGGGAAAAGTTGCTTTATGAATGAAGAAAAACGTAAAAGAAAAAGGCCATTCAAAGAAGCCGCTTGCTTACTTTCACACAGCTATAACCCGTCCACTGGCCATCTTCCATCTGCTGCTACTGGCCAGCCAATCATAACCCATATCCATACAACGTCACAAGCCACCTTTCCCCACCTCTTTTTTGAAATCTCAAAAGTTCGGAAGTCTCAATACATATATGAGGGAGGCGTTTCTCGATGATGCTCTGTCTCACATCATAGAGTATTAAGAAAAAATGCAAACAGAATTCATGATAATTGTCCGTTGCTACAAAATGATTCATACAAGTTACCTGCTCCAACCCTTAATAACTGCTGATGCAGCTGCTGTAGGTTATAAATAGAGGTGGCGCTCGCTTCCTTAGGTTAGTTCGCAGTCTGCCGTCTTGCCGTTCGTTTGTCACGCGTTCATCTCGCTCCTTGTTCAAAATTCTAAGTTCCCTTTGTGTTAATTGTGAAATAAAACTTTTTAAAAAGTCGTTAATCAACCATCACGACCTTACTTACATATGTATGCCAAAGTTAATATTTACAATAAATGAATCCACCAAAGGAACGGCTATTTCCATCACTAATTCTGTTATCTACTTCCAATGAAATGTGAATAAAGACAACCTTCGGTGTCAAATTTTTTGTTTTAGATGTAACGGACGATCTCCGATTAGGCATCAAGTCGACAGCAATCAAGTTCGGTGACAACACCAAGCTGTTCCTGTCACTTTTCGGCACCTTAATGGTGAGTAATCTCCTCCTCTCAGGGGTAATGGCAGACCAAACTCTTCCTTTCTACTGCTCGACGGCCGCCGTCGCGGGGCATCTGTGTTACCAGTTATACTCTCTGGACATCCACAACCCGGCCGACTGTGGGAAAAAATTCGTATCGAACAAACTTTTAGGGCTGATCCTCTTTGGGGGGATAGTTTTAGGGAATTTAGCGAAAACGAAAAGCACTGAAGTTACCGACAGAGAAAATCAACCGCAACTTGTTTCATAGTGGTTGTTGCCATAAATTGCATTTTAGTTTTAAGAGGCACTGGAGTGTCTACTTTGTGATTGATTTCTTCTTAGTCATTCAGCGCTGGTACATACCTGATTAAATGAATTATTGAAACACGAAAAATTGCCTGTTGTATTATTTTACTGCACACACCTCATGTAGTTTATTATTTCATGTTAGTTTGTAGATATTCTTGCGTGAACCAACTTACTTCTTGAGAGATGTTAGAGTAGCTCCATAACAGTGATACCAGTGATCATAACTTGTGAAATACAACTGTACTCGCGAGGGAGTTGACCTTATCATATCTCATTACGTCGTATTGTATCAAGCCACATAGATACCTCATTTTATCTCGATCCAGTTGAAACTTATCCCATAACCCCATCGCAAATAAGCTGCTGTGCTGATAACTTTGGCAGGCGGCAGTGCAATGACATTTCTCTCTGTGAATTGAGAATGAGGAACAGGCGTGGGTCGGTATTTGCTGCTCTTGACCTCAGCATCGGGTTCAGCACCCTCAAAAACCCTTCGGAGTTCAGCTCCGGAATCCGAGTAGGGTGGAAATAAGCTAAGGAAACTCGTATCGGCATCTGGGATGTATCCCCCTCCTACTCGGTTCCAGCATGGGAAGTGAGAGGGCAATGCATACTAGATGTTGTCCCACGCGTTTTCCTTTCCCTTTTTCGCCCACTCCCATTCATTTCTGACCCATCATGTAGCACCTTTTTGGAAAGCTCTCTGTTAAGCGCCCCATACACTATACGATGGCCTGCAGGCGGTTGCCTTCACAGATGAACGTAAGATCAATGTCCTACGGCCGACACACACTACCAGTCGACCACCTGCAGGCGACCGACCTGAACTGTAATGTGTGCCTGAACACACCACACACTGTGCGACGACTGCCTGTAGGCAACCTTCAGTCGGCAAACTGGGACTGCAGGCCTACTGATCCAAAACTGCAGGCCAGCCACGTTTCACTGAATTGAAAACAGGTCAAATAATATTGCTATTATCTGCTGATTTGGTGCAATCGTATTTATTTTCATGTAACATTGAAGAATTGTGAAATAAGTACAATGAAAAATCTTATCTAATTTCGAAATGTTATAATGAATTTATAAAATCGAATAACAATATTACATAGAACAGAATGAAATAGAACTAAAAAATAGATCACAAAACAGAGCAATGAAACTACTTTAGTAGCAAGAACTCTGACAACTGATTTTCATTGTAAGTTTCCACCAAAAATTTAAGAGATGAAACTTCTGCAGCGGAGAGGTCAGAGTTGGGAGTCTCTTTTTTTTTTTAATTTTTAGAAGTCCAACAGTATACCGCAGGCCTCGTCCTTCATTCTTTTATTAGAATAATTTTCATCTTTAATCTTCCATATACACGGTTGATTCCTATAAATCCGGAAATAAACTGAGGTTTGTTGTCCATTTTCACATCAGTCCGCGCTTCAGTCCGCAAACCCATCAGCAATACAAATGAAGAAATGGCGTGCAGTCCGACTGCGGTAAACTATAGAATTCCAAGACGGCCGGTCATGAGCCTGCAGGCCGACTGACAGTGTGTGGCGCCGGGGATCAGATCAAGATCGGACAGTCCTGCGACTCCCGCTTGATCTCTCGTCCGATCCTCGCCTCCCCGACTCATACCTTCAGTCAGCGCAAACTGCAGTCCACGATGTTCAGTTTAACTGATGTGTGTGTGGGCGATCTTCTATGGACTGACAGTCCAATATCTGCAGTTAATCGTATAGTGTATGGGGCCCTTTTAGACCTACAATTTAAAAGAAAAAAAAGAAATCTTCCTCATTTCTGCATGTTTTCCAGCAATCTGTTATCATTCGTTCTTCAACAAAGCATTTGCATTGATTTTTTTTAAAAACAGATTTGTTACGGAATATTATTTTAGTCTTCATTCATCTGGACTAAATGTGTTTTTTGAATCATCCATACTTTCATGTTTTCAGGTGTCTCCTATTTTTTTTTTTTAATGAAATAGTTTAGAATTTGTTCACAGTCCAAAGTTTGTTGATTCGATTTTGCCTTCACTGTTTACGACACAATGAAGAATTTCTACGAACTAGATCACTCCCGATGAAAGGATCATAATTGAAATTTTGTGAAAACTCATAAATCAACAGTAGAATCCCAATGTACTGCTGTACGTACCAAAGCGATACTTCTAGATACCTACAGATAAGGCATCACGTTACGTCAATATGCACGATATATAGGTACATCAGATTTTGAACAGTTGTGGTTAGCATCGGGTCTGCTTGCCCTAGCTGTGGGATCTTTCTGTGGTAGTGTTGTGGGCAGACAACACTATAGATCGTAAGGAGATGATGATCCAGAAGGCGACGTCACCCAGCTGATGAGCGACGTGGAAGGAAATGAAGAGGAGGGGGAGGGACCCGTGTCGCGGTACTGTAGGCTGTGTGTGCGTCCCTGTTGTAGTCCTTGTGATCAGCTGAATATATCACCGCTAGACCTAGACCCCTATATATTTTTATTATTATCCCTGGTTTCTTGAGCAGAAACAGTAGTTCTCATGGGCGAATACTACAGTAGGATACATGTAATAGGAACTCTTTATTAACATCATTACTTTTGTTTTCATTTCTATAATACCTATTTACTCATAATTGTAGGGCTTAGAAGGTGCCTACCCAACAGTGCCAAGTTAATATCCCCTCCATTTGTGTAGGAGGTAGGTTTCACTGGGTCGTCAAAAATATAAGGCAATCCTATTGTTTCCGTCTGCCTTGGAACTTTCTGGCAATCTAAATAGATCCATCCAACGTAGCTTTTAGTGGTCTTTGTGTCTTATTTCGTTTTGTTGCTGGTCACTTGTCATTAATACCACATGCATTCTTAGTAAGCCTAGAGTGACTTAACAAACCCGAACACTTATACCCCCCCCCCCCCCAATAGGAGAGCTAGGTTTGGTGTTTGGTTTCATTAAACAGACTTTCTCGTTACCTGTCGTCTTTAATACCCAATCAACTTGATTTGGTTCTACCGGTCGAAAGCATGCATTTATGCAGTTAGTGAGCAATAACATGCTTTTCCTAGCTTCTCAAGAATCGCTGTGATCGCTGTGTGTGAGTTTTTTTTACAAAGTAGATTGGAACTTGAAGAATCTTGCAACCAACCTTAAAAATTATACGATATTATACTAGGTAGGTACCTGATTTACTACAAAACTTCGTTGTATCAAGGTGTGTAACACTCACTCGATGGAGATCAGTAAGATTGTTGAACGTCGGTACCTATTCTGATTGTGAAACACGTTTTACCTATGTAGAAACTGAACGATTGCAAAGCTTCATTTACTGAACACAAGTAGGTACTTTGAACCAAATAGTACATAGATATATCTCGTGGATTTAGTAACAGC
Organism: Leptopterna dolabrata; assembly: GCA_954871275.1. Taxonomy (NCBI): domain Eukaryota; kingdom Metazoa; phylum Arthropoda; class Insecta; order Hemiptera; family Miridae; genus Leptopterna; species Leptopterna dolabrata. Next base: position 28,209,410 of record OX940982.1, on the reverse strand, counting down.
GGTACTAAAATGTACAGTGTTGTTGGTTTGCAATCACATCATTCAGTTTCTAAAGCCGAACATGTTTTACTTTTCGGCGTCGGCTTCCTCCCTAACAAAATGTTGAAACCCTGGGGGGAGGGGGGTCACCCTAGCGAGTCCTACATGAGTGGACGATCTCATCTGATTCATCACCTTTCGAACATTTTAGAACTATCAGTTATATAATTGTATTGACCTTGATAATAATAATTAGAAATATGAGTATTATAGTATAATCATTTTTTCTTGAAAAATTATTACTCGATTTCAAAGCTTCATTTACTGAACACAAGTACTTTGAGCCAAATAGTACATGGATTTAGTAACTAAAGCGGTACTAAAATGTACAGTGTTGTTGGTTTGAAATCACATCAATCAGTTTCTAAAGCCGAACATCTTTTACTTTTCGGCGTCGGCTTCCTCCCCAACAAAATGTTGAATTGACGTAGGCGTCAAAACCGGCGGGGGGGTCACCCTAGCGATTATTATAGTAATAGTTTTTTCTAATAAAACTGTTATTACATATTTAACTGTATAATATAGTAAAAATGCTATAATTTATTACTACTAAAAACTATTACTTGGTAATATTATCATAAAGTATTATAGTAATAATTATGTTGTCTTCGAACTTAGCAAACATTATTCTATTCAATTCAAAAGGCCATTGCAGTAGATACTTACTCTCTACTTACAATAGCTTAGGTACACTCATTTGTTTGAAATAGCTACAGGGTGCGGCACAACTTCCTTTACGATTTCAGGAAGCCATAAAAAAAACTAAGCATGATATAAAAAATTTATTGATACCCAATTATTCTACAATTCATAACATTTTAATCATGAGGTTTTAAACAAAACATCTCGAAGATGACGGCCGCCGTTGTCGATGCAACTCTGAAGGCGCATTCTGTAGTTGTCCATCACTCGTTGTAAGACGTCGATCCGAATCATCTCGATTTCCAAGTCGATTGCGACCTTCAATTCGTTTAAATTTCGCGGTTTGTGTTTGTACACCTCAGCCTTGAGGTAACCCTACAGGAAAAAATCACATGGAGTTAAATCCGGAGACTGAGCAGGCCAATTAATGTCTCCCCTCAGTGAAATGACCTTCCCCGGAAACATTTGCCTCACAACTTCCATCGACCTCCGGGCTGTGTGAGCCGTGGCTCCGTCTTGCTGAAACCAAACGTGGGTGATGTCAATGTCGAGGTCTTCCAATTTTGGTTGGAAGAAATTCTGTATCATGTCTATGTACCGAGCAGATGTGACTGTGACCGCGATTCCCCCCTCTTCGAAAAAATAAGGGCCAATGATTCCGTGACTGCTTACACCACACCACACAGTTAGACATGATACAGAACTTCTTCCAACCAAAATTGGAAGACCTCGACATTGACATCACCCACGTTTGGTTTCAGCAAGACGGAGCCACGGCTCACACAGCCCGGAGGTCGATGGAAGTTGTGAGGCAAATGTTTCCGGGGAAGGTCATTTCACTGAGGGGAGACATTAATTGGCCTGCTCAGTCTCCGGATTTAACTCCATGTGATTTTTTCCTGTGGGCTTACTTCAAGGCTGAGGTGTACAAACACAAACCGCGAAATTTAAACGAATTGAAGGTCGCCGCAATCGACTTTGGAAATCCAGATGATTCGGATCAACGTCTTACAACGAGTGATGGACAACTACAGAATGCGCCTTCAGAGTTGCATCGACAACGTCGGCCGTCATCTTCGAGATGTTTTGTTTAAAACCTCATGATTAAAATTTTATGAATTGTAGAATAATTGGGTATCAATAAATTTTTTATATCATGCTTAGTTTTTTTTTATGGCCTTTTGAAATCGTAAAGGAAGTTGTGCCGCACCCTATACTTCTCAACCCTCCTTCTTCTTTAGCTACTATCTTCGGTAGAATTATTCTGTTTATTTTCTCCTCATCAGGAAAAAGGTGAAATCATTTTCAATATTTTCGTGTTGATGAAAAATAGCTTCCTATGGTAGGAACCTAGTTATTTTTGTCTTAGGCAAAGTGGCATCGACGAGGAGCAGGGAGGTCATAACTAATAAAATCAATGGTAAAACTTTTGCGAGCATTTATTTAAAAAATATTCAATTCAACGTAAGCGATAAAATTTTATTCTCCTTTAAATAAGTATCAAAATAACCATACATATAAATTATTACAGCTAACCAAAGTCATCATATCATAATTATAACGTCGAAAGTATCAATTACAAACGCGATTTCGATTTCTTGTTAAAATATAAGCTTGAGTGAGAAATTGTGGTTCCGTACACCATATATTAAACATCCGTAGCAAGAAAAGGGAACAATTCAGTACTAAAAATAACGACTAAAGATAACAAGAGTTACGAATTACTTATTACAAAAACAATAACGAAGCAAAACAAGCGGGGTTAACTATAAATCTCAGAGAGCCTGAAATTAAACACAAAAAGCGTCAACTGCTTCATTTTTTGTTTTGAGTTAGGAAATACTTGAATAAGGAATAAAGATTAATTTGGCTTTCGCGACACTCATCCACAACAACGAATAGGTAACTTTATTTGGAGTTGAAATGAATCACTAGGATAGTTCTAATCTCCGGCCTCAGAGGTAAGGGTTGGTTGGGTTGGAGAGAGGGGAGTCATGGAACCGTCTGTAGATGGATTGCACATAGGTGAAAACGCATTTCCAGTCCGGCCTCGACATCATGACCATGTCCTCTACGTCCAGGAGTGGGTAAATATCCGCCTTCTCCCTGTAGAAACAAGGGAACAGAATTTGGTGGTGTCAAATAGGTAGCTGGGGCGGGGATGGCGCAGAATGAGTTGGACTCACTAATGCTTCTTGCTCATTTCAACCAACTTATTCTGTGACATTCATGTCTGACTGACTGTGACATTTGTCATTCAACGAATACATCTTAGGAAATCAGTCAGTTGCTGGAATTAATCATCTATTCTATCATCATATCTATTGTATCATCTTATCATCTATTCAAACAAGTACTTATGGTGCTGAATTTTTGTTATCACACCCATCAGAAAAAACAAAAAATTGCTTCTAGGTCTAAAAAAAAAGATTTATTGTGAAAGCACATGACTTTGAAAGACATGGGTGTAGCGACGTTGCCCTTGGGAACCAATGAACCATTGAGGCTAATGCAAATGGCTGCACCTGGTCCGCATAGATGTCAACCAATCAGCAAAGCTCATAAATCTACGTCACTACATGTCTCCACCCACTTTCTACCCACTCCAAAGTGGTATTCATTGCAGAGCACTTCCCTGTCAGCATTACGATTCATTTCCTTTCCTAACATGGGCTTCACCTTGAGAAGAGATGAGCCTGTTGTACAAGGTGTCTCGAAAGGAGTGCTTCATACTAGCTTTATAATGTTCAGTACATGTGTTTATTCTCTTCATTTTTAAGAAAAATACAGAAACTGCTATGTCACATTATTCAGCATGAAGGTCTGTTCCAGTACATATGAAAAGTTAGCTGCATCCTACATCATCCTTGATTCAAAGAACCTGAATGTCCTGGTTGTAGGAACAACGGTGGGAAGGTTTCTTTTAGGTTAGCATTCACTCAGGAGTAGCATAATTTAGGTTATAGCCTCCACTCAGAAGGGTAGAAATTAGAGCCATTTAGAGACCAATTCTGCAGGGTCACAGGTGGGTTCATTCAATGCTTGAACTATGTTCCAGTACACCAAGTTCATGTGATTTCTGTACTCTTTTAGGGCATGATCATGCACCCTATTGGAAAGGTGACCAACATGTGCCATGTGTAATTTTCATTTCCTGCTGTTTACGAACAATCTCTAGCCTCTTTTCGACAACCCCAAACTCTTACATCATATATATTCATCAGGTTATTACTATTATTGGTCGTCACTCTAATACCAGTACACTGTCTATCGGAATAGTTTGTTTGTAGCGTTCCATCAATTCATTTCATCTAGGTATTGAACTCGTGCATGAAATAACTGCAGCGCTGAAACATACCTGGTGTAGTTTTATTTTGGATTTTTCTGAAAAGTGCGTTGCTCTTCTGCCATTAAAAAACATAAAATAAAACGCTTTTCTTATGGGACACCCCAGTGTCTCAAGCGACCACCAGGGGCCTTGATTCCGTTTTTCCTACCATCTGCCGCCCATCACTCATTGATCTACTTGGAGCTACTGAATGCGTGACTACACAGTTTGCTCATTCTTTGCATTCTCAACGAGAAAATAGGCTCCATCACATGACTTCACAGTCCGAGGGCTAACAAATCAAATTTACGGTCCATGTACTAGATGGTAGGGGATCTGTGAAGATAAATGCTCCACCTCTGGTCTGTATGCTACCAGTTGGATATCAAATTCATGAGTCGTTCGTCATTAGCGTCGGAACTTACCTGTTTGTGCTATGAAGTTCGTAATTTGACTTATAATCAGTAGGCAGGTACATCCATACCTCCCTACATATAGATATATCTAGATGGAAACAGGTCTTGTCTCATGATGTAAGGCTCCAAGGAAAACTAATTGTTAATCCGGCCCCTAGACGTGCAATATTATTGCGCAATATTCTGGTTTGTGCAATATAATTGATCATGTGAGGGCGAGATTGAAAGATTGTGTTATTGCGTGATTTTCAAAAAGTTGAAAATATATTGCACAAACTGGAAAAGATTGAGCCGTCTGAGGGCAACATTGCGCAATATTCCTCCGGCCGTGCCTGGTAGTATCAACAGTCAACTCGTCCCGTCAACTACGGGCCATCATGAGTGATAAGTGATAAGAACAATGAAAAACAATTTATTGTCGAATTCATTGAGACTCTGAAATCATTTGGTTCAATCACTCTCAGTTCATTGAGTAATTTTTCGTGAGTGTACTTGTCCCTCTCAATAAACCATTGCTTGGCCCATTTTCTCCCTTTCTGAGAGCCTTTCTTCTTTTTTTTTGCACTTGCAGCCACAGCAATCATCTTGCAACACAATTCACTGTCACTTAATGTTGATATGTTGACCTGATGGGTACTGTTTGCACAATGTGGTTGTACGTCTGAGTGTGACATTGCGCAATATATTGCACAACCGTCAATGTCGCCTTCACACGGTACAACTTTTTGCACAAACGAAAAAATTGTGCAATAACATTGAGCGTCTAGGGGCTGCCATCAATATATTATGCAACCCGGTTTGCTCAATAATATTGCACGTCTAGGGGCCGCTTTAGAATTAATAAAATTTTCAAGCCAACCTACCTACATTATAGGTAGGTATTCCGATTCCACAGTTTTTTCTGTAGCTGATTTAGGTGCTATGTAGCTGAACATAGACATCAATGTCATTAGTGTGTTAGATCCCTACGAGCTACAGCACGATTCCTGTATCTGGATACAGACTGTTTGTGAATAACTTACCAGTGCCGCTCCGTGGAGCAACTTACTTCTTATTCACATATTAGTTCAGATTTGAGGTTAGTTTGAAATTATCATGACGTCATCAGACCAGGCCTGTAATTGCAGCACTGTGTGTTCTAACAAAACTTTCTGGACTTACTCGGCCACGGTAAATGCCAACTGAAAGTTGTGGCGTTGGTTTTGCGGTGTCAGTGAGGAGTAATCAAAAGCGTCCGGACAAAAATGATGGATGAGAGCGCAGAAAGCCAATCCGTCGCTCCAACTAGTCGAAAAGTTGTCTATTTTGACGTTCTGAAACACAAAAACAGGTTCATATTAGAGTTTGGTATATTATCTTATTTTTTTGTAGCACCGGAAAACTTTTACATGAAATATGATTGAGCATTAGGTATTATTATGCCCGAGCAACCCCATGCGTGGTACATACAAAATACAACAAAGATAAGCAGTGAGTTGACGAGTTGAATCGGAAACGTCGTACCAACTTCATTCGTACCTATCGTCATCGAGGTCTCATTCAATTTCAACTCATTTGGAAAAGCATTCGGTGAACTGTCAATACTGCCAGTTGTCAAATCTAGAAATCAGTCGCGTGTTTGTCACATCCATGTAATTCGTTGCCATTCATGATCACTGTCAGTTGTTTTGATTCTATGGGAGTAAGGCACTTAACTTTCAGGTATATAACACATCCACAAGTGAAAAGGCCGACTGTTAGCGGAGTCGTCCACTGGACACCATAATGTCTTTGGGCCTTCATTGAGCCTCCCCCACAGTGGGTTTTTTTTGTGGCTCATTTATGAGGGCGTCGAAATGACAGAAATACAAGGGCATTATTGAGTCACGTAGATTTGCCGTGTAGTACGTTTGAGCATGCGCAGTCTGTAGCACCATAATTCAGTTTGCCATTTGTCACTATTTAGGGCCTAACCTGCACAAACCCATGAAATGTCATCGAAATTGGACGAGTAGAGTCGGAGTTGAACGTCTGTTCAGAAAACATCATTACCTAGTCGAATGAGATGAAATTGACATCAACTTTTTCGGAAATGATGTTATTTGAGAAGGTATGGATACCTACTGCTAATTCGAATACTAGTGCTTACTATCAAAAGGGACCATAGGGAACTCGGAAGCAATGATGAACGATAAGTGACTGTTAAAACGACCTGGGGTATCTTTCATTTTGCTATTTAATAGATATAGATAAAAAAATACTAATATTAATGCTCAAATAGACATAGATAAGAAGTACCAATATTAATTAATTAGGTATAATATTGGATCGATGAGCCATTTGAAATTGTTTTGGTTTCAAATGATTTGGGTTGGCTGCTCATACAGCTGGTATATAGGTACTTGTCATCCAGTGTGGGTTCCCGTTTGGAACAAACCTCTGCCACGCAGCCTTCCTAGAGTCTCAAGCAGTTGTCCAAACAGTGTTTTTCCCCCTTAGAATGTTCGTTAAAAAAATGTCTTGCGTGTAGAAACCGAAAGGTTTTTCTAATCAAGAGTCGTGTAATCACATAGGTAGTCGTGCAAACACAGCCAAGGTATAATTCGATAAATTGCAGCAAAAAGGTTGAATGTTTGGTTCCTACGTAGAACGAGTACCTATTCATATTATATACTATCACCGATCTTGGTCAAAATCCTCTTGATGCCCCTATGTATTATGTTGGAGAAGCGGTCAAAATCCTCTTGATGCCCCTATGTATTATGTTGGAGAAGCGTATCCTTGTATCATAGTACAGTGCCGTGCTGAAGCACAAGAAACAGCAAATAGAAAAGTGGATAGGCATAGCAGAGAAAGATACATAGCTTAGTAAACGAAACACAAACGCCCTCAAGTCATCCTGGAAGGTTGGAAAGTTCGCATAATCATGCTTATAGAAACAGAGAGCACAACATCCAAGTTACCCAATCATGCAGTTGATTATACCTTGTAATCTCTTGTTTGAGCCTGGACCCACTCTAGGAGACGTTCCTTTATGGATGATGCGCTCGATGGCAACGAGAAGCTCCCAGCTCTGCTAACGCTATAGACATAACACCAAGCCCTCAGCTGAGTTAGTTCCCTCAAAGCGTGAAAGATAACTGGCGCTCAACTCCCTTCGAGTAACTACCGCAGGCAACTCACTGTCTTGGCGGTTGGAGAAATTTAAGAACAATAGAACTAGAATAAACAAGTCTGCTAGGCATTAACGAAATCTACAAAGCTTTGTACAGCCTACTGCAGTGTAAAAACCTGCATGGGTGCGTATTAATTACTAGGTAATACTTTACTATAATTCTTTGCTTTTCTGACAAGTTTCCTTCGAGAGTAATTTGAATTTTGAAACATTCAGGGCCGATCTAATAAAGGACATTTTAGGGAATTTTTGCAGGTAACGAATGTGATACGTAACTACCTACTAGAACTACGAGTTGAAGTTCCAGTTAATTATAACAAGCTACTTTACAAGGATAACATATATTACTCTATTTTCGTTTTCGTAGTTTAGTAAAAAATTATTATCCATCTTTTGCATTTGCTATTGCTAAGGTACAGGCAAGTTATCTAGAAAAGCAATCCGAATTGTATTATTTATCAAGTAGGTACCTAACTACCCAATGCTGTGGTCGCTCAGTGAAATAAGTACCTAGTTGATAGATGACAGGCAGGGACCTACCGGAGTTGAGGACCAGTTTTCAGATTATTAGAAGCAAATCCAGAAGTGATAACATATTCCCCGACCTGCTATTCGTATCTGAAGTTTTATAATTCACGAGTACCTACCTGCTACATACAGCAAGAACTTCGAGATTTTAGATTAGGTAGGTACGTTATGTTTCCAGTAGGTAACCTAAAGCTGTGTGGTACCTATTCGCTGTGAAAGGGCGACAATGGGTTATGCGCGCGTATAAAAAAGAAAAAGAAAGTAGATTCCATCCTGAGAATTTTGACACCAACCAAACTTCCCTACGATAAGTATTTCTTTTTCTGTGATTTTTCAAAGTTTCAACAAATTCTGACGTCATTGCACGCCTCTCGCCCGGGCGAGAGGGTGCGCTTTGAAAAATCATAGAAATATACCTCATCACCGGACAGGATGTTGACCGGTTGGTGTCAAAGTTCTCAGACCTTTATAATTAAGATGGTTACTTGATATTCCTTATTCATGGAAAAGCACTCCATAAATTATGAGGCAGCACTCCATCTTGTATCATCTGTCGTGAAAATATTAGAATCTGGTTCAGATGAGAACCGAAAAAGTTGCTACTGATATAATTACGTTTAGTGGTGGGGGGGGGGGGGGTGCTTACCAACTTTAATAAATATCTACCTAATACGTACAATGGTGATAAGTACCAACTCAAGCAGCTCCATGTTATGATCTTATTAAAAATTTATGGAGTCAGGAGGAATGTATGGAGCTATTTAGGTAACACTTTTACTCGTGGACTGCTATCCCTAGGTATTTAAGGAGAATCTCATTCTTGTTAATGTGAACACACAGAGAAAGGATTAGAAACAGGAATGTGACTTACGATTCTGACGCTATGATTCTGTCTAACAGGCATTGTTAAAAGCAACTAACACACTATATTATGTGAAAGTTAAAAACTTGATAATTGTTCCATTGTCGTACTAATCCACTCACGATTTAACTATTCTTGAGTGGATTAAGACAACTTACAGGAGATATCCATTCATGTTGCTTTTCATCTGCAGTAACAACCTAAGAAACACGAATGTGAAAATCCAGAACTTGGTCGAGTCTGATGATGGTCATTCTCGACATCTGTGATAAAATGGTTTTTTAGGGTTAAGTTGAGGGAAAAAGCGGTTCATTTTTTTAATAGTGAGCGCTTTCGGACGAAACTGGCGTCCTTCTTCAGGCCTTAAAATAAATTCTAAGCTGTTTTCTCGGAGATCTCAGATTTAATACACAATATGTACATGTAGCTATGCCCTTGCTTCTCTAAAAAGTTAGTATTCCAGTACAGCTATGTGATAAGGGTATAATTTCACGATTTCTTCAAGAATCCTGTAGTGATCGTGTTATCCTCAACTCCGTTACTCCTAGTACCTACCTGCCTTTACTTATTCAAGTCTAGGAAGAGCAGATTTACGTTTTGGCGCAGTATAGTGGCGTTAGTACCGGTTATTTTGTGTGTTTATTAGTGCAGGAATAATCGGGTGCTGAGTGTTACTGCCGGTTTTCTAAGATTATCGGTCATATAATTAATTTCTCGATGCTTAATTATGCTGATCTCATAAACATACCTGGGTGCCGAGTTCTGCCTCTCGAGCTGCTTGAATTTTGCAAAAGGGGATTGGATGCTGTTGGCTGAGAAATACATTCGAATATTAGGCGTTTACCTCTCGCAACTCTACGTTTGAAAATTATCAGTGAGATCCATAATCAGGTCATGCAAATAATGCGACCTACCTTTTGTCAGCTTAGCGGGAGACGAAACCACTCGGGTTTGAACTGGAACAGAAATGAATTGGCTTATGCGAGTGCTCAAGCAATGACGTTGTGATGAGTAGAGCTGAGGATGCAGATGATTTAATATTGTGGCAGAGCCAACGAATGCAATTCAGTTTAATGCAACAAGGCAGTGCATTCATGCACTTAGGTAACTAGGTATGCTGATTTTATCATCTCGTTTTGAATAACATTATATCAGCACCAATTCATGGAGTTTTGAATGACCTGTGGTAAGAACAGACACATTTCATCAAATGCAGGTGGTATAATTCCGACAATACGTACTGAGCCCATCTTGGTTGACGTTAAAACGGTCAATCCAATGCCGGAAATAATGAGTGATGGTGTTTTTATTATAATCAAAAGATTCAGAACGTGTGATGAAGCCTAATGAACCAATAGTATGGCTGGTATACCCGAAAAGAATTGAAAACCGACAGTTGTAAAAACAAGGTTGCGGTAGTCGCGTTCACCTATAGTTAAGGTACCTACTGGAGAACTGGAGCATAATGAAATGAATAGGTAATGCGCGCATGTAAACGGTTAATGACCTGGTTGAAGAGAAAAATCTTCCGTACGAGATTTTAGGAATGGACGTGCATTAAAAAAAAATTCTTTCAAATGAGGAGTAACTTCCGTTTATATTACTTTCCCATTTTTAAATGGAAGTAGGTTCAATTCTAAGAGTTTTGAGACCAACCGCACTCTCTTACGATGAATAATTCTTTTTATATGACCTCTCAGACTTTCGGCAACACGTGACGTCATTGCACCCCTCCTGCCAGGGCGGGACTCCCTTGCCAACTGTGACTTCACTTGTTAACGAAACTTCGAAAGCTCATAGAAAAATGACTATTCGTCGTAGGAAAGTGCGGTTGGCCTCAAGATTCTTAGATGGAACCTACTTTCATTCAAAAATATAAACAGAAGTCAGGCACCAACGCCTCATTGTAGGTCTAACGGAGAACTTTCCAAAAGGTGCTGTATGAAGGGTCGGAAGTGAATAGAAGTGGCTGAAAAGGGGGAAGGAAAAAGTGTGCGACGTCGTCTGTAATTGTCCCCTCGCTCCCGCACGCAGGAACCGAGTGTGCGGGAGATACATATGACGTCACGCGTTTTTCTTTAGCTTATTTCCGCCAAACTACTGGGATTTCGGAGCTGAAAAACGGGATTTACAGGGGTTTTCGAGGGTGCTGCATCCGATTTCGAGGTCAAAAGCAGCTAATTCCGACCCACGTGCATTCCTCATCTGCCTTATTAGACATAATAGGGGATAACATTTAAGAACCATCGTCACCAGTAATTCCAATGTCTTTCTCTCGGTATCAGTTGTGTGTAGGCATGGCCCTAGGTTTGACGAATGATAATGTAGAAAAATTTCTCTCGAATTTTCTCGATCTTTAACAATTTTCTCTTCCAAGCAATCATCTTCATCTCGAGAGAACAGAAAACTGAGAAAAGAACAGAGAACTCGACACTTCGGACTAAAACGATCAGACCAGATGCCAACCACCGTTGCATCGATTATGAAGATGCGTAACAAATAGCTCGGTACATTTCCAATGAAAACTACCAAAAGGGGTATAGAATGGTGACTCGAGACAAAAAAATACTATTTCATTAATCAAAAATACGTTTATTAACAAAATTGTGGGATAAATCGAGATTTTGGGGTAAATTTTACGACTAAAATTAAAAAAAAAGATTTAATTCACGAAAAAATGGTGTATAGAATGGTTATATAGAATGCTGTATAGAATGGTGACTACAGTCAGAAATGTGCTGTTTCAATAGTCATAAATAATTTCTCTCGAAAAAGGGTCGTATTCAAGCATTTTGGGATCAAAATAGGTAAAACTCTCCATCCTCTGAAAATCTGCTCATATGGCCATGCTCCATGGTGTGAGTTCAGTTGTTTAAATATGAACTGAAAAAATCTGACATTCGTTTGCCTCCTTTATTCGTCAACTTTGCACTGAAGAAGACATAGCTTTGCGTGAAACGTCGGAATGATACAATTCACACTTGAAATTGTGTTGTTTTTCAGATGGCCGCTTTAAAAAAATCACAGTAATGACGACACAGTGGGGCCGAATGCTGAAAACTATGCTCATTGCTTATTTCGCGCTGAATTTGGGTACCCATGTTCCGATACCACATAATATCAAGCGGCAGAGATGTCGGAAAACCTCGAAAACTTGGCGTTTTTGCCTATTGGGAGGAGGCCAAACTGGTTTGCGTAGGTATCCCAGCCTAAAAGTTGTTGGCGATTGTAGGCAGTTGTAAGGAATGAAGATGTGAACTTCCGAGGTTTTGTGAGATTCGGGAGCTAATGAGCTAGGGGAGGGGCATTATATACTTATATAGGGTTACATATATGTTGGCTTGAATCAAGGCACTTACTGTACTAGGTACTACGTTTAGTTTGATGAGGACTGCGAACAGACCTGATGAGGACTATCCTCCGTGATTCGTGCAATGGAAGTGCATCTATAAGCTCGAATTTACGTACCTATAATAATGATAGTATTTCCCCTTGAAATAATTTTGATATTTCCAACTGTTCATACCTTCAGTTTTGGAGAAGCTCTGCCCGGTTTTGGTAACCATTCCCGCCGTTTCCGAGTTATCTGGAATCAACGAAGAGATAATATAATTAAACGTTTGGTCTGTCACAGTTCCCTTTTCTATAAGGTTAAGCTAATGTTTATTGCATCTCTAAACTTGCTCTACTAGGAACTACTAGGAACTATTGTTCATTCCCATGCTCAATTTTCTAGTTGATATTCCAGACCTAGTAGGCATAAATTGATTAGGTGGTGTATTGGTACCCACAGATCGGTGATCCCCGAGTGTTTTCATATTCATAAGTTATCTGCTACTTCTATTATTATCCGTTTTGAAAGATCCGGGATTCATGTCGAATAATGGAGGTACATGAAGTTTTAGTGTTTGTGATGATAATTTGGTAAAATCTTGAGTTTGGGGTTGGTTAATTAAAAGTAGGGACCAAATGGACCATAAAGAATTGAGGGGTTAGAAAGGGGGCTGCATCCCAAAAACAGCGGCAAATAAACAGCCGTAAACCAACTGTAATTATAAGATGCCTTTCCCTGTACTTTCTTGATAAGCAGGCATACCTCGACTTCCCCCAGTTTCTCGTATCAATATTAGAAACACGAAATGTTTACATATATATCACATGCACATAGCAATAATTGGAATAATGTACAGATAGAGCATATTATTTAAACCCAATTATAGGTTACGAGTTTTGTTTTGCATCTCCCTTCTGTGTCAAACCAACTCCAACCGTTTTCTTCTTTTAAATCCTTTGGTAAGTTAGGTTAAATCAAAAAGATAAGTAGGTACCTAATGTATCCAATCACTTATTTGGACAGTCAACGCATGTTTGTAAGTTCCGTTACATAAACAAGTTCATAATAATGTCTGTAATTTATAAAACAGTAATTAATCAACACACCTGTAACTTACAAAAAAAAAGTTCAAACCACTGAGTAAATAGCGGATTATTTACTTAGGATTGCTAAATTGCTGTCATTAGGTGATAGAAAAAATTAGTTACAAGATGACAAATTGAAAAACCGCACTAAAGAAAATATCTAAAAGGCAGAATCCCAAACGGTTAAACAAAAACAAAGTTGCAGTATTTTCAATTCATCTGTCAACGGAAAGAGGTATTAGAAGCATGTTCACATCAATATTAAGAAAGATTTAACCGAGAAAACAGATGAGGTAGGTACAAGAAGGTATTTAAAAAACCACAAATTCGGAACACAAATATTTTCAAATGTTAGACTCACATTTAAACGTATACTGCTTTCCAGCGCAATGGGGAATTCCGGCTGAACTTCCATTCCTTCTCAATAGTGAAATATAATAACATTTTGTACTAAATTAAATTACAGTGCTACTTTCTAATACTTATATCACAATGTTTTTGGCTTCAAGATGAAAGCGAATCTGAAAAAATTTTCAACTAAAGTTACAAGGGTAGGTGCATTTTGCGTCACAAGGAATGACTATTTGTTTTTTCTCTTTTTGCTATTTTCTAGAAAAATTGATTCGAAAGCCTCATCCACGTCTTCTAAATCGTCATCGAAAGTCGCGATGTTTCCGAGGGATTTGTGCCGCTGTTTGTTGGCGTGTGAGTGCTTGGCTTGTTTCGAGAGGTACTGGCTGACTGTGATTTTCTTGGTGGCTAGATTCGCGTCAGGCTGGAGGCTGGCTTCGAACTGTTTGTACTGATTCAGGCTGTGGCTGGATTTGGCTCTCGAGATTTTTGGGAGGTTGGCGTTAGGAACTGGCGGCGCTTGCTTCGCTTGCTGCATCTGCTCTTTGACGAGCTGATGCCAGGATTCCGATTTTTGAAGTACGTTGGGGAACGAAGGCGAGAGGGCTCTTTGCCGCGCCGACTGGGTTACTTGAAGACGCAAGTCCAGCTTGGTCGGTTCGTCGAACCTCCTCCGTGTCCTGTTATTAATAGTAACTGCAGTTTGGCATTGAGCTTGGCCCATGACTTTGCTTATGGCTTTGCACTCTTGCTCGTCGTTGCCACCCGGACTGAATTGCGTTTGAATCGAACGCACTGGGGACGGACTCTGGGGCGACTGGATTCTTCCCGTCTGGTATGGAGAAGACGTTTTCGGCCGCTCCTTCTCCCTGGGGCTGTCTGCATTTGGTGAATAGAAACTCAAAGAATTTGGTGGTTTCGAAGATACCGTATTATTATAATACACGTTATCTGGTGTTGAATTATTAATTTCGAACACAGATACAGGAGGAATCGAACTTGGCGTCTCAATTTTCGGTGATTTGCTCCTCGGTCTGGGCGATATAAAATGGGAGTCTCTGATGCCTGGGCTCGTAGCCAAAATATTAGAAACGAATTCACCATCGGTATTGATAGTACTGGCATCTCTCAGATTGCATATGTACGGACCACCGGCCGCTTCATTTGATAAAGATTGATCCTGAAATTCCAATATTCGCGTGTCAGTTATGTCTGTTAAATTTTGACTCTCCTGATTCAACTTACTGCAATCCGTCACCGTGCCAATCATAGGAGTAACCATCGTTTGGTTGAACTGGAGACTTCCTGAAGGGTTGTCCTTCCTGTAATCTACTTGCATTGCGGTACGCTCAGGAAGATCTTGATAGAGGTCGCTTTCGTAATTCCTACTATGAACAGGACTTGCACCAATTTCTTGAGAGTCAATTGGAGACGTGCTATTCGGCTGCAAACCATCACTAGACATTGCAGAGTAATCATTAACGGCTTGATGCGTTGATCTATTGTACGATGATTCATGATTTTGACTGTGATCACCTCCATTGATCGTTGCGCTGTAATAACTGTCGGATGGTGGGATTGTTGGCTGTAGTTCAATATGAACGCTGGCAATAGGTTTTGTCACGGGGATGAATTGGGAATTAATCGAATGATTCAGCCCTCCTACATTAGCACCGTTAAATGTGGAACCGTCATTAGTTTGATTGTGATTTGCAGGTATGACATTAGGATTGACAGGCACATGCTTGAGATGAAGTTTTGATTCTTGCTGGTTTTCTTGCCGACTCGTCAGTCCATAAAAGTGTCCGTTTAGCGGCCGATGTTGATCGGATTGGTTTTGATTCTTTGGGTCGTGAATTGATTTTGTTGATTCATAAAACTGATTATAGATAGGCACCCGCTGGTATTGATTTTCCTGAACATGCTCTCTGTTCGGGTATCTGCTATCATTTTGGTCTTGCTTCATTGGTACAAAGTGATTAGTACGAACCTGACTACTAGGTGGTATTCGTTGTTCATACTGATTATTTTTCGTAGGAACATTCCGAATGCCATAGGCCTGATTGTTTGTAGAAGCCTGCGGACCTTGATGGTCACTACCACTGTAAAATGGAGCAGGCTGTTTATTACTGGGGACGTAATGAGGTTGAAAAACATGACCATTTTTCTTAGGGAGATTTTGATTTTCTTGGCCGAATCTCTTCGAATTATTTGAGCTATATTTTGGCTGAGAATATGAACTGAATGGCGATGATTTTGCCGCCTCTAATTTTTTTGGTTCCACGACATCGGGTTTTTGTTTGTACGGTGCAAATGCCGAAGGAGTCCTCCTTTCAGGCGGATCTTGATTCACAACATTAGAAGGAATATTGTAATATTTATGCGTCGTGACGGCATTCTGATTGAAAGAAGCAAGTTTCTCAATGTCCTTATTCTGGTTACAGTGTATTGCCGCAGTTGTTTTCACCTCGATTTTAGCTACAGTTAGTTTGGGTTCGACAGAGCTTGGTAGATTTTGCGAGAATTTTTGGTTCACTAACTGCTTTACCGAACCTGACGCAGGGCTAATAAGTGGTGAGAATGGTTTCTTTTCGACAGGTTTGAAAGCAGATTTAGGAGCATGATTGAATCTGTTCATCTGGCCAGGTTTAGAGACGGTTAGGGAACCTACAACCACACCGTTTTCCCCTGTCGATTTGACAGTCCAAGGTAATTTCGGCGTCTTCTGATCGACGACCTTTTTGGTGTCTTCTTTTTGGGTGTTTTGCCAAAACAATTTGGCTGGCGAGGGACAGTGAGATTGTTCCGATTTCGGTTCTCCACTTTCAAAAGCAGTTTTGATGCAAGAAAACCTATTCTGCCAATGTTTCCCTCCTCTCGCTGATGGGTTGTAACTCATGACTTTGGGTGGATTTTTATTGTTCACTTGTTTCAAGAATGCCAAAAATTTATGATCGTTTTCTGTTTTAGGCTCAAACGTGGGAGGGAATATTTCTTTACCATTCATTCCTCCTCTACGTCCCATGTCATCCCTCGTTTCGTCAGCCGATGCTCCATAATCATCAGAAGAATAGTCGTAAAATTTGATAGGCTTGGGGATATCAATAGTATTTGCTCTTTTCATTTTCAATTTTTTCGAATTTCGAGCGGAGAATCGTGGCTTTTTCTCACCCTCAGAAGCCAGTTGTAGTAGTCGCTGGGCGGACGATACTTCTTGTGTCTCTTCTTCATCAGCACTGGAGACGTCTCCGTCTTCACTGCTACCTCTTCGTTTCGCATCTTCTCTATTTATCTGTTTGTTGATTGCGGCTTTATGGACAGCTATCTGTACTGATTGTTCTGGGGTGAATAAATGAATGCTTGGGTCGTAATCATAGACGCTACTACTATCGCTGATGCTACGCTCGACCGGCAGGGATTCATAGTCTGGCTCCACGACAGACAGAACTCCTTGTTGTGGTTCAGGCTCTATGAAACAACCTGCTCTATGCAAAGTTGGCTTATGAAACATTTTTCTCGTCAGTGTCATTTGGGTGTACGTCACTTCAGGGAGGGGTGCAGGAGGTGAGAAGCGGACTGGGCGAAACACTTTGGACAAGAGGGATTCAGTGCTGGAAGCCGAGTTCCTCTGCAGATTATCTTGGTTCACCCATTTCCTAGCCTGCTCAAGTTCATCTGCAGTTACACTTACGGTGTGCCTGTTCCTCAGAGCCTTTCTAGAACCAAACCGCCTCGGTGGTGGCACTGGTGGCGGGGGAGGCGGAGCTAGCTGTAGACAAGACTGCAAACTCGTCACCAACTGCGATACCGCGTCTCTCTTCGCCGGGTCCAATCCTGGAATCACGCCTTCCAACCTGGAAAGTGCACTTTTCACTTCTTCCACAACCTCTGGGTTCAAATGTCTCAAATCTTCACCAGACTCAGTTCCTGAATCGTCGAATCCTCCACCACTCATAACTCTTTGTATACTAACGCACTCACCTTCGGCGGCTAATGCTGACCCTCCCACGCCAGCCACATCGCTGCTCCCACCTGTTATAGAAGCTACTGTTAGTTAGAGTACCCAGCACCTCGAAAAGCAGTAATACTTGAAAGAAATGGTGTTCCACAATTATAACGGTGAACACTCCAACTATACGAGTCTCGCCAAATGCTACAATCTTGGAAAGTACGTTTCCATCTCTTTTTGAACAGCGAGATATCTTCTGGTATAGGTACTCCTGTAATAGATGTTGAAAGCAACTGAAAAAATATTTCAAGATTTATATTCTACCTGCTATCTAGATATTAATTTTAGATATGATTATTTACTCCAAGTAGAAAATTGGTGAACGTAGTTTGTAATAACTTCAATAGCTCTTTGGCAGGGACTCATCGAAGTGCCACCGAAAATTATGACAGAAGCTGTGCAATTTGAACGAAGCGAGTAATACCAACCACCACATACAATTTCTTGTCTAAACATCCGTCGCTTGAGTGTAAGTACGAAGAAATGATGTGGTTTGCTTAGGTCCTTAGGTTATTAGGTAGGTACTGATAGAATTAGTCCACTGCTGTCGTGCGCAGACACCAATGTTGGTACCAATTGATACTGTAGCAGAAATTCAGTTAGGTGGGATTGAAGAGCTTTCGCTTCGTGTCTAACATTCATTTCAAAACTGTATAATAGTACAATGAGGAATCAGTAGACAATTAGTTGATAGCAGCATGTTTAATCCAACACGTTGGAAACGTCGGAAAACAAACAAAAGAATTTTAAAAATTGATCACTGCAGTTTTTCGTAGTATTTCTTCGAATCCATCGTTAAAACTTATTATTTTCATGTGATAGGTATATTAATTTTTCAAGTAGTAAACGAGGCATATGAAGATGAAGGTTTTTGTGATGCTTGTGATCGAAAATCGCTTAGATACTCACGTAATCTAGACAAACAAGAATGGCAAAGATTAGGGATCTTTGGAAAACCAGAAAAAATGCGTTCTCTTGGAAAGTAGAGGCTTTTATTCCAAAAAGCAGGCAGTTTTACCGAAGATGGATTTGGAATTGATGGGGGGAAAAAATCAAAATCCAATGGTGTTCTGCATAATTTAAGACCATTGTAAAACAATGTCAAGCCCGAAACCAAATAGAATCGTGAAAGATCAACAAGGCATGCTGCCATAAACGAGTTGCAGAAGCGAAGTGCAATAAGTTGTGTGGAATAAAGTAGTGTGATTCATGCTATTGTGCAACATTTCTTTACCTTTCTTTTCAGCCATAACTTCACGCAACCTCGCTCTGATTTTCCTCCTTTCTTCGTAGTCTGAACACGCGTCCAACTGCGAAAACAATTCATCATTAAACTTAATAGCCTATTTTGATGATATTTGAAAATTTACTATTTTGACATTGTTCAATAATTTTTTTCTGGAAAGTTTGTGGTGGAAAATTCCAGCTGGCCATGAAAATAAGAACAGTGAAATTAAGGTTCAAATTCACCAACAGAGAATGTGAGAAGCTGAAAGATGCATAAATACCTACGCTTGATGTTGGATTCTCATGAACATTCATTCTTGCAGCTAGGATAAATTTATTTTCATACTCATTTTGCCTTTCCTGGATACCAGTCCATCAAATATTTTCTCCACAAATTTTGCAGCTGAGAAATATTTATTAGGGCATTCGTGATGGTTTAAAAATGGATAAGGTACCTACCTACGTGTAAAAATGAAATATTATATAAAAATATTATAAAATATTGAAAAGAAATTATTAGTTACTTTTGGTCATTTAGTTTAGGCTCACTCGGCCACTCAATAATTATTGTAATCTTTTTGTTCTTCTGTCAATGAAGTTTTAGTCATTTTTTTCATCTATATAAAATGTATATGTAATATGTAGGTACCCATATTTGTAGACGGCCACGTGAACTTTCATTTATAACCATGAATGTAGCGCTAGAAGGGGACCTCAGTCCTATGCTGCTGTGAAAAGCCAAATAATAGAATGGATCTAAGATTTGGATCTAGATGGTTCAAGATTTCGGAAGTGGTATCAAGTGGTGAATTTGTCGAAGTTACCGATTATTCGCGAAACCTCTAGGAGAATATCAACTCGTATTACAGACGAAAGAAGTTCAACGGTCTTGATGATCGCATCTATTTATACCAGAGATGAGATACCGTGTCGTTAATTCAACTCATCAAAGAACTGACAGAAATTTATCTCAATTTTTTTAAGAGGTTCTCGTGATCGGGCCAATTATTTTCATTATATTTTTGTGGAAGAATGCCAGCTTCAAGAGACCCTGAGACGGTGCCCCCCCATTTTCTTTTGAGAGAAATTAAGAGGTCGGAGCATCACTGGTATGGTATACCCTAATACTGCATTTGTCTTTTTTATTGTGTGGTTGTTATAATAAAAGATTCCTACCTATTTATACTGGAGTACAGTGCGGGCGTCAGAGCATCAGGAAACTACGTAGCGTACCTATACCTACCTAAGTAGTTGCGCCCAAATTTATTTTTTATAAACTCGGAATTTGATTTGCAAATCCCCTTGTGCACGATTCCAGTAGTTTGTGGCATGAAAAATTTTGATGAAATTTATAAATTGTATGCGTATCTACACCTAGGTACATAGAAGAGTACTTCACGTGAATTTCATCAAGATCCTTAAGTTATGACTTATGACGGAAGTCCAAAATTGAGATAAGATTTTCCACTTGAACAACATTGCTCCAACTCATGAGTAGACATGGAATCCTTCAAAGGAAACTATGCATGGATCAGAAACTCATTTTTCAACAGAAGTTTCAATTTTCCTATTATTTTTCAACTTCTTTGCTTCTTGTATGAAACATTATAAATACCTATGATATCGAATGATGGATTGCAATACTTTCCTGTTATCCTAACTCTACACGCCTTGGGTTTGGATAGAAAAATTTGACAAGCACTATGGATGGGGATGGTAAATAGTTTTGTGGAAAACGTAGAACCTACTCTAAATAATCTAGTCGGTGTGTGAGCACTTTCTATTATAATTCACGGTATGCCCCGCACTATAATCTATGAACCATCTCGAAAGAAAAGCCGGTCATTTCCAGCCTCGACCCTTCGTGGTCTGGTGAGTTATCGCGTGTTGAGGAGGCTGAGAGATTCAAGTCGAGACTCGCCACATGTCATTATGAACTTTCGCCATTCATTAAGATTCAACCTATCTATCCATCTGAATTTCCATCGGTACCTACCTAATTGTCAGTTTTGGTTTGCAAATCGTCGGAACGAACATTTTGAAGAGAATCTGCGCAAATCCTCCAAATAAAATTCAGTGGTTATTGACCATTAACGCGCAGTTGATACATGTTCTTGCGTTTCAGATTTACCTTCAGATTCAACATCCATGTTTGTGTTTATTATAGCAAATATTTGGCGCGTGGCCAGCCTGCCATTTTTCCTTGCAGTGAGATAGTAGGTATCCTAAACTGTCCTTAAACATTTAATTGGTACCTACATAACCTCGAGTCAATTTTCATTGAATCTCATAATAATATGCAAGTTTGCATTATTTAGCTTTCTGAAAGACCTACAGACATATTCCTGGAATCTAGTGGTACGTGCTTAACTCGTATGCCGAGTATATTATTGCCATTGCCTATCACACACGAAGAAAATCAATTTCGTATAATAAATATTACAAAACAGCTTTCATTCCACTTGAAAAACGTGCAAGTGAGTTGGCATAAGAACTACGCCCGATCGTCAGTTCTTTGTCAGTAAAAATCTATAAATCCTTCAGTGTACCTCTCGGTCTGTTCTTTCATTTTGCTTTATCTTGAATATTTGCTGTTCCCATCAAACAGGTAACTAGACCGCCCTTCGTGTAAAATAGGGAAATTAAGGTCACTAGACCCAAAGGCCGGACGCTTTTTTTTCAATAAGAAACGACTGAGTGAGACATGATAAGCCACAAAAAAGAATACAAATTCTTTTTTTCACTTTTAGAGAAATATGTACCTACATAATATTTATGGTACCCTACCTAGTGTTGTAATAAATTGAGTAAAGTACTATAACTCATGCGGCTGTAATAGAAGTGCAAAAATTAGAATTAATGTGGTACTCACTAGGATTTGAAGCTGTTTTTCGTCACAGATATCGTTAATGTCGTCTTGAGTTCGTTGACTGGTGGCCTGGGAGCAAAGGGAAAAATACAGAAATCACTTTTCTATAGTCACTGGTGGACAGTCATATCGAGCTATTGTATTATATGAGGAGAACCCGAGGGATTCCACGTACGACAGGCAACCCAACACGAATCTGTCTCTTCGCCTGCTTCTTTTTTTTTACTGACGGGATTAAGACCTCCCGTTTAAGGGAGAAAAAAATTGGGGATAAACACTTTTACAAGTGGCGCACGACATGCAGTGATGCTATTGGTGGAGTGGGCTAGTCAAGTCTGACCAAAATAGGCGCGAACTGCGTCAATGCTTTGGTGGTCTATTTCGAGAGGGCCGCCCCGAGAGCAGAGCGCTGGGCAGGATCAGCCAAGCGTTGCTCCCAGCTTTCGTACCCCTTCCAACCCCTCCACCGCCGATACATCCGATTTAGGCCTCTGTCCAGCCTTTATGTGGAGGGAGGGAGTGGGTATTGGGGGGGGGGGGGGGCGGCTTGTCCCGATTGGTCCATTGTTGGATGAGCCGGAAAATATGTACAGTAGGACATGCACGTAAGCGCAATTGTACGTCAACTGGAAAATGTTTCTACAAAATAAGCAGTATCTACCTACTTACTACCTAACTGGTAGCACAGAACAAATTGTACTCCCAGCTGCAACCTAAGAAATTTCGGTATCAGACATCCAATACGATAGCGAATACGATGTTTGAGTCATGGAATAGGGACAAATTTACACGAGCAAAATGTTTTGGAGAGCGGAGTTTTCAGGGGAGAAAACGAATTTTATGTTGTCACTAGATTTTGATCAAGAAACCACTTCTTTACAAGCATGCCTTGTAATGTAATATGCTGCGGCCACACAGGAACGGATGAAACCTCAAGTTCTTGAATTTGGAAACATTTAACATGTCCATGTTTTTGTAATGAGGGATAATTCGAAAATTTGCGGGATCATTTTTCTGAATAAAACCGTAAGACATGGGGCTCCTTGATTATTAGCACCTGGATAACTGAAAGGGTCGACCCACATGATGATACGAAGCTCCCAAACCAGCCGCGTATAAAATTGAGTTTTCAAGCCAACTAGTTCGAAAATTGAGATCCTAGATCAGCTGAGTGGAAAATCGAGCTTCCTGTTGATGATGCTGACCACAAAGAACTAATGTGACTACAGATGATTATGGATGGCCTGATATTATATTCGGGACCCACAGAACAAAGAGCGAACTTTCCTGCGCTAAATTGAATTAACGGAATTTTGAGCTGCATTAATTTTGGCGTACACACGGAAGCGCGGATGAAGTAAGAGCACGAACAAGGAGGAGAAACTTGCATTTTGGCTGGACAGAATAATCGCAATAGGTAAAAAATGAGGTTACTACTGCTGTGCCGCTACATTACATCCCATCACACACATCACATCAGCTCTCTTAACCCCTTTTCAACGATGAATCCAGTTTAGGCCTCTCTCCAGCCTTTCTGGGGGGGGGGGGGGGGAGAGATCCTCGTTCTGAATGGTCCATTGTGGGATAACCAGGCAAACAGCAAGTAACTACATGCGTAAGTGCGTCAACCGCAAAGCCCAAAGTCCGAAATAATTAGTAGGTACCTATGTAATAATATAAGGGTTGGAAAAATTGCCAAGAATTGTTTTATACAGTTTAAAATTGGTTTTTTATTATGACAAACAACGTGTTATTTTTAGTGTTTGAAACCGTTACACAGTTTGAATCTGTTTTAAACTCTTCATAAAGATGGTTTAAACACTAAGCTAATTTAAAGCAGTTAAAACGGGTTAAAGCTTTTTTAATATTATCCTACCCAAACTGAATAACCAAGTTTTATTTCAGTCTTTAAGAACATATTAAATACATGTGAATTACCTTCGAACTCCTAACCCTAATCTCAGCTGTTATACCTACACCTGCACAAATTGTGTTGGCACCTGCAGAGTAGTTATGTTGGTTTTATGATAACATATTGATTAGCCTTTCCAGAAAACCAGATTACACTTTATAAAGACGCAGTCTAAAGCTAAGAAGATGATACAAATATAATACAATATAAACAATCAATAAAACTGAATAGGTAAATGAGCTGAAGTAAACAGCCAGTAAGTTTAAAATTCCAGTAAACCTCCAATACATTCAGAACTTTATGCATACCAAGTATTTGATATGTATCTGTATCAAAGAATACAATAATTGTCACAGCTAAAAGTGTTGAGGGTGTAAAATGAAATGCCAGAACGCAAAACCAAATGTTATGAATATTCTCTCATTTGTTAGGTTATTTCCTATTCCCAATCCAAATGTTTATTCATCGAAATCCGATAATCGACTGGTATGGCACGGGAAGTTCTAAAAAAGGATATGGTAGGGAATTCACGATAAAATAAAATAATAAGGATACTGAGATCCTATGTGAAAAGGTAATTGAATTTCCTGGAGCTCCTTATAATCTCCCTGATAAACCCCTCTCAACCAGTCGCCTTCTCCGGTACTTACCATTACCAGGTACCTACTACACCGGAAACAAGCTACGGAGAATTTTAATAAGTTGCTTTTTCCCGAACTGATATTGTGATGAACCCAAGTTTTCGTCATTTCTTCTCTTCCTACTACGTTTCTCGTTATTATTAGTTGATAGTTCAGGATTCAGAGAAAACAATGGGGATATAATATATGCGTACTTATATGAAATAAATGCATTTTAAGCCCTCATTGTTGTGTCTGAATCTTGACTTGGACCAGAACTTAGAAAATGCAGTAGACTACTTCTATATACCTAACCAACTGTTTCTTAATACGGAAACATGTATACGTAGATACAGCAATTCTTTGCTGAATCCTCTTCTATGGCTTGTTTAAAACAGCGTTTTAGAATAATTAAATCCCCATATTTTTAGGCCTTTCTTTTTTGTTCGGTTCAGATGGTTCTTTTTGTAATTTACTGAGTTTTTTATCCTGTAATTCATTACTGAACTGTTTTAAATCTGCATACGCGAATTCATTGACGCATTGTAGCAAAAGAAGATAATGTCAGTATGCTTAGTAAGGCTGACCACAAGTGAACTATAAATTACAAGTCCAAGGCCCCGAGACACCATTTCCGAAATTGAACGTCGAGAAGACATGTTCTAAAGTTTCATTCCTCCTTCCTCTACCATAAAGAAAATCACCAAGATAATGTGTGTCGTTTGGCAAGCGGTTCTCGCAAGGCGGTTCCCTAAAATAGAAAATTTAGCTGAAGATGCAGCGCCCTTGCCCCGGTTGGGTAGCGCGCACAAATGATTTCAAGTATTACCTATGTACCTACTGATCACCAGAAGCCCATATATGGTGGTTATGTGTTGCCTATTATTGTTTAATTTGATGAGATTGTTTTTGTTTTGGGAAAAGTTTAGAAAGCTACATAGAGGTGTGAAGAATTCCAAAAACTGTTGGTAAATAGTTGAACCAAGTCCCAGGTACAAGCGATTTGTAGGTAAGGAAGTATATACTAAGTGTTCACTAATATTTACGGTACCTACCATGGGTGTAATATTAGAATATTAATGTTTTTGTGGCAGCGAATTCGCTTCTATGAAAAAAATTGCAATAATCTTCCTGAGTCTACCCATACGAAGGTTCCTGGATACGTAGACAATTCAAGATGCATTATCACTCATAACAGAAAACAGTAAGTGTTCAGGTTTCCTGTTACGATTTGTTGAAGTAATAGTCAAATCTGAAACCCGTTGCAATGGTTTGATTGTCATGGAATCCGACTGAAAAGTATGAATGATCGTCAAAAATAGCTGTTACGCGTTGACTCGAAACAGTCTGCGAGGTCTGTCCAGTCTTCAGACTGGATCATATTGCCAAAACACATCAAAATTTATTGGTCTGAAGTTTGGTAGAAGAAGCCGGGAACAGCGAATAGGAATACCTACCTATTTTCCATGAATAAGAACCAAATTCCTCTCATCCGAAAACTCTGTCCGTGATTGTTTCGTGCTCATGTATAATAATACAGACACAAGTTACAGTCCGATATCCATAAAGTTGATATGGGACCCGTTGGGACTTCGGTTCTGATAACCATATGTGTATTGTGCAGTTCAGTTAGTCTGTTTTACGAGTTTTACGTGTGGTTTATTACGTTTTGTGAAAATGAAGGACATTAAGAAAAAAATGTTGTTAAAATTGTGAACAGGACCATCCAGCACCTACTGGCTACGACCATTCTTTCGTATGTCCTAATCAAATCTTACCAAATTCGGTACTGTCCAAACCAAATCGGTACCAAATGAGTACAGAAACAAAAGAAAACTGGTTTCTAAGACTTGCGAGTTAACACCAATCACAGTACTCGGTGATTTACCTCGTTTAGGTAGGCGTACTTTTATAGCTCGATTTTCAAAATAGCATCTCTTGAATTATCGAATCCTTTATTTTTTTGGTCCAGTTTCTTTGAGCCGTTTCACACTCCGGAGTACCACCATTTAGTTGTTCCAATAACACTCCACCTTCCTGTTCTACATAGGTACCCGAAACGTTGGAATAATGGAGGAGCTTGATGAGTTATCCATTCATTGGAAACCCGTTCGCACCAATCCACTCAAATCTAAGTTTGCTCGAGATCTCTCACACAAATCGGGCAGCATTCATTTTGGTTTGAAGCATTTGGATAGACGCAATTTTCTGCGGTTGGCTTTTTGTAGAACACTATTTACAAAGAAAGTTCCTAGAAGACAAGGTGTTGTTTATTTTCCTCTTAGTCCTGCCTTTCCCGGCAAAATACTGGGTCATCGCCCATAAAGCAATCGCAATATTTTATCTTCGGATTCATCGAAGACGCATTATAAATGGGAGGGCAGCGCACTACGGGGACTTCGGCCAAGAAATGTCTCCGCGCCCCTCTTCACCTATATAAGGCCCGCGTTTTGTTTTTGCGAAGGGAAATCTTCTTGCCGAAATATCCAATACGTTTTGTTTGCTTCGTTCGGCGGTGTTGAGTCAAACAATATAAATACAGGTTGGAGCGGCGATGACCCAAACTCACTCTGGCGGGCTGCTATCGCTGGTATTCTATTATAAATCTGTCTTCCTCATTCCGACCGACCCCCCCCCCCCCCCTCCACTATATTATGTCAACCCTTCTCTGCTTCTATATTGACAAACACGCGCGTGAGGCCTGTCACAGTATTCAGGGGTATTTTCGTGCAACAAACCCAAACTGATTGAAATTTCAAAATGGCACCAGTTACCTTTGCTATAAGCTGGACTCCTATGCTCGGGTGAGGCTATCGCTTGAGAGGTTGTTTAAAAATAAAACGTGAGCTCTATGGATGGAAATACTGGCTAACTTTGAACTAAAAGTGCGCGGGTTATTGGCAGCTCTCCAGACAGGGTAAGGATATTCTATCAACCTTCAAAATTGTTCCTGTTCCTGGATTTAGAAGCAAAAAGACGATATTTGGTGTACTACAGACTAAAAGAACTACGAACCAAAACAGTGACTCGTAACTGCATTAATAACTTACAGCTAAGTGAAGCATTCAAACTAAACCGTACTGAATCATACTACTAGACAACTTATACAAGTAGTTAAGTGTGAAGTGATATTTTTGCTTATGAGGCACATTAACAGACAAGTAATGGTAAAGAATAATTGAGAAACCAAGGGCTGGGGAAGACTGGCAGCAAAAATAAAAAACTGTGTAACTTGGCGCAGTCCTGGATGGTTAGAGATATGTGATATGTCTCTAACTCTTATTGCTGGCCCCCATTTTTGAAATCAAATTGCTACGCGAAAACTCTACAAAACAATAAGTTTCAAGAGTATTTCAAATTTAAGTTTCAGGAGCTGGAGGAAATTTTAAAAATAAGTTTCAGGAGCATTTTTGAATCTAGAAAACACACAATTTCCAATAATATTAGCTACAACGATTAACTCAAACAAGTGAAAAATTGAGGTAGAAATGTAGGGGGCCCAGTAACAAAGCATGTGACTGGTGTAATTCTTTGTTACTGGCCCCCAAACGTTCCTTCTCACAGTATACGTTTTGTGGCAAATCATGTTGATTATTGATTCGTCAGATGTCTACTGTATATCAACCACAGCCTGGGGTCTGTTCATGACCGCAGAGCACAAATTAGTTATGTAGATTAGTTTATCTCAAAAACGAGATAACATCAGGTAAACCATCCGAGGTCACAAAATACAGATTCGTTGGAGAATGAACTATATGAAGGAGGGTGGGGGGCCAAGTAATAAAGCATTTGATTGGGGAAATTCTTTGTTACTCACCGCCGTTTTTTCGACAAGCGTTTATCGTAATTGCCGCATTCTCAAGGGTAAAATGAGTGGAAAGTACGTGTGTCTCTATTTCAAAACGCTCCTGAACCTCATTTTTTCGTCGAGTATTCGCGTAGTAATTAAGTTTTGACAATGGGGGCCAGTAAAAAGGAACAGCGAGGGGATTTATTGAATTTAAGTAGTAATAATAATCCTGCGCAGTAAGTACCTTCAAGACTGATCAACCTTATGTAGGCGCATACAGCGTGTTGCAATAATACGCGCTAAAAGAAGTCATCGCCTGAACCGCAATGTTGAAACCGATAGTAAGCCAAAATGAGTGCCAGATGAAAGTTGCTACAAAATTGTTAATTGTGGGCCATTGTTAACGGAAAGTGGTGCTACATTTCGTCGAAGTTCTGACACATTTCTGGAAAATACCAGTTTACCAGAAATTATGAGTTTTTTTAGTCGAATATTTCTATGTAGGTGGGTAACCATGATTATTCCAAATTGAATAAGTGAGAGGTAAACAATTAATAATAAGCCAGTTTATTTTTAACCCTACATTTTCGCTAAGCCAATAGCGAAGCACAAGTCGTGAGCTCCAAATCCTTTCGTTGTAACTAAGGGGAGACAAATCTACGTATGTTGCCATAAACGGTAATAGAAATTCCTTACCTTCACCCATTGCTTGTCCGCTTCGTTCACAAGGGTTGTGCTACTGTTTGCAGCTGCTTTCATTCCCTGCTCCATACCTTGAAGTATGACTGATGCTCCTAAGAACTTGTTGAGGAGAGCCCTCGCTTCAGCGTCTTCAGTAGTATCTCCAACCTCAGATACTGGAACACAAAGAATTATCAAGAATAAAAACATTTTAAAATTATGTAGGAATGTCAAAAACTGACAGCGCGAAGTCGTTTTCAGCTTCAGAAATGCTGTACCTACCGAGATTTAGAATGGAATGAATGATGAATGGGAAATGATGTGATCAGTCTTATTCAAAAGAAATTTCCGAAAGGTTTAACTACAGGAATAGTTCACTGCACTCTGTATGGCAGAATTTTTAGACATGTGGGCACCACTGGTGAAGTCCCATGTCAAAATCCAAGGCTTTGAAAGATGCTTATTTATATTTTTGGGCCGCGAATTCGAAATTTCGGCACCCTATTCGCTTTACTTTTTGCAGCAGTTCTCTTTGTTATCTGAATGCAAATCGTAACATTGCCTATTCGGTAGGTAGTACCTAGGCATGTACTGTGAGTAGGTGCGTGAGTAAGAAATACTCCTTTTGATACCTGTCATTTGGTCCCATTCACTATTTGGATTCTATGTGTAATCGGATACCGAAATTCAGTGACACTGATTCGATTTCTGGGTCAGAGATTCAGATTGCAACACATTCTGTGAGTGGCATCGAGCATGGAAAAACAGTTCGAGCGTACATAGAATTCTAAAAGGGAATAAAAAAAATTTATGTCCGTCCGCCGTGCGCAGCACTTTCTTGTCACTGTGAACCACCATTAATGAATTCTGGTTTGTAGGTCCTGTTTGGGGTTTAGTTGACTCACGAAGCTGGCGTTACTGTCAGTTATCTCCAAGGAGGCAAAAATACTGGTAGAATTTTCAGATCCTAGTAACTCGAAAACTTGCAATAGAAGGGTATGGTTTTTTAGTTGACTAATGACGTTTTTTTAGTTGATTGCGAACTTCAGAATTTTTTTAGACCACCCGGAGCATTGTATCACAGTGGCTCTGAAGTTTGAATCGAAACGAATTGTCAACATGAGTGTGAATCATAAGGTAGGTATGCATAACTCCAGCCCACATAAATATCATTGGTAAGGAACATCATTATAATCACGCATGGCTTTTTGAAATCGACTTTGTTGTTCCGTGATTTTATTTCATTTGAGGAAGAATGGTTATTCTGGATTTTGTTGATCGGTACTTTTATTTTTACCTACTTGTTGATAGGAATAAGTTTTTTGTCCGAATCATCCAAATTAGGTGAAAATTTGGGAATATGTCGAGGGTCCTACTCAGGTTCTGCGCCTAACACGGGGTTCGTGGGGCCGAAATGGCGCTTTACAGGACATGGGGGCGGTGGAAAAATGCATATTTATGGAACTGTCATTGCCAAACGCTCACGTGCTTATACTTCGATTCAGGTGGCATATTTTTGTCGTGTCTATGTGTATGGGTACTGGGTATGTAGGTATCCATCGCAACCTACCCAGTACTAATTCACTACTAATAGGAGTTTATTGATGGGTGATTCCATTTTCGGATTCTACTATAATGTTTTTGCCTATTACGCAGAAGGGGGTATCAACACAGGAAAATAATAAACCGTTGTGTAACAAGTTGCAGCGGTCTAAAGGGGAATAGAGAGTGACGAATCCTATCTGCTGATTTAAATTCTTTATTTTAACACCAGTTTCGGGCTCTCATCCATCAACAGTCAGAGGTTAACTATGTTTCACGACAAGTAACTACCAACCTACAACACTACATGTATCTCTATTCCCATCTGGATCGACGTCTGCACCATCCACTAACAATCCCTCCCAAACAGTCAATACTACATTTCCTATTGTGATCTGTGTTATTTGAGAGCAAATTTCCAAAGATTTACTAGCAGTTTGTGGCGGTAGGTAGGCTACTGCTAACAGTTGCAGGTACCTACTTACCAGTACTGTTCACAGTATATTACTCAACCTGCCAGTATATCACTCAGCCAGTTCGATTCACCCATCTAAGTGAATAATTTGCTAAGGTAGGTACACTACTGCATAGGTACCTAAATCCGCGTTCCTCATCCTGTTCAGAATGTCCTGAACGCCGGTGACTTTGGATGAGTTGTCCAGGAAGGAGGTAGCCCCCGATTTGACTTCTGTCCTCGTCGACGAACTAGTCGTCACCTGGGAGGTCGTTGGTGTGCTTGTTCTCACAGCTCTCGTGTCCTCGGATGTCCTCGTTTGGCTGCTCGTCACTACCGCGCCATCCAAGTCGGTCGTCCTTGTGCTCTGAGTTGTGCTCGCTTGTTTCATACTTGATGACACTGTAACACACAGATACAAATTACTCGACAATGATGAAAGAACTTCCTTTATTCGTACAATTCCAAGTAGGTAGAATTTCACTCAAAAAGTCTTGCAGGATTCGCACTAAAAATAACCAGTTTCTCAAAAACTAGCAGTTACTTTTGAATAGTAATCAGTACTGTTACTTACATGCCATCCTTGTGCAGCACTGAAGCACAAGATGATAAATCAAACACAAAACTTATTTTCTATTAACAACATTACATTGCTAGGTACGTCATTTTTTGAAAGCACAATAGAAAAACTACCACTATCAGTACCTACTTTAGCTATTTTGAAATGGCAGAAAAAGTCACGGGGTGGGTACTTTTTACATGTATCTAAGTACATGATATACAAATCCTAGAAGGTTCAAGTGGAACGAAAAATTTATGTTATGATCAATATAAATTGTAAAAGGCAGAGAATAAACATTGTTTCAACGGAATAAACATTTTTACTTTGGTCAAGGATTGATGGATGAATATAAAACAACTTATTAAATAATATACCAGGTCTTACCTTCATTACGCCTTATTTACATGGTGTCCGCGTATTAGTGGCCCACTAGATAATTTATTTCCGTAACTAAGGGGCTTTTGAGGGGAAACGAACTTTTTTTTAGGAATTAGATTGACGATTAAAATTGTGAGAACCTCGAGTAAAAGTATCAGCGCAACTGAATACCACTGATTCCCCCAAATGGACATTGGCTGATGGATATGTTGGACTTACGTTGATTTTGGTCATCAGCACCGTGGAGACTGTTTGATCTGAGGATGAGTCCGGCTTTTGGATAGCTCCGGCTGGTGACTTGATTAGCGGCCTCTGTAGTTACACAACATGCACAAACACCCGTTAGTTAGTTGATTAGTAAAACTGAGAAACCAGGATGTTTTTAGACATAGTAGGATGTGTATTACGAGTAGGCATTAGAACATAATTACATGGTCTAGACGTCTAGAGTAATCCATGGATTACATTGCTGGGTCATGGTACTTCGGGTGGAATTAGTTGTCCATGTTCGTAATAGGTAGTATTTTTTAGCATAGTTCGAGAGGATTTTTTTTTTCAATTGACAATCCGGGCCATTCGGGAAATTAAGAAGCGACATTACCCGTATTAACAAGGTTTGAACAATAATCTGAGCATATGGAACACTAGAGACTGTTGGATCAGATGGTTTGGATCGATGGTTTGTTGTGGCGGTTCAACGGTTTCGACGTATGCGCATTCGAAGTTATTGCTACTGATACTAGTGCGACAAAATTTATATGGGACCAACTAGAAACTAACCTAGAACTACCTTCAACATTTGAGCCAATTTGGACCATTGGGTTGTGAGTTATGTGGATTCAAAGTTTTTCACGTTTGCGCATGCGCAGTGTCTACTATTGATCCCAATGCGTCGAAATTCATGTGGGACCAACAAAGACCTAACCCAGAACTACATTCAAAATTTGAGCCAATTTGGACCATTGGGACATGAGTTATGGTGGTTCGCAGAAATGCACGTACCCACTCAAACCTACCTGAAGGAGCTTTCCTTTTTTTCCATGGATTTATGTTCAGCGTGGTCGAAATTGGGAAATCCGCTTTTCCCCCTTCAAAATAATGAAAATTGTCCAAAAAGTGTAAATACGAAAACGTATTAGGCACTTCTGAGAGGCCGAGCCTAAAAATGGAAAAACCGTGACAGCCAACATGAAATTATATATGTTCCACATAGATTTGCACTCGCAAATATGCAGTACCTGGGTACTAATTAAAAAGGATAAAAAACACGTCTAGTTCGTGGTCTTCTCTACTCTATTCTGCTACTCCGCTAGATGACATCCACTGTACCCAATTGAGATTAATTTAGGTATTTATTTTAACTAATGCAGAAACGCAGGGTTTCGGTTTTATTTGGGGGGGGGGGGGGGGGGGGGGTGACCAAGCCTTCATTATAACACTCTTGAGAAGTTACTTGAATTCCACGCATTCAACTATAAGAAAATCACAAACCGAACCCAAATAAAAATAGCAGCGCCTAACGTGAATAAAAATTTATCTCAAGCGGAAAACGTCCCGTACAATAATGCATGCGTTACAGCGGATATCGAATTATACTAAGAGTTGTATAATTCGATTCAGTGGACGTCCCTTATGGCGGTGTATAGATAATCCCGCGTTATCCCTCACCTCCACTATCAAAATAACATTCGAAATCCCGGCGCCGTAGTGCACAGCTAAACTGAATTCTACGTCGGAGGGGGGGGGGGGGTCGGTAAGTCGGTTGAAAACTAAAACCTCGACAGCGCAGACAAGATTTAGCCGAAACGCCCACGTTTTTTCAGCATTAACCCCCCTCCCCTTCTAGAAGTAAATTCAGAAATTCTGGCGACGTACGGCACAGCTAGAAAGATTTCTGCGTCAAACAAAAAAGAAACCCGCTCAAATCGGTTGAGAAGAACACATGATTTTGTCACACACGCACACCTATGGTGTTGTGTAACATGAGCTTTTGAGGTATCGTTTTCCATGTTTTTTAGGATGAGAAGACCGAATCTGATGTCGATTTTGACCAATGATTGGAATTGAGGTTCTAACGAAGTTTCAGCCTTAAATTTACGTTAAATTTTAGTCTATAATAGTCATTCTTCCGCACACAGTTTGGGTCCCCATTTGGGAACAGATTTGGGTCCTAGTTATGCTCCAAAGCTCGGCAGCCAGATCGGAATATACCGAGGGGTGTTATGGTTGAAAAATGGGTGTAAAATAGGGGTTTTTGTGGTCTTGGTGAACACAAGCTTGTGATGTACCTACTGTTTTCCATGTTTTTTAGGACGACAAGAACGAATATGAAGTTGATTTTGACCAAGTGAAGAATTGAGGTTGTAACGAAGGTTGAGCTCCCGAAATTCATTTTTTATAATTAAAAAACCTGGGAAATTGTTTGAAATCACCATAAACTTGCATAACACTAGATGTAGTATATTAGCAGGTGGTTCAAGGCAGTTAAATGGCACTACTAATGACCAAAGATAATCTGCAGAGAGAAAAAAAAAGTGTTTGGTGGAAGCCATCTAAAATAACTATTTCAATTATTGCACATGAAAGAAACAATAAATGAACATCAACATTTCTGTAGGTACGTCCGATAGAATAATAAACCCATGTGACAAGGGCTTTGCAGCGTTTTTTTTCATGGATTTGGATTCAGGATGGTCTGAAACGGATTTGAATGTGGTTCTTTTCATTCCCTATGAGAGACGTCCTAAAATGGTTTTTCTTTCCCAAAATACTACGCATCTACCGGTAGTAAAAACTGCCAATTCGATATGAGGCTGGAATGTATGTTAAACAACGGATTCTGTACAAAACAAACGATCGAGATACCTATTAGTCGTCATTTAATCAGAAGTTGGTTAGTTTTACTGTTAGTTCAATTATATCTTCACCGTAGTTATGTCCCGAGTTTATTGAGAGTGTTTTGAGACCATTGATTGATTATGAATGAAAAATTAATTAGTTATTCCCTTCGAAATATTTCCTCATCTACTTCACAATTTAGAAGTAGGTAA
The DNA here is from genome assembly GCA_954871275.1 of Leptopterna dolabrata. Lineage (NCBI taxonomy): Eukaryota > Metazoa > Arthropoda > Insecta > Hemiptera > Miridae > Leptopterna > Leptopterna dolabrata. Next base: position 28,174,577 of record OX940982.1, on the reverse strand, counting down.
TTTCTTTCTGCTGAGAATAATTTAAAAACAGGCTAATTGCAATGATAGCCTTGGTTAAAAATACAGTACCCGAGGGTATCATTGTAATCTTGAGTAAGGTAAGTAAAAACGCAAGCCTGCATTCTGGGGTAAGAACAGAATTTAAGTAGGTTCCTATTTTAATTTATTAGATACAGGTTAAAACTTTAATGGAGCGGATATGACTTGTTAGCGTGAAATTAGGTAGGTACCATACCAACACATGGATTCTATGAACATAATGCACTGAAATGTCAGATATTTCAATTCCGCCTCGCCAAAATTTGGATTAGGTACTTACTTGGCTACTTTATGTACATGATCGATTCGTAATTCAAACCTGTAGCTTGTTGGTATTTGTGTTGAAGTGCTTTGATGGAGTCGCCTCGTGTCAGAGTTCTCCTAACGGAGTCTTCTTGCGATGGGGATTTGCTCGTTCGGGATTTCATTTCATCAGTCTCGAGTGACGATCTGAAACAGAATGGAATTGGGTCACTCTTGTCTAATATAAATATATACCTAATCATTTTCTGCTTCAGTTAGCTTGCCGAGAGTACAGAAATGTTTAGTCGGACCTCTACAATCAGTGGAATCGGCCCTAATTGGAGCATATTTAATATCATCTTCTGTATCGGTTGGGTGGAAGATAAGAATACCTCCCTGGCCCCACTCAAATGTACGATTTCGTTAACCCCTCTCACTTTGGCTTAGCTTCGTGATTTTTCATCTCTATACTACTACAACTAAATCATCAAACTTCTCCCTCTTGCTTATCCAAGTCTTTCCTGTCGCAGAGTCATATTCCTTCCAGTAGCCTATGAACCACCTATGAAGCACCCCATTACAAAGATTTACCACAACCAATTTCGATCAGACAGAATAGTAAATGAAAACCAAGAGTGATTTTTGTTAGCTGTAGGAACAAGCATCTTGAGATGTACACATTTTGAGAACGACGGAGGAAGTGATTTTTGTTAGCTATAGGAACAGGCATCTTGAGATGTACACATTTTGAGAACGAAGGAGAAGGAAAGTGGAAGTTAGGTATTCGAAGTTGGTAATATAAAAAAATACTGTGTACGTACGCGATTCGTTTTGGCGAAACAGATTAACCGAAATTTCGCATGAAAGAGTAAAAGTAATGAAGAGAAACATGATCCCTGAAAATTTCATCAAACACATACATTGTTCTTTCAATCAAATATGGTGGTTACTCGGAAATGTGTACAGTCAGATGGACAACGAACAAAATCTGATTTTGTGACAGTAAAATGTAATTGGAAATTTTGATTTTGGAGGACGTTCGTTTTTTCGGTTCTAGCACGGAAAAAAAATCAAAAGTAGATAATTACCCTTCAGCAGACTTCACATTGAAGCTCCCAGATTATGTTGGTCCAGACCTAATCAATGTACTTGGTTGACGAAGACCAAGTGAAGCATGCCTAACGAAGTTTTCCAATGGACAAACTACCTGATCAGATTTTCGACTACCTTTTTCACTATCTAATTCATTGCCTACCTATTCAATCTTTATTCGAATCAAAACATGAGCTTACTTTCTGACGCTCTCATCCTTATTTCTCAGTATCGACGTGAAGGCTCGTACGTTCTCTTCATTGAGTCCTGTAGAACTTCTTCGCCTGCCACTCGATTCCGTGCAGTCTTCTTCAACAGTATATTCCTTTGAATATCTAGAGTGAGAAAACGGTTGGTAGTTTGACTTATGCGACTTTCGATAGAGATCATTCATTTTTGAAAGCTGAATACTCAAGGGGAATTGTTTTGTTGTGTAAAACTACACCATCTAGATTACCTACACGCAGTGCGATGTGCGGTATCTCGGAAGTTTAGGAGTATACATAATATATACAGGGTGTCCCAGTTAAGATGGTCCAAACTTCAGGGTTCAATTCTACGATCGATTTCCGACAAAAAATGTCTTTTAGCAATTTTTCGAAAAACGCTTTGTTTTTTGAGTTATTCCACTTATAAGATTTTTTAGTTTCTTATAGCCACATTTTTTCAGTAATATGGCTATAACTCCCTTAAATATTGACTTAAAGTTAAAAAAAGGGTACCATTGGAAAGAGCATTAAATTTCCTATAAGACGATGCCCCACTCATATTTCCAAACTGGGAGATGGTTTGTTTTTTTCGAGCCCAAACTTGAAATTTTGTTTTTCCCTCATAAGTGATGCGAATTTCACTAAGGATTTTCACCTAAATCATAGGGAGCAAAATCGATGCGGACCAAAGGAAAAACATCTTCAGATTCTTAGCTTTCCAACGATATATCATTTTTTGTGTTTACCATAGTTATTTGAGGAGAAAATGGCATCTGAATGCGAAAATCGTGAAATTTAAAAAGGATTCTGCACGCTACATGTCCCCCCCTCCTCATGCTAATAACAAGAGAAGTTGACTTCATTCTACTCGCTGAATCGAATAGTGAATATGATGTGATTATAAATTATCAAGCCACAAATTACTCTTAATTATGTTGCACACCTCTACCCCTTGGTATTTGGTGGTGACATGTCGCCCTTCTGCTCCAACTCACTTAATTACTCGAAAAATTGTGAAAGATGTGTTCGTTTGTGTACATTTCAGCGAATGTGAATAACCTTTGGCACTCGTAGTTAGAACAAACACTAGCATTTAGATTGATAGTGAGTCCAAGTTCGACGTAGGTATTCCATCTTGCAAGACAGAATGCTAATCAGTTCACCATAATGCATTCTCACGATGCCAAACGTTAGTTACTCTCATCAGGAGTATGCAGAAATTATTTTTGTTTATGGATTGGCGGAGGGGAACGGTCATCGAGCGGCGAGGGAATATGCTTGAATGTACCCTAACCGTCGGGGTCCTGACCATAGAACTTTCGAGCGGGCGTATCAGTGCCTTGTTGAATTTGGGTGTAATCCCAGGTATGTTCGTACATTATTATTTTATTTAGAAAACATTTGAAGTCAAGTTACAAATTAACATCAAAAAAGAACCTCATACTCATCTTTTTCCATTCTAATTTTAATTCACCATAGGGTTAGATCAAGAAGAGATCGATTCAACGAAGAAGGAAGGGAGGCATATTCCCTCGCCGCTCTATGACCGTTCCCCTCCGCCAATCCATAAACAAAAATAATTTCTGCATACTCCTGATGAGAGTAACTAACGTTTGGCATCGTGAGAATGCATATGGTGGACTGATTAGCATTCTGTCTTGCAAGATGGAATACCTACGTCGAACTTGGACTCACTATCAATCTAAATGCAAGTGTTTGTTCTAACTACGAGTGCCAAAGGTTATTCACATTCGCTGAAATGTACACAAACGAACACATGTTTCAGAATTTTTCGAGTAATTAAGTGAGTTGGAGCAGAAGGGCGACATTTCACCACCAAATACCAAGGGGTAGAGGTGTGCAACATAATTAAGAGTAATTTGTGGCTTGATAATTTATAATCACAGAACGCCCCCTCATTTAATCGAATAGTCACTATTCGATTCAGCGAGTAGAATGAAGTCAACTTCTCTTGTTATTAGCATGAGGAGGGGGGGACATGTAGCGTGCAGAATCCTTTTTAAATTTCACGATTTTCGCATTCAGATGCCATTTTCTCCTCAAATAACAAACTATGGTAAACACAAAAAATGATATATCGTTGGAAAGCTAAGAATCTGAAGATGTTTTTCCTTTGGTCCGCATCGATTTTGCTCCCTATGATTTAGGTGAAAATCCTTAGTGAAATTCGCATCACTTATGAGGGAAAAACAAAATTTCAAGTTTGGGCTCGAAAAAAACAAACCAACTCCCAGTTTGGAAATATGAGTGGGGCATCGTCTTATAGGAAATTTAATGCTCTTTCCAATGGTACCCTTTTTTTAACTTTAAGTCAATATTTAAGGGAGTTATAGCCATATTACTGAAAAAATGTGGAAAGAAACAAAAAAAATCTTAAAAGTGGAATAACTCAAAAAACAATGCGTTTTTCGAAAAATTGCTAAGAGACATTTTTTGTCGGAAATCGATCGTAGAATTGAACCCTGAAGTTTGGACCATCTTAACTGGGACACCCTGTATATCGCAGTAACAGGAGTACTTATACTCAGGTGAATCAATTTTTGACAGACAAGTCGGGTGTGCGCAGAAGCCGGACTTCCGCACTTTGTACCTAAAATCGGATTCAGCACCCTTGAAAACTCTGTCAGCAATTTTTTCACTACCTTCAAGCTAGTGAAAAAAGGGAGAGGTGCGGTACACGTGACGTCAATACTTAGTTGAGCCCCCCCCCCCCCCACCCTGTAAGCGGTGGGTTAATGACGCAAAAAAAGGAACGGTTTGATAATTACTAAAAACTCTCTACCTTCAGCAGTATTAGGAAGCAAAACACTATATATGCTTGATTATCAGTAATAAATTATCAAGTGTTGCAGGTTTAGATCTCGAATTTTAAAGCATAAAAACGTAGTTGCTCATGAAATAGCTACTTAGTTAGGTACTGAAGATGCGGGGTAAACCACATCCAAATTTTTGACGGTTCTTCGTGAATTTTCAGCAGCGATGTTATAGCATTCGTACGTCAGAATTTTAAAAACAAATGTAGGTTTCTGGACAAAAATATAGGTAGTTTTAAGACCACTTCCAGGCGATACCTAGGTGTTTTGATCTGAATATTTTTACAGTTTTCATTCTAAAACAGGGAGGTTAGCACCTATTTTAGCTAAACGATAAATATGGAGATACTGAATATACCTCCTGGAGCTGCTGGCGGCCTGATTACCGTCGGTAATCTCTTCGATTTTCGGTCCGGAGTTCCGCCTTCCGCCGATGACGGTTGTCGCCGTTTTTGAAGTGATCTGAGGAGTCTCTTTCTCGCTGCCCTTTTGGTACGAGTAGGTTGATTGGGTGATTCTACCTACTGGCTGCTCTCCATTCTTCGACGTCAAGTCCCCTATAAACAAAATAACAACGGGTTTGAGACTCTGGCTCCAGTTAATTATCAACCACTTTCAATTTATTGTAATTGATACCACTAGTCAGAATCTTAGACCATTACGCCACAGTGGCTGTCGCAGCCCATAACCAATCTTTAGGAGGATTTTATTGGTGAGATTATCGAAATCTGTGTCTTTCAAACTCATAAAAAACGAGAGAAAATGTGGAAAAGTTAGGATATAGGTACCTTCGGATTATACACTAAAAATACATAGTAGAAACTAAATATTGGATTTAAATGCATCAAACACTTTACATGAAAAGTTCAGATACATTATCTACAAATAATAACTCAGAATAACAAACAATTTTCACGGTTATTATAATATCCTATATTATGTACCTGTATAAATTAAATGTTAATGATTTTTATATTTTTTCCAATTTCAAGTCCCGTTTTAAGGTAAAACTGTACTTGCTGTGCATGGTTAGGATTGGGCTCGTTGGACGAGAAATGTCTCAATGATTTATCAGAAAAAATGACCGAAATGGTTAGGGTAGGTACCAAAAGCAAGTTTTCCTACTTGTAATATTACTGGAAACTACGTGGTTCTGTTCAAGTCTCCTGCGTTGATCTATTATTTTCGAAAGAAAGGGGCAAAACAAAATTAGGGTTCGAAGAGGAAAAGGTGAGTCCATAATAATGGTTGGACTACAATGGACCTCAACATAACACCTCGTAATTCGTGTATCCCGCGGACGAGGTCGAAATTAGTGACGCCCATTTCATGTTGGGGAACAGTAGATGACGAAGTGATTGTTGGAGGGCGTCGACCTCTTGGTGTATAGTCAAGCAATGTTATTATTATACAATTTTTTAAAAGTATCTACCTATCTGTTTCAAAATAAAATAATCCTAATTTCAGGATGAATTAGGTAAGTAGTTCTGAACAGCCCAAACTCTGTGTTGAAGTCCAAGCGAAACTCCACTTACGAAGGTTACCATGTTTATCTAATTAGGTTCTGATAGTATGATAAAGATTTCCAGAGATTTGATAATCAACAAATCCTAGCGAGTGCAATTTAGTACCTACCTTTAAGGTATAGATAGTGCTATAATGAGCTGGGATTACCTATTCTGGCAGAGGAAGTGATTTGACATCGAGGCTTATAATTTGAGGGCTTTGGAGATAACACTGTCTTTGGCCACCCTTACAAGTAACACAACATTTTGTCCTGAAAATAAGCCCTTTTTCTAAACTCAATTATATGTGTGTATATATATATATATATTCTAAACATAATTCTGGCGTGACTAGAGCAGAATGCATGAAAGTCGCCACTGCTGACTGCTGTATTATATTGTATGTCGGTAGTGTAAAATTTCTGTAATATTCTCATACTATTAGTTAACTTGTCTTAATCTACTCAGTCGTTAACTATCGCTAGGTACATATTTATATTTTAATGCAGTGAAACAGTAAATGTATTAGTAGGTACATCGAAAGTTCCACAAAAAGCCTTCAGCCATTTGCCAACAGCTGCAGCTGGATCACTCAACACTCAGTGAGTCGTCGCATCCGGACGTGAGTGAATCCAAACGTCCCGAAATCCGAGCCAAAAGTCACGTCTACAGTGTATCTTCAATATTTCATATCTTAGAGTACGAGCAAATATAAGTTAGAACCTTAATAGTCGATAGTTTTCGAGGCAATTGTAATTTGGCAACTGAAAATCACGATTTAAGGAAGTGGAAAGCGTATCAAAACCGGCACGGTAGGTCTACTTTTGGAAATCCGAAGACCCCCACCCTTTAGCCTGTAGGGACGGTTCTGGAGGGATCGGATGGAGGAGATGTAAGTAATCAGTTGACACTAGGTTTGACGATATAATATCGCTGTAAAGAGGGGTACTGTCTCAAAATGTCACCAACAGGCGATTTATTTACATCAACAATCAAGGAAGCGTGCCAAAAATGAATCATTATGGTACGAATTCATTCAAAAAATGATCTTGTGGGAATATATGTACCTCTTTCTTTGAGTCTTGGTGGTGATAGAGACGCAGCAATGCTTAACCCGGCACATAGGGCTACAAACAATGGTGTCCACACCCAGTAAAAACCGAAAACTCCCAACGTTAAACACAATAAAATATTACTCTGGGCGTTGGAATCCATTTTGAATGACAATTTTGATCACATGATTGGAACCCAAATATTTGTACGTTAAGAAATTTAGTTTGTTTCACAAAAAAATTAGAAGTGGCGGAGAGGTGTGTTTGAAATGGCCTTGAGGACGAGAGATCCGCGAGTGTGTCCAGAAGTGAACTGGATTACCGGTTTGGATCGGGCACCTGGCCAGTCGGCTAGGGAAGAGTTTTAGTTTGAAAACGTAACTTGGGGGTCTAGGGGACCAATGTCCCTGCTATTTCCGTCTGCACACATTTCGCGGGAGCCTATCCCGGAGGGAGAGTGGGGACAAAGAATCATCGAGCAGGGGGGAATTCGACTGATCGTTTGGGGGGAAGATTGCAAAAGACATGGACGAAAATCGGACACCGCCTTCACTTCCGCTTCCCGACGGATGGGTAGGTACAATTCGCGACGAACCGGTACCGACTGATTATTGAGATGAAAAACTTCGCCGAAAGTCCTCAAATACAATAGCAATGGATGTATTGTAGTAGCAATGGATGTGGATGTGTTGCGGTTCTTGGAGCCCGAGAAGTCGCTGGCATTTGATGAGGATCTTGATGCACGTGTGAGGTAGTGGCACAGGTATTCAATATTGTGGAATTTCGAGCTGGGCATCGCGAGGTCTGCTTTGTTTGATCCCTTGCTTTCGGCAAACTTCCGGATAATGATACGTCGGATACGAATCAAGCATCCGGCCCATACTTTGTGGCATAATTGTAGGTTCTGATAGTTTAGATCAGAATTCAGACAGTGTTGATGCTAACTCTGTCCCCTGCAGATCTTCGCCAGCTAGAGGACGTGTTTCGTTTGACTGGAGAACCTAACCCAGATACTGCTTTAGTTCTGAGTCAAGTACTGTAAAAAGTAATAAGCAGTACTCCACATTATATGAAATTTGGATTATCCAAGTGCATACAAATCTACTTCCTCCGTTTTATTTTTAAAATTAAATGAGAAAGGAAGCGAAATTAAATTAATTAAATTAAATTAACTGACCCGAGGAATAAAATTCTGCTAACAACATTCACAGCGTACAAACAACGTAAATACTTCACAACAAACAAATTAACCCGGACATCGGTAGGGATGGCCAATTTGACGGATAAGGAAGAATTCAGGAGTCGACGAATAGCCATTCATTCCCTGGGAAGTTCGTCAGTTTGCAAAAAACTTCACTAAAATCCGTGAATCTGTCAGAATGACCTATTATTCTATCTAACTACCTATAAACTGTAACAACTACTGTACTAACTGCAAATAATCGGGGTATGAACGTGTTATGGGCATTGAAAATGAAATTTAATGTACCAACTTGACGTAGCGATTATCATTGCCATGACCAAAGTTTCATGTTGTTATGCAAAAGCGAAACTGCATAAAACATACCGAAAACAACTAAGTATGTAGTACCTACTTTTTTTTTAACTTGCGCTGCGCAGAGGTTACTATGTATAATATATTCCTTTGAGTAAGTACCTATATTGGTGCTCAAATGATACAGTGAATTGAATTACTTTAAACCACCGATAATTCCAGGAGAAACGGTTGCATTTCACTTTTAATAAGAAGGTATGAAGGTAACACCGAGATTCTGAAAAAAAAAATCATACTGCACTACTGGGAACTCTTCGTCCGTTCAAGTCGTAGGCTTCCGTGATTGCTGTTCACCTCTCATGTGGCAAGGAATCGCTGCCGAGGAGAGATAGATCCACAAAGGGCCAACCTTTCATTCAGAGAGGTGTCAATTAGGCAGGAATTACGTTTTTGGAGAATAAACTTTTCACTTCTCAAAAGAAAACACGTTTCCCCCACCAGGCTCAAAAGCTAAACAATCCCAGCTGTGTACACGCTGACATGCAACAACAATGGATATTTACCATGAAGACAATACTTCCTCGCGAGAGGCCTTGTTCAACGGTAGTGGTGTGGAGCATTACATTACGTCGCTTAATGTTTACTGTTGATGGTTATGTGAGTTTTTGTTGTAGTTTCTTTTCCTGCTGCTGATCACGATCTGCTTGTTTCCATAAGCCATTATTGTGAATCATTCAAGCGCTGGTGCTAAATAAAGTGCCACATTGAATTTTAGGTACCTACTTACTACTAATCATGACTGCAGACACTGTTCAGGATTTTCCTAATATGTATTAATAGACAAATCAATTTGAACAGCCATTCTTCGCTGTTCAGGCCTACGTTCGCTGAAAAAAGAATGTACATCACTAACATCTAATACAAAATCTACATATTTAACAACTACACATCTATGCAACATCTAAATTAATTTCGTTAATTTAAATGTTGTTGATCTGCTACGCTAGGCCGTAGCAGATCAACAACATTTAAATTAACATCAGAAATGAACTTATGTACCAGAACAACAAAATGAAATTATGTACCACACCTGTCAACTAAATCTGGGTCTAAAACGAAGATCTCGTTAAACCTCCTGAGCTTGTAAAAAGTGAGGACCGGAATTAGTGAATTTATAAATAGTTCGGGGGCATAAAACTGCGGCATCAGATGTACAGTCGCAATTTCCCGTGTAGTGAACGATGTGACGCCAGTGATACCCCACCCAAATAGAGCGGACCAAAGACCAAAAATAGAGCGGAGGACGACGGAAAACTAAAATTTGCGAATGAGTGTCAGGTGGTCATTTGGTTAAAATCAAGTTCCAGTGAACGAGAAACTAGATAAACTGTCTCACGAATGATCGGTAGGCCATCGGTGGTCGGTAGGCCGGACAATGATCGGAAATAGGCTCATTTTGTTCTAGAATTATATTTTACATTGATCATTGATGGGGAAAATGAATGGGCCCGTAGAAATATCGGTTATTTACCTGGTTCCAAAATTACCAACCTTCAAACTTGTGAAGCCCCAAAATCTTTAAAAAAAATGTGTGGGTGTAGCACATTCTGCGTTCTAGGATGGTGCACTGTTTTTTAGGGCTCCAGAGAGTCTTGATACGTCAGATCTGTTAAATATCGTTACCACAACTTACAAATGAGAACTTGAGTAACTGAGCAGAATATTTCTGAGTATAATACAAGTATCGGAAGAAATTTATTGATAAATAATTAGTACTCAGATTTACTTTCAAGAAAATGGGTGAAAAAGGTTCAGTGTGTAGGTTCATATCATTTACGGATTTAGACTGTATCGATTCTTATGAGTGGTTCTGAAATCGGACCACCAAAATTGAAAAAAATCAATTCATTACCTACCTATAATGATGGAAATCAGGGATAACTGTATTACCACTCATATATTTTTTTCAAAATATTGGAATCTCAAGTATTGGAAGAAAATGATGGATTCTTCTAAAAAACAACACCTACTTATGTATAAAATGGGGACTATTAGCGAAATATTTTAATATCAATTCGATTCTCAAGAGTGGCCTTGCTTCAAATCATGCACGTATGGAAGCTATTTCAGTGGGTATTTGAATGGTTGGTAGGTAGTCGTCAAAATGCTATTTGATGTTCAGATAAAAATCAAGAATGTGAACAGGGATCGTAATCTACAGAAGCAGGGAAATATTTATTTGAAAAATCTGAATTTAAGTGATTTTGTAGATAAGTATTTTTTTCCCGATTATGACCCATGTATCAGTGCCAGTATTCATACTCGGATTGACCGAATCAATTCCACCTGTCGGACGAAATATTCGATACTGTAATAATATCGATCATTATCCGACGTCCTTATTTAAGACTTGGGCTCGCGGAATTCCAGGTGCCTTTTAGAACTGTGCCTAATGATCTAATTAACCGTAAAATGGATGTTTGTAAGGGCGTGAAGCAATTGAACGAATAGTTGGCAGTTGTCTCATAGAGAAAACACCTTTGAGCAATTTCAGATGTCAGTTGCGATTTTACGCGATTTATTTTTACCGGGACAACCGCACCTGTGGACCGCATATAAATGCCACCTCAGGCTGTAAGAGAAGTGAAAGTATACTTACAAAGGACAGACGAAACTTTCATCCCGCAAATTGCGGGAAGCTAAAAGGGAGAAAATTCTATATGTATTTACCATTTTCAAAGGTACCGGAAGATTCTTCTCAAAACTACATTGAAATTATAAATTAATTTACCTAATTTAGAATCGTAAGGTTTAGAAAATTTCTTACTTTAATTATTGATTCCAATTTCATAATGGTGTTGGATCATACTATAAGTTGGTACGCTCCAAAGGACTCTAATTTTACAAATTCACGATTACGTGAATTTCGCATTACCAGACTAACCTATGAAATATTTACTTCATACATTTAAAAAGAATATACAACCATAATCGCGGCATAAACCGTAGTTTGTATAAAAAATTGTGGTAAAAAAAGAGTTGCTGCTCAGTACGTCAACCGCAGGTTGATAAATATTTACCAGAGCTATCGTCTTCATTATTCCCGTCATGTGGGAGTAGGTCAACTCTGGGGAATCCGCTCCAGTTTTATTCAATTATAATGATGATCCGTATTATTAGAAAGCAAAATAAAAACTGCTTGAAAGCGTTTGAGACACGATTGCATTTAATTGAGTCAGACAAAAATAAGTGCCTCCCATACATAAGGTATCCCATACATTATACCTCGGTACCTTATATAAATTTTTCTAACAACAAATTTATGTGCAGGAAGGTACTTAGCTATAAACGACTACCTATTGCAATGAAATATCGCCTCTTACAAATCAAAATTAATGGGAGTAGACAGTTGTACTGTCAGATGGCGCCTTGATTAATTTGTTGAGACGTCTGATGTACATTAGTCTCGAATGGAGACAACAGGCCTATTTGAGCCATGACAACATCTCTTCTGCTAAACAAGCAACAGCTGAGTAAACGAACTCAGTATTACCTATTTATTTGACATCGTTTTTAAAGTGAAGCTGTTTGGCACCTTATTATTTTTGAATAAATATATTATTGGGTAGATTTTCGAAAATTTTGATTACTAATTGGGTTGGGACAATTTGCTCATTATGGTGCGTGAACGTTGAAGGGATGTCGTGGAATAGGTTGTCCTAAATAAACGCGATGATGTATCATCCTTCTTACCTCGCACGACTTCCCGTCGGTGAGATACTTTTCCGTCCGAGCTGAATGATGAGTGTGAGGTTACGACTGTCTTAGTGCTTTCCATCGTGCTGCCACCTAATAACAAAAATGTAAGAAATATGATTTTTTTTCCAACTGGATTCAGCAACATTTGTTTCTCCGAATATCATCTCTATTCTAGTCTATTTGATACTTATGTGTAACGTGGCGCGATTTTACTCTTACCTATACCACACGTACCAGGCTACAAAACGGTAGAAAAGTATTTATTGTAACCTTGTGTTTCAGGATGTAAAAATAATATTATTGTAGCCTGTTTTATATCATGAAAGTATGCTGCTGACCCAGCAGCAACGGCAAAGCTGAATACCCAATAGGGCTAACCTTGGACGAGGAACTGGTTCCTTTCCACCAGGCCTTTCAACTGACTTGTTGGCGCTGGCATTGTTTCCGCTTGCAGAGCCTTCAGCCCTCCGAAAAGCGGTCTTCCCGACGAGTCCAATATGCCCTCCGAGGCGCTGTCTTTCCTTGTTTGCTCCTTCTCGATCACTTCTTCTACTTCTTCAGATTCTCCTAAATTAAAGAACAAGAGATACTTCAGTAGGTATCCGACAGTTTGTTCTTTAAAACTTGAAAGACGTGCGTTTCAAGTAAGCGTTAGAGTAGAAACCCTTCACTATGCAAGTAGCTAGGTAGTTTATTAAATGCAAATACATATGCACCTGCACAGCTAGTTTCATCTGTTTCTCGCTCACTCATTTCATCCTACTTTTAGCTCCTGTATATTTGAAGAATCTTCCTCGTTTAACCCTCCCCAGTATTTAGCAGGTATTTTGCTTCTCGAAACCAGCTTGGATAGAATATGGAATTCAGTAAGAAATATTACTAATACGGTGTCGAAGCTGATGAATCATTAACCCTATACAACAGTAACACAGGTAGGTAGGTATCTACTGTTATCAAGGTATGAAAAGCGTATCAAACCTACAAACGGACTTTTCATCTGTAGAAGGATACTCTTGCTTATTAACCACCTTTAGTTTTATAGGTATCCTAAAATTCAGCAAGTAACTATGGAAAAGGTATTTCCTGCGGTGCAGTACCACCCGTGGCCCTACCCTGGTATTATTAATAGGCACCGACCCATATTTTCTCATTGGCATACCTATATATTGTGTACTCTTCACTTCTGGTAAGTGATTCAGCGATTTCAAGAGGTAAAATTCGTTTATTAGATTAAATCAACCACCACAGATGGATCAGTATCAAACAACTCGGGGCCGGGGTGTGCGAGCGGGCAAGAGCGTCCGATCTTTATATCCCCGTTTGGGATAAAAGCTAGCGGCGTCTCTGGTTGTCGTCTGGGGCGGGCACCAATACAAGCTTTGAAAAGCTCGCATGTGCTTACCTGACCAGCGGTTAGCTCTTCACCTCTGACAATAATCATGTGAAGCCTACAGGGACTAAAGGTTGAAATAACTAGTAGTCATATGGTTCGAGATATAGGTACCCAAGACGTCAAATCCAGGGTTATATAAGAAAGAAAAAAACCTATCAAACAACTCAAGCATAGCAGTCCACTGATTGGCCGGCAAACTTGTTGGGATTTTATAACCTGAATTTTGATGAAAGGACATAAAATGAGACGTTAATTGAAACGAGTTTCCCACTGACCTCCAAGAGCTTTGTTGGTGTTGGTCCTCCGAAGAGCTCTGAGTCCGAAAAGCGGCTTCCCGTCATCATCTGTCGGGCCGACACCGTAAGAAGATGTGATGGAATCTGTTGCTGAAGCTTCTTTCACCTCTGATGTTACGTTTCTAGTTGTTTGGGTTTTTACTGCAGAGTGAAAAGATTTACGGATTAGAGACTCCATAAAATACACCCTCGCTACATCCCTAGAATTAGCGAACAACATGCAGGTGAGCGTTCTGTGGCAGCTGTAAGCACGTTGTACATTTTTGTTTGTGACTATTCGCATCACTTCTCAGTTCCTGTGTGTTTACAAGTTAACACGTACATCGGATAAGTGAAAATACTTATACAACAATACCTACTATACTTGTACAGCAGACGATAGTTATTACTATATAAGCAAAGCCGAGTTATAAAACTGTAACAATGTAATTGAACCAGTTCAAGTAGGTACTCTAAAATGAGCAGGGGGGGGGGGGGGCATAATTTGTTGAGGTACCTATATATAGTGTTGACTGCAGAGTAGAATTTATCATTTCTGTGTAGGATGTTTATTGGCTGAACCTCTACACAGAAGTTGATGTCCTATTCACAAAACGAAAAAGTTATGTTCAGTGCGACATTTTTATAATGGGGTATGCGCACTTATTTATTTTATTTTATTTATTTATTTATTTTTTAATGAACGTAGATTCCACCCAGAGAATTTTGACACCAACCGCACTGTCATACGGCAAGTGCCTAGTTCTTCTATTATTTTTCAAGGATTCCATTAATGTTGACGTCACTGAATCCCTCTTTCCTGGGAGGGACCCCATGCCCACTGTGACGTCAAAATTACTGGAAACTTTGAAAAATCATAGAAAAATAAATACTTATTGTAAGACAGTGCGGTTGGTGTCGAAGTTCTCAGAGTGGAATCTAGTTTCATTTAAAAAACGCTGCAAAGTCCTTGTCACATGGGTTTATTATTATTGGACATACCTACGGAAATGTTGGCTGTTCATTTCTGTTTCTTTCATGTAAAATAATTGAAATAGCCGAAATAGCTATTTCTGATCCACAATTTTGGCCCCCAAAACACAAATTAGGTAGGTACGCTCCGTTTGGTTTATTATTCTGTGAATAATACACCTATGTATTCGCTCAGCAAAAAATTGTTATAACACCCCCTCAAAATTTTTTCTTTTCCGTTTCAAGGTGCGTACATTCAAAACACATGGGGTTTATTATCTACAGAAATGTTGGCTGTACATTTATTGTTTGTATCATGTGAAATAATTGAAATAGCTATTTCTGATGGTTTCCACCAATTTTGGCCCCCAAAACACAAATTAGGTAGGTACGATCTTTTTTTTTTTTTTTAATTATCTTTGATCATTGGTAGTGCCATTTAATCGTCTTGATCCACGTGTTGACACTTTTTCTAGTGTTATTCTAAAAATTGATGGTGATTTCGCAGGTATTTGACTCATAAAAAATCAATTTTGGGAGCTAAACATCTGGTACAACCTCAATTTTCCACTCCTTGGCCAAAATCGACTTCATATTCGATCTTCTCGTCCCCAAAAACATGGAAAACGATACCTCAAAAGCTCATGTTACCAACATGTTGCTAAAACGCAAAAAGTACCTATTTTCACACACATTTTCACTCATAACACCCCTGGGTATATTCCGATCGGGCTGAAAAGTTTCGGGACACAACTAGGGCCCAAATGGAGCATGTGTGCGAAAGAACGACTTTTTTAGATCGAAAATGAAGCCTGTACACGTGATACGGCGGACGGCGTACGGCGGACGGACATTGCATTTTTTGAATCTACACACCTTGAAACGGAAAAGAAAAAAGTTTGAGGGGGTGTTATAAAAATTTTTTGCTGAGCGATTACATAGGTGTATTATTCACAGAATAATAAACCAAAAGTACCATATTAAACTTTTGTGGCCCATGCGCAATAAATGATTCCGATCGCGAGCTTTTGTTCTAGTATTATGGTTTAAATTTCTCGTGTGCGTAAATTTGAGTACTTTGCGAAGTTGACATGCTTAAGTAAGCAAGAACTGGAAGTATCAATGGTGGTGGGGGTGCGACAAGGCAGGTATGCAAATCACGAACGACTTACCTATATCAGTCGAACGAGGTCTCAACAAAATACGAGCCAACGGTTCTTTTTCGGTAGACGCGTTTTCATAGAACCGATAGATACCGACATAGCTACGAGTATATGACATGCCACTCTGCGGGCGTCCAATGTAACACCATGAAACTTTTTCGTAATTTCTAATTGCGGAAACATGTCGTACGCTACTCCGCCCGCACTGAGTATTTTCCATCTGCAAGAGTTTGCAGTTCGCAGGTCGCAGAGTGGCAGGCCTCAAACCAGGTATTGTGATACAACCTGACATGCATACCTACATGTAAGGTTTGGAATAGCGTACCTATGAATAAGTTAGCTCCTAATAAAGTTATTATTCGTTACCAAACGTCAATAAGCTGTAAGCATCTACGTTCAAAATGTGGCTAAATTCTGGATTTTGAGCGTCTCCTATTTTGAAAAATAAAACCAACACGCTTCAAGACTGGATCACAGGTCATTTCGTGTTTGAGGGAGAAATCGCGTTGGTGGCTATATATTATGTAGTTACCACGGTTAACTACTGTAGTTACTCTGCTTGATAAAATCGCAGTCCTGATATATCGATATTCTTTGTTAGTGTCCTATATAGGGATTGTACCCAAATTTGTAATGGGTAACAGGCGTCGTTGTATAAACACTCAACCCAATTTTGAAAATATTTTCGTTACTTTTGTGGTTCCTTACCCGTAAGTGTCGATTAGGGAATAATTTTTTGTTATTTCTAATATTTTGGTTTATTATTTTCAATAATGAACCTTTGGAATCGAGCATGAAAAAAATTGTTCAACTCCCCCTCAAAATTTGATGGTTTCTGTTTCAAGGTATGTAGAATCCGAAAATGCAATAAAAAAAGCTGCAAATTATTACACAACGGTTTATTATTTACCTTTTTTAATTAGGTACCTAATCATGTTACCTATGCAAACAATACCTAGTTTGCACTAACCGATTTCATTGAGTATTCTAGTACAACGAAGTTCAAGTAGTACCTAGTTAGGAATAAAAACTTTGGGTGACGTAGGTATCATTTAATGTGGAGTTTTCTCAATAAAGTGATCAGGTACTTTGTTGAAAATCTGCATTTTCTAATGCCGAGTATCACTCACCATAAGATAGTTTTTATAATTCCCTAACACCAGGTGACACCTTGGAAATTCCTGTTGATTCATTATCGAGTTGTTGATGAGTGCCTAATGATGATAATACTGAAAAATTATTATAATACTCATCAATTTCGGTAAGGATGCTGGACACATTAAAGATCGGATTCGTAGCTTGTGACGCATTCCTATTGTGTGTTAGCTGTCGAAGATGAAACCGGAAACGTATTGGATCGTGATAGAATTCACCTGCCTCCTTGTTAGACCGCGGTCCTGCTGGAGTCCTGCACCGGTTGAACGTAACAGCGCCGAACGCGAGCTGAGGGCCGACTGGCGTCGCTCGGTTTTGAACGGGCTTCGGAACGGTTGTGATCTGAAACGGTTCACCCTCCCCACCGTGTACCTGTCCATCATCATCTTTCATAGAACGCATCCCAGGTCCGTCATTGTTTGTAGCTCTCCCTTTTTTGCCTGTAAGCCTACCTAGGGTGCGGACTTTGGAAGGCTCCCCTTCCTCATGGCTTTTTAGAGTCGGTTCTCATATTCCCTCAAGATGGAAATGATACATTGTATTCATTATGCTACTGCCCCCTCTTTCATGCCCGAAACATTGCCTCAACATGCGGGGTGGGGTTGACATTGCCCATTCCAGTCAAAATGTATTAGCACTATTAGCAGAGTCATAGTGAGAATCCTGACTTTTTTGGACGCTCCAATAGGTATCATACGTCTTTCACATTTTAAACCAGCGAAAAAACTGAAATCGACGACGTGCATAACTCCACCATAAGTGGCATACTTACCTAGGTATTCGCTTTTTCCCCCGCCCAGCGACTTGACTTATATGGAAAATACTACATTTTGGACTCCTCCAACGAGATCGAGATCCGAAAGCCGGATTTAAAAATTAGTTGAGCACATATTTTCAACCATTTTTGGATTGAGGTTTTTACGTTTATTTTCTTAAAAAATTACCGATTGGGTGAATAATGATTGGGTTGTTGGAAAACACTACATTTAGGACGCCTCCAACGAGATCAAGATCCGAAAGCTGATTAAAAATTAGTTGACACCTATTTTCAAACCATTTTTGGAGTTGAGGTGTTCAAGTTTATTTGTTAAAAAAATTACCGATTGGTAATGATTTGGTTTCTCAGTTTTCTTGAGTTTTCTTCAAACTGGGACACATCTTAGAAACTTTCCAAGCAAATTTACCAAATACCTACATAGCTATTTAGTTTATTTATAGAACGGGTAAACCAAAAATAGCACTTTCAACGTTTTTGTTGTTAAGAGTTTGAGTAATGTGGACGTTGGGTCTCCGGTACACGTCAAAAAGCGAAACATGGCCAAACCACATAACGTACCTATGCCCAGGACAAACCTGTGAAACCAGGACAAAACGGCATCCCATAACATGGACAAAGAAGCTGTACAGTAAAATGGTTAAGTACCTATCCACATTTCTGTCATGAATATGCTTTTCTGAAACAACAGCTTTTCTGTAGGTTGCTGTGGCAGCATTTCTTAATAATAACCGAGCCATAGGTATATTGTTTGCTTTCAATCTCACATGATGGTACTATGTTATCAATCAAAATACAATGTTAGCTGAAGCGGTGGAAATGGTTGAGCACATGAGTTACCCACTAGAGAATCTCCCCTCAGGTGGGCATAATAGAACTTTCGCAACAGCAGTTTCCGAGAGAGTGTATTGGGCCTATCCAAGATTTATAGGTGTTTTGTCGTTCAAGAAAGACATAAAAGTCCGGGTTTGAAATTATATTTTTGTTGAAACGTTTGTAAGATCCAGTACGAAAGCAAAGGAGTCAACACAGGAGAAAACGGAAGGTTTATCCCGTCATAGTCTGAGTAGTTGTATTGCTGCAGCAAGAAGTAAACAGTTATTCAAATAATGGGAAATGTTTGAAATGACTGGGGTTCGCAGTTATGGGAAAAGACTCCTCATTGTCCTTTAACAACCCAAGTGGAAGGCGAAACGGCTGCGCTCCAAAGATGTTGTGAAGAACGACAAGACCCAAAGGGGGGAATCGTTCCTTTGTTACGTACCATTTTTCCAAGGAATTGTTCTGCTGAAATCACCGTTTTTTGTGAACTGTAGCATTAACTATAATTATCCTGATATTACTTCATGATTGCCCTATTCTTCATTTTGTCCACCCTCAAACAAACATTTGGCATTTCTACACGCAGCCTTAACAGCAGGCGTCTCAAAAGAAATGTGTATAATACCTACGTGCTCCATCAGTATGTAGGTGCGACATTTATTGCTACGAGAAAGGACTCATCGCACATAATCCTTGATTCTTCCACCTTGCCCTTCCTATCTTTTCTTCATTTGTTGGTTTATTATTTTCGATAATGAACCTATGGAATCGAGCATGAAAAAAATAAAAATAAAAATTTTAACCCCCCCCCCCTAAAATTTGGTGGGTTACGTTTCAAGGTATGTAGAATCCGAAAACGCGATAAAAAAATTTCTGTCCGTCTGCCGTACGCCGTACTTTGCACTTTTCTTCGCACTGCCATGAACCAAAATTAATTAAATCCACCAAATCCAAAATCCATCCATTCATGAAACCAGCTGGTCCGTGAAGCTCAGCGTTACTGTCAATCATCTTGCCAGTCATCTCTAAGGGGTGAAAAATAGCGGTTGAAATTTTCAGAACGCCGTAGCTCAAAAACTTTAAATAGAAGGGTTTTTTGCGTTTTTGGATTGATCTCGACCTAAAGCATTTTTTGAGACCACCCAGAGCATTGTACGACCAGCCGTTTGTTTGCACAGAAAAGCTTCATCAACATGATCGCGAATCAAACGGTATAAATCCAGCCTAGGGAGCACCTGATTATAATCACGGATCATTCCATTCGAAAAATGATTGCTTTGTTGATGATGATGGATTTTGTCGATAGGTACCTACTTTTGCAACTTGAACAAACGTTATGATTCATGAATATCAACAAATAATATGAATTAATGAATTATTGAATCCTGCGCATTTTTATGACATATATTTCCCGAGCCGGCTCCAGTAAACGATTTAGGGCTTTCTTGGGGGGGAGCACGAGGGTAGATATTAACCACAGAAAACAGTGATCTACTCAGAAGGGGCATCTATACTGGTAAATTATTACACAGCGTTTTCTTACGCAACGGTTCGTTACACAATGGTTTACTGCACAGCAGTTAATTACGCAACGGTTTATTATTTACCTTATGCTTCATGAAAACAACGAATAATTAATGATTGAATTATTGAATCCCGGAATTTTTATGAAACTGTAATTCCCGGGCTGGCTCCAATATACGATTTAGGGCATTCCTGGGGGGAACGCGAGGGCAGGTATTGACCAAAGAAACAGTGATCTACGCAGAAGGGGCATCTAAGTATTTATACAGGTAAATAATAAACCGTTGTGTAATAATTTGTAGCGTTTTTTATTCCCAATAGAAATCCCATGCATCCAGTGTACACATCCATCTTTAGAAACCTTGATCCGGCAGGGGATCGGGAATACGTACCCAAACGATCTTTCAGTAGAAATGTCATCTTGTAATCTAATAGGTACTCGAGTTTTGACCAGCTTCCGTGCATTGTATGCTAATTCGGGGACGTACAAAACATTCAGATTCGATTTGATTGTAACTACGTATAAAGGGTGGCGCACGCCCATCCCCATTATATCGTTTTATATTTTCAGTATCACGTCTCCACCCTATGTCGTATTAGTTTTTTGAAGGCTAATGGCCTTTCTGGAGGATTTATTAGAGGGGGATGAATCCTTGTAGTGAATAACTACTGCTTGTATTGCAGTCTTGTCTTAAAAAGCAGGCAAGCCAAGGTAATGCTATGTAGCTATGTGTCCTTTAGGCTTAAGTTCGAACATCGACCGCCTTATTCAGGGGGAGTTCCACATATTTTCCAGGCTTCGTATTGTGTAACGAAAGGACATAACTTGGCGATATCCACGCTCTCAAGTTTCAGTGTAAGGTCGCCTCACGTGTCTGGAACGTGAGAAGCCCGGGTCCGATTCGTTGTTCGCGGAAAGAAATGCTTCTGTAACGATTTACCAGGCAAACGATAAATAGGTGAATGACACCTTTCAAGGTCGGATTGCCTCTAATCAGATGGGACTTGGAGTGGAAATACAGAGCGTTTGGAGTTAGGTACCTACCTACTTAGAGTTAGCTGGGTTCTAGTTATGACTCAGAAACCGGTTGTTCCCCCAAGTGTATGGGTGAAGGTCGTCGCACTCCGGACGGAATTGCAGCAGACGGTTCGACGGGATTGATTAAATATTAATTCTGGATATTCCCTACTCTTTCTGTGGAATGTAGAAAATCTCCAGCTTTCCTATGACACCTTCCCTCTATCAGCTAATCTTAGCGGACAAATAGGTGGTTCAAAACCTTCCTTGTATAGTAATCAGCACGTTTGTGGTCTATATTGATAGGCCTGTCTAGTAGGTGTTTAATGATT
This sequence comes from Leptopterna dolabrata, assembly GCA_954871275.1. Taxonomy (NCBI): domain Eukaryota; kingdom Metazoa; phylum Arthropoda; class Insecta; order Hemiptera; family Miridae; genus Leptopterna; species Leptopterna dolabrata. The sequence continues at coordinate 28,152,920 of OX940982.1, read as the reverse complement.
CTGACTCGTCGCAGGGGCGTTTAACTCTTAGTGGGACAAAATGAGTAACTTTCGGACAAAACTAAACTCCGCTTCATGCGTATAGGACATTTTGCGATAAGTAATTCTGATTATATCAAATAGGTGAGTTCGTTCCGTTCCTTTAACTGATTTTTGGCTAATTTTCAACGTTTTCGAGAAAAGGTTATAAGGGGTAATCGCTGGGGGTATCGAAGATGGAATATTTAGCCTACTACGTATCTCGGGAGTATGTGCTCCAAAGATGCATACCTACCTAAGCAAGGCGTGTTATCATCGACCATTTGACAACGCCACTCATCGACATCCATGACCAATTTCGCACCAAACCAACATAATACTTGAACCACATATAGAGTTTCTAACCCTGAATCTGTCGTGGTTAATTTTCAGATTGATACTGCTATGTCAACTGCCAATCAACTTGTTCATCCACACTCCCATGACGTGAGGTATTGCGATTGTGCCTCAGTGCGAATTCTAATAAAATTTGTAGTGAGAGGGTCAAGTCGGAAATAACAAGCAGTCAGGATTTGGGGATGCAACAGCGGCACCGTTCTGTATGTGTTGTTACAACTGGGTTATCTGTGTTTCTTATTCTGACATTCAAGTTTATGGCGGCACTCGAGCCGTTGATGTTAGTAACAGACATTCATGGAAAAATGTATCTGACGTCTGAGTTACAGAAACGATCACTGTGAATGACTTGGAATCTCCAAAACGAGTTTTACATCGACTTTCGTGGTGAAAGAGCCTAAATGCTATGGACTTCTGGGTACCGTCTGCTTCTGTAATCCGCATACTGCTCGTTTTACCGTAAATTAATTTGAAAAGATACATCAGTAATTTAGCCTGCTATGGTAACAATTCTTCAAGGAGTTAGCTACATCCATACATAGCAATAGTCCGAACACCATTACCGAGATAAGATGGGATTCTCTGAACGGATGTGTACTCAATGGATTTGTTCTGTAGTGCAAACATTATAGTGGGCTAAATGGTAAATGTTGACACGCGGTTGCATAATCGAACATCATCTAGACTACGAAATGCTAATGCAGATAGAATTACCTACCTATATTTCTCAACATGAAAGCGTAGACTTTTTACTTTGGGTTCATTAGATTTCTGAAATATCGTTTTTCATAGATTTAGTTTAATGCATAGGAAGTCTCCGAACTTCAGTTGGAACGAATGAATTTATTCACGTCATAGTTTAAGATAAATTATGTAAACGACCATCTCGTTTCATAGGTACCCACAGGATTTGCAGGCATGTCATTCTCACGGGTTTCTTGCCATGAAACTTTCTGTTTCATTTCTACTACAAGACAATATTAATCTGTTAATGAACCATTTTAGAAAAGAAAATTGTATCATCTAACCTGTTGCGTGGTACGTGGTAACCTGGTTGACGTCCTTCGATTCGGATTTGACGATACTTCGCTTGTCACTTTGAGCCGACACCTTCCTTTCAGGGCTACTCTTTGATGTTCGACGGACAACTGTTTTCTCAGGGCTGTCTCTGCTTCGCTGTTTGGGTAGACGACGCTCGGGGCTCTCTCTGGATTTCTGTGTGGTCACTCGCCTTTCAGGTGATTCCCTGGTAATCAATGATCATTATTATTGTTGTGTATTTTTACTATTGTTGCCTATGTACCAATGGGTTTACAGCTAAAAACCATCTGGGGGGTTGTAAAAGAGCGAGGAGGTCCGAAATTGATATTTTCCGCGTTGTAACATACGGCTCAATGTGGACTAGGGCCCTCGAACCAACTAATGCAACTTACGAGTATTACACAAGAAAATAGAATTAGAGCACAATAAAATAGAATTATTCAAGCCAACCACTAACTACTAACTACTTTTCCAACTTGTGATAGATTTTTCGGCAGTAAATTATCGGTAAATTATATTATTTAACTAATGAACAACTTTACAACAATACTATTTCAACGGATTAGCACTTTCTACATTTTTTAAACTCGTTCATTTCCAAAGTATGACGTTAAAAAAACAAAATATAAAAACGCTGCAAATCCCTGCACAACGGTTTATTATTTTGTACAGAATACCCATCTGTTACAGATCACAGCTCTCTGTATAGATAACCCGTCTGTATAATATAATATGTACTATTCTATACATATTATGTAGATCGCAGACCCTCCGTAGGTTAGTACCTAACCCCGTACTCGTCACTAGGTACCTACCTAAATCACGAGTTAAATGATGCTAAAATAATTCTGTCGATGACAAACTGTAACTAAAATGGCAAAAAGAAACGCAAATAATGAAGTTATGAAGGGAAATTGTTGATTTTGTGTGAAATAGATGCCCCTCTGCGTAGATCGCTGTTTTCTGTGGTCAATACCTACCCTCATGGTCAAGTATAATGAACCGTTGTGTAATAACTTGCCCGTCAATAATACTTCAACGGTTGTTCAAGTTGCAAAAGTACCGATCAACAAAATCCAGTCCCTTCTATGTAGATGAACCGTTGTGTAATAATTTACCGTTCTGTAATTATTTACTGTTGCGCAATAATTTACCGATGTGTAATAATTTACCGTTGTGTAATAATTTGCCGTTGTGTAATAATTTAACATTGTGTAATAATTTACCCATCAATAATACTTCAACGTTTGTTCACGTTTCAGAAGTACCTACCAACAAAATCCAATAGTCCATCACTTATCAAATGAAATAATATCGCAGAACAACCAACTACACTTCTGTACAAAATAATAAACCTTTGTGCAGGGATTTGCAGCGTTTTTATTGCATTTTCGGATTCTACATACTTTGAAACTTAAACCATCAAATTTTAAGGGGGTTTAGCTTTTTTTTTCTTGCTCGATTCCAATGGTTCATTATTGAAAATAATAAACCAAAAATATAAAAAATATAATGTACGTTATATAGTAGGTAGCTACCTACTTAACAATGAGTAAAAATTAATGCTGTGGAACCCAGTGTAAGTACTAACTGAGCGAGGGTGTTTCAGTTTTTGTTGGGTGGAAAATGAAAAGACGGCGCATTAACAAAAATGTAGGTATCAATACAAAACAAAATTTGAAAAAGACAGGATAGTGCTGCACTCGGGAAAAAATGCCGTATACAATGGAAATTACACAGGACTGATAGCTGAGTTACTGTATCAGCTTTCATCGTATATAGTTCGCCTCTTAAATTAGTGCACTATGGTTGTTTTAATGTGGTGGTCGTGGCGCGGAAACACGTAGCTGTTACAATATGGACTAGGGCCCTCGAACCAACTGCAAATGCAAATTATTAATGAAAACACGCTCTTATTACTTGCGAATTTAATGTATTACCGTTTCCACCTTATAGTTTATTCTGGATTTCGGAATTCTAATTTTTTGGGGTAATGTGCCACTGGTTATGTGCCACTGGTGCCAGTAAAGAATCGAGCCCAGCGGGCGATCCTGGCCACACCAGTAAATACTTATAGTACCTTAATCGTACGTATTTTTTCACATGAGCACTAACTTCGCTTTATAACCAGACATGAATTCATGAAAGTTAACCTAATTTATAGTAAAGAACAGGGTTTTAGGGGCCTACCAATGTTATTTTTTGTAAAATTCACCTCGACTGAGTAGTAGTTGTTGATGTTGTTGTAGTTGTTGTAGTCGTTTGACGGAATTCACCCGAAGGTTTTCGATCAGGGCTTCGACGAGCGCCCGACCCCCACTTTTCATCTCCTTTGAATTTGTTGGTTTCCTCGATTTTCCTTGATGTAGATGTGCTGATGTTCCTTTCAGGCGATTTCTCTTTGGGAGTCCAACTCTGCAAATTAATCACTGATTGGAGATGCGGTTGCGCAATATTATTCCCACATCACAATTTCATGCTGATCTTTAAACAGCAACCACCTATTATTACTTCCAAACGCAGCATTCATTTGAATTATGGGAATTTTATAGTAAATGAATAAAAATAACTGAGAAACCTTAGGCTTAGTGGGTTTAGATGGTGATTCGTTGCCACTGCGGTTGTGCTCTTCCTCCAGCTTTTTCTTCACCATCTTAATTTGAGCTCGGATGCTCCTTCTTTCATCGTATCCGACAGCTTTGATCAACTATAAGAAAAACGGAAGTTACATAAGTACTTATGTATTCAGGGTACTTACCTACCTAAAGACTGGTCACCCTTGACAGCGATCAAATACTCGTAATAACAGTCCATTTCTAACAATGGCCACTGATAGTATCCAAACTCAATCAGTTATAGAAAACGCCTATTGTTTCATACTTCCCTCATAATTTAGCTAATAATCTATAGCGTTGTCACCACACCAAACTGCAAAATCTTAGTTCGCGACGCCCCAAAAAAACGGAGCCTAATGTTGTTTTTCTGGGCATCGCAAATACTTGAAATGCGATTTTTTCGGAACCATGATTTTGCACTTAAGTGAGTTAGGCGTGGCGCCGATGATACAACGCAGTGTTCCCAACTCATTCAGTGTATTTCATTCTCTTGAAGCTTGAAATGGAACCAAACCACTAAACACAAGCTAATCATATTACGGTACGTAACTAGTTACCAAACAATACATGAGTAACTACTTATGAGTGTGACTCACCATTTTCTCCAATATTTCCAGATCAAAAATCTCATCTATCACAATCAACTCTCCGGCAACTGTAGTCTTTTTCGGTTGAGGGTCTACAAGTGCCGGGATAATTTTGGCGTTCGATGGAGTTTTTCTCAACATGACTCCGAATGTTCCAGGGGATTTTGGCATTTCTCCCTTTTCAACTGTATTTGCTATCGTGTTATTGTCTCGCACTTTCAACGGAGAACGAAGATCGCCGTCTTGATCGATTGACCTGGGCGAAGAGATGGCCTTGGTGGCGACTTCTTTAGACGGGCTCTGCTTCCTTATAGACCTGACGGACGTGATATCCGTCGTATCATTAATTACTGCAGCGTCTTTCTTCTTGTTTGTGATGTCTGTCGACATTTTTCTTTCCGCAGCTTCCTCTCTCCAAAGAGGCTTCCTCGCTGGAGAAGTTTCTCTAATCTGCCCAGGCCTGGACCCAGCGTCAGAATGCTGGCTTGATGGTTTGGTTTCTGTCTGATTTTCAGACGTGCGTTTCCTTTCAACGGGTTTCAGGACTTTTTCGGGGCTTTGGGCTCGCACAGAACTTGCTAAGGTGCTCTTCATGAATGATTCATTAGTTTCAGTAGTGCTATTATGTACGTTACCTTTGTGAATTGGCTGAACTTCCTCTTTGGGTTGTTTCTGTGGTTTACCTTCATCTTGAGCCTTCCTTTCAAAGAAGTTTCTTTTCGAGTTGACGTCAGCAGAAGCTGAAATATTTCTCGTGAACGGCTTCTTAGTGGGTTTGTTCGATAAGTTTTGCAATGGTTCAGGCAGTGGATTCACTTTCCTTTCAGTTTTTTTTGTTTCTTCAACTTCGTGGTTCTTGAATTCATTTGTTTCTTCAATAGCATCCCGTTCAAGGGTTTCGTATGCTGTTTTGCGAATGAATTCTGGTTCATTTGCCACAGCTCGTTCTTGATAGACATGAGTCTTAGTTGCAGGAGTTTCATTAGCCACACCATTATTAGGTTTACCTGGTTTTTGTGACGGTTTAGCAGAAGATGGCTCGGTGAAAGATGGTGAAAGGTGGCTAGGTTCCTCACGGGGCCTCACACTGCACAGGTTTGTTTCTAAATTAGGTTCAGCAGTTCCATCCTTGTTCCTCTCATAAATATCAACAGACTTACTGGTATTCACGGTTGTAGCTTGGGTTTTCGTTATGTTTTCGAACAGATTTTTGGCACTACGCACACTATGGCTACCATCAATTTCAACAGGTTGATGCGATTCTTGAGGCTCCATTGAGTGTTTAGCTGCTTCTAAAAACAAATTGACCTTATCAGCAACAGAAGGTCTTGAACCATCATCATCGTCTAGATCAGTAGTTTGGACGTTTCCTTCCCTCATAGGAATTGGGCCTCTCGTACCCCTGAGAGTATCGAATATTTCCACGTCCTCAGGTTCACTTACGAAATCAGCATACCTAGGATTACTTTCTCCATCGTCGCTGGTGGTTGAGACGGGAATTCTTTCACTCGGATAACCTGGCGACGATTCTCTTGAAGACTTTGGGTGTTGCACAATAACACCGAGATAATCATGGTTAGTTTCTGCTGTCAACAGCCCCTTAGTAATTCCAAGTTTCTCATTGGTAGGAGCCCGATCCGTCTCATCTTCTGAAGACGAAGAAGATTCTCCACTAATGCCCCTCTTCTTCAACTTTCTGTCTTGTTTCAGCTTGTCTTTGCTCGTTTTACGCTGAACTTTCCGATTATTGTAAACCCTGATATCAATTTCCTCAAACTGTTCCTTTGGTTCATCTTCTTCTATTTCAACGTCAAAGTGATCGGGTGGTGCAACATCTTCAAGATCAGTTGTTTCGTCCAGACATTCGGTTTCAATGAACTGTTGGGTTTTCAACTGATTCACTGTCTTGGTTTTTGTAGTCCCTGTCTGCCTAACATTAACATTTTTTGTTTTTAATGTTGAAACTTGACCCTTATTAAATCTCGTTTCGGGTTCCTTACCTCTAACAGGTTGAACTTTGGATGGTACAGATTTTGCTGGAGTTCTGTTATTAACCGCTGGAGTTCCTCTTGTATTAGGTGCTGACTGCTTTTGGGGGCTCAGATTTGGAGATTTTTTTGGAATGACAGTTATTGTCTGGGGCCTGTATGTGGAAGAGACTTGTTTAGGCTTTTCTTGGTTCATGGCAACATTTGTAACTTTAGAGGTTGTGACTCTAGTGACTTGTTTTTGGGTCGTCACCGTTGATGTAGTTGTTGTTTTAGGAGTTGTGCGAACAGTATGTTCTGCCAAATTTTGAGTCCTAACAGTGGAAGGTTTCTGGAGTGAGCGTTGAGGTTGTTTTTGAGGTGATGTAGTTTGGTTTTGTGGTGATATTTTAGGCGATGGGCGTACGAACTGCTTAGAGGGTGTGATGCTGGAGGGTTTTTGAGCAGATGGGACTGATTTAGTTGGGGATGGTTTAGTAGGAGATGTACCTTGGGGCTTCACTCTGGAATAGTTTGAAATGCTTTTGTTATCCGGGGTAGGAATACTAGAACGTCTGCGAGTTATTTGAGAAGAGTTTGTCTCTACCTTGGTGGTGGAGACCTGTTTTGTCTTTCTGGTTGGACTATGGGAGGATGGTTTTCTTTCTGGAGATGACCTTTTGGGCATGCTTCTTTCTGGACTTGCTGATGAGGATTTGGAAAACCTGTCAGGGGATCTCTCATCTCTCGGCGATTGAGTTTTCCTCTCAGGACTTGCAGATGGCGACTTTTCGGGACTGGAACGTACACGATTAGGTTTCTTGTTCGAAGAATCCCTTGATATTTTCCTGTCAGGGGAGTGCCTTAATGTTTTCCTGTCAGGGGAATCCCTTGATATTTTCCTCTCTGGAGAATCCCTTGATGCTTTCCTTTCTGGGGAATCCCTTGAGATGTTTCTGTCCGGTTTATAGCTGTTTGGAGAATTTGCTGATGTTTTCCCATTAGGTTCTTTCTGTGAAGTTTTAATGGGTAAATCTTTCTGAGATTTTTGGGGGAATGAATCATTTTTCTTTCCAGGCACCTTTCTCTCAGGTGAACTTCTCTTTTCATTCGGAAGAGTTTTTCGTGCAGGGCTCACCGACTTTGATCTGTCAGAATCGATGTCAGTTTTCTTGCCGGACTCCTTAGTTGTTTTACGTCCAGAAAATTCATTCACTACCGTCTCTCTTGTTTTAGATGTTTGTTTTGTTCTAAAATCATTCTCATCGACTTTTGAAGTGATGGTGGTGGTTTCTTTGACTGGAGAAGACCTTGAATCAGGCTTATTAGTTTCCTTCTCAGGGGATCGAGGAGTAGACCTTTCCGGTGTAGGTGAAGGGGAATTCTGTGGCCTATCTGGATTATCTTTTCTCAGATCCACAGTTTCATCATTTCCTGTTTCAGATCTTCGGTCATCGCAACTGATTTCACTTTCCTGTGTCATCTGCCTTCTCTCTCCTACGATGAATGTACCACTTTCCGGATTTGTCCTGAAATTCTTTATAGGCGTGAAAGCCCTCCGCTCGGGACTTTCTTGCCTTTTGAGTTCGGTTGTAACTGAACCTTCAGAAAAATACTCGGAGCTCTCCTCTTTTGGTAAACTGTTCTCTTTCTGAATGGTGATAGTTTCTCGTTCTTCTGTTGCTGTGCGAATATCGGATTTTGATTTGTTGAAGGTCGCCTGTGAGTTATCAGAATCAGAGTCTGAGGATTCCTTCGGCTTGGTTTTACGAGTTGGGCTCGAACCAGGAGTTGATGCTCTTGTTTTTGTGGCTTGTTTTTGTTGAGTCGATGAAAATTTCCTCTTGGGTTTGTTATCTTGAGGAATTTCGGATTTGTTCCTCGTTACTGATTTTGGCCTTTCAACGATGTAGCTACCAGTGCTGGGTTTTCTCTCCCTCTCGGGACTTTTCATTGGAGATCTCCTCGCTATTTCCCGATCTGGTGTTTTTGTTGGAGATGTCCTCTGTTTCCTTTCTGGGCTCTTTCTGTCCATCAGTCTAGACTGAGTTCTGGATTCCGGTGTCCCTCTTTCAACGCTGGGTGATGTGGTAGTCCTAGGACTCTGCCGCCATTTCCTTTCAGGGCTGCTTCTGTCGAGCGAACTTCTGGAAGCTGTTTTCTTATTAGGAGACGGTGTCTGTCGGTCTGGACTGGATCGCAATGTACTGGCAAAGTAATCGTGGGATGGGCTGTTATCCACGCTTATTCTGCCAGGACGGGTGTAATGTGATTGGTAAGTAGTCACGTACTGACCCTCTGTAGCATCTTTAGGAAGATCAATGTTGGACAAGTTCTTGTCAACACGCTCTGATGGCCCACGTGGCGACAAGGGTGCTTTATCAGGAACTTGGTTAGCACTCCTTGGCTCATACGTAAACTCATTATCCCTGTTATCTTTCGAAACTATAGTCCAATTAGCGACATCAGTCGTGCTATGAGGGCTTACTGGGGTCGAAGGAGCAGGAGTATGAGTTGATAGGTAACTATCGAGCTTCTGAATCTCACTCATGATTTTTTGATTTGTTACTGACTCAGTTTCACTTTTCACACTTTCAGTTTTCGAGAATTTATTGTTGACCATACGAGAGTCAGTTGTTTTAGCAGTTTCAGTTACATCCATCTCTCTAGGTCTCGAATATTTATTGTCATTCTGTTTTTGAGAATCTGCTTGAGAACTGTCATCAGTACGGTTTTTCAGATTTTCTGTTGTAACAGTCTTAATAACAACCTGTGCCCCAACATTGTCCGTTTGATCCACATATTTATGGTTGGTGTCATGTTTATCTGATCTTTGTTTAGTATTCGTTTCACTGATGTTTTCGTTCCACCGTTGAGTCGTTGAACTCTTTGACTCCTCGGAGCGATTTACACTGGTTTGGAACCGGGATTCGGTTCTCTCGTTTCTATCGCTGGCGTCATTCTCAGCTCTGTTAAAATGGTCTCCCGTCTGAGATTTTTGGATTTTTTGAGATTCATTGGAAACATCCGATTTTATAGCTAGCAGCGGTTCGGCATCAGAGGTTTCGTGGTACGATGACGAGGATACAACCTTCTTCGAAGAGGAGGAAACTGAACGGGAAGATGATGACCAACTTTTGGTAGATGATTGTTGGTCTGCAGACTTAGTTTCCTCTTGACTCTTCGATACTTGAGTGCTTTCCGTCTTCGCTGTTGAAACCATACCGGTATCAGATTTGGTCACCGAGGCCATTTTGGACGACTGATTCAAAGCTTCAGCCTCGTAGGAAGAATTTTCATCTTTCTTAGATACCTTCGTGTGCCTATTTTCAGACCCCAATGCCAACTCAGTCTCACAATCTTCTCCTCGAATCACACCCCTTCCCTCTGTGGACTCCACAGTTTCATTCATCAAGCCACCGCCCTCAAGATTTTGAGTCGTAGCGCTGTTCTCCTGTCGAGAATTCCAGTAGCCGGTGTTGTCATTAGTCGTTGAGATAACAGCCCGGCTGAAATCCCTTGTGGGTGATTCTGAATCTCTAATTTCTTTACTTTTCATCGACATGAACCCCTGATCACCGATAGACTCGGTGTGTCTGGTTGTCTGATGTTTTCTCGTTATCTGGGATACATCTCCCGCAGTGTAGAAATCCTTCAATCGTTGCTCCCTCAACTTGTACATTCGTGCCCGTATTTCTTTCTTTCTTCCAAAATCCGGGGTGTCGGCCCACTGAAATGTATAAACAAACACAGTATTAGTTAATGCGATAGTAAAACATCAAATCAAAATCGAGTAGACTCACATAACCACCTATATTTTTTGATGAGGAGAGAAAAGCCTTGGCAGATGCTTTCGGCTGGTTTGTGATAATCTATGTTACCTACCCTAAAATTATCCTTACTCTACAACTGATTTCTTATATTAAAACTATTCTAGAGACTCCCAGTGTATTGAAATGACTTATGTTCCCTCTCTGTCAAATGAAATAGGTTTTTATATTTTTGCAGTCTACCCAACATTTGGAATACATTCCAATGACACTCATATTGTGAAGTAGCAAACTGGAATAGGCAACATTATTGCGGAAGCGATTAACAAAACTCGAAGGGTTAACGAAATTGGATTTCTTGATTCTCTGTTTATTGAACAAAATTTGAGCCTTTTCCTTACCAATCTGTAACCTATTTGAAATACCTGCCGTTGTTGTTACATACGTGGTGATATATATATTATGGTGAAATACCTACCATAATATATAAGAATTAACAAAGCACCCTGCAATATACTGTACAGTAAGATCATTTATTTGTTCGCGAGAATATCGGAGTTTCAAGGACAGCATGTTTGCGCGTACGCTGACTATAGTTTCATATCATCTGGGGGCCCAATCTGAGTACCAAATCACATATCTGCTATTTATATTTCAGCTTATTCAGACAGTTTTTGTGAATAGTTGTGGCACTGGGAGGATTATCTGCGTACACGTGGACACATTGGTACTCTGCTATCTGAACGAGCTAAAATTTCGGGTTTCAGTCGTCGGATACTAGGGTGGAGACTATCGACGGCGAAGACGGGAGATGATTGAAAGCGTATAGTTGGTAGAAAAGTACTAATTTGAAGACGACAGCCTGATAATGATGGTGTATTGTATTATCTTACGTCCCCCAGTACAAGGGCAAACACGTATTTGCTACCAGTATTGATGATTTTTCCGTAAGGGATGAATTTGAACCAACTCGTCTACTACAAATAAATGATCTGATTGAATATCAAGGATTCTTTCAAAACACATTCGTCAGTATGAAACCACAAGGCCCCTATTAGTTTGATTCAGCCTGTCATCTTTGTGAGTATACGCCTCCGCACGACCTCCCGGCGTTCACGGTCGACACCTGACACTTTTGCCAGAGGCGCTTCCCAAACACGAACTTTTCAAATCTTGACAAGCTTGAGATTTAAAATGTAAATTATTTGTGTTTCCTAACAACCACTCACAGATATAACATTTTACTTCCATTTCCGCTAAAGTAGGAAGAGTACGAATATCCGTTCTCGAATCAAGTTTGGCCCCTAATTCAATTAATCGCTTCCGATACGTCCGTTTTCCGAAGTGTTACTAATTTAATATCTATTTCACACATGTATCATTACCAGATATTGATTAATCAATTACAAGGCGTATTCATTGATGTTAATCCATTAAAAAAGTCTCATCAGATCCTCACCAAGATGGTATCCACTCACAAAATGATCCTCATAGAATGATATCCTCATAAAAAGTTCTCATACCTTCTAAGAATAGGCAGTTTTGTGTCGTGATGAATGGAATTTGAATTGCTGGAGATATTCCTTATTAAGCTTAATCGCCTTTAATTCAACAGATTAAAGATTTGCGTACTTTTGAAGCATACGATGGTTAACATCAAACTATATTACAACATCCCTCACCATCCTTCTGAGAACATCTTCATCTTGGATGAGATTCAGGTCGGAGTGAACCTCCGCCGCCATCTTTTATCTGAAACATCATGAACGAAATAAGTTAGGGGTGTGAAATGACGTGGAAGCTGAAGTAATCTACTCGTAGCTACCTTGTAAGTAAAATGTCGTTTGGCAACCTGCATTGTTAATAAAAAGTCGACACGAACAATAAATATTGTTGTCATCGAAAAGAGGTACTTATCTAAAGGTGACGAATTATAATCACATTCCTCGCATATTTTACTGAGTGCAATCCTTTTTTATTTTCAAAAATCTCCTAACTTTTCAGAACACACGTTCTTTGAACGTCGTAGACGTACATATGAATGAAACGTCAGTAGTACATTGTGGTTCCCAACCATCACTACTGTGTTTGAACAAAGCTGCACTGGGGCCGTTTGGGAGCCCAAGTAACTTGATAAAAACAGGAAATTTAGAGGCTGCAGTAAAAACCTAACTGAATTAAATTAAACGTTGATCAAATTGGTCGGTTACATTGCTCAATCTAAAAACTAGTTAAAACTAGCAATGAAGATCATAAATCAAGTCATTCAATTAAGGAACCTGTTGAAAAATTAAAACACAGCTGTCATTCCATATCAGGTACCCACGCAATTGCGTAAAATGAAAGGAATTCGGCAATGAAACGATATTTTAAGAACTTGAAGAATGCCAGAGAACATCACACGACGATTGAAACATTGGTTTCTTCCTCATAACTCTCTAAATATTCAGAGGGACAAAAAGTGGCCAATGAAACCGCTGTTGTCGTAGTAACAAGGAAAGAGTGGTAGCACGTGGGAAGAGCCTTATAATTTTCTAAACTAGCGTTATGCTCAGGGATTACGCAACATTTCATTGCCGCTTTTCCAAAACACGTTGCCGATGCATTTGTTGTTGTGCTCCCTAGACAAAGAGGGACGTGAGCTCAGTAGCTTTACAGTTGTTACTGGCGATTGGTTATTTAATATACTGTAAGAAGTTATAAGCTTGTATATTGTTTCTCAATAATAGTTTGTTGTAATGAAACCGCTTATAATAGAGGAAGCAGCAGGTACAGGATAACCTTCTTTTGAAGTAAAAGTTTCTATTGTCAAAACAATCTATTTGAGCCAACATCGGATGAAGCAATGGTCCTTCATACCAGTAGAAACTTCCGCAAATTGAACTTCAAAATCTGGATCATGTGAGGGACTGAAGAATCATTATTTAGAACGGAAATTTGCTAGGCAGATAGAAGGGTACAATCTCCAAGCAAAAAGCTCCGCGCAAAACAGAGTTGTAAGAAATTTCAAGATCCCCGCCAAACGGTGTTGGGAGGGGGGGGGGGGGGGGGGTTGGAGGAAAGAACAAATTAATGTTTCTATGTACATGCGCACATCCAGAGGGAGGTGTGAAGCACCGAGCATGCTACTTTTGCGGATATGAACCATATCACCCTTTTTTGCGGCTGAGGTTTTCTTGGCGGGGATATACCTACATCCATGCAAGGTAAAAGTCGAACTGATCCAGTTGGGGTCACCACCACTCGAATTATTTTCGTGTTTTTCTTGCCATTTTGGTATTATTTTCAATAATGAACCTTTAGAACAGAGCATGGAAAAAAAATTACCAACCCTAAAAATTTGAAAGTTTTGGTTTCAAGATAATATCCGAAAAATGGAATACAAAAATTTGTGTCCGTCCGCCGTACGCTGCAGTTTTCTTAGTTGCCATGGTTTTTAGGTCCCATTTGGGTTCTAGTTGGTCCGCGAAGCTCGGCGTTACTGTCAGTAATCTCTAAGGGGTGAAAAATAGGGGTTGAAATGTTCAGAACGCGGTAGCTCGAAAACTGTCAATAGAAGAGTGTGGCTTTTTAACTAAAGAATTTTTTTGAGATCATCCGGAGCACTGTGCGACCAGCCGTTCGTTTGCACCGAAAAGCTTCGTCAACATGGTGTTGAATGAAACAGTATAAATTCGGCCCAGATATCATTTCTAGGGATCACCTGTTTATAATCACGGATGGCTGTATGAAGTCGAGTTGGTTGTTCTATGATATTATTTCATTTGAAGAATGATGGCTCTTTTGGATTTTGTTGATAGGTACTTTTGCAACTTGAAGAAACGTTATGCTTCATGAATAACAATAAATTAATGATTGAATCCCGCATTTCTATGAAACTGTACCTAATTCCCGGACCGGCCCCAGTACTGGATTTTTGTGGCTTTCCTGGCTGCAGCTCGAAGGTAGTTATTGACCACAGAAAACAGTGATCTACGCAAATGAGGCATGTGTACAGTTAAATAATAATCCGTTGGGTAATAATTTGCAGCGTTATATTATAATCTCAAGTTCACCTTCCTCACACAGTGATCATGCTCACTACTTTTTTCCTAATCAAACTCGAAGTCAGCTGTCGTTTTTGGAGTCGAGACTTGGATAAATGAACCTCCCCGGTAAGAAGAGAACTTGTATTAGCTAATAATGTATTTACATACACACCTCGGACACTGTTCGGTAGGCACCTACCTGTTATGCGTTCAGTATGCAGAATGTATGACGAACTACTTAGTTAGGTACCTACTGTTGCTTAAAGTGCGTTGGTCATCTCCATTTCCATTTGTGATTCAAACACCTGGTTACTCATTTAAATATTGTAAATTAATATATTGACGACGATTTTTGTTAAAATTAGTGGCATTGAGAAGATATTAATAACTTCGGTACCTACTTTGAGATGGTAAATGGACGCCAAGTTGAGTAAAGTATTTTAAGTTGAGTGTTTGTTTGAAATGGCGTTTCTGGCAGTCTGGAGCACAGGTGCCTTATCCGTCACTCTCCTCAGGAATCCATGAAATTAGGTCACAAGAAAGGTTGTGGCAGTAGCAGCATATCTCTATATATCTACATGTTTTCATTCCATATGAAAAGTTCTTCAAAGAAGAAGCATGATGGCTATCATCAATAACAAATAAAAAAGAAGATAAAGAAGATAACTTGCTATCCCCCTCCCTACGACAATCAAAGTTGTATCTACAAGACCCACAAAACGGGAGATAATCGTACAGAAAATGGTCATATTTGAACTAACGGCCCTGAAAGTAAGGCGCCCACTTTATTAGATTGAGTTACACTTATTGCAGTGGGAAGAGCAGGGCTTCCGACAAAAATTAAGTATAATAGCCGCTACAATAAGAGGATGTGAACATTTTTAACAAGGCTAATATTGGGTGAGCCGGTGTCTACCTTAGGTAATACTCAAGCGGGTGAGATTCCTTCGGCTTTTATGCCCATCTCTTCTCCGGTGGACCTGTTCTGTTTTTCCTTTTTTTTTCTGCGGGCGAACGTTTCACCTCTTGGTAAGACCACCAGGTTAGGTACTTAGTAATGTTTGACATTGGGGAAATTGATAAATAGGTATACCATTTATGCATTCCATATAGGTATAATGCACCAAAAATTATCAAAGTTCCCCAAGAATAATTCCGATAGGTATATGTATATGAAGCTACCGAAAATTACTATGTTTATGTATAAAGGGAAAAACTGTTCATTTTTATAATGATGATAATCCAGATGTATTTTACTCTGCCAAGCAGGTGATGCAGCTACATTGTGTCGTTCCAATGTTTTGTACTCCGCGCAGTGAAAAATTATTTGTTCATTCACGGAAAATCCGACTTCCCACATTACTATTCACTTACCTATATAAATGTACGAATAATATCTAAATATGAATAGCTAGAAGTATAACGGCAACATTCGATTCTTTCATACGATATCAACGAATATACCTATTTGGCAATTATACCTATTGGCCTTTTGCGGCTTGCTGGTACAGCTCCAAGACAGATTTATTTGACTTATAGGGATATGCTATAATATGGCGGATTACATTAACATGAAGCAATAATTTATTATAAAAACGAACAAGAAGGAACAAAACATTGGAAAGTGAATCAGAAACAGTGGAAATAGAATCAATTTACGTAAACATTCAGTAGAAATGAGGAGGAACGGAGAAATTCGCCAGACGTTTTTGTCATAATTTTCGAACGTTCTTCAATAATTCTTGTTAAGGTTTTTCAGTTCCTACAGACACACGTTCCTTTTTATGAGTGACATAATCCATGATTCTCATAATTAGTAATATTAATGGAACGTAAAATAATAATAACCCAAAATACATTGCAGCAAATCTAACTCAGGTTTTTTTCTTGATTGCTTACTTTTACTTCAGATTTTCAATTTATGTAAAATCCAAGTAGTAGAAGGGTACCTAAATGTAGTTTTGCGTTTACCTGTGTATTTATACAGATTAATTTGAATTCTTCGCCTCGCATAGTTTCCTTGTTATTCAGGCTGTTCGTTCGTCATTCTAGAATTCTAGATCCACCCGGAAAGAGATAAACAAACGGCAGTTTTACTGTAAAATGCGGAACAGAAATTTGATAATTTCTTGTTCTTATATAATTCCTTGTTCTTATATAAAAGTGTCTTTTATTAAAACCTCCAAAGGGCTGCCCTAACTGATTGGGAGGAAAGAAAAAGTTAAGGATTTTCAAAGCGGTGCGATATCAGCTAGATTTTATTCAGTTCAGCAGGTAATCCAGATGTATTTTACTCTACCAAGCAGGTGATGCAGCTAAATTTTGCCATTCTAACCGGTAATCGAGCAGGATTTTACTCATTCCGCTGGTCGGTCGTCCAGATGGTAGTGATCCAGTTGGATTTCATGCAGAAATTAGGAAAATAGGAATCAAAATAAATTCCTTCGCCGGATCCACGGTCTGATTTCAGTGTCAGTCCTGCAGGCCATTCAGCTGGATTGAAAGCCCTAGAGACAATATGTATTCATTTTGCAGTTGTTAGCGACGAAAGCGTGTCAAGCGTTTCAGGGGGTGGCAATCTCACTACGTAAAAGTGCGTTCGGGTCGTAATTCGAAGGCCCAATATATTACATATTCCCATCAGTGTCCAGATGATCTCATTAAAGTCGAACTGCGTCGTTCATAATTGTGTAACGACCCTCTGAATTGATTTAAAGAAATTGTGGAGAAATAAGGGCATGTTTGCAAAAAAAAAAAGTCTGAAGAAGGTATTGAAGGAAGGAGGCCGTCTGGTGTTGTGCAAGAGGAGGCCGTCGTGAATTGGGAAGACTTATATGGTAACAAACGCTGAGCAAGCACGGAGCACCTTGAGCCTGGTGCCTAGTCTCTCTCCCTTGCCTTCTATTAATTCAATGCCCTTCTAATTATATCGTACGTCCACCTGAAGTTTAAAACTTGGTACAGAGACCCCTCCCAGGGTGACCTTGCTTATTCACGGCAGATCTCAGCGCCCGAAAACGCTAAAGGAATTCCGAGTTTATAGGCTCGCTCGAGATAAGATGGGGTCCTCGTAAAGGATCACGCGTTCGCTTTATGTGTGAGACATTGTTACTGCCCAACGTGGCAAATCAAGGGTGTAAAAGAAAATAGATAAATTAGCGGTAAGCCGTTCAACGAGTTGCTTGAGGCGTAAAACTTGTAAATGTCGTGTAAAAACCTACATCTGTTCGAAATAAACGTCGTTATATGATCGATTGGGTCGACCTTCAAAAAAACGTCTGCCATGTGGGTGGACACGGTAGTGTTATGGATTCCTCGTGTGGGTGTATACTTCAACTGGTTCGTATTTATAACAAGCCGAGCTTCAGGTGGGAAGTATCACATCCGAATAATTAAATTGTGGCCCTCAAAGATGACTGAATCTTGCACCAAATCGTCTCAACAGACGGCTCATGCTGACTCTGGATTAATTTAATGATTTGATGATTTAATAACAAATTAACCACCTACAAAAGATGACCGCTGAATGCCTTAACAAATGCAGTTCCTCACTAATCACGCAAACAAGCAAGATAAAGGTAATTAGCACATGAATAGCAGTCTTTGGTTTATTGTTTTCAATAATGAGCCTTTGGAATCGAGAATTAAAAAAACACAAATTTTTAACCCCCCCCCCCCCCCCACTTAAAATTTGATGGTTTCCGTTTCAAGGTACGTAGAATCCAAAAATTGAATAAAAACGATGCAAATTATACACAACAGTTTATTATTTACCAGTATAGATGCCCCTTCTGCGTAGATCACTGTTTTCTGTGGTCAGTACCCTCGAGTTCCCCCCAGAAAAGCCCTAAATCGAGTACTGGAGCCGGCCCCGGAATTAAAGTTTCATACAAATGCGCGGGACTCAATAATTCAATCATTAATTATTAATTATTACTATCAGTCATCTCTGAGGGGTCAAAATAGGGCCTGAAAATTTCAGAAGCCCATTGCTCGAAAACTTCCAATAGAAGAATGTGGTTTTTTTACGTTTTTAAATTGCTATTGAACTACAGAATTGTTTGAGACCACGCGGAGCATTGTACGTCTAGCCGATCGTTTGGACCGAAAAGCTTCGTCAACATGATGGTGAATGAAGAAGTATAAATCCGGCCCAGATATTTATAATCATTGCTAGGGATCACCTGTTTATAATCACGGATGGCTGTATGAAGTCGAGTTGGTTGTTCTATGATATTATTTCATTTGGAGAATGATGGCTCTTTTGGATTTTGTTGATAGGTACTTTTGCAACTTGAAGAAACGTTATGCTTCATGAATAACAGCAAATAATTTATTAATGATTGAATTATTGATTAGTTATTGATTAGTTATGCTTCATGAATAACAGCAAATAATTTATCAATGATTGAATTATTGATTCCCGCGCATTTTTATGAAACTGTAATTCCCGGGCCGGCCTCAGCACTCGATTTAGGCTGTCCTGGGGGGAATTAACCACATAAAACAGTGGTCTACGCAGAAGGGGCGTCAGTAGGTACAGGTAAATTATTACACTACGATTTATTATTTACCTCATGCTTCATGAATAAAAACAAATAATTATTGATTTAATTATTGAATTCCGCGCATTTTTATGAACCTGTAATTCCCAGGCTGGCTCCAGTACTCTATTTAGGACTTGCGTGGAGTGAGATCGAGGGTATTGACCACAGAAAACAGTGATCTACGCAGAAGGGGCATCTATACAGGTAAATAATAAACCGTTGTGTAATAATTTGCAGCGATTTTTTCTTGCAAATTCTTTGATGGGTCTGCACAATCCACGTTAAAGAAACCATAAACAAGGTAAGCGTTTCATCATTCGTTTAATAATTCAGTCTAATAGTTTAGTCTACGATTATTTTAGGTGGTGCCATAACTATACGCTGTATGGATATCGTTGTTGTAAGCATACATGCCATGAATGACTGATATTCTTTTTGTTTCTTCCTATCCTAGTATCTTGATAACCAGGAGCGTTCACCTAACGACTGATCGTGTTTATTGGTTCTATCGAGGTGGTCCTTGATTAAGATCACGCGCCCGCTTTATAGATGAGACTATGCATTGTTAACACCGAACGAGGCTAATCAAGGTTTGAAAGGAAACCGACAGGTAATGGGTATTGTTAGCGAGCGGCCGCGAAGGTTTTTCTTTTTAAGTTTTTGTATTTTTTGCTAATGTGGTCTTTCGAGCAAGTTGATTTACACAAGGTACCTGCAAAGTTGATGATGCTTTTCCGAGCCCGAAAAATATATTTGTCCTCGAATCGAGGACAAATAACTACCAAGTTACTAATTTACTAAGTTTTGCGTTTGAGATTCTTGATGAAATTTGGCTCCGTATTTAGGAGTAGGTATGCCCAAGTATAGGTACCTATTAGCTAATTTTACTACCTTTAACGTCCGTGATTATTCAACCGAAAAAGACTAGCGTACCTCCCTGTGAACTAGATAGGTACCTAATCATCCGGGTTTTGATGATGCCCATTTGAGGATGTAATTATGAACTAGTCTATCTCAAGTCCTTTGTCAATTTCAACAGGACGGAAGGAGTTGTCCTTCTTGTTTTCTTTGAACCAACGATAAACCTTCTACCTTCCACCTGTCTTGGAAATGTGTAAGAGCAATAATAATATCGTTTGAACCAATATTACAGATGTAAACAGTGGCGGCACTGGCAATATTCTTTTGAGGGAGGCAACATTTTCGCAAACTTTGTCCGAGCTTTTTCACCACAGAACAAATAATAATAATTTAAAAAAAATTAAATAATCTCTTTAGGAATGGGTGATCATCAAGATTTAACTGCAGCACTCAGCAAGTTAACATATTGTACATAACATGAACAGTACAGTACAGCCACGTGGAAGCGGCTGCATCAAGGCCTTTTCCCATTCGCCCAAATAATTCGATTAATGTCCTCGATCCTTCTCCCTTTCAGCTCGCTCCATTTTCTCACACTTGGAGTTAAAATCAATGTTGGCTGCCAATGGGAAATACCGCTGGGTCTGAAGAATGTACTTTTATTTATTTATTTTCTTAATGAAAGTAGATTCCACTTTGAGATTTTTGGCACCAACCGCACTCTCCTTTTTGGTTTATTATTCTGTGAATGTATTTGCTCAGCAAACCATTTTTATAACATCCCCTCAAATTTTTTTCCAATTACGTTTCAAGTGCGTAGATTCCAAAACGCTACCAAGTCTCTGTCACATGGGAAAATTATTCTATTGGACTTACGTACAGAAATGTTGGCTGTTCATTAATAGTTTCTTTCATGTGAAATTATTGAAATAGCTATTGTTGATGGTTTCCACCAATTTTGGCCCCCAAAAAACACGATATAAGCTCCTATTTTTGACAAATTATCTTTGATCATTGATAGTGCCATTAGTTGTCTTGATTCACCTGTTGAAACTACTTCTAGTGTTATTACTCGTATACAAGTTTATGGTAATTTCAGACAATTTCCCAGGTTTTTGACGCATAAAAAATTAGTTTCGGAAGCTTAACCTTCGTTACAACCTCAATTCTTCACTCTTTGGTCAAAATCAACTTCATATTCGGTCTTGTCGCCATAAAAAACATGGAAAACGATGCCTCACAAACTCATGTTCACTAAAACCTCGAAAACCCCTATTTTTACACCCTTTTTTCACCCGTAGCACCCCTCGGTGTATTTTGATCGGGCTGCCGAGCCTCGGAGCACAACTAGGAGCCAAATTTATTCCCAAATGGGGACCCAAAACTGTGTGCGGAAGAAAGACAATTTTAGACCAAATTTTAACATAAATTTAAGGATAAACTTCGTTAAACAAAAATCTTCCACTCTTTAGTCAAAATTGGCTTCATATTCGGTCTCCTCGTCTTGAAAAACATGGAAAACAATACCTCAAAAGCTCATGTGACTGTTTTAGTCACATGTTAGTAACATGAGCGTTTGAGGTATCGTTTTACATGTTTTTTGGGACAAGAAGACCGAATATGAAGTCAATTTTATCCAAGGAGTGGAAAATTGAGGTTCTACCAATGGTTCTGCTCCCAAAATCGATTTTTTATGGGTCAAAAACCTGGGAAATTGTCTGAAATCACCATCAATTTGTACTATAACACTAGAAAAAGTGTGAACAGGTGAATCATGACAATCAAATGGCACTACCAGTGATCGAAGATAATTTGAGAAAAAAAAGAGCGTACCTAATTCGTGTTTTGGAGGCCAAAATTGGTGGAAACAATTATAAATACCTATTTAAATTATTTCACATGAAAGAAGCAATAAATGAACAGCCAAAATTTCTGTAGGTATGTCCAGTAGAATAATAAACCCATGTGACAAGGACTTAGCAGCGTTTTTGGAATCTACGCATCTTGAAACGCAAAAGAAAAAAATTTGAGGGGGTGTCATAGAAATGTTCTGCTGACCAAAAGAACTTCTAATGCTCTGCAACTTGGAACCAGATATGCCAACTGGGGTTTTAATTTTTCAAATATTACTATATTGTTTATTGCTTGCTTACCTAACTACCCATTTCCAAATCTGCCTCTGGGCTCGAATTTGCCAACTGACCGATTTTCTCTGAGCAAAGGGAGCCCCCCCCCCCCCCCCTCCTTGAAACCGGCCTTGGTTGTAAGCGGGGCTATTTCTTTTACATCTATATTCTTACCGATTGAATACTATCCCGTCCGTTGCACGAAGGTTTAAACGATTTTGCACTAAAAGTACATGAAATAATATGGAACTACCTAATGATTATACTTAATGGGTAACTGAATTTTTAGCACCTGCCGTAATTATTGCAAAAGCTCGTAGAACGACAGGAGGCCCTCAGGGGGTGAAGGTTTTACTGACAATGCTATTGGATGAATTTGGTTCAAGGACGAAGGATCCTATATAGGAAGGGACCGATTGAGATTTTAAACGGAATACATAGTTCAAGATAATCACATTGTGACTTGACCCAACCTCCGACATTACGATTCTCCAGCCTCGGCGTGGCACCCCGTCGAGTGCCCGCCAGCTAATCAAATAACCTTGGAAGAAAGGTTACTCCTCACGCCGAATCTTATCGCGGGAGCTTCTTTTCTGGGTCTTTCTGTGACTAATCATTTGAGTGAGTGCATACCCCTGTCCCGCGGTGCCAGTTGAGTGACTTTTCAGATAATTCATCTACTCTTTGAACTACGTACCTGTGACGATAAGTGACACACATGAGTACCTATCGATGCTGGAATCCTATAGTCAATAGTTGATAAAATATTTCACATTTTCATACCTCGGAGTACTGTTTGGACGACTCAAACTGTACAAAAATTATTATATTTTAATAGCTCCCACAACAAAGAAATACACAGTGACCGTTTGAAAAGTTTGAAAAGTGTATATTATTGAGGGAAAAAAGAACATCATTCCATAATATAATTATTATCAGTGTCGTTGTCAAATATGGGTCGCTTCGGATTCTTCATAATGCCAATGTGATAGAGATCTAATCCTTGTATCTACTGAAAAAGGTAATATTATGTATTCAAAAGTTCATTATCATCAAATTATGTTGGTCAGGTAAGTTCTTATTCTAGTTTAGCGCAGTTTGTTTGAGGCTGAAAGAAGGGATTCATAGTAATGCACAAATCCATGGAAATGTACCCTGTCCATTACATTGCATTGTTATGGTTGACGTTAACTCTTTTAAAAAACTGTTAAAGTGCAGTGATATTTGGGCATTCATATCCGCCCATATTCCAGCATTATTCACAGATTCTTCTGCAATGAATACCTGCACTCATTATTACCAACTAAATGCTGCACTCATTATGATGGACTTAAATATTAATCTCATTCACGTCGGCAAGAATTATGTTTGCTTTAATTTCTTCTCCGGAAACTAAATGGCTATACCGTAATTTACGAACGGAGATCAAAATATAGGTCTGTCGCTAAATCCATGCAAGGAGATGACGAAATAAAAGGCGTTAAATCTGTTACTAAACGTTCCGCCTCGGTTCTCACTATAGAAGATAATTTCCGCCACGCCTATTCACGATTCATCTTTCGAAAAATTCAAGTGTTATGGGGTTCGTATGAATGATAGAATATGTTAAATAGATGAATAGATTCATGAACGGTTTCCAGAAGTAGCTTCGACCAGTAACTAGGGAGGTGGATGATTACATTCATGTAATTATGACTGGGCTTGCTCTTGCAAATAAATATTAGTGGCATACATGAATGGATTTAACAATAAAACGTCTGTTGAAAGGCATCACATAGCCTTGCCCATATTCAGATGATCTTGGTGGCAGCTATCTTTTGAATGTGGTAGGTACCCTTAGAGATTCGATTAAGTGGAGACCCATATCCCATATCCCCCCCTTGGTAGTCAAGTACCACAAATTTTTTGTGCGTGACTACTGTACTTTTTATTTAAACTTTGGGTTGACTAAAAGTTCAGTTTTTAGGTGATTCTTCGATGGCCTACAAAATGGCTTGAAGAAATTTTGATTGATGGGATTCTCATGAGTGTCTGTATCAATAAGTAGGTACCTAGTGTTTAATATGAATTTCTTAAAGAAGATCGTAAAAGCTGTAGTTGAATATAAAACATCAAAAATGCGGTAACATTGTATTCAGGGTGACTATTACAGTACCTTATCTTACTACCCGACGGATTGAGTAAAGAAGGTAAAATTAGTTTTGACGGTTTGATAATGCAGGCATAGGCTCGTTGAGGGGTTGTTGTATACACACACATAATATAAACACAAGCGCCAACTCATCAGGTTTTCGCAAGATCTTGAAGAAAATTTCTCACAGTCACCGACATCATAACAGTCAACCGTCACCCTGCATACCTTGGCCTGTGGCTGACCCCGGAACTAATTTAGCTCTTGTGTGCAGAATTAGCGTGCCCGCTTTCGTACGGAATCAATGCGTACCGCAGCAGCGAGCGGGGTATCGGAAATAGGCTCGCGTATGCACACACCGCCGAGTTCCACGGCGCTGCTTATTCTGGAGTAGTTAGTTTGTTGTAAAGCGGGTTTTAGTTGATTTGAGCAAGAGTTCTTGCCTTCGGTAAATACATTAGACAGCTTCAGAAAGGAGAGAGAGAGAAAAAAAAGGACGTCGTTACTGCTATTTGTAAATAATGGTATTAACCATCTTCTCTGATTTATCCTCAACTCGTAATGGACGACCTAACTTCCGAAGAAACCAATCCCCCACTACTTATCAAACTTGTGCGAAATCGGACGAGGTATTCGCTAGTTGAATGTTTAAAATGAGAGGTCAAGACTGTGCACGCTCGGAGGCTATCCTCCAGCTCCAATCACTGTGGAATTCGTAGTGGACCGTCAGGGATCAGATCTGCATGATGCCTAGGAAATTCATCAAAATTGGTCGGAATAAGAGTCCGGAATTACGGGAGTGTCTTTAATTTCATATTTTTGCTCATGCGTTGACGAATGTTACCGTTGGAATTGATGGAACTTAATGGACCATCTGAAGACCAACTCCCGCTAGTACCCTCAACGTTTGTTGGTTAAAAGGAATCGCTTACAGACAGACCGACAGACTTTATAAGTACCTATTATTTTGACAGGTTATAATACATTCTTACCATCAGTCTAATAAAGAATCATCAACATTACCTATAATCCTTTTACACCATAATTATGATGCACACGGAATCAAACCTGTTGCTTGGTGTCCAAAACGCAAAATGCGCGTGAACTTTTCGATGTTGGGGTGTTAGTTACTTACAGGTAAGTGGTATGTAGGTATATGTATATCTCATTCATGGATGGGCATGTAGAGAGTTTCTGAAACTACTTCGGCCGCGAGAAATAACCAATAGGTTATCAGACCAGATGACTAGGTTAGTGGTGATATATCATGTGGCCAGATGTCTAGAATGTCTAGATGAACCACAGCGAAGAATGCAATTCAGTTGTCATTCCCTAAGCAAACCCATTCGGGTTTGCCACTAATCAGCGCACTGTCCCAGATGTCCGTTTACCACGAGGCCACCATTAATGACCGCTACGTCATCCCTAGTTTGACAGGCGTCATAATGATCCAGGATTCGGCCGAATTCTTTTACAATTGGATCTGTGACTGCGTCTGCCCCCGACTTGAGTTGATGGCTAACGAGGAGGGAGGTGATGAGTTCTTAATGCAGAGCTATTAGCTGGCGTTTCAGGGTTTAATTCGTTTACTTCAAACTGGAGGGTAAACTGACGACTATTATGGGAATGTACGAGTTGATTGCATCTCACCGACGGATTATGATGAAAGCCTACTCAATGTCAACAGATTTACAAGTCAGATTTTTACATCAGTAGGTGGGCAGAAATAACAAATTATCTAGAATGGATTCTAGCCGATAAACTCGCTCAAATTCCGTTTTGTAACCGACACAATATGAAAATACGAAGATTGATTTCTATACTAAACAATTTAACCAAATGCGAATCAACTAAGAGTACCTAAGGGCTTTTCTGAACAAAATTTTCAATTCATGGCTTGAAGTCCGTGAACAGTCGACAGGTTTCGTTCAGAACAAAATAGTCTCATACGTAAATACTATTCCAGTCTGTCTAAGACAGGTACTACCTTACAAGTATTTATTAATATCATTAGTTACCTACCTATTGTTATTTATTTTTTTATTTTTTGCTATTATGTACCTACATGTTCTTCGACGAGTATCGAATGCTGTTCTAATATTTTAACCCATTTCAATAAGCAGTGACTTATTTTCCTCGACAATTTGTCGACTAATAGAAATATGAAGTAAAATACTAAATCACTCCATTCGTTCTTAGGAATGAAAGTTCAGTCTCATACATGTCTTTCAGTGTTCCGATGTTCGTTTTGGTTGCCGAAAACTAATAGGGAAGGATGAGTTTCTGAATAAGTAATGCATATTTAGTTTTACCAAGGGTGGAAAGTGGATATAGAGGAAACGGAATGTGTAACAAAGCTTTTAAATGAGGTTCCCAAGTACTACGAGTCTGGAGGTTGCGACGTGAGGATCCTCGCACTTGGAGGTTCTGAGATGAAGAGCTTTGTTCCTCCCTTACTGGACAGAGTGTTGCAGGTGGTATTTATTCGCTATCGATAGTAGAATTTTGGTCTTCACTGGTTATTTCGGGATATAGGTACTGAGTAGAAACAATCAGTATACAGTATAGAGTGTTCAGTAAATTAATAATTTGCCGATCTTTTGAGCTGCAGGAAAGGCGAAGTTACCGAGCATCTAGACGTGTTGAGTCGTGGGGTTGGCCCGCTGTTTCCATATAATCATGACTAAGAAAGGACTCGGGTTCCGCGTTAAGGAATGTTGCGCCCTAACCTTGACCGTGTTGGTCGATACCGATAACAGAACCCTTTAGTAACCCGTCGTCCGATGCGCATGTGCGAGAAGTGATATGATCCATTGCATGGTTCTATGGCATTCTATTTTTTCGTGGTATAGGTACCAATCAAGGCAATCAATCAATGTAACTTAACGATAGCAATAAAGCAGCTGATTGCTTCTATCCCGTAGGACATTACAGCAATGAAAGAATGAAACGATATGCCATTCTCGAACCAGGCGTTTTAGAACTTTTCTTCAAGTCCCAGGAAACTATAGTTAATCCTTAGCGAGACCTTACTAAACTATATGGACCATTTGTAGATTCAAAGATCGATTTCGGACAATATTAATCTATCCATATATATAATGTCTTCTAAATTTGAGGGTTCCCTAGTTAGCGATGATTGGCTCCGCTGGTGTCTGTGATTGTGTCAGCCGATGAACAGGCATAATATGCCTCATAATATGCATTGTTGTGTGGACAGCAATCATTGTCGTCCACACTTTTAGCATCCATCTGCCTATATACCTACCTACGAGTATTAATCTCCAACTATTCACCTCCAAGTATTAGGTATATGTACGTTCCGTACCTACACGTTGGTCGGCTTATTTGTGTACTCACTAATTGTGATTCAGGTGCCGGAATGAGCGGTCAGTATTTTTGGTAATCGCACATTTGAGTCACTAATATCTAGTAGTACCATCTTCACCCAGAAACTCATTAGTGACGAAGTGGCTGGGCGGATGAGCGCCGCACCTCAGAAAAACGCGACGAAGTCCTTGTCACATGGGTTTATTATTCTCGACTGGATTAGGACCTCAATGAAGATACCCACAGTAATTTGACGGTTTTAAACTCGAATATTAGGTTGTTATTTCTGACAAATTATTTTCGACCACTGAAATTGTCATTGAATTCTCTTGATTCACCTATTAATACTACCTCCTGTGTTACACAAATTCCTGGTGATTAGAGCCATTTTCACAGGTTTTTGACACATAAATATTGAATTTTGACAGTTAAAACTTCGCTAGAACTCAATCCTTCACTCAGTGGTGAACATCAACTTAAAAAACATGGAAAACGATACCTCACAAGCCCATGTTCACTAAAACCTTTTTGCACCCCAAAAAAAAAAATTTCCAATCGGGCTGTCGAGATAGGGGACACAACTAGGGCCCAAATGGAGCCTGTTTGAGAAACAAATATTTTTTTAGACCCAAAATTAAGGTGGGTATCAATGATACGGCGGACGAAACGTAAAAAAAATTTTGAGGGGGTGGTCCAAAAAAATTTCCGAACCGAATACGTGCATTTTTTAGAGAATAATAAACCAAAATGCGCGCGTGACCCATATTACGCTCGCATACGACCACATTCGTAAATGACCTCATAGGAATGAATGGGTTTGTTCAAGATTTTTCTATTCATTCAACTGATCAAATGATTTGAAATATAATTTAAAATCTTTGTATGCTTGGTAGACATAATTATGATGCGTAGTCAGTAGCAAGTTCTTCTTCCGGAAGAAAGTCATTAGTTCCCAGATGAGTAATGTTATTTATATACCTAACCTGAAGATTGGACTACTCGTATTTTCGGAACGCAAACTTGTTTGTTTTCGAATAACGGAGCTATTAACCCGATTCCCGGACACATTTTTTATCCTGTATACACCGAATGGGTGAAGTAAATTGGCGATAATTGATGCACTCTTCTTTCTACCATGCTAAATTTATCGTAAATACGAAGTTCTGGCTGTCCAACTAAGTAAACTAAGTTAAAATTGGATTTAAAATTGAGACAAAATTCTACTTGATGTCAACAGAACAAAAATAATCGATATGTCAGCGTATGAGTGCTGAGTAGGTATAAGTAATAAATTATTGCCTTTAGAATTGGGTCATAAACCTTTACAAGCTAGGGCTTGGCAGATTACGAAAACCTCGAAATGAGGCTGCGATTTTTTGTAATAATAACGAATCAAACATTGCAAGCGGTGGATGCGATTGTTCAAACTAATGAAGAGACCAGCTTTTTATTCAAATCAGATCAAACGTATATTTGACAGTAACCATGCCGTTTCCCTACCCTCTCACCAATAAAACCCACCCGGCCCGAGTTATACCTACGATCTGAAATTTTAAAATGAATTGCTTAAGATATATTCGCCGTGTTTCGTTCAAAATTATGCAATTTTGGGCGAAAGGAGTAGCTACTGCGTACTACTATTACACTGATGAGAGCCCGTTAATCTAGTAAGTCACAATGTAAGAGAATTCCATAAAAAAAGAGCTGGATACAGCTATTGATGGGATTTTCGTACAGAGAGATGGTCAGACAGGCGTACTCACATACCGAAAAACAAACTGACCGACAAAGAAACTAGGTACCGTTTTCGTTCTAGTCTGAATCAGAGAGATCTGTGTAGCCATATGGAATTCTGTTCCACGCAGCTTGGACCACTAATACGTATATCAGTAATATAGTTAATATATACAACTATGTTTGTGATTCAAAACTTCCCGGATTAGTTACAAAATATAATCTAGTTATTCATAAAACATAAATAAACATAATAAAATCTATTAACCTCCCTAATATATTCTCTAATATCTATCCTATTGAAATACTGAGCCGCTACAGATTATAACCCAACACCACAATACTTGATCAGAAATCCTGAAATTTCAAATCAAACTATAAATATAACTCAGGTTTAATTAGTGACCTTGTACACCCTCTTGGATAGCTCATCGGTGAAAAAACTTCTGAGTAGGCCAGATCAGGTAGGCAGACTTGACTCAGAGTCCGTGGGTGCCAGCTTACAAAAAGGATAAAGCGGAAACTGTCGACTCCCCAGGTCGATACGGATGCAAATTATCAGCGATGTGAGGCGACGGGTAACCCGGCAAAAAACTCGCCCTGGCAGGCACTTAAACTCGTCCACCCAGGCTAAATGTAAATGACAAGCTGAGGAACCTGCGAAAAAGATTTCTATCCGCTCTTTCAACAGGGATTGAAATCGAAACGTCTGTGGATCATTCCGCTTGGAGTCGGAGACGTTTGTAGTGGTAAGGAAGCGTGGGTGGATGTGATGAGACAATCAAGCGAAATCTAAACTATGAGATCATTACTATTTCGATGATTTTTTCCATTAACCGTAATTCGAAAGAATCCCGATCCACTCGTGTCATCCTTCTTAGGAAAGCATAGCTGCTATTGTTACAAAATAAATACCTAGTTAGTCCCATAGTAAAATCCTCGTTCATAATATGATTATAAAATTATATATGATTGTAAAATGATTTACGATGATAGGTATATGATATGATTATAAAATGATGATAGAATAATTTCATAAAATGATCATTATATTCATGTTTGGTTCATACCGGCAGGACTCAGTAGGTATCTGACTTTTCTCATTCATCAGTCCTCCCCACACATGTAGATCCTATTAGAGGAGAAATATCAGGAATCAAACTTTGAATATGAACCCCGACTACTTTAAGATCGCTAAAAATTAAAATTCACAATTAATTTCGAGGAAAATCCAACCTAAACATTTCATATTTCCCCAAGAAGTTACCTCAAATTTGGTTTATTATTATTTGCTCCTTTTCAAGAGTGAAAAAGAATATTTAGGATTCCCATTCCAAACCTAGATCAAAAATACAAACTGCATGTAAATAAAGAAAATGTAGAATCAAACATGTAGAACATAAAACTGCAAGTAAATGTAGAAAAATATTGAAATCGCATGCAATGATCAACTTGTTCAGCCTATTCAGCTAGAGAGCATATTTAAAACCCAAAATAAAACCAGTTAAATTAAAACGGACATTTAGAAATTACCCACATCACTCTAGCAAGTATCCACTATAATATTCCCACATGTAAATCCTATTTTCTTAACTGTAGAACCTTTGCTTGTAGTAGGAACATTATTTGTTCCAGACTACAACCGATAATCTAGGATGCAGACAATTATTATTGTGGATGTTTTGATGGCTTCGCCTCTACATGATATCAAACGTGTCACGAACCAACGGCTGTCGGGCTGTCCTCGTAAGTGTCGGTTCATAAACGACACGAATGTGATAACACTGATAACACTTGAAGAAAAAAAAGAAAAAGGTGCGAAGATGCTGCTTTCTTCTTCTTCACATTTCTACCGTAAAGCCATCAATTTTGCTGGATCACCACACACTAAACTTTACGGCCGTCTTTTTACTGAGAAACCGTTGTCACGTATCAATAATTTTCTTCAATCAAAAAGGTAGGTAGGTAATCGAATGATAGAGCGCTTCAGCTCAAGCACAGTTTGTCCTGTTATGGTAATATGTTGTTGAATAGCATAGCAAAACTGCTAGGTAATAGCCCCATGATTTCTTAACAAATATGATATCAGGTAAAATGCGTAGGATGAGCATTGTCACAGTCCGCCAGACCGTGCTTCACCAGTGCATTCCGCTACCATTCTGTAATTATTTGCGAAAATATATTTATTATATACCTACTTATAATGATTTGGAGATTTCCCGGTTTTACAATCGGCATTTCTTCTTTCTCCTTTAATTGTAACCCAAAATATGGCTATATATTTTGAAACTTCGACTTGGCGAAAGTACCTGGTGCTATTACATTTGAGTCGAATGAGCCTGTTTAAGTATGAATACTTTGCTGTAAAATTTGTTCGTCGCCTGGACAGCGCCAAAAATATTAGATCCCACAACTGAGCAGTAATAACTCAACGGTTGGCCTAGTTGAAACCGTCTTACTGGTGTGTTCGTGAATGCATTCATGTTTTGAACGCGGAAGAAACCTGTTTCGATGAATTTTTCACTTCGAAATTGGCTACATATCGAAGCCATCGACTATTCTGGAGATCAAAACTTTGAGCGATTTCCAATTCATAAGTCAGTTGGTTTGCTATGCAAGTGGTAAAAAAAGGTACCTAGACAAAGGAAAAGCAGACTAGTTACACCCACAGATTCGAACAATTTTCGTCTACAATGGACGAAAACACATGTTATACGCTACATGTTATGTTGTTCGCTACATGTTATGTTTTATTAAAACATAACGCGTTGTTACCTACTAAAAATTGTTTATTATGTCAAGAACATATAAAATTAACATAATGTATTATTATGTTTTTGTTACTAAAAATTGTTTATTAGGTCTTTATTTTTACTGCATTTTTATTTAAATTCTGGGCAGTTAAAAAAAAAATTATTAAAAAAGTTGGTCGCTATCGAAATAAGAATTACCAATCGAAGAGCAGAGGTGAAGAAGAGGAAATGTCAATTTTCGAGAAATAAAGTTTGCATCAATGTCTCTCATTCATAACAATCACTTCAAAAGTGAAAGAAGTGAGGGAAAGGGCTGGACCAGCCAAGTGAGAACCAAAAATTTTAGAGAAAAAAGGTCAGCAGTATTAGGCATCAAACATAAAATTTCAGTTATCTCGGAATGAAAACGATCCAAATTATTACGCAACGGTTTATTATTTTCCTTTCGATAACCCTTGTTATTATTATTATTATTTTTTTTAGGTATGTACCTATCAGTGGATACCTTCTTTTTATATTTCTCGAAGACCGTAAATGAAAACGATCGTGGGCAGTATGAAACTGTGGGCTGCGAAATTCTCACTTCTTTATGGAACCGAGATCTCTTCCTGGTGGGCAGACTTGTTGTCGCCGAAAGCACGGGGGCGAGGCGGGTCCATTATTCTTTTTTACCGTGTCCTATGGGTCTATAATGCTTTGTTTTTTCGTTGAATTGAAATCGAGGTTTATCAATAGAGTGAACATTATAGCAAATCAATATAAAACATTTCATTAGTAGGATAATCAGTAGTTGAGAAGGTAAGTGCCTACTTATTTTAGGTACCTACTGTTGTAAATAGGTTTCGTATATAGTATGGCATCACTCCTAATTAGAACAACGTTCTAATAAGCCGCGGATGACAATAAAAACTCATGATCTCGTAGGTATATATCATGAGATTATAAGAAATGACCGTGGGCACGATCGACAGATTACCCACATTCTGTTTTGTACCTACAGATTCAAGGATTAATAATCAATCTCGGGTTGAATGTTACAAGTACAATACAATATTGACCCATATGTGCATAGTGAATAGTCATATTGGGAGTCCTACAGGCAGGAATGTATTAATTAAACTTTTGTCGTGCTTCACCTCCATTTGGTTACCTTCGGAGACTCGTTGCTCCAGAATATGAAAAGGAGTCCTCAAATATCAACAAGGGTTTAGAGTCAACCCTTCAACAACTAGTAAGAAAGATAGGTATACTACTACTAGATAGGTATACTGATATTTCAAATTCTAGTGTACGTACAAAATAACATCGAACGGTGTTATATCTAGGGATGAGTCGGCAACCACACTGGACTCAGTGAAGGTGAGACAGAAGTTTTGTGCACCTGCACACCTCACTTGAAATAGTAGGCATAATGATAAATAACAAATTATACAAAGTAGGTGTCCCGACGGTGTTCACTGAATTCTATTATTTAGTAATTGAATTTTAGTTTTGAACGCTATGTTTTTCTAGCAATGCGTAAGTTGTTTTCTTTTTGGAAACACTTACCGTACATCGCGTAAAATGACAGACACATGAACAAACAAAATAAGTTAAAAACTACGATTGGTAGGTACAGACACACCATATATTATCATCTGAAGGAATTGGAATATCGGGTTTTTATTGTTAGTGGTGGCCTACAAGTGGAATAGGCTTATTGATCAATATCGTTAAGTTGGTTAAAACCACATTAGGCAACACCACTAGAACATAGGTAACCACCACCACTAGAACATACCCACCACCACTAGATTCGTTCTTAATTGGTACCAAATTTACGATATTGGAACTTTTCCTGAGTGTTGTTTATTTACATAATTGTGGTTGTTTTATTATTCATGAAAAACGACCAGGTGCATTTTGCATTGAAAGCACCTCGTATGCGGTGCTCAATCAAATCAGGTCATTTTTGCGCTCGAATTTATATTGATTTTATAGCTAACATCGGTAACAATGTATTATCCTCATATATTGTTCCATACAGATTCCATCCACTGGACTGTAGGGTACTTTTGTAAAGTAGGTTTGAAGATGGGATTAAAGGGTTAAACTAAACTAGCAAATAAAATAATTCAGTAAACTAATTGTAATCAAACTTACCGATGGGGTGTTATTCCTTAAGAGGAGAAGTCGGAGAAGAAATTTCCAAACAGTCGGCGAGATCGTTGATATGTCGAGTAGTCCGGAGAATCGGAACAGAAAAACAGAAAAAAAATAAAACCAAAACACTCGGAAATTTTCTGATTAGTTTGATTATGAGTGATAAGAAATTAACCCTTGTGAACAGTCGGAGTTCAAGCCGACCAATGCAGTTGAGCTGGAGGAGACGCTCTAGTCGGAGATCTGCCCACTCGAGCCACACACGGTGCTCCCACTCTTCCCTCCCACCTTGGCCAGTCACTGTTATGTTCTGGTACTTGCATCCTTCGGCTGGATAAGACCCAAACAGGCCTTAGCAGGACTAACAGGTGTCATTAGGCACCTCCCCAATACACCAATTAGAAGGGTTGTTTACATATTTTATGGCCGTTTACTCAGGAGCATGACGTTCCAGAATACGGACGAGTAGTAAACTGAAACCCACGATTCGCCTGAAATCGCAAGAGCGAAAAGTGCGTAGTTTTTTCCCATAGGAACAGATGGCTTAATGAAAGCACACTGAGTAGTGTGCAAGATAGGTAGAAATCAGAGCAACGGCTTTTACATGAACTTCAACAGCGACTGTTCAACTACTGCAGAAAGTCCATAAATGTTGAATGGTGGTTTCAGATTCATTCACACCAAACACCTTAACACCAATTGTGCTAATGTGCATATCAGTGCCAACACGTTCAATTGAGTTCACATAATAATATGCTCAATGTGCGTCGGCACTGACATTAGGGGGGTTCTTTTGGTATAGATTTTATGGCCGTTTACTCGGCGCATGACATTCCATAATCTGCTCGTGCTCCACCTAATATAAATCTCACAAAACTTCCCAATATCGCAATGTAATGTATTGGCAACACGTGTGTAGTTATTCCTTATAGGAACCGATGGCCAGTGAATAAGTGCTTGGTGTGCAAAATCCACAGGTAGAATTTATTCAGAGCTACGTAAACAGAACAACGGAATTACTGAAAGGTTGTCTATTTCCACTAATACACCAAAATTACACTGTTATACCGGTTTCGGTACCATCGTCAGTAACAAACATAACTTTATTTTTAACTTTAATTTATTTTTAAGTTATTGTTTGTTGCTGACGATGGTTTGATAACCGAAACCGGTATAACTGTGTAATTTCATGTAACTCCCTTTTTCTTTGAAATGGGTTTCCAAGATTTCATCGCGAGTGATTTAGTTCGCATCTTCATCAACGATTTACTTACTGACTAGTGCAGAAAATCGAAAAATTGAATGACGGCATTGGGAGATCTCTAGTTCTGTTGACACAATAGTGGTACACTTAGAATACGTACGTTTCTATTTGCCGTGACGGTACCAGACAGAGTTGTTGAATTGCTAGTGAAATAGGCGCCGATGAATACAAAACCTTGACGACGAATCAGATGCCTTCCGAATTGGAGATTGAGATAGAAAGGTATTTTAAAAGTAGGTGAGGATGCTGGGTGCAGGAATTCAATACACCATACACCTCAACACCAAGAAAACTGAAAATTTGGACCAATGCCCATATTATTGAGTTCACATTTATTTCTGAGTGTGCGTGGGCAACTAAACATTGAATGGTTGACGGAATATCGATTGAGGACATCATCCACTTCCATTTCATATGGGGGAAAAACTGTTCAAATCGCTCAGGTGGGGGAATAGTGGCTCAAAACGGGTTACCTATAGTGCACTACATAGTATATATCACATCATATATTATATCTAGTGAGCTACAATTTTTTTCATTCCACAAAAGTGATTTGTGGCTGCTGATGTTGCAGTCAAATCAGTTTTGCCTCACTTTACCCCACTTGAAGCGGTAGCGTAAACACAAAATTCCATGAATTCTTGATGGAAGCGAAACACGAAAGTCTGTGATGTTCTTACCTTATTTATTAGCGCATATAATTGTCAATTTGTCAATAAAGATCAGAAAATCTGATCAGGCCACTACGATCTCCGAAAAAGGAGGAGATCAAGGGACTTCTCCTACACACGCCTCCTCAATTTAGGAGCCATTCGAACTCCCTCGAATAGTACATTTTCCGGTTTTCCTCAGCTTGAGAATAATTTTTCAAGATGATTGCCTCGTGATGTTGTGGTCCTCGGAGGACTATAATTTTTCTCGATGTTCATTCTCGCCTTGAATACCAACGTTGGTCACCATGTAGCTGATGAAAAGCAGGTTAGTGGTTTTCTGAAGGGATGTGAAGTGGTGGGCTGAACTCGAGTCCGAGGAACAGGACCTGTTAGTGATTTATCTTGGATTGCCCTTATCGGGAAGGGACTTCGGTCCGTGCCAAGGAGAACCCCTTTTATACTCAGAATTCCACATTCTCTTCCCTTTATGTACAGAGGCATTTGAAGCTTTGGCATCAGAAGGGTGTACAGCTACTGCGGGTTTTTAATCAATTCGCCGTCCCCAGTTTATAATGTGTCAACTCCGCGAAGTGCTCCGCCTGGGAGGCCCGTGGAAAGTTGTAGTCATCTTCTGTGGAGGGGTTTGGGACGGCTAGTCTATTCCAGAGAAGTCGTTCAAAGACGAGTATACCTTGAAAATATAATCTTTAGAATTCAAATTGGGAAAATCAATTATATGAAGCCTCTACCAAGGCTAACTCACTCCTTTGGCTCGTACGTGTGAACATTTAGGGCCGTATTCATAGTCCTGACTTAAGTAAAAATAATACTTTACTTCTGAAAGTAAAATAATTTCTTAAGGAAATACTTTATCTGATTTTGCTTTCATAGACATTACTCCCCGAAGTAAAGAAAAATCTTTACTAAAACACAAAAAATACCTATTTTCATACACATTTTCGCTCATAACACCCCTGGGTATATTCTGATCGGGCTGAAAAGTTTCGGGACACAACTAGGGCCTAAATGGAGCCTGTGTGCGAAAGAACGAATTTTTTATACCAAAAATGAAGCCGGCATGCATCATCCGCATGCTCTCCGTTGCATCGAACTCCTCACCCACTCATCGAAGTCAAACAAAATTTCGTAACCCATCGTATCAAAACAAAACAAAAAACCGAATAGGGAAAAGAAACAAGAATGCCGAGAACGATGACACTGAAAAGATTACATAAATGAAAAGAGAACAGTGCAAACGATCAATAAGGAAATGCTTAAGGTACCTTTCGACGTACCTCAGTTTTTTCCAATTATTTAGGCCCGAAAGTAAAGATTTTTCTTTACTTATTGTCTATGAAATAGGAATAAAGGAAATGGTAAAGGATGACTTAAGCATTTGCTTTATCACTGACTATGAATAGCCCAAGTGGACGCTGCTTCCTTATTTGTTCACTTAAGCATTTACTTTTAATAAAGTGAGGACTATGAATACCGCCCTAAGTCTGGTATAGTCCGTCGATTACTTGGCTCAGCCCGAGATTAGGTCCCAATATTATAAGACCAGCCCTAAACTATATTCCCAGTAATATAGATATGGGACCATCTGGATACCAATCCGCACATACCTACTGTTTAAATTTCAGCACACTCCGACAATTTTTCGGGTAGTTACGGGGGTTTCAAAGAAACACTTTTGCGCATGCGCAGACAAAGGCTATGGTGAGATTTTTTTGAAACGTAAAGGGACATCTTGTGGGTCTCTACCCACAAATAACCTTCAAACTTCAGCTCTTTCCGACCATTTTTCGGGTACTTATGGATCTTTCAAGAAAAACACGATTTATACCTACGCAGAAAAAAGTTACTATCAGAATATGATGAAATTACAATAATTACACTACTTGACATTGACTGAATACCACTTACTTTAGAAGGCTGATTAATTCACATTCAATGTCAAACTTGTTTACCCGGTAACTCATCTAAAAAGTGAGGTCGAGTTTACGCCATGGATTTAGGGGATTTTTGAGTTTTTCTGATAGTGCAATGAAAGTGGATCGATCACGGTTTAGCCGTATGGTAGTGATGTCTGATAATCAAACATAATTTTATAAAATACGTACCTACCTAGTCCGTCCGCGGCTTTTTCCTTAGTTCCGATGAACCAAAATGCACGAAATTCGGTATATCGGCCCCGTTTGGGCTCTAGTTGGTTCTCGAAGCTCAGCGTTAC
Source organism: Leptopterna dolabrata (assembly GCA_954871275.1). Taxonomy (NCBI): domain Eukaryota; kingdom Metazoa; phylum Arthropoda; class Insecta; order Hemiptera; family Miridae; genus Leptopterna; species Leptopterna dolabrata. The sequence goes on along the minus strand of OX940982.1, from coordinate 28,114,763 downwards.
TGTGGCTGTACTCTAAGGGGTGAAAAATAGGGGTTGAAATATCCGGGAGTATCCCTTATCTCGGAAAATTGTATTTTGAGGTGTGGGTTTTCTCGCATTTTGGTTTATTATTCTGTGAATAATACACCTATGTATTCGCTCAGCAAAAAATTTTTATAACACCCCCTCAAACTTTTTTCTTTTACGTTTCAAGGTGCATAGATTCCAAAAATGCAATGTCCGTCCGCCGTACGCCGTCCGCCGTCCGCCGTACGCCGTCCGCCGTCCGCCGTACGCCGTCCGCCGTCCGCCGTCCGCCGTATCACGTGTACAGGCTTCATTTTCGGTCTAAAAAAATCGTTCTTTCGCACACATGCTCCATTTGGGCCCTAGTTGTGTCCCGAAACTTTTCAGCCCGATCGGAATATACCCAGGGGTGTTATGAGTGAAAATGTGTGTAAAAATAGGTACTTTTTACGTTTTAGCAACATATTGGTAACATGAGCTTCTGAGATATCGTTTTCTATGTTTTTGGGGACGAGAAGACCGAATATGAAGTCGATTTTGACCAAAGAGTGGAAAATTGAGTTCTACCAAATGTTCAGCTCCCAGAATTGATTTTTTATGAGTGAAAAACCTGGGAAATCGTCTGAAATCACCATCAGTTTGTATAATAACACTGGAAAAAGTGTCAAGACGTGGTTCAGGACGATTAAATGGCACTACCAATGATCAAAGATAGTTTAAAAAAAAAAAGAAAAAAAAAGAGCGTACCTAATTTGTGTTTTGGGGGCCAAAATTAATGGAAACCATCAGAAGTAGCTATTTCGATTATTACGCATGAAAGAAACAATTAATGAACAGCCAACCTTTCTGTAGGTATGTCCAATAGAATAATAAACCCATGTGGCAAGGACTTTGCAGCGTTTTTAAATAGTTAGATTTTTTCTGAATTTTTGATACCTTCCGGAGCATTCTACGATGTTGCCATAAAATCTGATTTGCCCTAACGAGCAGCATGTTTGTAGGCATCAAGCTGTGTTGAGGGCGCACATCAGTTGCCTTTAATGTGTCGCCTCGTAGGACGGTGGGGTGCAAGTGGAATCTCATGCTGAAGGTCGCATGATCAAATCCCAGCAGGGAATAAATATTTTTTCACTCCACATTAAACAATTTACCTTCAGAACTAAACCTGAATGTTGCGATTTTACATACTTACTGTTTTTTATGAAACTGTAATTCCTGTGCCGGCTGCAGTACTCAATTTAGGGCTTCCCTGGGGGGGAACTCGAGGGTAGGTATTGACCACAGAAAACAGTGATCTACACAGCAGGAGCAGGAGGTAAATAATCATACGCTCTGTAATAATTTGCAGTGTTTTTATCTCTTCTTGTTCTTGTTGTGGACTGGATTGGTCTTCTGGCTGGAGATTTTCCATACTAACAAGAACATCAGCTGCTGGAGAAATCCGGTGATTTCTTTGGAGCTCTCTTCCTTAGGATTCCTCTCCTTAGGAGCTCTCTCCCTTTGATTTATATGTATTTCAACTTGGACTTCCCACGATACATTTGCCAAGTTAATCCGATTCGGGTGATTCGTTCTGCCGTGATGCGACAAACAAACAAAATTGAGACGACGTCGTGACAATATAATTATGTATTGTCTCGAAATGGTGTAAGACAGAATGCAATATAAAATATCGGGGTACTGTTGTCGCACCTGCATGCATACCAGTGGCAATTTGGTGTAGCAGTATGTGGCCTACACCTGAATCAGGTTGTTGTATGCGTTGTCCTCACCTTTCGCCATGGGTCTTATCAGTTGAGCCAGTCAGTTCTGATCCAGTGTTCGTATCTAGTCATTTTCCAGTCCGATTTCCGTCCATTTTTTCGTGTTTTTGTCAAGTTTTTGTGTATTTTGTCGGGTTTTAGCAATGAATGTCAACCCAGGTCATCTTTACAACAAAAATTATAATAAATGACGAAACGTGTGTGGAATATTTGAAACAAAGGGAGTCCTGAACCATCAACCAGAAGTATGTGAACGAGTGAAAAACGGGCAAAAGTGTGGGGGTAAGCTAAGGGAGTTCATGAAAACGAGCTGCAAATGTGACAGTAACGGTGAAACAATTAATCAGAAAACTTTGAGATGCACCAAAAGAGGCTGCCAGACGTAAGTTTTTTAATTACGCTGACTTAGATGGCCGGTGTAATAGCGGACTCTCTACGTGCCAAATTGTGGAACTTGTATGTTACTGGTGCCAAATGGTACCTGTACGAACAACCGTCGAATGGACGAGTAGGGGTACTCACACCGTTGTGGACTGGTACAATTTATGTCGCGATATTTGCGTTGAGGTGTACGAATCTCTACAAAAATCGGCGGACCTGGTTTCGAAGTACAGATAGACGAATCATTATTCCAGGGTAAACGCAAATACAGCCGAGGCCGACTACTAGCTGACGACCGAGCGCAACGTCCCATTCACAGTAACAGTGTGTAGTTCTGATGATGGTATGATGGTGATGATGAAAATGACGATTCGTCAGTGACGAACAGTGCGAGAAACTATGGTCAAAGGGTTCAGGGCCCGTGGTGGGTGTTTGGCATGTGCTGTCGTCGTGACGGCATTTTAGGACGTCGGTTATTCGTAGTCAAAAAACGAATAGGGCCATTCTGCTCCCTGTTATAAAACGCAAAATTGCAGCAGGATCTCTCTTCATGTCAGACCAATGGGCAGCATACAACACCATCCGCAACCATAGTTACCAGCACCGTACCGTGAACCACAGTGAACATTTCATCAATCCGGGAGATGGTGCGAACACACAAACTATAGAATGCTTGTGGAGCCACGTAAAGAGTAAATATAATATTAAGAAAAATTGAGCAGGCAGTCATTTGGACAGGCCACATTGAAGAATGGTGGCAACCGAAGTGCGTAAATGATGTGTTCGAGCAATTTTTGTGTGACTTGGTCAAGACGACTTTGATGGCTCGTTGACAACGCTCCCCTCACGACGATCTTCACAACTGGAGTGAATTTAGGAAATGAGGTGAGTTTTTTAATGTTTTCCAACTTTTATATTATGTAGGCTGCATACGACAACACCAATTTGCCTGGTAGGCTCACTAATCTTCTGTGTAAGTCGCGCGAAGTGGGTAGGCCGCATACTGCAACTTGAATCGTCCCGTAAGCCGCATACGACAGCGGTACCAAATATCGTGAACGTAACGTAGGCTAATGCGAATGAATGTAGGCCCTACAGACAAAAATAAGTACGATTTTATTAGTACCATATTACAAATACCTATTTGTACTCTAAGCATGCTGCGATAATATCAAATCTGAAACATTTGAAAATTGTTTGAATAACACGATTTTCAAATCTCATTTGGTGATGTAGTAGGTACGGCAGGGAAAAATATGAGACGTGTAGCTTCCCAGCATCAGTGCGTGATCGTCGATCGGTTGAGGGGGTTGACATTTTTCAAAACGCCTTTAACTCGACCACTTTCAATGGAAGGGTATGACGTTATTCATGACGTTTTTAAAATTATTTTGAAGTTGAGGAATTTAAAAAAATTATAGATTTGTAATCGGACAAGATAAACATCCCCCCCCCCCCCCCACTCACTCCTCAAAATTTTATGGTTTCAGTTTCAAGGTACGTAGAATCCGAAAATGAAATAGAACCCATGGCTTTATGAAATCGAGTTTGTCGCTCCGTGATATTGTCATTTCATTTGAAGAAATATGGTTATTTTAACTTTTTTGATAGGTATAAATATATACTTCTGAATATAAATAGGTATAATTATCATAAATTTATTTATTTGTAAATTTATTTATTTATGTGTTTGTTTTATTTATTTATTTATCGTCCAAACTAGGTGAAACCTGCGCAAAAAGGTTATCTACATCTACAGGAAAATAATAACAGTTGAGCAATAATGTGCAGCGTTTTATTTCAGGTTTTTCAGTTTTACAGCTCAACAGTTTCGTATTACTTATATGCACAACATGAAGTTAACGAAGATACATTTCATGATTAGAGTGACAATTTTATTTGCCCAAATTCTACAGGGCAGTTCTCAAGGTGCTTATACTGATGAACTGGTTGGAACATAGCACCTCTCCACCAAGTGTTGATTGAACCGTTTGAAGTGATGAGAATCGTTGGTAAAATTGTTCCAGGGATTGTCGGTTCCTGCCTACTCCAACTGATGAAAATAAGTTGGAAACTGTGAAGTCTGATAGGCACCTACTGATACAATATGACGTCTGATTGGTGGGCTGAAACCTGACCAGAGGTTTGATATTATTGAATCAGCCGGCAAGTCCACGTCAGCCGGGACCTGCTCCACATTCCGATCTTCGAAGTCTCTGCTCGGACCGGGAAATTTTTATGCGAAAGAGGATTTGCAATTCAAGCGATCAGCAGCCGCATCTCGTAGGCGATTTTCCCGACGTCCTACATCCTCGCTGGCCATATCTGGGGATGCCGGCCCGCCATCCTCTCATCCCACGTCGCTCATTTATCTTCCATTTGACGTTGAGGTGGACGAACCGATGTGACCCGGTTTCTAATCACTTGTAACATTAAAACCAATAAGGAATATTATAGAGAAATCTCACGAGCCGGGTGATATATAATCCTTCGGAGTAGTTTCGCTTGTCCTTAGCTTCGTTGGAGTACCGCCTGAAAATCTACTGGACCGCCTTGAACTGAAATTGGAGTTATATACTTCCACATTTGGGATTTGCAAATATATGGCGCTGTGCTTCAGAGCACAAGTCCATAACACTTGCCGTCATTCATATTCTCATAAATGGATTTTAATACTGCTGGTTGGTAATATCATTGAGAAGGTGCCTGACTTTGTCCCTGAGGCAAGATTCACTAGTATCAAGGGGAGATTCGCGTCTCGTCCCCAAGCTGCTTATCTATAGTACGTCTCGTCCCCGACCGACCGAAAGGAAGTTAATCCTTGAACCCGTATCGACCCCGTGATATTTTCGCTCATGTTTAAGTGAAATTTGAACGATACTGATACGCGCACGCCTGGTCGCCCTGTTGGGTTTTGCCCGTGGTTATCTTGTTTTGCCGGTGTTCTATCATTATTTACCAATAATTTTTTCCCCGGAAAATGGCTGGAAATAATATTATTAGTAGCGAGCTATTAACTAGCGAAATACAAAAAAGGGAAGCGCTGTGGAATAAAGAAGACAAACTGTCGTGGTACCCCTCTATTCCACTCCAATGTAAATATGTTAAGATTTAACCAATAAATGTCAAGGAGAAAGACGAGCTGTGCGAAGCCTCGGTGGAAGCCCGGGAAGGGTCCCCCTCCATCAACTCCCAACGACTCCCAAAGGCTGTCAACGATCGTTGGTAGAAGGGGGACAAGGTGGAGGCACCTTTACAAGGCGCCCGGCTCTCCCAGCTCTTCATTCTACCGATCCGGCTCCTCCGACTTCTCTCCCTCTCTCGCTTACCTTGCGCCTCCTCTCTCAAACCTCTCCCTCGCATATTCATTGTGGTGAAAATCTGGGATATGTCTCCCGAAAGGATCCGGCATTCATTGTGGTGAAAACCTGGGGTGCTGGCACGTCCACTATTGCTCGCTGTGGTGAAAACCGCGGGGTGGTAGCAATCCTCTAACACTCGCTGTGGGGAAAACCGCAGGGTGGTAGCAATCCTTAAAAGACTCCTAAGGGGCACATCCTCCTCTCTCCTGCGACCTACCAAATCAACCCTACCTGGTGCTCACGACATAAACAATACAAGAATAGGTTTTTATTAGAAACGACGTGAGAAGATTTAGTTTGTCACTGCGCCGAGTTGGATAAAAGATTCTTTGGTTTGAGTCGGAAGTCATTGCAATACCTTCTGTACGCTTATGCCAACAGCAATGGCCGACGAAGCAAAAATAGCCGGAAGGAATTGAATCTGTATTTTGACAACCTAGAAGAAACTTTTTCGTCAGTTTTGCTCTTAACTGCTCTTAATTTTGCTATGAGTACCTACGTAATAAGACATTTATAAGGGTAACGTTATTTTCTATTTCTAAAATGTTGCCAAATATTCCTAAAGAAGGATTGTGCGTCATTTTTGAAGTAAAAATACGTTGACACTTTAATTGGGAATTTTCTATGCCTTCCCAGCTCTAAACTGATGAATGGGGCAAAATTCGGTTTCTAAATATTTTGGGAAAAGATTCTTTTTTTTTAACCTAAGGTATACAACACCATTCATTTTTTTGGACCGGTAGGACCACCTTGGGGCCCGGGAAGAATCGAAATGTCCGAATTGATAACTTTTGCCCCCACCTAGCCTAATACCTAGTTTCTCCCGGACGGGGACGAGTCGTGCCCTGGGGTTTAAGAGGGTTCAGACATTCGGGGACGAGTCGTACTATAGGATTAAGGAAGCCCTTGGACAAGGGGGATTACCGGGCGTAGCCCGTGTCAAGTCGGTTTTGGGTTTTTTTAAGACCCCTGGAGCATTTACGTCCAGCCGTTCGTTCACAGGAAGGCCCTTAAGTGTGAACAGAAAATCAACATCAACATGATTGTGAACCATGCGGTACCTAATTATGCTTATATTCAGCCCAGAGATAGCGAACAGCTGATTAATATTCACGCATATAACTGTATGAAATCGAGTTTGTTACTCCGTGATATAATATTGGATTTGATATATTTTATACTTCTATAGATATTATTGCTGTTATTGCTGTTGATTGTTGTTGATTGTTGATGGTTATTTTGGATTTTTGGAGTAGTGAGACGGCCTAGGCTTTTGTCTCAACTGTCCACCGATGGTTTGTTGGATCACGAGGAAATTAATTAGCAACTAGTGACGCGGGAGCCCCCTCCAGCGGTAACTCGGCCCCCTGGGAGTCTGTGGTGTTGATTTTTTTCGTACACCCATTCTCAAGGGGCGCCTCAGGACGTTTACCAAGTTTCAACCCTCGGGACCATCAGTTACCGAAGTTATGGAAATTTGAAAATCGTTATTTTTCACGTTTTTCTACTTCTTGTGCTTGTTCTTCTTCTTCGACAGGGCTGCAGCCTCACAGACATAACGGATCAACCTGAAATTTTGCACAGACATTTTTTATGCTCCAAGGAAGGGCCATTTATGCAACTTGCCCCCTCCCCCCCATTTGGCCGACCACGTGAGGGGGGTGGAGGTGGCATTATTTTTATGAGTAGGTTAGAGAGGTTTTCAAGAACTGACATTTTGCACACTACATTCATAATGTTCCAAGGAAGTGTCTTTTGAGCAATTTGCCCCCTCCCCCATTTGACCACCCATGGGGGGGAGGAGGCAGTTTTTGGAGTAGGTTAGAGACGGTTTTAAGAGCTGAAATTTTGCACATAAACGCGTTATGCTCCAAGGAAGTGCTTTGTGTAGAGTTGACCCCTCCTCCCACAATTACCACCTGGGGGGGGGGGGGGGGGGGGGTAAGAGATTAGAGAGGGTTTTAGGAGCTCACATTTTGCACACAGACTCTTTATGCTCCAAGGAAGTGCCTTTGCCCCCCCCCCCCCCATTCCATCAATTACGGTGGGGGGGGGGGGGGGGTTTATGAGTAGGTTAAAGAGGTTCTACAGGTGAAGTGTTGCAGACACATTTGTAATGTTCCAAGGAAGGTCCTTTTGTGCAGTTGGTCACCCCCTCCCTCCATTTTGAAAATTTTGAGCTAACCATCCTATTGAGCAATTTTTGTTAGGTACTAAGATTTTTTTTTTAGGTAGCAAAAATATGTTATATCTCCCCTAAAAACAACCCTGTTGTAAAAATTCACCCGCCAAAAAAACCTCCGTAGCCGCAAAAAGGGTTCATATACATTTTTCCCGACGAACTAGGATGCTCGGTCTTGGATGTGCATATTTATAGAAACTTGTTCCTTCCCATCAAACCTTGAAATTTCTTCCAGGGCTGTTTGTCGGGGGCTTTTTGCCAGCCGGGGCAAAACATTGTACGTCCCTATACAGTGTATGTTCCCTTAAACTAGACCTTTTTTGGCATTGAAAAACACCAGGAGTTTTGGCGCAGAGACAGTTTTTCGCTTTGACGAGTAGCCAAATCGATCGCCCTCGGTAAAACGCTGCAAAGTCCTTGTCACATGGGTTTATTATTCTATTGGACACACCTACAAAAATGATGGCTGTTTTGGTTTATTATTCTGTGAATAATACACCTATGTATTCGCTCAGCAAAAAATTTTTATAACACCCCCTCAAAATTTTTTCTTTTCCGTTTCAAGGTACGTAGATTCCAAAAATGCAATGTCCGTCCGCCGTACGCCGTCCGCCGTCCGCCGTCCGCCGTCCGCCGTATCACGTGTACAGGCTTCATTTTCGGTCTAAAAAATTCGTTCTTTCGCACACATGCTCCATTTGGGCCCTAGTTGTGTCCCGAAACTTTTCAGCCCGATCGGAATATATCCAGGGGAGTTATGAGTGAAAATGTGTATAAAAATAGGTACTTTTTGCGTTTTAGCAACATGTTGGTAACATGAGCTTTTAAGGTATCGTTTTTCATGTTTTTGGGGACGAGAAGACTGAATATGAAGTCGATTTTTACCAAAGAATAGAAAATTGAGGTTCTACCAGATGTTCAGCTCCCGAAATTGATTTTTTATGAGTCAAAAACCTGGGAAATCGTTTGAAATCACCATCAATTTGTATAATAACACTGGAAAAACGCTGCAAAGTCCTTGTCACATGGGTTTATTATTCTATTGGACATACCCGCAGAAATGTTGGCTGTTTATTTATTGTTTCTTTCATATAAAATAATTGAAATAGCCATCTCTGGTGGTTTCCACCAATTTTGGCCCCCAAAACGCGAATTAGGTAGGTAGTACCTACGCTCCTTTTTTTTTTTTTTTTTTCAAATTATCTTTGATCATTGATAGTACCATTTAATCGTCTTGATCCATCTGTTGACACTTTTTCTAGTGTTATTCTACAAATTGATGGTGATTTCAGACGATTTCCCAGGATTTTGACTCATAAAAAATCAATTTCGGGAGCTGAACATGTGGTAGAACCTCAATTTTCCACTCTTTGGTCAAAATCGACTTCATATTCGGTCTTCTTGTCCCCAAAAACATGAAAAACGATACCTCAAAAGTTCATTTTACTAACATGTTACTAAAACACAAAAAGTACCTATTTTTATACACATTTTCACTCATAACACCCCTGGGTATATTCCGATCGGGCTGAAAAGTTTCGGGACACAACTAGGACCCAAATGGAGCATGTGTGCGAAAGAGCGAATTTTTTAGACCGAAAATGAAGCCTGTACACGTGATACGGCGGACGGCGGACGGCGTACGGCGGACGGACATTGCATTTTTGGAATCTACGCACCTTGAAACGGAAAAGAAAAAATTTTGAGGGGGTCTTATAAAAATTTTTTGCTGAGCGAATACATAGGTGTATTATTCACAGAATAATAAACCAAAAGTGTCAACAGGTGGATCAAGACGATTAAATGGTACTATCAATGATCAGAGATAATTTATTTTTAAAAAAAGGAGCGTAGTTTATTCGAGTTTTGGGGGCCAAAATTAGTGGAAACCACCAGAGATAGCTATTTCAATTATTTTATATGAAAGAAACAATAAATAAACAGCCAACATCTCTGTAGGTATGTCCAATGGAATAATAAACCCATGTGACAAGGACTTTGCAGCGTTTTTATTGTTTATTTCATGTGAAATAATTGAAATAGCTATTTCTGATGGTTTCCACCATTTTTGGCCCCTAAAACACGAATTAGGTGCTCTCCTTTTTTTCAAGTTATCTTTGATCATTGGTAGTGCCATTCAATCGTCTTAATCCACGTGTTGATACAAATTGATGGTGATTTCCTGTGTTATTATACAAATTGATGGTGATCTCAGACGATTTCCCAGGTTTTTGACTCATAAAAAATCAATTTTGGGAGCTGAACATTTGGTAGAACCTCTATTATCCACTCTTTGGTCAAAATCGACTTCATATTCGGTCTTGTCGTCCCCAAAAACATGGAAACCGATACCTCAAAAGCTCATGTTACTAAAACACAAAAAGTACCTATTTGTACACACATTTTTACTCATAACACCCCTGGGTATATTCCGATCGGGCTGAAAAGTTTCGGGACACAACTAGGGCCCAAATGGAGCATGTGTGCGAAAGAACGACTTTTTTAGACCAAAAATGAAGCCGGTACACGTGATACGGCGGACGGCGTACGGCGGACGGACATTGCATTTTTGGAATCTATGCACCTTGAAACGTAAAAGAACAAATTGTGAGGGGGTGTTATAAAAATTTTTTGCTGAGCGATTGCATAGGTGCATTATTCACAGAATAATAAACCAAAATGGCCCAGGTGTCGACCACAGCAAACAGTGATCGACGTAGAAGGGGCATCTAGTATACAGTTAAATAATAAACCGTTCCGTGATGATTTGCAGCGTTTTAAATTGATCTCGAACTTGGGAATTTTTTTTAGACCACCTGGATCATTGCTTTACGTCTTTTTTGAAACCCTTAATTTTTCGATGTATATACTCCTCAGCCAAATTTGTTTTTTAAATTGTATTACTATTTTTTTAACGATTATTAATGCTTTATCACGAATTTATAAATATGGGCCGTACCTATATCCGGAATCAGCGTAAATTTACTATAAGAATCAATCGAAATCAGGATTTTCGGTCGATCCAAATGTATTAATTTTACATTGTGCTAAATATACATTTTTATGAATAACTATTCGACGCTATACTGGATACAATTTTTTCATATAGGTAATAATTATGTATTATGTATAGGTAATATAATGCTCATTTTTATTTGTTACGCTTTGGTTTTTATTTCCACCGTTTCTATGCAACGCATGCATGTTCTATGATGCACGGGTCATGCTGCTGGCTGTCAGATATTCGAAAAGAGCCCCGTTATTGGCGGAGTCCAGATAAGCTTAAAGAGATCTGTGGCAAATTGGTTTAAAAACGGCATTAATTACACACAGTGACCCAGAATGTGAAGTACCTTCTCGGAGATGCTAAATTGGTGCAGCATGAGTCTTGCCGAGTGCTCTGTCTCTAGAACAGATGGTAAACAAGGACTGGCAAGGAAGTTGTGAGGGGTATGATTATGAGGATATGGGGACAGACATGCATCAGGGAGGTCCCATAACGTTCTTGCACTCCGCAGATTCGGAGGACGAAGGTCTGGGAGTCCGTGACGTCAAGACGTGACTCACCTCGCAGAACCCCGCTCATGGACCTCCAAGTCTCACTGCCTTATTAGGCGCTCATCCGTATTCACTATCGTGAAAAGTTACTACCACCTTGAAGATTTAAGTTTCCTTATTAAATGTGTCTTTAATTTTTGTAGAGAAGTGCTCAGAATTTTCCTCGGGCCTCCCGGGTTATTCCAAAGGCACACCAATGTATCCCAAGCTCCGCATATCATTGTGCGATAGTAACCTCTGTTGCCAAGTAAGTAAGCATGTTCTGTCATAGTTTTTACAAGACTGAAGTTTTACTTAATATGAAATGGTTCCACTTGCAAATTACGATTGAATTACTATTAATTCATGAACAGCTCTTCCCACTGTCCTGTATTAATGCATCGATAGGTTAGATAAGTAGTTAGGTAGGTACTTTTCTCGTATATAACCACGTTTTGGTACTTATTTCACCAAATCCTTCCTTCTGCGCATGAGAAAACTTCCTGCTGTGAGGCAATTACTCCAGTTTCATAGATTTTGAAGTAAATTCAAATTCAATCATATTTGCTGAAATGTTCGGAAATATTTGACGGGTTATGATAATACCATCATTGCAGTTATACACTTGATGACCTGTATACAGTTACTAGCGGAATTCAAATTAATTATGTCATTCTCAATTTTTCTTCGAACAATAATAGGTGCCTACCTACTAATTAGAATTTTCACAATCTTCATTTTAGTCTATCTCTCTGCTACAACTAATATTCTCAATTTAGTCTTCGCTTTTCGAAGCCTCTGAGGTGTGAACTTGTAGACAAGATAATTTATTATGATTATGACCTATTAAACTAAATTTTCCCGAAGTAACGTTATGAAAAGAATTACAGTAAGAATTACAAAAATAATTTAGCCCAAATGGTGTTGGTCTCCAAACATCATTTTGTTGTCAAGATGACAAACTATTGTGTTCTTCTCTCTAAAATGTATTCTTCGCTTATGTAAAACAGTGAACAGTGAACAGCGAATAAGAAGAAAATAAGATTTGCTTGAAAACTTGCTGGATCACACATGTTCAGGGCGTTGTGCTATACACCCACTCGTTTTCTTTGCCCAGACGTAGAATTCTGATATTATGATGATCATCGTTTCCAGGTGTCTACCTGTTTGATACCTTCCCACCCTACTTGAGCTAAGCTTTTGTTGGACATGTAAAAAGGAGAGAAGTTGTTCCCAACGGGCTTGTTTCAGGATTCTTGTAAAGGCAAGTAAAGCTCATGGAAAGAGGCTAAAATAAAAAAATCGTTGCATGCTATAATATTGTGATTCAGTATTTCCATCAAGTGTAGTTATCAAAATCTGCAACTAATTACCGATATCTGATTGCCTTTCTTTTTTACCTTTCCAGGTTAAGGTAATGTTTAGCTTATGTGTTTTCCATCAGCTTCAACATCGTCAGAAATGAATAACTCTGTTTCACAATCTGCAAACAAATCATACGATAGATAAGTACCTACATTCTTTCTACTATTGTGTGCCTATTTTCACTAACACTATTATTGATGCCAATGACTATAATATTATCATTCGCCGTATTTTACTTTCAGGTAGGTTGTCATGTCGAACTTGACGAGTTTCTTATAATGCAGAGATAATCCTCTCTTAGCCAGTAGGACAGGAAGTATGAGATGTTTCCTTTCCCTAGGTTTCAGCAGAATCCACTCATTCTGGAAAATCGAATTGCTCATCTTGTCGTACTGAAACGCAAAAATACGCATGTAGAACGTATACCTAATATTTTTAACAAGGATATGTTTTTGGGGTGGGGGACAATCTAAAATTTCCGACCGACACCAAAAAGTGTAATGCACTACCAATAAACAGTACTGGTTTCCATACACCTGATGTCCTAGAATGCAAGGTAGTTGTTTACTGAAGGCGATTACGAAGTTACTAGATTAACCGTGAGGCTAATTTCATTCCTTTTGACCTACAAGGATGAAATTCGAATGGAGAATCTGGAGGACTGTTGAGTAAGAATGATGAGGTTAGGGCCCTCCCTATTCAGCTCCATGAGCCCTAAGGCTAATTTCAGTCATATTTTGACATGCGAGGATTAAATTCGCAGTGGAGCCTTTGTAGGACTGGTGAGTAAGAACTGACGAGGTGAGGAAAATTGTAAGCGTAATTTTCTCCGTTTTTATGGGAAAAGGTTGAATGCGGATATGCAGTACCGTACTGTCAATTCGAGCGTCCAAAAACATGTCCATGATTCGATGTTTTTCCGCGAAAACGGATAAAATGTATACGAAATAGGTTTGCCTCTATGAGAATTTCAAATGAAATAATATCACAGAACAACCAGCTCGACTTCATACAGCCATCCGTGATTATATTCAGGTGATCCCTAGGAATTATATCTGGGCCGGATTCATATTCGACTAATATATTTACGCAGAGTATAATATCAAGTTGGTATGAAATATATATAATTATGTACTTGTGTTTAAAACCAAGTTGGCTAAGACGATGTCAGGCGGTGTCTGTTCTTCGTCAGTTTTGGTCAGTTTGGTCAAATTTGGTCGATTGTGTCAATTGGTCAAATTTGAATTCTGGTCTGTGGTGTAAAATTTGAGTTCTCAGTACGCGCCATAACTGATAATAATTGGAACGTTCAGTTCACAGGTTCACACTTACCTCCAGAAAAATCACATGGCCACATAAGCAATAGAAAACCGGCATCACTATGCAGACAATACATAAGATAATATTTTTGTTCAGATTTACATCCTCAGTAGCTGACCCGACCTAGAAGAAAATTTCGTTTTAGCGAGTAGGGAAGAACTTGATAGAGCTATTAATTTAGAATTTTGTACGGATAATGAACGATTTTTAAGGGTTTATAAAAATACATATGCCAAAAAAAATGTATTACACTCGCTGAGAAGTTTGACACCGAGTTTCGATTTTACTTCTTACGTACTAGGTAACTCTCAGAAGTGCTTTTGTCCATTTCATTTTAAGGTCCCATGCCCACCTCGCAGGGGACCTTCATGACTTTGCGTCATTTTCATCATCACGCTAATTACCCAATTAACTGGCATTCTCCCTCCAAATGAGCGAAACATCTTTTTGGATATATAGGTACCGACTAAACGTAATATATACCTAATCATGAAAAGTTTCTCGTCCCTAAAAAACTGTCCATTGTGAATCCATATTCCAGGATCCACTCTCCAGGTAGGTATTATGAGGAAAAATAAACATTAAATTATTACCAACCTTAATTAGCATGTACCCACTAAAACATATATAAACCATGGCGAGGAGATATTCAACTACGAAGACCGTCCCGAGTAGTCTGTTGGTCTCCTCTACTATCCTGAAATACAAAAACGACGTTGTTAATTTGGTTCTCAGTTACCTGCAGCTGTAGTGAAGCGGAGTTAATTCAAGCGGAGTTTTCAAGCAATGCATGCATGTAACCTCAGTTTCAAGGATGCTTCATTTCACTCGTCCATATAACATAACGACCTAGGTGGATACCAACTGTGACCACGTTTATAACCGCTGAGAAATCAATTGAGAGATCGAAATTCTTTTACTAGCAACATTAAAGTCTTATGGCAATTTTCTCTTTACTTCTTAATTTCCCATTTGGCCTCAACGCTTCAACATTTGTTTCATGTTTTTGATCTGGTAACTCGAAAGATAGGTTCAGCTTGAGAACAGCCAGAAACCTACTGTTTCCAGTGGCACGGTTAGTCTGCTTATTTTAAGCATTTGTCGGTGAAATCGGGGATTGGATGTGAAAACCCATGGAATCTTGGGAAAACTGAGGGTTTAGTTTTAAAATTGCCCTGGCTTGTATTCAGGACGTTGAGTTTCTCTCGTATGTACGTTATTCATTACCATTGTACCATATTGAATCGAATGGTTACTCTCTCGGGCTTCCTACTTTTTTAAAACCCTTGCACCTATAAGAAACGAGCATGGCGCTTCAAAATCTGTTTTTTCGTAAACACCTTCAGTCTCTGAACTGCCACATCTGCTCTATCCAGATCAACAATGCTCGCGAATTACGTACCAAGTTCCCTGTAATTAGAATTGAATCACGGGTCAAAAGTCTTAAATAAGTGTGTAGGTAGGTACAACAGTCCTATAAAATTTGTTTAAACTCACGAGATTATCTCAGAATGCCATCGAACGGTTCGTTTCAGTAAAACCTTTCCATTCGATGGGTGAAGCTGGGAAAACTGCTCCTTGATTTTGTTTAGTATTCCGGTCACGGCGATCGTCAGGGACCCAAAAAATATGTTGCTCATAATAAGCCCCGCAGCCGGACCAAGGAAGGACAGCAGCTCATAGAGCATGACTCTGTGAATGTGGTTTTCTCTCTCAAACGGTATGTAGACCTCGTATGGCGTAGCATCCTCAACTCCTTCCCAATAGTACTTGTAATAGGAGAATGAAAACACAGGTAGGACTATCATTGTGAACTGCGTCGAGTAAAAATACATCACGATATTGCACATGCGTTGCCATGCAGCCAGCGTTTCTGTGCCGTAAACGTCTTCGACTTCTTCCATCAACCCGTTGAGTCGATCGATTAGCGTATGCAGCTCGTTTTTTCTTATTGCGAACACGAAATGTTTGTAGGCGCAGGGAACGCCAGCCAGGAGAAACAATCCTGCTTCCAGTTTCAGATGGAAGGCACGATCTCCAATGACTATAGCAAGAAACATGATAGCAACATAGTGGACGCTTCCGTAGAGCATAACGATTTTCCATATCAGTGCTAAAACGTAAGGGAGTTTAGCAGATGGTGAGTCTACTCCAGCAATCTTCATCCAAATCATCCAGGCTTTGAACAGGTTTACTTGGGGAGCCATTTCCGCCCCTCAGTACTGACAAAGACCAAACTGAACCAGTCATGCCCATCGACTCAATATTGCATTGACCCTTTAATCCAACTTTAGGAGGACTTCTGAAGTTCTTATTGTTGACCAAACATCACTCTGTCATTACCCAGTTAGCATTCCCTTCAAGCTACAACTGAAAGATAATGAATGTCATGAAAAGTATAGCTGCAAGGAAAATCAATTTCCAAGCGATTATTCAGTTATAGGCCTACGAACATGTCTGACACGACAGAGCAGGTTGATTTTTAGGTAGGCGACGTTGTAACTTTACATAATGAATAATGCAAAGCTCTCTGAGTATAACGCGTACATACTCCCGTACATAATAAATCGATTGTCCAACTCTCGCACGATCAAATCTGACGATTTAAGAGTTATGAACCTGGCATGTACTGTGATTCTGAATAGTCATTGTTAATTCAGTACTTAGTCATAGTAGGTCAACCTGTCTTGAAAATTTGCCGGTTCAAAATCAATAGAAGTTGAGAATAAAAATTAAGAAACTGACTTCCATGAATGAAGATGAATTAAATTCCAAATATTACCTACTAGAAATTTCTGAAAGGTTATTCACAAACAAGTTATTGTGTGTTACTGACGATGGTTTGATCACCGAAACCGGTATAACAGTGTTTTTTGCGTTTTTCGTGTATTAGTGGAAATAGACTATTTTTCAATAACTCCGTTTTTCTTTGAAATGGGTTTCCACGATTTCGTCGCGAGTGATTTAGTTCGTAAAGGTTCAGCTGCCAAAATTGGTTTTTTATGAGTCAAAAACCTGGAAAACTGTCTGAAATCACCATCAATGTGTATAATAACATTAGAAAAAGTGTAAACAGGTGAATCAAGACCATTAAATGGCACTACCAATGATCAAAGATGACCTGGAAAAAAAAGCGTACCTATTTCATGTTTTGGGGGCCAAAATTGGTGGAAATCATCAGAAATAGCTATTTCACTCATTCCACATGAATGAAACAACAAATTTAACAGCCAAAAAGAATCTCTAGAACGCCAATAGAATAATAAACCCATGTGACAAGGACTTTGCAGCGTTTTAGAAAGGTGGTTGGTGGAACGCATACCTACTGAAATGACACCTATTTTTCTAGCGATCGATAAAGTTCGATTACCTACCTAACTCACTTATGACTGTGAACTACGATGAGAATTGTAGTTGTGATTCAAAATGGATTGATGTACCTATTCATTTTCAAATGAAAATCCAAATCGATCAAGTCAGTTGTCTGAACATAATGCCTATGTATAAACCAAGTATTGCTGCGTCGCCGATCCTCATTCAGTTATCCTCTACATACGCTAAACTAGTTTAAGTAGGAATTTGAAAAGCAATACGTATAAGTTAAGAAGACATAACCCATACAGGCGCCATCCGAGCGTGAGTGGCCTGGCCTACATAAGCCAGACACTTCCCTACAAGGCCTGAGACCTCTACCTTATATATCTGCTTCTTTCGACAGAGCTTCCAAGTGTCTCAGTCACCAGGCGAATGCGAAACGTACAAAACAGTGAGGTTCCAAATTTATTCAAGTTTAAATCGGAGAGTTGATTAATTGAGTAATGCGACTGCGGTTGAATATGGTTTGGAAATGATTTTGCTTACTCACTGCCTAATAAGGTAGGGAACCTTTGTATTCGTGCAAGAGTCGAAAAAAATGTATGCCCTCCAGAATGAAAATTTCCACTGGCATTTTAAGATTCAGACATCATTGATGTCACATCAAGGAAAATATTTGGTTCCGTGTCTGTTTTTCTGTGGTCAATTCCTTGTCCCGGGCAAAACTATAGAAATAATGGTGGTGAGTTGAAATTCGGAGGGTAGTTGCGGGTTTGGCTACAGATGATCCCATATAAAATTCATTAAAAAAGTACTGTAACTTTCTTCTGCGCGCGTGCGAACGTGAAATCGTTGTAAAGCCCGTAACTACCCTAGGTGTTATCGAAAAGAGCTGAAAGTCGGAGCGTAGATGAAGAGTGGAACCCTGATGATTCCACATCGATTTCATTATATTCAAGCTATTACATTCGGATGCGCATGCGCAAACATGAAATTTTTGCCGATTCCTTGTAACACCCATAACTACCCGAAAAAATAGTCGCAGTGAATTGAAATTTGGAGGCTAGGCGCGGGTTGGTATGGGACAGATGCTGCCATATCAAACTGATTGAAAAATTACTGTACCTTTCGTCTGCGTTTGCGCCAACGTGAATACCTTCTAGAGTCCACAACTACCCTATATAGAAATCGTCGTGAAGCTGTGAGGTTTAGAGGGTAGATGGGGTTGGGCCAAAGATAGTCCCTTATTAAAGTCATTGATAAAGTACAGTAACTTTCGTCTGCGCACGCGCAAACGTGAAATACTAGTAGAGCCCATAATTCCCCAGAAAATGACATGTATTTGGATTTAACTTAAAACGACATGTACCTATTTGGATTTCTCTCTCAATTGTAATTAGTTTTATTCATTTGTATCAATATAAAATCCTCTATTGTAACTTGCTTCGACACTTTTGAAATACTTTTTCTTAAGGTGGTATGATACCACAACTATTCAAAACACTTATATAAATTCCTATAATAATCCTATTACGCTTAGCATTAATCATATTACTACAACTCCTGTTCCATCCTACTATTTTGTAATTTTTGTATCTCTCAATTTCAAATCCATACGCATCAATTCTCCATCTATCCACCGAATGGGCCCACCACAAATTATATACGTCCATGTTACATAGGTGAGGAAGCTATACTTCCTACCCGACTTAGCAGACGTTTTTTAAATGAAAGTAGATTTAATCCTTAGCATTTTAATACCAACCACACTGTCGTCCGATAAGTACCTAGTTATTTTCCGATGATTTTTTTTTTTTTTTCAGTTTCCATCAATTCTGACGCCATTGCACCCCTCACGTCTGGGCAGGGCCTGGCCCAGACTTGGTTAAAACTTCGACAAATCATAGAAAAACTACCTACTTATCGTAGGACAGTGCGGTGCGGTTGGTATCGAAGTTCTCAGAATGAAATCTAATTTCATTAAAAAAATAATATAAACCGCTTTTGTGACCCATGCACATACCCCATTGTAGGATCAATCTCCGTATCAAATTATCGTAATGCGCTGAGATTTGGAGGGTAGGTGGGGGTTAAGTGTCGGATGCTGTTGTCACAGGCGAAACTCCAGAACTTCATGACAAATTGTATTGAGATTTCCAGGGATTGTGCGTGTCGGCCCTTCGACGGCCCTCTATGAATTTCATTGCCGTCGGACCAATGGCAGCTCTACAGCAGAGATAATAAAAAATGTATAGGTCCATGTTACAATAAGTGAGCGTTCTATACTGCCCGCCCAACTTGGCAGACTTTATTCGAGGCTCACATTTATTGTAGAAACATGTCGTGCATCAGTCATACCTATAGTGAACGCCCACTGTCTTATTCCTAAACTTAGGGTGGAATTCATAGTCGCTCCTTAAGGTGAGAAAAATCTCACCTCAAGCCACCTCAGCCACTACAGTCCGGCGTAAATCTGGGGGTACACGGCTGCACCACGTGGTTTACTTGTATTTCTGTAGGTACCACTTTGGGCTGCACTGTGTTGGAAGGGAGGTCTTCCTCCAGTTGTTTTTACCCTACATTATTAACTGATGAACAAATCCGAAATCGCGCGTTTCTCTTCATTCCATTTTTCCGCCTTATAGCCTGATATTCACTTATATTACGTCGTCAAGTTTATACTGATTTTGTAGAATGTACCGAACTTCGTAATTTTGGAGAACTCTCCGTGTTTATTATTATAAATGGACTTGATTAAATGTTGACTGGTGTCGTCCGTTTGATATTGTCTGATGATGAAATAGAAAGAGGAACCAGGGTACGTTGTGATAAGAATGTAATTGATTAAGAACACACTTTGCATTCAAACTAATTATATTTTTCTTTGATTTGCAACACGAAAGTGCAGTTCATTGTTGTGCCTCATTTGGTGTTTGAAAGAAACAAAGAAATGAAAAAAAATAAATACACAAATTCTTCTATCTCTGATAAATGTCGAGGGAGTCACTATGCGATACGAAGCGATAATCAGCTGAACATCTTTAGGAAGGTGATCATCGAATAACTCTGCTTCACAAGCTGAAAGATGTCAACGAACTTTTACCAAACAAACCTTCAAGAGGATAATATTGATTGTCGAGCACCATAACATAGGAAATATGTGTCTTGATGTTTTTAATATACTCACACCAAGGTAAAGTACCATGTCAAAAGTCAAAATTCCATTGAAGTTCCATGACAGGCCCTTCCGAGCGATTATTGTAGGTAAGATCAAATGTCTTCTCTTTTTCGGCGAAAGATTATACCATTGGTTATTGTATACAGAGGTGTACAATCTCTCATTCTGAAAAATATATTATTTTCTCAAATTAGGTACCTAATCTTCATTTGGGTCGTGTGATCGGTTTGTTTCTTACCACCTACTCGTAACTACTAAATTCTGTACTGCACTATCCTCTATTACCCCTAAGAACGTGTACCTCACTACCTACCTGTAGTTATTTATTTTTGGAAAACTTTCTGTGAGATGATATTGAAATTGTTTTTTATTAACTTGTGCCTACCTGGGTTCCAGAATCCACAGTAATCATTGAACGTTGGATACTTGCATAGATAGATGGATCGAAAAACTAACACGGGTAGGCACGTATTCATATTGATGTCCTAACCCATGCAAATTATTAAATGGTGTGGGATAGCCTATTTTACAGACGTGAAAGTTGACTGACCTCTGCCGACACAACATGACCACCGATGCAGAAGAAAATTGGGTTGAACAGGAATGCCAAATATAGTAGCAAGTACTTGCTGAAACTCATCGTGTTGGTTAGACCAATCTGCAGGAAATGGAGGGTATAATAACCTTTTGGTTTATTATTTTCAATGATGAACCTTTGGAATCGAGCATGAGAAAAAAAGTTTAACCCCCCCCCTCAAAATTTGAAGGTTTTAATAACGCATAGCTACATGAAATCTAGTTGGTTGTTCCATGATATTATTTCATTTGAAGAATAATGGTTATTTTGATAGGTAGGTACTACGTAACTTGATCAACGTTATGTTTCATGAAAACATCATAATATGATGTTTTCATATTACTGATGATATTACTGATGATATAATAATACTGATGATATAATATTACTGATGATATAATAATACTGATGATATAATAATACTGATGATATAATAATACTGATGATATAATGATATAATGATATAATGATATAATGATATAATGATATGATATTACTGATGATATAATAATACTGATGATATAATATTACTGATGATATAATAATACTGATGATATAATAATACTGATGATATAATATTACTGATGATATAATAATACTGATTATTATAATCAGTATTAGAATTCTTGAATCGACCGCATATATTTATGAAACTGCAGTCATTCCACGGCCGCCTCAAATACTCGATTTAGGGCTTTCCTGGAGGGGAGGGGGGAATACGAGGGTAGTGACCAACGAAAACTGTGACTTCACTGAAGGGGCGCCTGTACAGGTAAGTAATAAACCTTTGTGTAATAATTTGCAGCGTTTTTGTAATCGATATAGTTATTATCAGAAAAACGCTGCTAATTATTACACAGCTGTTTATTATTTACCTGTATCATAGATGCCCTTTCTGCGTAGATCACTGTTTTCTGTGGTCAATACCTACCCTCGATCTCCCCCCAGGAAAACCCTAAATCGAGTACCTACTTGAGCCGGCCTGAGAAACACAGTTCCATAAATATATATGCGGTGGATTCAAGAAGTTTATCATTAATAATTATTTGGTGTAATTCATGAAGCATAACGTGTGTTCAAGTTAAATACCTGTATAGATGCCCCTTGTGCATTGTTCACTGTTTTCTGTGGTCAGTAACTACCATCGTGCTCTCCCCAGGAAAGCCCTAAATCGAGCCTACTGGAGCCGGCCTGGGAAATGCGCGGGATTCAATCATTCAATCATTAATTATTTTTAACATGTTTAATGTTTTAGGGCTGGGGGTCATTCTGTGAATTCCGACACGCAAATATGCAACGTTTTTCATTGGTTACTACACAGTTACTACCTTCTGTTGTAGCAACCATAAAGAATATCGCACTCGAAAGAAACAAGAGTCAATAGCTACGTTTTTCATTGGTTACTACACAGTTACTACCTTCTGTTGTAGCAACCATATGTTGATGGCGAGTTCTATAATAAGTACAGTAAATGCAACATTATACTTGTAGAGTTCAGTGAAATTGTGGCTTTCATTTTTTCTTGACATTAAAAAACTATATCTAATTTCTCCCTTGCGAGGGAAAAACATTAAACATGATTTAATGTTTTTCCCTCTCAAGGGAGAAATTTAAACTGAGTTTGAATTTTGTTATTCATGAAGCATAACGTTTGTTCAACATACAGAGTACCTAGGACCTATCAACAAAACCCAAAAGAGCCATCATTCTTCAAATGAAACAATTTCATACACCGACCAACTCGACTTCATACAGCCATCCTTGATTATAATCAGGTGTTCCCATCAATGATATCTGGGCCACATTTATACCGTTTTATTCATCGTCATTCAAACGAATGGCTGGACGTACAAGGCTCCGGGTGGTCTCAAAAAACTACCAAGAACTCGAGATAACAGCATCCTGGAAATTCAACCCCTATTTTTCTCCCCTTAGAGATGATTGATATTAACGCCGAGCTTCGCGGACCAGCTAGACCCCAATGGGACCTACAAACCAAATTTCATTAATGTTGGTTCATGGTAACTAAGGAAAGTGCGAAGTACGGCGGACTTATAGAAATTTTTTTATTCCATTTAGGATTTTATTAACATGTTTAATGTTTTAGGGCTGGGGGTCATTCTGTGAATTCCGACACGCAAATATGCAACGTTGCATTTACTGTACATTATAGAACTCGCCATCAACATATGGTTGCTACAACAGAAGGTAGTAACTGTGTAGTAACCAATGAAAAACGTAGCTATTGACTCTTGTTTCTTTCGAGTGCGATATTCTTTATGGTTGCTACAACAGAAGGTAGTAACTGTGTAGTAACCAATGACTACACAGACTTATAGAATGACAATGGCGGACTTATAGAAATTTTTTTATTCCATTTAGGATTTTACCCTACCTACCTTGAGACGGAAACCATCGAATCTTGAGGGGGTCAACCAAAAAAAATGTTTCATGCTTGTAACAGTGTGGCTAGTCGATCCGTGGTTCTGTAGTTTTTTGGTCCGGTGGAGACGGTGTCGCTGGGTGGAAGCCTAATCGATTTCCCTTCTTAACCGGTGATAATCTCGCTGGTCTAAGAGAGGGACTCTCGAGGGTCCACCACCACTGTCACACACTGTCACATGGTAGCAGAGCATGGTTTGATAGTATACGCTGAGCAATTCACCATACTCCATCCACTTTTGGGAGGCTTACCGGGAGGATAAGCCCGAAGGTTACCCAGAAGGATTTCATTACTAACAACCTGGCCCTTTGATAATACATACGTCTATTGGCTTCCCCACCCGCTTTCCACCCTTTAGAATGTCAGTATAATTAAAATAAACTGAGCTCATTTGAAGGCGATTGATGCCATGTCCGAATTTACTAGTAGGTACCAATAGTTGTTCCATCCTAACGATGGAGGTTGATCACCTAGAGGTTGCCCAGATGAGCACAGTTCACTGGACAACAACCTCCGACAACATTATCCGCCAATACTCATATGTAGGAGCTTCGTTCTCCACCAGTAAATATTAATGAGGGAGTACCATTACGATGGAGGTTAGTCACCTTGAAAATGTTCAGATGTAGTTTCCCGAACCAGAGCTTCATACTACGTTTCATTCTCCATTTTCCCTCTCATACTTCTGCTACCCAGAAGTATGAGATGTGGGGAGGAGTGAAACAGTGTGGCTGTTCTCGAGTAGTTTTTTGGTCCGGTGGAAAGGGGTCGCTGGGCGGAAGCCTAATCGATATCCCTTCTTGACCGGTGATAATCTTGCTGGCTTAGGAGGGAGACTCTCGACGGTCCACCACCACTGTCACACACTGTCACATTCTCGATTCCTAAGGTCGTTATTAAAAATAATAAATCAAAACTAAACATTTCTCTCCGTCCGCCGTACGCCGTACTTCGCACTTTTCTTAGGGCGGGCGCACACGGGCGACTTTTTGTTGCGCAACTGTTTCGTGTTTCCCACGAGGCCTATGCATTTGAACCAAGGCGCGCACACGAAGCGACGCGACAGCAACGTAACTTTTCAGTTGCTCTGGCCGCCGACAGTAGGGCGACGAAACTGTCTCGGTCTCTCGCCTCTCCCATAGTTTTGATCTACGCGCGCACACGGGCGACAGTTTTGTTGCCGTCTAGGATTATATCTAGAATTAATATCTAGTGCCTAGTGCAAAGTGGTACATATTTTCTCTATTGTTGGCCAAATGGCAGTGAGGGATGAAGATATCGACAGTGATTTAGTTATAAGTGAAGTTGAAAAGAGGCCAGCGTTGTTCGATAAAACTTTAAAGGATTATTCGGACGCCAGTTTGAAAGGCTGATCTTTCAGACATCAGCGGGTGAACCCAATATATTCTTTTCCTTTTATTTTTCCTGCGTCACAAATCACTGCAGTCTGTACTAAATCCATGTTCACTGTAGGTACTACGAAATCAACGAAAATGAATCTGCTGTCAAGGCAACAGTTGCTCATCGTGTGCGCGCTCTCGAAAGCCGAAGCAACTCGAGAGCGACAAAGACGAAAACAGTTGCGCAACAAAAGTCGCCCGTGTGCGAACATGAACCCAAATGAATGAAATTTGGTTTATAGGTCCCGTTTGGAGTCTAGTTGATCCGCGAAGCTCGACGTTACTGTCAGTCATCTCTAAGGGATGAAAAATAGGGGTTGCAATTTTCAGGCGCGGTAGCTCCCAAACTTCCGTAGACGGGTATGGGGTTTTTTTTTTAATTTTTAAACTGATCTCAAACTAAAGAATTTTTGAGACCACCCGGCGGATTGTACGACCAGCCATTCATTTGCACCGAAAAGCTCCGTCAACGGTATAAATCCGGCCCAGATATCATTCCTAGGGAGCACCTGATTATAATCACGGATGGCTGTATGAAGTCGATTTGGTTGTTTTGTGATATTATTTCATTTGAAGAATGCTTTTAGATTTGGTTGATTAGTACTTCCGTAACTTGAACAAACGTTATGCTTCTTGAGTAACAACAAATAATTGGTTATTGAATTAATGGAATATTGCATCCCACGCATTTTTATGTTACTGCAATTCCCGGGCCGGCTCTTCCTCGATTTAGGGCTTTCCTGGCGGGAGCTTGAGGGTGAGTATTGACCACAGAAAACTGTGAACTGCGCTGAAGGGGCATCTATACAGGGAAATAATAAACTATTGTGCAATAATTTTGCAGCGTTTTATTCCATTTTCGGATTCTACATACCTTGAAAGGAAACTGTCAAATTTAGTGGATGGGGAGGGGGGGTACTCGATTCCAAAGTTTCATTATTGAAAATAATAAACCAAAAACAAGGCAATAAATATTTTACGATTTTGCCACACTACCTCTCTACTGGTAACAACAGTAGCTCTCGTCATTTACACTGTAAAAAATGTTTACTGGCAGGCCCATGCCACACCAACAAGCTATGTATGTGCTACGGTACCTTTCTAGATTTAATACAAGGATTTTTGAAAATAATTATTTAGGGACAAATTATTATCATACCCAATATCTTAAACAATCTCGAATTAAGGTTTATAAAAGATCCTTATACGTTACCCGTACTAAAAGGTATCCACAGACACTGATGTACTGCAAAGATAGTAAGTAATCAACCAATATCGGTATTGCAAATAATGCATTGGTTTCCCTCGTTAACCTGAAATGAAAGACAATCTGTGACGTTTACACTCTGAATATGATAGACGTAATTCATTAAAAACATTATGAATATTTCGGAAGTTACACCTACCTACACATTTATTTGTTAACTACTTAAATTCGTTTTTCGATTCAAAAGCTCTTCCAAGTGCTTTTGGTTTAAAACTGTATAACCCCTGCTTATTATTTTTCATTCCTTCTTCTTTCTGTGTAAATTCGTCAGTAACGGGCGTGTCATTTTATTATAGTGAATATCAGTTTAATGAGTGTGGTGAAAATTTCCTGCCACGTATATGGGCCGACAAGTTGACATATGACCAAATTTGGTTCAGAAATGTCTGGAAGGAAAACATGAGCGGTACCTACCTACCTAATATTATTTTATTTCAGATTATAAAAGCCAGTACCGATGGCTTGTTCCATTACCGAGATAGAATTTTATGCAGAATTGAGTTTGAATGGTTCGACCCTTGGTGGTCAAATGAACCTAACTGTAAGGATCATTCGACCATTTTATTCTAAATTAGAAAATAACAATTATAAGTAGACAGCGTCGTATTTGAATAATTTGATTTTCCCTGAATCCGGGAAGGGTCTTGGTACACGCGAAGGTAGCAGTTTAAATGCTGGAAAAACTTTAATTTTTGGTAAATAAATTTTCCTATTAGGAGGGCAAATGGTGCTTCCTTCCCCTAACATCAATAACTTAGTTTATGGGTTTTTATCAAGTTTTGTGGCTTGACTGGTTCATTATTGTTAAGACTTTAGTAATGCAGCCTTCCTGTGCATTATTAAGGTATTGCAAGGTTTTAGTAATATATAACTTTAGATATACCAAGTTAGTTGTGATATACTGGTGCTGGTTTGTGGTAATAAGATAAGTTCTTATGGTAAAACGAGAAGTTTCAATGGCATAAGATGTCTTTCATCGTTTATTAGGCCATCATAGGTGGTTCTGTAAACAGTATATTAGGAGTAACATAAAGGTAAGTACCTGCGTAGAAATGAGATGGAGGAATGATACTTGATTGAAAAAAATGATTTAAATTAAATTGAACATGATGGACACAAATTGAGTATGACATGATACATTTTGCTTCCTCACTAACGCAGGTACCTAGGGAAGCCTTGGATTCGTGATTGAGTAAAAAAAGTATGTTCTCCAAAATGAAAATTTCCACTACCATTTTGCATTTCAGAAATCAGGGAACTTTTTTTTTTTGGTTCCGTGTCTGTGGTAATTCCTTGTAACGCCCATAACTACCCTAAATATCGTTGAAATGAGTTCAAACTTGGAGGGTCGCTCAATAAATAGTACTTTGATCGTTCCTATGAATTTCATTGGAGTCGTAATGTAACTTTCGTCTGCGCATGCGCGAACATAAAATGTCGACCATTTCCTTGTAACGCTTCTAACTTTGCGAAAAATAGTCGTAAAGAGCTGCACTTGTGAGGGTACACGCGGGTTGGATCGCAGGTGATCCCGTTTCAAAATCATGGAAATCGTTTTGTCTGCGCATGCGCAAACGTGATATACTTGAAACACCCATAACTACCTTAAATATCGTTGAAATGAGTTTAGATTTGGAGGATGGATCAGGAATAATACTTTGATAGTTCCATATGAATATCATTGGAATCTTACCGTAACTTTCGTCTGCTCATGCGCTAACATGAAGTGTTGACCATTTCTTCGTGACTCTTCTAGCAACGCGAAAAATAGTCGAGAGCTGACATAGGCCCCGAGGTAAACGCGGGTTAGATCGCAGATCGTCCCGTATCAAAAAACTACCCAACTATTCTTATACGTTCATGTGATTGATGTGAGGAAGCTATACTGCCTACTCGAATTGGCAGACGATTTTTGAAATATGAAGGTCTAAAAAATAACTTCAGAATTGATAGTACAGTGGACATGTCCACTTTCCGTCAAAAATATATCCTTCACTGTGTATTGCATGAGAGCTAAAATTACATAATAAAGGCACTGCCGAAAGGCACAAGTTTGACTTCCACGTGGAAATCAAACCAGTGAGAAGGAGAAGTAGGTACCATTTTGGTTTATTACTTTCAATAATGAACCTTTGGAATCGAGCATGAAAAAACTCGGCGCTGCGCGCCTCGCCTGAGTACTACTTAGAGCCCTTGGCTAAAATTACAAAACATGAATATGCTTTAGCCTCATGATGTGCTCCTCGCTGTTTCTCTGACCCAAAATGTGGGTATCATTATGTGAGGCTGCACATTTGTTTTCAATACTTCATCCAGTAATTATTCAACAAATTGAATCTTGGAAACGAGGAATTGTCGCCAATCTACTTTGCCCGATGGAGTCAGTACGAGTGAGAAGGAAGGGAAAAGGAGCAAAGAAAATAATGAAGGAGGAGGTTGATAGGAGTTCAACAACTGAACCGAAGGAGGCAACGGTAAGTTTTTACTGTTTCCAAAAATGCTGCAAGTGTAATAGGTACTTACCTAAGCTTTTTTTTTGTGGTCATACAACTGGAACTCCTATGATTTTCGTATATAAGATCAACCACGCGTTCAACGTCGAGTAAGAATCTGAATCTTATATAATCACCGCGTCACAACAAATTATCGCAACAGTTACATAGTTCCGTATCATCGGTATCCATGTTGTCGTCCCACATTTTATGTCTTTGCGCCCCCTCCCGCACCCACACCACGTACCACGTACCTCGTTAGTGAGAATGATCACCTGTGTGTAAACAATTATTAAAACAATCACGCTCATACCGCAGCTTGTCGGCCACGCACTCCGCAGTGGTTAACGTAATATGGTTAGGTAAATCGAGAGCTATCCAACGAGTGGTGAACGATTTTTGTACGATGATAACTGGCGAAGTTAAAGTTCCGTAGCAACGAATCGGTTGTACGTGAAAATCATTACAAATGTTGTCGTCCCAGATTTCGTTACGAAATTTCGTTACGAAATTGCTTTTGGTTTATTATTTTCAATAATGAACCATTGGAATCGAGCATGAAAAAAAAAATTCTTACCCCCCCTCAAAATTTGATGGTTTACGTTTCAAGGTATGTAGAATCCAAAACTGCAATAAAAATATTTCTGTCTGTCCGCCGTACGCCGTACGCCGTACGCCGTACGGGCCACTTTTCTTAGTTACCATGAAAGAAAATTGATGAAATTCGGGTTATAGGTTCCGTTCGCTGTCTAGTTGGTCCTCGAAGCTCGACGTTACTGTCAGTCATCTCTAAGGGGTTCAAAATAGGGGTTGAAATTTTCAAAACGCCTATACCATTTTTTTACGTGAATATTTTTACGGTTTCAAATAGTTCTTGAACTTGCGAGTTTTTTAAGACCATCCGGAGCGTCGTACGTCCAGCCGTTCGTTCACAGCAAGGCCCCGAAGTTTGCACCGACAGGCATTTTCGACTCCAGTGTGAATGAAATTGTATACAATTCAAACCAAATCTCGTAACCAGAGACGCGCCCACAATAGGAAATTTGGCGGAGATGAAATCATTGCTAGGGATCACCTGATTATATAGGCGGAGTATGAAGTCGAGTTGGTTGTTCTGTGATATTATTTCATTTGAAAAATGATGGCTCTTTTGGAGTTTGTTGGTAGGTAGTGAAACTTGAACAAACGTTGAAGTATTATTGATGGGTAAATTATTACTACGGTAAATCATTACTCAACGGTAAATTATTACACAACGGTTCATTATACCATCTACGTAGAAGGGGCTGGAGTTTGTTGGTAGGTACTTTCGCAACTTTTTTCACTCCTCATCAACAATTTCTTTTCAGAACTTCATTATGTGTGTTTCTTTTTGTTAGGTACTGTTTGTCATCGGCAGAATTATTTTAGCAACATTTAACTCGTGATTTAGGTAGGTACCTAGTAACGAGTACGGGGTTAGGTACTAACCTAAGGAGGGTCTGCGATCTACATAATATGTATAGAATAGTACATATCATATTATATAGACGGGTTATCGATACATAGAGCTGTGATCTGTAACGGAAGGGTATTCTATACAAAATAATAAACCGTTGTGCAGGGATTTGCAGCGTTTTTGGCTAGTTAGGTCACGGCTAAAGCATAACATGCTAAAATTCTAACACCCATCAAAATTGAAGGTTTCCGTAGCCTCCGAAAGTGGAAAAAAAATGTTCTGTCCACCGTCCGCCATACGCCGTACTTCGCACTTTCCTGAATTATCATGAACCAAAATTAATTAAATTTGGTTTTTGGTCCCTCCCTTTGGGGTCTGGTTGGTCCGCGAAGCTCGGCGTTACTGGTAGTCATCTCTAAGGAATGAAAAATAGGGGTTGAAATTTTCAGAACGCCGTTGTTCGAAAACTTCAATAGAAGGGAATGGTTTTTTAAATTGATCTTGAACTAAAGAGTTTTTTGAGACCTCCCAATTTTTTGAGAACGTCCAACAGTTCGTTTGCACCGAAAAGCTTCGTCAACATGATCGTGAATGAAACGGTATAAATTCGGCCCAGATATTGCTATGGAACACCTGATTATAATCTTGGATGGCTGTCTGAAGTCGAGTTGGTTGTTCTGCGATACCTATTTCATTTCAAGAATGTGTGATGGCTCTTTTGGATTTCGTTTATAGCTACATTTGCAACTTGAACAAGAAATAAATTATTGAATTATTGGTTCCCGCGCATTTTTATGAAACAGTATTTCCCGGGCCGGCTCCAGTACTCAATTTAGGGCTTTCCTGGGGGGGAGCAATAAATCACTGTGTAATAATTTGCAGCGTTTTTCGAATAAATTCAAGTTTCCTCGCACTATACTATCAACTACTATCTATCTGTCAATAATTACCTTTCTGTCATACATATTTAAAAACGCTGCAAATCCCTGCACAACGGTTTATTATTTTGTATAGAATACCCTTCTGTTACAGATCACAGCTCTATGTATAGATAACCCGTCTACATAATATGATATGTACTATTCTATACATATTATGTAGATCGCAGACCCTCCGTAGGTTAGTACCTAACCCCGTACTCGTTACTAGGTACCTACCTAAATCACGAGTTAAATGTTGCTAAAATAATTCTGCCGATGACAAACAGTACCTAACAAAAAGAAACACACATAATGAAGTTCTGAAAAGAAATTGTTGATGAGGAGTGAAAAAAGTTGCAAAAGTACCTACCAACAAACTCCAGCCCCTTCTACGTAGATGGTATAATGAACCGTTGTGTAATAATTTACCGTTGAGTAATGATTTACCGTAGTAATAATTTACCCATCGATAATACTTCAACGTTTGTTCAAGTTTCACTACCTACCAACAAACTCCAAAAGAGCCATCATTTTTCAAATTAAATAATATCACAGAACAACCAACTCGACTTCATACTCCGCCAATATAATCAGGTGATCCCTACCAATGATTGGCCGTATTCACAAATTCCTATTGTGGGCGCGTCTCTGGTTACGAGATTTGGTTTGAATTGTATACAATTTCATTCACACTGGAGTCGAAAATGCCTGTCGGTGCAAACTTCGGGGCCTTACTGTGAACGAACGGCTGGACGTACGATGCTCCGGATGGTCTTAAAAAACTCGCAAGTTCAAGAACTATTTAAAACCGTAAAAATATTTACGTAAAAAAATTGTATAGGCGTTTTGAAAATTTCAACCCCTATTTTGAACCCCTTAGAGATGACTCACAGTAACGTCGAGCTTCGAGGACCAACTAGACGCCGAACGGAACCTATAACCCGAATTTCATCAATTTTTTTTCATGGTAACTAAGAAAAGTGGCCCGTACGGCGTACGGCGTACGGCGTACGGCGTACGGCGTACGGCGTACGGTGTACGGCGTACGGCGGACAGACAGAAATATTTTTATTGCAGTTTTGGATTCTACATACCTTGAAACGTAAACCATCAAATTTTGAGGGGGGGTAAGAATTTTTTTTTTCATGCTCGATTCCAATGGTTCATTATTGAAAATAATAAACCAAAAAATGTGTTACCTCATACTCAGTTTTTGTTCCTCATATTCAGTATCATTTAATTCATTTCAGTTGAGTTCTCATTTTTACATACTTATTTTAAATACTGTTTTCAGAATCATTGATAGCTGCAGCCGGTCTGGATTAATTATATAACTATGTATATACTAGTACTGAACCTTAGATAGATATAGAAATGATTTTATTGTTCTTCTAAATTGGTTTATTATTTACAAAAATCTGCCATAGCCAATTGCGCTCAAGGTTCAAGGCGCCATTGAACCTTCCCCTTTCATCACGTTAGTTGCGACAGGTAAGTACCTAAGTGAAAATATGGATACTGACATGATAACTTCTGAATGCCACTCGATTGCTTGCCCTAGTAAGTTGTCAACATTCATCTGGTCAATCCTTTCGAAACATTCGGCTACTTTTCGAATCAATTCGGAAGTCGCGATGGCCAAAGTAGCGAGGACAATGCTCGTCGAGGCTACAACGGCTACCGCACTGTAAAACTGAAAAACCTGATACCACACGACGGCGTGTATGTTATTATTCCTTTCAAACGGCAGTGCAACTTCAAAAGGCGCGGAATCCTCGATCCCTTTAATATAGTATTTGACATAAGCCATTATGTATCCATTGAAACACACAACCGTCACTTCGGCTGCAATAAAGTACGCGTACTTTTTGCATTTTCTCATCAGAGCTGGAAGTGAATTAGTGCCGTTTTGATCCTCCATACGTTGTAATAATGACTGCATTTTCTCAAAAAGGGAGAACAATTCTTTCTTTTTGATCGTCAAGACGGCCAGTCGGAAAACCATCGATGAATTAGCGCAAATAAAAGCTATGAACTCGAGTTTCAAGTGAATGCTGCACTTTTCTGTGATGGTTCCGTAAATGGATAATATCGCGAATTCAAAGCCGACGAAAAGCACTAAGTAGTTCCAGATCGTCCAGAGAGTGTAGTTGATGCCATTCGTGGGTTGAACTAATCCTACTGCTTTCAACGCTGTGGTTGCTGGCGTGAACACGCCAACTGTGTGAGCCATTCTGCGTCGTCAAACGGTGCCGTTACCTGCGGTTAGGAAATCAGGCGAAATAAATACAAAATTTCTAGTAGAAAAGTGTAAGTGTTTACATCCATGTGGAGTTTGCGCAAACCCTTCCGTACATAATGATGTATATGTATAATCGTAAGTCGTAGCTAGACTGGACAAACGCTCCAAACTCAAAGAACTTCCATTACCTACCTACTACGGTTATGAAAGAAACGACAAGGCTATCTGGAGAGGTCTACTTAGGTATGCTAGGTATATAGAACTCACTTCGCCTCTAGTGGGCACCCTGCTAAGTAAGTCCGAAGAGCCCTGAAAATTTAACTTCACTGCAAAGCTTGAGGTTGCGCAAACTTTCGATGGTATTACGTTGCTACTTACGTTGCAATGAGCAATACAGTTGTAAAAAGTGTAGGCAAATAGTCAGCATTAATCGTTAGCTACCATGAAAATGTACCTACTTGCCAGCAGTAGGTAATTTATAGTTAAGAAAAGTGGAAAAGAAAAAACGCTGCAAAGTCCTTGTCACATGGGTTTATTATTCTATTGGACATACCTACAGAAATTTTGGCTGTTCATTTATTGTTTCTTTCATGCGTAATAATCGAAATAGCTATTTCTGATGGTTTCCATTAATTTTGGCCCTAAAAACACAAATTAGGTAGGGTACGCTCCTTTCTTTCTTTTTTTAAAATTATCATTGGTTATTATTTCATTGGTAGTGCCATTTAATCCTCTTGATCCACGTGTTGACACTTTTTCCAGTGCTATTATCAAACTGATGGTGATTTCAGACGATTTCCCAGGTTTTTGACTCATAAAAAATCAATTTTGGGAGCTGAACATTTGGTAGAACTCAATTTTCCACTCTTTGGTCAAAATCGACTTCATATTCGGCCTTCTCGTCCCCAAAAACATGGAAAATTATATCTCAGAAGCTCATGTAACCAACATGTTGCTAAAACGCAAAAAGTACCTTTTTTTACACACATTTTCACTCATAACACCCCTGGGTATATTCCGATCGGGCTGCAAAGTTTCAGGACACAACTAGGGCCCAAATGGAGCATGTGTGCGAAAGAACGACTTTTTTAGACCGAAAATGAAGCCTGTACACGGGATACGGCGGACGGCGGACGGACATTGCATTTTGGTTTATTATTCTGTGAATAATACACCTATGTATTCGCTCAGCAAAAAATTTTTATAACACCCCCTCAAAATTTTTTCTTTTCCGTTTCAAGGTGCGTAGATTCCAAAAATGCAATGTCCGTCCGCCGTACGCCGTATCACGTGTACAGGCTTCATTTTCGAACTAAAAAATTCGTTCTTTCGCACACATGCTCCATTTGGCCCTAGTTGTGTCCCGAAACTTTTCAGCCCGATCGGAATATACCCAGGGATGTTATGAGTGAAAATGTGTGTAAAAATAGGTACATGGGGTTGACTTGTCCCCACTAGAACCACCAAAAACAAATAACTCCTGTTAGGATGATACCACAAAGAAAACCAGTAGGCGGGAAGCCCCTCCAGGGCGCCAGTTACTAAAATCACAAAATTCACGTTTAAAACTCGGGGTCGAGTTTTCCCCGACCCAGAAGGGGTGTGTGACGTGACGAAATTCCCAAATTAACTGTTAATGTAATAAATTGGAATATTTAATGAAATAAGGGCGAATTTCGTCATGTCCCTCCTTCGATTTGTCAACTATATAAACTCTCCAATATTCGGAAATAATCTCTCTCAGTATGGCTTGAGTCATCAATCCACAGTTTTACCGGAGCCCCTTTTCCTGGGATTCGCTCGGTCGCCCCTCTCCTCAGAGTATAAGATTTTCTTATTAAACGGGGAGTGGGAGGTTGGAGTTGACTTGGGAAAGGGAGAAGTCGGAATCTGGACATTTGGCTGCTGAAGATTCCCTGGGCTGCTCTCCTCCTGCTGCATTAAGGTAAGATCTTGGTTCTTTCCTCCTAGTCCAAAATTATTAGAGTTTCCCAACCAAAGCTAAAGTCCTAATTGAAAATTTGCTAAAACGTAACGGAGTCACAGAATCTAGGTACTTAAAGAAACCTATTTCTTTTTCAAATTTCCCGTAATAATTTTGAAAGTCTCGTTGGCAATTGGCCTTTAGTTAAATTGTTCTTTGTGGTTTGATCATGTGAGAAGTATTATAAGATCATATGGGGATAGGGTTAGGTTTTTTTCCCCTTATAAGTTAACCTTGCCCTCAAGGGGTTTTTTTTCTAACTTAACTCTATCTCCATGCCTAAGAAATAAATGTAAAACACTGAAAATTAATTCAAATCTTGTGATGGTGGTTCCATCTCAAAGCTCTTTTCTTTGGGGTTTCCGTGAGAGTATTTTCTAGGATTTAGGGGAGAATTTTCCTTTCTAAGTTACTTTACGGAAAAGATTATTCATTAAAGAAAAATGTGTAAAAGTATCGACCAAATTATTAATTTAGGTTCTAATTAGATCATGCTATAGATTTATTTGTGGGTAGAAGTTAGGCCTTTTATTTTATTTTTATACCCCTTCAGGTTTTAGTACATTTCTAGTTTATTAAGAATTTATAGAATCTAAGAACTCATTATCATTGTACTCACTTCCTATTCATGTTTTCCGATTTCACTTTCCTTTCTTCTTAGTTCAATAAATTATGAGGGCTTGAATATGGATTTTGTTCCTAGTTGTCTCAGAACCCATGTCCTTTCCTCGTGATTCAGTTTTGGTAGCATCTTGTCCCACTTCGTAGGTAGTACACACTTTTCCCAGCGTTCAAAAACTCCATCTAGACTTCTTGCAGATATTTTTCTGACACTACACTATCACTTTTACAAGTTAGGCTAGGTCCGATTTTCAGAGTAGGTTCGTTCCAGAAGTGGAGGACCCATCGCAAATAATCCAATAATCACCCGATGTGTCTTTTAATTGCAAAAATTCAAAGTGGGTACACTATTAGAATTCGGGACAAGATGAGTTTGACAGAGCTGCGAGACCGACGATGGTATGGAAGTCACTAGCTTCTTGGGTTGTGGGGATGGTGTGTGAAGAGTAGCTCTACCTCGTTTTTTGTATAAACTAAAAACTAATATTTTGTTTACTGTTTCCTCTCTCTTTCATGGGAGGGAAACAGTTGGTGGAACGCCCCCTTTAGAATAATAACGTAAAGATAGGTAATTTCGTTTTTCCTAGTATTTCAATTCTCAAAAGTGTTAGTTAGAAGTTTGCATTTGTTTCCCACGATTCAGGGAAGGATTAGGAGTACGGCTGGGAGAGAAGGGTTTAGCGGGGGTGGTTTTGGGGCCTTCATGCCGCAATGGGGTGAAAGCCTCGACCGAAGCCATCTCTGCTCCACCCCGAAGTCCCCGCCTCGTAACAACCCCCTCAAAATATTTTCTTTTACGTTTCAAGGTGTGTAGATTCCAAAAATGCAATGTCCGTCCGCCGTCCACCCTACGCCGTACGCCGTATCACGTGTACAGGCTTCATTTTCAGTCTAAAAAATTCGTTCTTTCGCACACATGCTCCACTTGGGCCCTAGTTGTGTCCCGAAACTTTTCAGCCCGATTGGAATATACCCAGGGGAGTTATAAGTGAAAATGTGCACAAAAATAGGTAATTTTTGTGTTTTAGTAACACGTTAGTAACATGAGCTTTTAAGGTATCGTTTTCCATGTTTTTGGGGACGAGAAGACCGAATATGAAGTCGATTTTGACCAAAGAGTGGAAAATCGAGGTTCTACCAAATGTTCAGCTCACAAAATTGATTTTTTATGAGCCAAAAACCTGGGAAATCGTCTGAAATCATCATCAATTTGTATAATAACACTGGAAAAGTGTCAACACGTGGTTCAAGACGATTAAATAGCGTTACAAATGATCAAAGATAAATTTAAACAAAAAAAAAAATAGAAAAGGAGCGTACCTAATTCGTGTTTTAGGGGCCAAAAATGGTGGAAACCATCAGAAATAGCTATTTCAATTATTTCACGTGAAATAAACAATAAATGAACAGCCAAAATTTCTGTAGGTATGTCCAGTAGAATAATAAACCCATGTGACAAGGACTTTGCAGCGTTTTTGGAATCTAAGCACCGTAACGTAAAAGAAAAAATTTTGAGGGGTGTTATAAAAATTGTTTGCTGAGCGATTACATAGGTGTATTATTCAGAGAATAATAAACCAAAACGCTGCTAAGTCCTTGTCACATGGGTTTTTATTCTATTGGACATACCTACAGAAATGCTGCCTGTTCATTTATTGTTTCTTTCATGCGTAATAATCAAAATACCTAGCTATTTCTGATGGTTTCCATCAATTTTGGCCCCTAAAACCCAAACTAGGTACGCTCCACTTTTGGTTTATTATTCTGTGAATAATACACCTATGTAATCGCTCAGCAAGAAATTTTTATAACACCCCCTCAAAATTTTTTCTTTCCCGTTTCATGGTGCGTAGATTCCAAAAACGCTGCAAAGTCCTTGTCACATGGGTTTATTATCCTAGTGGAGTTCTAGAGATTCTTGTTGGCAGTTAAATTTATAGTTTCTTTCATGTGGAATGATTGAAATAGCTATTCCTGATGATTTCCACCAATTTTGGCCCCCAAAACATGAAATAGGTACACTTTTTTTTCCCCCAGATCATCTTTGATCATTGGTAGTGCGATTTAATGGTCTTGATTCAGCTGTTTACACTTTTTCTAATGTTAGTATACACATTGATGGTGATTTCAGACAGTTTTCCAGGTTTTTGACTTTAAAAAAACAATTTTGGGAGCTGAACCAATGGTAAAACCTCAATTTCCGCGTCTTTGGTCAAAATCGACTTCATATTCGGTATTCTCGTCCCCAAAAACATGGAAAACGATACCTCAAAAGCTCATTTTACTAACATGTTGCTAAAACGCAAAAAGTACCTATTTTTACACACATTTTCACTCATAACACCCCTGGGTATATTCCGATCGGGCTGAAAAGTTTCGGGACACAACTAGGGCCCAAATGGAGCATGTGTGCGAAAGAACGACTTTTTTAGATCAAAAATGAAGCCTGCACACGTGATACGGCGTACGGCGTACGGCGGACGGCGTACGGCAGACGGCGGACGGACATTGCATTTTTGGAATCTACGCACCTTGAAACGGAAAAGAAAAAATTTTGAGGGGGTGTTACATATAAAAATGTTTTGCTGAGCGAATACATAGGTGTATTATTCACAGAATAATAAACCAAAAACGCTGCAAAGTCCTTGTCACATGGGTTTATTATTCTATGGACATACCTACAGAAATGCTGGCTGTTCATTTATTGTTGCTTTCATGTAAAATAATTGAAATAGCTATTTCTGATGGTTTCCACCAATGGTGGTACGCTCCTTTTGGTTTATTATTCTGTGAATAATACACCTATGTATTCGCTCAGCAAAAAATTTTTATAACACCCCCTCAAACTTTTTTCTTTTTCGTTTCAAGGTGCGTAGATTCCAAAAATGCAATGTCCGTCCGCCGTACGCCGTCCGCCGTACGCCGTCCGCCGTCCGCCGTATCACGTGTACAGGCTTCATTTTCGCTCTAAAAAAATCGTTCTTTCGCACACATGCTCCATTTGGGCTCTAGTTGTGTCCCGAAACTTTTCAGCCCGATCGGAATATTCCCAGGGGTGTTATGAGTGAAAATGTGTGTAAAAATAGGTACTTTTTGCGTTTTAGCAACACGTTGGTAAGATGAGCTTCTGAGATATCTTTTTCCATGTTTTTGAGGACGAGAAGACCGAATATGAAGTCGATTTTGACCAAAGAGTGGAAAATTGAGTTCTACCAAACGTTGAGCTCCCAAAATTGATTTTTTATGAGTCAAAAACCTGGGAAATCGTCTGAAATCACCATCAGTTTGATAATAGCACTGGAAAAAGTGTCAACACGTGGATCAAGAGGATTAAATGGCACTACCAATGATCAAAGATAGTTGGAAAAAAAATAATAATAAAAAAAAGAAAAGGAGCGTAGGTACCTAATTTGTGTTTTAGGGGCCAAAATTAATGGAAACCATCAGAAATAGTTATTTCGATTATTACGCATGAATGAAACAATAAATGAATAGCCAACATTTCTGTAGGTATGTCCAGTAGAATAATAAACCCATGAGACAAGGACTTTGCAGCGTTTACGTTTTAGCAACATATTGGTAACATGAGCTTCTGAGATATCGTTTTCTATGTTTTTGGGGACGAGAAGACCGAATATGAAGTCGATTTTGACCAAAGAGTGGAAAATTGAGTTCTACCAAATGTTCAGCTCCCAGAATTGATTTTTTATGAGCGAAAAACCTGGGAAATCGTCTGAAATCACCATCAGTTTGTATAATAACACTGGAAAAAGTGTCAAGACGTGGTTCAGGACGATTAAATGGCACTACCAATGATCAAAGATAGTTGGAAAAAAAATAATAATAAAAAAAAGAAAAGGAGCGTAGGTACCTAATTTGTGTTTTAGGGGCCAAAATTGGTGGAAACCATCAGAAGTAGCTATTTCGATTATTACGCATGAAAGAAACAATTAATGAACAGCCAACGTTTCTGTAGGTATGTCCAATAGAATAATAAACCCATGTGACAAGGACTTTGCAGCGTTTTTTGGTTTATTATTCTGTGAAAAATACACCTATGTAATCGCTCAGCAAAAAATTTTTATAACACCCCCTCAACATTTTTTCTTTTCCGTTTCAAGGTACGTAGATTCCAAAAATGCAATGTCCGTCCGCCGTACGCCGTCCGCCGTCCGCCGTACGCCGTATCACGTGTACAGGCTTCATTTTCGGTCTAAAAAAATCGTTCTTTCGCACACATGCTCCATTTGGGCCCTAGTTGTGTCCCGAAACTTTTCAGCCCGATCGGAATATACCCAGGGGTGTTATGAGTGAAAATGTGTATAAAAATAGGTACTTTTTGCGTTTTAGCAACATGTTGGTAACATGAGCTTTTAAGGTATCGTTTTTCATGTTTTTGGGGACGAGAAGTCCGAATATGAAGTCGATTTTGAACAAAGAATAGAAAATTGAGGTTCTACCAGATGTTCAGCTCCCGAAATTGATTTTTTATGGGTCAAAAACCTGGGAAATCGTTTGAAATCACCATCAATTTGTATAATAACACTGGAAAAAGTGTCAACAGGTGGATCAAGACGATTAAATGGTACTATCAATGGTCAGAGATAATTTATTTAAAAAAAAAAGGAGCGTACTTTATTCGAGTTTTGGGGGCCAAAATTGGTGGAAACCACCAGAGATAGCTATTTCAATTATTTTATATGAGAGAAACAATAAATAAACAGCCAACATCTCTGTAGGTAGGTATGTCCAATGGAATAATAAACCCATGTGACAAGGACTTTGCAGCGTTTTTTAATTTTATTTTTGGTTTATTATTCTGTGAATAATACACCTATGTATTCGCTCAGCAAAAAATTTTTATAACACCCCCTCACAATTTTTTCTTTTCCGTTTCAAGGTGCGTAGATTCCAAAAATGCAATGTCCGTCCGCCGTCCGCCGTACGCCGTATCACGTGTACAGGCTTCATTTTCGGTCTAAAAAAGTCGTTCTTTCGCGCACATGCGCCATTTGGGCCCTAGTTGTGTCCCGAAACTTTTCAGCCCGATCGGAATATATCCAGGGGAGTTATGAGTGAAAATGTGTATAAAAATAGGTACTTTTTGCGTTTTAACAACACGTTAGTAACATGAGCTTTTGAGGTATCTTTTTCCATGTTTTTGAGGACGAGAAGACCGAATATGAAGTCGATTTTGACCAAAGACGCGGAAATTGAGGTTTTACCAAAGGTTCAGCTCCCAAAATTGGGTTTTTATGAGTCAAAAACCTGGAAAACTGTCTGAAATCACCATAAATGTGTACAATAACATCGGAAAAAGTGTAAACAGGTGAATCAAGACCATTAAATGCCACTACCAATGATCAAAGATGATCTTTAAAAAAACAGCGTACCTACCTATTTCATGTTTTGGGGGCCAAAATTGGTGGAAATCATCAGAAATAGCTATTTCAATCATTCCACATGAAAGAAACAATACATTTAACAGCCAACAAAAATCTCTAGAACTCCAATAGAATAATAAACCCATGTGACAAGGACTTTGCAGCGTTTTTTTACTATCGTTGATCATTGGTAGTGCCATTTAATTGTCTTGATCCACGTGTTGACACTTTTCCTAATGTTATTCTACAAATTGATGGTGATTTCAGACGATTTCGCAGGTTTTTGACTCATAAAAAATCGATTTTGGGAGCTGAACATCTGGTACAACCTCAATTTTCCACTCCTTGGTCAAAATTGACTTCATATTCGGTCTTCTCGTCCAAAAAAACATGGAAACCGATACTTCAGAAGCTCATGTTACCAACATGTTGCTAAAACGCAAAAGTACCTATTTTTACACACATTTTCACTCATAACACCCCTGGGTGTATTCCGATCGGGCTGAAAAGTTTCGGGACACAACTAGGGCCCAAATGGAGCATGTGTGCGAAAGAACGACTTTTTTAGACCGAAAATGAAGCCTGTACACGTGATACGGCGGACGGCGTACGGCGGACGGACATTGCATTTTGGTTTATTATTCTGTGAATAATACACCTATGTATTCGCTCAGCAAAAAATTTTTATAACACCCCCTAAAACTTTTTTCTTTTACGTTTAAAGGTGCATAGATTCCAAAAATGCAATGTCCGTCCGCCGTACGCCGTCCGCCGTCCGCCGTATCACGTGTACAGGCTTCATTTTCGGTCTAAAAAAATCGTTCTTTCGCACACATGCTCCATTTGGGCCCTACTTGTGTCCCGAAACTTTTCAGCCCGATCGGAATATACCCAGGGGTGTTGTGAGTGAAAATGTGTGTAAAAATAGGTACTTTTTACGTTTTAGCAACATATTGGTAACATGAGCTTCTGAGATATCGTTTTCTATGTTTTTGGGGACGAGAAGACCGAATATGAAGTCGATTTTGACCAAAGAGTGGAAAATTGAGTTCTACCAAATGCTCAGCTCCCAGAATTGATTTTTTATGAGTGAAAATCCTGGGAAATCGTCTGAAATCACCATCAGTTTGTATAATAACACTGGAAAAAGTGTCAAGACGTGGTTCAGGACGATTAAATGGCACTACCAATGATCAAAGATAGTTAAAAAAAAAAGAAAAAAAAGAGCGTACCTAATTTGTGTTTTGGGGGCCAAAATTAATGGAAACCATCAGAAGTAGCTATTTCGATTATTACGCATGAAAGAAACAATTAATGAACAGCCAACCTTTCTGTAGGTGTGTCCAGTAGAATAATAATCCCATGTGACAAGGGCTTTGCAGCGTTTTTGGAATCTACGCACCTTGAAACGGAAAAGAAAAAAGTTTGAGGGGGTGTTATAAAAATTTTTTGCTGAGCGAATACATAGGTGTATTATTCACAGAATAATAAACCAAAATAGGTGGGTAGATAGTACAGGCCTACTTATCATTTTGCTTCCGAGTCTACCAAGGAAGCGGAATCTTTGCTTCCATTTTGATAGAATAATTTGTTGTCTTCAAAATCAAAATTTCTACTCGCGTTTTAGAGCTGAACAAATATGGTTCGGTGTCTATCCGTCTGTATGTCCACACTCCTTGACACACGTATAA
Organism: Leptopterna dolabrata; assembly: GCA_954871275.1. Classification (NCBI taxonomy): domain Eukaryota; kingdom Metazoa; phylum Arthropoda; class Insecta; order Hemiptera; family Miridae; genus Leptopterna; species Leptopterna dolabrata. Next base: position 28,071,895 of record OX940982.1, on the reverse strand, counting down.
CTTCCTCAATTCAAATCCGACTTTGGTAAACTTTTAAGGACCACGCGGGCTGGGCCCCAGATGGCCCGCTAAGTATTAAGAACGATCGGATCATTGGTATGACCACTGCATATGCACAATCGCCCAATCCGTGGTAATCAATTTCTTACGGACCTGTGGCCCTGTGTTGATGAAATTTTCAGAAACGTTTCTTCAAACTACGCAGAGGAATTTACGTTCAACTTTTTTCGAACTAAACGTTATGCTTTATGCGGAAGCTATGTGCCATCAAACATAAGACCGTCTTTTGGTTTATTATTCTAGGAATAATGCACCTGTGTATCAGCCAAAATTTTTTATAACATCCCCTCGAAATTTTTTCTTTTACGTTTCAAAGTGTGTAGATTCGAAATATGCAATGTCTAAACGCCGTACGGCGTATCATGCACATGTACTTCATTTTCGGTCTAAAAACTTTGTTCATTCGCTCGCATGCTCCATTTCGGCCCTAGTTGTGTCTCGAAACTTTGAAGCCCGATCGGAATATACTCAGGAGTGTAATGAGTGAAAACGCTGCAAAGTCCTTGTCACATGGGTTTATTATTCGACTGGACATACGTACAGAAATGTTGGCTGTTCACTTATTGTATATTTCATGTAAAATAATTGAAATAGCTATTTCTGGTGGTTTCCACCAATTTTCCCAAAACTTGAATTAGGTACGCTCCTTTTTTTTCTTCAAATTATCTTTGATCATTGATAGTGCCATTTAATCGTCTTGATCCACGTTTTGACACTTTTTCTAGTTATTCTACAAATTGATGGTGATTTCAGACGATTTCCCAGGTTTTTGACTCATAAACAATCCATTTTGGGAGCTGAACATCTGCTACAACCTCAAATTTCCACTCCTTGGTCAAAATCGACTTGATATCCGGTCTTCTCGTCCCCAAAAAACATGGAAATCGATAACTCAAAAGCTCATTTTGCTAACATGTTGCTAAAACGCAAAAAGTACCTATTTTACACACATTTTCACTCATAACACCCCTGGGTATATTCCGATCGGGCTGAAAAGTTTCGGGACACAACTAGGGCCCAAATGGAGCATGTGTGCGAAAGAACGACTTTTTTAGACCGAAAATGAAGCCTGTACACGTGATACGGCGGACGGCGTACGGCGGACGGCGGACGGCGTACGGCGGACGGCGGACGGCGGACGGACATTGCATTTTTTGAATCTACGCACCTTGAAACGGAAAAGAAAAAATTTTGAGGGGGTGTTATAAAAATTTTTTGCTGAGCGAATACATAGGTGTATATTATTCACAGAATAATAAACCAAAATGGGTATAAAATAGGTATTTTTTGTGTTTTATTAAAATGAGCTTTTGAGGTATCGTTTTCCATGTTTTTTAGGACGAGAAGACCGAATATGAAGTCGATTTTGACCGAAGAGTGGATAGTTGAGATTCTAACGAAGTTTCAGCCTAATTTAGTTAAATTTTGGTCTAAAATCGTCACAGTCGGCTCAGTTTGGGCCCCATTTGGGAACAAAATTGGGTCCTAGTTCTGCTCCGAAGCTCGGCAGCCCGATCGGAATACACCCAGGGGTGTTATGGGAGAAAAATGGTGGTCAAAATAGCGTTTGTCGAGGGATTTTTGACGTTTTAGTGAACATGAGCGTCTGATGTATCGCTTTCCATGTTTTTAGGGCGATAAGACCGAATGTGAAGTTGATTTTGACCAAAGAGTGAAGAGTTGAGGTTGTAACGAACGTTAAGCTACCAAAATTCAATTTTTATGAGTCAAAAACCTGGTAAATTGTCTGAAATCACCACAAATTTGTATAATATTACTAGATGTAGTATTATCAGGTAGATCAGGTAGCAGTGGGGTTACTCCCACACTATTTTATGAGTTCACGTATGGTAGAGTTTATGTGGAGCTGTACTCACACGAAATCTGAGATGATAGGTAGGTACTTACCTAGTTGTTACGACTTACAGGTAGGGTCTCATACGATTTCGAGTACCAACCCCTCTCTACAGCAGTGCGTCAAAAGAGGAATAGCGTGAGCAATGTTTTGCCACTATACCTTTCCAGTAATTTGTGGGGGGAAAGTAAGAGGTGTGAACCACCTACATTCTATTACGGTGGGAAAAGTTATAGTAATCGTCACCCAAGGTCTAGTATTTTGCCGCTTCACACGAGAAGGTACGTCTAATTTGCGGTTTGACACGATCGCAAATAATTAGGTATACCTAGAAATACTACCCAGCTATTTTCGTTTTTTGAACGGCACGTTAGTGCATGCATATTATGAAGTAGGTAGCCATCTCTGCATCAGGAAACTTCTCTTTCGCTACTTTATGTCATTGCTGTATCAATAAAGATCTGGTCTAGTATAATTAATGGATTATTGATAGGCTTGCTATGGAGAAAATATACGACACCAAAATTTAGTTAACACAAATGTTTCAGGGAAAATCCGCTCTGCGCATGTGTACCAACCCAAGCACAAAATATTTCAGCTCGTTTTCTGCTATTCTTTCGTAAAGTTACTATGGGCGTTCCAAGGATTGCGTACTAATTGTACATATATACAATGTTCTTCATCCGAAGTTAATGTTTTAGATGGAGTTTTGTTGAGAACGGTCAGAAAATATACCTACATGAAATTTGTTTAAAAAAAAAAAGCTGGAATTTGAAATCAAAACCAAAAAATTCAGTCTTACTTTGACGTGAAATTCGTTCATAAATAATAGAAAATAATTATCATTGATAAGAATCACAAACATTTTAACAATATCTAGGTACTGTAATTATGGATCAGTGTCATTACTTTTTCCACACCATAAATAGAGTAGGGTCAATTAATTTATGCCGACAATGGCAAAGCACCTCTAACGTTGGGTATAATCAACAGTTAACACGATTCGTCACGTACGTTGCACACAACATATATGTATAATTTGTACCACTGATTATCAGCAAAATACTATGTGCACTCCTCCCAGTGTTAGTTATCTGAGCTCTTATGTGATTTACAGCATATTCTACTGAGTGATCTAGCTTTTGCATAAATCATTAGCAGATGTACCTATAGATATTAGTATAGACTGAATACTAAATCGTGATTTGACGATCTATCTCGTTTCTACGGTTTCAAATGCTTCTTCTACTTGTTGACTCGTTTTCATTTTCGCTCATGCATCCATCAGCTTGAGCACAGCTATGAACGAATAACTTTGTTTGAGGATCTGCAAGGTGGACACAAAAGTTTATGACAAGGTGTTTCAATTTCACTAATTGAATGATTACAACCGCAATATTCTACCATTGAGACAAAATAACAGAGTAAAAGTTCAGAATTTTACGTACGGATAAATATGTTGGTAAATTGAATTCGACTGCCCTCCTGAAATGCAGTGACAATCCTTTATCTGCCATCCACGCCGGGAGTATCAGGAGTTTTCTGTCACTGGGACTTAGTTTGTACCAGTCATTTTGGTACACGGCTTTGTGTAATTTGTCTCTCTGAAACGCAAAATGTATACTGGTACCTATCCATTAAATTTACATGGTATTGCCAATTGGGAATTTGGGTATTGGTATTGGTATTGGGAATCATTCTAATGAAAAACGCTGCAAATCCCTGCACAACGGTTTATTATTTTGTATAGAATACCCTCCTGTTACAGATCACAGCTCTCTGTATAGATAACCCGTCTGTATAACATATGTACTATTCTACACCCTCCGTAGGTTAGTACCTAACCCCGTACTCGTTACTAGGTACCTACCTAAACCGTTGTGTAATAATTTACCTGTATAGGTTCCCCTTCTACGGAGATAGAATAATGTCCTACCGTTGTGTAATAATTTGCCCATCTTAATACTTCAACGGTTGTTCAAGTTGCAAAAGTACCTATCAACAAAATCCAGCCCCTTCTTGGTAGATGAGCCGTTGTGTAATAATTTACCGTTGTGTAATAATTTACCGTGGTGTAATGATTTACCGTTGTGTAATAATTTGTCGTTGTGTAATAATTTGCCATTGTGTAATAATTTACCCATCAATAATACTTCAACGGTTGTTCAAGTTGCAAAAGTACCTATCAACAAAATCCAGCCCCTTCTGGGTAGATGAGCCGTTGTGTAATAATTTACCGTTGTGTAATAATTTACCGTGGTGTCATAATTTACCGTTGTTTAATAATTCACCGTTGTGTAATAATTTGCCATTGTTTAATAATTTACCCATCAATAATACTTCAACGTTTGTTCAGGTTTCACTACCTACCAACAAAATCCACTAGTCCATCACTTGTCAAATGAAATAATATTGCAGAACAAAACAACTCGACTTCAATCAGCCATCCTTGATAATAAACAGATGCTCCGTAGTTATGATATCCGGGCCAGAGTTATACCGTTTGATTCACGATCGTGTTGACGAAGCTTTTTGGTGCACACGAACGTCTGGACGTACAATGCTCCGGGTGGCCTCTAAAAATTGTTTAGCTCAGGACAAATTTAATAACGTAAAAAAAACCATACCCTTCTATCGAAAGTTTTCGAGATACGGCGTTCTGAAAATTTCAACCCCTATTTTGAACCCCTTAGAAATGACTGACAGTAACGTCGAGCTTCGAGGACCAACTAGACCCCGAACGGAACCTATAACCCGAATTTCATCAATTTTCTTTCATGGTAACTAAGAAAAGTGGCCCGTACGGCGTACGGCGTACGGCGGACAGACAGAAATATTTTTATTGCAGTTTTGGATTCTGCATACCTTGAAACGTAAACCAACAAATTTTGAGGGGGGGGTAAGAATTTTTTTTTCTTGCTCGATTCCAATGGTTCATTATTGAAAATAATAAACCAAAACAAGTTTAAGTACTGAATGGATCCCGTTCCAAAGCACTGATTTACAATGAACTTATTTCAAACTGCATCCAGGATCGAATTATGCAGATCTTTATTTAAGGTAGGTACTTTTTGCTGCACCTTGGACCTTGCCACGACCCTCACCAGCGTGTGAATGTGAATCATGTGTATACTAGTGGATATAAGTGGTGACCGATGGTACATAAACGTTATACAATTATGAAAGTTATGCATGTATGAAAAGATAAGTTACTAGATGTTATAAATACTTACTAATAAAGACATATTTTGAAGAAAGGAAAAAAACACGCAAAGCTGGAATGCGAACCCGCCTTGTATTTGAAAAATCTTGATTCAAACAATTTTGCTTTGGTCGGAGCCCTAGGCTCTTCCGAATCTGAATTCTATTCAAGATCATACGTAACTAGGTACTCGTACCTACCTCGCCCAAATTCGACATCAGGTTCCTAGTTGTGAAACCCTTATCTTAGTTACACCAACTGTATACCAACCTAAATAGGTAACAACTTAATTACTTTATATGGTCATACGATGGGAAGAAGCTATACTCCCCACCCATATTAAAAAAGTAATTGGTCGAAAAACGGTTTAATTTGACGATGGAGATCTGTATTATCATTATCCAACATTGTTTTTACGTCGCACTTACCCCAAGAGATATGATGTGCCCACAAAAACAGAAATAACTGGGGATGGAGGCGCATAATAAATTTAAGAATATATATTTGTGTAAGTTAGTTCCGTTTTCGATTCCAACCTGGAATACAGATAAAGAATGCATGAGATAGATACAAAGTTTGGACGCAGTTAATAATTTATAAATATCGAATATATGAATATAAGCTGTAAGTCCGATTAGAATGTATGAGCATTTCGCATCGCCTCAGTCGTTCAGCTAACTTACGAGTCGCAAATTTTAAAAAGCCGAAGAAGCTAAAATCTACAGTTAGGTTCAACCCTACTGATTAGTGACCTGGTATTATGTTCGGTACCACCAGCATGATCAACGTACATTCTAAAATGAATGAACCACCGGAATTCGAAGATCCCCTCTGCTGGATATTGGAAGACCGGTTTCGGTTATGCAACTATCATCAATTGAGTTTCTTTTGCGATACGTGACACCTTCCATCATCAGGTCCATCATCCATCATCCATCATCAGTTCTGCTGCGACAGAAAGGAACTGATAATGGTTGTATAACCGAAACCGGTCTTCCAATGAGCAAAAGAGGTCATCTTTAGAAAAACCTCACCCTAATTATCCAGTTTGAGATATAACGGGTGGGGATTCCCTCATATCTGCCTGTAATTATGGATAGCATTTTGACATGGATATGTCTTACCGCTGGGGGTCAGCCAAATTTTGCGTGACGCATTTTTAAGAGCAAAAAACGTAACGCTATTTTCACTTACAACCAACCCGTTGCTATAAGTTAGTAACTTCGTTAGTTTTCATCGCACGAAAATCGTTCTCCATGCACTGGAAACCTCTTGATTTACCTCGTATCTATCTTGTAGTTATATATTAATTTATTTAAAATTCATCGAGTTTTCGGCCAAGATATAAATAGGTATAAACAGTAGACCATGGATTTCTGTTGGAAAAAATTGGAGGAAATAAAGTGGCCTATTTCTTTTTTGAACGTGCTTTTTTTACATTGGAAATTGTTCACATGGGGAAAAATAAGACATATCCCTTTACCGATGTTTATGCATGTATTGTAGATACTCAACATCAGTTTAGTGAAGTTTTTCAGTTATATTAATTCAGTAATGAACGATTTGTAATTCGAGGTAAAAGAAGTATGTATGAGTTGAGCCACTCACAAATATTATTTCACAGGGTTTTTATTCTTTATACAAGTAAATTTTTTAGTGTGTAAAGTTTTTAGTACCTATTTCAATTTTCTCCACAATGTGCAATCGTTATAATGACTTAATGCAACGAGGAAGGATTGATGCGGAAGGTATTCTGTGATTTAATAATAGCCAGTGCCTTAAAGTGGGGACGAACCTTTACTAATTGAAAACTAATTATGGACATAGGGTATACCTCTGCACCCCAGTAAAACATGCTATTAAATTGGTTAAAATACGCTTTATAAGTGGTTGAAATAATTATTAAATTGAAGGAATGTGCATTAAATTGATAAATAATTGGGATTACAAAGATTATAAATATTATTGGAAAAGGATTATCAAGTAATGTGAGTAGAAAATGCTCGTAACTGTAGTATGTTTTCCCCTACGTTAGATTACCCCGGAAACCAAGGGCGCTACAGATTAGCTGTAAGCTGAAAAAATTTCTTTACAAAAACTATTTTACTTTCGCAAGCAGGTACCCGGAGACGGAAATGTGTACGATCGACAATAAGCAGTCGACCATCATTGCGGAGCTGAAGAGCGCATTGGTGTCTTCGACTATCCTGAAATGGGAGTTGGCGAGTACAGTAGGTACATACCCACATACTTGGGCGAATTCAAGCTCGATCTGCTACCATAAAGTGATGTGTCTGTGCATTGAGCAATGTTAGAAATATCAGCTGTTCTCCTTCGAAGAGGAATGTGCATGGATCGGGGATTCGATGTTTTTATTTCATAATCGGATTTTCCGCCCATGAAAACACCCTTGTGCAAATTTTTAGCCGTATATTCTGCCTGGGTAATCCTTATTACAACAAGGGTGGGAAGAAAGCGTGAGACGTCATAGAAGCCCCCGAGGTGAAGCGGAGTTCCACTAAAATGTCGAGGGGCATTTTTGGACTGATCAGATCCCCTCATATTTGCACCTTTTGGAAAGCTCCCATCACTATTCCGCGGTATGTTTCCTTTAATATATTGAATTACCAGAGCAGAAATTTTGAAGAGAACACCTATGTCATTACTGGCCCTTGAAAACGTAGGTTGGTACATATCAGAAAAACCTGTAATCAGGTTTTTCGAGTCGAGATTCCTCCTTAGTTTGGAGTTTTTCCTGCAAATCCTAACTACTATGTAGTGCTTAGTGACGGTATTAATTTATGCATTATCCTCCCCGGGAATATTATATATTTCTCACCCAATACATCATTATATATCTCGCATTTGTTCGCTATAAATTATTACACGACGATTTAACATTTTCCTGTACAAGATACCCCTTCTGTGTAGTAGGTAAAAAAACAAGGTAGGTCCTACGTAGAATCCGAAGTAGGATAGTTTATTGCGGTGGATACCCACCTACCCGTACACACAAACACTACAAAAATGCCACCGAAGCCCGGCAAACTTTCGGCAATTGCAGTTCAATAGGTACCTACGCATATTCCCCCATCCCCATCTCCTGTAACGCGTCATTCCAGCCCCACGACCCCCCCCCCCCCCACCAACCGGTCATTTTCGAAATTCTAATGGTTGACAATAACAGTTACTGAGGATGATTTGATCACCGAAACCGGTATAACATTATTTTTTTGTGTGTAGGTAGCTATTTGTGAAAATGGTCAACCTTTCAGTAACTCCGTTTTTTGTTTTTTTGTTTTTTTTTAATGGTGTCGTGGTATTCTCCCAGAACCACTCCTTGTAAACCTGCAAATATTAGATTTCGCAAATAAACTCGCAGAAGTGGGGATGAAAGACGCAGGAGCACAGAGGAACCCAGTGGGGTTCCCCACCATCCTCCACTAGCTGGAGGATGGAGGGAGACAGCCCTGAAGGGCTATAAAAACTCGGCTCCTTCGCCTTTCCAGCCATTCTACGCTCTCCTCTAGTCGCTGACTACTCTCTCTCACCTCACTCCTCATCTCTCCTTAAACTCCTAAAAGATCCCGTCGCAGTGGTGACAGCTAGTAGTGTGGAACCTTTACCGGTGACATCTGCTAGTGTGGAACCCACCGGGCACATCCTAAAAGATCCCGTCGCAGTGGTGACAGCTAGTAGTGTGGAACCTTTACCGATGACATCTGCTAGTGTGGAACCCTCCGGACACAACCTCATGCCGCCCGTAATGAATCGCAGCCATATACATTCACTACAAATGGGTTTTCACGTATTCATCGCGAATGATTGTCCTTTTTCTCTCAAAAGTGAAAACAAACAAATCCACAACCAAATAATTATACTTACATGATGACCTCCGAATGCCAGTCGATCGTATCTTTCAGCAAGTGGACGTTGTTCTGATTGATTCCTTCGTAGCGTTCTGCAATTTTTTTGTTATTTCCGAAATAATCACAACTACTGTACCAACGAAAGTGTTACTCACAATCAAAGTCAACCCCTGATCGAAAAACGATAAGAATTGGAATATTATCACATGGTGAATATGATCCCCATCTCTTTCAAACGGCATGTACACCTCGTACGGTGCAACGACGACACCATCCGTGTAGAATTTATAATAGCTGTACGCATAGGCTGGCATTGTAGTGAAGGAGACGATGCACACAGAAACAGCCATTATGGCGTAACATGTATTTTCCCATGAATTAACCGTTTCGACGCCTTACACATCGACTACCTTATCTGCCAAATTGTTTATGCGGTCAATGAGATGCAAAATTTCTTTTCTGTTGAAAGCCAAAATCAAATGTCTGTATACCATTGAGAGGCCAGCAACCATGCCGCTGATCGTTTCCAGATTCAAGTAGTAGGGGTTCTCATTGAGAAGCACGCCCAGTAAGCAAACCAGCTCGAAATGTATAGACGTGTAGAGCAGGTAATACTTCAAGACAAAGGCTATCATTCGCTGCGGCTTTTTCGTTGGACTTGCAATGCCTTGCAGCGCCATCAGTTTTAACGACAACGAAAATAAATGTCGCTTCGGTTCCTTAGTTGGTTTCACACCTGTACGTATGTTGGATAAGTAACTGTACGTATATTGTAGTACCAATACTACAATATACGTACATACTTGAATACCTATAATTACCCAATAAGTTTAAGATTCCCCATATTTGAATGGGATATCCCAAACATCACATTTTACATAAAATCAGTTATTTCTTCGAAAATTCGCTCTTATAGCCATGCTGCATGACTGGTTTTTTTTCATGTTTTTGGGGACGAGAAGACCGAATATGAAGTCGATTTTGACCAAAGAGTGGAAAATAGAGTTCTACCAGATGTTCAGCTCCCGAAATTGATTTTTTATGAGTCAAAAACCTGGGAAATCGTCTAAAATCACCATCAATTTGTAGAATAACACTGGAAAAAGTGTCAACAGGTGGATCATGACGATTAAATGGTACTATCAATGATCAGAGATAATTTGTTTTAAAAAAAAGAGCGTACTTTATTCGTGTTTTGGGGGCCAAAAATGGTGGAAACCACCAGAGATATCTATTTCAATTATTTTATATGAAAGAAACGATAAATAACCAGCCAACATCTCTGTAGGTATGTCCAATAGAATAATAAACCCATGTGACAAGGACTTTGCAGCGTTTTTTATGAGTGAAAAAACTGGAAATCGTCTGAAATCACCATCAGTTTGTATAATAACACTGGAAAAAGTGTCAAGACGTGGTTCAGGACGATTAAATGGCACTACCAATGATCAAAGATAGTTAAAAAAAAAGAAAAAAAAGAGCGTACCTAATTTGTGTTTGGGGGCCAAAATTAATGGAAACCATCAGAAGTAGCTATTTCGATTATTACGCATGAAAGAAACAATTAATGAACAGCCAACCTTTCTGTAGGTGTGTCCAGTAGAATAATAAACCCATGTGACAAGGACTTTGCAGCGTTTTTGTGTTTTAGTAACATGTTAGTTACATGAGCTTTTGAAGTATCTTTTTCCATGATTTTGGGGACGAGAAGACCGAATATGAAGTCGATTTTTACCAAAGAATGGAAAATTGAGTTCTACCTAATGTTCAGCTCCCAAAATTGATTTTTTATTAATGAAAAACCTGGTAAATCGTCTGAAATCACCCCCAATTTGTATAACAACACTGGAAGAAGTGTCAACAAGTGGATCAAGACGATTAAATGGCACTACCAATGATCAAAGGTAGTTTAAAAAAAAAAAAAAGGAGCGTACCAAATTTGTGTTTTAGGGGCCAAAATTGGCGGAAACCACCAGAAATAGCTATTTCGATTATTTCACATGAAAGAAACAATAAATGAACAGCCAGCATTTCTGTAGGTATGTCCAGTAGAATAGAACTTCTCGACAAATTTTTTGAGATTTCCAGGGATTGTGCGTGTCGGCCCTTAGACGGCCCTCTATGAATTTCATTGCCGTCGGACCAATGGCAGCTCTACAGTAGAGATAATAAAAAACGCTTCAAAGTCCTTGTCACATGGGTTTATTATTCTATTGGAGTTCTAGAGATTTTTGTTGGCTGTTAAATGTATTGTTTCTTTCATGTGGAATGATTGAAATAGCTATTTCTGATGATTTCCACCAATTTTGGCCCCCAAAACATGAAATAGGTACTTTTTTTTTTTTAAGATCATCTTTGATCATTGGTAGTGGCATTTAATGGTCTTGATTCACCTGTTTACACTTTTTCCAATGTTATTGTACAAATTGATGGTGATTTCAGACAGTTTTCCAGGTTTTTGACTCATAAAAAACCAATTTTGGGAGCTGAACCTTTGGTAAAACCTCAATTTCCGCGTCTTTGGTCAAAATCGACTTCATATTCGGTCTTCTCGTCCTCAAAAACATGGAAAAAGATACCTCAAAAGCTCATGTTACTAACATGTTGTTAAAACGCAAAAAGTACCTATTTTTATACACATTTTCACTCATATTACCCCTGGGTATATTCCGATCGGGCTGAAAAGTTTCGGGACACAACTAGGGCCCAAATGGAGCATGTGTGCGAAAGAACGATTTTTTTAGACCGAAAATGAAGCCTGTACACGTGATACGGCGTACGGCGGACGGCGGACGGACATTGCATTTTTGGAATCTACGCACCTTGAAACGGAAAAGAAAAAATTTTGAGGGGGTGTTATAAAAATTGTTTGCTGAGCGAATACATAGGTGTATTATTCACAGAATAATAAACCAAAATCTATACATCCATGTTAGCATAAGTGATCGGTCTATACTGCCCACCCAACTTGGTAGTTTTTTTTGAGGTTCACATAACAGGCTTATTGTATAAACATGTCGTGCATCAGTCATACCTATAGTGAACGTCCACTGTCTTATTCCTAAACTTAGGTAACTCAGTCACTACAGTCCGGCGTAAATCTGGGGGTACACGGCTGCACCACGTGGTGTACTTGTATTTCTGTAGGTACTACTTTGGGCTGCACCGTGTTGGAAGGAAGGTCTTCCTCCAGTTGTTTTTACCCTACATTATTAACTGATGAACAAAGTTCGTAAGTCCAGAATCGCGCATTTCCCTTCATTCTATTTTTCCCCCTTATAGCCTGATATTCACTTGTATTGCGTCGTCAAGTTTTACTGATTTTGTAGAATGTACCGAACTTCGTAATTTTGGAAGAACTCTCCGTGTTTGTTATTATAAATGGACTTGATTAAATGTTGACTGGTGTCGTCCGTTGATATTGTCTGATGATGAAATAGAAAGAGGAACCAGGGTACGTTGTGATAAGAATGTAATTGATTAAGAACACACTTTGCATTCAAACTAATTATATTTTTCTTTGATTTGCAACACGAAAGTGCAGTTCATTGTTGTGCCTCATTTGGTGTTTGAAAGAAACAAAGAAATGAAAAAAATAAATACACAAATTCTTCTATCTCTGATAAATGTCGAGGGAGTCACTATGCGATACGAAGCGATAATCAGCTGAACATCTTTAGGAAGGTGATCATCGAATAACTCTGCTTCACAAGCTGAAAGATGTCAACGAACTTTTACCAAACAAACCTTCAAGAGGATAATATTGATTGTCGAGCACCATAAAATAGGATATATGTGTCTTGATGTTTTTAATATACTCACACCAAGGTAAAGTACCATGTCAAAAGTCAAAATTCCATTGAAGTTCCATGACAGGCCCTTCCGAGCGATTATTGTAGGTAAGATCAAATGTCTTCTCTTTTTCGGCGAAAGATTATACCACTGGTTATTGTATACAGAAGTGTACAATCTCTCATTCTGCAAAATATATTATTTTCTCCAATTAGGTACCTAATCTTCATTTGGGTCGTGTGATCGATCGGCTTGTTTCTTACCACCTACTCGTAATGACTAAATTCTGTACTGCACTATCCTCTATTACCCCTAATAACTTGTACCTCACTACCTACCTGTAGTTATTTATTTTTGGAAAACTTTCTGTGAGATGATATTGAAATTATTCTGTATTAACTTACCTACTACTTCTACCTACCTGGGTTCCAGAATCCACTGTAATCAATGAACGTTGGATACTTGCATAGATAGATGGATCGAAAAACTAACACGGGTAGGCACGTATTCATATTGATGTCCTAACCCATGCAAATTCTCAAATTTAGTAGGATAGCCTATTTTACAGTTGTGGAAGTTGACTGACCTCTGCCGACACAACATGACCACCGATGCAGAAGCAAATTGGGTTGAACAGGAATCCCAAATATAGTAGCAAGTACTTGCTGAAACTCATCGTGTTGGTTAGACCAATCTGCAGGAAATGGAGGGTATAATAACCTTTTGGTCTATTATTTTCAATGATGAACCTTTGGAATCGAGCATGAGAAAAAAAAGTGTAACCCCCCGCCCCCTCAAAATTTGAAGGTTTTAATAACGCATAGCTACATGAAATCCAGTTCGTTGTTCCGTGGTATTATTTCATTTGAAGAATGATGGTTATTTTGATAGGTAGGTACTACGTAACTTGGTCAACGTTATGTTTCATGAATACAACATAATATTATAATCAGTATTAGAATTCTTGAATCGACCGCATATATTTATGAAACTGCAGTCGTTCCACGGCCGCCTCAAATACTCGATTTAGGGCTTTCCTGGAGGGGAGGGGGGAATACGAGGGTAGTGACCAACGAAAACTGTGACTTCACTGAAGAGGCGCCTGTACAGGTAAGTAATAAATGTAATAATTTGCAGCGTTTTTGTAATCGATATAGTTATTATTAGAAAAACGCTGCTAATTATTACACAGCGGTTTGTTATTTACCTGTATCATAGATGCCCCTTCTGCGTAGATCACTGTTTTCTGTGGTCAATACCCACCCTCGATCTCCACCCAGGAAAGCCCTAAATCGAGTACCTACGGGAGCCGGCCTGAGAAACACAGTTTCATAAATATATATGCGGTGGATTCAAGAAGTCTATAATTAATAATTATTTGGTTTAATTCATGCGAAGCATAAAGTCAGTTCAAGTTAAATACCTGTATAGATGCCCCTTGTGCATAGTTCACTGTTTTCTGTAGTCAATAATTACCCTCGTGATCTCCCCAGGAAACCCTAAATCGAGTACTGGGTCCGGCCTGAGAATTACAGATTCATAAAAATTCGCGGGATTCAATAATTCAATCATTAATTATTTGTTGTTGTTCATGAAGCATAAAGTTTGTCAACATACAAAAGTACCTATCAACAAAATCCAAAAGAGCCATCATTCTTCAAATAATATCATATAACGACCAACTCGACTTCATACAGCCATCCGTTATTATAATCAGATGTTCCCTAGCAATGATATAATCTGGGCCGGATTTATGCCGTTCCATTCATCGTCATTCAAACGAACGGCTGGGCGTACAAGGCTCCGGGTGATCTCAAAAAACGCCCAAGTTCGAGAACTATAAAATCGTAAAAAACTCGAGATAACGGCATCTTGGAAATTCAACCCCTATTATTCTCCCCTTAGAGATGACTGACAGTAACGCCGACCTTCGCGGACCAGCTAAACCCCAATGGGACCTACAAACCAAATTTCATTAGGTAATAATGTTGGTTCATGGTAACTAAGGAAAGTGCGAAGTACGGCGGACAAACAAAAATTTTTTTATTCCATTTAGGATTTTACCCTACCTACCTTGAGACGGGAAGCACCGAAGTTTTAGGGGGTCAACCAAAAAAAAAAATCTTTCATGCTTATAACAGTGTGGCTGTCCTCGAGTAGTTTTTAGGTCCGGTGGACACGGTGTCGCTGGGCGGAAGCCTAATCGATATCCCTTCGTAACCGCTGGTCTAGGAGAGGGACTCTCGAGGGTCCACCACCACTGTCACACACTGTCACATAGCAGAGCATGGTTTGATAGTATGCGCTGAGCAATTCACAATACTCCATCCACTTTTAGGGGGCTTACCGGGAGGATAAGCCCAAAGGTTTCCCAGAAGGATTTCTTTACTAACAACCTGGCCCTTTGATAATACATACGTCTATTGGCATCCCCACCCCCTTTCCCACACCCCCTTACCACCCTTTAAAGTGTCAGTATAATTAAAATAAACTTAAAATGTGTAGCTGTTCCCGAGTAGTTTTTTGGTCGACCACCACCACCGAGTCCACCACCGCTGTCACACACTGTCACATTATCGATTCCTAAGGTCGTTATTAGAAATGATAAATCAAAACCAAAAATTTCTCTCCGTCCGCCGTACTTTGCACTTTTCTTAGTTACCATGAACCCAAATGAATGAAATTTGGTTTATAGGTCCCGTTTGGGGTCTAGTTGATCCGCGAAGCTCGACCTTACTGTCAGTCATCTCTAAGGGATGAAAAATAGGGGTTGAAATTTTCAGACGCCGTAGCTCCCAAACTTCCGTAGACGGGTATGGGGTTTTTTTTGAAGTTTTTAAACTGATCTCAAACTAAAGAATTTTTAGACCACCCGCCGGATTGTACCTACGACCATTCATTTGCACCGAAAAGCTCCATCAACATGATCGTAAATGAAACGGTATAAATCCGGCCCAGATATCATTGCTAGAGAGCACCTGATTATAATCACGGATGGCTGTATGAAGTCGAGTTGGTTGTTTTGTGATATTATTTCATTTGAAGAATGCTTTTAGATTTGGTTGATTAGTACTTCCGTAACTTGAACAAACGTTATGCTTCTTGAGTTACAACAAATAACTGGTTATTGAATTATTGGATTATTGTATCCCGCACATTTTTATGTAACTGCAATTTCCAGTCCGGCTCCAGTCCTCGATTTAGGGCTTTCATGAGGGGAGGGTGGGTATTGACAGAAAACTGTGAACTGCGCTGAAGGCGCATCTATGCAGGAAAATAATAAACTTTGTGCAATAATTAGCAGCGTTTTATTCCATTTTCTGATTTTGCATACCTTGAAACAGAAACCGTCAAATTTAGCGGATGAGGGGGGGTAGTCGATTCCAAAGTTTCGTTATTGAAAATAATAAACCAAAAAGAAGGCAATAAATATTTTACGATTTTGCCACAGTACCTCTCTACTGGTAACAACAACAGCTCTCGTCATTTACACTGTAAAAAATGTTTACTGGCAGGCCCATGCCACACCAACAAGCTATGTATGTGCTACGGTACCTTTCTAGATTTAATACAAGGATTTTTGAAAATAATTATTTAGGGACAAATTATTATCATACCCAATATCTTAAACAATCTCGAATTAAGGTTTATAAAAGATCCTTATACGTTACCCGTACTAAAAGGTATCCACAGACACTGATGTACTGCAAAGATAGTAAGTAATCAACCAATATCGGTATTGCAAATAATGCATTGGTTTCCCTCGTTAACCTGAAATGAAAGACAATCTGTGACGTTTACACTTTGAATATGATAGACGTAAATCATTAAAAACATTATGAATATTTCGGAAGTTACACCTACCTACACATTTATTTGTGTAGTTACTAATTAGTAATTAGTATTTGTTAAATTACTAATTAAATTCGTTTTTCGATTCAAAAGCTCTTCCAAGTGCTTTTGGTTTAAAACTGTATATACCCTACTTATTATTTTTCATACCTTCTTCTTTCTGTGTAAATTCGTCCGTACATGGATGGGCGTGTAATTTATTATAGTGAATATCGGTGTTATGAGTGTGGCGAAAATTTCCTGCCACATATATACGGGCCGACAAGTTGACATATGACCAAATTTTGTTCAGAAATGTCTGCAAGCAAAACATGAGCGGTGCCTACCTACCTGGTATTATTTTATTTCAGATTATAAAAGCCCGTACCGATGGCGTTTTCCATTACCGAGATAGAATCTTACGCAGAAATGCGTTTGAATGGTTCCACCCTTGATGGTCAAATGAACCTAACTGTAGGGATCATTCGACCATTTTTATTCTAAATTAGAAAATAACAATTATAAGTAGGCAGCGTCGTATTTGAACAATTTGATTTTTCCCTAATCCGGGAAGGGCTACACGCGAAGGTAGCAGTTTAAATGCTGGAAAAACTTTAATTTTTGGTAAATGATAAATATTTTCCTATTAGGAGTGCGAATGGTGCTTCCTTCCCTTAGTTTATGGGTTTTTATCAAGTTTTGTGACTTGATTGGTTCATTATTGTTAAGACTTTAGTAATGCATTCTTCCTGTACTTTATTAAGGTATTGCAAGGTTTTAGTAATATATAACTTTCGATATACTAAGTTAGTTGTGATATGCTGGTGGTGGTTTGTGGTAATACGATAAGTCCTTATGGTAAAACGAGAAGGTTCAATGGCATAAGATGTCATTATACTAGTTTCATCATTTATTGGGCCATCATAGGTGGTTCTGTAAACAGTATATTAGGAGTAACATAAAGGTGTAAACCTGTGTAGTAATGATATGGAGGAATGACACTTGATTGAAAAAAAATGAATTTAATTAAACTGATGATGGACACAAATTGAGTATGGCATAATACATTTCGCTTCCTCACTATCAAAAGTAGGGAAGCCTTGGATTCTTGGTTGAGTAAAAAAATTATGTCCTCCAAAATGAAAATTTCCACTACCATTTTGTATTTCAGACATCAGGGAACATTTTTGTTCCGTGTCTGTCTGTCTGTCTGTGGTAATTCCTTGTAACGCCCATAACTACCCAAAATAATGGTCGAAATGGGCTGAAAGTTGGAGAGTAGGTGCGAGTTGGATCACAGATGATCCCGTACCAAAATCATTGAAAAAGTACCGTAACTTTCGTCTGCGCATGCGCAAACGTGAATACTTGGAACGCTCATAACTACCCTAAATATCGTTGAAATAAGTTCAAACTTGGAGGGTCGATCGACAATAATATTTTGATACTTTCAAATGAATTATATTGGAATCGTAACTTCACTTTCGTCTGCGCATGCCCGAACATGAAATGTTGACCATTTCTTCGTAAAGCTTCTAACTAGGCGAGAAGTAGTCGTACAGAGCTGAAATGTTGGGGGTGCATGCGGGTTGAATCGCAGGTGGTCCTGTTTCAAAATCATGGAACTCGTTTTGTCTGCGCATGCGCAAACGTGAAGTACTTGAAACGCCCACAACTGCCTTAAATATCGTTGAAATGAGTTCAGATTTGGAGGATTGATCAGGAATAACACCTGGATAGTTCCATATGAATTTCATTGGAATCGTACCGTAACTTTCGTCTGCGCATGCGCTAACATGAAGTGTTAACCATTCATTTGTAAAGCTCCTAACAACGCGAAAAGTAGTCGTAGAGAGCTGAAATGTTGAGGGTACATTCGGGTTGGATCGTAGATCGTCCTGTATCAAAACGAACCTACCCAACTATTCTTATACGTTCGTGTGATTGATGTGAGGAAGCTATACTGCCTACTCGAATTGGCAGACGTTTGTTTATTGTATACAAGAGTTAACAGGGAACTAGAACCTTCAGGTGAATATACTATTAGCATTTTGGTGAATCATTTACAGTCCGTAAAGGGTAGTTAAATTTGGCTTGTGGTCCCTCCCTTTGGGGTCTAGCTGGTCCGCGAAACTCGGAGTTACTGTCAGTCATCTCTAAGGGATGAAAAATAGGGGTTGAAATTTTCAGAACGCCGTAGCTCGAATATTCTCAATCGGAGTGAATGGTTTTTTACATTTTTTTTAATTGATCTTAAACTAGTATATAATTTTTTGTGACGTTTGCACTGAAAAGCTTCGTAAACATGATCGTGAATGAAACGGTATAAATTCGGCCCAGATATTGTTACAGAACACCTGATTATAATCTTGGATGACTGTCTGAAGTCAAGTTGGTTGTTCTGCGATATTTCATTTCAAAAATGTGTGATGCCTCTTTTGGATTTCGTTGATAGCTACTTTTGCAATATGAGCAAACGTTACCTATGCTTCATGAATAACAAGGAGTAAATTATTGAATTATTGGATCCCGCGCATTTTTATGAAACTGTAATTCCCGGGCCGGCTCCAGTTCTCGATTTAGGGCTTTCCTGGGGGGAGATCATGACCACAGAAAACAGTGATCTACGCAGAAGGGGTATCTACAATACAGGTAAATAATAAACCATTGTGTAATAATTTGCAGCGTTTTTCGAATAAATTCAAGTTTCCTCGCACTATCCTATCAACTATCTATCTATCTGTCAATAATTAACTTTCTGTCATATACATATTTCAAAAAATGTGTTACCTCATACTCAGTTTTTGATCCTCATATTCAGTATCATTTAATTCATTTCAGTTGAGTTCTCATTTTTACATACCTACCTATTTTAAATACTGTTTACAGAACCACTGGTAGCCGCAGCCGGTCTGGATTAATTATATAACTATGTATATACTACAGTAGAAGTCGCTTACAGTGATCGAATTGGG
Organism: Leptopterna dolabrata; assembly: GCA_954871275.1. Taxonomy (NCBI): domain Eukaryota; kingdom Metazoa; phylum Arthropoda; class Insecta; order Hemiptera; family Miridae; genus Leptopterna; species Leptopterna dolabrata. The sequence goes on along the minus strand of OX940982.1, from coordinate 28,052,311 downwards.
ACCGACTGGAAACAATCACTATAAGCGACCAATCTCTATAAGCGACTTCTGCTTTGTGGTGATTTTAGCCATTGTTACCGAGATTGGCGAATGTGACACCCCAGAACTGACCTAATTTTGATTAATTTTTTTTAAAGGAATCTTCATTAAAACCTATAGGCAGTTAGTTATCTTCTGTTTCGGATCATCGTTCAATAGGTATGTACCACTTTTGGTGAATATATACCATTTTCAGGAGATATCATCCCTTTTTACCTATTTCGCCGACTTTTAACATCCAAAAACTAGAAAACTAATCACTATAACCGACCTTTTGATCACTATAACAGGCCAATTCACTGTGTGTTTACATACAGCCGATCGGGACCTGATTGTTTCTATCCTTATATCCGACTTATTCCTTTAACCACCTTTCTACTAAGCGACTTCTACTGTAGTACTGAACCTTAGATAGATATAGAAATGATTTTATTGTTCTTCTAAATTGGTTTATATATACATTAGGTAGGTATTATTTACAAAAATCTGCCATATTAGCCAATTGCTGTTCAAGGCGCCATTGAACCTTCCGCTTTCATCACGTTAGTTGCGACAGGTAAGTACCAGCGTGAAAATATGGATACTGACATGATAACTTCTGAATGCCACTCGATCGCTTGCCCTAGTAAGTTGTCGACATTCATCTGGTCAATCCTTTCGAAACATTCGGCTACTTTTCGAATCAATTCGGAAGACGCGATAGCCAAAGTAGCGAGGACAATGTTCGTCGAGGCTGCAACGGCTACCGCACTGTAAAACTGAAAAACCTGATACCACACGACGGCGTGTATGTTATTATTCCTTTCAAACGGCAGTGCAACTTCAAAAGGCGCGGGGCCCTCAATCCCTTTAATATAGTAGTTGACGTAAGCCATTATGTATCCATTGAAACACACAACCGTCACCCCGGCTGCAAGAAAGTACGCGTACTTTTTGAATTTTCTCGTCAGAGCTGGAAGTGAATTAGTGCCGTTTTGATCCTCCATACGTTGTAATAATGACTGCATTTTCTCAAAAAGGGAGAACAATTCTTTCTTTTTGATCGTCAGGACGGCCAGTCGGAAAAACATCGATGAATTAGCGCAAATAAAAGCTATGAACTCGAGTTTCAAGTGAATGCTGCACTTTTCTGTGATGGTTCCGTAAATGGACAAGATCACGAATTCAAAGCCGACGAAAAGCACTAAGTAGTTCCAGATCGTCCAGAGAGTGTAGTTGATGCCATTCGTGGGTTGAACTAATCCTATTGCTTTCAACGCTGTGGTTGCTGGCGTGAACACGCCAACTGTGTGAGCCATTCTGCGTCGTCAAACGGTGCCGTTACCTGCGGTTATGAAATCAGGCGAAATAAATACAAATTTTCTAGAAGAAAATTCTAGTGTTTACATGATGTGGAGTTTGCGCAACCTCTTCCATACATAACTATGTATATAATCGTAAGCCGTTGTTAGAGTGGACAAACGCTCCAAACTCAAAGAACTTCCATTACCTACCTACTACGGTTAAGAAAGAAACGACAAGGCTATCTGGAGGGGACTACGTACATTTATGCTAGGTAGGTACACAGAACTCACTTCGCCTTTACTGGGCACCCTGCTAAGTAAGTCCGAAAAGCCCTGAAAATTTAACTTCACTGCAAAACTTCAGGTTGCGCAAACTTTCGATGATATTACGTTGCTACTTACGTTGAACTGAGCAATATAGTTGTGAAAAGTGTACGTAAATAGTCAGTTTTAATCATTAGCTACGATGAATATAAATGTACGTACTTGCCAGCAGTAGGTAATTTATAGTAAGTGAAGTGGAAAAGAAATCCACTTCATATTTGATTTTTGAAATCTAAGGAATGAACGAAAGAAAAATTATTAAATGCAAGATTCTCCTAAAATGATGAAACACAAACGGTGGGTACAGCTTCCGTACAAGTACGCAACCACGAGGGACATTTTATGTCTTAGCGCCCCCTCCCGCACCCACACCAAGTACTTCGTACTTAATTGTTTTGGTCAAGATTTCCAACGAATGGTAAACTCTGTCCTTGGGCGGTCACAAATGACAAAGAATCACGTTTCAATTTAAAAACAAGTACTTCGTACTTAATTGTCGCAGAACTATCACCTAGTCCGAACAGCCTTCAGTCCCAATTAGTTCGGATTAGCCGGACTCCACTGTATTATGTACGTAAACATTCATTTAAACAATCACGCTCATACCGCAGCTTGTTGGCCACGCAGTCCGCAGTGGTTAACGTAGTATGGTTAGGTAAATCGAGAGCTATCCAACGAGTGGTGAACGATTTTTGTACGATGATAACTGGCGAAGATAAAGTTCCGTAGCAACGAATTGGTTGTAAGCGAAAATCATCAGAAATATTTCTAACACGCTGTTGAATTCCAATTGCCAAAAAAACGAAAAGCAAAATTATCGTATCCTGTTATGCTAATGCGTCATACGGAAACCTGTAGTATTGTGTATGATTTTAATAAATGTGCTAATCATTTTACTTGTTACTCCATAACCACCTACATCATTAGGGATGGGCGTCTGTTACTTTTGCATAACAATAATAACTATTATCCAAAAAGTAACAGTTTAAAATAACAGTTACAAAATAATGGTCAATTAGTGTAGAGGAATGGGAGAAACGAATACGGTTAGGTTATTCAGTTTCATGGTTACCTCGTTAACAGATAACTCCAAAGCACAACGATTACAAATAAACCAAATTTTTCATAAACGTTGATAAACGCTTGCATACGAGTCTGCAACGCATTGGGACATTTTCATGTCTTTCCCCTCCTTCCTTCTCACCTACCAAATTAGGTAGGTACCTAATTATAAAGTCGCAATCTAAGTTGTAGTGTTGATCATAAAAGAATTGGTAATTAGACTCAGTTCTTCGATTAATGTAATAAACGTTGTATTATTGTTTAAATAAAATGTCGGCTAAGATTGAAGAGTGGATTTGAATTTGGCCAATAGATCTTCAGCAGAGCGCTGAGCCTCCCTCCATTGTGCTTGAGCGCGTCGTTCTTCTGTAAGAATTTGGCACGTATGTATAATCTTTGCTTGGTGGTTGGAAACCATTCTCGCGGCTCTATCTCTATCCAATTTGTATTATGATAATAACCGGAGAAGTTAAAGTTCCGTAGCAACGAATTGGTTGTAAGCGAAAATCATCAGAAACTTATATGAAGCTTGCATTCGTGTTGACAATATAAATTATTGAGAATGATCACCTGTGTGTAAACAATTATTTAAACAATCACGCACATACCGCAGCTTGTCGGCCACGCACTCCGCAATGGTTAACGTAATATGGTTAGGTAAATCGAGAGCTATCCAACGAGTGGTGAATGATTTTTGTACGATGATAGCTGGCGAAGATAAAGTTCCGTAGCAACGAATCGGTTGTAAGCGAAAATCATCAGAAAATATAACGTAACGGTATTTCGTCACTAACAATTTTTAGGTTGTGTGCCACGGCAAAGACATGAAAATGTCAAAAATAGGTGGGTAGATAGTACATACTTATCATTTTGCTTCCGAGTCTACCAAGGAAGCGGAATCTTTGCTTCCATTTTGATAGAATAATTTGTTGTCTTCAAAATCAAAATTTCTACTCGCGTTTTAGAGCTGAACAAAATTTGTTTCGGTGTCTATCCGTCTGTATGCCCACAGTCCTTGACACACGTATAACTTCCTCAATTCAAATCCGACTTTGGTGAACTTTTAAGGACCAAGCGGGCTGGACCCCAGATGGCCCGCTAAGTATTAAGAACGATCGGATCATTGGTATGACCACTGCATATGCACAATCGCCCAATCCGTGGTAATCAATTTCTTACGAACCTGCGGCCCGATTCTGATGACATTTTCAGAAATGTTTCTTCAAACTACGCGGAGGAATTTACGTTCAACTTTTTTCGAACTAAACGTTATGCTTTTTGCGGAAGCTATGTGCCATCAAACATAAGACCGTCTTTTGGTTTATTATTCTAGGAATAATACACCTATGTTTCAGCCAAAAATTTTTATAACACCCCCTCGAAAGTTTTTCTTTTACGTTTCAAAGTGCGTAGATTCCAAAAATGCAATGTCCGTCCGCCGTACGGCGTATCATGCATATGTAATTCATTTTCGGTCTAAAAAATTCGTCCTTTCGCACGCAGGCACCATTTTGGCCCTAGTTTTGTCTCGAAACTTTGAAGCCCGATCGGAATATACTCAGGAGTGTACCTAATGAGTGAAAAATGGATATAAAATAGGAAATTTTTGTGTTTTATTAAAATGAGCTTTTGAGGTATCGTTTTCCATGTTTTTTAGGATGAGAAGACCGAATATGAAGTCGATTTTGACCAAAGAGTGGATATTTGAGGTTCTAACGAAGTTTCAGCCTTATTTACGTTAAATTTTGGTCTAAAATCGTCGTTCTGCCGCACACAGTTTGGGCCCCCATTTGGGAACAAAATTGGGTCCTAGTTGTGCTCCGAAGTTCGGCAGCCCGATCGGAATACACCCAGGGGTGTTATGGGAGAAAAAAATGGTTGTAAAAATATAGTTTTTCTAAGGATTTTTGAGGTTTTAGTGAACATTAGCGTCTGATGTATCGTTTTTTAGGGCGATAAGACCGAATATGAAGTTGTTTTTGACCAAAGAGTGAAGAGTTGAGGTTGTAACGAACGTTAAGCCCCCACATTTCAATTTTTATGAGTCAAAAACCTGGTACATTGCCTGAAATCACCAAACATTAATTTTTATATATTACTAGATGTAGTGTTATCAGGTAGATCAAATCAATGACACTGTTAATTATCACAGATAATCTGTAGAGATTTAAAAAAAAAGGGACTAATTCAGTTTTTGGGGGCCAAAATTGGTGGAAACCATCAAAAATAACTATTTAAATTACTGCATATGATAGGAAAAACGCTGCAAATCCCTGCACAACGGTTTATTATTTTGTATAGAATACCCTTCCGTTACAGATCACAGCTCTATGTATAGATAACCCGTCTATATAATATGATATGTACTATTCTATACATATTATGTAGATCGCAGACCCTCCGTAGGTTAGTACCTAACCCCGTACTCGTTACTAGGTACCTACCTAAATCACGAGTTAAATGTTGCTAAAATAATTCTGCCGATGACAAACAGTACCTAACAAAAAGAAACACACATAATGAAGTTCTGAAAAGAAATTGTTGATGAGGAGTGAAAAAAGTTGCAAAAGTACCTACCAACAAACTCCAGCCCCTTCTACGTAGATGGTATAATGAACCGTTGTGTAATAATTTACCGTTGAGTAATGATTTACCGTAGTAATAATTTACCCATCAATAATACTTCAACGTTTGTTCAAGTTTCACTACCTACCAACAACTCCAAAAGAGCCATCATTTTTCAAATGAAATAATATCACAGAACAACCAACTCGACTTCATACTCCGACAATATAATCAGGTGATCCCTAGCAATGATTTCATCTCCGCCAAATTTCCTATTGTGGGCGCGTCTCTGGTTACGAGATTTGGTTTGAATTGTATACAATTTCATTCACACTGGAGTCGAGAATGCCTGTCGGTGCAAACTTCGGGGCCTTACTGTGAACGAACGGCTGGACGTACGATGCTCCGGATGGTCTTAAAAAACTCGCAAGTTCAAGAACTATTTAAAACCGTAAAAATATTCACGTAAAAAAATGGTATAGGCGTTTTGAAAATTTCAACCCCTATTTTGAACCCCTTAGAGATGACTCACAGTAACGTCGAGCTTCGAGGACCAACTAGACGGCGAACGGAACCTATAACCCGAATTTCATCAATTTTCTTTCATGGTAACTAAGAAAAGTGGCCCGTACGGCGTACGGCGGACAGACAGAAATATTTTTATTGCAGTTTTGGATTCTAAATACCTTGAAACGTAAACCATCAAATTTTGAGGGGGGGTAAGAATTTTTTTTTTCATGCTCGATTCCAATGGTTCATTATTGAAAATAATAAACCAAAATAAATGAACAGCAACATTTCTGTAGGTATGTCCAATAGAATAAGCCCAAGTGACAAGGACTTTGCAGCGTTTTTTGTAAAATAATTTAAGCTGGAATTGATTCGTTCAAGTCACTGTTTTTACTGGTTGGGCGATATTTTGTTCTGATTCATCCTCAAACACATTTTTGAAAATAAGTACCTACGATATTGGAATAATGAGGAGCTTCGCGAATCGCGACATTCAAGATATTCGTGCCCGATTTTGATTTCATGGTTGTACCAAAGTGGTACGTATTTTATTAGTTCACGTATGGTAGAGTTTATGTGGAGCTGTACTCACACGAAATCTGAGATGATAGGTAGGTACTTACCTAGTTGTTATGACTTACAGGTAGGGTCTCATACGATTTCGAGTACCAACCCCTCTCTACAGCAGTGCGTCAAAAGAGGAATAGCGTGAGCAATGTTTTGCCACTATACCTTTCCAGTAATTTGTGGGGGGAAAGTAAGAGGTGTGAACCACCTACATTCTATTACGGTGGGAAAAGTGATAGTAATCGTCACCCAAGGTCTAGTATTTTACCGCCTTACACGAGAAGGTACGTCCAATTTGCGGTTCGACACGATCGCAAATAATTAGGTATAGGCCTAGAACTACCCAGCTATTTTCGTTTTTTGAACGGCACGTTAGTGCATACATATTATGAAGTAGGTAGGGATACCCATCTCTGCATCAGGAAACTTCCCTTTCGTTACTTTATGTCATTGCTGTATCAATAAAGATCTGGTCTAGTATAATTAATGGATCTGTATTATCACTATCCAATATTGTTTTTACATCACACTTACCCCAAGAGATATGATGTGCCCACAAAAACAGAAATAACTGGGGATGGAGGCGCATAATAGATTGAAGAATATATATTTGTGTAAGTTAGTTCTGTTTTCGATTCCAACCTGGAATACAGATACAGAATGCATGAGATAGATACAAAGTTCGGAGGCAGTTAATAATTTATAAATATCGAATAGGTATATGAATATAAGCTATAAGTCCGATTAGAATGTATGAGCATTTCGCATCGCCTCAGTCGGTCAGCTAACTTACGAGTCGCAAATTTTAAAAAGCCGAAGAAGCTAAAATCTATAGGTAGGTTCATCCCTACTGATCAGTGACCTGGTACTATGTTCAGTACTCAACTTGCGTACCAGAATGATCAATGTACATTCTAAAGTGAGTGAACCACTGGAATTCGAAGATCCCTCTGCTCCCCTCTGCTGGATATTGGAAGACCGGTTTCGGTTATGCAACTATCATCAGTTGAGTTTCTTTTGCGATACGTGACACCGTCCATCATCAGTTCCATCATCCATCATCCATCATCAGTTCTGCTGCGACAGAAAGGAACTGATAATGGTGGTATAATCGGGTCTACCACCACACACCCGCTTGGGCCCTATCGGGTTCTACGAGTGGACGCCCGATAGAATCCTATCGGGTTCGACGAGTGGACGCCTGATAGAATCCTATCGGGTTCTACGAGTGGACGCCCGATAGAATCCTATCGGGTTCTACGAGTGGACGCCTGATAGAATCCTATCGTTTTCTATGAGTGGACGCCCGGTAGAATCCTATCAGGTTCTACGAGTGGACGCCCGATAGAATCCTGTCGGGTTCTACAAGTGGACGCCCGATAGAATCCTATCGGGTTCTATGAGTGGAGTTGAGTAGGTCTCGTATGTTCTAAGGTCTAAGTACATGGTTAAGATCTATAAAATTGTGGAAGCCCTCTTTCGTCTAAATCGAAGCAGACCATATAGTTTGGATTGAATTTAACACAATCGTAAGTGGTAACGAATTTGATATATCGTATTGCAGCAGGGTCAGTTTGGAGGGAGGTGCTAACCTCCATCAGTTCTGAATGATCAGTAATGATAGATAATTTCCCAGGCTCGTCTAGCCGATTGGGGAGGTAATTGTGGAAGAAAAGATAGTTAAGGTGGTACTGTTCTTTCTTAGCGGCTGAAAATGGAGTATTGATATTGTTAAAGGAATTCCTCAATCCAGTTTTCAATTATTTGTTTTTTGATTCGAACCTGAAGCTGGAGCGAGCTGACAAGGGTCCATGCTTCATCATCACTTATGGATAATGGGTTAGAAAATGGAATTTTGGCTGCAACGCCGGTGGAACTCTAGGCTCACCGCCCTCAGATCAAGGGAGATGAGAGAGTTTGAATGACAAATGTACGAAAGTTTTAAGAAACAGTTCGATCGCATCGGCAAGGTATAGTGATTCCATGTTACTAACGGAATCGTGGCTAATCAATTTGATCACTTCGTTCATTAGCAAGTACAATTTGTAATACTCTGCAGCATCTGAGCCAACACTTGCCCCTCTCCCTCCATGCTCACGCCTTTTTTAGGAGGGTTCCTCGCGCTCCTCTTACCACGAGTGGTGGGTGATTTTTTTTAGTGGAAACTCTACTGTTCCTTCTAGAACGTTTATTAGGGACCTCATCTCTCTCCCCACCATCATGCTCCTCCTACTCCTCCTCCTCCTCCTCCTCGTCATCGTCGTCGCCGTCAGGAAATTCATCGTCAGTGAAATGATGGTCGTAATCACCTAGTTGTACCCAGTGACCCACCATGAGACCAAAGTAAGCGAGGAATGTTCGCATTTCTGACGCAGACATCCTCATGGTGAAATGGTTGCCCGGGGGCGGGAGAGATGGGCATGGGTCTAGAGGAATAATCTGGACAGTACGACAAGTTTCTGATACGATCGTTGAGCTGAGGAAGAGTGAAGCATTTGTTTTTGTAGATGAGAACCTTGAAAACGTAGGTTGGTGCATATCAGAAAACCCTGTAATCAGGTTTTTCGAGTCGAGATTTCTCCTCAGTTTGGAGTTTTTCCTGCAGATCCTAACTACATCCTGAGTGCTTAGTGACGGTATTAATTTATGCATTATCCTCCCCGGGAATATCTATATTTCTCACCCAATACATCATTATATATCTCGCATTTGTACGCTATAAATTATTACACGACGATCTAACATTTTCCTGCACAAGATACCCCTTCTGTGTGGTAGGTAAAAAACAAGGTAGGTCCTACGTAGAATCCGAAGTTGGATCGTTTATTGCGGTGGATACCCACCTACCCGTACACACAAACACTACAAAAATGCCACCGAAGTCCGGCAAACTTTCGGCAATTGCAGTTCAATAGGTACCTACGCATATTCCCCCATCCCCATCTCCTGTAACGCGTCATTCCAGCCCCACGACCCCCCCCCCCCCCCGCATCCGGTCATTTTCGAAATTCTGATGGTTGACAATAACAGTTACTGAGGATGGTTTGATCACCGAAACCGGTATAACATTATTTTTTGTGTGTAGGTAGCTATTTGTGAAAATGGTCAACCTTTAAGTAGCTCCGGTTTTTTTTTTTTTTTTAATGGGTATTCACGTTTTCATCTCGAATGATTTACTCCTTTTCCTCTAATACCAAATAATTATACTTACATGATGACCTCCGAATGCCAGTCGATCGTATCTTTCAGCAAGTGGTCGTTGTTCTGATTGATTCCTTCGTAGCGTTCTGCAATTTTTTTTGTTATTTCCGAAATAATCACAACTACTGTACCAACGAAAGTGTTACTCACAATCAAAGTCAGCCCCTGATCGAAACACGATAAGAATTGGAATATTATCACATGGTGCATATGATCCCCATCTCTTTCAAACGGCATGTACACCTCGTACGGTGCAACGACGACACCATCCGTGTAGAATTTATAATAGCTGTACGCATAGGCTGGCATTGTAGTGAAGGAGACGATGCACACAGAAACAGCCATTATGGCGTAACATGTATTTTCCCATGAATTAACCGTTTCGACGCCGTACACATCGACTACCTTATCTGCCAAATTGTTTATGCGGTCAATGAGACGCAACATTTCTTTTCTGTTGAAAGCCAAAATCAAATGTCTGTATACCATTGAGAGGCCAGCAATCATGCCGCTGATCGTTTCGAGATTCAAGTAGTAGGGGTTCTCATTGAGAACCACGCCCAGTAAGCAAACCAGCTCGAAATGTAAAGACGTGTAGAGCAGGTAATACTTCAAGACAAAGGCTATCATTCGCAGCGGCATTTTCATTGGACTTGCAATGCCTTGCACCGCCATCAGTTTTAACGACAACGAAAATAAATGTAGCTTCGGTTCCTTAGTTGGTTTCACACCTGAAAAGAGTGCGGTGAATCTATCCACCGAATGAGCTCACCAACTAATTATATACGTCAATGTTACATAGGTGAGGAAGCTATACTTCCTACCCGACTTGGCAGACGTTTTTAAAATGAAAGTACGTTCAATCCTGAGCATTTCGATATCAACCACACTGTCGTCCGATACGTACCTAGTTATTTTCCGTAGATTTTAGTTTATTTTTCTGTGAATAATACACCTATGTATTCGCTCAGCAAACAATTTTTATAACACCCCCTCAAAAATTATTCTTTTCCGTTTCAAGTTGCGTAGATTCCAAAAATGCAATGTCCGTCCGCCGTCCGCCGTATCATATGTACAGGCTTCATTTTCGGTCTAAAAAAATCGTTCTTTCGCACACATGCTCCATTTGGGCCCTAGTTGTGTCCCAAAACTTTTCAGCCCGATCGGAATATACCCAGGGGTGTTATGAGTGAAAATGTGTATAAAAATAGGTACTTCTTGCGTTTTAGAAACATGTTGGTGACATGAGCTTTTAAGGTATCGTTTTTCATGTTTTTGGGGACGGGAAGACCGAATATGAAGTCGATTTTGACCAAAGAATAGAAAATTGACGTTCAACCAGATCTTCAGCTCCCGAAATTGATCTTGTATGAGTCAAAAACCTGGGAAGTCTTCTGAAATCATCATCAATTTGTAGAATAACACCTGAAAAAGTGTCAACAGCTGGATCAAGACGATTAAATGGTACTATCAATGATCAGAGATAATTTGTTAAAAAAAAAAAAGAGCGTACTTTATCCGTGTTTTGGGGGCCAAAATTGGTGGAAACCACCAGAGATATCTATTTCAATTGTTTTATATGAAAGAAACAATAAATAAACAGCCAATATTTCTGTAGGTATGTCCAATAGAATAGAACTTCTCGACAAATTTTTTGAGATTTCCAGGGATTGTGCGTGTCGGCCCTTAGACGGCCCTCTATGAATTTCATTGCCGTCGGACCAATGGCAGCTCTACAGTAGAGATAATAAAAAATGTATACATCCATGTTAGCATAAGTGATCGGTCTATACTGCCCACCCAACTTGGCAGACTTTTTTTGAGGTTCACATAACAGGCTTATTGAATAAACATGTCGTGCATCAGTCATACCTATAGTGAATGTCCACTGTCTTATTCCTAAACTTAGCTACCTCAGCCACTACAGTCCGGCGTAAATCTGGGGGTACACGGCTGCACCACGTGGTGTACTTGTATTTCTGTAGGTACTACTTTGGGCTGCACCGTGTTGGAAGGAAGGTCTTCCTCCAGTTGTTTTTACCCTACATTATTAACTGATGAACAAAGTTCGTAAGTCCAAAATCGCGCATTTCCCTTCATTCTATTTTTCCGCCTTATAGCCTGATATTCACTTGTATTGCGTCGTCAAGTTTTACTGATTTTGTAGAATGTACCAAACTTCGTAATTTCCGAAGAACTCTCCGTGTTTGTTATCATAAATGGACTTGATTAAATGTTGACTGGTGTCCATTTGATATTGTCTGATGATATAATAAAGAGGAACCAGGGTACGTTGTGGTAAGAATGTTGTTGACTAGGAACACACTTTGCATTCAAACTAATTATATTTTTCTTTGATTTGCAACGCGAAAGTGCATTTCATTATTGTGTCTCATTTGGTGTTTGAAAGAAACAAAGAAATGAAAAAATAAAAACACAATTTCTTCTATCTCCGATAAATGTCGAGGGAGTCACTATGCGATACGAAGCGATAATCAGCTAAACATCTTTAGGAAGGTGATCATCGAATAACTCTGCTTCACAAGCTGAAAGATGTCAATGAAATTTTATCAAACTTACCTTCAAGAGGATAATATTGATTGTCGAGCACCATAAAATAGGAGATATGTGTCTTGATGTTTTTAATATACTCACACCAAGGTAAAGTACCATGTCAAAAGTCAAAATTCCATTGAAGTTCCATGACAGGCCCTTCCGAGCGATTATTGTAGGTAAGATCAAATGTCTTCTCTTTTTCGGCGAAAGATTATACCACTGGTTATTGTATACAGAAGTGTACAATCTCTCATTCTGCAAAATATATTATTTTCTCCAATTAGGTACCTAATCTTCATTTGGGTCGTGTGATCGATCGGCTTGTTTCTTACCACCTACTCGTAATTACTAAATTCTGTACTGCACTATCCTCTATTACCCCTAATAACTTGTACCTCACTACCTACCTATGGTTATTTATTTTTGGAAAACTTTCTGTGAGATGATATTGAAATTATTCTTTATTAACTGGGTTCCAGAATCCACTGTAATCAATGAACGTTGGATACTTGCATAGATAGATGGATCGAAAAACCATCACGGGTAGGCACGTTTTCATATTGATGTTCTAACTCTAACCCATGCAAATTCTTAAATGGTGTGGGATAGCCTATTTTACAGATGTAAAAGTTGACTGACCTCTGCCGACACAACATGACCACCGATGCAGAAGAAAATTGGGTTGAACAGGAATCCCAAATATAGTAGCATGTACTTGCTGAAACTCATCGTGTTGGTTAGACCAATCTGCAGGAAATGGAGGGTATAATAACCTTTTGGTCTATTAATTTCCATGATGAACCTTTGGAATCGAGCATGAGAAAAAAAAAGGTTTAACCCCCCCCTCCCCCTCCAGGAAAGCCCTAAATCGAGTACCTACTGGAGCTGGCCTGAGGAACACAGTTTCATAAATATATATGCGCTAATGTTCGTTCATGGTAACTAAGGAAAGAGCGAAGTACGGCGGACTTATAGAAATTTTTTTATTCTATTTCGGATTTTACCCTACCTACCTTGAGACGGAAACCATCGAATTTTGAGGGGGTCAACCAAAAAAAATGTTTCATATGCTAGTAACAGTATGGCTGTTCTCGAGTAGTTTTTTGGTCCGATGGAGACGGGGTCGCTGGGCGGAAGCCTAATCGATATCCCTTTGTAACCGGTGGTAATCTCGCTGGTCTAGAAGAGGGACTCTCGAGGGTCCACCACCACTGTCACACACTGTCACATGGTAGCAGAGCATGGTTTGATAGTATGCGCTGAGCAATTCACAATACTCCATCCGCTTTTGGGGGGCTTACCGGGAGGATAAGCCCAAAGGTTTCCACGAAGGATTTCTTTACTTACAACCTGGCCCTTTGATAATACATACATCTATTGGCTTCCCCACCCCCTTTCCCACACCCCCTTTCCACCCTTTAGAGTGTCAGTATAATTAAAATAAACTGATGCCATGTCCAAATTTACAAGTCCCAATATTTGTTCCAACCTAACGATGGAGGTTGATCACCTAGAGGTTGCCCGGATGAGCCCAATTCACTGGAACACAACCTCCGACAACATTATCCGCCAATACTCGTATGTAGGAGCTTCGTTCTCCACCAGTAAATATTACTGAGTACCATTACAGATGTTGTTTCTCGAACCAGAGCTTCATACTTCTTTTTCATTCCCCCTTTTCCCTCCCATACTTCTGCTACCCAGAAGTATGTCATGTGGGGAGGAGTGTAACAGTGTGGCTGTTCTCGAGTAGTTTTTTGTTCCGATGGAAAGGGGTCGCTGGGCGGAAGTCTAATCGATATGCCTTCTTAACTGGTGATAATCTCACTGGTTTAGGAGGGAGACTCTCGAGGGTCCACCACCGCTGTCACACACTGTTACATTATCGATTCCTAAGGTTCAATATTAAAAACGCTGCAAATCCCTGCACAACGGTTTATTATTTTGTATAGAATACCCTTCTGTTACAGATCACAGCTCTATGTATAGATAACCCGTCTATATAATATGATATGTACTATTCTATTATATACATATTATGTAGATCGCAGACCCTCCGTAGGTTAGTACCTAACCCCGTACACGTTACTAGGTACCTACCTAAATCACGAGTTAAATGTTGCTAAAATAATTCTGCTGATGACAAACAGTACCTAACAAAAAGAAACACACATAATGAAGTTCTGAAAAGAAATTGTTGATGAGGAGTGAAAAAAGTTGCAAAAGTACCTACCAACAAACTCCACCCCCTTCTACGTAGATGGTATAATTTACCGTTGTGTAATAATTTACCGTTGAGTAATGATTTACCGTAGTAATAATTTACCCATCAATAATACTTCAACGTTTGTTCAAGTTTCACTACCTACCAACAAACTCCAATAGAGCCATCATTTTTCAAATTAAATAATATCACAGAACAACCAACTCGACTTCATACTCCGCCAATATAATCAGGTGATCCCTACCAATGATTGGCCGTATTCACAAATTCCTATTGTGGGCGCGTCTCTGGTTACGAGATTTGGTTTGAATTGTATACAATTTCATTCACACTGGAGTCGAAAATGCCTGTCGGTGCAAACTTCGGGGCCTTACTGTGAACGAACGGCTGGACGTACGATGCTCCGGATGGTCTTAAAAAACTCGCAAGTTCAAGAACTATTTAAAACCGTAAAAATATTTACGTAAAAAAATGGTATAGGCGTTTTGAAAATTTCAACCCTTATTTTGAACCCCTTAGAGATGACTCACAGTAACGTCGAGCTTCGAGGACCAACTAGACGCCGAACGGAACCTATAACCCGAATTTCATCAATTTTTTTTCATGGTAACTAAGAAAAGTGGCCCGTACGGCGTACGGCGTACGGCGTACGGCGTACGGCGTACGGTGTACGGCGTACGGTGTACGGCGTACGGCGTACGGCGTACGGCGGACAGACAGAAATATTTTTATTGCAGTTTTGGATTCTACATATCTTGAAACGTAAACCATCAAATTTTGAGGGGGGGTAAGAATTTTTTTTTTCATGCTCGATTCCAATGGTTCATTATTGAAAATAATAAACCAAAATAATATATCAGAACCAATTTCCAATTTCTCTCCGTCCGCCGTACGCCGTACTTCGCACTTATCTTAGTTTCCATGAACCCAAATTAATGAAATTTGGTTTATAGGTCCCGTTTGGGGTCTAGTTGATCCGCGAAGCTCGGCGTTACTGTCAGTCATCTCTAAGGGGTGAAAAATAGGGGTTGAAATTTTCAGACGCCGTAGCTCCCAAACTTCCGTAGACGGGTATGGTTTTTTTTTTAGTTTTTAAACTGATCTCAAACTAAAGAATTTTTGAGACCACCCGGCGGATTGTACGACCAGCCATTCATTTGCACCGAAAAGCTCCATCAACATGATCGTAAATGAAACGGTATAAATCCGGCCCAGATATCATTGCTAGGGAGCACCAGATTATAATCACGGATGTACATGAAGTCGAGTTGGTTGTTTTGTGATATTATTTCATTTGAAGAATGCTTTTAGATTTGGTTGATTAGTACGTCCGTAACTTGAACAAACGTTACGCTTCCTGCGTAACAACAAATAATTGGTTATTGAATTATTGGATTATTGTACCGCACATTTTTATGTGACTGCAATTCCCAGGCCGGCTCCAGTCCTCGATTTAGGGCTTTCCTGGGGGGAGCTCGAGGGTGGGTATTGACCACAGAAAACTGTGAACTGCGCTGAAGGGGCATCTATGCAGGGAAATAATAAACTTTGTGCAATAATGTTGCAGCGTTTTATTCCATTTTCGGATTCTACATACCTTGAAACGGAAACCGTCAAATTTAGTGGAGGGGGGGTGGCGGGGGCCGTACTCGATTCCAAAGTTTCATTATTGAAAATAATAAACCAAAAACAAAGCAATAAATATTTTACGATTTTGCCACTATTAGTAACAACAGCTCTCGTCATTTAAACTGTAAAAAATGTTTACTGGCAGGCCCATGCCACACCAACAAGCTATGTATGTGCTACGGTACCCTTCTAGATTTAATAAAAGGATTTTTGAAAATAATTATTTAGGGACAAATTATTATCATACCCAATATCTTAAACAATCTCGAATTAAGGTTTATAAAAGATCCTTATACGTTACCCGAACTAAAAGGTATCCACCGACACTGATGTACTGCAAAGATAGTAAGTAATCAACCAATATCGGTATTGCAAATAATGCATTGATTTCCCTCGTTAACCTGAAATGAAAGACAATCTGGGACGTTTACACTCTGAATATGATAGGTATAAATCATTAAAAACATCATGAATATTTTGGAACGTACACCTACTTACACAATTAAGTGGTTAAATTACTGATTAAATTCGTTTTTCGATTCAAAAGCTCTTCCAAGTGCTTTTGGTTCAAAACTGTATATACCCTACTTATTATATTTCATACCTTCTTATTTCTGTGTAAATTCGTCCGTACATGGATGGGCGTGTCCTTTTATTATAGTGAATGTCAGTGTTATGAGTGTGGCGAAAATTTCAAGCCACAGGTCAGGTTGACATATGACCAAATTTTGTTCAGAAATGTCTGCAAGCAAAACATGAGCGGTGCCTACCTACCTGGTATTATTTTATTTCAGATTATAAAAGCCAGTACCGATGGCGTTTTCCATTACCGAGACAGAATCTTATGGAGAAATGTGTTTGATGGTCAAATGTACCTAACTGTAGGGATAATTTGACCATTTTATTCTAAATTAGAAAATAATAATTAAAAGTAGGCAGCGTCTTATTCGAACAATTTGATTTTTCCCTGAATCCGGGAAGGGCGTGTAGGGTCTTGGTACACGCGAGGTAGCAATTTAAATGCTGGAAAAACTTTAATTTTTGGTAAATGAAAAATATTTTTCTATTAGGAGGGCGAATGGTGCTTCCTTCCCCTACATACGAGTAAACATCAATAACTTAGTTTATGGGTTTTTATCAAGTTTTGTGACTTGACTGGTTAATTATCGCTATGACTTTAGTAACACAGTCTTGCTGTACTTAATTAAGGTATTGCAAGGTTTTAGTAATATATAACTTTCGATAGACCAAGTTAGTTGTGATATGCTGGTAGTGGTTTGTGATAATACGATAAGTCCTTATGGTAAAACGAGAAGTTTCAATGGCATAAGATGTCATTATACTAGTTTCATCATTTATTAGGCCATCACAGGTGGTTCTGTTTACAATATTGTAAGAAACGGCCACGATAACGCTCAACAATTACAAGCTATATTATTTTATTCAAAAACCAAAACACAGCAACCAGGTTTTCTAACGTAAACTCACGGCAACCAATTCAAAACATGTGGTTTCCTTGTGGGTTTCTCCAAACTATCCCTCCCCAAGTTTGAGGCCGTCCACAGGCCTGACTTCTGCTCGAGCTAGCCTGTTAGCATTCTGGCCCATCTTACCTGGAACAGAACATCAATCTTCTTCTGTGTGACGACCCAAGGCCCAGTCCATTGGGGCTGTAATTTGGGGCACCGTCCTCGCACTCTTTTCGAATCAGCCCCCTTCACTAAAGAGAGGTTGCTTTGCCCGGCGATCGTAGAAGTCCTTCTGAGCCCTCATCTTCAGGCCAAAGTTTTCTTGGGCGAAGCTCCTTACTCTTTCCAAATTGGCACGCAGCTGGAGAGCGTAGGAGGTAGTTGGCAAGGGCGGTGTTGTCGGTGGAGGCCGCACCGTCGTGTCTGGGAGATGCAGGTCTCTTCCATAAAGAAGCTGGGCAGGTGAAAAACCTGTTGTGGAATGGGGTGCTGACCGATAGGACAAAAGAAACAGTGGGAGCATTCGTCCCAGTCAGCTTGCTGCTCGTCAACAAACATCGCCAGAAATTTTGTTATTGTCCTATTCATCCTCTCTGCTAGTCCATTTGACTGAGGGTGGAGTGCTGTAGTCCTTGTTCTCTGTGCTCCCAATATTGAGGTGACCTCCTCCAACAATTTCGCCTCAAAACTCCGCCCTTGATTTGTATGGATTTCCCAGGGTACCCCATTCCGGCTGAAGACCTGCTCCACTAGAGCAGCAGCCACCGTCTGTGCCTCTTGATTGGGTATGGGGATGGCTTCAGGCCATATAGTAAAATATTCCGCAGCAACCATTATGTACCAGTTTCCTCTCCTATACATCGGAAATGGGCCCAGAATATCCAAACCCATCCTGTCAAAGGGGCTTCCCACTGTTGTTTGTTGAAGTGGTGCCGGCTGTCGCTTCCCAAGCCCTTTGACCTTTTGGCATGTGTTACAGGTTTTGCACCAAACCTTGACATCATTGGCCATTCCAGGCCAAAAGTAATTCAATTTTACTTTTGCCCAAGGTCTTCCAAAATCCAAAGTGTCCCCGTTGGGCTGCTGTGACACTGCGTCAAAACGTTTTCAACATCGGCTGCAAGCGACATCCACCATTTGCATCCTCCCATCTGTGGAACAATTGCCCACCACTGAGTTCGAGGAATTCCCAACGGCCTATCAGATGGCGTATGACATGATTTGAGGCTGCTTCCTTAGACATGACGGTTTTTTCCCCTACTTGAAGTTTGTTTATGATCCACTCCACCCATCTTGCCAATTGTCCTTGTGGGTTACGGATTTTTGTCAGTCAGATTAGTGCTGCGTGATCCGTTCTTAAGATGAACCGTGATCCGTAAAGGTACTGATGGAATTGCTCCACACTGCGGACAGCCGCTAGTAGTTCTCGTCTCGTTGTACAGTAGTTCTGCTCAGCTCTACTCAGTCATTTGCTGAAGTAAGCTACCACCTGTTCTTGTCCATCAACCTCCTGCGACAGGACCGCCCCAATGGTGTGGGCACTGGCCTCACAGTCAAGGATGAAAGGCTTTTGCGGGTCTGGATAGATCAAAACAGGCACTGAGGTCATTGCAGTTTTCAAGTTTGTAAAGCTTTCTCCACATGACCGTGTCCAGACAAAGGGAGTCGACGCCTCTGTCAGGTGATGAAGAGGACGAGCTATTTTGGAGAAACCCTTCACGAACCGTCTGTAATACGAGCACATCCCAAGGAAAGATCGTACGTGCTTTTGTTCTGTGGTGTTGGCCACTCTCGGACTGCCATTGTTTTCACTGGGTCGGTCCGAATGCCTTCCCCCGAAATGATGTGGCCCAGGTATTTGGTTTCCCTTCTGAAGAAAGCGCACTTATCAGGTCTTACTTGGAGCCCTGCGTTAGCTAACCTTTCCAATACCCTATCAAGTTTCTCCAAGGCAGTTGTGAAGTCAGGTCCATACACAATTATGTCGTCAGTTGGTATGACCGCCTCCATCAATCTTTGAAAAGTTGCCAGAGCATTGCATAATCCAAAAGGCAAAATATTGAATTGCCAAAGACCCTTCTGGTACAATGTGAAGGCTGTCTTTTCCCTGTCTTTTTCTTTCAAAGGCACTTGCCAGTATCCACTGCGGAGATCCAATGTACAAAACCAACTTGACCCACCTAGAGTGTTTAGGAGACTTTGGACACAAGGCAAGGCATAGGAATCTTTCTTAGTGACTGAATTGAGCTTTCTGTAGTCGACACAGAATCGTGTGGTACCGTCTTTCTTGGGAACCAGAACAATTGGTGAAGCCCACGGGCTTTTGGACGGTTCTATGACATCTTGCTCAATCATGGCCTTCAGCATTGTATCTATCTCTTTCAGGTGTGCGAAGGGAATTCGTCGAGGGGCCTGCTTAATTGGCTGTGCCTCACCAGTGTCAATGGCATGTTCTACAGCATGTGTCCGACCAAGACATTATCCTCCATCAGCAAAGATATGCCTGTATTTCAGCAACACAGTTTTTGCAGCTTCGTAGTCTTGGGACCCATCTGAAGAGCGTTATCAAGCCACTGTGTATTATGCCCGTTGATGGCAGCCTGCAACACTCGTTCGAAGCACTGCCATCATTTCTTCAAAGGGATATAGCCTTCCTTATCCAAAAACATGAGCGCTCTGGGAATGCTCAACTGTGCTTGGAGTTTCTCGAGTAGGTACATCCAACCCTAAAATGCCTTTATCCCTTATCTCTACGATCAGAAAATTGTGGGTTACGAGCTTCCTTCCAACCTGTGCTGTGACCAAGCATTCACCTTGGACCTTGATTTTTCCTCCCCCAGCGGTTTCTAGAAACCCACAGAGAGAAGGTGAGCGAATCAGCTTGTATGTCTTGGCAACGTCAGGTCTTATAATGGATACTGTTGCACCAATATCAACAAGGAAGGAGCACAGTTGTCCATTGATGTGGATATCCACAAACAAAGCTTCTCGTCCCGTCCTAACTGCATAAAGGTACAATTTTTGGCTGTCTTTAACCCGTGTATCTGAGGTGTGATTCTCTGCCTTTCCCTGAGTTTGGTTTCCGGAACAAATGACAGTATTGGCTTTTGGTTCGCCTGGGCATCTTGCTCTTATATGCCCAGTGGACTTGCACCCCCAGCATTTCAGAGGTTCTGCTTGTGTCGGTGGGATAGGCACCTGTCGCGGTTTCAACCCTTCAGTCAGTCCTTTTGCTAGAGCATCCTGCACTGTCTGAGGGGTGGCCATTGTGAGAGTGCAACACAAATCTTGGTCTTTTAACGACTGAATGAACGCTCTTACTCCTACCCTGTCCCTGTATGCCTTAGTTTCTTCAGGGTATGCTCCTCAGACTAATCTCTCAATGTCCGTGGCTAACTCAGCAAGCTCCTCATTCTCCCTCTGGCGCCTAAGTATAGTGTAAAGCCATTTGCAATTTAGGCTTGGTTTCTATTGTGATCGGCTGCTCCTCCAATATACCTGTAATGTACGAACATGTCGAGCCTGATCGACCACACAGAGTGGGGACCCCCCGACCCCCATCTGGTCATGTCAGGGAGTATATAAGAAATTGTGTTCGCTAAATAAATCAATCATTCTCAATCAAGCTCTCGAACTGCCTCGTCTACTTTATTACCCTCGGATCATCACACTGGTGACAACCGACGTGAGACACCCACCGCCCGGCCTCCGCCCGCTGTCTGACCGAGAGGAGCGCCTTCGTAGCGACGCCCCACCATCGCCTCGCCTCGAGCGCCCCACTACATCGGCCGCGTCTACGGCGATAACGCCGCGCCACCACTTCCCCGTCCCGCCCAGCGTCCGACGTAAAACGCGAGTGGCCTCCGCAGGACCCATCACTTCTCGATCGCACCTCTTCCGGACTGGCGCCTACGAAGAAAATGGACACCAAAGCGACAAAACCCGCAGATGCGTCTGGTTCGCCCAATTGGAGCTGGTTTTCGCCCACGAAGGCCTCACCACATCGCAGGCACAATTCGCTCGGGCCTTCCTCGCGCTCGAGCCTCGTCAAGCGGACCTCTGCGCCGACATCCCCGCGTCGCACGCTAACAGCTACCGGACGCTAAAGGACCGACTCCTAGCAGCGCACGCACCCTCCGACGGCTCAAACTCACCCACCTCCTACAACCGACTACGGACGGAGAACTTCCCTCCGTACTCGCCCGGCGCCTCCGCCGCGCCCTACCGGCCGATACACCGACGCCTCTCCTCCGACAGCTCTTCCTCCGATTCGCTCTTCCGACGATGGTTTGATCACCGCAACTGGTATAACAGTGTTTTTTGCGTTTTTTTTTTTGTAGGTACCTATTAGTGGAAATTAGACTATTTTTTCGATATGTAACTCCGTTTTTCTTTGAAATGGGTTTCCACGATTTCGTCGCGAGAGATTTAGTTCGTGTTGACCATTTCTTTGTAACTCTTCTAACAACGAGAAAAATAGTCTTAGAGGGCTGAAAGGTTGAGGTTAACGCGGGTTGGATCGCAGATCGTCCCTTAACAAAAAACTACCCAACTATTCTTACGTTCATGTGATCAGGTGAGGAAGCTATACGGCCTACTCGAATTGCCAGACGTTTTTTGAAATATGAAGACCTAGAAGTTAACTTCAGAATTGATAGTACAGTGGACATGGCCACTTTCCGTCAAAAATATATCCTTCACTCGGTATTGCATGAGAGCTAAAATTTCATAATAAAGGCACTGCCGAAAGGCACAAGTTTGACTTCCACGTGGAAATCAAACCAGTGAGAAGGAGAAGTAGGTACCATTTTGGTTTATTACATTCAATAATAAACCTTTGGAATCGAGCATGAAAAAAAATGTTAACACCCCTCAAAATTTGAAGGTTTCCCTTTCAATGTACGCAGCATCCGAAACTGGAATAAAAAAAGTTCTGTCCGCCGTCCGCCATACGCCGTACCTACTTCGCAATTTTCTAAGTTATCAAAAACCAAAATTAGTTAAATTTGGTTTGTAGGTCCCTCTCTTTGGGGTCTAGTTGGTCCGCGAAGCTCGGCGTTACTGGTAGTCATCTCTAAGGGGTGAAAAATATGGGGTTGAAATTTTCAGAACGCCGTAGCTCGAATACTCTCAATCGGAGGGAATGGTTTTTTAAATTTTTTTGAATTGATCTTAAACTATATAATTTTTTGTGACCTCCCGGAGCATTGAACGTCCAGCAGTTCGTTTGCACTGAAAAGCTTCGTCAACATGATCGTGAATGAAACGGTATAAATTCGGCCCAGATATTGCTACAGAACACCTGATTATAATCTTGGATGGCTATCTGAAGTCGAGTTGGTTGTTCTGCGATATTTCATTTCAAAAATCTGTGATGGCTCTTTTGGATTTCGTTGATAGCTACTTTTGCAATATGAGCAAACGTTATGCTTCATGAATAACGAGGAATAAATTACCTATTGAATTATTGGATCCCGCGAATTTTTATGAAACAGTAATTCCCGGGCCGGCTCCAGTTCGCGATTTAGGGCTTTCCTGGGGGGAGATCATGACCACAGAAAACAGTGATCTACGCAGAAGGGGTATCTATGATACAGGTAAATAATAAACCATTGTGTAATAATTTGCAGCGTTATTCGAATAAATTCAAGTTTCCTCGCACTATCCTATCAACTACCTATCTATCTGTCAATAATTAACTTTCTGTCATACATATTTCAAAAAATGTGTTACCTCATACTCAGTTTTTGTTGCTCATATTCAGTATCATTTAATTAATTTCAGTTGAGTTCTCATTTTTACATACTTATCTTAAATACTGTTTACAGAACCACTGATAGCCGCAGCCGGTCTGGATTAATGATATAACTACGTATGTACTAGTACTAAACCTTAGATAAATAGAAATGATTTTATTGTTCTTCTAAACTGGTTTATATATTATACATTAGGTAGTATATTAGCCATTAGCCAACCGATGTTCAAGGCGCCATTGAACCTTCCCCTTTCATCACGTTAGTTGCGACAGGTAGGTACCTACGTGAAAATATGGATACTGACATGATAACTTCTGAATGCCACTCGATTGCTTGCCCTAGTAAGTTGTCGACATTCATCTGGTCAATCCTTTCGAAACATTCGGCTACTTTTCGAATCAATTCGGAAGACGCGATGGCCAAAGTAGCGAGGACAATGTTCGTCGAGGCTGCGACGGCTACCGCACTGTAAAACTGAAAAACCTGATACCACACGACGGCGTGTATGTTATTATTCCTTTCAAACGGCAGTGAAACTTCAAATGGCGCGGGGCCCTCAATCCCTTCAATATAGTATTTGACGTAAGCCATTATGTATCCATTGAAACACACAACCGTCACTTCGGCTGCAACAAAGTACGCGTACTTTTTGCATTTTCTCGTCAGAGCTGGAAGTGAATTAGTGCCGTTTTGATCCTCCATACGATGTAATAATGACTGCATTTTCTCAAAAAGGGAGAACAATTCTTTCTTTTTGATCGTCAAGACGGCCAGTCGGAAAGCCATCGTTGAAGTTGCGCAAATAAAACCTAAGTACTCGAGTTTCAAGTGAATGCTGCACTTTTCTGTGATGGTTCCGTAAATGGACAAGATCACGAATTCAAAGCCGACGAAAAGCACTAAGTAGTTCCAGATCGTCCAGAGAGTGTAGTTGATGCCATTCGTGGGTTGAACTAATCCTATTGCTTTCAACGCTGTGGTTGCGGGCGTGAACACGCCAAATGATGTGTGAGCCATTCTGCTTCGTCAAACGGTGCCGTTACCTGCGGTTATGAAATCAGGCGAAATAAATACAAATTTTCTAGAAGAAAAGGGTAAGTGCACATGTGGAGTTGGCGCAAACCCATCCATACATAACTATGTATATAATCGTAAGCCGTTGTTAGAGTGGACAAACGCTCCAAACTCAAAGAACTTCCATTACCTACCTACTACGGTTATGAAAGAAACGACAAGGCTATCTGGAGAGGTCTACGTAGATATGCTAGGTATATGGAACTCACTTTGCCTCTAGTGGGCACCCTGCTAAGTAAGTCCGAAAAGCCCTGAAAATTTAACTTCACTGCAAAACTTCAGGTTGCGCAAACTTTCGATGATATTACGTTGCTACTTACGTTGAACTGAGCAATATAGTTGTGAAAAGTGTACGTAAATAGTCAGTTTTAATCATTAGCTACGATGAATATAAATGTACGTACTTGCCAGCAGTAGGTAATTTATAGTAAGTGAAGTGGAAAAGAAAAAATAGGTGGGTAGATAGTACATACTTATCATTTTGCTTCCGAGTCTACCAAGGAAGCGGAATCTTTGCTTCCATTTTGATAGAATAATTTGTTGTCTTCAAAATCAAAATTTCTACTCGCGTTTTAGAGCTGATCAAAATTTGTTTTGGTGTCTATCCGTCTGTATGCCCACAGTCCTTGACACACGTATAGCTTCCTCAATTCAAATCCGACTTTGGTGAACTTTTAAGGACCAAGCGGGCTGGACCCCAGATGGCCCGCTAAGTATTAAGAACGATTGGATCATTGGTATGACCACTGCATATGCACAATCGCCCAATCCGTGGTAATCAATTTCTTACGAACCTGCGGCCCGATTCTGATGACATTTTCAGAAATGTTTCTTCAAACTACGCGGAGGAATTTACGTTCAACTTTTTTCGAACTAAACGTTATGCTTTATGCGGAAGCTATGTGCCATCAAACATAAGACCGTCTTTTGGTTTATTATTCTAGGAATAATACACCTATGTTTCAGCCAAAAATTTTTATAACACCCCCTCAAAATTCTTTCTTTCGCGTTTCAAAGTGCGTAGATTCCAAAAATGCAATGTCCGTCCGCCGTACGGCGTATCATGTGTATGTACTTCATTTTCGGTCTAAAAAATTCGTTCTTTCGCACGCAGGCTCCATTTCGGCCCTAGTTGTGTCCCGAAACTTTGCATGCCGATCGGATATACTCAGGGGTGTAATGAGTGAAAAACGGGTATAAAATGTATTTAAGGTAAAATGTATGTAAGGTATTTTTTGTGTTTTATTAAAATGAGCTTTTGAGGTATCGTTTTCCATGTTTTTTAGGACGAGAAGACCGAATATGAGGTCGATTTTGACCAAGGAGTGGATATTTAAGGTTCTAACGAAGTTTCCGCCTAATTTACGTTAAATTTTGGTCTGAAATCGTCGTTCTACCGCACACAGTTTGGGCCCCCATTTGGGAACAAAATTGGGTCCTACTTTTGCTCCGAAACTCGGCAGCCCGATCGCAATACACCCAGGGGTGTAATGGGAGAAAAATGGTTGTAAAAATAGCGTTTTCGTGGTTTTTCGAGGGATTTTTGAGGTTTAAGTGAACATGGCCGTCTGATGTATCGTTTTCCATGATTTTTAGGGCGATATGACCGAATATGAAGTTGATTTTGACCAAAGAGTGAAGAGTTGAGGTTGTAACGAACGTTAAGCTCCCAAAATTCAATTTTTATGAGTCAAAAACCTGGTAAATTGTTTGAAATCACCATAAATTTGTATGATATTACTAGATGTAGTATTATCAGGTGGATCAATTAAACGACACGATAAATTATCACAGATAGTCTGTAGAGATTTTTTTAAAATGACTAATTTTCGTGTTTTTGGGGGCCAAAATTGGTGGAACCCATCAAAAATAACTATTTCAATTACTGCATATGAAAGGAGAAATAAATTAACAGCAACATTTCTGTAGGTATGTCCAATAGAATAAGCCCAAGTGACAAGGACTTTGCAGCGTTTTTTGTAAAATAATTTAAGCTGGAATTGATTCGTTCATGTCACCGTTTCAACTGGTTGGGCGATATTTTGTTCTGATTCATCCTCAAACACATTTTTGAAAAGAAGTACCTACGATATTGGAATAATGAGGAGTTTCGCGAATCGCGACATTCAAGATGTTCGTGTCCGATTTTTATTTCATGGTTGTACCAAAGTGGTACGTATTTTATGAGTTCACGTATGGTAGAGTTTATGTGCAGCTGTACTCACACGAAATCTGAGATGATAGGTAGGTACTTACCTAGTTGTTATGACCTATAGGTAGGGTCTCATACGATTTCGAGTACCAACCCCTCTCTCCAGCAGTGCGTCAAAAGAGGAATAGCGTGAGCAATGTTTTGCCACTATACCTTTCCAGTAATTTGTGGGGGGAAAGTAAGAGGTGTGAACCACCTACATTCTATTACGGTGGGAAAAGTGACAGTAATCGTCATCCAAGGTCTAGTATTTTGCCGCTTCACACGAGAAGGTACGTCTAATTTGCGGTTTGACACGATCGCAAATAATTAGGTACCTATACCTAGAAATACTACCCAGCTATTGTCGTTTTTTGAACGGCACGTTAGTGCATGCATATTGTTGTGAAATAGGTGTAGTAATTTAGTGTAAACAACAAAATGAATTGGGCAACGTTTTAGTTCGACCGTCAAACAAGAACTCAACTTATATTTGCACTGTGTAACAACTGGATAACAGATTCCACATGTGTGGTGTGTCAGAATAACTGAGTGGAGGTATCGTTGCATAGCATCATCCCCCCTCTCCCCTTCTCAAGAGTGCAGTAAGGCCTAAGACGATCAGCATGGACCACCATTCTTTTTCGCGCCGGCGTTACAATGTGGTACATAAGGTCGGAAATCACTTTGACAATTTTACAGGGACCGACCCATGGCAGCTGCAACTTTGGGCACCAGCCGACCCTCCGCTGTGGGTTGAAAAACCACACTTGATCATTCGTCTTGAATCTGGGGGCTTCAGTTTTTACATCGTACCGACGCTTTGCTATTTCTGCTGCTTGAAGAAGCTTATTCCTAGCCAAGTCATGGGTGTCTTCCAGTTCTTTTCGTAGGATGTCAGCATAAGTTGTTCGCGGCTGTGGTCCAGGGACAGGTCCGCATAGGAGATGCACCGGGAGAGTTAGCTCTCTGCCCATCAGGAGTCTGGCAGGGGAGAACCCAGTGGCGGCTTGCTCCGTGGCGCGGTAGGCAAGCAGCAAGCAGGGTGGTTTGATGTCCCAGTCTTTCTGATTATTTCCTACAGTGGCTAGGAGGTTCCACAGCGTTCAATTGAAACGTTCAACTAGTCCATCACTCTGGGGTCGCAGGGGTGTCGTCCTTGTCTTGTGTATGCCGAGCAAAGTGGTCACTTCTTTGAAAACATCCGATTCGAAGGTCCTTCCCTGATCTGAGTGCAACTCTCTTGGGACCCCAAAGCGTGATATCACATGGTCCACCACCCCCTTAGCCACTGTTGAGGCCGTTGCGTCAGGGACGGGAAACGCCTCCGGCCACTTTGTAAAATAGTCTATGACTACAACAATGTACCGATTGCCTCGAACTGTCCGAGGTAGGGGTCCAATCAGATCAACTCCAACTCTTTCAAATGGAACGCCCACTGTATACGTTTTCATTGGTGCTTTTCTGGTTCCCTTCTTTGTGCATTTTCCTCGCTGTCCACATAAGATGCAGCTGGCACAGTATTGGCGAACATCTAAATGCATCCCCACCCAATAGTAGGTCTGGCACAGGGCTCCTATGGTCCTCCTACAACCAAAATGACCCACTTCGTGGGCATGAGACACCACTGTTCGCTTGAGTGAGTCAGGGACAAGGATTTGCAAGACATGCTTCGATTCATCAGCTGATTCCCATCTCCTTTTAATGATGTTGTCGTCCAGTAGTAACTGAGCAAACATGGCCCATAAGGCCTTCGTGCCTGCTCCCAGGTGCGCAACACTATTCCAGTCTGGGCGTTTTCCATCTCTTAGCCATTGGTGAACTCGACTCAAAGAACTGTCATGCAACTGCTCGCGACCCCAGTTGATGTCTCCCACATCGAACCTTACCAGTCTCGCATCGGTTGCTTCTCTTACTCTATTGTCTAACTGGTCGCAGTAACGACAGTTTGTGTCCACACATGGGCGCCTCGATAAACCATCCGCATTAGTGTGATGAACTCCTTTCCGATGCTCCACTACAAAGTTGAAGGACTGCAAGTGCTGCAGCCACCACGCTATCTGCCCGTCTGGCTCCCGAAAGGTTCGAAGCCATTGCAAGGCAGCGTGATCAGTTCTGACAGTAAATTCAGCTCCTGAATCTAAGCCATATGCCCTGAAGTGACTGAGAGCCTTCCCAAGGCTCAGAAGTTCTCGGCGGGTCACACAGTAGTTCTTTTCAGCCTTTGACAGACATCGGCTGACACACATTCTTCTTTTATGTCCGCAATTAACACTGTGTGTTCTCTCTTCTCCCCATCGCCAACTTCAAGAAGTAACTGACATATTCCTAGAACTGGTGATGTCTCACCAGTTATTGTCCTTTTAACCAGCCTCTATTTCCCATGCTACAGCCCTTTATGGCACCTTTCACTATGTCTCGTCTCACTATAGTCTTTGTTGCCCCAGTATCCACAACCATCGCACAGGGCATTCCATTCACATGCCCCGGCAGAACTATGGATTCGTTTCCCCCCACGCGGTAAACTACAGTTTCATCTAGGGATATCTGTGTGGCCACGTGGCAGCTGGGTGCCAGACTTCGGCCCATTTAGTCTGCCCCTCTTTCGTTTCCCACCTCGGTGTTGTTTTGTCGACCCTGATTGTTATGTGTGTGGCAGTGGAACCATCCATGGCCGGGAGCATCACAACGCCAGCACAAAAGCGTTTTCCTCTTTTTCTCCTCGTCCCTCCTCTCCACCCATCTTGGGCGCTTGGGTGGTGAAAGGCTGCTAATAGCGCGATGTACATCAACAGGTCCCAAGGCCTATTCTGTAGTGATACTGCGTACAATGCTTGACGATCCCGCCAATTTCACTGCAGCTTCCATTCTAAGCGCCACTGACAAAGCATCTGGCATGGTCGCTGGCCAGCTGCCAATCACTAATCGGCGTACCTCAGTGTCTCTCAGGCCTTTCATGAATTTAAAGACCAGTTGTCCTTCAGCAGCGATGTAGCCAACCCCAGGCCAAGCTTTGTGAGCCAAGTCACGTAATGCTTGATGGTAGTCTCTTAGTGTCTCTTTTGGTTGTTGGGTACGACTATTAAGCAAAGTGACGTACAACTGAGCATGATTGGCCTCCCCAAACCGATCCTGAAGTGCTTGTACTAGGACGTCATAGGAGCATGGACACTCCACTTGGGTCAAAACCGTGAGTGCTGGCCCTGCCAATGATGCTGACAAGGTTGAAGCCATCGTCTCCTTATTCCACTTCCTCTCCCGAGCAATTCCTTCAAACTGTCGCAGGTAAGCACTCCATTCAACAGATCCATCGAAGGGCTTCGGCTTCAAGAACGCTGTGGCGCTGTTGGCGGTAGAGGGAGACGCACTTAGCTGCCGAGGAGCCGGAGGCGTAGCTTCTACACTGGTGGTCGTGGCAAGGCTCTCCTGAAGACGTTGTAGCTGCGTGTAAAGAGGAGCGATTTTCCGGTCAAACTCATTGGCGATCAACTCTTTCACACCGTCCACACATTCGATCATCATTTGCTTGTATGGCTCCATCGCTGCATCCACATCTACAATAGGAGTAGGGCACTGGGCGACAGTTAGTTGATCTGACTGCCCTGGAGGGTCAGTCTCAGCCTCCGGTCGTTGCGGTGATGGGTTCCGAATAGTGCGCCTCGTGTTCATCCCACTTCTGACACCAAAATGTTGTGAAATAGGCGTAGTAATTTAGTGTAAACAACAAAATGAATTGGGCAACGTTTTAGTTCGACCGTCAAACAAGAACTCAACTTATATTTGCACTGTGTAACAACTGGATAACAGATTCCACATGTGTGGTGTGTCAGAATAACTGAGTGGAGGTATCGTTGCATAACAATACATATTATGAAGTAGGTAGCCATCTCTGCATCAGAAAACTTCTCTTTCGCTACTTTATGTCATTGCTGTATCAATAAAGATCTGGTCTAGTATAATTAATGGATTATTGATAGGCTTGCTATGGAGAAAATATACGACAACAAAATTTAGTTATTCAAAAATTTTTCACGGAAAACCCGCTCTGTGCATGTGTACCAATCCAAGCACACAATATTTCAGCTCGATTTCTGCTATTCTTCCATAAAGTTACTATGGGCGTTCCAAGGATTGCGTACTAATTGTACATATATACAATGTTCTTCATCCGAAGTTAATGTTTTAGATGGAGTTTTGTTGAGAATGATCAGAAAATATACCTACATGAAATTTGTATAAAAAAAAGCTGGAATTTGAAATCAAAAAGCTAAAAATTCAGTCTTACTTTGACGTGAAATTCGTTCATAAATAATAGAAAATAATTATTGTCGCGGTATCCTCCCAGAACCACAACTCTTGTACGTAGAAATAAGATCTCGCCAAATAAACTTAGAAGTGGGGACAGAAGACGCAGGAGAGCCGAGGGGCAGCCTATATATACTCGTCTCCTTCGCCTTTTTAACCATTCTACGCTCTCCTCTAGTCGCTGACTACTCTCTCTCCTCCTTACCTCGTCTCCCTCCTCAACCTAAAAGATCTTGGGCACGGTGGAGGTCCACCCATAACCAAACCAAGCAAACTACCCTAAAAAGATCTCGGGCATGGTGGTGGTCCGCCCATAACCAAACCGAGCACACTCCAAAAAGATCCTGGGCATCGTGGTGGTCCGCCCATAACCAAACCAGGCAACGCTCCTGAAAGAATCCGCGCATGGTGGTGGTACACCCATAACCAAAACGGACACACTCCTAAAAGATCCCGGGCATGGTGGTGGTCCGCCCACAACCAAACCCGGCACATCCCCCCTCACACCGCTCGTGGTGGATGGACGCTAAAACGCATTCATCGCAATGATCATTGATAAGAATCACAAAAATTTTAACAATAACTAGGTACTGTGATTATGGATCAGTGTCATTACTTTTTCCACAACATAAGTAGAGTAGGGTCAATTAATTTACAGCTTTACGATGCCGACAATGGTGCAGCACCTGTAACGATGAGTATAATCAACAGTTAACACGATTCGTCACGAACGTTGCACACAACCTATTATATATAATTCGCGCCACTGATTATCAGCAAAATACTATGTGCACTCCTCCCAGGTGTTACCTAGTTATCTGAGCTCTGATGTGATTTACAGCATATTCTACTGAGTGATCTATCTAGCTTTTGCATAAATCATTAGTAGATGTATAGATATTAGTGTAGACTGAGTACTAAATCGTGATTTGAC
The DNA here is from genome assembly GCA_954871275.1 of Leptopterna dolabrata. NCBI lineage: Eukaryota > Metazoa > Arthropoda > Insecta > Hemiptera > Miridae > Leptopterna > Leptopterna dolabrata. Next base: position 28,020,622 of record OX940982.1, on the reverse strand, counting down.
GATCTATTTCGTTTCTACGGTTTCAAATGCTTCTTCTACTTGTTGAGTCGTTTTCATTTTCGCTCATGCATCCATCAGCTTGAGCACAGCGATGAACGAATAACTTTGTTTGAGGATCTGCAAGGTGGGCACAAAAGTTTATGACAAGGTATTTCAATTTCATTAATTGAATGATTACAACCGCAATATTCTACCATTGAGACAAAATAACAGAGTAAAAGTTCAGAATGTTACGTACGGATAAATATGTTGGTAAATTGAATTCGACTGCCCTCCTGAAATGTAGTGACAATCCTTTATCTGCCATCCACGCCGGGAGTATCAGGAGTTTTCTGTCACTTGGACTTAGTTTGTACCAGTAATTTTGGTACACGGCTTTGTGTAATTTGTCTCTCTGAAAAGCAAAATGTATACTGGTACCTATCTACCATTCAATTTACATATTATTATATATGTAATAAATCGTTCTAATGAAAAAACAAGTTTAAGTGCTGAATGGATCCCGTTCCGAAGCACTGATTTACAATGAACTTATTTCAAACTGCATGTAACTGCAGGATCGAATTATGCATATCTTTATTTAAGGTAGGTAGGTACTTTTTGCTGCACCTTGGACCTTGCCACGACCCTCACCAGCGTGTGAATGTGAATCATGTGTATACTAGTGGATATAAGTGGTGTCCTATAGTACATAAACGTTATACAGTTATGAAAGTTATTATGCATGTATGAAAAGATAAGTTACTAGATGTTTATAAATTTGTACCAATAAAGACATATTTTGAAGAAAGAAAAAAAAAACTCAAAGTTGGAATGCGAACCCACCTTGTTTTTGAAAAATCTTGATTCAAACAATTTTGCTTTGCTCGGAGCCCTAGGCTCTTCCGAATCTGAATTCTATTCAAGATCATATGTAACTAGGTACTCCTACCTACCTCGCCCAAATTCGACATCAGGTTCCTAGTTGTGGAACCCTTATAAATATTAGTTACACCAACTATATACCAACCTTGATAGGTAACAACTTAATTATAATTATGGTCATACGATGGGAAGAAGCTATACTCCCCACCCATATTAAAAAAGTAATTTGTCGAAAAAAGGCTTAATTTGACGATGGAGATCTGTATTATAATTATCCAATATTGTTTTTACGTCGCACTTACCCCAAGAGATATGATGTGCCCACAAAAACAGAAATAACTGGGGATGGAGGCGCATAATAAATTTAAGAATATATATTTGTGTAAGTTAGTTCCGTTTTCGATTCCAACCTGGAATACAGATACAGAATGCATGAGATAGATACAAAGTTCGGACAGTTAATAATTAATAAATATCGAATATATGAATATAAGCTATAACTCCGATTAGAATATATATGCATTTCGCATCGCCTTAGTCGGTCAGCTAACTTACGAGTCGCAAATTTTAAAAAGCCGGAGAAGCTAAAATATATAGGTAGGTTCATCCCTACTGATCAGTGACCTGGTACTATGTTCAGTACTCAACTTACGTACCAGCATGGTCAATGTACATTCTAAAACGAATGAACCACTGGAATTCGAAGATCCCCTCTGCTCCCCTCTGCTGGATATTGGAAGACCGGTTTCGGTTATGCAACTATCATCAGTTGAGTTTCTTTTGCGATACGTGACACCGTCCATCATCAGGTCCATCATCCATCAGCCATCATCAGTTCTGCTGCGACAGAAAGGAACTGATAATGGTTGTATAACCGAAACCGGTCTTCCACTAAGCAGAAGAGGTCATCATCTTTCGAAAAACCTCACCCTAATTATCCAGTTTGAGAGGTAACGGGTGGGGATTCCCTCATATCTGCCTGTAATTATGGACAGTATGTATAGCATTTTGGCATGGATATGTCTTACCGTTGGGGGTCAGCCAAATTTTGCATGACGCATTTTTAAGAGCAAAAAACGTCACGCTATTTTCACTTACAACCAATCCGTTGCTATGAGTTAGTAACTTCGTTAGTTTTCATCACACGAAAATCGTTCTCCATTCGCTGGAAAGCTCTTGATTTACCTCGTATCTATCTTGTAGTTATATATTAATTTATTTAAAATTCATCGAGTTTTAGGCCAAGATATAAATAGGTATAAACAGTAGATCATGGTTTTCTGTTGGAAAAAATTGGAGGAAATAAAGTGACCTATTTCATTTTGGTTTATTATTTTCAATAATGAACCATTGGAATCGAGCATGAAAAAAAAAATTCTTACCCCCCCTCAAAATTTGATGGTTTACGTTTCAAGGTATGTAGAATCAAAAACTGCAATAAAAATATTTCTGTCTGTCCGCCGTACGCCGTACGCCGTACGGGCCACTTTTCTTAGTTACCATGAAAAAAAATTGATGAAATTCGGGTTATAGGTTCCGTTCGGCGTCTAGTTGGTCCTCGAAGCTCGACGTTACTGTGAGTCATCTCTAAGGGGTTCAAAATAGGGGTTGAAATTTTCAAAACGCCTATACCATTTTTTTACGTAAAAATTTTTACGGTTTTAAATATTTCTTGAACTTGCGAGTTTTTTAAGACCATCCGGAGCATCGCACGTCCAGCCGTTCGTTCACAGTAAGGCCCCGAAGTTTGCACCGACAGGCATTTTCGACTCCAGTGTGAATGAAATTGTATACAATTCAAACCAAATCTCGTAACCAGAGACGCGCCCACAATAGGAATTTGTGAATACGGCCAATCATTGGTAGGGATCACCTGATTATATTGGCGGAGTATGAAGTCGAGTTGGTTGTTCTGTGATATTATTTAATTTGAAAAATGATGGCTCTTTTGGAGTTTGTTGGTAGGTAGTGAAACTTGAACAAACGTTGAAGTATTATTGATGGGTAAATTATTACTACGGTAAATCATTACACAACGGTTCATTATACCATCTACGTAGAAGGGGCTGGAGTTTGTTGGTAGGTACTTTTGCAACTTTTTTCACTCCTAATCAACAATTTCTTTTCAGAACTTCATTATGTGTGTTTCTTTTTGTTAGGTACTGTTTGTCATCGGCAGAATTATTTTAGCAACATTTAACTCGTGATTTAGGTAGGTACCTAGTAACGAGTACGGGGTTAGGTACTAACCTACGGAGGGTCTGCGATCTACATAAATATGCATAGAATAGTACATATTATATTATATAGACGGGTTATCTATACATAGAGCTGTGATCTGTAACAGAAGGGTATTCTATACAAAATAATAAACCGTTGTGCAGGGATTTGCAGCGTTTTTGAACGTGTTTTTGTTTTTTTTACATTGGACATTTTTTGCATGGGGAAAAATAAGACATATCCATGTACCGATGTATATGTATGTATTGTAGATACTCAACATCAGCTTACTGAAGTTTTTCAGTTATATTAATTCAGTAATGAACGATTTGTAATTCGAGGTAAAAGAAGTATGGTATGAGTTGAGCCACTCACAAATATTATTTCACAGGGTTTTTATTCTTTATACAAGTAAATATTAGTAATAATTCAACAATTCCAGTTTGTAGTATTTCAATTTACGTAATGCAACGAGGAAGGATTGATGCGGAAGGTATTCTGTGATTTAATAATAGCCAGTGCCTTAAAATGGGGACGAACCTTCACTAATTAAAAACTAATTATGGACATAGGGCTGCTACACCCTAATAACCCCCCTAACCCCCTAATAACATGCTACACCCAGTAAAGCATGTTATTAAATTAGTTAAAATACGCTTTTTAAGTGGTTGAAATAATTATTAAATTGAAGGACCGTGCATTAAATTGATAAATAATTGGGATTAAAACGATTAGTAATATGATTGGAAGGGTTATCAAGTGATGTGACTAGTAGTATGTTAGTACAGTAGTACCTAACTGTAGTATGTTTTCTCCCACTAGATTACCCCGGAAGCCAAGGACGCTAACAATTAGCTGTAAGCTGAAAAAATTTCTTTACAAAAACTATTTTACCTTCGCAAGCAGGTACCCGGAGACGGAAATGTGTACGATCGACAATAAGCAGTCGACCATCATTGCGGAGCTGAAGAGCGCATTGGTGTCTTCGACTATCCTGAAATGGGAGTTGGCGAGTACAGTAGGTACATACCCACATACTTGGGCGAATTCAAGCTCGATCTGCTACCATAAAGTGATGTGTCTGTGCATTGAGCAATGCACCATGTGGGCGGCTGTTCTCCTTCGAAGAGGAATGTGCATGGAGGATTCGATGTTTTTATTTCATAATCGGATTTTCCGCCCATGAAAACAACCTTGTGCAAATTTTCAGCCGTATATTCTGCCTAGGTAATCTTTGTTACAGCAAAGGTGGGAAGAAAGCGTGAGAAGCCCCTGAGGCGCAGCGGAGTTCCACAAAAATTTCGAGAGGTATTTTCGGGCTAGTGAGGACCCTCAAATTTGCATCTTTTGGAAAGCTGTCATCGCTATTCCTAGGTATGTTTCCATTAATATATTAAATTACCAGAGCAGAAATTTTGAAGAGAATACCTATGTTATTATTGGCCCTTGAAAACGTAGGTTGGTACACATCAGAAAAACCTGTAATCAGGTTTTTCGAGTCGAGATTTCTCCTTAGTTTGGAGTTTTTCCTGCAAATCCTAACTACTATGTAGTGCTTAGTGACGGTATTAATTTATGCATTATCCTCCCCGGGAATATCTATATTTCTCACCCAATACATCATTATATATCTCGCATTTGTACGCTATAAATTATTACACGACGATTTAACATTTTCCTGTACAACAGACCCCTTCTGTGTAGTAGGTAAGAAAACAAGGTAGGTCCTACGTAGAATCCGAAGTTGGATAGTTTATTGCGGTGGATAACCCACCTACCCGTACACACAAACACTACAAACATGCCACCGAAGTCCGGCAAACTTTCGGCAATTGCAGTTGAATAGGTACCTACGCATATTCCCCCATCCCCATCTCCTGTAACGCGTCATTCCAGCCCCACGACCCCCCCCCCCCCCCCCCCACCAACCGGTCATTTTCGAAATTCTAATGGTTGACAATAACAGTTACTGAGGATGATTTGATCACCGAAACCGGTATAACATTATTTTTTTGTGTGTAGGTAGCTATTTGTGAAAATGGTCAACCTTTCAGTAACTCCGTTTTTTGTTTTTTTGTTTTTTTTTATGGTGTCGTGGTATTCTCCCAGAACCACTCCTTGTAAACCTGCAAATATTAGAATTCGCAAATAAACTCGCAGAAGTGGGGACGAAAGACGCAGGAGCACGGAGGAACCCAGTGGGGTTCCCCACCATCCTCCACTAGCTGGAGGATGGAGGGAGACAGCCCTGAAGGGCTATAAAAACTCGACTCCTTCGCCTTTCCAGCCATTCTACGCTCTCCTCTAGTCGCTGACTACTCTCTCTCACCTCACTCCTCATCTCTCCTTAAACTCCTAAAAGATCCCGTCGCAGTGGTGACAGCTAGTAGTGTGGAACCTTTACCGATGACATCTGCTAGTGTGGAACCCTCCGGACACAACCTCATGCCGCCCGTAATGAATCGCAGCCATATACATTCACTACAAATGGGTTTTCACGTATTCATCGCGAATGATTGTCCTTTTTCTCTCAAAAGTGAAAACAAACAAATCCACAACCAAATAATTATACTTACATGATGACCTCCGAATGCCAGTCGATCGTATCTTTCAGCAAGTGGACGTTGTTCTGATTGATTCCTTCGTAGCGTTCTGCAATTTTTTTTGTTATTCCCGAAATAATCACAACTACTGTACCAACGAAAGTGTTACTCACAATCAAAGTCAACCCCTGATCGAAAAACGATAAGAATTGGAATATTATCACATGATGCATATGATCCCCATCTCTTTCAAACGGCATGTACACCTCGTACGGTGCAACGACGACACCATCCGTGTAGAATTTATAATAGCTGTACGCATAGGCTGGCATTGTAGTGAAGGAGACGATGCACACAGAAACAGCCATTATGGCGTAACATGTATTTTCCCATGAATTAACCGTTTCGACGCCGTACACATCGACTACCTTATCTGCCAAATTGTTTATGCGGTCAATGAGACGCAAAATTTCTTTTCTGTTGAAAGCCATAATCAAATGTCTGTATACCATTGAGAGGCCAGCGATCATGCCGCTGATCGTTTCGAGATTCAAGTAGTAGGGGTTCTCATTGAGAAGCACGCCCAGTAAGCAAACCAGCTCGAAATGTATAGACGTGTAGAGCAGGTAATACTTCAAGACAAAGGCTATCACTCGCTGCGGCTTTTTCATTGGACTTGCAATGCCTTGCACCGCCATCAGTTTTAACGCCAACGAAAATAAATTTCGCTTCGGTTTCTCAGTAGGTTTCACACCTGAAAAGAGTGCAAAACCTTAACTTATTAAGTAGGTAGGGGGATTGGTAGGTCCCATGGTAATGTAAGTAGGTACCTACCTACATACCTAATGTAAGGAACTTTTGTTGGTACTGGAACTCAACAATTCCTTACAATATTTGGTTATAACCACAAACATTTCCACCTTCCTCTAATGAATCCACACGAAGAGTTGATGATATTTTGAAGAATGACGACTACAAACACGCAATAAATTACAAAACAATAATAAATGAATTATGTAAAAATTTACTCGCCATAAAAACTGCAAAAAGGAGTGATATCCATTTTGCTCGCCAAAATAGCTTTTAATCCTATTTTCGGCTGAGGAGATTTTCTTGGCGAGAATGTTTACAACAGGGTTGTGTTTGGGTGGGATATCACATCTTTTTGCATTGATGAAGTAAACAGTTTTTCCCATTAGGTACCTAAAAAAAATTTCTTAGTAGGTACCTACCTACCTACTAACCTTTAAAAAAATGTTTAGACCAATCGGGTTGAGATTTTGAACACTTCCTCAGGGAGCCCCAGTGAAGTGTGCCAAATTTCAGCTCTTTTAAAACCCTCTCTAACCTACTCCTAGAAACTGCACCCCGTCCCCCCTCCAAAGGTGGACAGTGCGGTGGGGGGGTGCACAAAAGGCACTCCAAAATTTCAGTTCGATCTTATGTCTGTGAGGCTGTAACTCTGTCAAAGGAACCGGCAAGAAGAAGTAGAAAAACTTGAAAACGAGCAATTTCAAATTTCCATAACTCCGGCACCTGATGGTCCCGAGGGTTGAAATTTGATACGCGTCCTCAGGAGCCCCTGGAGAATGAATGAATGTACGAAAAATCAACACCGGAGATCTCCAGGGGGCCAAGATGGGAGGGAGGTAAGAAACCCAAGTTGTTCTGTCTTGTAAACGTGTGTCTTGGTCGGTTTCGAGTTTTAAGGTTTTCTTGTTCTTTGTTCATGATTTGTTCATTTCTTTTTTTTTTTAATCCTATTTGTACCATTTGACAGAAGTAGTTGTAGGTAGCTAATATCTGTCGGTGTATAGGACGTACATTCATTGATTTCGAAGAAAAAAGTTATTTTTTATCTTAAGTAAGTCCATAACAATGTTAAAAACCCCAGCGAGTAGGTATCTACGTCGAAGTGACATCAACGTGTAGAACGTAGGGTAATGGGTACCACCTGTACTAATGGGTAATGGTATGGTACTACCTGTACTAAGTAATGGGTACTTCCTTACCTTCCATGTTTCCCGATGAAATAGGCACCTACCTAACATAGGTAGTTTGGGGGGGACTCTGTGGTATCTCCTCTATCTGAAATGGTTGTCAAATCGTTTGTGGGTTTGTTTGGGAGTTTGACTGGTCAATCGCGTTTGGATCGGTTTGCATAAAGATTAGGCCGCCTCCAAAAGGTTGATGGGTACCTAATTGTTGAAATCGTTTCATTCTTCGCGCTCCACCAGCTCATTTGGAATATTCATAACAAACTGTATTGGGGCTGAAGGAGTTATCAAAAAATTAGGAGGTGAACTCGATGAATTGAATGTATCCAGGTGGCACGAAACTATCCTGAAATTTTTATGTACCTACCTAACAAAAAAGCAATTAGTAGATGATAGCTCGAACCTTTTAGGTGCCTACCTAGCATCTGTGTCTACACAATAGCTGACTAACCCTCTTGATTTTGATGCGCATTTTTATGTTACCTACATTTTTAATGATTAGAAAGTGTACTTCTGTGCTTGCTTGTTGATGTCTATAAGTTTATGTTCGATATTTTATGAAATGAGGTTGGTCATTGTAATTACATTCAAGTTTCCTCGAAACCTTCATCAACCAGTAACCCTTTGCACCCTCTGAAAATGTGGCTATGTTGATATCAGTTAATATTTTGTTGTATTAAGATCCGTCTGGTTGAAAGCAAAAAGATCTTTTCATAGTGTGATTCAAAATCCAACGAGCCTACCAACTTACAATAGGAAATTGAAAATTGAGATTTTTGTTTTCGTCATTCTTAACTCCAGTTTTCGACTCTTTTAATCATAACTTAGGGATCGATAAAAGAGATGAGGCTGATTATTCAAGCTCTCATGACATTCAAATTACTTCGTACCATATCCACTTAGTGTCAGCTTCAAGAAAAACCTTCCTTATTTTGATAATTGATAATTTTGTTTTTCAAGTAGATATCTAAGGATCGTAATCTAGGCAGCCGTAGCTCAAGTTGGTCTCAAGCAAATTTATAGGCAAATTAGACAGCCTAATATTGAAAACTCAACCTTATTATTCATTGAAGCCCCACGACGGCTTATAAAACCTATGAGAGAACGGTTCGAGCTCTTTCGGTCCAAATATAAGTCACGCCGCATACTTGGTATTCAGGTGAAAAACACAAAATAGTAGATGCCTATATACCTACTTCATCGAAATTACACGTTGGCTTTTCAAGTTTGGCAACTCAGTGACAATTTGAATTTTTCATAACTTGTAATCATAGGGAAAAACTCTGCGTGTTTTCTTGAAGCGTTATTTATTAATCACACCGTTAGTTTGCTAAAACTCCTCATCAACAATTCCACTAAAGGGTGCATCGATGGTTCCCTACCTAGTTCTCTATAATCAGGCAAAGAGTTTACCATGATAATCCCTAAAAACGGACACTTGGAAGATCACGTGGGTCGATAACTGATAGGTAGGTACGTACCTAAATTATTATGCGGACTCAAACCAATTTCATACACGTGTCAAGGTTTCCAACTATAATGAACAGTATTCTCTATACCTGGGGGGAAAGACCACGCTCTAATCAAACACCCGGAAAACATTGATTTTACCAAAAATTTTAATTGCTACTCCACCCTTCAACACTGAGAAAGAACGGCTGCTAATTCGAGTAGACAGTATAGCTTCCTCACTTGAATCACATGAACGTGTAGAATAGTTGGGTAGGTTCGTTTTGATACAGGACCATCCGTGATCCAACCCGCGTGTACCCTCAAAATTTCAGCTCTCTACGACTATTTTTTGCGTAGTTAGAAGCGTTACAAGGAAACGATCAACATTTCATGTTCGCGCATGCGCAGACGAATGAAATTTATATGGAAATATCAAAGTATTATTCCTGATCGAACCTCCAAATCTGAACTCATTTCAACGATATTTAAGGTAGTTATGGGCGTTTAAAGTATTTCAAGTTTGCGCATGCGCAGACGGAACGATGTCTATGATTTCGGAAAGGGATCATCTGCGATCAAACCCGCGTGTACTCTAAAATTTCAGCTCTCTCCGACTATTTTTCGCGTAGTTAGAAGCGCTACAAGGAAATGGTCAACACTTCATGTTCGCGCATGCGCAGACGAAAGTTACACTACGATTCCAATGAAATTCATTTAGAACTATCAAAGTAGTATTCCTGATCGACCCTCCAAGTTTGAACACATTTCAACGACATTTTTTAGGGTTATTATGGGCGTTTCAATTAATTCACGTTTGCGCGTGCGCAGACGAAAGTTAAGTCATTTTTGCAATTATTTTGTTATGGGACCATCTGTGTTCCAACCCGCATCTACCCTCCGAATTTCAGCCCATTTCGACCATTATTTCGGGTAGTTATGGGCGTTACAAGGAATTACCACAGACAGACAGACACGGAACCAAACATGTTCCTCGATGTCTGAAACGCAAAATGGTAGTGGAAATTTTCATTTTGGAGGACATAAATTTTTTTTTACTCAAACACGATTCCGGTAGTGAGGAAGCAAAAGTGGTGACGGAAGGACGGAGACAATCATTGATGGTCGTCCATCAGTAGACGTTCCTTCAGAAATGACCATCCTTGGCCGGCATTTTGACCATCCGTAGCGACCCGTGACCATCAGTAACTGACCTTAACTGTTAAGGTCATAGTTTAACGGGACGTCGGCTTTCACGGAGGCGCCTGTGGTGTCCGTGAGGCAATGACGTTCCGTCGCGTTCCGTGCGCACTAGTGAACACGATGGACGTACTCCGTGGTGGGTTCCTTAACGAACATCCATCCGTCACGATCACGGAGCCACTCATCTGACGGAGGTTCATCGTTCCGTAAACCAACGGTGATGACAAAGGACGGGTATGAGGAGCATCCGTTGTCCGTTCGTCGTCCGTAGTGTCCGTAGGATCTTGTTGTCATTACGGAGGGGTATAAAGGTGGCTTCCGTCGTTGGAACGTCGTCCGTAATCCGTCCGTGGTGAATCGCTGTCATTGAGGAGGGGTGTAATTGTGGCTTCCGTCGTGGAATGCCGTCCTTAGTGTGTCCGTGGTTGACAGTTGTTATTAAGGAGGGGTATAAAAATGTGGCTTCCGTTGTGGGAACACCGTCCGTACAGAGACGGCGTATCGTCACGGACGGGCATGAAGGTGTCTCCCGTAAAAGAAACGCCGCCCACAGTGTGTCCGAAGGAGGTCGCCGCCATTACAGAGGGTGTGAAGCTGACTTCCGTCATATAGAAACAGTACTTCAGTAAATAAGGGGTTTTTTCCAGGAAAAAAAAGTCCTATAACAACGTTTCTCAGCATTTCCACATGAAAGAAGACTAAATTTCCTTCAAAACTCCTGTATCAACTTTTAAGTTTGGACAATACATAACGCCGCAGGCGCGTTTTGAAAGTAGGGCGATTTTTGGTTTATTATTTTCAATAATGAACCTTTGAAATCGAGCGTGAGAAAAAACGCAGCAAAGTCCTTGTCACATGGGTTTATTATTCTATTGGACACACCTACTATTATGTTGGCTGTTCATTTTTTGTTTCTTTAATGTGAAATAATAATTGAAATAGCTATTAATGATGGTTTCTACCAATTTTGGCCCCCAAAACACGAATTAGGTTACGCTCCTTTTTTTTCAAATTATCTTTGATCATTGCTAGAGCCATTTAATCGTCTTGATCCATTTTTTCTAGTGTTATTATACAAATTGATGGTGATTTCAGACGATTTCCCAGATTTTTGAGGTTTTTTTCGCACACAAGCTCCATTTGGGCCCTAGTTGTGTCCCGAAACTTTGCATCCCGATCGGAATATACCCAGGGGTGTTAAGAGTGAAAATGTGGATAAAAATAGGTACTTTTTGGTTTATTATTCTGTGAATAATACACCTATGTAATCGCTCATCAAACAATTTTTATAACACCCCCTCAAACTTTTTTCTTTTCCGTTTCAAGGTGCGTAGATTCCAAAAATGCAATGTCCGTCCGCCGTATCACGTGTACCTACAGGCTTCATTGTCGGTCTAAAAAATTCGTTCTTTCGCACACATGCTCCATTTGGGCCCTAGTTGTGCCCCGAAACTTTTCAGCCCGATCGGAATATACCCAGGGGTGTTATGAGTGAAAATGTGTGTAAAAATAGGTACTTTTTGCGTTTTCGTAACATGTTAGTAACATGAGCTTTTGAGATATCGTTTTCCATGTTTTTGGGGACGACAAGACCGATTATGAAGTCGATTTTGACCAAAGAGTGGAAAATAGAGGTTCTACCAAATGTTCAGCTCCCAAAATTGATTTTATATGCGTCAAAAACCTGGGAAATCGTCTGAAATCACCATCAGTTTGTATAATAACACTGGAAAATGTCAACACGTGGATCAAGACGATTAAGTGGCACTACCAGTGATCAAAGGTAGTTATTTATAAAAAAAAAAAGGAGCGTACCCAATTTGAGTTTTAGGGGCCAAAATTAATGGAAACCATCAGAAATAGCTATTTCGATTATTACGCTTAAAAGAAACAATAAATGAACAGCCAACATTTCTGTAGGTATGTCCAATAGAATAATAAACCCATGTGACAAGGACTTTGCAGCGTTTTGTGTTTTAGTAACATGTTAGTAACATGAGCTGTTGAGGTATCTTTTCCCATGTTTTTGGGGACGAGATGGCCGAATGTGAAGTCAATTTTGACCAAAGAGTGGAAAATTGAGGTTCAGCAAAAGATTCAGCTGCCAAAATTGATTTTTTATGAGGCAAAAACCTGGAAAATCGTCTGAAATCACCATCAGTTTGTATAATAACACTAGAAAAAGTGTCGACACGTGGATCAAGACGATTAAATGCACTACCAATGATCAAAGATAATTTGATAAAAAATTAAAAGGAGCGTACCTACCTAATTTTTGTTTTGGGGGCTAAAATTGGTGGAAACCATCAGAAATAGCTATTTAAATTATTTCACATGAAAGAAATAATAAATGAACAGCCACCATTTCAGTAGGTATGTCCAACAGAATAATAAACCCATGTGACAAGGACTTTGCAGAGTTTTGGTTTATTATTCCGTGAATAATACACCTATGTAATCGCTCAGCAAAAAATTGTTATAACACCCCCTCAACATTTTTTCTTTGCCCTTTCAAGGTGCGCAGATTCCAAAGTTGCAATGTCCGTCCGCCGTCCGCCGTATCACGTGTACCACCGGCTTCATTTTCGGTCTAAAAATTTCGTTCTTTCGCACACATGCTCCATTTGGGCCCTGGTTGTGTCCCGAAACTTTGCAGCCCGATCGGAATACACCCAGGGGTATTATGGGTGAAAAATGGGTGTAAAAATAGGTACTTTTTGCGTTTTAGCAACATGTTGGTAACATGAGCTTCTGTGATTACGTTTTCCATGTTTTTGGGGACGAGAAGACCGAATATGAAGTCGATTTTGACCAAAGAGTGGAAAATTGAGTTCTACCAAATGTTCAGCTCCCAAAATTGTTTTTTTATTAGTGAAAAACCTGGGAAATCGTCTGAAATCACCATCAGTTTGTATAATAACACTGGAAAAAGTGTCATCACGTGGATCAAGACGATTAAATAGCACTACCAATGATCAAAGATAGTTTAAAAAAAAAAAAAAAAAAAAAGAGCGTAGGTAAGTACCTAATTTGTGTTTTAGGGGCAAAAATTAATGGAAACCATCAGAAATAGCTATTTAGATTATTAAGCATGAAAGAAACAATAAATGAACAGCCAACATTTCTGTAGTTGTGTCCAATAGAATAATAAACCCATGTGACAAGGACTTTGCAGCGTTTTCTCTTTTTACTTCGCTGTCATATTGAGCGGAAGACTACAAGACGCAACTGTCTCGTCTCTGCCCAGCTGAAATGTAATCACAATCATCTACTCGGCCCATCGAAGTAGCTCGGCCGAGTACTTGGCAGACTACTCGGCCGAGCTACTCGGTAGGTGTACCAAGGGAGGGAGAGACGTGTACTTCCTTTGCCGCTCCGTCGATCGGTTAGTGGAGCCGTTGAGGCAGCGGACGTCTCTACGTCCAGTAGCTCGTCCGTAAAGGGTTCTCGGTTGACGGTTACGGACGCTTTACGGACGATGACGGAGAGACGTGCACCGCCTCGACGTCTCCGTTAACCGGTTGGCGGGGAGGTGAAGGTAGTACACGTCTCTCCGTTGCTCGTTCATAAAGGGCCCGTACGTTTCTACGGGGGCGCCCTCAACGGAAAGGCAATGGAGGGTTGTGCTTCCTTAGCCCGTCCGCCATGATTCCCTCGACCATCAGTCAAATGTGTTACGGAATAGTCACGGATCATTGACGGAAGGGCACGCAAGCTCAGTTCAGCACGGATAGTGAAGGGTGGGCTACAGAAAATCCACGGAAGACCCAGAGGTGTGAAGGAAGGGCACGGTCAGTGAAGGGCGGGCTACAGAGCATCAGATAGTTACGGGGGCTCGAGGATCTTTACTGATGCTCCACGGAAAAACGCTGCAAAGTCCTTGTCACATGGGTTTATTATTCCATTGGACATACCTACAGAAATTTTGGCCGTTCACTTATTGTTTCTTTCATGTGCAATTATTGAAATGGCTATTTTTTATGGTTTCCACCAATTTTGGCCCCCAAAAACACGAATTAGGCTCGGCTTTTTGTACAGATTATTTTTTATCACTGGTTGTGCCATTTAATTGTCTTGATTCACCTGTTGATACTACTTGTAGTGTTATTATACAGATGTATGGTGATTTCAGACAATTTCCCATGTTTTTGACTCATAAAAAATGAATTTCGGGAGCTTAGCCTTCGTTGCAACCTCAATTCTTCACTCTTCGGTCAAAATCAACATAATATTCGGTCTTATCGCCCTGAAAAACATGGAAAACGATACCTCACAAGCTCAGCATGTTCACTAAAACCTCAAAAATCCCTGGAAAACCCCTATTTTTACACCAATTTTACTCCCGTAACACCGCTGGGAGTATGCCGATCGGGCTGCCTAGTTTCGGAGCACAACTAGGGCCCAAATGGAGCATGTATGCGAAAGAACGAATTTTTTAGACCGAAAACGAAGCTGGTATGCGTGATACGGCGGACGGCGGACGGACATTGCATGTTTGGGATCTACGCACCTTGAAACGGAAAAGAAAAAATTTTTAGGGTGTGTTATAAAAATTTTTGGCTGAGCGAATACATAAGTGTATTATTCATATAATAATAAACCACAAGTACCTATTTTTATACATATTTTCACTCATAACACCTCTGGGTATATTCCGATCGGGCTGCAAAGTTTCGGGACACAACTAGGGCCCAAATGGAGCATGTGTGCGAAAGAACGAATTTTTTAGACCAAAAATGAAGCCGGTACACCTGATACGGCGGACGGACATTGCACTAAGTTCACACTAAGGTGTGAAGGAAGGGCACGGACAGTCAACAGTGGGCTACAGGGGGCCTATTCAATAAAAGAGATAGTGAAAATAGATTATCTATTTTGTAAGTAGAAAGGAGGTACTGAATAACCCTGTCATGGATACTATAAAAATCTCTTCTGCCAAGAGAGAAGTGGGACCGAAATGAGATGTCTCTTTGGCTTAGTGAATAGGCCCCCAGAACATCTTGGGAGAGTCCACGGATTGATGCGGGGGACTCAAGATTGGGTTACAGAAACTTCAAGGACAATCAATGGAACGTTGCTGATGCTCCACAGAAGGATCAAGTCACTGAAGGTGTGAAGGAAGGGTACAGTCAAGGGCGGGCTACAGAGCATCTAAGGAGAGTCCACGGATCTTCACGGGAAAATCATGGATGGGCTACGGGGAAGGCGAAGGAGTGTATCGGGCTATGAAGACCCGTACAAAGTCACGGTACAACCACGGGCGTGCGACGGAACGCTGAAGGATTAACAACGGAAATCACTACAACTTTTACGGGGATTTTCGAGGTACTCCCGTGAAAATGGCCATCCGTTGATTTTGCCTGAATAGTACACCACGGACACCACGGGTGTTTCCGTTGACGATCCTTCAACAATACAGAGGTTACGGATAAATTTATAGAGTGCATCCGTGAACTATCATTTACCTAGTGCAGATCCGTTGTTTTTTACGGAAAACAAAAAAAACTTTTGGTTTATTATTCTTTGAATAATACTCCTATATATTCGCTCAGCAAAAAAATTGTATAACTCCCCCTCAAAATTTTTTCTTTTCCCTTTCAAGGTGCGCAGATTCCAAAGTTGCAATGTCCGTCCGCCGTCCGCCGTATCACGTGTACCACCGGCTTCATTTTTGGTCTAAAAAAGTCGTTCTTTCGCACACATGCTCCATTTGGGCCCTGGTTGTGTCCCGAAACTTTTCAGCCCGATCGGGATATACCCAGGGGTGTTATGAGTGAAAATGTGTATAAAAAAAAGGTACTTTTTGTGTTTTAGTAACATGTTAGTAACATGAGCATTTGAGGTATCGTTTTCCATGTTTTGGGGGACGGGAAGACCGAATATGAAGTCGATTTTGACCAAATAGTGGACAATTGTACCAAATGTTCAGCTCCCAAAATTGATTTTTTATGAGTCAAAAACATGGAAAATCGTCTAATATCATCATCAATTTGTATAATAACACTAGAAAAACACTGCAAAGTCCTTGTCACATGGGTTTATTATTCTATCGGACATACCTACAGAAATGTTGGCTGTTAATTTATTGTTTATTTCATGTGAAATAATTGAAATAGCTATTTCTGATGGTTCCCACCAATTTTGGCCCCCAAAACTTGAATTAGGTACGTTCCTTTTGGTTTATTATTCTGTGAATAATACACCTATGTATTCGCTCAGCAAAAAAATTTTCCAACACCCCCTCAAACTTTTTTATTTTCCGTTTCAAGGTGCGTAGATTCCAAAAATGCAATGTCCGTCCGCCGTCCGCCGTATCACGTGTACCGGCTTCATTTTTGGTCTAAAAAAAGTCGTTCTTTCGCACACATGCTCCATTTGGGCCCTGGTTGTGTCCCGAAACTTTTCAGCCCGATCGGAATACACCCAGGGGTGTTAAGAGTGAAAATGTGTATAAAATAGGAACTTTTTGCGTTTTAGTAATATGTTAGTAACATGAGCTTCAGAGATATCGTTTTCCATGTTTTTGGGGACGAGAAGACCGAATATGAAGTCGATTTTGACCAGAGTGGAAAATTGAGCTCTACCAAATGTTCAGCTCCCAAAATTGATTTTTTTATGAGTGAAAACCCTGGAAAATCGTCTGAAATCACCATCAGTTTGTATAATAACACTAGAAAAACGCTGCAAAGTCCTTGTCACATGGGTTTATTATTCTATTGGAGTTCTAGAGATTTTTGTTGGCTGTTAAATGTATTGTTTCTTTCATGTGGAATGATTGAAATAGCTATTTCTGATGATTTCCACCAATTTTGGCCCCCAAAACATGAAATAGGTACGCTTTTTTTTTTTTTTAAGATCATCTTTGATCATTGGTAGTGGCATTTAATGGTCTTGATTCACCTGTTTACACTTTTTCCAATGTTATTGTACACATTGATGGTGATTTCAGACAGTTTTCCAGGTTTTCGACTCATAAAAAACCAATTTTGGGAGCTGAACCTTGGTAAAACCTCAATTTCCGCGTCTTTGGTCAAAATCGACTTCATATTCGTTCCCTCGTCCTCAAAAACATGGAAAAAGATACCTCAAAAGCTCATGTTACTAACATGTTGTTAAAACGCAAAAAGTACCTATTTTTATACACATTTTCACTCATAACACCCCTGGGTATGTTCCGATCGGGCTGATAAGTTTCGGGACACAACTAGGGCCCAAATGGAGCATGTGTGCGAAAGAACGACTTTTTTAGACCGAAAATGAAGCCTGTACACGTGATACGGCGTACGGCGGACGGACATTGCATTTTGGTTTATTATTCTGTGAATAATACACCTATGTATTCGCTCAGCAAAAAATTTTTATAACACCCCCTCAAAATTTTTTCGTTTCCGATTCAGGGTGCGTAGATTCCAAAAATGCAATGTCCGTCCGCCGTACGCCGTACGCCGTATCACGTGTACAGGCTTCATTTTCGGTCTAAAAAAGTCGTTCTTTCGCACACATGCTCCATTTGGGCCCTAGTTGTGTCCCGAAACTTTTCAGCCCGATCGGAATATACCCAGGGGTGTTATGAGCGAAAATGTGTGTAAAAATAGGTACTTTTTGCGTTTTAACAACATGTTAGTAACATGAGCTTTTGAGGTATCTTTTTCCATGTTTTTGAGGACGAGGGAACGAATATGAAGTCGATTTTGACCAAAGACGCGGAAATTGAGGTTTTACCAAAGGTTCAGCTCCCAAAATTGGTTTTTTATGAGTCGAAAACCTGGAAAACTGTCTGAAATCACCATCAATGTGTACAATAACATTGGAAAAAGTGTAAACAGGTGAATCAAGACCATTAAATGCCACTACCAATGATCAAAGATGATCTTAAAAAAAAAGAAAAAAAAGCGTACCTATTTCATGTTTTGGGGGCCAAAATTGGTGGAAATCATCAGAAATAGCTATTTCAATCATTCCACATGAAAGAAACAATACATTTAACAGCCAACAAAAATCTCTAGAACTCCAATAGAATAATAAACCCATGTGACAAGGACCTTGCAGCGTTTTTGGAATCGCACTTCGAAACGTAAAAGAAAAAATTTTGAGGGGGATTTATAAAAATTTTTTGCTGAGCGAATACATTTGGTTTATTATTCTGTGAAGTGTCAACACGTGGATCAAGACGATTAAATAGCACTACCAATGATCAAAGATAGTTATTAAAAAAAATGAGCGTAACAGGTCTTTTAGGTAGGTCTTTTACGGGCCAAAATTAATGAAAACCATCAGAAATAGCTATTTCGATTATTACGTATGAAAGAAACAATAAATGAGCAGCCAGCATGTCTGTAGTTGTGTCCAATAGAATAATAAACCCATGTGACAAGGACTTTTTTTCTCAAATTATCTTTGATCATTGCTAGGGCCATTTAATCGTCTTGATCCACGTGTTGACACTTTTTCCAGTGTTATTATACAAATTGATGGTGATTTCAGACGATTTTGCAGGTTTTTGACTCATAAAAAATCAATTTTGGGAGCTGAACATCTGGTACATCCTCAATTTTCCACTTGTGTTTTAGTAACATGAGCTTTTGAGGTATCGTTTTCCAAGTTTTTGGCACGAGAAGACCGAATATGAAGTCGATTTTGATCAAAGAGTGGAAAATTGAGGTTCTAACGAAGTTTCAGCCTTAAATTTTGGTCACTTTTGGGTCCTAGTTGTGCTCCAAAACACGGCAGCCCGATCGGAATGCACCCAGGGGCGTTATGGGAGAAAAATGGGTATAAAAGTAGGTATTTTTGGTGTTTTAGTGAACACGAACTTGTGAGGTATCGTTTTCCATGTTTTTTAGGGCGAGAAGACCGAATATGAAGTTGATTTTGACCAAAGAGTGAAGAATTGAGGTTGTAACGAAGGTCAAGCTCCCGAAATTCACTTTTTACTAGACAAAAACCTGGGAAATTGTCTGAAATCACCATAAATTTGTATTATAACACTAGAAATAGTATTAGCAGGTGAATCAGACAATTGGATGTCACTATCAATGTTCAAAGATAATCTGTTTAAAAAAAATTGGTCTTTTTTTGGGGGCCAGAACTGGTGGAAACCATCTAAAATAACTGTTTTAATTACTGCGCATAAAAGAAACAGTAAATGAACAGCCAACATTTCTGTAGGTATGTCCGATAGAATAATATTTGCAGCGTTTTTCTTCATCAGATTCTCTTGGTAATGGAGGCATTGGATAGCCCCAAATGTTTGACAGTTCATAACACGGATCCTCATCTTCTCAACACGTCCTTCCGGGTAAAAGAACGAATCAGCGAATAAAGTTGAAGTTTCTTCTTCAAGAGGTTCGTCAACTGGTTTCGTAATCAACAATCTACAGGTAGGTCAAAATAATGTAAATACATTGTCAAGGCGTGTAAAGATATTGTACGCTCTCTCTACACGCCTTGGTACCTACCTACCCATTCTTCGTATTTACCAAGTAGGTACTCACGTGCTTATCCTTTCATTTTGCATTTAATTTCCACATGACGTCTCAATACCGTAGGTAGGCACCTACTAAGCCTGCGAAAACGCTTACGTATACTTAGGTTTCTACTGCAGGTACACCTACCTATTGCAATTATAGCACAGTTAAGGCTTGGTTCTGTGATTACACTACAGGGAAGACCCACTGAATCTCTTCTCCATGACATGACTCAAGTGTCTACATGCAGGGGTTGCTAATAAATTAATATGGCGGACAGTGGCGGCAATCATAACAATTTCGGTCTCGACTAACTACCATACTTGGATACTGATTCGTGATTACTGTCGACCACGTACCCAAGAATATCGCTTAGCAAACATGGATAATTTCATAGGTGGTTTCGTTGCGGGTGAAAACTCAACACTCGATCCGTTTGCCACATGGGTGATTGAAGAATCTCACGAGTCTAACGCTCCAACAAGCACCGAATTTCAAATTCCTTACGGATCACATTGGGAGGCTGCTGAGGTTTGATCCGTAGATTCCTTGTGATAACTTAAGGTTCGTTCTTAGAGGGCGTTCTGACAGTTCTCGAACTCATAAGAACTGGGACGGAAAATCCCGGGGCGTTCCGGAACTTGAGGAACCGCGTTCTGCACTGCGAACGATTTCAGAACGTTGTTAAATGCGCATGCGTCACCTACGTTCTTGAGTTCCAGTTCTGACAGTTCCGAAAAAAATCGGGTACTGTCAGAACCGTTCGGAACTGGATTCGCAAAACACTGCGAACGCAGAACTCGGCGTTCTCGGCGTTCCGGAACTGGGCGTTCTGGCACTGCGAACGACAAAACTCGACTGCGCTTGCCCAGAACCGTTCGGAACTGGCAGAACGCACACTGAGAACGAAGCTTTAGGTTGCGCTAGGTACGTAACCACTCGTAGCATAACCCCCTACGAATAGGGCAGGAAGGTGCCTACCAACCTAGGCGGTAAGAATAGGTTACTTACCTACGCTTCGCCAACACAAGTTGTAAGATATCCCTTTCTTTAAGCTAGCTTGCGTACATGGACTTGGAGGAAGGAGATCCCTATTTCTGGGTATACCTAGCAATACTGCTTACGATCACTCTCCTCACCTTCTTCTTGTCGATAATTTCCTGTTCCGTGATTGCCGACATACGAAGGCAGAAGGATGATGCAACCTGCTGTCTGGACGAGATGGAAGACAATCAGGATAAAAAGTGAGGCAACTGGACAGGTAGAGAAGCGTTATACGAATAAACCTTTATCGTGGGTAGGTTTCCTTACGGTGACATGTTTCGACGTGTAATAACAACGTTTACTGTTGATGTAGATAATCATTCGTCATTCCCAGGTGTCCCCAGAAAGAAAGATTCAGGTTACTAGGTCATTATAGAATATAGATACAGCTGCAACTTAACCCAGATGAACAATCGTGATGTTTTCTCCGAAAAACTACAGATCCCTTTGGTGGTTTCGCTATACGGAAACAGACCGTTACAATCGAAATAATTTTAGGGTTGCTGCACCTAGATAAATTGTATGCTGAAACGTAGTTTGTCTACGACATAGTTCAGGTACAAGTATAGAGTAACTATATGTGCAATGTTTCCCTTTCAGCTGCGATGAAGACAACGTGACGAGTTACATGGCCACTGTCGGGCACAAGGACCCCATAAAACTGGAGGCCCAGTATCAAGATGTCGTACAAAAATATTTAAAACAACAAAAAAAGATGCGCCCGTAGTTGGATGAACTGCTATCATGTAAAATTTCAACTGGACACCTACTAATGTGTTATTGATACTCTTCAAGTGGATAGTAAAACGTACTTGTACATACGAAGAAAATGTTCATTCAGTACCTACAGGCTGAGATCAAAATACGTACCTATCGATTAGGCTGAGTAGGCACTGTCTGTCATAGTCGAGTTGATCAAGTCAGTAAAAGAGGGAAATGTTTGTGTCAGTGGCAGCGGTGTGCAGGCACATGGGCCCATAGAGGTAGATAAGAGAGGAAACGCTTTTGTTCGAACCTGGTCACTTGACGAAAGGGAACCAGGGGCTGAGAATAGGAGGTCACGCATGGGCACATATTTATTTTTTAGGTGTTTATTTTTAATGAAAGTAGATGAGATCCTGAGAGTTTTTTACCCCAACCTCTCTCACTGTTCTACAGTACGTACGGAGGTAGTTCATTTTCCATGGTTTTTGATTGATTTCATTACTAGTTTTAACGTCATTGCACTCCTCTCGCCTGAGCGGGACCCCCCTGCAACTTCGACGTCAGTTTGCAGAGTAGTGAAAAATCGTAGAAAAAGAACTAGGTACCTGCCTACCTACTTATTGCAGTTGGTGTCAAAGTTGTCAGAATGGAATAGAGTTTCATAATAATATAAACCGCTTTTGTGACCCATGCGAATATCTCATTCCTTATGTCACAAATCGCCTGGAGTGAAATTCAACAATGGGTGAAAATGGAGCTCTAATCCTCAGGTATCCTATCCCACAAGATTAGAGGAGGTATCCCATAGGATACCTGAGGATTAGAGCTCCATTTTCAAACATTGTTGAATCCAGGCGACTTGTGACATAAGGAATGAGATATTCGCATGGGTCACAAAAGCGGTTTATATTATTATAGTGCAGCTAGAAGCACTCTGTCGTAGGCACTGTAGCTTTGTTCTGTGGGGGATAGTCTGCCTGAGAAGAAACTGATAGGTTGCCACTCTTCATCTACTTTCTGCTGGACGCTGCCTCCAATAGCAACATTCGATACGTCAACCATAACTGACCAGGGAACGTCTGAACGAGGGTGCGTTAACATAGTTGCTGCCTGCAACTCGGCTTTGCACTGCTCAAATGCGCTACGAGCTTCAGGAGTCCACGCCATTTCAGAATTCGCTTTTCCCACGTGTCCTGGGAGATACGTAGTTAGAAGAGAGAGGTGGTCAGCAGCTTTGGGAATGAAGCGACGATAAAAATTAAACATTCCCAGAAATCGCCTCAAGCCTTGAACCCTGGGGGGGATCCCTGGGTGGCTCACAATTTTGTATGGCTTCAACTCGTTTTGGAAGAGGTTTGATGCCCTCTGCGCACACGAGGTGGCCTAAAAATTATATTTCGGGCTTTCCAAATTCACATTTAGCAGGGTTGATTACGACGCCAAACTCCCTAAAGCGTTTGAAGAGTGCCCTGAGATCTTAGGTGCTCTTCCTCAGACGAACTTGGTGGCAGCCAGTCGTCAATGTATCCACGGACGTTCTGCAACCCGCGTGTCAACTCGTTCACAAATCTTTGAAAGGTTTGAGCTGCATTACATAAACCGAAAGTCATCTGAGGGAATTCAGAAAGTCCAAAAGGAGTAATAATCACAGTTTTTTCAATATCCTCAGGAGCCATAGGGATCTGGTGGTATGCTTCAAAAGGTCAATTTTGGTAAATATAGATTTGCCATGAAGATCTTGGACCATATCTTGTATATTGGGAAGTGGGTAACGATCAGGAACTGTAAGACGATTTAGAGCGTGACAGTCAACGCACGGCCTCCAATCACCAGTCTTTTTGGGTACCATATGCAATGGGCTTGCCCAAGGGCTCTTAGATGGACGAAAAATTCCCTGAGACACCACATAGTCAAACTCCTTCTTGGCTATCCCGTACTTTTAGAATCTAGTCGACGAAATTTGGCAGATATGGGAGGTCCAGAAGTAATAATGTGATGAACGACGTTGTGTTTAGGCTTGGCAGCAGTGAATGAGGGCCTAGTGATGTCCTTGAATTCAGCCAGAAGAGAATGATAGCAGGAGGATGAGCCAATGGTCGTTATTACTGGCATACTGGGTTTACAAAGCTGTCCATTGGCTGAGAAGGAAGTGAGAAAATCGTGTAAATGTCGATGCTGCAAATCAACTAAGAGACCATAGTGGGCCAAGAAATCTGCCCCAACGATAGGCTTCGAAACATCAGCAATGACGAATGGCCAGTGGAAAGATCGGCGCAAACCTAAATCAACCGCAAGAAGTGATGTACCATAAGTCTTTATATTTGCTGCAAAGAGCTGGTACTTGGACGGTCGCTTTTTGTCCCTCGATGAAGGAGGAACAACACTGACATCAGCACCTGAATCGACAAGGAAAGTCTTCTTCACGGCTACTTGTTTGGCCAGCTTCGCCTGCCGCACTGGTTTTCCGATGGCTTATTCTGCTTGGAGTAACAAGGAGGTTCACAGTGTATAGCCAAATCGAAAGTGATACCGGCATCGCCAAGTACCTGTGGCTAATTTGGTATCCTTTGTGTAAGGCTTAGATCTAGATCGTGATCTGGAACGTGAGTGCCTACGATTTCTGTATTGCAGTGAATCAAACCTACGAGTAAGCGCTTCAATTTTATTGGCCAGGTCATCATAGGCAGGATTATCATTAGGCTGAGAACGAGACGTACTTGCAACATTTATTGAAGCACATTCGGGTTTTGTGTCCGAAACCTCCATGATTTTATCAGCTAGGGGTACCAAAGTTTCTAAACTAGCATTAGAGCTTACTGACAGAGTCGCCCGTGTATTCGTGGAAAGTTGTTGAAGCCATAAAGATTTCAAGACGTTATCACACACTTTGTTGTTCGCCGAATCTTTCATTTCCCTGAAACAAGGTTGTGTCTTTTAAGAGGCGTTGCAATTTCTAGTCTTCCGAATCCGAAAACGAGTCGATGATCCTCGCCTTGATTGTTTCATACTTGTTCTGCACTGGAGGTGAGACAACAAGATCGCTAACTTGAGAAAGAATGCTTGAGTCTTGAAGCCACAATACAGTCGAATCGGTCTTGATCGTTGACAATGTGTTTCATTCGGAATTGCGCTTCACACTGACCAAACCAAATGGAAACACTGGCTTTCCAAAATGGAGGTGCGATGAAATTTATCGCCCACATATTTTCTCTTGAGACCTCTGGTTCAAGTACAGGAACAGTTGCATCATGTACCGCATCCATGATCACGTCGGGGTCACCACTTTATAGGTGAGTCAACAAGTCAAAGTGCGAACGTGAACTCAACTTTTATTTGCAATGTAACTTTTCAGGTAAACAATCTAACAGGTGTAAAACGGGACGAACGAAAAAAATATAAAAAATTAACTGCAGGCCACTACAGATCCTAGTGCTTTTGTTTTGTGTATACGTAAAATCTGGGGAAGGGGGAGGGAGATCAGGCTACTGGTGTGAATAGTGGTGTGAAACGTTTTACTTTTCTTATTCATTTATAAAATTTTGTTTATTTGAGTGTGTAATATATTTAGCATTGTATTTTTGTACACCATGAGGGGACAAAAGTTCCTATGTACATAAGAAATAAAAATAAAAATTGTGGGCGGAGCTGTGTACTACCTGCCTGGAAAACATCCACTTTCCTTCCTAGGCCAGAGTGATGAGGGGGACGGGACGTGGGTTTTTGAATGGACAGTATAAAGGCGAACCAGTAGCAACACAGACACCTGCTTTCATGATACCAGCTCGAATGTAACTGTACTGTAAGGTATAAAAAGTAAGGGAGGCTGAGAAGTTTTAGAAACTATTGAATGGATATCAGCAAGACCGTGATTCTAAGCTTAATTCTCGATAAGTCAGCATAGGCTGAGATCCCCTAGCCCACATCTACCTTGATGCAGGTACCCTTGTGTATTAAGGTTCTCACACACTACAGCGGACAGGAAACGCCGTGGGTAGGACGCAGGATGTCGGCCGGCCGCCACTGTCCCGTCCTGCGCCTATACCCACATTAGGCAGGACTTTCCTCAACTCTCTTTCCCCCACCACTCGCCATGCACCCCTCATCACAGGCAAGGGTGTGAAGGTGAACGCGGGGAAGGCGTGCATGAACGTTGGGAAGGTAAATATTGGACGGTGGAGGAAGAACGTCCTGTGCCAGGAAACGCCGTTTTTCGCTTTGAGAGCGATCGCGGCGGAACCCGTCCTGTTCCTCCCCGATGCCATGACCGCCTCGTCCCACCTAGTATGCGTATACCCATTCAAATACACAGAAGCGAAAAAATACGACCCGTGCCCCACGACTGTTTCCCTTCCTGTTCCTGTCCCGTTCCCGTCTGGTGTGTGAGAACCTTTAGTGGTCAGGAGGAGCTGTCACCTGCCTGTGACCTCAGGATCATGACTGCAGAGGTTACAGAACCCTGAGAGATGTAGTAGGATAATTAATATGACACGGCTCTGCCACAGGACCACACTAGAGTAACAGACCAGATCAATCATGTGTATTTCAATGGGGGAGGCGACACCACTATCGGGCATGAGCCAAACCACTCAGATTGGCTCCCCACAACCCCGATTTTCAATCACTCACCAGCCTATATACCCCAAACTACCTCTACTGAAATGGCACATAAGTCTGATGGCAGTGTCGCACATCCCTCCGATGGCAGTCGCCACACCTTACATCAGCGACCTGAGTTGAGCAACACAACTAGTGCCACATGGCTAAGTGTCAAACATATTATAGTCAGTGTGTACTTGTACGCTTATTGCCTTGTCTCCAGCCAACCGTCGTAGCTTTTCATCGTCCGGTACGTAGGCACCTATAACCTCGGTGGCTCAGGAGCCAGTGTCGGGCTCAACACTGGGCGTCATCCAGAAGCTGCTGACCGTTTGTAAAACACTGGCACTACCAAACATGCACTCAAGATTTTACGAATATAGTTATGCAGATTAAACGGGAAGAAGCCCACCATTTTGCACCTTTGAAGTAGGTACGACATACACCAGACTATTCATGTCGCAGAACAATCATGCGTTTACGATAGTGCCCAGAATTAACCACTCATTCTACAAGAAAATATAAATCAGTTCCATAAATGCTTCGAAAATTGAGAATTTACAAGCCTGAAAGTTGCTCTTCAAGCTGGTTTCAACTGTGGGTTAAAGAAGAAAATTGAAACACTTCTACTTTGACTGGATGGTTGTAGCACCTGTCTTTATTCATAGACACCCAGAATAATGGTACAGAGGCCAAGAATACAACATGAAACTTGAATATTAGCTCTTCATAATTTCGGCCCATATATGCTATGTTCAGTTAAACCATCTCTTGGGGTTAAACTGAATAATAAATGGTATTAAACTGAATAATATTCGTTAAAATCTTGAATAAAAAATATCATTATAATGTGAATTCAGCATCTGGCTTGCTTGTAATATGGTATACATGTACAGTTGCATCATCACATTATTAGAACCCAAAATCATGTTCAGTATCAATTTATTATTCTTATACCTACCAATAAATGTAAACGAAATAATAAACCTACCTATTCGCTAATATTAACATTATAATATGTAATTCTTTTTTTATAGTTCACTAATAACAAAATATACGAACATAGATTATTCATCAGATTAGAGTCTACGATATCAAGATAGCGAAGGACAGGGTTAAATAGCGTAGCTAACTACTACTCGATGGTTAAATAATGACTCGAGACAGAGCTCACTGAAAGCTATAAAACATGCTCTCTGAAGAGCGACATCCGCTAGAAGGGAGTTAGCTTTTTATAGTTTTGTACCATTCGTTAGTGATTTTTGAATAAGCTGAACCCGTGTGTCAACAGAATTACGTCAACAAAATGGCCGGGTGAGAGTTGAGGTTTCAACACCAAATTTTGATTCTACAATACTAGACAAGAATTCACACATTTCATCAGGTTTTTCATTGTATACACATAAAATCCCTTGTCCAACCGTGTTCCAACGAGCCGTAGAGCTAGTTAAGAGATAAATCCATGTCCCTTAATTGAGATAACTTCACAAGAAACGAAAATGAAACCTAAAATTGATTGAAAAGAAAGCCCAAATGTTTAGCATACCCAGGCATGACTAAGTTGTACCCGAATTGAGTGTTTGGCCGACGAAGCTACCTGCATGAGCCCGAATGGGTTTTGGTATAAGTGGAGTTTGCCTAGAAAATGTACATACCTATACCGAAAATGTCTGGTCTTAGTGTATTTTCGTTAGGTGGTTGTCAATCAAATGTTAGAATAACACCTACCCAAACTAAGGAACAGTATTATACTAAGCACTTCGGAGTAGCCATTCAAAGACTGGTGCAGTCAGCGTCTATTTACATAGTAATAGAATCCGGTTTCAAAGAAACTACCATAAAATAAATCCAACACAGGAAGGTGATGTCAAACAGTACGAGTTGAAGTGTTTAGAAGCAATTTAGAACCGCAAGAAATAAAAAGTCCTGAAGGAAATAAGGATTTTTCACAGTTATGTTAAACAACACTGAATCAACAGACGGCCTACGTGAAAGTATCAAATTTAGATAAACACTCTTAACCTGAAAATCTGGAAAGAATTCAGAAATTCAAATTATGTTAGTAACTCAAAAAACGGCGCGTTAATCCAAGTTGGCGTTCAGAATAATCAATTTGGTGATGATAAAAAAGCTAAAAATCAGTCATAAATAATCACTGTAAATATATAAGAGGATTTGTCTATAATTGGGAAATCTATACACCATGTTAAGCACTAAATGGACGAAATGAATTAAATGATTAGTAAGTTTATATCAATCTCTTTATTATGATTATCTAACTTTTTAAGGTTTTTCAAGGACTATACTATTCATAATAAATAGTGATGAGGGGGGGGGGGGGGTCAATTTGAGAGGTTTTACTTACTGGGGCTAAATGTTTTCTTTTTTATAGTGCTGGGAATCGCACAATTGCTGCCCGTTTGAAGTCAACAATTTTTCATGGGTTCTGATTTTAGAATGGTTCTCAAAAATGGGAAGAATAATGACCTACCTACTGTAGGGCGGGTTTCAATTGTGGGGAGTAGGGGTGGGTACGGGAGGGTTCGGGGGCGCCGCAGCCACGGCTTGAGAGTACGACGGCGGTGCTTGAGTGGCCTGGGCCTGAGGGAATTTGGCACAAGCGGTTTCATAGTCGGGCAGCAAGTCCTGGAGGTCTGTTGGTGGGGACTCAGGGATGAAGTGGACGGTGCGGGAGGCGGCGATCAGACGGAACGTCAGGTATCTGTAGCAGGACCACACTACACCGATGAAGTAAGCCTAGAAAACAAAACAAATTGCTCAGCGGTTCAGAGGTTGTTTAATTTATTAAACAAACCGAAGCTATTGGCCCGCTAACTGCATTGAATAGATCGCAGACCTTGAGTATTTAAATGAGATGTGGAGGGTTGTTGCAATTTGGTTCAAACGTCCAACGACACGTCCCGCCACAGACGCCTATGGGTTATTTCAGAGCTAGATCTGAGTAGGTTACAAAATTACGTACATCACGTAGGTACCATTTTCGAGAATTTACGAACATAGTTATTCATCTGAACTCTGGTAACAATCCTATCCTTTCACTCCCAAGTGTCCTATCTATCTTTTCATCATATTGGTTTATTATTTTCAATAATGAACCTTTGGAATTTAGCATTTAAAGAAATAAGAATCCCCCCCCCCCCTCCAAATCTGATGGTTTCGTTTCAAGATACGTAGAATCGGAAAATGGAATTAAAAAATTTCCGTCCGTACGCCGTATTTCGCACTTTCCTTAGTTACCATAGGTAATTAATGCAATCTGGTTTATAGGTCCCTTTTGGGGTCTAGTTGGTCCGCGAAGCTCGGCGTTACTGTCAGTCATCTCTAAGGGTTGAAAAATAGGGGGGTGAAATTTCCCGAACGCCGCAGCTTGAAAACGTTCAATAGAAGGGGATGGTTTTTATTTAACGTTTTTAGATTGATCTCAAACTTGAGAACTATTTGAGACCATCCGAAGCATTGTACGACCAGCCGTTCGTTTGCATCGAAAAGCTTCGTCAACAAGACCGTGAATGAAACGGCATAAAACCTGGCCCAGAACACCTGATTATAATCACGAATGGCTGTATGAAATCGAGTTGGTTGTTCTGTGATATTATTCCATTTGAACAATGATGGTTATTTACGATTCTGTTGATAGGTACTTTTTTAATTTGAACAAACGCTATGCTTCATGAACAACAACAAAAATAATGAACGACAGAATTCTTGATTCCACCGCTTTTACCAAATGCGATTGCCCGGCTGGCTCCAGTACTCGATTTAGGGCTCTCTTGTGGGAAGCACGAGGGTAGGTATTGACCACAGAAAACAGTGATCTACGCAGAACGGGCATCTATACAGATAAATAATAAACCATTGTGTAATTTGCAGCGTTTTTTTACACTAAAAACTGCCAACACGACACAGAGTTCATGATTCACAAATAGATACTAACAATAAAAATATATTTTTGAAGCTGATAACCGCTTGACTGTGACACATTGGTCGCGCGAATTGTCTAACATAATAGGTATATAACTGCAAACTAATCCAAGATTTACGACTATGATGTAACTACCAGGAAGTACCGAAATTGAAAAAAAATTAAATTTATTCCTCCAATGAACGCCAACAACGAAAATGAAAAAAAGACAAATTTCCTTTTTAAATAAATCTTCAAATTTCTGGAATATTCTCACAAAATTCGCACATTTGGCTTTGAGAAATTTTCGACATTTCTTCGGAAAAATTCACCCCACGTTCTCTCAAGCCGTGAAAACCCTCAGTGATGGTTGGTAGTTAATAACTGAATTAATTAATGTGACCGACTCCTTAGTAAGAATATCCCATTGAGGCCATTAGATACTACCACATAGGCGGGAAAAATTAAAACACTCTGCAAAGCACTCGTCATTTGGGTTTATTACCTATTCAATTGGAAATACATTTATTGTTTCATTCATGAGCAATTATTGAAATATCTATTTTTTTATGGTTTCCACCAATTTTGGCCCCCATAAGCACGAAATAGGCTCCTATTTTTGACAAATTATCTTCGACCATTGACAGTGTCATTCAACTGTCTTGATTCACCTGTCAATACTAGTTCTAGTGTTATTATACAAGTTTAGGCTGACTTCAGACAATAGCCAGGTTTTTGACTCATAAAAAATTAATTTTGGGAGCTGAACCTTCGTTACAACCTCAATTCCCCATTCTTTAGTCAAAATCAACTTCATATTCGATCTTCTCGCCCTAAAAAACATGGTAAACGATACCTCACAAGCTCATGTTACTAAAACACCAACAAAAAAAATTTTACCCCCATTACACTCCGGGATATTTTCCGATCGGGCTGCCAAATTTTGGGACACAACCAGGGCCCAAAACGAGCCTGTGTGCGAAAGAACGAATTTTTTAGACCGAAATTAGTTATGGATGATACGGCGGACGGCGTACGGCGGACGGACATTGCATTTTTGGAAAATACACACCTTGAAACGTAAAAGAAACAATTCTGAGGAGTTACACAAATTTTTTGCTGAGCGAATACATAGGTATTCACAGAATAATAAACCAAAATGAGTTATAGGTAGGAAGCTGCTAATGCAGGTAATGCTTCCCTTTAGAAAACTCCTTACGAACTTTTTCTCAGAGATACGAATTTTAACAAAAAATACGAACACAGTTCCAGCCCTGTGATCTGGAACCTCGCTGCAAGGAAATCAACCCTGCAGTTCTTCTGTAAATCTTGTAAATTCATCTGTAAATCCAAGGATATCTTTTTAAATCACCACCAACTTACCTGGTGTCATCCAGAATCTACAGATTTCTTCAAGCGCCATTTCTGGCATTCAAAATCCACCTTTATGGGGATCTAAATAACCAAAAGGCGACAGTGGGGGGGGGGACGTACGGCTCGGATAGTTCAACGAAGGATGGACAACGTTGGCTCACCAACCAAAACTGAATCCACAGAATACCTTCTCACTTACCAAGTAATATGAGCTTTAAGAAAAATATAAGTAGAATAACTGAATTAGCGCACTCACCTTAACCACCATAGCGATAGTGAATGTGATCAGCACAACAAAGGCCAGAAGCTGTGGAGACAATCTGAGTAGGTACGCCTGCATTGGGATTTTGGGGCTTTCGGCAATTAACCGATGCATATCGGGGAGATAGCAGAGGGAGCTCAAAGCCGTCAAACTAAGAAAACAAAAAATCATCATTTATAATGTTACCTGACTATTATTAGTTATTTTGCATGCAGATTGTTCACCTCACTTTTCAGTTGAGGTATTTTATTCGAATGTCGAAGGGGAAAGTTACAGCAGCTGTTCGTATATGAGGTGCTACCATGTGCTCAAAACTACGTTTCTACGTCTATTTTGATTTTTTGCAACCCTTAATTATGGTTAATTATGGATTAATTATGGTATGGATTAATTATGGTATAGAAACCTAAACCCAAAACTAGAATTTTTGTACGTCGTTCCAGAAGGTATATCGGTATTAAGTATGGAAGGTATCTGGTATCGGTATGAACATACAAATTCGAGTTCAGATTGAGTCAAGACTAATATATTATCTTGACTGAGTTCCAGAATTATTTTTCAGTCCGATTCAGCCTTCGAGTTAAGTACGGAAAGTAGAAAGTGATGGAACTGCGTACAAAGGTATAAGCAGACTAAGGTATCAACCTACTTATTTTTAATGATACCGTGTGGGGTGCCCTGTAATTATTTTTTCTACATCAAATTCGGCAGGGGGGGGGGGGGGGGGAGTCCTACCCAGGCGAGAGGAGCACAATGATGTAGGAAGTGCTGGAATCTTTGAAAAATCATAGAGAAAGAGCTATTAATCGTAGGAGAGTGCGGATGGTCTCAAAATTCTGAAATTGGAACGACTTTCATTTAAAAATAATATAAACCACTTTTCCAGCTAATTTCCAGAATCGAGTAGGTAAGGTACATTATTTATCAAACATTTTATTTCACTGGTTGAAGAAGCGCTCAAAAAATAAGATCGGTTGGTGATAAGAATAAATAAAATCTTCATTTTTTTTCACCAAGAAACTCTGATGCACTCTCCTGAAAAATTCACTTTCTGGGAGATGAGTTGTTTCGCCCAATTACAGCAGTAGAATACCTCCATCAGTGAATTCGTGAACACAGTTTTAAATAAATCATGTAAATTCAAAGTTATTCGAAGAAGGATAACATCATAGGTTAGAACAGCGCGAAAACATCGGACAGGATTCGAGAATAAGTACATAAATAAACATGAAGTACGCCTACTCTCTTCCGATGATAAACCAGTGTCATAAAACCGTAATGTTTCGAATGTCACCACATTATCGACAGGAAAGAGATAACAGAAACGGACATAGTGCGCAAACAAAAACAGATTTGCTCGAAGAAAGGTTTCTTGAAAAAAGAAACCATAATATAAAGAAACCATAATTTTTAGGTATGTTAGAATCAGGTGTGATACACAATATTATAATTACCTGGCAATGCAAAAGTCGAAAAGTTGAAGGCAGAAGAATGGCATGAGATACGATGGTTTTCCTTTGATCGCTCCATACACCATCAACAAAGTAATGGCGAAGGTTGAAAACATAACCACAACACTGACGTTCAAATGTTCTGTAAAATGATGAAAGCTTAGTAACACTTATATGGTAGCAATGCCTATATTTATGGCAGCAATGTTCATATTATGTTCTGGTAAAGTAACCTGTGTATTTAGTGAGTTCATTCTTGCGAATCGCCATATCTGTTCTCCAAGAAAAGCATGTTGAAATTGTTGAAACATGTTCTGTATGTACTTGAGTACCTAGGTATATTTCTTCCCAAGCACTTGCATTTCAAAATAAAGCGAAATAACAAGCTGTTCAGTAGTTGACACTCTGAACACCCCTCTGTTATCGATTCGGTAGGCCTCTATCTATTGGATATCTAATTGGAAGGGCTGTGACGAGCATGAACATGCTCGTTTATCGTCGTTGCAGTCGCCATTCGAGTTTTCGCTCTAAAAAGGTCATCAGAATCTTTAACTTTCTTTCGACACCCCCTCAAAATGTTTTTTTTTTTTACGTTTCAAGGTGCGTAGATTCAGAAAATGCAATGTCCGTCTGCCGTTCACCGTCCGCCGTATCAGGTATACCGGCTTCACTTTTGGTCTCAAAAATTCGTTCTTTCGGGCACATGCTCCAATTGGGCCCATTGTGTCCCGAAACTTTTCAGCCCGATCGGAATATACCCAAGGGTGTTATGAGTGAAAAATGGGTATAAAATAGGTACTTATTTTTTGTGTTTTAGTAACATGAGGTTTTGAGGTATCGTTTTCCATGTTTTCAAATGGACTAACATCGCGGAACAACCAACTAGACTTCACACAACCATCCGCGATTATAATCAGGTGCTCCCTATGATGATATTTGAGATGAATGTATACAATTTGATTCACGCTCCTGTTGACCAAGCCTGTCAGTGCAAACTTGGGGGCCTTACTGAGAAAGAACGCCGGGACGTACAATGCTCCGGGTGGTCTCAAAAAACTCCTAGGTAAGCTCAAGAACTATTTAAAACATTAAAAAGATTCACGTAAAAAAAGGAATAGGCGTTCTGTTATTTTTCACCCCTTAGAGATGACTGACAATAACGCCGAGCTTCGAGGACCAACCAGACCCCGAACGGAACCAATAAACCGAATTTCGTCAATTTTGGCTCATGGTAACTAACAAAAGTGCTAAGTACGGCTTACGGCGTACGGACAGAAATTTTTTCATTGCATTTCCGGAATCTACATACCTTGAAACGTCAACCATCAAATTTTGAGAGGTGGTTAACAATTTTTTTTCAATGCTCGATTCCAAAGGTTCATTATTCAAAATAATAAACCAAAAAATTTCTGTCTGTCCGCCGTACACCGTACTTCGCACTTTTCTTAATTACCAGGAACCAAAATTAACGAAATTTGGTTTGTAGGTCCCGTTTGGGGTCTAGTTGGTCCTCAAAGCTCGACGTTACTGTCAGTCATCTATAAGGAGTGAAAAACAGGGGTTGAAATTTTCTGAACGCCGCAGCTCGAAAACTTTCAATAGAAGGGTACGTTTTTTTATGTTTTTAAATTGATCATGAACTAACGAATTTTTTGAGATCACCCGAAGCAGTGTACGACCAGTCGTTTCTTTGCACCGAAAAGCTTCGTCAACATGATCATGAATCAAAACGGTATAAATCCGGCCCAGATATCATCGCTAGAGAGCACCTGATTATAATCACGGATGGCTGTATGAAGTCGAGTTGGTTGTTCTATGATATTATTCCATTTTAAAGATGGATAATACTTTTCTAACTTGAACAAACGTTGAAGTATTATTGGGTAAATTACTACTCAACGGTAAATTACTATAATATCTACGCAGAAAAATCTATACAGGTAAATTATTACACAATGGTTTATTATTTACCTTATTCTTCATGAATAACTACAAATAATTAATTAATGAATTATTGAATCCTGCGCATTTGTATGAAACTCTTATTCAGGGGCCGGCTCCAGTACTCGATTTAGGGCTTTCCTAGGGGGAGCTCGAGTGTATTTACTATAGAAAACAGTGATCTACGCAGAAGGGCCATCTATACAGGTAAATAATAAACCTTTGTGTAATAATTTGCAGCGTTTTTTCGTTGTAGTTCAAACCGTTAATACGAGTTACGGTCACGGTGGCTTACGTTTTTACGAGTAGGTATATAAAAATCACATGTTGACAAGGATTTATATTTAGAATGTAGAAACACAAAGCCGTATCATTTCTCAAGAGCTAACGAATTTTTCCAAATTTTTGACTGACCTCAGCCAAAAGAGATCTAGATACGTCAAAACCTCTGCCACCAATCTCTCTAGGGATCACAGGCTTCACCAACTTTTAAGCAATCAATAGGTACAAAATAAAAATTATTATGTATCTTGCTCCCCCCCCCCCCCCTCTTATGCTCTCTCTTCTACTAATCCAACAAATCATTAATTGCTCAGCAGCTCAGCGGGCAAGAGATACGAGTAACTTGTTGCCTACCCCGTGCACACAGAGGTCACTGATTTGTATGGTAGAGAATTGTTATAAACTTACTACCTACTTACTTAATACACTCTGATCAATTTTGAACTTGTATGTGCATAGAAAACAATGGGGTGGCAGAAAAACAACAAAAAGTGCAAATAAATAAACGCGTGTGGTAAAAGAAACGGTTAGATGAAGAGTAAAATTATGATGTGATAGGCACTACACATATAGTAGCCACTACGTACTTGAATAAGCGTCTGCACAACTGAATAATTTTGAAAACTGATGACAACACAATGCTCAAATAAATTGTTGTTGTTGGCACTTACGATATTCATAGTGCCGATTGGGTGGAAAACTGTGGCCTCCGTAAATATTGATGGTATTCTGTTCAGAAAGAGTTTCTGGGCTGCTCAGCGACGGTGGGATGGGGGTTGAACCGTCCATCACAGTACCAGAAAACGGAGATCCAGGGTGCGGGGACAACTGAGTGGTCATCAACTCGGGGTGTTTGAGTACAACGGCAATGACGGACAGCGTCAGGATATGGAGCATCTGCAAACAATGTTGGACATTTACAGCCGTTGCCGTTGGCGCGGAAGAAATCGATGGGAAATTACCAATAATCCGACATGACAAGTACAAAGGAACGTCAAGGGTCCTTCTTAGGTTCAGGGACATTGAACATCCATTTTGAAATATAAAATTAACAAATGGGCAACTAACGTGGTTTGCGTTTGTTTATATACTTAGCTGTTTTATTTTATTTTCATGTTTTTTTCTGACGGATTTTATTTTTTGTGTGGCTTTTGAAAATCGAAACAGGGGAAAGCCTGTACAAAGGGGTGAAATGAGGCCTTGCTGATTGGGTGACATATGTAGCGGAATATGTGCAGCCATTTCCATTATTTGCCTTATTGCTTAGGACCTCAACAAAAGTATTAATATGTATGTACGTACATAATAACATCAGATACGATCGACCTTGTAGTATCTCACTGCACAGTACTGTACAAGGCCATATAGATACCACACCGTATCTCGAAGCAGTTGAAATGTAACTCATAATCGTATCGTAAAATTACCTACCATGCCGATATCAATTCCAAAGCTTCCAGTAATTTCTTGTAAGTTGACTCGTTCTTTAAAAAACCATTTAATTCGTAAGTTAATTCGCTACAAAATGTCGGATTCGTTAGAAACATATTTTCTCATTTGCCTTTAGTTCAGTGTTTTCAGCGATCTCCTTTCTTTGGAACGAAATCTATTACCTAGCATTGGTTTGAAACGAGTTGGTTGATCGATTACCGCTTCATTCTTTATGGCCCAATGAAGCATCATTAGCTGAACATCGTTCTTTCAACACAAATTGAAACTTCCTGAATACTAATACTTCTGCAGCAGAATTCTGACATAGTGTACTTACCAAAGCGTCCCTTCTAGATACAGATAGGCAATTAAGTTACTCAAGATGCACATAGATACTTCTGACCTCATGAGGTTGGCATCAGCTCTGCTCGGGCTAGCTGCCATAATCTTTCTGTGATTCGATACGGACGATCGAATGTACTAGGAACTCTCTAACCATTGATGTAGCTGTATCAGTAATTGCATTGAAAAATTGATCGCCCGGCCAGACACAATATTTATAGCGTTTTAGCATGGAACATGCTTTAGCCTTGGACTAACTAGCCGAAAAACGTTACACGGGATGGGTGACGCGGAAGTGGAACGAAATTTTAACAATGATTTTCACTTACAACCGAACACTAGGGAAATGAAACTTCTTTCATTTTCATCGGACAAAAATCGTTTTCCATTCGTTGGAAAGCTCTTGATTTATCACGAATGTATTTCGTATTTGTTCTTGGTATTTATATCCTAGTTTCATAATATAACTATATAAATGAATGTTGTAAATGGATAGTAAACAATGACGCTTGTTTGGTTGTCACTTGGTTGTAGTAAACTACGCGGCTAAAGCATGTTCCATGTTTCTTGAATTTTAGCCGTAGGCTCTAAGCAGTAAGCATCCGGGGGTCCAGGGGGCTTGCCCCCTGGCGAGGCGCGGAGCGCCGAGTTTATTTTATTTTACTAATCCAGGAAAACGTTATCTTGCAAAGGGAAACTCACCAAGTGCCATACTCCAAGAAATATTGTTGCTGTGCGCACGTGGCAGCATATGCCACAACGCCAATCTTCCGCCTCGCCTATTTTGAAGGATAGGCCTTGCATGGTTAACCTTGAACACAAAAACAAAAATTATTTTATGTGAATTCAATGCAAAAGTGACAGAACACCATTTTCAATCCCAGGTTTTTATGTAAAACGACTGCTTAACCACACTCCATTCAACTCTTTCTTTACAACTACCTGCTCTTTCTGTACCTATGTCTTACACATACAATGTATTATTAGGGTGGTCACAAGGCAATAGGCAAATTTTTTTTTGAGAAAATCACCCCTGGCAACCCCCTAAAAGGTGCCATTTGACTAGAAAATGAGATTCGCAAAGTTTTAGGTCGATCGGATAACGTTAACCCGTGCCGCATTGAGGTTGAAGATCAGAAAAACTCACTTTGTTTCATAAAAATACTCTTTTTTTCCTCATAACATAGTAACCATTTGTCCTAGAGACTTGAAATTGGTCTCATTTTATTTAAAATGTTATCTTCTTCAACTTTTACTTCCATAATTTTTTCGCTACATCCTGTAGATTTTATGTTATTCAGCTTTTCCCATCTCAAAACGTGGTCCGTTTCAGCAAATGTGCCTTTTTACGCATACCCCTAAAAACCACACTCCAGTCAATGAAATCGACCTCCAGGCGATTTGACACTTCTTTATCACTCTGGTTTATTGAAAATGAGTATGTTTCAGGTATAAATGTAAAGGTTGAGGCTGTAATAAGGGGGGGGGGGGGGGGTGGGGGGATCTAGGTAATGAAGGGTATTTAGACCGGTGAAAGGTAAGGAAGTGTGATCTTTAGCTTTGTATTCGCTGTTATCTGTTATCTCTATTACTGTGAATCATCGATTCTCGACCACTGGTCCTGAACCTAGCGTTTTCAAAAAACTTCAAGTTGGGTGGCCTAAGTTCGACCAAACTAAATACAAAACTAGTCTACATGATGATAATACGAGTATTAGATGCAAAATTAGTAGCATTAATCAAGTTTCACTTTTTTTAATGGAACATTTGGAAACCCTGCAGCCCAGAGAGGATTACAAAGAGTTTCTTCAACTTTGTTTAGTGTTTATAGGGCTTCCTCCCCAAAACTTTTCTTTTAAAGCACCTGGTGCAATTCATCACGCCAGGTGGATGGCCAAAGCAATTTACTGCCTCAAAATTTATCTTTTTAGAGATCAATTGATATTAACTCAAAAAGAAATGAAAGGAATAGAAGAAATTTGTGTTTTTATAATAAATATTTACGCCAAGGCATGGTTCAATGCCCCCAAACCTGCTTTGGCCCCTAAACAAGATCTGGAAATGTTGAAAGCATTAGTAGAGTATAGGAAAATTTACACAGAAATAGCAGATAAGGCTTTGTCAAAATTTGTAAACCATCTGTGGTACCTCAGCTCAGAGAAAATAGTGTTCTCGTTTTTCGACCACACTTTAGACGACAACATTAAAAAAAGTATGGCCATGAAATTATTTTCCCTAGGTGAACCCGATAGTGAAATTGATGGTAGGGATAGAAAAGCGATTTTAGATTTTGCACATGTAGAGCAAATTTTGGATGAGCAACTTGATTTTTTTGTCACCTCTCAAACCTTGAATTTTTTCAAGCGGTTTTCCATAGAGACAGATTTTTTAAACACCGATACACGCTTATGGAACAAAAATCCTCATTATTTGCATGCTAAAAACATAGTGAACGGTTTAAGGGTAGTCAACGACACTGCTCAAAGAGGAGTGAAATTGATCTAAGACTTCAACTCTTGCTTGACAAAAGACGAAGAACAGCGCCAATTTTTATTACAAGTTGTGTCAGAATGTAGGAAAATTTACCCTGATGTCGATAAAGCCTCACTATTTAAGCCATTAATGTAGTTGTAAATTCAGTAGTGTTGGAATAGATATATTGTGTTGTTCCACGCTATTATTTTCTATACAAAAAACTTTCAATTTGTATTATTAAAACACTTTTTACATAATTTTTATTGTTTTTTGTGCATTTCATAGCACCCACCACCCACCCATCTCCCCCCTACCCCCTCCATATATTATATATTAGATTCAAATGTATCAATTTTCAATATACCAGAGTGATAAAGAAGTATCAAATTGCCTAGAGGTCGATTTCATTGACTAGAGTGTGGTTTTTAGGGGTATGCGTAAAAAGGCACATTTGCTGAAACGGACCACGTTTTGAGATGGGAAAAGCTGAATAACATAAAATCTATAGGATCTAGCGAAAAAATTATTGGAGTAAAAAGTTGAAGAAGATAACATTTCAAATAAAATAAGACCAATTTCAAGTCTCTAGGACAAATGGTTACTATGTTATGAGGAAAGAAATAATATTTTTATGAAATAAAGTGAGTTTTTCTAAACTTCAACCTCGATGCGGCACGGGTTAATGTTATCCGATCGACCTAAAACTTTGGGAATCTCATTTTCTAGTCAAATGGCACCTTTTAGGGGGTTGCCACGATTGAATTTCGAAAGTTGACTTTTTGTGACCACCCTAATGTATTATACTGCACATATTACAATGAATAATATAATACATGTTACTCGAACAAATGAAGTGATAAATATCATTTTTATTGAGAAGTCCACTATCTTTATTGTATTAAGGAGGACTCGACCACACGTTGATCTGTTGATAGCAAGCAATGGGCCGTCCACATCGCCGTCCCCTAGGAGGACGTCGAGGGGGCAGGAATGACTCCCAGCCATGGAGCCCCCATGGGGAATGGTAAACCATCCCCCTGGGGTACTTGTTTGCCCTGAAGCACCTCAGGTTGAGGCCGAGTGTTCTAGCTCCACTCTACCAACTTAGCAGGTTGGTATCCGAGTTCGTAACAGAACTCACATGCCGGGATACGTCCTCAGGGAACGAATTCCCTGAGCATGAGGTCCCTCCCTCTAACGTCCCAGTGAGTCAAAATGAACTCCCTGGGTGAGGTACACGCAACCACGACCACCACGAATCCAACCTCAACTGAGGGGGCAGACCGGTGAAGCTGTGCTGGGCGAACCATGTGGTGCATCTGTGGCCTGGGGCTCCCCCTCACCCGTGGTACTAATTTTGGGGTGCGGCACCTTCCAGTAAACTGGCAGTGCAGACTATCCCCAGATGCCAGATCAGATAACAGGCCTAGGACAGAGAAGGGATCTCTGTCCCTACTGCTTTACCACCAACTGCTCAGCCCAAGCTGGCAGCCTGAACATTACAGGGGTTTGGCGGAGGGAGGCAAGGGAGAGTTTGGCTCGCGCCATATATTGAGAAGTCCAATAAGGAGTATCCATACGTGTATAATATATATATAGGTACATATATATTTTTTCTTCGGAGGATAGTTTTTGGTGTCATGGACACCTCCATGGAGCGACACCACGGCACAGGCAA
Source organism: Leptopterna dolabrata (assembly GCA_954871275.1). NCBI lineage: Eukaryota > Metazoa > Arthropoda > Insecta > Hemiptera > Miridae > Leptopterna > Leptopterna dolabrata. The sequence goes on along the minus strand of OX940982.1, from coordinate 27,979,376 downwards.
CGGCGCCGCAAAATCCAAAAAACAGTGTCTTACGACTTGAAATTTAAGGGAATACTAATTGGGGGCTATTTCACCACTATCGAACCGGTTCTATGCCGTCGCTATTAGTACACTCATAGAACACTGGACAAGGGCTCCGCGGAGTTAAAAAAAACCAGTCATGCAGCATGACTTAATGAGCGAATTTTCAAAGAAATATTCGAATTAATGGCTATGGTTTTGAATAAAGGAAAACTTCTTCCTCCTACTGTTAGTACCTAAATTGAATAATTTGAAATAGATTTTTTCTTTCGTCTTCCTTCTAGTAATACGTGGGCCGGTACTTGTCTATCTATGAAGGTATCATAACAATTATATGTCAAATGGGAAATTCAAGGAGTTGTACTAATCGTTTGCCTCCCCCTTTTTTGCTTCGAACTCTCGTCTTCAATTAATACTTCTCACATTTTTCAATCTGACCACTCTAAGGGGGTGGGGGGGGGGGGGTAAGAGTTTAAAGATTATCCTAGTTTTGGGTAATTTTTGCGCACTTTAAATGCTCTAATTTAAGAACGGATTTAGATATCTAAAATCCGATTTCACCATCGTGTTCAGCGTGCAAAAACCTTTAAAATGAGGGGTCACTTGTTAGAAAATAACATTTTGGGGATTTTTGGGTAATTTTTGCGCACTTTAAATGCTCTGATTTGAGGACGGATCAAGATATCTAAAATCCGATTCCACCATCGTGTTCAGCGTGCAAAAACCTTTAAAATGAGGGGTCACTTGTTGGAAAATAACATTTTGGGGATTTTTGGGTAATTTTTGCGCACTTTAAATGCGCCAAAACCCTCCTTAGAGTAGGCCAATTTCGCCCATCTTCGAACTTAGCCTTTCGATTGCCAAGATAGATTTTTTGTGCAAATTTGAGCTGTTTATCTCAATTCTATCGAGAGTTATCGTCTGGAGTGACACATATATATACGAGTGATACATATGACTCGTATATATATAAATATATACATATAAAAAAGTGTTAAATTTCAGGAATCGTTTTAGAATGGTCTGAAACGGATTTCTATGAAGAAAATTTCCAAAAATTTATATTATTTAAATTTCGAAGCCATTGCAATAGCTTCATTTTCTTTGAAAATTCGCTAAAACAAGTTAATTTGGCGTCATAGTGCCTATAATTGAAAATATTCCTAACGGCACCACTGGCTCCGCAGACGCCAGTAATTGGGTCAGTAAGAAGAATACAGTTGTATAGCGAACACAACAAAGTTCTTTCACCGAATTAAGCCCCGAAATATGAAACTCTCTTTATCAGCAGACGAGCACTTTTTAACAATTTCAAATCAAACCTTTTCAACTTCAACTGTTTTATATTAACCCATAAATAATTTAATTCGACGGGAAAAAGCTGGGTACCAAACAGGATGATCCGATTTGAATGAAACTCAGGGAAACATCAAAAACCAGCTTCTCAATCTGAAGCAAACAACAATATGTTTTTCGAGGAATGCGATTATACGGACCATCTAGCTGGTGTATTTCAAGCCTTTTTTTCCAATAGACTTGATGGAATTTGTTTCCAACGAAGAGAACGTACCCACGACTTCTGTTTATACAGGCGGGTCGCGCTAATCCGAACGGAATTGGGAAAAGGGGTTGTTCGGGTTATCGAATCGTTCGGATTACCTCTGGCCTTTTTATTGGGGGAGAAAAAACTGCAAAAAATAATAAACTTCCGAAAATGTGTGTTAGAACCAAAATACGAAACACATTCATTTAATATATTTTTTCAAATTACTTAGCTGTAAAGAAGCCTTCGTCATTAAGAGATATGTATGAATTTAGTTTGATCATCAGGGGGAGGGAGACGAGTGACGGGGTCGTGGGAGCCCGTTCGGATTACCGCGTCGTTCGGACTAGCTAGTGTTCGGATTAGCGCGACCCGCCTTAATTTTTGAATGGAATTAGACTCCATTCTAAGAATTTGAGACCAATCGCACTCGCCTAAGATGAATAGTTCTTTTTCTGAGCTTTCAACGTATTCATTAGTATAGAAGGTAAGTAGGTTATTAGCCTCAGTATCACGGACATCCACCAGTGTTCGGCATCAGCTAACTATGCTTATAATTTATTAGCTAGCTAAACTTTTAACTAATAGCTAAATTAGCTTGTAGCTATTTTTTCAGCTGCAACTAAATTAGCGATTAGCTGTTGAGGGACAGCTAAATTAGCTGTTAGCTGAAATGGTTGAAAAATTAGCTATTGGTAGCACCTAATAGCCAATAGCTTTAGCTGTCAGCTAACTTTTTCTTTAAAAATCGTATTCCTCCTCACAAACAACTAATAGCTAACAGTTGTAGTTTTAGCTAATAAGTAAAATGAGCTTTAAAACGCTTTTTGAACGAATTTAATAGTTTCGACCATTAACCGAAATCTGGTAAATTGAGGTTAATTAGACATAAAACTAGACAAACTGAAGATTCCAAAAATCACCTCAACATCAAATTTTTGTTAGAATTTCATTTTTTTTTTTTTTTTTTGAAAATGGGGGGGAGTAACGAAGAACACCCCATTCCACTACTGCTGAAGAAGTGGCGTAGTTTGAAATGTAAACGTTTTATTATCCCTAGAAATTTGAAACTCGCCCTTTGGTTCTTGTTGAATGACCCCACGTAACGGTAGTAACCATTCGTCAGTCGAACATTTATGTGTTGAGGGGCGCACTGGGGTCGAATAATTGTTTGAAGCATATAACAATTGATTTATTCAATGTAGGCACATACAACACTTCCATAATTATGGCCGTTATGGCTTTCATTCATTGGTGTTGAAATTATTTTTTGAAAATCTCATTGATCAGTAGCCTTGGGGGCTGGTATCAGTTGGTCTGAACTCATTCTACGTGACTCTTGGGTCGATTCCGTTTCATGCCTTCTCATTCTACTTCCTATTTACTATACATTTCATTTGTTGATAGTAATTGCCGTCTGACGAATCGGTACGACGTGGCGTGTTTTGTAAACGTTATGATGACGTTGACAAGCCACATACAGATTTTTCCATCATAGCTTATCGATTGGTTGATCGTATTCGCAATTTTGTGCTCTTCAAAATTTCGCTATATTCAATCGAAAAAAGTGGGGGGGAGTATCGAAGTATTTGCCATGTCAAATTCTTCGGTACTCCCCCCCCCCCCCCCCACGGTGAAAACAGTATTTCTTCTTCCTCCCTAAGAATCTCCAATAGCGCTTTGAAATTCCACATTTTTAAAGACAGGTCGGTACCGTCTGAACACTTTGAAAGAGGAACGCAAACTGACGAAGAAATCAAGAGCCGCGAGTTGTGCGAAACTTTCACGATAGGTAGGACAAACCTCCGAAAATATTACAAACCCTCGCCTTCCGTTCAAGGTTCAAAACGCTTTCAAGCCCCATAAAGGTAAACGTATCACTAAACAACAACAATTCACAGGAACGGGGGTGTGAGGACGTGCAGGTATGAGATATAGAGCGATGAAATCCTTTGATCGAAAGTTAAGAGGTTGAGACGCGATATTGGTTGTCGAAAATACTGTTTTCACCGTGGGGGGGAGTACCGAAGGATTTGACATGGCAAATACTTCGATACTCCCCCCCACTTTTTTTCACGGCGAATTTCGCTTTTACAAAGTTGTTGAATCAAAATATGAACACACACATCAAAAACTAGACGAACTGAAGATTCCGAAAATCACCTCAACCTCAAATTTTTGTTAGAATTTCATGAAGCGACGAGCGTTTGAAAATGGGGGGGAGTAACGAAGAACACCCGTGGAATGTAAGGTTTCGAATAACTGTGATTCACATTGAGGGGACCATATTTTTGTACAAATAAGTGTCGACAACCCAACCACGCTACAGAATGCGATATGTTAGACCATGCACAAAATAAGCCTGTCGAGACATTAAACTAAGGATCTTGAGCACTGCTAACATTTATTGAGCCCAAAACTATTCAAATAGATCCCAAACACATTCTAAATTCCATTTTGGAGATCTTAAATCATTCAACACTCGAGCTGTCCAGTAAGAAACCGCAAAAAGGCTTGCGTATATTCATGAAGGAAAATGAAGATTTGAAAAAGACCAAGGAAACTTTTCTTTTTTTGGTGGGTATCTTACCTCGAAAGATAGTGCCTACCTGTTAACTTCCAAGCGTTTTCAAATGGAGTACTGAATGGCCCTGAAGGTACTTCCAATCATACCAACAAGAGAATTGACAATAAAATCCAGTGCTCTCACTCATTCCCGAGTTTCCTGTATTTCAGGGAACTACCCGTGAACGTGCAATAACAGATTTATATCGAACTAGAAAACATCTGGTAGAAGCAAACCCCATTATTCACAAGTTATCGCGTTGTTTGTTCATCATCAGACAATAATGGTAAGTACTAATCATAACGAAACCTTTAACATCCGTAATCCTTTCATTAAAGGGAGCTAAGTATTTTGGTTCTAACGCATATCATCGCCATCTGGTAACCAATGGATGCGTAATAAAATCACTATCTGGTTGTGCCCAATACTACCATTTCAACCACTTAACATTATTCAACAGTAACATTATTCAACCACGAAACAATTTTTTGTTATTGCTAAAGAGCTACATAATTTACAAGAAGGTTTGGAGAATACGAAATGGGTAGCTTACCAAGGTACTAAAAACTAAGACACAAAAAACTATGAACTCATTTGAAAACGCGGCAATAAAATTAAGGAATTCAATGGCGGGTTTCTTCACATACCCCACGTCAAGTTTTACTGTAAAAACAGATCTTTGAAGTAGGTAGGTAAATGTTAACTAGAGAAAAGCAAATTTTGTACATACTTCACCCAATAAAGTAACAGCTAAGTGACAGCTGCCCCAAAGATTAATCCAACGAGATCACGAATCAAACAGCACTGCCTGGCACTAGGTGTTATTGCTTTTAAACAGCGATAAACGGACACAAAAGATGACGTAGGAAATGATAAGGAAATAGGGGTCTGGTGGATACAGCATTTCGTCACAATGCTGTATGTTGGGGCGTTTACATAGTTTGGGCGTTTACATACCAAAAATCTGACCAGCTAATGTGATAACTAATACAACGGGATACTGACGGTAAAACACAGACCTCACCTTTAATCCAAGCTAGATGGGAGATATTTCAAACACCTCGCAGAGGCGGATGTAATTCGTTGGTCGCTTGTTAATCCTGCACAAAGAGTAGATCACACTGTTAAGACATTTTCAACAGAACTTCTCATGTATAATGAGCGTACATTTGCACAAGTGAAGAGTGAACTTTCACCAGTAAAATTAGACCAGTAAGCTTACCTTAGATCTTTTCTAAAGCTAAACCATTGACATTGAAAGCTTGGTGTAAAAAAAAAGTTGAACAGAAATGCAAAATAATAACCATCAGCTGTTAAAGTTGGATCAATCTACAAATTGTGTCGTCACGCAGCTTTCCCGTGACCAACGATAGCTTTTATCCTTAACCATGAGCCCTAACGATATAATAGTTTATCATTAACTATATGTAGTACGTTTCGCTAACAAATTCCGGTTATGGTTACTATTGAATAGTAATATTGTAGCAGAATTATCAGAATTATTATACATGTTTAGATTTGTATTAGAGGGCAGACTTTAATGCTCGGAGAATGGTTGAAACGGATGCATATAGTAGTTATGACGTTGCCCCTATCAATTTTAAAACGGAGAAAACTAGCTTAGCTAATTAGCTTCTAATCTGTAAAAAAAACAGCTTTCTCAATAAAAACTTGGTTTTATCAAAAACAGAGAAGACAAGAAAAAGAATACTAGAGAGGGAATATAGAAGTAGGTAGTAGGGATTGATGTTGCAGAGTTGATGTAGGTAGTAGGGACTGATGTAGGGATTGATGTTGATCTGCAGAGTTACCACCTAGCACCTATTTTACCTTGGTGGCTTGGACTTTGTACAAGATGTTTGCATGAAGCAGTAGTGTTCTTACCTACCACTGCCATTAACTTTTTTGTCACTTTTCTACATAGTAACTACGCAGGAATCTACCTAATAATGATTAAGATTATTCATAACATTAATATTTTAAACTAATAACTGACAATTGATAGGTAATCAATAACCAATCACTGATAATTAATAATTGATAACCGTAGCCAATAATCGATAGTCGATGACTGATAGTCAATCATCGATAATCATTAATCGATAATCTATCATTTTTAATTAACTGGTTATGTTGGCGGGTAAATTTTAAACAGGGATGTTTTTGGGCAGAGGAGATTCTTTTGCTGGGTAAATTTTTACAGCAGGGATATTTGGTGGGGGGTGGTGATGGGGGGGATGTTGATGGGGGGGGGGGGGGCATGGAAGAAAAGGAGATCCACATACGTTAGTATTCTATTGTATTGGTATTCTATGATCCACACTCATTCTACGCATGACTGATTAGTGATTACTCTAGGCTAGGCGCACGGAAGAAAGTTTCTTTCTTCTACTTGTTAACATGGAACATGTTTTTACGGGAGTAAACCGGGCTGGAAAGCGTCCGCGTCCAGTCCTGTAAACCGGCTCCCCTCCCTGTCACCCACACAGTTCTCCCTCTACCCCACTCATGCCACCCAACTCACCTCCTCCCCTACCACACGTGGTGCGTTCTCCGAGGAGAGCATGGCCAGACCCCACTCCGCCGAAAACTGCCGAGGGGTTTCTACCTACCCAAAAAACGCTGAAAGCAGCTGACGACGTGTGTTACATTACATTGCGTTAGGTCGCTGGTCCGAGGCTTGGAAATCCCACGAAGTTTTTTTGCTTCCTCCCTACGGAAGGTGGGGAAGCCTTGGATTTTAGATTGAGCAAAAAAAAGTGCATGCCCTCCAGAATGAAAATTTCCACTGCCATTTTCCGTTTCAGACATCAAGGAACATATTTGGTTCCGTGTTTGTCTGTGGTAATTCCTTACAACATCCATAACTACCCGAAATAATGGTCAGAGTGGGCTGAAATTTCGAGGGTAGGTGCAGGTTGAGTCACAGATGGACCCATATCAAAATCACTGAAAAAGTACTGTAACTTTTGTCTGCGCATGCGCAAACGTGAAATAATTGGAACGCCCATAACTACCCTAAATATCGTTGAAATCAATTCAAACTTGGAGGGTCGGTCAGGAATAATAATTTGATAGTTCCAAATTAATTTCATTGGATTCGTAACGTAACTTTGATCTACGCATGCGCGAACATGAAATGTTGACCATTTCCTTGTAACACTTCTAACTACGCGATAAATAGTCGTAGAGAGCTGAAATGCTGAGGGTATACGTGGGTTGGATCGCAGATGGTCCCGTTTAAAAATCATAAAAATCGTTTATTCTGCGCTTGCGCAAACGTGAAATACTTGGAGTGCTCATAACTTCCTTAATTATCACTGAAATGAGTTCACATTTGGAGGGTATAATACTTTGATGGTTCCATATAAACTTCATTGGAATCTACTGTAATTTCCCTCTGCGCATGCGCAAACATGAAATGTTGACCATTTCCTTACAACGCTTCTAACTACGCGAAAAATAGTCGGAGAGATGAAATTTTGAGGGTACAGAAGGGTTGGATCGCAGATGGTCCCGTATCATACGTTCATGTGATTCAAGTGAGGAAGCTATAGTGCCTAGGTACTCGAATTGGCAGACGTTTTTCTACATATCTCCATATCCTCTGTTATCATGTACCTATTCGAAAAACATGTTCCATGTTTCCTTGCTTTGATCCTTGATCTAAACTGTTATAATCCGGGGGTCTGGGGGTGTCCCCCAGATTTCATTCGAAAATAAACGTACCGTCTAGAACACTAACCACTGGCGGCAACGTTTTTTTTTTCTTCCATGGGATAGGTGTTCGAACCGCGAACATAGGTGGTAGTGGTGGTGGCTCTCAGCTTCGGTGTCCTCCTTTGGATGTCGGACATAGGAGTCCGCGAAGAAAATAAGAAAGAAGAAGAATAGGAAGGTAATGGCCACACAACCAAAGGCTTGAGGCCTAGCAAGAGCTCAACAACAAGAAGGTTACAGTTTACTATAACGTATAACCTGTACTAACACTTGTTTTTTGTTGTCTTCGGTGTTGGTACTTGCCTGCGTTTGGGTTTTTGTGATTTGTGACGATTTATTCAAATTTTGCGTATTCGTCTGTAGGCTTTGGTTCATTATTGTCAATAAATATATACTTAGGCAAACGTAAATATAACGAACGCTGCATTGACATCCAGCTGAAAAATGTCGATCGAAATCGAATCTGCCGAGTGAGTAGCATGATTGGAATCAATCTTTTGTTTACCAGTACCACTTAGTTTACTAGGTATTGTTCTGAATTTGATGAGATTTGTTATCTACCATGAGTTGGTGTACTTTTCGTTATTCCATGAAAGGATGAATATTTATAATGATTCATCAGAGATCTAAAACCGTCATAGCGGAGCGTCCCATAGAGCTAATGGGCTAATAGTATGGTAGTCGAATTACCTTGGTACGGATATGAGTATGACGTGTTTTTGTGATAATTCGGAGGATTCTTTTCATTCTGAACGATAAACGAACGATTCTTTTTTTTTTACTCAGTATTACAATTTTCCTCTTGCGGTCCACATTGGTGATGTCTCATAAATTGTTGAGACTCTTGTAATGCTCGATGTCGAGGGACTTGAATGATGATAAAAACCATTTATTTCTGTGCGAGCTTCTGTGAGCTCGTAAGTACTTAGTACAGACAGAAACTTTCAGCATCTCTCCGGGAAACCCACATCTCAAAAGCTTCTAATCGCCGAGTCTTCACTCCGTACAGCACCGCCAAAAACACAACACAGGAGGATTGCAGTCCCCAATTAACGAAGAATGCTGCCACATGGTCATGTTACTGACTAGCTATTAACTAACTTGGCTTTTTCGATGCAAGTACAGAAACTTCTCTTGCACTACGGCCTTCCTCAGTCATAATCGGCCAAGGCGTTGGAAGAAGGCATGGGCTTGATAGAAGTTATCCGGCCTGGTTGTACCAGTAATACCCGCTTTACGCCATAAAATTCATTCTACTTGTTTACCTATCACTAGATTTAAATATGAAAAAATCCGGGTGTTCAAGAGGAATATAGACCAAAGGTCAACAGATCGCTGTTATTTATAAAATACGATCTGGAGTAGTAATCTGTGTATCTGTTTCATCATCACGTACTTGGGTATATCAATAAAAATCAGCTGTTGAATTGTTTTAGCGAATTTCCGACAAAAATCTTCAATTATTTTCCGTTTCAGGGCATTCTGATTCGAATTCAAAATTTTGAGTTCTTTTTTATATTATACGTATGCACATTATATACCTATCTGTATGATTATTGTGTCCTTCTGGTTGGTATCAGACTTTAGCTATGAGCTACAAAATTTAAAATTTCGCCTATATGATAATAATGGCAAATGAAAGAATGAGTTCAGAGATAAGCAATAATTTTCTTGAATGAAAGTGGGTTCTGTCGAAGAACAATGCTTCTATTACTTAGAGAGCATAAATTGACGGTTTTCTTGAGCAAAAAATGTGCGGCGAGAGGAAACAGCGTTTTAGGATCATTCTCAGAGCTCTTTTCTGGGCAATGAATATGGTCTGCAGATCGGCATCTGTTCCCCAAAACAGTATTCCGTACATGGTCCAAGAGGCAAATAACCCATAGTAGGCCGTTAGAGCGCTTCCTTAGAAGTGACGACTCTCAGCTTCCTGAGACCGAAACAGGCTACCCAAATTGCTGGACATCGTCAACATGACAAGGTTCTGTCAATGGTGATGCCGAGGAACTTAGTAGTTTCGCTGTACGATAGGGTAATGCCTTCCATCTGGATCGTTGCACCTCTTCTAGGTTTCCGATGCCTTCCAGCTGGGTAGTTGCACCTCTTCCAGGCTTCCGCTAAGCTTCAAATATCATGCACACCATTTTATTTTCATTCAGACGGAGTTTCCTTCCAGAAAACCAGGCTGTAGCCCTCATAAATTTATCCTTGAGAGCTCTTTCACAGTCCTGGAAAGCCTTTCTGCGGACTATAAAGTGGCAGTAGACGGCATAGATAACATAGTGCGTTTGTACATCTTTATGCTCGTCAGGGAGTCCGTTTATCAGGGTGAGGAAAAGAAGGGGGGTCCTAACAAGCTGTCTTGGGGCACTCCTCGTTCAGTGAAGCAAGGTGCCGACTCCACTCTACGCCCAGACTGCTCAAGGGGCTCATGGTCTTTTGTGGAGATATGATTGGACCAGTCGAATACCATACCCCTCAGGCTGGTGCTCCACTAGAAGGGATACCGAGCGACCAAGCAACTACGTGTATTCGTCCGTACACAAGCGACTGATCCCATTGTGGTAAAGTACATTAGGGGGCCACTGCTGGACGCGTATTTGGGCGATGGACTTCGGGTGATAACAATCGACGAGCGACGGATCCCGTTTGCATGGGATTGGTCGCGTTTTCAAGTGACCTCAGCTCCCCATCCGCTCGTCCCTTCTCCTCCACCACAACCCCGCACTTAATTTCCACGGAACTGCACTGATAGACTACGCGTTAGTCGTCTCTAATGGAGGACCCTATTCGCCGCGTGTCGCTTCCTCAAACTCGCCTCTCATCGTCTAATCGCTTGGTCGCTCGTTGTCGCTTCCAGTGGAGGACTGGCCTCAAGCGAGGTGAGCAGAACTGGATGTGTTGCCGAATCAAAAGCTTTTGCCACATCGATGAACAACCCAGTACAGCGTCAACTGCCCGAGTTAACCCTTCTTTACTTCGAAAATTCGCTCACATGGTCTTGCTGCGTGAATGGAACTTTCATTGCATGCAGTGGAACTGGCAAAAATTGTTGGGTCAGAAACGCGATCTAGTTTCCTCTCTTCTGAAATACTTAGGTTTTCTCTATACCTAAATCATCTTTCGTCATTTCAGTGTGGTGCGATTGATACAGCAGTACTTGAAGGAATCGAACCTCTTCAAGACTCTACAAACATTGCAGGTATTGGTAACATACTAGCAGAGCTAACCCTTTGTTTAAAACACAATTACCGGACGTATTGTTAGCATTTGGTTACACCAAGTACGGTATTTTGGGTGGCTGAAATCCCGCGGACGTAAACGGTCTGAAACTATGCATAAACAATGAACAACGCAGATCTATCAAAGTTGCCAAATCAAACACACTAACAAATTTCTACAATGAATTGTTAGAATGAAGCGTAATTAAATCTAGAGGAGTTGAAATCATGTTATTTCAATGAAATCTGAATTTTGATCAAAAGTAAGGGGAAAGTCTGCAAGAGAGACAGCGAGAATGAGTGAACTCTCAGCTGGTTTCATCACCTCTAGTCAAAAACATCGGACTGAATTCTGAATCGGGCTGTTGTTGAATAAATAAATACATTTAGTATTAATTATTATGAAATGGTAGTGAAATATTGTTTACTATTATAATATTAAATGTATTTATTAAGCAGCTGCTTCCTTTGTTGAAGAGGTGTTACCTTTGTCGAATTTAATGGTATAAAGTCGGACCTCGAGTTAGACGGTCGTAGAATGTACCTGTTGGCATGAATGTTTCCCCTGGCGATTAAAACTGATACCTACTTTGACTTACTGATCAGTCGTTTAAAGTTAATTATCTATACCGACCTAGCTTTAATAAACCGCACGCTGGTGATCCGTCAAGAGTGGACTGGATTAAGTACTGGAATTTTAGCTGCTAATTTTTGCGTTATGGCTACAGGGAAAACGATGTTCAAGTACCTCCCTGGAATTCCAACTCCCCCTTCCCAGTAATATTTTACATAGTTAGGTATCTTACTTTTTGTGGTAGTCTGAGGTTCATTTGTCATAAATCTTACTTTTTACGTAGTCTGAGATGACAAATGAACTGGATTCACCAAATCCTTTTGTCATACTTAAAATGAGACTTTTGGAAGCCTCCCTAGCTAGTCTACTGAAGATCCTGGGTTCAATAAAAAAACAACCATGAAAATAACGTCTTGTTCTTCTCCTCCATCTACCCTACTAACTTTCGATGAGTGATCCAGAGTCCACATCAATAAATTCTAGTGCGTGATCAAAACACTTCAGTATCGAGAACTGTGTCAGTAAGAGTAGAAGAAGATGCCTCTCGTCACCTGGCGATAATGCCTCAGCATCTGCAGGTTGCGGCAGTCACTACGCACTTGTATTGGTGTAGACAAGGAAACTAGGTTGGTACTAACTGCTCACCAGAAAGCTAGAGGCGTCACCGAGTTGCGGCCCTTCGTCAGATCGTGTGTTCCACATGGAAATGAATGGAAATGATTTTTTATGGTGGTTTCCACATGGTAGAATGGAAGGATCATTTCATGCAGTCATCTATATCAATCATATCTTTCATCTACAATCATTGTATGTCCATCTTTATGTTTGATAAAAATATCATGTTTTGAATGCCATTAATATTTACAATGTTGTTGTAATACTGATCATATCTGAACGTTTGCAGGAAGAAACTGGCGTTTCCCTTAATACTGTAGATAGTATTGACAGTTTTGTCAGCGACATCAACAATGGTCACTGGGACACTGTCCTGAAAGCCATCCAGTCCCTCAAACTACCCGACAACAAGTTGATTGATTTGTACGAGCAGGTATGTCAATTTTATTGTATACAGTATCATGGTTTGTTACTAGTAGACAGTAATTATTAATTTAGTTGGTAGGGAGGAACTAAGTTACATCACATGGACCAGAACTCAAACCAACCTTGTCTACTGAGGGGTGGTTTATCATTTGCAGTGGGCAGTTAGTTATCCTACAGTTATTATTAACCGTTGGATTTCGGATTTTGGCGTTTATCAATACCAACTTAACCCTCAGCAAACAGCTGGATAGCAACATGAGTTCTCAGTTTCTGCGGGTTATGCTGTCAGTCAGTTTATGGAGACCTGCTTTACGCTTTTCGATGCTGAGCTCTTGCTCACTCTGGAAAAATCACCAGCAGAAATCAACATAGTACCCAATGCATAAAATCTAGGAGTTAAAAACTACTTGCGAATAGGTCGAGTAGATTGGTTCCTGTCTGAAGGGGACTCATTATTTGCTCCTCTATAAGCGTCTGTACAAAGAGAACTGTCTCTTTGTCTCATAAAGAATTTCTCCAAATGGTCTACTCTGGTTCTCACCGTGTAAGGTATTCTTTACCACTCCAACAACTCGGAAAATGCAGCTTCTTCTGGCGAAAGAATATCAATTGACGATATCCATATGTTCCCATTTAAATTTGAAATGGGAAAACGATTGAATGAACACCACAAACGAAACAAAATCATGGAACAGAACTGACGCACATGATCTCTGTTTAAATTTTCAACTTCTTACCTGGGAGTCAGATAAATTTCAACTCCAGTAAGGCCCTAACTGGGGACGGATACACACCTGTATTGAAGTTAGCTTCGTAATAGCTGGTGCTGCTAGTTAAGTCTTCCCCAACAGACGGATAATTGCGATTGACAAACCGGCCCAAAGTCTAAAAACCTACCTATCGATTATTCAATGTTTTTCTGTGGAACAGAGATTATTTTATTTGAGATGATTTCTTTTTTATTTCAGGTGGTTTTAGAATTGATTGAATTAAGAGAACTTGGAGCTGCAAGGTCGCTATTACGTCAAACCGATCCCATGATTGTGATGAAACAACATGAACCTGACAGATATATACATCTTGGTAAGTTATTGGTTCCAACCAATATTACTTGATTCTGGAATAAGAATATCAATACCATCAGTACCTGCTACCTAATAAGTGTACTTGTATTTTCTATTTGTAACTGTCAGAAAACCTCCTGGCGAGGTCCTACTTCGACCCTCGGGAAGCCTACCCTGATGGACAATCTAAAGAAAAGAGGAGGGCAGCCATCGCTCAAGCTCTGTCTGGTGAAGTCTCCGTCGTCCCTTCCAGCAGACTTTTAGCGTTGTTGGGACAAGCTCTGAAATGGCAGCAGCATCAAGGTCTTCTACCACCTGGTTAGTTCATTCTTCATTCAAATATCAGGTTTGCTTGTACATATTCATTATGTTCGTATTTCACTAAAACTATGTTGTCTTATCTGGTCTCCCTCCTTAGGAACAACCATCGATTTGTTCAGAGGTAAAGCTGCCATTAGGGACCAGGATGACGAGAAATATCCTACTCAGCTCTCCAAACAGATCAAGTTCGGCCACAAATCCCACATAGAGTGCGCCGCGTTCTCCCCCGACGGTCAGTTTCTCGTGTCCGGAAGCGTCGATGGTTTTATAGAAGTCTGGAATTTCACCAGTGGCAAAATCAGGAAAGACCTCAAATACCAGGCCCAGGTATGCCTAGTGCTCTCACAGTTTGGATCAAATCTCACATGTTTTTTTCATAGTCGGTCGTTGAATTGTTGTTCGATGGTTCTTCCTAGATTTGTTCCCATCTCTCCATCATTTACTTGAATATTCTTTTAGGTACCTACCTCTGTTTTATGGACTTCACGTCCAATGATTTTGTTCTGGATTCTGCTAGAAATATAGTTTTGAATTTCCTTCTCATTCTAGGATAATTTCATGATGATGGAAGAAGCTGTGCTGACGTTAGCCTTCAGCCGGGACTCGGAAATGTTGTCTAGCGGATCTCAGGATGGGCGGATCAAAATATGGAAAATCTCGACGGGGCAGTGTCTCAGGAAATTTGAGAAAGGCCATTCCAAAGGGATCACTTGCTTAGTATTCTCCCGTGACAACAGCCAAGTTCTTTCTGCGTCATTTGACATGACGATTAGGTGAAATAGTGATTCCGTTATTTCCTTTTTGTCTTTCGCACTGTTCCTTACGTAAAAACAGATATGTCATTCTCTTTCCAGGATACACGGTCTCAAATCTGGCAAATCCCTCAAGGAGTTCCGCGGTCACTCCTCATTCGTCAACGACGTCGTTTTCACGTCTGATGGACACAATTTGATCAGGTAAGCCCCGTTTAAGATTGGTTTAACCCAGGATGTTATCTGTATCTTGAAGTTATCAAATGGATTTACAAAAACAGTGTATAAAAAATGTATGGGTCTGGCAGGTACCTCTGGACCAAAAACCATTTAGGCTAGGCCAGCAGCAGTTGGTTGACCTCACTCAGCTATCCTGACGCAAGTCAAAGATTCATTGATTTTTCTGGGCTTTCCAAGGTCCTTTCCAGACTTAATTTTTAGGATTACTATAGCATGGCCTGAATATGCGTTGATCAATGTTGTTAAACTATTTTCAGTGCTTCCTCAGATGGAACAGTCAAAGTTTGGAGTATTAAAACTACAGAATGTATCAACACTTTCAAGTCCTTGGGCGCTGGCGATATCCGTGTGAACAGCATTCATCTCCTGCCAAAAAATCAGGAACACTTCGTTGTGTGCAATAAGACAAATACCGTGGTCATCATGAACATGCAAGGGCAGGTGAGGACTAGTCTTAGCCTTAGCCGTAGGCTGGTTTGAATCCCGATCGCAGCGAACCTGTCGCATGTTGGAACTATCAAACTAGTGATGTTGATGGTATCGAATCGATATGACAAGTGAGTCGATCGTTGTAGACATTCCTGCAGAAGAAATTAGTAGTACTCGCGCTTAAACATTCCTTATCCCAGTATCTGAATCTTTTTATATGTCATGATCCCCAGTTGATTTTACTGATTAATTACTCCCTGAACCATCATCTAGCTGTTTAGTACTTAGATGCAGTGCCGATTCACAGTCAGGGATAGGATTTGTTTGGTGGTTTTCCTTGAAAAGGTCGAGAACCGCTGAGTCACGGTGGTATCAATCGTGAAAATGGAATTTCAGTTCAATTTAATAGTAGCGTCTATCGGACAAGAATATCCAGAATATATATTAAGCCTCTAGATTGGATATTTTCAACCTTTCATTCTGATATTTCCGAGTTTCTTATCAGTGTGATAACCTATCACCTCCCGATCCCTAGCCTAAATTATGCTTCAGTATTGTAACGAAACGTTCAAAGTAGAGACCCTGATGTGTTTTCACTAATTTCTCCCATGAAGGTAAGCGAATCGGATTCAGTAGAGAGTGGTTGATTTTACAAAAAAAAAGGATGATAACTTGGATGGTGGTGGCTTCAGTGTTAAATCGATTCGATATAATCAACATCAATAGTTTGATAGTTGCGAGATCCTCTAGGTTGACTGTGATCGGTATTCATATCAGCCTACGGCTAAGGTATAATCAGTTAAGATGCCTAATAGTTACGGTAGCAGGCCAAATCGAGAACAAATGAGATCAGCATAATGTGACCGTACTACATTCCTGTTTCTAGATCGTGAGATCGTTTTCGAGCGGTAAACGAGAAGGTGGTGATTTCGTTTGTGCCACGCTATCACCTCGAGGCGAGTGGATTTACTGTGTTGGTGAAGATTTGGTGTTGTACTGTTTCTCCATCACCTCAGGAAAATTGGAGAGAACCCTTAACGTGAGTATTACCAAATATTTTATTTGCAATCTCTTTTAATGTATTTATTTACCTTCTTTGTGTATTATTGTGCTATGAGTGACAATTATAGTCTAAACCTTCTCTGATAGTGGGTAACTCACTTGTGTAGCAACTTGTGGGTTCAGTTCATATTGTATGAGCGTGTTGGAGGTAAAAAAAAAAAACTTTCCAAGACAAGCAACTGAATTAAAGTATAAGTACTTGTAACATTTTACATTAATTACCCACATTCTCACTTGAAGATAACCCCTGTAATTTTAGGCCGGTCAGTGCACTCCCACACAGTCTGCTCTGGATTTGACGTTTCTCAAGGACCTCTGTGCTTGCATACAAATGATTCTACTTACCTCCTAACTCTGTATCATATTTTCAATCACGAAATGTGATATTTAATAGTATTGAACAATATCCATGTGCAGGTTCACGAGAAGGAAGTCATCGGTGTTTCTCACCATCCTCACCAGAACCTGCTCTGCACGTACAGTGAAGACGGGCTTCTTAGGTTGTGGAAACCATAAGCGTTATTGATGTATGGTATTTTTCCTTCTTTTTACGTAAGTTTGTAAATTTTTGTGTAACATCCCATCACTAAATTTTATTTGTATATTTTTTCTGCCAATAAAAAGGAAAACTTGAAATTCGATGTTCAAGATCAGTTTTTAGTCTGCTTAGGTGCAGCTTAATAGGCTAACTTGATAAGTAACTTAAGGCTGCCAATGGGTGAAACTCAGGTACTTTTACTACTGCTGAATGCAATAAATTTGTTATGGACATAACAAATACTCCAACCCGTTTTAGTTTATTATTTTAAATAGTGAACCTTTGATGGGTATCAAAATGTGATGGTTTGCGTTTCAAGGCACGTAGGGATGTAGAATCTGAAAATGGAATCAAAACATTTCTGTCCGTTTGCCATACGGACTTTTCTTAGTTAGGTATCTTATTTACCTTAGTTCGCACCACCTATAGAGCAAGGAGGAAGTGTTGTTATAGATCTGTAACTCCAGTGCTATTCGTTTCATGTCTATGAAGATATAAAACACCGACTTGTTTGTTACTAAATACAAAGTTCAGTTAGCGTTTGGATTCCGTAAGGTGTTCATCCGTTTATTCTTTCGAGACTTTTAGGCCGATTACTCGCTGAGCGTAAGTGGATAACACTTAACTATTTGGTTAACCACCGCTTCTGTTCGTAGTCCATGGTTTTTGGACCTGCACTCAAGGCCTTATCTTGCAAAGAAACAATATTCAGACCCTTCGCAAAGGTCCAGTATCAGGAGTAGCAGCTGTTTATCAAGTTGGCAGTGCAATAATCAAGTTAACAGTACAATAATCAAGGTGAATCTTTATAATATTTGAATTTTATCAAATATTATAAAGTCCACAAGCCAAATTCGTAGAAGTTGGTTTATAGGGAAATTCTACAAAATTTGATTTATTACCTGTATGATTTTTGAGTCACAAATCGAAGTTTATTGACTTTGAGGTTCCTATCTTACAAACTTCTATATACGAAGTTCCGAGACTCAGTTCCTCATGAGCCACTCTAAAATATAGGTACAGTTTAAGACAACCATGTAGAATATTTAAACAAAACAGTGTATTTTTTTAATTTTATATTTACATTATAATTTCATTTATCTTGGCACATTTTTTCACTTGCAGTAGCAGCATCGCGTTATTGATCAATCATATTGACTTGAATCTCTTTAATATCGTCGTTGTCGGTCTCATCTGAGTCATCAAAGACTTGAGCCGTCCACGCAGGTTTCCTCATCATCGGGGGAGGGGTGTTGAAGTAGTCAGTGACGTTGGGGTATTTGCTTCCTCCGATGTTATCAACGAGCTGCACGGTCTTGATGTTCAACTTGCCGAAGAAAAAGTGGTGGCCTTTAAACGCAAACAGTGAGTTAAATTATTAACTTAGGAAATATATTTAGGTGTTAATAAAAATAATAAATTATTATTACCTACAAAATTCAAATGAACGACTTCAGCAGGTTAGGTATACTATTTTGATGGGATTTATTTGGGATACCTTAGGTATCAAGGGAACTCAAATCTTATAAACAAATCTTCTCTACTCTATCATTTCTTATAAACAAATCTTATACCTTTATATAATACGTAGGTACTCAATGCAGCCCAAACTAACATAAGAACGAAAATGTCCATCCAGAATGGTTCACAAAAGCGGCTGATATTATTTTTTAAGTGAAAGTAGATTCCATCCTGAGAATTTCGACACCATCCGCACTGTACCTACGATAAGTAGTTATTTTTGTATGATTTTTCAAAGTTACCAGAAGTTCTGACGTCACAGTGTGCAGGGGGGTCCCGCCCAGGCGAAAGGGTGCAATGACGTCAGAACTTCTGATTCTTTGAAAAATGTAGAAAAAACTGCTTATTGCTGGACAGTACGGTTGATGTCAAAATTCTCAGGACGGAATTTATTTTCATTCAAAAAATGAAATAAACATGCGCATACCCCATGATGTTCATATACACTCAATCGGGAGACCTATCACCTTTATTATAGTCAGCCAACACGTAAAATACATAGGTAACACACTTCATTGAGGTTTTAATTATTAATAACGTTTGTACCTCAAAATAGCAGAACCTCCCTTTTAATCTTTTTTGAGAGAATAGTTGGGTTGTGCTGGTAAAATCGGTGGAGGGCTCTATTTCCACCTCCGGGCTATGTTACTGATAGGAATCAATGGACTGCATTGGTTTCACGACATCTTTGTGCGAGCATTTTGAAAAACTGGGCAAATTGATAAACAGGAAGGACAGAAGAACCGTAATTCATTTTAGTACCAGTTCCTCCCTACCCTCCAATGGCATTGTAGAAACCGCTGTTTTGTGGATAATCTCATTATCTGCTGGCTCAAGGACTAATTGTTAGGGATGAGGTTGACCATGGGCAAGCAACTAACTTCCTTCAACATTTTAGTCATCAGATCAGACTCTCCGTTGTTGCTTTTTGCAATCTCTCTCACGGGTTACTGAGAGATGTTACTAATTTTGATGGATCAAACATCCTTTATCACCACATAACGGGTCCTGCCATTGGGAGTGGCGAAAGAACCGGACGAGTGCAAATTTGTTACCTAAATGCCCCAAATACTTAAGGAGATCACCAACTCCTCAAACTGTTGATGCAATTAAGCAATTTATCAAGATCTTCAGGTCCAAGTCGCTGTCGTGAACGAGTAAAATATAGTTTTATTCTTCCTAATACGTTCTAGGTATAGCAATTTATGGTAGTGAGGCGTGGACGCTGTCAGCCAAGGATGAGAATGCGCTGTCAGTCTGAGTAGAAAATTCTCAGAAGAACTTCCTGTGCCAAGAGCAGGAGTACAGAAAATTAAGAACAGAAAAGAACTCAATGGACTGATTGAAGGGAAGAATATTGTGAGGTTTGTAAAGGTACAGTGACTGTTATGGACTGGACACTTGTCCTGAGAATGCCTGGAATAGAACCCCTAAGGAATATTGGATCAGCAGATGGACGTTACCGGGAACAGGGGAAAACAGACCTGAGCCATGTGACAGATGATCTGGTGATAATGAGGGTGCATTAGACGGAGTGCACTGGAGGAAAATGGTTCAGGCCTGCCTACACTTACTGGTATACCAAAGGGGTACAATCCGTAGCGTGGGTGGGCCAGACCTGAACCGATGAGCGAGGAAGAATCGAAATAGAATTCTTTCTACCTGCACAGTTGAGCATAACTGCAAGTGTGTGTGACTCGCCCGTACAGGTTTCAGTTCAGTTGAAGCCGAACTATAAATTGAAGAATAAAGCAACCACTGCAGTCGCGTCGTCTCATCATGTCGATGCATTGAGTTCATCAGGTTAAACCGCGTGTGTACCGTGTATGAGCTTGTTGCCTGTAGGTGCAGGTAGACCTGCGCAGGCCAGCCGCTACGTGTATGGCCGGTCTTAGGATGCCAAGGCCTACACTTGGCTGTAGTGCCGAATGAAATAGTAGAAAAATGAGAGAATACTCACTTCCAGGCCAGGACTTCATCTCGGGATGTCTCGTGAAGAGAGCGTTTTTAGCGAAATCCCACTCACTAGTGCTGTTGTCGACCTAGTGAAATTGAAAGCACAGAGTAAATTTAATCAAATATAGCGAATTAAAAACAGGGAATGGAAACTGAAGCGAATATACTTGATGCTCAACCTACTTCCATCGAAACTTACAATTTCAAAGTGACCTGTGAGAATGACTTGTGGACACCTGGGGTCTTCTGGATCGTATCCTCGGCTGGAGCAGAACTCCGTTTGAGCCAAACTCATTGTCATTGAGCAGCGTGGATCTTTCTGTAAATATTAATGAATGGTGCTTATTAGGCGTGAAATAGCAAGGGCAGAATCTCTTTCTCAGTGAATAACATATAAATGGGCCAGTTCAATTAGCTGTGGGCTAATACAATTTGTGATAGCAGAGCCACGTTGCGAAATGCGAATGTTAGTTCCACTTTTATCAGTTATAATTGTAGCCAGTCATTCTTTTTACTGGGGTTTGCTTTGTATCTGGTGCTCGAGTGATCATCAATAAGAGCTCGATAACCGTACAAATCCTTTTCATGCCGTCAACTTTACATGCCATTTTTGCTGTACCTTGAGGTCACGTGGCACGGAATCGTGATAGGAAGTGTAGATGTAAGGTACACCAGTACTCTTCTCCATAGGGCCATCCGCCATGGAAAACACTCTGGATGAAGGGTACCAGTCCGTTGCCTCCTGGTGGGAAATGTGCCCAAGTGATGTCCATTCTAAAAAACGACACATGAAGCTTACTGATTCAGTCAGTTGAATAAATCTTCAAATTAATAGCTTTTTCCGGTTGCCGAGGGGATGCAGGATATCAATCAAAAACTTATTTGAAAAGGTTTCTCTGCGTCGAGCAGCCGAACGAATAGTAAAATAACTGGATCGCCCCTTTCTGATTTAAACTCTGGAAAATTATTTACACAGTGCTACCTAGGAAGACTTTGAAGTAATAACATGTTATTCTCCCCAATTTTACCAATACAGGGGCGGAAGTACCTATTGGTGATTTTACGATCATACTCTAATTAGCCAGTGCTCCTAAATTTTATGACTTATGACTGATGCACTTACCCGAGTAATGGACGACGTAGCGGGCAAAACGAGCAGCATCGCTCACAGCCGGAGGCGGCGGGAGTTTCCGCGGCTGTGTTCTTGAACTGCCTGATGGTCCTCGGATGTACTCGATGATGATGTCTCCAGAGACGGAAGTGTACATCCAAGAGACGGCCACTAGGGCTAAGATAATTCCGTACCTCATCTTCCCAGGATTTCCAAACGACAAATGCTCAGGTTTTCGAATTCACCAATCCCTACAACAAGAGCACGACAGGAAATACAACCAGATGTATTGTACTCGATATCTAACTAATCCACGCACTGAAACAGAACAGTAGTCCCTCTCTTCCAAGAGATAAGATAGTTAATGTTAATACACGATCATTCAGATTCTTTGTAAACGTGCCTAGGTTTCGACCTTCAAACGCCTTTTTTCTCACATTTTTTTCCATATAAAACCAGATCTGCTACGTGATAGTTTCACTACTCTATCATTTCTCTAAACTGATTCATTACTCTCCTGTTATGTAATCCCACATGAATACACCCCCATACCTACACTTTAAAAACTATGCAGATTATTACATAGCGGTGTTTATTTTTGTATTAGCTTTGTAGACTGCTACATTCAGCCTTAACTTTTAATTAATATTATTCAAAAACATTATAAAAATTATTTTAAACTGAAACTGTCAATATGCATTGGTCTTTCACCTTTTGGTTTATTATTTTCAATAATGAACCTTTGGAATCGAGCATGACGAAAAAAAATTTTAATCCCCCCCACCCCCTCAAAATTTGATGGTTTACGTTTCAAGGTATTTATTCGTAGAATCCGAAAATGCAATAAAAAAATTTCAGTCTGACGGCCGTACGCCGTACTTCGCACTTTTCTTGGTTACCATGAACCGAAATTAATGAAATTTGGTTTATAGGTCCCTTTTGGGGTCTAGTGGTCCACGAAGCTCGGCATTACTGTCAGTCATCTCTAAGGGGTGAAAAATAGGGGGGTTGACATTTTCAGAACGCCGTAGCTCGAAAACTTTCAATAGAAGGGTATGTTTTTTTTACGTTTTTAAATTGTTCTTGAACTAAAGAATTTTTTGAGACCACCCGGATCATTGCACGACCTGCCATTCGTTTGCACCGAAAAGCTCCGTCAATATGATCGTGAATCTAAGGGTATAAATCCGGCCCAGATATCATCGCTAGGGAACACCTTATTATAATGACGGATGGCTGTATGAAGTCGAGTTGGTTGTTCTGTGATATTATGCGATTTGAAAGATGATAGCCCTTTTAGATTTTGTTGATAGGTACTTTTGCAACGTGAACAAACGTTGAAGTATTATGGGGTAAATTATTACACAACGGTTTATTATACTATCTACGCAGAAGGGGCATCTATACAGGTAAATTATTACGCAACGGTTAATTATTTACCTTATGCTTCATGAATAACAACAATTAACTATTGAATCCCGCGTGTTTGTATGAAACTTTAATTCTGGGGCCGGCTCCAGTACTCGTTTTAGGGCTTTCCTGGAGGGAGCTCGAGGGTAATGACCACAGAAAACAGTGATCTACGCAGAAGGGGCATCTATAGAGGTGAATAATAAATCGTTGTGTAATAATTTGCTGCGTTTTTATAACCGGTTAATGCCCTTGAAAAATACATAGAGGTTATCATACAGCACGTCCCTGCACCGACCCTGTTCAAATAGTGATTGCAGAGGAGATGGTTAGTCATACAGACACAACGGCTTAGTATTTTCCTACCTAGATACCCCTTCTGCGTAGATCACTGTTTTCTGTGGATACCTACCTACCCTCGTGCTTCCCTCAGGAAAGCCCTAAATCGAGTACATGCTGTGTGCCTGTATTTTATAATATCAATGACAGGGTTATTTAGTAACTTCTAAAAGATATAGTCGGCGGCCATTTTAGCATTTTCTGTCTCTTTCGATAGAGACACCTGATTAGTTGTCTTTCTTTCTCATTTCTCGTTTGTTTGATAGTGATATCGTGTATCATCCTTCGTTCGTCCGCTGCCACAACGGTCATTTTGATCATTCATCGTTCATTTTGATCACGTATCTTTTTTCATCTCATAAAGGTAGTTAAGTCGATTATTCATTAAAAATAGTATATATATATATATATATATATATATATATATATATATATATATATATATATATATATATATACATGGGAGCTATTCTGTAAATAGACGAGCTCTGGAGACATCTGGAAGTATAGTACCGTCTGATTCGCCTTCATGTTAAGGTCAGGCTTCAGGGCCTTACTGTGAACGAACGGCAGGAAATACAGATACGAGATCAATTTAAAAATGTTAAAAAAAGTTCGTCATGCAACATGGCTATAAGAGCGAATTTTCAAAAAATAATCGTACTATTGCTTAAAAATATGATAGAGAGAAATTTGTTCATGATTTTAGCCATTTTTATCAATTTTTGACCCGTATAAAGTCAAATTTGACCCACTCTTTTTTGAGAAAAATATTTTTATCGTCGTGAGTCATCATCCCACACAACGTCAGGTGAATTGATATTGATCTTAGCCCTTAATACCAATTTTTGACCCCCCCCCCCCTCCCCGAAAATCAAAATTTGACCCCCTATTCTGTAGGAAAAACGACTGAAATTGTATTTTTTTTTAATCTTTACTCACCCTTCCGTACTACTTTCAGTGATTTTATATCAATTCTAAGCGATTTTAGCCGTTTTCACCAATTTTTGACCCCTAAAAACTCAAATTATACCCCCTTAGAATTTTTGAAAATTGCTCATCTTCGAACTCATCCTTTTGTTTGTAAGTATGAACATTTAGGCGAAAATTGAGTTTTTATCATGTAACCACGGTCAAATATAGTCAGGAGTGTCATATAAACAAATATGTAGTTATTTGTAATATTTATACTTACCATAAATAAATATATACTTAATTTTTGTTAAAATCTAGGGATGAATTCAGGATGCTCTGAAACTGATTTGCAGAGCAAAAATTAATTAATGATATATTCATGTTCTGATAATTTTGGACCCTTTGCAATAGCTCCATTTTCTTTGAAAATTCTCTAAAACGTTTAGGTATGTACCCTTTATTAAGTTTTTGAGCTACGGGATTCTGAAAATTTCAAACCCTATTTTTCACCAGCTAGACCCAACATTTCAACCAAACCAACCCGAACCCACAAACCACATTTCATTAATTTTGGTTCATGGTACAACCTAACTAAGCCTGTTACGGCGGACAACAGAAATGTTGTTCAATTCAATTTTCAGATTCTACTTACCTGCGTTGAAACCCAAACCATAAAACTGGGGGGGGGGGGGGGGGGGGGTTAAACAATGTTTTTCATGCTCGATTCCGAAGGTTCGTTGTTGAAAATAATAAACCAAGACTTCCCAAGGAGAATGCATTTGGGAAACTAGTTTGAGGGACTGCTGTAACGAGTGGATGTTCCGTGTATGGCGAGCATTACTAAGCAGTATGATGATGACGAGGTTTTTAGCTTCAACACCATATTATCCTTCTAGGATTTGTTTCATTTACATGCCGACTCGAATAAAGGGGAATGTGATAGGCAAAAGTATTGGCACATTATTATTAATTGTTAAACGATTGTGTGCGAGTACTGTCGGGTCCCTTCTTAACAAAGAGGAAATTGCCTACCTCCAGGTACTTCCTTGCGTTGAGTCAAACGAACGTATCAAAGCGAAAACACAAGTGTTGACCTATTCGGGAAGTTCAATTACGCTCTCACACGACCCCGTAATCGACCGCCGTCGTGGATCCTCCAAACGACACTGAAGGAACGTTGGGACCTGAGTCATGTTCGATAACCTGCCGTGTGGTTGGGATTGCATGGTGAGAATGCATACATATTTTCAATGCGATCCTCGCATGTTTGCTTCGTTCTCCTCGACATAAGGAAAAGAATAAATAATAAGCCCAGCGTTTACAGGCATTTTCATACCTACCTCCGTGTTCGCAACTCATTTAATTATGGACATGTTTAGATGAAACTTACATTTAGACTGACCGTACGTAAAATTGAATTAGTCTGTTGGTGATAGTCGGGATTCAGCCAGATTGATGTAACTATTAAATTATTTTGTTAACATCGACGTTTCAGGCCTCCAACCTGGGCCCAATCACCATGATAAAACCTGCGACCAAACAATCCTGTGAATGCCACCCTTTCCGTAGAACATTCGGATGTTCCTCGTGTTTTGTGTTTTCATTGCCTATTTTTAAATTTTAATGCATCATTGCCAACTTTCTACAGAAAAGCTGACATTCCACAGGATTGTTTGCTCGTAGGTATGTTTTACCCTGATGGTGGGCCTGCTTGGAGGCCTGACACGTCGATGTTAATAAAATAATTTAATAATTACATCAAATTCAGGCTGAATCCCGACTAGTAATTACCAACCGAAAAATATTAAACTGCTACCTATAGTAATATTTGGTCGTATTTTACAACAGTGAGGATAGTAAATTCTACACAGATTAAAACATATTATGCACGTTTAATTCACTCCACATGACCATGATTTATGAAAGCGATTTCATCTTAGTTGGCTACATACTAAATTAGAACATATTCCCAGATATTGAAACGTAGTGTAGTTCCTGGACTAGGTATCACGATACAAAAATACGTGTGAAAAATGTTACTGCCGTAAGTCGAGATCGCCATTCTGAAACAGAAAATGGGAAACTCGTTAAATGGTACGTGTCAGAAGGCTGTTGTTGAAATTAGTACCGACACCTGTGGCGGTACCAATATTGTGTGTAACAAAAAGGAATATAATTGTTGAAAACATAATTATGTAGTTAACAAGTGAAGGACCATGCATCCTCCGAAAAACAACGTTGTTTCTTGTTTTTAAGTACAATTTCCCTTTGTCTAATAGTATTGATGTTCTTACATGAATCAAATTTTCCGACTTGACTGTACTTTGCAGGATCGTCTACTGTGCTCAAAGTTAGCCTCCGATCCTCGGTACAGATTTATGGATTTTGGCGTAGAAAAAATCGTTTCTGTAACAAAACAAACAGTTTTCAAGAGTTAGGTGTTGGCATGTAGATTGGTGGCAATAAATAGGTAGATGCGTGTTGAAGTTGGTACATATGCAAAAATAGAAAAGGTCCTTCCGATTGGTGGTTGTCTCATGACACAATTATAACTAGGTAGTTCAAACTAAAACAATGAACTAAAATACGAGTTTGTTTATCTCAAATTAATGGGAGTTCGGCATGGAGTAGGAATGGGACTTCCGAATGATGAACTTCAAAATGTTTAAAGGTAGTATGAACTTGAAAAAATACAATTAATAGTAAATAAAAAGTTACGATAATGTAAAATGATGGAATGTTGAACGAATTCAACATTTTTCGAATATCTTATGTGAATTGTTAATGAAGGTTTTTCGATTATTGAATTCAATCAAAGAAAAATTCAATTTAAAGGTGTATAAAAGTTCAGTTATCTGTTTCCAAAGATGTTTAGTTTTACAAAAAGAGGAGACGGGGCAGGGTTACGCTGTAAGCTCATTTGGTCCAAACCCATGATGCACGATACTGGAGGGCTATTCTTGGGTTTCTCAGAATTTTTGTTGAATAGTTATGTGGAAGATGACAACCGAAAGTTGGAAGTAAGATCCAGCTTATTTTTCAGACATGATATGGCAGGAGCCTGTGGTGCCACCATTTTCCTCGCAGCCAGCTCTCAAGGTCACATGACCTTACTTCTGTAGGTATGTAACAGAGGTGGCTTGTGTTGGCAAGCTAGGTAGGCACCAGCTAACCAGTACACTGAACTAATTTTTTGGAAAAATTTTGATACCTACCTAACCCAGAGCCAGACTGAGCAAGACCTGTTGGGTTCCACTCCAAGATCTTGTTCATCACTTCTGATCCCCCCCCCCCCCCCCTTCATAAAAGCAGTAATTTGTAATGTTTGACTATCAGTCAGTTAGTTGATCCCTTCAGGAATACCATATCCCTCTCCAGGATTACCACAACTGAGTTGGCGCTAAATGTCGCCTATGTTGGGAACACCATAATAGTCTTGGGCTCAGCATCTCTGGCTAACTTTGGATCCCCCTGCACTCCACCTGTCACACATTTTGGTTTAGGAGGTTTGGAGGTTTTGTCACCTTTCCATTCCCTCCCCTTCCATACACCTTCACTTTCCCTCCTGTCTTTCCTCCCTTCTTTTAGCTTGACTCAGCTCTTTTTCTATAATGCTTCTACATTTTCATAACCTGTGGTGCTTGTTCAACCACTTTTCATTCCAGTAACCAAATTAAATTCAAAAACGCTGCATATTATTACACAACGGTTTATTATTTACCTGTGTAGATGACTCTTGTGGGTAGATCGCTGTTTTGCAAACCCCCCCAGAATACCTTAATTCTTTAGTTCAAGAACAATTTAAAAACGTTAAAAAAACCATACCCTTCTATTGAAAGTTTTCGAGCTACAGCGTTCTGAAAATGTCAACCCCTATTTTTCACCCCTTAGAGATGAATGACAGTAACACCGAGCTTTGCGGGCCAACTAGACCCAAACAGGCCGTACAAACCAAATGTCTTTAATTTTGGTTCATCGTAACTAAGGAAAGTGTGGCGTACGGCGGACACAATTTTTTTAATTCCATTTTCGGATTTTACGTACCTTGAAACGGAAACCATCAAATTTTGAGGGGTTTGAACTTTTTTTCATGCTCGATTCCAAAGGTTCGTTATTGAAAATAACAAACCAACAGTGTTGAATAGTTGAGTTGGTTCTTATCTCTCGTTTTTTAAAATCTGATGTGACTAGCTTCCAAGAACGAACACCATGTTTCTCTTTTGGAATGAGGAGAACCAAAAAGCAGGTACACACCTAAAACCTTAACTCGCAATTTCAGCAGATCCTGGCTTGATAAACAGAAATAAATATCCCTTTCATTAAATTATTAGTCAGAAAAGTTGATCAGTGGTTCAATTAAAAGGCGGTAAGTTCATAATGTCAGCTCATTAGAATAACTACGTTGTTGGACCATGAGTATTTAGGACATTCATTGGTTGTATAAGTAAACCTATGCAAAATGTGTGCTCCCTCCCCTCCCCAATCATAGTTTTGATTGCTGTCGTCTGCCCACCACTTCCTTACCAGAGCCACTGCCACTGGTCTGTAATCCCTCTGCCCTGCTCTCATCTCGATGATCCATCGCTTACCAACCACAAAACTGCAATACTTGCCTTCTGCCAATACGTGGCACGGATTTGGCTGCTTTGAGGAAGAAATCGTTCCTCCTGACAAGTGGTATGACGTAGTCAACGTACTCGAAGCCATCACCAGGTGGCGCCGCGAACTGTGGGGGTATGAGGCTACTCCCGTCATCCTCTCCCAGCACCTCGATTGCGCTGCCAAACGGCGTCCCGATCAGGAATAGGATCAATTCTTCCAGTCAGGAACATATTAAAGGATTACTTACACATGCTATGGCTTTCAATAACTTTTTCACTTAGGTAGGTAGTTCACCACGAGAGGTGAGTACAATATGAAATTTCATTTCAGAGGGTTAAATTAAGGAAATCAAAAATTTTCAAAGCACTTTGTACTTGCTCAAGTTTCCACTGGTTTTCACAGAGCAGACATAGTGGTGAACTAGGTAGTGGTCCACCACTTACCATAAATCCATTGTTAGTTGATGAGATTAACCCATTAATTTCTATAAATTCCACTGTTTACCTTCTCGCATAATTATTGACAATCCACAAAAATCACTCGAATTATGGTACAGAGAAGCATCTATGACGGGGCGTTAGGATGAAAATAAATAATAAGTAAGTAGATAATACCTAGCTATGTGAATTTTTTTATTGCGAGTGAAGGGATCAGAAGACAAACTGAACCATAAACCATATTTGTGTATCAAACAAATTTTATTCAGCAAACAAATTTTTTGCAGTATTGTTATGCAGTGATTTGCTGCATAACAATGTAAGCAGCGAGCGTAACATTACGGTTATCTTTGCATACGTTTGAGATAGTTTTCCCAAGTTTTGAAAATGGCAAAATCTTGATTCACTACCCCCACCAAACAGTTCTTTGCAAACCTACAGGCAGACTCCTAGAGGATGTAAGTACCTAGTGGTTTATATTGGTAGACATTACCTAATGGACGTAGGGCATTGTTTATTGTTTATAGTAAGGCATGGGGTAGGTATGGTATTTTAATTTCTAGGAGTCCTCATTGTCATGGAAATTCGGTGTATAAATAATCTACCTGCATGTTAGGATGTAAAGTGAATCGCTGAGAGATCGAAACATTCTATCCTTAGACTAAGCAAACTTTCGTAACAAACAATTTTTAATTTTTTTTAATTAATAAAATGTGTGTATGAGCTATTAATCTTAATCCTTAAACGTAAAATTTGAAGTTGTTTTTACGCGGCGAAGTCAATGGCAAATAGAAATTGTATAGACGTATCTACTAACTGATAAATCTATAACCTACTAACTCCAAGCAATTTTTTGTTTCTATTTAGTTTTGATAATTTTTGAATTGAAGAATATGTAGGTAGGTAGATAGGAACCTATGATGTATGCAGTCAAAATCCAAAACTCACAGACACATTCAAACTTCCTATGATTTTGTTAAGCATTCCCTAAATAGCTAATATCCTGGTGAAATATTCCAATCCCATTTTGAGAGAGAGAGCGAAAGATTTATTTGCAAATACATATAGGCCTCTTTGGGCCCTCATGGTATGTATGAAGAAATGCACAAAGAAAAGAAATGGCACTACGCAAAATACTACTTAGCAAAAATATTTAAACAAAAATAATAATTTTAAAAAAATTGAAATGCTTATTAGTTCAGAGGAGCGTTATCAAATAGTTAGGTATCGCAATAATTGCAATCGAATAAGACAAATAATTGGCATTTAAAACCATACCAACGAGAAGAGTGTGAGTGAGCATCTCAGCCATGACTGGTGAGTGACTGGAGGCCGAGTTTTTATATATATGAGTTTGACACGGACAGGCTGGTAAGGTGCAAGGTACAACCGCCAACGGGGAATATGCAGGCAGGGAACAATAGGGGCGGAGATGTAGTTGGGTATCTTCCTCTAAAACGTAGGTACAAACTGTTTGGCAGACAAGCAGCTGACGGATCGTTGGCCCCGTCGCATATTTCACAATCCATCGGACTTCAGCTGAATTTAGGGTGAGGTGTCTGTACAAGCGTGATTTGCTGTAGGTAATTATCTTGGAAAGAGAGCCTTCTGAAGTGGTACAGTACCTAATACCTATGTGAGACTTCCGTTGAGCCAAGGGGGCCGGGGCAAAAGCAGCTGAGGGTCACTGTATAAAGTGAAAACAGTAGTATTTAGTAGGTAGAAACAAATCTATCCATCATAATTAACAAATTAATTTTGCTAGGTTGATAGGTACTTAACTTCATGATCAATTCAGATTGATCATCACCCTCTTTATCACAACCCACTTTTTCTCCCACTTTATTACAGTGACAAATTGACATACTCGTATTTGACAAGATGATTTTTATGTTATAATTTTGTAATATTTGGGTTTTTACCGTATTAAATAAATTAAATTATCATATTAAATAAATAATATTACACCGAGCATGATTCAAGTACCTACTGGCCTACTTATCCTAAGCAGGGGTGCAACATCCATCTACATGTCAAATAGACATGTGCTTTATCCAATGTGCCCCAGACTCTTCTGCAACTGCCTGGATAGACTTACTACTAGCTGTGAACACCACTATACGTGACTTCATCAGGATGATTTCAAATCCCCTATACGTCTATGTAGTCCCTCAGTCGCATTCCCAGGTGGGTCGGCAATAAGAACAATGTCCTGTGGTAACATATGGACTCCCCTCTACCACCTCACGCATTACCCTCTTGGCCTGAGGGTCATTCAGGACAGGTCAAAACAGACATGGCTCACAATGTGGAATAATCAGACAAAAATAAACCTTCATCTTACTACCAATTTATATTTAAAACAAATGTTGACAGCCAGCTGTTGACTGTTATCTGTGTTTATGTTAGTCCCTGAGGATGCTCAGAGTTAGGGCGAAAAGCCTTGTTTTAAATATAAATTGGTAGTAAGCTGAAGGTTTATTTTCGTATGATTATTCCACATTGTAAGATGGCTTACTACAGAAGGTGTCTTGTTAAATTCGATGAAGACATGACTCACACTACTTCTACCTCCCCAACCATTGGGAGTATCCACATCCCCATCTCACCTATGGTCAATGGCATTTGGGTCGAGCAGGGTTTCACATGGACGTGGAAACGCGTAATGCGGACTGCGTAAAGCGACCTGATTGGCTGTTGGATCTTGGTAAAGAGGGAGGTATCTTTACGCAGGATGGCTTTTGATGCGGATTGTACCGAATAGAATACTCTGGAGAAATATCCTTCTGCATCTGCACAATGGGCAACCGCGCAGCCTCTGTAACCTTCCAGCATGTTTTCTCGTCTGTTCTTTTGCCTAAGCAGGGTTCACATGGAGTGCAGAAACGCGGATTGCGGAGTCCGCCATTCCGGAGGGTCCCGTTCACATGGCAGAGTGGAAATGCGTAGTGCGGAGTGCAAAAGAACAGAGGACAAAACATGCTGGAAGGTTACAGAGGCTGCGTGGTGGCCCGTTGCACAGATGGGGACTCGAATTGCAGAAGGATATTTCTCGAGAATATTTGGTACAATCCGGGTCAAAAGCCAGCCTGCATAAAGATACCTCCGTCTTTACCAAGAGTAAACAGCCAATCAGGTTGCTTTACACAGTCCGTATTACGCGTTTCCGCGTCCATGTGAATCCTGTTTTAGATTTAAAGTAGGTAGTTTTTTTTTTTTTAAGGGTAAGTACCGTTTTCGAAGCACTCCCAAAAGGTGCTGGTTCTTTCTGCAACAATAGCTTTCAACGCAACTGTGTGCCTACTTGACAATCTCCTCACTTCTGAACTGCCCACAACTGATGAATTGGCCCCAGTGTGACATCGTAAATCAGAGGGATTGAAAGTGAAGCAAACCCCATGGGAACTCTGCTTGATAGGTATGACCAAACGGATAAAGACTTCATGAATACCTATCACTTTGGAGTGTGATGGTCCAGAGATTTTCTGTCACTGTTCCAGTGACGGCGATGACACAACAGTAGCAGAGATAATTTAACAGTGGATAAATTACAAACATCGACCCAGAGACACTGACCATGCTTACCACACTGTTGGGATAGTAATACCCCAATAGCTATTACCTACCTACCGGTTTTACTTTCGGACGTGCTCGCTTTTCCCTCAGTTGTCAGCTCAGAGAGATCCGCCACATTTGAGGACTCCACAGAGGGCAGAAAAGTACTACCTAACTTGATCCAGAATGCTGTAGCAGATGCTGCTAGAAAAAATTACCATACAGTGGTATTCCCCCCAGCTAGCATACCTACCTACCTCAGTGTGAATTAGATAATATATTATATTCCTGAAATGGCAGTACGTTGTCATAGCACCTACCTTTCTACATTGAAAAGTAGTCGATACTCGTCCATGTTTGCCTAAAACATTTGAGGAGAAACGGCAGAAAATACGTATTTGAAAATCAATACCAAGGTAGGTTTATCATGATTGACCATTCTCGTCGTTTCGTACAAATTAAATCATGTTGGACAGCAGAAAAATATCGGGTACCTACCTACCTATAGTAAAATGTTGACGTTTTCGTAAAACTACCTGCCTAGTTTTTAAATGCCAGTGACATCACTAACCCATGGATTGTTGTTTTATTATGAGCACTACCTACTACTACTACTTAAGAGCACTAGTTTCAGTAATATTGTACCTGGTCAGATTATTATGTGTGTAAGTATGTATAATCTTAATTTTCCCTCATAGAAAATGCGTTAAATTTTTTTTAACAAAACACTAAACCGACTTCAAAAAAGCAGTAGGTATAAAACTAAAAAGTAAAGAATAATTTTTATGCTGAGCAAACGTAGGTACATCATTCATTCAAAGCCAATCTAACATCATTTTTGAAGTCTGCGCCAAATTTCAACTAAAATGTACAAACGGAGGGATACAATATGAAGGCTTGTGGCAAAATTTGGCGCTGAATATTATTGAATATTATGTACCGTCAGCATAAAAATCATTCTTTAAAGTTTTCCTAGTGCTTTATTTGAAGTTGATTTTGTTTTTTTGTCAATTTTTTGCTTTTTAGTGCGATCTTTTTAGTAATATACCACATGTTAATCAAGTACTGATACGATTATTATTGGGCACCCACAGTCTTTAGCAGACTATTTTCTGTCATAAAAAAAATGCTTGTCAAAGCACTAGAAATCGAAGAGTAGGTATTATTATTTTTTTTTAAATATAAAAAAACAGGTCGAATTGAGAACGTCCCCCCCCCCCCCCCCCGTTTTTTCTGAGTCTGTAAACAAAAGTAAAAAAAAAGTTTGAACATAACTGGACCGGCTTTATTCGTGAGAAATTGAGTAGGTAGGTACCACGGATTCGCGTTTACGAATACGCAGTGGCCGTATATGTCTGTAATTTACAGGGTCCCATCTGGAAGTTACACCCCAACTACCCACAACCCACCAAATAAGAGCAAAATAGGGCCATTGGTTGATAAAATATTTTTATTAAAACGGATTACCATCTGCGTTCCAACCCACCAATTTCAGCAAATTCGGATTCGAATTGCGGAAATTATGCGTACCTACGGCAAGGATTTCCGGACACACCGAACCATATTTTTTAAAGTTACAAAAAGTAGGTAGGTAGGTACTTACCCTATCAACAAAATCCAAAATTTAACCGTCTTTCTTCAAATGAAATAATATCACGGAACAACAAAGCACCGTATGATTGACATACATGCCACCGAAGCTTTCGGTTCGAACATCAGGCCCATAGGTACTGTGAACAAACGGCTGGACGCACAATGTTCCGGGCGGTCTCAAAAAACGTTCGTTCGCAATCAATTTAAAAACGTCATAAGAACCATAGGGTCTGTACCCTTCTATTGAAATTTTTCAAGTTGCGGCCTTCTGAAAATAGCAATTCCTATTCCACCCCTGAGATGACTTGAAAGTAGGAGTTCATAAATACTGTCAGCTGTGTGAGCGTATGAAAAAATAGTTTTGAAGGTCTTCATAATGTGCAGAACGAGGAGTAAACATGACTTCTGTTTATATTTTTTAAAGAGTTTTGCGACCAACCGCACTCTCCTATTATGAATAGTTCTTTTTGTACGATTTTTCAGATTCCAGCATACCTATGGTAAGGGGGTCCCGCCCAGGCGGGAGGGGTGCAATGTCCTCCCTGGTTGCCGAAATTTTGAAAGCTCATAGAAAAAAAATTGTTCATAGTAGGAGAGTGGGGTTGGTCTCAAAATTCTTAGAATGGAACCTACTTTCATTTGAAAATGGGAAAGTTATATAAACAGAAGTCATAGGTACCTACTCCTCATCCATCGTTCGTTATCAAAGGTTAATTTGGACGAAACATATGTTGCGTCGAATAATGCACCAGTACACAACCAGTTTTAACACTGCAAAATTCGACTCAGCGCGGCTTTTTTACCGCAGAACAGGAGACTATGTTTTTGACATTTTGAATGTTGCATCCAGCACCCACCGAACGCTCTTCGGTTTTGGTACTTCGTGGTTCACCAACCTCACCCTGTATGTGAGAAGCAGCCACATCTCCCAACATTCCAATAAGTTGTTGGGCTCAGTGGCGTAGCCAGGATTGTTGAATGGTGGGGGGGGGGGTATTGGAAATAGAAAAAAGTTCCTGTCATGTAGCATGGCTATAAGAACTAATTTTCAAAGAAATGTTCGTGCTATTGTGTAAGAAGATGATATAGCGAGAAACCATGCCACTTTTCGTAAAATTATATAACTTTTTCGTGATTTTAGCTCTTTTTACAGATTTGTCACCCTGATAAGGTCAAATTTGACCCACTCGTTTTTAAGGAAAGTATTTTTATCATAGAAATAGTCTGTCCCATAGTCCAATAGTCTGTTTCACCATCCCTCACAACTTCAGGTGAATTAATATTGATTTTAGCCCTCAATACCAATTTTTGACCCCCAAAAATCAAAATTTGACCCCTATTCTGTAAGAAAACACAGTGAAATGGTATTTTTCTGTCTTTACTCACTCTTCTTCAAGTGGTCCTTATTCTTACTCAGGGGTATGACCCCCCCCCCCCCTGGCTACGCCACTAGTTGGGCTGCAATTTCTTAAACTATTTTTTGAAAAATAGAAGTCTGTGTCTAATATTTAAGATTTTACACCCTGATCAGTTCACATTACCATCGTATCTCCAGAGCTTTATCCAATTCGGCCCATCCCAACGTTTACACACCGTCCGTCTGATGAGAGCCAATTGCAGCAAATTTAAAAATAGTTTTTGAGTGGCGGGAGGGAAACTATGGAACTCCTTGCCGGTCATAAGTGCTATTCCTGCTCTGGGGCCATTCAAGGCTCGCGCGCTGAGTAGCCAGTCCTCTTGATCTGTCTCCTTCCTCCCTTTTGGTTTATATTCTGTGAATAATACACCTATGTATTCGCTCAGCAAATAATTTTTATAACCCCCCCATTTTTTTCTTTTCCGTTTCAAGGTGCGTAGATTCCAAAAACGCAATGTCCATCCGCCGTATCACGCATACCGACTTCATTTTCGGTCTAAAAAATTCGTTCTTTCGCACACATGCTCCATTTGGGCCCTAGTTGTGTCCCAAAACTTTGCAGCCCGATCGGAATAGGGGTGTTATGAGCGAAAATGGGTATAAAAATAGGTAGGTACTTGTGCTTTCGTAACATGTCAGTAACATGAGCTTTTGAGGTACCATCGTTTTCCATGTTTTTGGGACGAGAAGACCGAATATGAAGTCGATTTTGACCAAAGAGTGGAAAATTGAGATTCTAACGAAGTTTCAGCCTTAAAATTACGTTAAATTTTGGTCTAAAATCGTCGTTTTTCAGCCCACATTTTGGGTTCCCATTTGGGACCTAGTTGTGCTCCGAAACTCGGCAGCCCGATCGGAATACACCCAGGGGTGTTATGGGAAAAAAATGGGTGTAAAAATAGGGGTTTTCGAGGGATTTTTGAGGTTTTAGTGCATGAGCTTGTGAGGTATTGTTTCCCATGTTTTATAGGACGAGAAGTCGAATATTAGGTTCATTTTGATCGAAGAGTGAAGAATTGAGGTTTTAACGAAGGTTAAGCTCCCGAAATTCAGTTTTTATGTGTCAAAAACAGGGGAAATTGTCTGAAATCACCATACATTTGTATAATAACACTAGAAGTAGTATCAACAGGTGAACCAAGACAATTAAATGGTACC
This sequence comes from Leptopterna dolabrata, assembly GCA_954871275.1. Lineage (NCBI taxonomy): Eukaryota > Metazoa > Arthropoda > Insecta > Hemiptera > Miridae > Leptopterna > Leptopterna dolabrata. Next base: position 27,942,270 of record OX940982.1, on the reverse strand, counting down.
TAAACTATCAATGATCAAAGATAAACTTTTTTTAAAAAGCCGAGCCTACTTCGTGTTTTCGGGGGCCAAAATCGGTGGAAACCATAAAAAATAGCTATTTCAATCATTTCTCATGTAAGAAACACTAAATGCACAGCCAAAATGTCTATACTATGTCCAGTAGAATAATGAACCCATGTGACAACTTTGCAGCGTTTTGTGTTTTAGTAACATGTTATAGTAACATGAGCTTTTGAGGTATCGTTTTCCATGTTTTTGGGACGAGAAGACCGAATATGAAGTCGATTTTGACCAGAGGCGAAGATTGAGGTTTTACCAAAGGTTCAGTTCCCAATCTTTCCCAATTTCCCAGTTTTTTACGGGTCAAAACCTGGGAAATTGTCTGATATCACCATCAACTTGTATAATAAATACCTATACCTAGTACCTACTAGAAAAAGTGTGAACAGGTGAATCAAGGCAGTTAAATGGCACTACCAATGATCAAAGATAATGTGAAAAAAAAGAGCGCACCCAATTCGTGTTTTGGGGGCCAAAATTGGTGGAAACCATCAGAAATAGCTATTTCAATTATTTCACATGAAAGAAACAATAAATGAACAGCCAACATTTCTGCAGGTGTGTCCAATAGAATAATAAACCCATGTGACAAGGACTCTGCAGCGTTTTCCTACTCGTCTTATTTCTCTATCACCCCTCAATTTTCGTTTTATCTCCCTCCCCACAGCAGCATATTGTTATTGACCTTGTAAACCTCCAACATTTAATAAATTGTTAAATTGTGTTTTAAGTAGGTAGGTACATATTATTCTTCAAGTATTAATGTAACTATTTTTGTAATACCTAATGTTTTATATATACCTGCTTTAATGTAACTGTACATTATGTACACTATTAGGGAGTTTTATAGTTCAATAGTTCCTATGTACATGAATTATAAGTAAATAAATAAAATGTGAGTTGTTATCCCGTATGGATACCAAAAAAACGGAAATTTTGTCATGTATACCTTCTCTGTGTAAAAAAAAAACATTGTATTTTTGGGTGGAAGGGGTTTGGGTCGGGATGTAAAAATAATATAATAGTTCTAAGGAAGACTCCTAGTATAAAGATAAGGAAATACTTACATTTTTCCAGTTTCTCTAATTTAAACCGCCCGCTTCAAAATCCGCTTTCTTTCCATGTGCTCATCGCAAGAACCTGTTCATTTATTGTTATTCAGTTGGTCACTCTGTATCGAATTTCATGGATGCATAGTGGCTTGTAGGTCGATTATTAATTTTCTGTAAATTTCGTAATAATTCGAGGGTACGTGAACTTTCAATCAACCCGATTCTTCAGTTTGGCATTGATGTTTCGGTTTTGGAATACTGACTGCTTCGTCTGAAACCTGGTACCGGGAAATAAGCCGGTTTTCAACGCACCCGGGTTCAGTGAAACAAAAAGTGACGGAACCCCACCAATTGATTAGTTGTGAAATGATCCGTTTTGACTCCGCGTCTGCGGATTTCCTTTCAGCGGGTGTGTTGCGGAGATAGTGAGTTCCCTGGACGGTATCATTAGACGAAAATGGACATCCCTCTGCCTCCTGGCGACCAAGGGTCCCGGGATGCTGTCGTCGAGGAGGCCTTGCTGCCAGAGGTTCCTGGTTTGTCGCAGATCCCCCTCACCCTCGATGATATCCCGGTACCTCAAAGCCCTCCACGGTAAATAAATTCATATACTTTATTCATAGCTATTTTTGAATGAATATTTAGCCTGACATTGATGTAGTTGGCCACCACCTATTCTTAATAAATTATACAACAAACTGAGGTCCTAATTATCAAAATTTATCTAGACGTAGAACGCTACCTACCTACATAGCTACATACTACTCTATTGTATAAATAAGCATCTTGTGTTATCTTGCATTACAAACACTTATGTGGAGGAAACATTGAGACTTCGTGGCTCTGATTTCTGGCACTGAGGCTTTTCTGGCCCTCGGTTATTTTAAAATCTTCATTATCTTCATCTGTTAACCCCTTAATTAGATAGCTTTCATTATTCAACTTCATTTTTTTCAGTTAATAGCAATATGTCTAACTTTTATCAGGCAGGGTTGCAAAGTGAGAGAGGTTGGACGTGGGTGAGATTTTGGTAATTCAAAAACACCCCTGGCAGTAGCCGCCCAACGCACTGCGGCGAATAGGGACAGAATTGTGCGCTGATTCCCTTATTAGGTGCAAAGACTGTCTAAAGAAAAAACTGAAAGAATTCTCAGTTTAGCCCATTGCTACCGTCCTTCCGAACTTAGTGTTCGTTTAGTAATAGTTGGATTTTTCGTGATTTTCCAAGTTTGTTATAACAGCAGCAAAAAAACCATCATACAGAAAAACTTCTCATCCTCCACTGATCCGAAAACTGTACTGACTCTTATGCATAAAAAACTGTCCTGCCGAGGAGGAGAGTATTTTAAATGCCAACGACATTCAGAAGATTGCTACGAAATTACCAAAATAAACTTGTATGGTTACATAGTTGGAGGTCGAGATGGTCCCATTTGAAGTGGAACTCGATAGTCTTTTTCCTTTATGAAAATCATTTGGGACGTATCTGCCACCTTGGAAACATGAGAATGTTGCAGATTCTTGTGACTGTTGCAGCTATTAAGCTATTTTAGGTATGAGAAAATGGCGCAAAATGTCCTTCGAGCAAGGACGGAAGCATACTCAGCATGGACGGATGCTGACCTCAGATAACCAAGGTGACGTTCAACCACTCATCACCACAGCTTTTACGTTAGAAACGGGTTATTACTTTCCCGCAGCAGTATCATACTGAACATACTGCATACCGTGCAGCGTGGCAACCACTTATCTTCGTATAGAGCTGCTGCAAGACCTGCCTTTGAATGTTAGCATCTTCGTCAAGAAATAGTTGTACGAACTCAATCACATCCAATCTGTCACTGTGCAACCCTGTAGTTTGGAATGTGGATATCACTGTGTGCACAGATTTTACATTAACAGAACCTGTTCGGCATTTTGTTGAAACTTTCATAGCTTGTTCTTCGTGTTTTTTTTTTCTTCTTCGCAATTGTTGGTATTTTCAGATAGTTCTCTGTTTTGAGGATCTCAGATCCTGTGGTTAGGATCCACACAGACGGAGTTTTAGATGGTTTAACTTCTAAAGGTACGCACTCCCGTGTGTCCTATATTACGTTGCAACCAACAGCCCATCTACACAAAGTTCATCCTTTAGGGCGATTCTTCAGCCACCGCTGCCGGGTGAGTCCAAGAAGCAAACTCCTATCAAAATGGAAGCCTTCACAGTCGGTGAACCCTCAAAGGCAACCGTCCTTGGGAAGTCCCAAGCCAAGAAGAGGCTGCTCGCCTTCTCGAAACAGAACATGATCCCGATGAAGAAAGCTAAGGCGGACGATAATCCTCTGGTTAAACCCCCCATCAAAAAGAAGAAGAAAAAATCAGGTAGGTTTTTTGTAATAAATGGCCAGTTATATATAAACTTTCATATATGTTGAATTTATGGGCGCATTGTTGCTACCTTCTTATTTTATTTCCTGTAATGTACACGTGTGCTGTCTAAATTCTTTACCAGTGCTAGATCGTACGTAGTTCATCAGAAGTTGCCATCCACACAGATTTCCACTGTGAGGCGGACTAAAGTTGAGCTACAGGATTGGGTTAGTGACGCTGGGTGAGGGTTGTGGCTGAATCTGGTACGACCACGCAAGCAAAAATTTAAGGGGCTTAATATCTGTATAAAATTGGCTATCAGCTGTTCATTCCTTCTCATTTTCAGAGGTTCTGGAGAAAGCCAAGGAAACCATAAGTGAAATAGAAGAGCTCAAGCGGTTAGAAGAGCGAAAAGGTTCTAGTGCGGTTCGAAATCCTCAGAGAGGCCCGAATTTACAGCCTGGTCACTCATCTAGTAAGTCCTAATTTCCAAATTTTTGTTTTTTAAACTATAAACGATACTACAGTAGGTACCTCACGAAAGTATTTTTGTTACATCACATGTTTGTCACTTTGTTTATAGTTGTTGGTAGGTACATATCTAGAACTTTGGATACTCTTGATATTGAAGTTGAGATTATTCTACTTTCTTCTATAACTTGTTATAATCGTATCATAAGTTTTTGTATTTTCTTCAAGCTCTCTCTTAACCTGAGTAAGTTCATAGATCAACTTGCTAAGGTCAAATGTACGTGAAATGCCGTTCATACGGTGAATGGCTTTCGGTCGGTTTCTTTTACTGCATAGATGATTATCGTTGCATGTCACGCGCATTCACTAGAACCTCGATTATCCGAATCAGTTGGGATCAGACCTTGTTCGGATAAGCGAAAATCTGGATAATAGTCACACGAAGTCTTCTGGCTAGGTGGACAGCAAGTAATGCACTACATTGTACAGACTTGAACTTATTTGTGATGAAATGTTGGCAACTGATCAGCTCGTCTTGAACGTTACAGGAACACTTCCTCCACCGGCAGTGATCAAATAAGAATTTGATGAGTTTTTAACCATCTTTCTTTACGCTTGATGGACAGTATTTTATCAATACCGTCGATTATTGTTGTCGATATTTATATTGTCAACTATTTCATTATAAATATCCAAGACAACGTTTACTTTTGATGATTTCAAACCATGTGATGATTTTCCTCATTCTTCTCACTTGTTGTCCATGTATTACTCTGTTAGATATTTCTGTTTTTGAGGTGATAACGTTATTGGTAAAGACAGATGTGGTGTGGTACCTTCCAGAAAAGTGGATCACCAGGCAGGTGTTGTGACAGATCTAAAATGTTAGCTGACTGATAAGCGTGACCTCGATCTTTGTTTCAGTTTCGGACCCTATGGTTACCAGAAAACCTGCCAACACAGTAGACAGCTTCGTCGGTGGGATCATGATGAAGAAGAGGGCTGAGAGGGAAAAGAGAGACGCCGAGAGGCAGCGACGGGAAGATGACAGGAACCACAGGCGGGGCAGAGGACGGGACCGCAGGGACAAATCCAGGGACAAGGATGGTGGGAAACGGGAGAAGGAGAAGAACAGGAAACATCCTGAGACCAAGGATAAAGACAAGGAACGAGTCGCGAAGGAGAAAAACATAAAGGACGATTTCGACCCGAAGTCCTGGAACGAGTTGAAGTTGTCGGAATACTCTCTGAGCGATCTTCAGAGAGCGAGACGCAAACTTCTGAAGCAGATGGCGAAATCCTTAGAAGAAAGGTAATTACCCTCCATCTTTAATCTTTTCATTCCTCATCATTTTGCTGCTGAAGTCGAGGATCCTTCCCCCCCCCCCACCCTTTCAGCCATTCGTTTTATTCCTAATAAATAGTGTTCTTCTTCTTAATCGTTGTTTCTTTCCTGGACTTGTCATGTTCGAGTAGTAGTGTAGTTCCAGTTGATCAAGTAGTATTGACCTATTAGTATTGTAACCTTCCTTATTACCATTCCTCAGAATGTGTTGATTTACCGAGAACATCTATATAAGGGTTGTGTTACTAAAATATGTTGATATTTTACCCCTTATTAGAGATCTAAAGAGATAGTATTTCAGTTATGCAGTAGGTACGGAAAATTGGCACAATTAATAGTAATACAGGAAAATCACATTGGTCAGTGACACGGTTGGCCGTGTGATGAGATTCGTTCGCACTGGCTTTTTCTTATAGTTATGCATCCATGATCCAGTACCATCTTGATCAAGGGTTTGATGATGGTTGGAAATCGAAAAGGCAGTGCATGTCTAGTTCTCGTCCATCCGATTTTCTATGGACTGGAATGATGATCAGAAAATATAGGCTTTCTGTAGTCAGAAAACACTGCGACTTGCCAATGATGTCGCCGCTAGCGAAGCAATATCTCGATCTGTTGATTCAGATCTGGCCTTAACAGTTTGTTATCGATTTGATCATTCTACAAAAATATTGAATAGCAGATAGTAAGAATATCTATTTTGAACAGATTGGTGGTCAGGATATTCCGTGAAGTGTCTCTAAATAAAAAAATTAAAAAATCCCCTAATCAATCTTTTTAGTAAAATGTACAACGAGCGTATGGATCATAAGGCATTTAAAATTGGAGAGGGTAGCAACAAGTTCGCGACCCATACTGACTGGGATGTAACTTTCCGGTTCGTTCCCTTGTAGTATAACACCCTCACTGCCCCAAGCCGGCTGTTGATTCATATACATAGTTGTCAGTATCTACACGAGATATGACTCGTGTAGATACTGACTATCCACGTGCTTTCTTCTGCCTTCTGAACACTGGAATTTTGTTGGATTGTTTTTATCTCGAGTTGTTTTCTTTCCAGAGTACATGAATTGTTTTCCTGAGTACACAATTAGTCACACGTAAACAGGAAAATATAAGTTCTTGTCACGCAGCATGATTATGAACAAGTTGTCGAAGTTTATTAACCCCCCCCCCCCTCCCCCTTCTCAAATTTGACCCACGTTTTTGTGAAAAACTGCTTGGCTGTTGAACCGCTCGCTACTACCTGCGGTGATTTTAGCGATTTTCAACTCTAAAAACTCTAGTTTTTGTCCCCCTTTTTCTTTAGCCTAATTTTGAAATTCAATAACTCAAATTTTCATCATTATGTCATAAATATGTTGAGGAATTTGTGGACATTAGACTCGGAATTAGGAGATCTAAACGGATATTCCAAAACTTTTAAAACTATGAACCGCAAAAAAAGTGTGCCTGTGCACACTATAATACTCATATTTCTAACTGTTCTCCTAATTTCGATGAAGTGAGTGGTTTAGGTTAAGTGAAATGATTTAAATATTATTGCTATAGAGGTTGCTTCTTTTGCTTCTTTCTCATTATAATTCAAAAGCTCCATGAGATCAACCATCTCCAAACATCATCAACTTATTGCTATTTATTACTCGATTTGTTTTATTGTTTTCAATCATTCTGTTTATGATACCCTCGCACAATGAGGTCCCCTTGAACAATTAACATGGTTACACCAGTTACTGCTCTTGCTTTCATATATTGATTGTATTTACTTCCTCAGAATTCTGCTGTAAATTTCATTTCTCGCATGCTGTCTTAGGGTTCCATTGTGAAACCTTACGATTTTTCGCGAGAGCATACCACTGAACATCAAGTTAAGTGCACTTCTTGAAGCGATACACTCTTGTTTTCTTTTGATCTTATCGAATCGCTTGGAAAATTTTCTTCTGACACCTATGTTTGTGTTTATCGGATTTTCTTTGATTTATAAACCATATTTCTGTTATGTTAAACTACAAGTTCTTTGAGCGAAAATTTAGAGAACCTGCCTCATGAGAAACCGCAAGGTTATTTCAGAATGAATTATTTTCATGGCGTCTTTCTTCTCGATTTTAAAAGCTTCTACCACCTGATTATGGACAGACTTGCATCGAGAGAAATTTCAGGCGTATCTTGTGAATTTATATACAACGATGACCCTCAGATCCGTAATACAAAGAAAAGATAAATCTCAAAATGTAGTTACAAACATGTTCATTTCGTAAAATAAAGAAGTGCTCTTCATGGCTGTCTTTTAGATATTAGGCGATTATGGTTGGTAAAGTATTTAACAACTACAGATACTACAAACTACTAGGTATACATAGAAGGAATGTTGTTGACATGGGTTGATCGAATCTATTTTGGCCTGCTTGGTTCTCCCATTGTCTATCGAGTGTAGTGTACAAACATTTTTATTGTTTTCATATCATATTCTTGTGTAAATTATTGTGAAGCCATTTGAGTACGCTAATCTTGAAACCAGCTAAAACCATTTTTATTAAAATTGAGTCAGGGACATCGTTGGTGTCAAGAGCCGAAACTCTCTAAAATCCAATGAACTTCTACCACCTTGATATCTACAATGGATGCCGAAATAAGAAAATACTATATTTCTTTCAAGTGACGTTTTCAGAATTGGTCGGCCAGTTTTCTAAGATTACCAGATTAATGAAACTAAGGTCTCATTTGGAAAAACTGCTGTCTCCGAAATAATCGTAGTTTCTGCCAGTTTTTATTGAGTTTTTCTAATTTTTATTGATAGTGGTTTTAGCTGGTTTTGCAATTTGGCCAGGTTTGGCATTATTTGTTCCCAACTTTTCTGTAGTCACATCGTTTTAGTGATGGAAGTCACTGAGATTATGGAGTGATGGAGGTCACTGAGATCATTAAATATCTCCTTTAATCCTCGGAACAATTACATTAAACTTGGCTGTGCTGAATTTTGGCATCTTGCTTCAAGTCATAATATCAATCTGTCAAAACCTTAAGAGGGCCCATTTATTATCAACTCGTAATTCACTCTCTCTGATTGCCTACCGCCACATTTTCTCAAGCGAGCTTGATATATCTGTTTCATTCGAAATAAGAAATCCTATTCAGTCGCATGGCTGTGGGTAGATTCTCATTCTAAATTTTTATTTTACAAAGTATTCTTAATCGAATGGACTCCATGTGACAAAAACATGAAAAATTCCCACATTTTAGAGTAGACACATTATTTGTATTTGTGTGTATTCCTAATATAAAAGTTTCACAGTCGTCTGCCATCCCATTCGTTTTAATAGATGCTCACTTCATTTCTAGTTCTTGCCCATGCTCTGAATTAGTCATGTTTGTACATATATTATAAATTTTGAATATTTTAAGACACGTAGGTAATTAAAAAAATATCTCTTGAATGTCCCAGTTTCATAACAGTAAAAATGATATATACTAAGTTGTAACTTGGAGTAGCATCCCAGTGAAAATGTTGGCTTGAGGATGAAGTAACAGAGACCATGCGGGGTGTAATGGTGACAACGATTTAGTTAATATTTAAAAGAGGGAGGCTTCCTTGAAATCACTCAGAACTTAAGCTACAGTTCGTCTGTCACTTGTCTCTGCAGATTCTTTTCATAACGATTTGTTGTCAGTGTAAAAGGGCAAGTTAGGGATGTAGTTAAAACTCAAAAATCATTGGATCATAACGCCAACGGGCCATGTTTTGAGTTCCTGATGATGAAAGTTTCCCTTTTTACTATCCAAACTAGTGCTGTAGTTGCAACTGCCACTGGTCTCTGCAGATTCATTTCATTACAGTCCGTTTTCAGCTTAGAATTACGAAGTTGTTGTGTGAACCATGATTCTCATGGATTCATATTGCCATCTAACTGGTTTTATTAGTCATTCGATTGCGTTACGCCAAACTTCAGCAGTCATACCACAACATCCCCGACATGGCTGCACTGGTGCATATCAGTGGAATCATTCCGCAGTGATGTAGCTTACAAACCCTCACCTATGAAATTATGTGTATTCCAGTCACAGAAATTGGTTTTAGTGTGTGCCAATGGCGGTTATAGACCTGAAACTGAGGGAGGAGAGGGGGGAATTACACTATGGATGGTCGAATGACGGGGGGGGGGGGGCTACTCCGTAAAATTCGTGAAAAATCAGCCACTCCAAGCTCCCACTGTCCCGGGCTAGAGCCGCCACTGGTGTGAGCTGTGGAGCTACGTGTGAATTAAAATTCCGTAAATGAATCTCGAAACGTTCGAAGTTGAAAATTCCTTTCCAAAGGAATAACATAGTTTTTGGTACTTGAATATAAATTTACCTACTTTTTGTGGTATACACTTTCATTCCATGCATTGCTAGCATGACTTTGAAAATCAACATAATTCGGTGTTATAGAAAACTCGGTTCAATCATTACTCACGAAATATCTCACTCTTGTGTCATGGTCCGTTAGGGAACCAAAGGAGCTCATAATAAATCAAGCAAGAGTCTAAAAATATATTTCATTTTATTGTTATGTTCCTAACTTGCTTTCCTCGTGTTGAAATACTCTTTCGACCAAGAATGTTTTTAAAAAAAAATTATTGTAATAGTGATTAGACAACCCTGAATTTTCATGAAGTTCTAGTTTCATGTCGAATTTAGATTTCCCTGTAGCTCCACTGCTCCCTAACAGATAAATGTGAATCTTCAAACGAATGTATCCATGAGCAAGCAAGTTGCTGGAACCTTTGTTATCGTCTTATGGTGTCAGGGGAAAATTGTTCTCGTTTCAAAGTTCAATTTTTGTAATAAAATACTGTCAACCGCACACAGAAACTGGATGTGACCATCATTATTTATCGCTATACGCTATGTTGAAAGGTCAGCAAGCAAGAGTTGATTATCAAGTTTTTATTTCCATGGTGATCTTGCAGACCGAACGGCCCGATCCAATTACATAGCCTCTTTGACGCGCCAGCAGCAATGAAGGAGGTGATCGTCGACTCCCGGGGTAGGGAGTACTCGAGTTTCACTAGAAAGTACTCGCAACCAACGCCAGAACACGTTAAGATCACCTGGAACTGCAACCCTGACGTTGATCCGCCTGTCACCATGTCCCGAGACGAGTTCATTGACGTACTTCCAAGTGATATACTTGACATTGTGTGCAACTTTCTTGATCTAGAATCATTGAAGAGGTGAGTCCCTCTCCCCTCCCAACTTCATTAGGTACTTCACTAAAATGCTTGGGGGTCCACAACTCTCCATTTGACTTTATACTGCAGTCATCTATCTGTTAGTGGGACTGTGTTATGTTGTCTCGCCTTCTTGGGAAGCTAATTACGAGACAGGTGGTTTTTCTAGTATGTGGGTGATGACCAAGCCAGGCTGTTGATCGTCGGGGAAGCTTATTAATTTGTCTGCAGATCAAGTGGCATGGATTTGTATATGAATGAACATAGCACCAGTTCTAATAAAACGCACTGTCTGTATTGCACTCAAAATTGTCCATTCACTCTCAATATTGCTAAGATTCGCACTTGTGGCTTGTGGAGGTAAAGTAAAGCTAACAGCCGTTCCAGGTTATGGCTTTTGCGTACGACTGCCTTGCTGGAAGGGCAAGTGGGAATTGTGTGTCCTTTTTCATGCTCGACCTCAAAACTATTTTGTGATTTTATGTTGAAACACCCAGTCATCCTGTGATGCGATGTGATTACAGCGATTACATGGGGCCTCGTGACAACGCCAGAAACAGATCAAATAACTACAGACATCTGACGAACTATTGCACTAACTTCAGTAACTAATAATAGAGATAGTGATTTGAGCTCTGGAGGAATGAGATGTCTGTAAACCGCCAGTAACTCCAACTGCTAGCCCCAACGTTGATGGAGCCCGTGATCATATATATGAACAGTAGACCTAATTTTTTTGAAGCTTAGAAAGTGGAAGTCAGCGTTGAGGGTTTCCCAGTATACTTCCTGGGTAAAAAACTGTCAATGGCTGGATGATGTTTTGCAATTGCTCGTGTGATCCCGCCTTTGTGCGTCGTATCATTGCAAATTTACAGTACATCACAATGTATACTGCAGAGATTTTCTTTTCTTCAGCCGTTTTTAGTTACTGAAGATCAGTTGTGTGTAAAGATAATCGGGTTGAAACATCCCTCATCTCTCGGATTTGAACCCTTGAGTTTGGTGTCAAGCAAGCTGCGGCAAACAACACTGGAAAACACACAACTCACAATTGAAAGTACTTGGATGGGTACTGTGCGTTGGATGGAGAACGTAAACCCTTGAGAGGTTCTCACCTGCTGCCATATTACTCTCTCAGAACTATCCGATTGTTTGCACTGATTTGGCAAAAATGTAATGGATTTTGTCGGTTTTCGTTTTACCGACGATTTTATGGAGCGAAAATCTGAAGTCTTCAAGAAATACCCTTTGATTGGAGAGAATCATTTTCTGTATTGCTGCTATGGCGAACTATCATATATTCAAGATCTCACGTGAGCCTGGAGGGAGTAGATCATTAGCTCTTACGTTCAAAACTATTGGTTCCTTGCTATTTTGCTTGATTATAGGATACATGCTTATAGGGAGTTTCTTGTTTTGTCCTTACCCAGGATGAATGGGGGGGGGGGGGGGGGGGGGGGGTCCGAGCAGGCTAGAGCGTACGGACTTTGTATCCCCATTCTGGATAACAGTTGACGGCTTCTCTAGTTCTTGTCTCGGGCGGGCACCAGTACGAGCTTTAAAAAGCTTGCATGTGCTTAATCATCCAGCGGTTAGCTCTTCACCTCTTATAGAATCATGTGAACAGTACAGGGACTAAATGTTGAATAACAAGTTAGTGGTCTTAGCGTTCAACTAAAAAAATTTCCTCCAGGATATACCAAATGAG